>CM062650.1:66883000-68152298 GCA_031772095.1 Zeugodacus tau | reverse complement strand
TATACCTATACTTACCGATATTTTCTTAAGCAACTTACGAAACTTGCTTGAGTAAAGAAGATTACCGCTTGAAGAGATTAGCTTCTTTACAGATTAAATTTATATTTGACCTTTGTTTGTTTCTACTCACTGTAATGTTTGTTCATTTAGTATCAGTACGAAATATTTTCGAGTATCGCTGATCGCTGAAATGCCAGACATTTTTTCCCATTAGTAGGAGCCTACAGTTTCGATATACATACATTAAACGCAAATATGTGACTTGAACGTACGCATGTTGAAAACACCCGCACAATAATGAAGTTCAGTTATTTTTAAACTATTCACATTTAATAACCATAAAGTGAAGATATTTATTATTTCTGCAACCTAAAACTTACAACCACACAGTTAGTGGTGCTCTTCGACTATTTGGGCCACACAGAGTTTATGATCGTAAAATGAACATGTTGCAGTATACAAATCATTATTGCCACCATCTACTACATCACGACACCAATCCGCACCATAACAAATACTTTTATGCTCGTAGTATTCCCCCACCAATTTAGGTGCCTCCAACTGTCCAGCGTTTAGCTGGACAATGCTGAAATTATGATACATGCATGCTGCCAAAATTAGATCGCGCTTTAACGGATCGATCTTCAGACGCCATATGCCACCACCGAGATTCAGTTCGCCCAGTGGTTGCTTCATCGAGCGCGTATCAAATGTGCGCAAATACTCATCATAACTGCCGGTCACGAGCAAATGCTCGTGCATCGGGTGACTGAGCAGGCAAGTAACGCCCGCATTGTGCGATTTGTTGGTGAAAATGCGTGAGTTAGAACGTAGATCATAAGCTTGTAAAATACAATCATCGCCACCACTATATACACGATTCAAATCCCAGCGATCAAAGGCGCATGTCCATGCCTCGAAACCATGAGCGGCAAAAACATTAGTCAGTTTCAGTCCAATCTTTGGTTCATAGTCAATTACACTCACACCACCTTTGGAGTCTGACACCAATATTTGAAATTGACTTGAATTTTCCGCCGCACGTCTCCAATCCAATGACAACGCCAACAAATCATCACAGTCGGAATTTATATTCAAACTGCTGACTGTCTTCAATGTATCATCTACAAATTCATATATCTCTAGTTGACCGTACGAATCCACGGTAGCCAGTAGGGGTTGCTCGTTCGTTTCGTTAACTAACCACTTCATATCCAGAATGGCAGCTGTCTCCAAGCGAAACACTTCGGTGAGCTCTTTGGTGACTGAACAAAACCTAAATAGATATATACGGCCCTTACGCCTGTTGCGCATAGCGCTCTCCTCGCCAGCATGCTCCTCCAATTGATATGTGCCACAAGCGAAATAGGATTGATATAGCGAATGAGTGCACCATTCTATGGAGTCGGCTGAATACTCCGTATCTAACGAGTGTAAGGTGTTGAATGCAAGCTAAAATTAAATTTGAATATTTTTTTAATTATTTACGCGCAGTTTGAAATAATTTTGTGTAAATATAAAAACTAACCTGAAAAAGTAAATAATGGAAAATGAAAAATTCCAATTGGATTGCAGCGGGATTATTGCTGAGCCAACTGAATGTTTACAAAATATGCATATACATTTGGAACTAGTGTCGACCATTGCCAGTAATTGTTAATTGACGAAGAATGAAACTTCTATAATTAAATTAATATTCTTAAGACTTAACCAATAGCAGGCAATAGTTAAAAAACCATTGCATAAATAGAACCGTTTGTGAAAGAAATTGTTGTCGTTGGGAAGCTTAGATGAACTTGCGCTTTAAATAAGTACATCAATTTGTGTGTGTTTAATCTACTTTAAAAAAATTATTGACTTTATTCTTTACTTTTACTTTATCATGATCATTATTATACTTATTACACAGTAATATTAATATTATGCTTACACGAGCTCTACATACATTGAGTGTTACTAGTGTATATAAATTTGCCATATTTATTTCATTTAGTATGTAGTATATGATATACTGCCCTAACATAAACTTACATATGAATATATGCTTGTATATATTTATGTATGTATGTATAGATGTATCTATGCAATACGTTTCATACGCATATATGTATGTAGTTAGTTAATCAAATTGTTATCATTCCAATTGCTACTGCTACATTTTTCATTAAATTTCTAAAAAGAATTTACTTGAATAACTGCTGCCGACATTTTAACGTGATTTCGGTGATATATGTATTGTAGTTTTTACTTTTTGTTTTGTTTTATTTTTTTTACCACGTGTATATTGTTTGTTGCATGATTTCATAGACGTGGGCTGCAATCGTCATCGTGTAAAAGTGAAGGTGTATTTATCATAAACTGTGTTTTATTGATA
This sequence comes from Zeugodacus tau, assembly GCA_031772095.1. Lineage (NCBI taxonomy): Eukaryota > Metazoa > Arthropoda > Insecta > Diptera > Tephritidae > Zeugodacus > Zeugodacus tau. The sequence continues at coordinate 68,149,924 of CM062650.1, read as the reverse complement.
TAGACTATTGTGTATTGTTTGTTATGCGTACTTGCTAGTTGTGTTTATATATATGTATATTAGTTAGCTTTATTTTGTTTTCATTACGATGATAGGTTCGAGGATCTTAAGCATATCGTTATTCTCAGGCTGGGAATTGTATTCCTTGCACGGCGGTTTACCGTATGCATTGTTGGAGGCTGACATTTGTTGCTGTTGTTGATCTTGCTGTTGAGGTGCTTGCGCGTTGGCTAAAGCTAAGAAACGCTGCTGTTGTTGTTGCTGCTGCTGGAGTTGTGCGGTCACCATGTTAGACGTGTCATTTGTGTGCAACATCTGCTGTTGTAATTGCTGTTGCGTTTGTTGTTGTTGCTGCTGCTGTTGTTGTTGCTGCTGTTGCTGTTGTTGCTGCAGTAAATCTTGCTGCTGATCTTGTGGCTGCAGTTTAGTGTCATTGGAGTCGTTGACGTCACTGGATATATCCACATCTTTCTTAAGTTCTTCGTATAGTTCGCGTGCTCTGTCTTCTGTGCGGCGACGCGAGTGTGTCCGTAATCGACGCATACGTGCATATTCGGCTTGTTTGGATAAACGTACCTTGCGTTCTTCTGGTGATTCGGTCGCGCGTATTTCGGCACGTTTCAGTCGAGCTCGCTCGCATAGTTTTGCTAGACGTACGGTTCGTTGTTCCGGTGTCTCGTTCGCCCTCACCTCTCTTTGATGTGCTGCCATTTTATCCAATCTTCTTCGTTTGTCTTCATCGGTTTCATATTTATGCCCGCTGCCCCGGGTCGAGCCTGTGGGCGAGGAATGTTGTTGACCACGTCCGCGGCGCGGTGTCTGCTGTGGTGATGCGAGCATTTGATTGATTTCCTGCTCAAGCAAGGCACTCACCTTTTGTTGCCGTAATGCGTCCTCAGGCGTTTCAGTGGTTCCTGTCGGCAGCAGATAAATGCCGTTTTTTGTGTCTCCCGTGTTGCTCGTGGTAGTGGCATTGTTGCCAGTTCCAGTGTTGTTAAAGATGATCTTTCTAGGGCGACCGCGGACCGGTTTTGGAAAATCCTGTATGGTTTGTTGTTGTGTAGCCGTGGAAGCAACAGCAGCAACCGCTGCAGCAGCAGTTAAAGATGAATTCGTCAATAAATTATATGCTCCGCCAACTGCTGTTTGGGCCACTTGTCCAGATGTCGGTGATGCTCCCGAGTTGGTTGTATTGTTGGTGAAATGCACAGGTGTAAATGGAGGCGGCACTGTATTCGGTGGAATTGTCAGTTGAAATCCATTATGATACATGGGGTAGTAGGTGGCTTGTGTGGGTGTGCTGGATGGTGAAGTCACAACGGTTGATCCCGAGTTTGCTGCGCCAGCTGGAAATGTAGCTAAATAAGGAAATTGGTTATATAGCGGAGTAGGAGGGTTTTGTATTTGAGGATGTGAACTTTTTAATTTCTGATTCTCACTGTTGGACGTGGATGCTACGATCACCTTTGAATCGTTCTGCAAATTGGAGCCACCAACAGACCCGCTGTTATTCGTTGGATTGTTTGTCTGCAATTGAAAATTATTATAGCTACCCACATCCTTTTCAAATGTTGAATATTTATTTGCCTGCCACATACCGCCCGAGGGTCGCAAGACAAAAATAGAAATATTTATTACAAAAAAAAATTACGATTTTGACAAATAAAAAAGGGAACAAATGGAAGCGTATTAAAAACCGACTACCAGATAAAGACGTTTATTTACACAGTATGTATGTATCTAACAATGGAAATTCAATGTTGCCATATCAATTTTTTTTGTATTTAACATTTAAAGAGTTACCAGTACTCATTCCGTGCATAATAATGTTTGGAGTAAATGGTTTATGCTGTACAAAATATATACATCAATTTGAACGATAAAATAATAAAAAATCGTATCCACACTATTTGAGCAATATTTTTTTAGAAGTGATTACATAAATAGATAAATAGATTAGAATTGAGTAGTAGGAAAATACAGATTTTTTATTAAAGGTATTTAAGGTAAAAATATAACATACAAACAAATACGTAGAGGTTAAAACGATTTCAGACCAATCCCGAAAAAAACACGACACATTCACACCTTCATTCCGTCTGCACTGTTTAGAGGTAATAATTTCAGAATTCAGAACATTAATATTTTTTACACGCGAACTCGCTGTTGGCTCCAATTAACGTACTAAGCTGCGAATAAAAACAAATATAAATCAAAAGCATTTTTTATTTAAAAAAAAATATTATCAGTTTGTGTTTCTCAAATACCACGAATCCTTTATTTCTTAAGTGACATTATGTTATCCACTACCAAGGCGCATCCAACAGTATGATTATCGTAAATTTAACAACAAAGCACCATCTTGTCAATATCATATGTGTTTTATGAATTTATATGACGTAAGAGTCTTAGATCCAACTTTTTAGAAGTACAGATATATAATTACTTCATCAATCAGACGTTTAATTTATGCCCACATATTTTCATTATTCATCATTTCGAAAATATTTCTAAGTGAAAACGACGCAAGGCAGAATATACCAAAATATCTCCGAAATTATGATATTCACCCTTAAAATTCAGCTATCAGTTGAATCACCGCTTAACTACCAGAGATTTCTGATAAAGTTTCTATGAATTTCTCAAAACCGAAATGTCGTCATTTGTTGGGCACTATCATACAACAAATACAGCGAATACAATTAACAAAATAGCAACACTTCTATCATCTGCACAGTGATAAAGCGGTCCGGCAACACTGTTTAGTTACAAAAATACAAAAAGAAAAAGCATCATTTTCACTAAAACCGGATTCATTTTCTCCATTTTGCGTATACCAACATTCGTTCGCAATCACGTTTAAATCAGGAGTTGCCAACACTTGCCGTTGAATAAAAATGGCCTCAAATCTTTGGGATTATTCTTTTTTTACAGATCTTTTTGTATATTTTTCAAATTCTTTTTCCAAGTTCATTAACAGTTAAGTCCATTTTCAATTTTTTTTTTTTTATAATATACCAACCCAGACTTTGGTCAAACAATTCTTTTTTCCATTCTCAATTTCATTTGCTTTAGCATGCATCGTTGAAGTACACATGTTCATATACGTACTTATGTGTACTTTTTTGGTAGATACATATGTATGTATGTACACTTGATCACATTATACATACATACATCAACTTATGTATTTATATTGCGCCCAATCCCATTGTTGATTATATTATTTATCGTTTAAACTAGATTTGTTAAAAAACTCACGAGTTAATTTTGTTTTATTTATTTAAAAGAGACAATTTTACTGAACGAATCTTAATTTTTAGAATCTTTACACGCTTAATTTTGGAAAAGAGACACTATGATTAAGGTTAAGTTATTTTAATATTAAGTTTTTAGTTGAACAATGGGGCAGACAAGTAGATATTCATGTACATTTGAATATTTGTTTCGCACCTATTTAGTATCGTTTATACTTACCTGAAGTTCCTGCTTCTTCATATATTTGTTTTGATAGAATTCAAGGGAACTGGCTATTGTGCTGAATTGTGGTACATGTGCTTGTGGCAACTTAGAAGACGTTGTTGCAGTGCCATTACCAGATGCACTTGGTGGTTTCTGGTCATTGTCGTACAATTGTTGTGGGAACATGCTATTTGATTCCGAATCTAGTATTGTTTGTTGTTGCTGCTGTTGGTGTGTAAAACGTCCTTGCTGCATTGATTGTTGTTGCTGTTGCTGCTGCTGTGGTGTCAATTGCTCCTGTTTAAGTAAAGCAGGTCTCAATGTTGCTGGACTCATGAACATATTCTGATAGTACTCTATGGGATTGGTTAACGTCGTCTGTTGTGGTTGATACGTTGCTAGTTGTTCGTCATTGGATTGCTGGGGTTGTTGTTGGTCTATGGTGTTGTTTGTTGCGACTGTTGTTTGCGGGGCTGCCTGGTTCAAATTTATATTTTCATTAGTGGAACTGGCAGCAGTACTTTGCAATTGGCTCGAATTCTGCGAATTCTCACTTTGCTCCTGCTTGGATTTTTTCTTAGTTTCTCTGACCTTTTTAGCGTAATCGTTTAACTTCCTCAGTCTGTCCTTGCGTTGATCTGGAGTCTCGTTAGCAATGCGTTGTCGTGCTCGTGCTGCCATTTCTGCCAAACGTACTTTCCGCTGATCCTGTGTCTCATTTGCCCGATAAAGTCGCATACGTTCAGCCAGCTTCTGTAGTCGTTTTCCTCTCTGCTCTGGCGTTTCCATTGCCCGACGTAGTCGTTGTCTAGCTGCGTTACGCACCAGGCGCATGGCTCGTTCCATATCCGACTCATTTTGGCGCCGAAGACGATTTGCTTCAGCGTTCCGTGCGAGTCGCTTCCGATACTCTTCTTCACTTTCGCGATTACGCCTTTCACGCATCCTTTCAGCATTGCGTGCCAAACGACGGGCGCGGGCTTCAGGACTTTCGTTCCAGCGTTGTGCTGCCGTACGTGAGGAAGTTGACGATGTAACTGATGTGGGACCGTGAGTTGTGGTAACACCTCCAGGCACCGGTGTTGTTGCGGGCTGTTGCTTAAGCGATAATGGTTGTGGATAACCTGGTAATGTGCTTAACTGTAGTTGCTGCTGTTGTAATTGCTGGTCGTGCTGTTGAAAATGATGCTGCTGATGTTGCTGATGTAATTGATGCTGTTGTTGTTGTTGTTGTTGCTGCTGTTGTTGTTGTTGATGCTGCTGCTGCTGCTGTTGCTGCTGATGTGACAATGGCACCAGCAACGTTGAGGGGTGCTCAATAAGAAGCCGTGCATTGTGTCCATTCAATGCGAGTAGATGTGTAGCGTACTGTGAATGCTGCTGCTGTTCAAGTGTAGGCTCTATTTTTATCCCATTGGGATTTGATTCCATTATTTCGAAAACGTCACTCTCAGGAACTGGGAACGTCTGTATAAATTTTCACCTTGCTCTTCCACATTTATTTGCTTTCGGTCCTCACCTCCGCACCTTCATGCCCACCACCACTCACTTTTTGTTTTTATTCTTTTATAGCTTTTGCGTATTTGCAATTGTTGCAAATATTTACTAAGTTTTTCTTACTGATGTCATTTATTGGCGGCGATTGTCAAACTTTGACATTTTGCACTAAAAGTTTCAAGCAAACAATTCACAGCGTTATATTCCATACATTGGAACGATGTTGTTTCACACACATTTCCAGTCTAACTTTCCAATCGATTTTTCACATGATTTTCTATGAGGCTCTTCACATATTTCAGCTCGGACCCACCAATGCACTTACGACATAATCGTATTTTCATTCACAAAACTATATCTTATTACTAATTTCTAATTTTTTACTTATATTTAACGTATTTTTTTGAAATAAATTAAACTTTTTTATTTTCACAAACTTTATGTGTGTTTATTGCGCCCACTTTATTATTGGTCTATTTTAAGTCACTTTTCACAAACTTCAACACTTCCGTTTTATATAAACGGTTACTTATGGTTATTTACCAGCAATTTAATTTTTTACCTTAATTTTTTATTTAACCAAAAAATTTCCGTAGGCGGTGAGGCCAAAACCAGCAACGGCTTGCGAAAAAAATGTAAATACACGAAATAGCATTGGAACGAGCCGCTTTGTGGAAAATGGAAGAACACCAAGAAAAATTTACTAGTTGTTTTCTTAATTTTATAAAAGTGTAATTTTAGCATTTGTCATTAATAAAGGTCAAATGGTGTATAATTTAGAAAATTTATTTAAAATTTTAGTGACTATTTTTCGGGCGAAAAGTAGAAGCAAAATATGGAGTAGGTAATCTGACAGTTGTAATATATTTAAAAATATATCAAATTATCGTTTAAATTCAATTATTCTTGTTTAATAGAATTACATTTTCTACATCATACATTGTATTTACTTTGTAAGGGCGTTTGAAAATAACATTTTGTAAATTTGAATGTAATAAATGATCTCCACGATCCTCGCATAATGAATTGTACTGAATACTTTTGTTTTCGGTTCAGAATAGAAATTTTTGACGGTTCTATATTGGAAATATTCAAGCATATACACACATATATTCCAATGGATAGATACACATCGACACACGAACACCCTCGACCGGGAACTCGTTCAAGCGTTTGGAAGGGCAGTGTTACCACACGGTTTTGCAAATGGACGCATGCTTCGTGTTTAGGGCATTACTGAGGGTTTTATTCAAAGTGAAGTTAACGTCACATATTCACTGGAATTACGAATGTCTACATATAGATACACACACGTCAGTATGTATGCATATATGTGTGTATCTACATACATTGCACGCATATGTGGATATTACTAGATACATACATATGTGGTTTTTTGTGTACCCACGAGCTGTAGCGCTTTCTTAAATATATTCGACGTAATCAACCAATCCGATTTCATATGTGCGATACATGCGCACACCCAATATGCACCTACATATAGCTATAGCTTTGTATGTACATAAATAGGCAAAATTTTTTACGATTTTTTCGATATGAAAATTGGCAATTTTTGAAAATCGCTAAGGTCGTTTTATAAACTTTAACGTTTTTTGAACATCATTATTTCGTTACACTTTGTATGTATGAATATTTTGTGTGCTCATGGCAGATCAGCAAATTTGCTTTGTTGTACACACATGTGCATATCTACATACATACATATATGTATGTACAAATTTCACATTACATACATACAGATTATTTATTTAACTGAATTAACAGCAATGTCCATTGAGAAATTGAACTTAAGGAAAGTTCTACAGTTACCTGGCATCACCATTAATTTGTAAACAATTAAGATAAACTAGATATTTGCATTTTCGGGCAAACACACACATAATTTTAAAATATATACATAAATAAATATGTAAATGCACATTTGTGCATAAGAAAAATTGCTTTTTGAAGTAGAGTTAACAAATTAGAAGTTTTAAATTTTTGAATACTTTCCTTTTCAAACAAACTTAATTTTGAGCACATGCACATTGATTACATCCAATTAAGTATTTGATCATCACACAATTCCGACTATAAAAGTTTAGTTCGAAATTTCCCACACAAATCTGTTTTGTGGGTGGGTGGGTGTCCAAGCGTTTTTTGTAAAAGAATTCCAACCCTAAATTACTTTAAAATGTGATTGATGCAACTTTATTCCAGTATAGTGTACATATTACATAATTTAAAAATTAACTTTAATTACATCAAAAAATGGAGATAAAACTTGAATTTTGACTAGAACTTAATTAAGAATGAAAAAGAGACATAGGGTTTAACTTGACTATATGTATATTGCATTTTTAATATTAAAATATCTCGTTACAGAAATTAATTTTTGTTGGTTTAAAACTATGTGTGAATTACAGAGAAGTGTGTGTCAAGAGCATCAGCACAAATGGGTTATTAATTAAGGAGCTTTTTAGCGGGCTTAGAATAATCTTTTTTTTGGAGATTTAGATATAACGCTATAGGTGCTACATTGTAGTTATAATAATGCGTCCATTTGTGTGTTTTATGTGGTTTTTGGAACTAATTGCTGTGTGTATATATGTTTGTGTGTTTGTTTGTTTGTTTGCTTGTTGTGTGACCGACTACATTTACATATGTACGCTTCTACAATTTTTTGTTATATTATTATTATTATTATTACATTTTATTTTATATTAATGTAATGCATGCATTATAAAAATACTTTATTTCATAAACTTAATTAAATATACGGTTGAGGGGCATAGATTGGTTGACCTTAATTTGCCTCCTACATCCTTTGATGATACGATCGCGTTATGTCAAGCCAAGTAAACAGGGCTCATACCAATACGTGTGCGACTTAATCCTTCCGTCTTCTGTTCAAAACTTTCTTGTTCGCAATATATTTGTTTTTTTTTTTTTGTTTTTTCCTACTATCCAGCTGAGTTTTTGTGTTGCTACTGCTTTATTAACGGTTATTGTTGTGTTTGTTGCGTCATTTATGAATGGTTCATGGTGCATAACATCACTACCATACTTACGTCCGTCTTCTTGTCCATTATGAGATAGATTTGATGCTGCCTGTTGACGTACAAGTATGTATATATGTATGTTTAGTAACCCTTAAGGCGATCCTCCAGTGGAGGCTTATACACTTTTGGCGCATTTGCTCGCGCGACTCGCATACGTTCGGCGGCCTTGGCCAAACGTTTCTTGCGTTCCTCCGGCGTTTCGCCAGCACGTCGCAGACGTTGTCTGGCGGCATTTTTCATCAGTCTTAGGGTTCTTTGTACTTCATTTTCATTCTGACGTCGTACACGGTTCGCTTCCGCATTTTTCGCCAGTCGGATCCGATATTCTTCTTCACTTTCTTTGGATCGCTTTTCTCGCATTCGGGCGGCGTTACGTGCTAGTCGTCGTTGACGGGCCTCTCCAGATTCGTTGCTTCGTCGACGAGCTGCTTTTTGCGCTCGAGTTGATGGCGGTGTGCTGAGGTGTAGATGTAATGGATGCTGTTGACTTTGCTGCGTTTGTTGTTGACTCGTCGATGTGGGTGTTTGTTGCTGTTGTTGTGATGACGAAGATGACGATTGTTGTGATTGAGGTTGTTGGAAATTATTTTCTAAATTAAGGGCGGCGACAGCTGCAACAGCGTTTGTCGATGTACTACCGCTACCGCTACCACTGGCCGCTGCTACTGCAGCGCTTGTATAGTTGTTGTAGTCGATTAAGCCCCTATTGCTAGGGTAGAGGTGGTGCATGGGATTTTCATAATTGAGGTATTCCGGCTTGATAAAAAATGGATCGCGCGCGGAAAGCGGTGTTGATGGCGAATTGAGGAAATATAATCGGCTGTGGTCAGTAGTGATGCTGCTTCCTCCGCCTCCCACTCCAGTGGACATCTGGGGTTGCTTCACGACTGTCTTACCAATCGTGCAGTCCGTCGTCAGCTTGGAAAATATAGAAAAACCGCGTATGTTACACTGTTCTCGTACTTTCGCACGTGTTTTTTTTTAATTATATATTTTCTATTTTTCAACACAATTTTAGAAAAATTAATGGGTAAACAACAAAAGCGACATAACTAATCAATATGGAAAAAAACTTCCACTGTTGGCTGGAAATACACGATGGGAATTAATGCGCAAACGTCGCTCGCTTCCAGCGTCGGTGGCATTTGCGAATGTTGCCATATATACACAAATAACATTCCAACAAATTAGCATTGCCACATCATTTTGTTAATTATAAATAAAATTTAACTTGAAATACATCGGAATTTATCTTCATTTATATTTTAATAAACTTTTAAGTGTTAAATAGTTAAATATAACAATTTCAATTTTGGTTTGTGCGTTTCAATACGCTCACATAAAATAGAATCCACTAAAAAATTTGTAAGAAAAAACAAATTTTAGCATTTGGTCAACACCATTCCAGTTCACTTGTCAATCATATTTTTAAAAGATCTGGCAAAGTTGAGCGTATATTTTGGAAAGCAGCTCATGCGATTTATGAGAACACACAATTTAAAACTAAATATCTATTAATTTTCTTCAAAATATTTACATACCTTATCCATTTAATACGAATTCTTCAATAACTGCTGTTGTTTATGTACTACTTCAATTATAGTCAGGTACGCAGGTAGTTATTTTGTTTGAAATAGAAAAACACAAACAAGCACTGAACACACCACTGAGTTTAAGCAGCTAGACATGTGGTTTAACCCACCGTTGGCCACGCGCAACAATAGTGCTAAAGTGTACTGTACAGGGTGAAATATGAAATAAGCAAATTTCTGTCCGCAGCAGGAATGGCAACTCTTTTTCTTCACTGATAAGAGTTTAGAAAGTAATTGAACATACTATCACAGCTCTCCAGCAAATCGCACTGCATTTTGTAGCGCACTGAAATCGCTCGCGTTTATGTTCAGTCAGTGCTAGAGTGAATGGAATTGAAAATGCATTAAATTTCAAAGTGTTCTGCTCTGGTTCGAGTGTTTATTGTTTACAATTATTCCTGCATGCAGTTTCATAACTCATAATACGGGAAATTGGCTGCAAAAATTGCTTTGATGTGCACTTGTAGCCGTGTTACATGAATAAAAGTGTTATAAATCAGAGTAAAAAGTAAGTTTGTATGGTTTAATAAAGCTACACAAAGTGCGTTTAAACAAACTAAAGAAAATAGTTACTAATAGCATTAAATATGTGTTGTGTATTACACAGTATGCAGCTATGTTCATTCAATAAAATCACTTGTAAGTTTTGAGTTTTTATCGTGCGCATATCGATAAAGTCAGTATTTCGCAAGAATTTGCCAATGATATGTAAATGCATGCACATACATACACTCATATTTGTAATTAGAATATTTGCACAAGTGGTGTTTTTGTTTGATTCATTTTAAAGTATTTGGCAACAAATATTGATTAATAGTGCACACCTACGTCAACATAGAATCTGAAAGATTTATATTAGCACATACTTACATACTTGCATATCTTACATTGTACTTTCCAATTTGTAACCAGTAATAGTGCATAATAATAATTTAATGTAATTAACTAACATGTTTTGTTACTATAAAATTCTAATTGACAATACTACTATGGCTTCCAGTGTAGAAATAAGAATTATTATCGCTGATCTATAATTCTATTATTCAAATATTTATACACCTGTACATATAGCAGTTGTAAAATTGATATAAATTTGTGGTTTTTAATGTACATACTTACAAATATAAGTGCAAATATAAGAGGATGGAAGCCCTTCTATAAATCGATTTTGTGTTTTTAGCTATCAAAATAGTAAAATTACTTACAAAATTGCAATATATTTTGTAGTTTTGGATTATACAACTAACAGTAAATATTGATAATCAAAATTTATCAAAAATTAGTTTATTTCATATTTAATTATTATTTTTCTACAAGTTAATTATTGCTAAAAAAAAACTCTTTCAGACCAGCAATTTTAGAACAAATATAGCAATACCGTAGTGTATAGTGTACTCTAACGCAATCCACAACTTCCACCGGATATAAAAATTTTACTTCCTAAGAAATGGTTTCGGCCTTTGAGTTTTTGAACAAAGATCGATATGTTGTCAACAACAATAAGATATAGCGTAGTTTGTGCAAACCAAAACTCACTTCTAAGGCTCGCAAGTTCAAGTTAGCACAAAACAGAATACACTACAATATTGTTTCAAAACCTTTCGAAACTCGATAAAAAGTTTCAGTAGATGTACTTTTACGTTTACTTTTACACATACAACAATATTAATTAAAATATAAACGAATTTACTAAAATTCCCACTAGACAAATATACAACAATTTAAATTTTCTGAGAACTTAAATTTACTTTATACAAACCGGCTAAATAATATTATAACGTTTATGTGAATGTGAAGACATGAAATTGTGCAAAAACTACAAAAGTTTTTTGAAAATAAAATCAATACATATAATATTTTAGAAATGACCTCATTTATACTAAAGACAGAATATAAATTATATTATATATTATATTATATAAACATCTGCGAAATCAAAACCAAAAAATAAAACAATAACTAGTGTTGAAACTATAAATGTTGAAATACATACATATATGATAATTAAATATTTGTGTTACGTTTCAGCGCTCTGTATGTATGTACAAACATACATAACATAACTAAATTTGTCTTTATAATCTGATATACCCACCTATGCATACGTTCATACATACATATACCGACATATATGTAAGTGAAAAATAATACACATTGTATATATAGAAACAAGTATTTATATGCATACTTTCATATACGGTCGTGTAGATATATGACTATGAAATGATTTCAATGAACTCGTTAATAAGTAACTACTTGGTTTCGTTTATTTGCTTCTCAACTACAATTCCATCTAAAGAAATATGGAGAAGGAAATAAGTAATAAAACGAAAAATCGCACATTTCATAGACCGTGTTGTAGTACTATAGTCAGCAGTGTATACGAGTCAGTGATCTGCAGTGAATGAGTTAAACACAAGTTTGAGCCACTTGCGAAAAATTGAGTATGAAGCAAGCAAATTATTCACGGAATGAGTATAAGTGTGAATACTGCTCACTTACAATTATGAGAGAGAGAGTTTTGGCTTGTGAGCTGCTTAGCTTGTATGAATCATATATTCACAAGTGTTTGCTTATGAGCTCACAATACTTATGAATCTTTGCTTAGGATTCTCTGACAATTATGAATACAAAACACTTGTGAATATACGAAGAAGCTCAATTGTGCGCAAGCCACTTGAGCCTTTAGAGCCGTAACGCTATGAACCAAATGCTAAAAAATCCATTACGAAAGTAGTAAGAGTTACTATTATATTATTGTATAATAACAAGGATTTAATAATGATTAGATATAATGAAATAAAAATTCTTATTTTGTATTAATTCTCTATTATTAAAAAAATCACATATACATTCTTTCTTTCATTCTTATTTACATTCATGTTATCACGCATAATATTATATTTTATTTTATAAAATGATAATTCAGTCGCTTTCAAAGGAATTAAGTCGATTTCTTTATTCAGTTTTTAAAATGCCTGCCAATGAAAATACACGTTCAGACGCCACACTACTTGCAGGAATACTTAATATTTTAAGTGCAAGTTTTAAAATGCGTGAAAAGTTAGTTTTATGTGGGTTCCACTATATAATTGCGTCAAAGTCATTATCAAATTGTACTCTTTCTGTGAAATATCGATCTAACTCATCTTCGATACGTTCCCTCGTTTGAAATATTTGGAAAAAAGAAGTTCAGGTCATTTGCAGGTGAAGACGTATTTGATGTTGAAGTAATTGGTGAAAATGGAATTTGTGGGGTCTCATTGTGTTCTGAAAGGTAAAACTCAATATTGCCTGATATCTGCTCAATGCAGAAATGCTTCACAGCTTCAATATCGACATCCCTCATAGCTTTTGCTGGAGGATATAAAAATAGTGCTGCTTTGTGGTAAATGCTTAAATTAGCAAGCTATATACTGTCGATATATGTTGATATGTTACGTTTAAAGCTGACTATTGCTGGAACGTCTGTATGAACTGCTTCGTATATCGTTTCTAATCGAAAAATTGAAGGAATTACAAAACATATTGACACAAAATTACACCCCTGTAATTTGTTAGAAATTGTGTCGAAGTATTGGCAAGTATTTAAGAAATAATTGAATAAAAGTATAAGAAACAAAGAAGTTTCAGTTTTGTATTTTTTACGAAGTCACTAGACTCACGGGCTTCGTTCCTTTTAAAACCCCTCCGCGTAGGTAGAAACTTCAGGGACTCATCTACCTAAGTTCTCCACTTTCTAGAATGTAAGATAAAACTTGCATCTAGATTTAAGAAATAATTGAATAAAAGGATAAGAAACAAAGAAGTTTCAGTTTTGTAGTCACTACAATCGCGCGTTTCGTTACTTTTAAAACCCCTCCGCGTAGGTATAAAATATATTTTGAATAGGCACGGAATTTGTGAATATATTCATGAATAAACAATGAGCCACTTATTAGTGAATGTATTCATGAGCCTTTCAACTCATCTATGGTAAGCAACGAATAGCTCAAACAATTGTATACAGAGAAGCAAGTCAAGCCAAGTGTGAGCTATAAGTGATTGTGAGACATATTCACACTCATTATTACACAAGCAAGCCATGTGATTGTGAGAAGATAATATTTTTAGTGAGAGCAAGTATGAGTGAACATTGGGGGTGATTCATGAATTTGAGAGTATAATCACAAGCCAAGTATTCACTGCAGATCACTGATACGAGTATCATACGTACGCTACACAATCGAATTCACAGTCGCAGCAGTAATCTTCATAAATTACTTTCAACGATTTTATGTAATTTACGAATGCTACAAAAATAAACAATTCCACAATTTTGTGTTATTTTTTTATCTAAAGTATGCAAACAGAAACTTTGACTTCGGCATCGACAACGGCAACAGTCGTCGGAGCTCGCTTTATTGTAAAGGGTGATTTTTTAAGAGCTTGATAACTTTTTAAAAAAAAAAAAACGCATAAAATTTGCAAAATCTCATCGGTTCTTTATTTGAAACGTTAGATTGGTTCATGACATTTACTTTTTGAAGATAATTTCATTTAAATGTTGACCGCGGCTGCGTCTTAGGTGGTCCATTCGGAAAGTCCAATTTTGGGCAACTTTTTCGAGCATTTCGGCCGGAATAGCCCGAATTTCTTCGGAAATGTTGTCTTCCAAAGCTGGAATAGTTGCTGGCTTATTTCTGTAGACTTTAGACTTGACGTAGCCCCACAAAAAATAGTCTAAAGGCGTTAAATCGCATGATCTTGGTGGCCAACTTACGGGTCCATTTCTTGAGATGAATTGTTCTCCGAAGTTTTCCCTCAAAATGGCCATAGAATCGCGAGCTGTGTGGCATGTAGCGCCATCTTGTTGAAACCACATGTCAACCAAGTTCAGTTCTTCCATTTTTGGCAACAAAAAGTTTGTTAGCATCGAACGATAGCGATCGCCATTCACCGTAACGTTGCGTCCAACAGCATCTTTGAAAAAATACGGTCCAATGATTCCACCAGCGTACAAACCACACCAAACAGTGCATTTTTCGGGATGCATGGGCAGTTCTTGAACGGCTTCTGGTTGCTCTTCACCCCAAATGCGGCAATTTTGCTTATTTACGTAGCCATTCAACCAGAAATGAGCCTCATCGCTGAACAAAATTTGTCGATAAAAAAGCGGATTTCCGAACACTGATTTTGGTAATAAAATTCAATGATTTGCAAGCGTTGCTCGTTAGTAAGTCTATTCACGATGAAATGTCAAAGCATACTGAGCATCTTTCTCTTTGACACCATGTCTGAAATCCCACGTGATCTGTCAAATACTAATGCATGAAAATCCTAACCTCAAAAAAATCACCCGTTATATGCAATCAAAACCCTCTTTGCAAGAATTAACTTCAACTTCGAAAATTGATGTTTTTATTTTGAGATTATTACTTTACTTAAAAATATTCAGCATACTCATAATAAATAGTATATATACAAAAAGAATTAATTAAATAATAAAATATTAAAAAATATTATTATATAAATAATAAAAAAAGGTTTAATAACGAGTAAATATGTATATCCACTCTTAACAATAAATGCGTCAATATTTTATATCGAAATGCTTAACAAATAGATATCGGGCGTATTGTTCACAGTAAAAACGGCAATATACATAAAGAAACACATTAAAAACTTTTAAAATTGAAAGTGCTTCAATATTGTGGAATTTAAAAAAATATTTAATAATTAAGTTCTAACTCCTTAAGGGGCACACGTAGTGTAATGGCCTAAAAAACGGTGATTTTTGGGAATTTTTATTAAAAAAAAACTACTTTATCAATTATTTCAAAAAGTTAAGAACATATTCATACATGTTTCAAGAATATACAGTGAAATTAAACTTAACTTAACCTAGGTTTTAAACTTCAATTTATTTTTGTATTATTAATTAGTACAATATTTTTAAAATATTCTCCAAAAATTTCAAATCGATTCCAGTAAAATTCTGATAGATCTTAGACCCTTTGGAAGTTTCATCCATGAGTCCACATCAGTTTCAATTTAAATATTTACACGAGTTTATCTTAAAACTAAATTTTACGCAAGATAAAAAAAAAATGTAAAAAAAATTTCATTTAGAAATCTTCGTTCATAACTTATAGGTTCTCAGCAAAATAAAATGTAAATTTACGTTTTAATGTCCTGTTCTTTTTGTATAAATGCTCAGTATTAGATTGATTAGATAACGTCAATTATTCAACAAGTGTTTTCTTCATAATCATAATAACGAAAAATCCAATCTGATGCTGCTTTGAAACAAAATGTTCATGTTCTTATTGGAACAGCGACTCAAATATGTTTTTTAGAGTGGATCACAATCACCAGAGTGTCGTTTCAAAATATATTTTGTCTCATTGCGTGATTAGAAGATTTCTAAATCCAATTTTAATTTTTCTCAATCTAAAAGCAGAAATACCTGACGAGTTAATAACCTCCTATTTTCGAATCGTTTAAAAACAGGCTCCGAAGAAAATACACAAATAAAATAACGCACATCGCACGCACACTACTGCACACTTGTGAAAAATAAGATTGGATGTGGAAAAATGAGTATAAACGAAGCTGAAACGAAACGAAATTTGAAAAGAAAATATTTGTATTTTATAAATTGCTTTTGTTGTTGTTTGAATACAATTTTTTTATTATTATTGCCATACATACATACAAACACAAGTATTTTAAAGTGGAAATAGCTAGTTGAGAATGCAGGTTAAGCGAAGGGGACGACAAAGACCAGCTTAAGACGACGACAACGCGTCGTTAGAAGCTGAGCTGGTATGTAGAAGAAGATCCAGTCAAAAGCCGGGATAGGCTCAAATTGTGCTAGTTGATGGCAGTAAAGCAAATAAGCGAGCAAGTACTTCGGTGAAAATTCCTTAACTCGTTGCTATTTACTTATATAAACGCGTTCGTATCGGGTTAGACGTTTTTGTATACATATGCGATTGTAGTTAGTTGAAGACATCTCTAAGTTAAGACAATAACGTCTTTGGCCCGTCTTTGTGTTACCAAAGCAATAACTTGTATTGAATTTGTATGAGTAGATTAATTTGTGGTTCAATGTGGTTCGTTTACAATCGTTCGCTGTTCGCTGTACGCCGTCTGTTGCTTTGGCTTATTTGGCTGTTCCAGGCCATGGCATCAACTAACACAGCGGTTAGTTGGATTCGTCCCGCTTGGGATAACGAGTAACGCTGGTTTAATTTAAAATGCACATTTCTAAACGAATTCGCCTAGGTCAAGGCAGAGATGCCATTTTTATTTGTTTGTTTTCGAATGCAATTTCGTTGAGATTAGTGTGATTTTAAATGAGGGAGTCAGTAGTTTTTTCACAAAATTGAAAAATAATATAAAATTATACAAATCTCTTTCATATGCTTTTCTTTCTTCATTTCCACTAAAATATTTTGTTGTTTTTAAAAGTTTATCTATTTTCTCAAATAATCAACTCAAGTTGATTACGAAATTGGCAAACAAAATTATTTATTTCACAAATTCTCTGAAATTTAAGTACATATTTACTTTGTTTATATCATCGAAAACTATGTATTTCCATAATTGTAGTATAAAAAATATCGCTTTAACACAAAAATTATATATTATATACTCGCACATATGTACGTATATCATTATAGCGCTTCAAAACATGAGTTTTAAATAAAATTATCGTAAACATGTTCTAATCAGTCGATATTTATTGATATTTCGGAACATGTGACTCACGAATTTGTAGATATAAAATTTATATTTCACTAGCATGTGGTCATACATACATACATACCTACATATATTTTACTTCAGTATACACAGTTATTCATAACTAAGTTGTTTTGTTAGACAAAAATTTAATGCCCGATATTTGCTTGCTTACTCAATTGAAATTGAAAATTGATAGTATCAATATGAATTTCAGTAAACACATACACAAAAAAATATGTTTGTTTGTGTTGTTGTACATACCATATGTAGCTACTACTGATTTCTTATAAATATATTGCATATACATAAGTATGTAGTTTTTATTTAAGTAAACAGTTAAGTCAAATTGATAAATGCATATAAAAATGGCCTATTTCGAGTATAGCAATATGTACTCAAATCGAATTTATGTTTAATAATAATGTTTAAAAATTGAAAATATATCTAAAGAATTGCTCAACACTTTAAGGTGTCACATTATAATAAATATTTAATTGCTTAGAATGACAAATAATAAACAGCAGATCAATATTTGAAGGGTTTGTTTTCATAACAATTTTCTTTGTATTTTAGCGTTGCCACTTTGTAGCAGTTGAGATTTTTTCCACATACAACTTTTTTTTAAATATACTTTAGTGTTATATATGAAGATATATGTATATTCTAGAGTATTATGTTAGCTATAAATTGAAAAAATCTCAAATTTCTCACCTACTATGCCAAAGACCTCTTGAAGCTGCTGATATTACTTATCAAGAACTGATAATCAATTTTTCTAAAAGCATAGTTACTAAAATATCACAATTATTGCTTGAAAATAGCAACAAAAAGGTCAGTTAGCCTTAAGGAGTAGGTTTCAAAATTTAAAAATTTCCAAAAAAAAATTTCTTATTAAATAGTGGAGCATGCTTAAAATATTTTCCAAAAATATCAAATCGATCCGAGTAAATTCTGTGAGATATACCGATAGACCCCTTGGAAGTTCCGACCATAAGGCAAAAATCATATGACGAAAATTTGACAAAAAAGTGAGATTTTTTGTTAAAAATCTGTCAAAAATACAAATTTTATTATTTTTTTTATTTTCTTCGTCCAATAACGAGATTTTTCCATATACTAATGAATTATATTTGATTTATTCATTTTGGTTGAACCTATAATGAATTATGCTGTCCACGGCAAGAGCTTTTTTTTGGCACGACATGGGGTACCAGCGGTTGAATTTTCTGAATTTTCAAATATAAATTTCAAAAAATAATGTTCAAATATGTATCTTTGATATGCTGAATTGTTTAAATGATGATGATTGTACATATATATGTATTTAAAAAAATTAAATACCCTTGTTTTCAGACCACCCGCAAAACTCCTCTAATCAACTTAAGAGTTTTATCTAATATTCTTAAGAATACATATAATATTAAGAAAAGCTCTTAGCAACTTTTAGAAACATCGAACAATTTCTGCATATCAATTGAATAAGTTAGCCATGTCATAATCAATTCGAGACAGCTCATAAAGCTAGCGTTCTTCTCCACCACTTATTCCCCTACCAACACCACTTCGTAACGAATCGGAAACTTCCAGTATTAACGAAAAGAATCGTAGCTTTTTTCTTTTTTAATTTTATGCCCGCAGCTCATACAACTCAAAATTTCAACGTGTTTCAGTGTTTGACCTTTTTTTTATTTTGTCGTCTACCTAAAAATACTACAAATTATGTGCCGTAATTTGATTATACCAAAATTACCATTTTAATTAAGTTTACAAGTTGGCAACAATATGTTGGTTAAGGTTAATACACTGCGTTGGATTTTAACTGAATTCTAGCTCGCTACAACGCTCCTCATCAGCGCTACGACGACCAAGCCGAAACGCAGCCATTTATTCCATTTATTTCGACATCTAAGTAATTTTAGTTGGTTTCATTTGCCGAGGCGAATGTACGACGACGTTCATTTATTTTGGACGGGCAAACGGAACGGCATGAATTTCTAAAGAATTTCGAAGCGGAAGAAGGAAAATGTCTCATAGTATTACAATTAAAGCAATCACACACACACACTAACCGAAGTAGTTACGGAGAGCGTGAGCACTTGAGAGCTCAAACGCCTAAAAGAGAGTTAATGAGTGTGTTGTTTTGTTTATTTAATAATAAAGTCACAAACGCTGCATGTGAAGGCATGTGGAGCCGCCGATATATGGAGCACTCGGCCTTACAAACACACATAAATACAATGGTGAGACCGGCAGGTGAGCGACTCCAAAGCGAGAGCGAATGAGAGCCAGCCAATAGTTGCGGCAGCCGCGTTGTGTTGCTGTAATTTCAATTCATTTTCCAATTTATTATGATTTTAGTTTTTCGCATACCGATTTAATATGTACTTTTCTACCGTTTTCGCTGAGTGTGCGTGTGCGTGTGTTTGTAGTGATATTTGTTTATGCTCGCGCGTTTCATTTTCAACTTGTTTCGCTGAGGATTTACGTACGTACGCTTTTTATAAAACAAAAATCTAGCTATGTTTGTATGTTTGGTATGAATTTATTTTAAGTAAACCAGTAGGCAACTTTGAGGCCGTTTGACTTATGCCTATGTACATACATACATACATACATCTAACCATAGCTGAGCACCAACGTTCAGGTGCGCGCGGGAACACTTTTAAGGAAACAATCATAGCGTGTTGTACGCTTGTGAAACGTCTTTGTTTGTATGTGTGTGTGTGTGTAGTTTTAAAGCAAACACAGTCATTAAATATTAAAAAGAAAATCATGCGGAGCAGAAAAATTTTGTATTGCCGCTGCTGAGATTGAGATTGAGGATGTGATTTAGGCGTACGCTCATACATAGAAGCCTAGCCTCAGCTTGTGTTTGTGGTTGGGTGGGCGGGTGGCGGTGGCGTGGCACATTCACCAACATTGTTGGTACGTTCAAAGCAGTTGTGCTGCACACAAGGAATGAAATGATTTCTACTCAACTCAAGTTCATTAAAATATGTACATACATATAGACATCTGCATAGCAGATTCTCGCATATTCTAGATAAATATTATCTTGTTGGAATATCTAACGTTTTGTTAATGCACTGTTTTAATAATAGTAAATCAACATTTATTTAGATCTCATGTTTTTTATTATACTCTCGCAACAAATGTTGCTAAAGAGAGTATTATAGTTTTGTTCACATAACGGTTGTTTGTAACACCTAAAACTAAACGAGTTAGATATAGGGTTATATATACCAAAGTGATCAGGGTGAAGAGTCCGTCCGTCCGTCCGTCCGTCCGTCTGTGCAAGCTGTAACTTGAGTAAAAATTAAGATATCTTGATGAAACTTGGAACACATGTTCCTTGGCCCCATAGGAAGGTTGCTTTCGAAAATGAGCAAAATCGGACCACTGCCACGCCCACAAAATGGCGAAAACCGAAAACACATAAAGTGCCATAACTAAGCCATAAATAAAGCTATGGAAATAAAATTTGGTATGGAGGATCGCACTATGAAGGGGCATATTTGGATGTAATTTTTTTGGGGAAGGGGGCGTGGCCTCGCCCCCTACTAAGTTGTTTATACATATCTCGCAAACCAATAGAGCTATATAAACCAAACTTTCTGCAGTCGTTTTTTTTAGCCACTTCCTAATACAGTCCAAAAATGAAAGAAATCAGATCATAACCACGCCCACCTCCCATACAAAAGTTAGGTTGAAAATTACTTAAAGTGAGTTAACTCACTAACGAAAAACGTCAGAAACACTAAATTTCACATAAGAAATGGCAGATGGAAGCTGCACTCAGATTTTTTTACAAAATGGAAAATGGGCGTGGCGTCGCCCACTTACGGGTCAAAAACCATATCTCAGGAACTACTCGACCGATTTCAATGAAACTTGGTTTGTAATAGTTTCCTTACATCCCAATGATATGCTGTGAAAATAGGCCAAATCGGTTCACAACCACGCCTACATCCTATATACCAGAACTTTGAAGACGATCTGAATCGTATACTTTACAATATATAAAGTAAGTTCTAGTGAAGATATCGGTGCAGAATTTTGCACAAATACTATGTTAATAGTGTGGCAGCTCCATTCTAAAAATAGCCGAAATCGGACCATAGGGTTTTAAGGCCCCATATATCGAACACGAGGACCTCGTTGCTTCTAACCTAATATTATGGTTTCCAACTTTCAATGGACCTCGTTGCTTCTAACCTAATATTATGGTTTCCAACTTTCAATGGACTTTAAACAATATATATGACGAATATGTGGGTCAAATTGTGTATTATATAATATAAATAAAGTTAAATATATAAATTGCGAGAGTATAAAATGTTCGGTTACACCCGAACTTAGCCCTTCCTTACTTGTTTGTTTTTAAATATTTCGTATTATTTTTAAACATATGTACATACAAACAAGCAGTTATTTACACACTTATATGTGATTCGCTGACGGATGTTCTAGTTTAAGTTTGATCTTAGAAAGGTAATTCATGAAAGATGTTGCGGATATAAGTTTATGCAGGTGTACTGATGGATTGATAGTATTGACATTAATTTTATGTTTTTAAATGTTTTTTTTTCATAGCAAGTAAGTTTTTTTTGTAATATTATATGATTAAATACATATTGGAGAATATTTTTTTATATATATTTTGTATTTGTATTTGTATAACATTAATTAAATTTCATAAAAATACACTGAAGGTGTGATAGTATATTAAAAAAAAAAATTAAATTAAAAGATTGAAATTAATATTATGAAAAATTCATTCAGCAGTCAGCATAACTCGCTATTGGTTCAACCAAAATAAAATAAAAAAATAAATAAAATAAAAAAATAAAAAATAAAATTAAAAAAAAAAATATATTTCGTTAGTACATGGATAAATCTTGTTATTGGATGGAGAAAAAAAAAATTTTGAAATTAAAAATAAAAAAAATTAAAATTTTTTTTGACTGACTTTGAACAAAAAAAACTTTTTTAGTCAAAATATTACTCTAATATTCGAAAAAAAATTACTTCTATTAAAAAATCTTCGTTCAATGATTAGATAAAGATAAAAATTTCAAAGCAGTGTGGAAATTTGAACAAAAGCGCGAGTGTACAAAACTTTGAATCGATTTTCTCAAATTGTCATTTTTAGAAGTCGGCGACCAGCCTACAGAAAAACTACTGCATCGATCGTTTTGAAATTTTGAACAAATTGAAACAGAATTGGCTTGGTCGAAGTGGAAATTTCCAAAGGGTTTCGTTGAATTTTATAAAGGATATATCTAAGTATTTTTCTCTGATCGATTTTGGCTTGAACATGGTACCAAAAATTGAAAAATTAAAAAAACTCGGCGTCAATTGAAAGATAAGACAAAAAAACAAAAATAGATTTTTCGAAATTTTCCGATTATCCAGTGATGCTGTAGGCTGGTCACCGCACAAAAACTTCTTTTCGATGTGTCTGCAGAGATCGACGATAAATCCGTTATTCCTCGCAATTTTTAGATTAAACTTTTTTTTGGTATCCTTCAAATGTTGTACTTTCAAATAATAATAAGTAAAATAAACCTAATAAAATAATTAATAAAGTATTTCAAAATTTTAAGAATATATTTATACATGTTTCAAGAATATACAGTGAAATTTTTGAAGAAAAAAATTAAATATTTTTTAAGTTATAGTCGATCTCCAACGGCGCGAAAAAAAGGTCCTTCACTGCTGCAGTGATTCTGGCCTTCTCCGTGGATGAAATCTAAAAAAAAAAATTCTCTTTAAACTAGATAATATTGTCTGTACAAAGACCTACGATAAAAAAAATCAAAAATTGACAATATGGCGGCGTTAAAAAAAAATTGTCGAATTTTACCCAAAATTTTGGTCGTTTTTGGCCTGCCAAAATTCGATTTTTTGATCAGATCAAAAATCGGTAGGTAATTGTACGGAGAATTATATATAGAACATGTAAAAAAAAAACTCGAT
Source organism: Zeugodacus tau (assembly GCA_031772095.1). Lineage (NCBI taxonomy): Eukaryota > Metazoa > Arthropoda > Insecta > Diptera > Tephritidae > Zeugodacus > Zeugodacus tau. The sequence goes on along the minus strand of CM062650.1, from coordinate 68,126,601 downwards.
AGTGATCGGAACATTTGTTTTTGAGTAATCACTGCAGCAAATTCGGAAAATGCTGTTTCGAAAAATGCGTTTAAAGATAAAATGATAGTTTTCACTGTTACCGATCGATTTGAAATTTTCAGAGAATATTTAAAACATATTGTACATTAATAAGACAAAAAAACAAAAATAGATTTTTTCGAAATTTTCAAACGCACCTAATCCTTTAAAAAGCACACAAGAAGAGTACACAAATTTATAATTCAGTATATGAAAAAATCGATTTTCAAATTAAATACCGGCAAAAAAAATCTAAGATAATTAAAAAAAAAATTAAAAACTTTATTTTGAAACTGAAAAATGCATAATAATTATTATTTATTTTTAAACTAAAAAAATTATGATAATTATTTAGTTTTAATCTTTAATTTCTAAGTTAAATTGCCAACAAATCGTCCAACATATTTTTTTTTAATTTTATTCAACAGTGAGTACGTTGACTCTAAAATAAAACTCGTCTAATTCCAATCTCATTGTAATCCTTTAAATAAGTGCTCAACACTTTAGGTTATGTGTCGCTGAGGCCTTTATAAAGCTAGTACAAACATACATGCATAGTTATCTAACTACCTGAAACTCTTTACTGAGTTGATCGTGTGATTCCAATAAAGAAATCTAGCATCTAGCTAATAAAGGAAAGTCTCTATTGTGAAGATGAATGTACGTGTATTTGATTCTAAGAGTAAGCTGCTTGAAATCTGTATGCCTATAGAAAATCTTGTTTTATATTTTCTGCCTTGTTTTTTATTTTTATTTTATTTTTTTCATTTATTTTTTTATATTTTTTTATTCATTATAAGCGATTAGTGCTCGTAATACACAGAAATCAAAGTGAATGCCCTTAGTAGTTATGCTTACATACAAACTTATGCACGAATGTTTCAGTACAATTTGATGTTTTCTCACAGCACCAATTTTGTTCAGTCTCTTGACTTATTCGCAAGCACACACACACACACACACACAGCAACACATACATACTTACATATTTATGCACATTTAATTTGCCTTATACACAACTCGACCCATTCATTCATATGTCAATTTAGTTGCTTTACGTTTACCATTACGCTGTCGTATCGCCTGCCTGATGATAATCATAACGATGATTACGTTTATTGTTGTCACACATGTGTGTGTGTGTTTATGTGGTTGAGGGGGTGTAAGCGGTGCGGTTGAATTTCTGTATAGGGAACGAAACGAGCGCAAATGGAATTTTTAAATTTTCTGTATAAATACATAATTGTAATATTTTCAAAAGCCCGCAAAGTAACGAGAGACCACGAATAAATGTCGTCGATGGCAACGTTGTTGAAGTTGAAGACAAAATTGGTTTGTCTAAAGCGGGCGAGCCACCAAGTTGTCACACACACATACACACACACACTTACACATTGTACGTAGTAATAGTCGCACAAGAAAACGGAATATGGAATATGGTATGAATAGCAGCAGCAACAATGAAATATTGTATTAAACGAGCAAATAGTAATTGTGTGTACCACATAGTTGAATAGTTAGTTGGCTATAGCTAGCAGCACTACGTATCCCCTTACATACATACATTCATACATATATAAATATGTATATGCTATGCATGTGCGACTTGACTTCTCATACCCGTTCCAATCTATGAATTAAGTATTTGTAAAATTTTCATTGCTTCACCCGTCGCGCGTCCCGCCGCATAATATTTGTAAGTAAGTTATGTATATATGTCTGTATGTAAGTAAGTAAGCAAGTAGGTTCCATCCAACACTGCTTAAAATACATATTTCTACTATTTGTTGTTTACGTCTTGCCGCGCTCCACTTTACTTACACACTCGCTCGCTCGCTTGCTCTCTCTTTGGCCGCTGTCGCTGCCTAGCTGCGCGCTCTGGCTTGTTTCTTTGTAATTCTTATTATTATAATGTTGATTTTTGTGTTGTTGTTGTTGTTGCTATTTTTTACTTCTTCTACGAATATTATATTTCTTGTTCGTTATTTTATTTTCTTTTCACATTTGCCTTTTATAATAGTGGTGTATATGCGGGTTATTACCGCTGTTAGTGTTGTTGTTTTTGTTGTAGACGTTTCAAAGTATTGTTTGTATTGTATGTTGTTTTTGTATATTCACGTATATTTATTAAAAAGTTTTCATGTTCTCTACTTTTCCAGTTTTAGAGTCAGAGTCAGAGTCGGCCGGTACGTTGATTGGTTTGGTTCGTTGCGTTTTCGGAATATGGTTTGATTATTGAATTGAATTGAATTGAATTGAATTGTGAATTGACTTGTGGCTGGGATTGACTTGGCAGTTGATCAAAACGGATCGCAGTGGATAATACATGCTAAAATACATACATACATACAAATATTTTTTGAAGAAGCATACAAATGAACAGACAAACAGTATAAAAAGTTGAGAAGTGTGTGAGCCATACTAGAAGAGGAATGTGCCAATTTGTGTGTAAAAGTGGTATAAATAACGTGCGAAAATACAACAAAAACATAAGCAACATTTATTTTAAATATTTCTGCATGTACCGTTATGTGTGTGTGTATGCAAATTTGTTTGGTGTAAATCACCTGAAGTGTAATTGAACAATTTTTGAGAGCTTATCAAACGCGCAACGCACGCAACAACATAGATACAAACATACAAACGCACAAGCGAACACACGAATTTGTCCGGCATACACGCGCCGCCCAACCACCCACCAGCCAGTTAGCCAGTTTGATAAACGAAGATTTGTGACGTCGTCGGTTCGTTGGCGTGATTCGTGTACACGCACACACGCACAATAAAGCGCGCTCACGCAAGACGCTCTCACACACACACACACACACACACAACACCCAAGTGAACTGAAGTTTCTTCGCTTTGCGGCGAGAGCAAAATCACTCGCCTTTATTGCGAATTCTCACAGCCTCTTTGAGTGAGTTCGTTGAGTCGTCGTCGTTGTTGACTCTTTGCAATTAGAAGAAGCGTCAAGTAGACACGAAGATAGTGTGGCCGTAAGCAGCATCAGCAGCAGCAACCCACTCACAGTGTGTGGATAACAATTTGCAACAGTGCAACAGTTTTTGGCGAAGTTGCATCTCCAGTTGCAGCTGCCATTGGCGTAAGTACTCCGCTCGTTCTCGCTGCGGCAGCTTGTTCGTTTGTGCGTGCGTGTGTGTTTTGTTTTGTTTTGTTGTCTTCGCAACGTACGTAGCCGGTGGGGCGCAACGTGTGTGTAAACTGGCGCAAATGCCGCTGCGTTCGTCGCCGCTGCCTGCCGCAAAATGGAAACGAACAATGTGCAACTCTGCCGCATCTGCATCTCGACGACGAATGTGGGCTGCACGCAAATGATTTCGATATTTGGCGAAGATTCGCTGTGGCAGAAAATCACCACATTGGCCGATGTTAAGGTATGTGCATTTGCATACATACATATTTCAAATTAATTAGACATTTTCATTAATTGCATTTGCATATGTGTTTATTTATGTACATATGTACATATGTATAAGAGATATATACATACTAATGTATATCAAATATAGTTTTATACATATATACATACATACAATGTACATACATATATTTATTTTAATTTTTTATTATTTTAATTATATTTAATAAATATTCCAATTAAATATAATATTTATGAATCACCCGGTAGTCACACGGCACACCGCTTCTAATACCAAGTTTGCTTATGAAACAATAGTGATTGTGAATAACTGAATTATTAAGATTAAACCTTTAAATAAAAGTGCAGTACTTCCGTTTCGGTACCCAGTATTTGGCAATAAATACCAAAACAATCGTTCCTAAGGCAGTCGGTTTTACAAACGTAAGCGGAACGGACCGGAATTTTGATCTGTCAATTTCGCGACATTTTTAAAAAGCATTAAATGTATTGTTTGTACATATCTCTACAACAACAAGTTTTAAAGAAAATCGGTACGTCCGTTTCGTTTCGCTCCATTCCGTTCCGTATCGAATAAATTGCTATTTTTGCTAAAATGAGTGGGAGTTCATGATTAACATTACTCATTAATCGAAACATTTTGAAGATTTGATAGTAGTGCGTCATCACAGTGAAAAAAAAAAACAATTTTTTTTTTTAATTAAATGGGCGCACAATGTGCCTAATGATGGTTTAGGGGCAGCCGCTTGCCCTTATGCACCAATGCCCTTTGAACCAATTAAATAATCTGATCTACAAGAGCAGAGAAATACTATTGGTTGTAGACTAGACCCTGACAGACGGCGGCGTTAATTCGGATTAACTGCTCTAATCGGGGTTAATTCGAGAGTTATCTCAGTTATACCACTGACAGACGGTGGCGTTATTTCGGAATAACTTTTTTAATCGGGGTTAATTCGAGAGTTATCTCAGTTAACTCCGTTTGCTAACTCCCATTTAATCCTCAAAATTTTAGAGACATTTTAAAAAACATTTTAGAGTTAGTGGGAGTTCGTGGCATTTTCGTTGCCAACATTGTGCGTGGCCGCATGACATGGCCGCTTTTAACCTATACTATATACAATAGTGACAGCTGTTTTTCAAATAAATGTAAACATAATCATACGCATGCAATGAAATAGCTATTTTTTTCTAAAATGGAAGTTGTAATCATGAAATCTAATCCTCAAATGTGTAAATTTTCTTCGAGAAACATCAAATATTTGAATCCATCAGAGTTATTTAATGCCCTATAAGGATAGTAGTCAACCTAGTTATCAAAATGAAGGCATGTGATTGAGATTTATGCTCTAACCACTGGCGTTCGAAAGAGAAGGTCTTCATTTGACATTGAAATAAAAGTGCTGATCCTAACCTAACTTAAATAAATATAAATGAATAGATTTTTATAGTTTCCTTTGTATTTCATTTACAGTGTTAAAGGTTTGATAAGTAAAAGACAACATTTAACATGCTATAGATTGTTCTTTTTTTATTCACGTTCATATTGCAAAATATATTTTCAACTGTTTTGAAACATTCCAACGGCCTAATAAAGGTCACATTTATCGATTTTATATTTTGTCTACGAGAAGAGTTCTAATTATGCTTTTAAAAATTGAATTGATCTGCTAAAGGTATACTTAGACTTATGTGGCGTGTTTCAAAAAATAACGGGAATTGTAAAATTTAAATCTTCAATTTTTTTTATTATGCTGATACACTTCTAACGATGCACCAACCTCCATATCCAGACATGGCTCCGTGTGACTTTTTACTATTTCGTAAAATACAGAAAACCGAGGAGAGGGGCCGTAATTTTAGAAGCGTACGAGATATCTCTGAAAGAACCAAAGGTTACACCAAAAATCGAGTTTGAGAAGTGTTACGATTGGAAGAAGCGCTGTCCTAAGTGTATAATATTGAATGGGGACAATTTTGAAGGCGAAAATATTAATGATGATGAATGAATATATATTTTTCAATAAAAAAAACAAAGATTCCCGTTAATTTTTGAACACGTCTCATATACCATCACTGGCCATTGAACTATGAACGACAGAAAGTATATTCTTATATACTGCTAACTTACTTGTGTAAAGTAAAAATATGTCTATAAATTATTATTATTTCGGATTTTCTCAGATAACGGCACAAATACGTAATTACGTAATGCTGTAGATATGTAAGTAAGTAAGAATTTCAGAGCGAGGGAGAGAGATTATTTCAAATATTATTATAAATTGAATTAAACAGTTCACTGTAGCCAGTGAATACTGTGAACTTGCATGCATACATATCTATGTATCTATGATTATATTTTATATTTTCCGCGTTATACATTTATGTTCATAAAAACATACAAACATATGTACGTACATAAGTAAATATGTTTTTTATTGAATAGACAACAGGCAACTCGAAATATGCTCTAATAAATCAAGTTTCCATTCGAACATTAAATGTCGGAAAGTTTTATTGTATTGTATAAATACATAACGTAACGTAACGTATGTACTTATATAGATACATACGTTTGTTTGACTGCGTATTTTTATAACTTCGAGTTTCTCTGCGCCGATTTGAAGTTTCTTTTATTTGTTTGCGAAAGGTTCGTATAACTGTTTATTACACACACACAATGCATACATAGTACTCGACCGCCATACAAAAGTTGTTATGTGCAACTAAATGTTTACCTAAAAATTTCTAAATAATTCAACAAACGCGTACATTAACATTATTTATGGAATTTAATTTATGTGCACACACACATACATATATACATGTGTATTATGCTCGCAGTATTTATAAATGAACGTTAATATTTACACAGCAAGTAAAATACGCGCTTGCGCATCCGCACTAATGTCTACGTGCCGCACCAAAACAAGCAGTCATTTAATTCTCTATTTAATGCTCATATACAATAGTAACATTATTCCAAATTCCAATTTCAATTCTGTTTCTGGGTTTCTGTGTGTGTCTACAGTCTCTTCGCTTTATGCGTGCGCTCCTCCTCATAAAAACTTATACATTTCCGAAATGATTTCTAAATTATTTTATTATTCTTTCCAATTAATATTGTACGATTGTGTGCATGCGCCTGTGTGTGTGTGTGTGTAAACAAGCTGCGGCTTTGTGCCTTGTGCAGTGTCTGCCTTTTATTTTTATTTTTACTTGAGTGTGTTTGTGTGTGTGTGCCCAGTAATAAAGGCTGTACAAATATGCATTTATTTAAAAAATTTTATATTTCTTTACATGTATTTTATATTGTGTAGACATGAAGTAATATATATACATACATACATACATATATGTAGATATGTTGTATCTGTGTGAAATACTCATATTAACGTAATTTGTGGAACGTCTGTGTTGCAGCAGTCGCACAGCAAAATTATTTGTTCATAACGCTTTGTATATATGTATAATAATTTATGCGTTTCAAATTCTTTTATTTGACTCTCGCTGTACATGCATTCGTAGAACTCTGTTATTATATTTATATGTATGTGTGTATGCGTGTAAGCTACAGCGCGATATTTATTTATTTCGTTTCAATTGTTAATTTTATACACACACACACATATATATCCTCTCAAATTTATTTATGCTTGTATTTGTTTCATTAATATATTCTACTTGCCTCTCCACCCCGTGCTCCTCTACACACTCCTTCTACCATGTGGTTTCTTTAACTTTTACGCATTTACATTTTCTTTTCACATTTCATATTTTTACGAGTATTCTACAAGAAGATATTCTATTCTCAAATTTCCTCATACTTACAGGTATTCTATGCTCACACACATACACACTTGCATACATACAAACGCACGCACAATCAAATAAACCTTTTTTGATTTGTACATGTATTTACATATGTTTACAAGTGTATGTATGTATGTTTGTATGTATATATGTAAGCAAGTAAGCTTGTGTCATAAATTCATGCGCGTTTCGTCGGTCTGTCGAACTTTTCTATAAGTCCACAAGTTCTTTATCGTACAATATCTGCTTGCTTGCCTGCTTGCTTGCCCGGCTTAATGTGCTAGTCTTGCTGGCACTCAATCACCTTTGTTGTTGTTGTTGTTCTCGACTATTTATTTAGTGCGCTTGCGGTATATTATTCGACTCTTTATTTTATTTTTTATTTCTTTTTATTTATTTTTTCCTTTTTATTTCATATTTATTATTACTACTACTATTTTGTTTCCAAGACTTTACCGTTCGAATTACTGTTCCTGTGTTTTTATTTGGCTTCACGTTGGCAACATTTTTATGTTGATTTCATAAATTCAACAACTAAATAATGCAGCAAGCAATAAAAACAATAAAAAAACAAAAACAGAAAAAAAAACGCTGCCAGATCTGTCGTGGTTTAATGTACGCCATAATGTGTCTAAATAGCCGACGTTCGCCACTTTGTTTGTGGCTCAGTTTGGTTGAGTGTTGAGCGGCGGCGGCGGCGGTGTATTTCGTATGGAATGAGGTGCGCATATGAAAGTAAATGCACACACACACTCATACATACAAATAATTTTTTATCCGAGGAAATAAATGCATATTTAATAAAGAGTAGTTAGCAGTTAGTCATGTACAAAGTTAATGTGTGTGTGTGTATGTTCTATTTAATAATTTTGCTTGTTTGCCAATGCAATAACAGTGTGCAACGAACTTTATAAAAATCAATCGCAGCCCCTTCCGCAACTTTATATGCGGGTTGCAAGTAACTTTGTGTAAAAAAAATAAAACAAGTAAGGAAGGGCTAAGTTCGGGTGTAACCGAACATTTTATACTCTCGCAATTTATTTATTTAACTTTATTTATATTATATAATAACCAATTTGACCCACATATTCAGAAATATATTCTAGAAAGTTTGGTTTACGAGATATGTACAAAAACTTAGTAGGGGCGGGGCCACACCCACTTCTCCAAAAAAATTGCATCCAAATATGCCCCTTCATAGTGCGATCCTTCATACCAAATTTTATTTCCATAGCTTTATTTATGGCTTAGTTATGGCACTTTATGTGTTTTCGGTTTTCGCCATTTTGTGGGCGTGTCAGTGGTCCGATTTTGCCCATTTTCGATAGGACCTCTCACGGTCCCAAGGAACATGTGTTCCAAGTTTCATCAAGATATCTAGATTTTTACTCAAGTTATCCGTTGCACGGACGGACAGACATTCGGATTTTGACTCGTCTCGTCACCCTGATCACTTTGGTATATATAACCCTATATCTAACTCGTTTAGTTTTGGGTGTTACAAACAACCGTTATGTGAACAAAACTATAATACTCTCTTAGCAACTTTTGTTGCGAGAGTATAAAAACATGCTTATATGTATGCTTCTATTTACATTTACATATACATATGTATATATTTTTGCTATTTTATTATATCTACGAGGTATGTTAAAAAAATAACGGGAATTTTCGTTTTTTACGAATAGTCCCCAATCGATATTATGCACTTATGACAGCGCTTCTTCGAATCGTCGAAACCTCAGTATATACAGTAGAAAACCTTTTTTTGTTTACATTAGTTTTCATCTTTTAACACACCACCGAGGCGTACTTGGGTTGTGTGCTACGCTTTTTTTGCTACAATTGTGGTAATTAGGGTGTTGTGCTAGCATTTAATCTTCACAAAACTTTTAAAGTCCGATGAACAGTACTTAAATAATTATTAAATAAAATAATTTTTTTCATTATTATTGGAATTATTTTAAATTATTTCGGATATTTATTAAATTTTATGTGGTATTAAGTGTTATTTACTGATAAGTTAGTTATGTTTTATGTACAAGTGTATAAGGCGATTCAACTAATTTTTAAATATTGTATTAAAATAAATACATCCCTGGGTTGGTGACACTGTATTTGGCGCTTTCAAATTTTAAAAGATTTAATATTACTATTAAACAATTTGAATAATTTTCACTAAATAACTTTGAAAGAGTATGTTTGTCTGGTTCAAGATAGTTCTTGGCAAACTTTTCAAGCATTGGCAATGTCTTCCATAGATAGTCAGCAATCTATTATTATGGAAATTGATATAATTGAAAACGATTTCCTTCAGAGAAATTAATTTTCATATTTATATGGTTAAATGTATAATGAATATTTTAAAATTCACAATTGTTTGCTGTCTTTAACATTATTCGAGAAAGGGTAGATCTCTGAAGATGCCTATATTTTACAAAATAGAAAGTGTAGGATTCGTCAAACTTAGTAAAAGCTCTTGAGCTTTTTATAAATTTCATAAAAAACTTATATTAGTATTAAGTTTCTTGTTACCTTGGACCCGATGGTTTGAAATGCCTATTCAATAGGATCATGACATATTATGTTTTAAAAATGTTTAATAAGGAGGCAACTACGTATCATTTCAAACTTATAAAACTTTTGTGTACTTCCAAGCTTTGCAATTCAAAGTATTTTAAATATAATTGTTTGTAATAATTTAAGTAAAACTAGCAAAAATGGATTTTTTGCTAATTTTGTGCCAGTTAAGTTTAAATAAATGTGGCCAAAAATAACGTATCTTGTATGAGAGCTGTATTTTATTCTCACCACTTATGAAATATCTCATCTACATTTAACAATTTTTTTGCAGTAATATGGCACACATTGATGTTAAAATCTTCTATAATTGAAATAGAGTATAAATAAATAATTTCGCTTTATATAAGACAGCTATATACATAATATTTGCTATTTTATGACTAAAGTTTTACTAAAATGAAGTACTCAATATATACAGCATTGCGTTTTTCCAAGATGGCGGCTATCTTACCACCGAGAATTCCCCACGAATAAGGTTTTCTACTGTATGTACTGTGGTCGAAACACTTCTCACACTCTGTTTTGGGGTAGCCTTTGGCTCTTTCAGCGATTTCTTGTATGCCTATAAAACGGCAGTTATTTAAGGTTCTCTTTGTATCATGTACGTATATCAATGTATAAAAAATATAAAAAAATTCTGACAATCGGAAATTTTAAAATTCCCGTTATTTTTTGAACACTTTCTTCTATTATGCTAAAATGGTTTAAGTAGACTTTTGTTAATAAGCATAATTTTAATTTAATTCTGCTTTACAGGCTTCAAAAAATCGATTTTTTTGTTTTGTTTTAAATCTCTTCCAAAACTATCCAAGAATATGTCTTTAAAATTCCAAAGGCCAATTCGACATATTTTCGAAGCTAGAGCAGTTTTAGTGGCCGAGCGTCGAGCAGGTGCGAATGCTCAGGCAGACCTTTAAAGCGCGTTTTCTCGAGTTTTCATTTTCACAAGTGTTAAGAAAACGGTGCCGGCGATAGCAAAAAGAATATATGTATGTCCGATCGAAAAAAACCAAAGTGATCTAGCTTCAGTATTAAATTATCTTCTATTTGAACTAAAAAAGTTGGGCAAAAGTATTATTTAAACTGCTTTTTTTGCACCTTAAAGTCAATTTTTTTTCTTAAAAAGTGAATTTTTTTTCAAACTTCGAAAAAATTTGGAATTTTACAACTTCTTCGGTATTTTTTTAGTTCATAAAGAAAATAAACTTATATAAATTAAAAAAAAAATTGGTTCGACTATTTCAGATGCATCGCACGACCTCCATCACCGGCACCGATTTTCTGTACACCGCAGACTCCAGGCGCTCCAGAAAAATACTTACAACTTTGAAAAAATTTCAATATTCTTTAATAATAATAAATATTGTTTTTTAAGCATTAAATATATAGTACATTATCGTCTTAAAATTCCGTTTACCGCAATCATTTCCTTCCTTTTCAAAAAAATTTCCAAATAAACGATTTTTTTCGGCTTCTAAAGCAGACTACTTAGCCAGCCTTAATCAGACCAGATTAACTTGAGATACTTAAACAATTATCAAAAATAACGGAACGGAAGTTACAAATTACGCTAAGTAGCTGTAAAGGATATGTCCATATTTTTACCATAACTCTAAATACTAATTCAAACTTAAGTCAACTTAGGCTACTTAAGAAATTGGCACAGCTATATATAATATGCATGTATAGTATGTCTGTATATTTTTAATTTTCTTACAATTACTGCTGTACATACAAATTATTTCACACATATACACCTATACCAACATGATTTTAATTTAACTTCTTATACATTTCTTGTGCAGCTCATGTTTTCCGTTTTAATGAATATGTAGATATGATAATAACATATATAAATACCAACATATTCAAGTGACTACACATGTATGAAATATGCGCAACGCTGACTGACAGACTGTTGCTGATTTTATTCATACGGTGTATAATTTTTTATTTAAACAAACGAAATGTAACTATTTTTTTACACAGCCAATTTTGCAAGTCTGTATATGAGCACAAATACAGATTCAACTCTGCATACACACACACACACATCATACATTCGCATTTTTATACATTTTGTGTTTTCCGTTCCCGTTAATTTTTTCTTCGAAAATTTTTGATTGTCTAGTTTTTTGCTAAGCTGAATAAATTCAAATTTCCTTTCGACTAATTATACATTCCAGTGTGTGTGTGTTTGTATATATCTATTTGTGTGTATGTATGTATAAGTTAAACAATTGAAATTACGTAATTAAATCAAGTATCTATTGAGTATAAACCGGCAATGGGATAGTTTCAAAAATATCGCATGCCATATTTATTTCTAATGAGGTAGTAACCTGAGAATTTAAGACAGTCTTCTTTATAGACGTTTTTATCATTGGAACTAGCTTAATCCCTAAATTTTCATCTTTACTATTTTAAAACAATTCGAACAATTTTGATAGTGATATAAAAATTGAATAACAATTTTTCTTGTAGTCTCTATTTTGTGAAAAAAATTGTTTCAACTTTTCTGAAGTTCCAACCATAGCGAAGTTACTATGATAATATCTTATAATTGTTTTTTGTTCGGATTGCTAGAAGGTTCGGAATAGTCGGTATGATCACGTGCCAATTATTTGATGTCTTTCACTTCATAAGCTGCTAATTTTTTTATTTAGACCTAACCTTTAAAAAGTTTAAAAAAGTGGACAAAGTTTCAGTGATAAGTATCTACACGGACGGGTCAAAACTAGACCAACGAGTTGGAGGTGGGGCATTCTCAGAAAAACTAGTTACCAGAATCGCTTTCCGGCTACCGGTTCATTGCAGTGTGTTCCAAGCAGAAATAACTGCAATTAAAGAAAGCCTTCTCGTTCTGTCAAAAAGAGTGTTAGCGACCAGACAAATATTCGTATTTTCGGATAGTCAAGCGGCCTTAAAATCATTAAAGTCTCATAGAATATCTTCTAAGATAGTGAAAGAATGCTTGGATTTATTATTGACAATGACGTCATATTTCACGATACACCTGCAATGGGTCCCAGGACATAGTGACATCCCTGGGAACTGTGTGGCAGATGAACTAGCCAGATTGGGCACCACACTGCAGTTGGAGGCCGATAAAGAGGCAATCTATATACCTCTGGCAACCTGCAAATACTTAAACGATAAACATGCAGTAGATACGGCTGAATCGCAATGGAAACAAGTAACCACTTGCTCCGTAAGCAGACAAACGTGGCCAGAGTGGAATAAGAGCCGTACTTGTCGGTTATTGAAATTTAAAAGGAATAAAACAAGAACTCTTGTAGGGGTGTTAACGGGACACTGTCTGATTGGGAGACACGCCAGCAGACTGGGGCTACCTTTCAATGATTACTGCAGGAGCTGCCAAGAAGAAGAAGAAGAAGAAACGATTACACACCTTCTTTGTGGATGCAAGGCTCTGTACAGAAAAAGAATCGCAACTATTGGACGCGGTTTTCTCGAGGATGTGGGCGAAGTTGCTCATCTCCAATTGTGTGAACTTTTTCACTTTATCAGGACCACAGCGTGGTTCAATGATGACTCGATAGTGTGAGGGATCTCAGTCCCAGTGGTATCACAATGGGCATCCCAAAGGCCTAGGTGCGTCGTTTGACAGCCACCTTTAAAAATCTGTGCATAAATTTCAGTAAATTAGATTTTTTCCAATGACGTGTTAAAATTGAAATCTCATAGCCTTTTCTCAATGGATTTAATTCAATTAACCGGCCTTTACTCGATTAAAACGCTGATTTAGATCGATTTACCATAAAAAAGAAAAATCAGCTGTTGAAACTTACCAACTCCTTATGAACAGCAAAAACAAAACTGTGTAACAGCTGAGCGTTAATCGAGTAGCCGGCTGTACGAAAGGCAAAAACTGGTTTCTCTATTATACGCTTAATGTACTAAATTAATTTGACTGTGCGAAATGAGTTTCATTTAACGAAATCATAGAAAAACGCGACAATCAGTGGAAAAATCAGTGGGGCAGTGCTCGTTAAAGCGAACTCGTCTTTGAACAGCTTTGTTTTTTTTTTTTGTTCAGAACAAATACCTTGTATGTACATAAATATATAGTACATTAAAAAATCAAAAGTAGAACTTGCTATGCTATGCTAATTAGCTCCTATGTTAGTAAGCTACCGATAATTTATGAAATTTGTGTAAACAGCTGGTTAAGGCTAAATTTGTGACTTCTTTGCATTACATTTTCATGAGCTCAAAGTCATTATTTTATGTTTTTGTACAGACATACATACATATACTCACAGATACATAAATATTTTCAAGTTTTGACTATTGAAATCTTCCATACCTTTGAGGTGACTGCTCTCTAAGTTCTTTCTATGTGGCGAGCTTCCTTTTTAATGATTTTGTTTAACAATTTAATGCAAAAGAGTTTTCAAATACTTATTTGGAAGCATTTTTAACTCAGAGATATCTCTAAGATTTATGATTTATATATTTCAGTTTAAGTTACTATTCGATTCACCTTTCCTCAACCCGAATTTCACATGTTGTCTCATTGCAGATCGAAAAAGGCGACACCCTGCCGCAACAGGTGTGTGTGACATGTGCCAAAAATGCTATATCCGCGTGTCTCTTCAAAAAGAAGTGCGAAGATGCTGACAATTTCTTTCGCCAACAATTACTCATACAGAAGTTCGAGAGTCGCACGTCGGCCGGCAGCAATGCCGCGTCCGCGCAACCGGAAGTCGACTCCACCGATCAGGTACCCGAAGTGGCCGCCATGGAGAGCTACGGCGGCAGCGACGGCGAGGGCGCACACGAACAAACGCATATCAGCGCCAGTGCGCACTCGAATGGCGGCATGATTGAGGAAGACGACGGCGAAATAAAGTTTCCGTACGGCAAACAACCGTTTGACTTTCATTCCATACGACTAATGCACGAGTACATGCAACAGCAGCTGAGTAAGATTAACGGTACGCAAAAGAGTGCTGGCGCTGGTAATAGTGGCGCGAACTCAGACGCCGGTGCGGACGATGATGATGAGGAGGATCCACTACCGCTTATGCCCGAAGTGGAGCTCTTAACACCCAACGATGACGTGACGGTCGTCGGTGGCACTAACCACAACAGCAACATACCTGCTTACGGTGGCGTCGAACAGACGACGTTGCGCGGCTATCAGTGTCCGGATTGCTTTCAGATATTCGAAATGAAGCAGATACTCAAGGCGCACATGCAGAGCGTACACGGCACACAAGGGCCCGTTTATGAGTGCACGAATTGCAAGAAGACATATTTCTACAAGCGTTTCCTCGAGAAGCATGTGCGACGCGGACGTTGCGTCAAGAAGCGACGCAATCAAACGTAAGTGTTGTTGTTGGAGACTGTTGGAAGAAATTTCGAAGAATAATATTTCAAATTTTATTTTTTTTAGGCGTCCGATGCAGTGCTCCGATTGCCATGTGTTATTCCCCACCGGACACCATTTGGGCTGGCACAAACGCACAGGCTGTCCGTCGCGGGCGGCGAAAATGTGAGTAAAATGGTCTCCTTTCTTAGAATGGAAGGAAATATTATAATTTTGTTAATGTTTTTACAGGCCTTTGCAGCAGCTGCTCAAACAGAACATCGTGGAGTACAACAACTTTCCGAAGCGCGTTGGCATACGTAAACCCGAGAATGCGCTCTATCTGCATAACAGAAAGTGAGTTTTACAAACATTCATGCATAAATACCTACAAGCAATATAACCTCAAATTCTGTCCTCTAGACTTCACATGGCCACCAATAAGCGCAAAGGACGCACTCGCATCAAATTGGATTCGAAGAAGATTGCGCTCGCGAAGCAGCTCATACTACGTGAAGCCACCACTACCGTTATAGCCAACGAATTGAATATTTCGCGCACCTTCGCTTGGCGTCTGCGCAAGAGTCTTGTGAACGGCGTAAGCCTACATGAGCGTGTCGTCGACACCAATGGCGAGGAGTGCGACGAAACGGCAGTTCAGCCGATGGTGGCCGACAGCACTGAGCAGCTACCACGTTTGTATCCCGTCGCACAACCGTTAGATCAGTACGCGCAAATGCAACGCATGGTGAAGCAGGAGAAGTCAGAGAGCGATGACGAGTCCGAGGAGGGGGAAGGTGGCGGAGAGGTGGATTGCAGTCGTGAAAACGAAGCAGCAGCTGAAGCCGAGCAGGTGGGAAGTAATGAAGCACATGCTAGAACGTTGGAAGTGCCGCGCGAGCAGTTGCAACACGAGCAGTATGCAACAGCAGCCGAGCAGCAACAGTTGCAGACCGTTGAGGAGTCGGCTTTGGCTGCTAAACTAATGGAACAAAAGCTGTTGCAACTACAGCAGCAACAGCAGCAGCAACATGTTAACAATGCGAGTAAATCAGACAGCGATAAAGACAACGATGACGATTCTGATAGTGATTCCGATGATTCGGATGATGACGACGACGACGATGATGATGACGATGATGGTGATGATGACGACGAGGAGGAAGAAGACAACAAAAATGGCGCCGTGGAAAATGATAATGACGATGAAGAGACTGATAATTCTGTAGAAAAAAGTGATGACGCTCAAAGTACGCAACAAAATCAAGCACAAAAATTACAAATACAACAACATGAACTAGAACGAAACTATCAGTTGGAGCAGCATATTCAAAATCCACAACAAAAACAAATACAAACAAATGCAACTCTGCCACAGCCGTTAATAGCAGGTGCTGTTGCAAAGGGCCTAATAACTCCAAAGGACATAAATGGACTGCGTCAACAGTTGTCGTTGCATGGAAAAGAAAGCATTACCCAGTCAGTGATCAATCAATTTCCGTCCGCCACTGTGTAAGTATTTAACTTTTTTTGGGTTAACTGAGAAAAGATTTCAGGTTTTAAATTATCATTTTCTTTGCCATTCAGTCACCAACTCCCAGTGAATCTATCAATACGGACACCGCAAGGCGCGCAAAACAACGAAGCAACAAGCAAGTAAGTAAAATACTCGTTATATTACTCCAACATAAACTAAATACCGACAATTCTCTACAATCCAGGGAGACTCCGACGCCTGCTACACCAGGTCAGACAAAGAAACCGCGTAAGCCGAATGTTTTCATCGATGATGAGAAATATGCGATGGCTAAGACACTGGTCGCACAGAATGCATCCACCATGGAAATAGCACGCGCCCTGAATGTCTCACAAATGACCGCTTGGAAGGTGCGAGATGCCATTGTCAAAGGTTTACCGTTGTCATATCGCAACAAGCGAGACGCACGTTGCGCCTCAAATGGCTCGAGTGTTTGTGGTGAAGTGACGGCCGGTGGTGCAGTTGCGGAGAGTGTTGTTGAGTCACAGATGGCACATCAGCTGCTATTGCAACAGCAGCTGCAACAGGAGCAGTACCGACAGGAACAACTACAGCTGCAACAGCAACACCAACAACAACAGCAGCAAAAGCGTTTCCAGCAACAACAACAAGAGCGCTTGCGTTTACTGCAACGGCAGCAACAATTGAAAGCACAACAACAATTGCAAAAGCAACAGCTACAACAGCAGCAGCAACAGCAACTGCAGGAACAACAACAGCTAGCGTTACAACAACAACAACAATTACTTGAGGGAACACATTACGCCATATCACAAGCATCCACGTCGCCACCACAATACGAGCAGCCGGCCACTAGCACCACCGCCCCGGCCAACGGCCCAGTGAAATTCGTACATCCACGTCGTCGCCTCAAGGCAGCCGAGCGTGAGCAACGCGACAAGGAGATCACACGTGAGATACTCGAACTCATACGCGAAGACAGCAACATACAGTATTGGAAGGTGTCTGCACGCCTGGCCGAGAAAGGCTTCCCCATTTCGCCATCTTCGGTGTGTCAGAAACTCAAATCGATGGGCATACATCGACGTTGGAAGCCCGGCGATAAGCCACCCATGATGGTGGATATGGATCAGTTGAAAGCGGCGAGTGCCATAGGTGCCGGTAATTTGGTGCCACCAGCAAATACGGCCGATGAGGGTTATGACCAGCAATTCGATATGGGTGGCGCACACTTTCTTAGTGCCTTTACGCGATGAACGCAGCTGCAGTGCAGGGTGACTGGTGTGACAAGTAAGCCCATATATAGTATATCAAATTGAGATCAAAGTTAAGAGAACAAATTATGCGCATTATATGATATATACTGTTGCAGGCATACATACATACATATATAGTATATACAAAAACAGTATCCTTACGTGTTAATCACATATAATAAGACAGTTATTAAAATCAATGAGTATATAAAGAAGTATATGAGCATGAAATCACATGCGTGCGAAAAGTATTCAAGTTCTGATTAATGTTATGCAAAATGGCACATTATAGTTAATAACAAAAGTATTGTAAGCCTAATATTTTAAGTTGAAAAGCGTAGAATGTATAACAATGTCTATGCAGAAGTAGAGATACACAGTATTTGCAGGGATGTTAGTTAAAATTACAAAATAATTTAATTTTTAAGAATTGCCCTGTATTATGAAAAAAACTTCTGCTGTTGGACCAACCATTCCATTCCAGTTAATTTTTTTGCTTTACACATTTGGTATACACATATCCACATTTAATTATTAAATAAACAAGTAATATACTTGAAAAAAAAATTCTTTGAATGTCATTAAATGGCGAAAAAAAGCAGCTTCCATTTTTATATACACATACATACATAATATAGCATTTAGTACGCACAAAATGTTTACTTTCTCGCCGCACATAAGCAGCTCATACATACATACATACATATGTATTTATTTTATGTTTAAAACTAAAGTCTACATTAATTAAATGAAATTGTAAGAAGACATGTGAAAGAATAGCTTGAACAAAATATTAAGACATTAGAAGACTCTAGCACATAACAGCTATTTATAGATACACATACATATATATTTTGCTATTTGTATAAGTTTAGAAAGCTATGATTTTGAAGTCTATTAAATTTTAGTTTAAGTGGAATGCTTGTTTTTTGTAGAATTTTTCATATTTTCGTTGCGAGACGTCTTCATGCAGAAGAAACAAGCAAAGCAGAGGGGTCAGTTTGTTGAACTGATAAAATGAAATTAAATTTATTAAAATTGGCAGCATTTGCAGAAAATAATTTATTTTTAATTGCAAAGTTAAAAAAAAATTTGTTAATTTGAAATTTCGTTTGCTGCATATAAAATGATATAAGACTACAAAAACTTCGATATACATATATGTAACTAATTGCATTCGTGAATTTTTATTTTCAAATTTCATATTCATTAATTTTCAATTTTTTTTTTAATTTTCTATTAACATGCAAAGCCTCAACACAGCTGCGCTGTCTGTAGTTACATCTTTCCAGTATTTTTGAAATCATTAGTTTTTGTAAACGCACTGAAATACATATATTCCAAATAAGTTCCTTTATATTTTTTTATTAACTTGAACTGTGCAATAGATATGTGCAGACATCCGTCCGAGTTTTTCTTTCGACACTTAAGTGAAATAGAAATCAAAAAATATTAACAGTTCTTCATAGAAAGCAAAGAAAATTGCAAATTCGAGGCTAAAACAAGCCACATTCAACGTATTGGCTGCTAGAGACAGAACAAAATGTATACGGTATTATATTTTAAAACAATAATTTAGCTCAACTCATTTCTAAAAGTAAATTGTTAACTTGAAAAAAAAATTAATAAAAAATATCAAAAGTATGTTACAAAATACATACATACACACAATAGTTAGTAGCAAGTAGCAACAAAATACAAACAGTAATTATGCAACGTTAAACAGTGAGAAATATGTAAGCCTTAAAGTGCAATTAATGGTGGACACACACACACACTGGAATGAATATGTATGTATATATAATATGAATTACATAATTACATGCACATGTCCAACTTGTTGTGTCAAACAAATCGTTGAGAAATATCGTAAATGTTGCAGCAACATTGTAAGCTTATAGCACATACACATATAATAAATAATTGTATTTGAAAAACAAACAATTTGTTTAGTGAAAGTATTAGTTATAAAACATACACAGAATAATATGTATTAAACTGAACAAGAGTATAAAGGCTTATATTTAGTGTTAAGCATTAATTGTTATAAAAACTATATTATCAAAATAATATATATACATATGTGCTGAGAAATACTGAACTTACATAATCGTATGTATGTAACGAAGAAGCGTTGAAATTATGCAAAATGCTAACTTGTATGAAATTATTTATTAATATAAAAGAACATAACCTATATAAATGCATGTTTTTATGTAAATGAATA
Organism: Zeugodacus tau; assembly: GCA_031772095.1. Lineage (NCBI taxonomy): Eukaryota > Metazoa > Arthropoda > Insecta > Diptera > Tephritidae > Zeugodacus > Zeugodacus tau. The sequence goes on along the minus strand of CM062650.1, from coordinate 68,106,450 downwards.
TAAATTTATTAATTTTGCGATAATTGCAGCCATTTACTAGAAACAATGCACATTTGTCTCGATCGGCTTTAGGAGTACATATTTATTTTTTTATTCTTTAATATTTTTTTTTATTTAAAAAATGGAACTATTTTAATTTTTAATATATTTTTTTTTTATTTAAAAAATGGAACTATTTTAATTTTTAATATTTTTTTTTATTTAAAAAATGGAACTATTTTAATATTTGTCTTTTTCAGACAGCATATATATAAAAAAATATAATTTTTAATTTTTTTTTTAGTTTTTACTAGAAACATTAATCGTTTGAATCGACCAGCTTTATCATTATTTATTTTAATTTTATTATTTTTTGTATTAAAAAATTAAACTATTTTTATTTTCGTTTATTTCACACAGCATTTAAATAAAAAAAATATATTTTTTTAGTTTAATTTTGTTTTTATTTTATAATTTTTAATTATTAATAAAATTGTTTATTTATATTTTCTCCTACGCTCTTCTAAATGCGTTCATGATTTCCCTTTCATTTTTTATTTTTAATTACTTTTTACATAAATAAACACATAATTGAATTTTCTGTTTGTTATAAAAGCAATGAAATGTACTTTTAAATAATCAATAATTGATATAAATTCATTTAAAGCTGTCCACTCGCTAGGCAAATGCACTCGAACAATTGCTGATTAATTTTTATTTAGTTGATTAACAAACATAAGCACTGATATTTATTTTTTGAGGTTAGTGTAGCTGTAATTACGTAGTTATTTGCGCATACTTCATTTTTAACGAACAACAAGTTGTAAAACATATATACATATAGTATAACGCTAAATACATGATTACATACAAGCATATAGTTTTATAAGCCAAGCAAATGCAATGAAAGCATTACAAATGTATTACACATAAAAAATAAATCAATACATACACACGTATATATAAATATATGATGATTGTAATAATAATGCACACAGTTAAGCAGTTGCACGAAGATTTATGTACATATGTAATTGTATGTACAAACCCAAGTAGTATGATCAACATAAAATGATAAATACTAAGCAGCACTTTCATACAAACATACATACATACATGTGTACATCCATAGCGAACAATATACCTAAAAAAAACTTTTTACCATGCAGTGTTGTGCCTGAATGTACGGTTTTTAACAGAATGAACATTTAAATAATGCAATTGGTTATAAATTAGGTATATTTTAAGCATACTGAGGGGATAGTTGAATTAACGAGGCCACTACAACAAATACACCAATAACAATAACATACATATACCGGATTGTTTAATGATCGAATGAATATTTGTATTTTGTTAAGAAGCAAATGATACATACATACATACAACTATTGTTATAAACATTCCATACATACTTATAAAAATAAAGATATATGAAAATGTTTCCTTGTATTGGAATTCAATGTGTTTTAATTTTGTAGCTGCAGTTTCAGAATATTAGTTTATAATTAAAAAATATTTACTTTGTTCCAAATTCTAGCAGTGGCTTAAATTTATATACAATCACTATCACATTGCCAGAAATGTTTTTCTAAAACAAGAAATTCAAACAATAAACAATTGGCACTTTTAAAAATCTTACCACAAATCCACGCAACAATAAAACCAACTGACAATTTTTACTTTGGAATATCCGTTACTATGTATTTTTACTTAAATTATTACAAAAAAATAATAAAAATAACTGTATATCAGTATGTACTACAAAATATCGCAAAATAGAATGTATTGTTTCGTATTCGAAGTAACTGTAAACTGCTTAAATAAGAAACAAAAAATTGATGCGCGGTGTAACTATATGCTTCAAACTGTTTTACACTACATCTCCGGCCCTTGGCCAAGGTGTGCCTTTTGTTGGCCTTCAGTCCACGCTTTGGCGATCATTTGCTTAGTTTTCGAATCACCGCTGTTGTACATCTTCTTCATTATATTTACAAGCGCATTCTCTGGATTGCCGTCATCAGAGCCTTTCAAATCGTCATCTAATTTCTGCTTCAGTCGCTTTTGTATGGTGGTTAGGTGATCCCAGTGTTTGCCTTCATTCGATTTCTTCAAATAAATCGCGACCATGCCTTGCTTCACCTTACGATAACTCTTCTCCACATTGATGCTGTCGAGCAAATTGTTGATAGTCAAACCGTAATCTTTGCCATTCAAATCGCTAACGTGCAATACCATTGAATTTTCATTGAAAGTGGCGACAACATTCGATTCGTCAATGTTTTGGACACCTTCCAATGTGACGAACAACTTGACAAACTTGTCACTTTGATCCCATGCATACTCATTCAATTCCACTAAATACCTGTGGGTGCATGTAATAGAAGGTGATAAATAACATATGTGTACACTTTCACTGCGCAGTGTTCTAGCAGAACACCTGGTATGGCGCGCGTAGATGTTTCTAGAAGCTTATAGCAAAATTGTTTACCTTCTTGGTGTTGCAGCGGCTGCTTTTCTTTCGGCTGCAATGCGCTCTTTCATCTCCAAATTGACAATTTCCTTCTCAACCTCGGCTTTGGCTTGTAATAAAATATTTCGCACTCTTGGACGTGTAGCCTCGCCAAGAAATCTGCTTAACTCGCCTGCGTCTTGTAGTAACTGTGGAATGATAGCCTTGTATTTAATGCTTTTGTTTTAATTTAAATAACTCACCTCTTCGAAAGACATTTTGTAGTTTCTTTTATGGTTATTTTGTATTACTTGGAATATCAATTTTCAAATTAGAATCCTCTGAAGACACTCGCCTCGCTTTTAACCACTCTTTTTGTTAATGCCGAATAAATGTGTGAACTTGAAACAGGGTAACCAAAAGTTATTGCCCACATTCAGTGGTATTCAAACTGTATGCTGCAAGTTGCCACGCTGATTGGAATGCGTTTATGAAATCTGGCTTGTAAATATCGATAAATTCTGTATGGTTTTAAGAAAATTGGTGTCATACTTCTAGGAGGAAGTTATATTCTATACATTAAAATTTTATGAAGCACATTAATTTCGTATAAAAGCTAACGAATTTAATTGCATGTTAATAATACTATGTTAAAACTAACACAAATATTAACCAAAACAAACATTTGACAGGCAATGTTAAAAATATATGCGATCAGCTGTTGCCTGAAAACTCAATGCTGCCACTAGTAAACAATTAAATAAGTTAATCTAATTAATATAAATATATTCCCAGCCTATTTTAGTGCATAATAACTTAAATAAATTGTTGTTGTTTTTGAATATCATCATCTTAAAAAATATGCTTATAAACACATTTAATTTAAGCAAATACCCGCACTGCCTATTGCACTCCCCAACAATTCCCTCAAATACTGACATTGGGGATTTTTGTGCGCGTTGACAACATTACCGCTGCCTAGACTTGCCGCAGCAGCGACGCGGCCTCATGTTGATCTTTGAATTTGCGTTTGAATATAACAAATGCGCTCGTCGTCGCGATTGTTAAACGTGATAGTGCGTCGCGAGGTTTCCGTCTTCGTCTCCGTTTGCGGTGTTTTGCATTTAAGTTTTGCGCCTGCCTTGTCGTTTCGTCAAATTTAACTGGTGTTTAAATTAAAGTTTGATTTCAAGACGGTTTTAAGGAGTTTTATAAAACTGCCTTGCAAATTAATTTCGTTGTGATTTCTCAAGTGGATTTACTAGTGATCACGCTGTGTGCAAATAAAAGGCAGCACAATTTCAAATTCTTAAAATTAATAACAACAAATTCTGTGTGTGTACGTAATTGTGTACGAATTAAGTGAAATATTAAATATTGAATATTTCTTGCAAAAATTTGCAAAATTATTAATAATTTTTTTGTCAACTCAAACATTTGCGGAAACGGAAAGTAATTTTCTGCACAACAGCAACACACACATACACATAGGCAGGCTGGCAGACAGCGCCTGAAAGTGTTAAAGGAAACGGAGGAAGCGAAAAGGTTTGTCAAAACAAAAATACAAATAATGATGATGTGCTTATTAATTAACACATTTGTTCGCACATACATACATACATACATACAATGCTGTGAGTGGGTGTCATCTGTTTATTTGTATGAATCTGCTTGTAAGCACGAGTCTGCCATAACTCATTCGTTCGCTCGCTTAATTTGCTAACATTTCTTATCACTAACAGTGTAGTTTTTTGTTGTTATTGTTGTGTTGCTTATTGGGAAAAGGAATGAGTGCACAAGCAATGAAAAAACCAATAACAACAAATAACAGCGATTAGAACAGTTGTGCGGCGTTTAAAAATTAATCATGTTTTCTGTCAGTGTGTCATTGTCGCTGTTTATCGCCGTTTTGTTGTTTTTATTGTTGTTGTTTGTATTTCTTGCTGAGCGCATATAAAACACTATAATTTTTAGGAACTGTGTGACTTATTAAGCGAAAAATTATACAATAAATATAAAAATGGCACGATTACGACGCTAGACGTTGTAAAATTCTTTCGCCTGACAATGCGACAATATACACACAGTGCATCAAAAAAGCGTGTTGCTTAATATATGTTTATTCTTAGAAATATCTTGATTTGATAAAAATATTTTTTTTAATTTTTTTATTTTTAAATTTATTTTTATTTGTTTACTGACATTGTGTTAGTTTGTAAAATAGTTTCTTAACAAACAAGGTGTAATGACTTTTGCTTTCTTCCTTAGTTTTTAAATTAAGGAGTTTTTTAATTTTATGTGTTTTTTCAATGAACTTTAGAGTTGTGATAAGTATTTTGAAAGGCTTAAGTCGATTTATGCAGTCAGTTCTAAATCTGGTGGATGTAGGCATATAATTTGAAACTTGTCAATATTGAGTCTTGAATATACGAGATGTGTTAAAAAAATAACGGAAATTTTAAAAATTCCAATTGACGCTGTGTAACTTTTTCCTATTTCCAAAAACAAGTACAGCCATAAAGAGTCGTCATACGAGATAATGCTGAAAGAGCTAAAGGCTATTCCAAAAATCGAGTTTTTAGAAGTGTTTCGAAAATTGCAAGAACCGCTGACATAAGTGCATAATATCGAATTGAGACAACACGAAGGTGACAACATTAATGTAGACGAATGAAAAAAAAATTTTTCAAAAATTGTAAATTCGAAAATTCCCGTTATTTTTTTAACATACCTCGTATTTGTTAAAACATTTAATTTATTAAAAATTAGCTTAAATCACTAAACTTTATTTAGACATGATAAAATTGGAAGAAGAGTGCACAGTTTTTGATCTTATTTATAATTTATTAGGAAAAATAACTGTTTTTTGCGAAAAATTAAAAAATATTAGTTCAAGTAACGACAATAAGCCATATTGATTTTGAAAATTTTAAACTACTTTTTTATATTATACTGACTACTTCTACTTTCTTTCATTTAACGGTATATTTTTACGAAGTTGTTTTCGAAATTACAATTGGAGATCTTGCTGTTATGCATTTTTTGTTTAATTTTCTGCTTCTAAGGTTCTGTGGAGGTTATTGTAATTTTATATAATGATAAATTCGCATCCCCAGTGAAAATCTGACAGCTAATGGGAACATATTACAGATTGACTGCGCTTATTCAGATTTGAATGTGAATATCATTTAATATTGTTAATATTTTCTTTCAAACGCGACCAAATATATCTTTAATATGATATGATTAAACAAAATATTTATTTTTTGATCTGCTAAAAAAATACTCTACCTACTACGCACCTCAAGCGTACACCTTTCCAATTTCCTGTTGTGCAAAGGTTAATGAGGAAGCTGAGAACGAACACCTACTAAAAAGCGAACCGCAAACCATACACACTTTAATGTGTGTGCACCACCCCTCGATGCATGCGCATTGCGTACGCGCGCATTCTCTCTTCTCCAGCACATAAAACATTAAGAAAATCTCCAAAAAAAACGCGCCCTCTGACAGCTGTCAACCCCACAAATCAGCTGAGCTTTTGTTTACCAAGGCAAATAGTACATTTGTGAGCAGCAGCTGCCATAGCGGCGCTCACGGCGGCCAGCCTTGTAGAGATTCAAGCGAGGCCGTATCGCTCGCATTCCTTGTGTGACTGTGACTACTACTAAAAATTATCAGCGCTTTCCTTTATGCTTTCGCTTTGCGTACCTTTAGCAAAGTAGAAAAGTGAAACAACAACCAAAGACCGAGCAACGCTAGATTAATGACGACTACTACGGCACAGCGGCTGGAGAGTTTGCAATATTCTGCGGTGCGATAAAGACGTGCGCGGAAGTTCGTTGATAATTTTCGGTTCTTTGGTTTTCGGTGTGTGCCACTAAAAGCGTTCACGTTGGTGAATTCTGCTACATACATATAGAATTCTAAATACATACATATATACGAGTATTGAATTGTATAAAATAGTGCGTGCATTTTAACCGTCGCCGCCGCCGTCGCAATATTATTAAATGCTTCCGTTCGTTTTGTGGTGATTGCATTGTTGTTGTGGAAAATCTATTGATTCTGAAAATGCTTTAAAATCTTTAAGCCGCTCGGATAGTTGTGATTTGAGCAGTGCAATGCTTGGAAAAATCTAGTGTTTATGAAATACATATTTACATGGTATGGGAGAGAAGTGTGTGAGAATGTGAGTAGAAATTCCTTCCTATATATGTAAGTATGTATGTATATAGGCTATAATCGCTTAAAGCGGTTCCTACGCCAAATATATATATATATATTGTGTTGGTGCGAAATAGTTTTTTCCAATTTGCTGTTAAGGAAATGCCTTTGCAGACCTTTGCTATATAAATTGCAAATATTATGTGTGTAGACATCTGTATGTATGTATGTTTTTGAGAAGTAAGAAAGCCAATTCGTCACAAGTCACACATTCGCCTTATCACACCAATAGTTTGTGTAGTGTTTCTACTATTTATACAAGTAAATATCTATATAATCACATACATACTGACATATGCAATAAAGTAATGTTTGGTCGGTTCTGAAAGTCTGCTAGGGGACCGGGGGACGACTACGTTGTTCGGCGAAAAAATGTCTGGCAACTGCTGATTGGTTTTTATCGCTACTGTTTGGAAGCGAAAAAATAGCAAAAAATCAGTAAATAAGGAGCATATTGATAAAATATGTTTATGTACATTTATACACCCATACGTATGTTTGTAAGTATGTAAATATTTTTAATATTATCTAAGAAGCAGCTGTAACTGCGTAAGGTTTTTCCGGGTGTTCCAACAAAAAAAATTAACAAATTCGAGTTCCACACTATTTTGCACAAAGGACAAGCAATGAATTAAGCTAATAGACGGGCGTGTCTGCTTCCTTATTTAATGACACTTTATATGATAATTGGCTGCTTTTGCACTACGAATATATGTACATATGTAGTTACTTTAGAAGAGGAGCGAGTTATATAGGAATATTACCTTTGTAAAACTATACTACATTCGAGATAATTTTATTTTGTGTGCGAAATATTTTTCTTAAAAACTGAATTTTGAATTTTCGAAATTAAATCAAAATTGTTTTCGAAATTAATTAAAATTGCTTCGTTAATTTTTTCCTAGAAAAATTCTCAATTTATTTTCTGCTATAAAGTTAAAATATGAATTTCGAATTTTCGAAAATTGATCAAAATTGTTTTTGGAGTTTCGAAAATGAATTAAAAATGCTTTCGATTAATTTCGTCCTAAAAATTCTTTATTCATTTTCTACTAAAAATTTAAAAAACGAATTTCGAAAATGAATCAAAAATGTTTTTGAAATTTCGAAAGATTAAATTTCACTAAAATAATTTAAAATTGTTTTCGAAATTTCGTTAATTTTTTTTCCTACAAAAATTCTTAATTTATTTTCAGCTATAAAGTTAAAATATTAATTTCGAATTTTCGAAAATTAATCAAAATTGTTTTTGGAGTTTAGAAAATGAATTAAAAATGCTTTCGATTATTTTCTCATAAAAACTTTTTATTAATTTTCTGCTAAAAATTTAAAAAACGAATTTCGAAAATGAATCAAAAATGTTTTTGAAATTTCGAAAGATTAATTTTCACTAAAATAAAATTTCGAAAAATCTGGCCATGAAACGAAAGTATATCCCATGTTATGTTATTCAGGGGTTTTGAATCTTTTCGATACTTTGTATCAGATCGAATGATTTCATATGACGCCCACATATATTGTGGTGTTATATTTATGTATACGAGTGTAACACTATTTGTCTTGTCATCCAAAATGTGTTCGGGGCTTAAATTTAAGCATGAATCATGCGAGTAGGGCCATAAAATTCGCAAAGCAAAAAGTAAATACAAATATTTTCATATGTTTGTATATGTAAATATAAGACAATATGATATTTGTTCTACCACATGTCGAACATATATAGGTAAGCCTGCGTGCATATTTCATGCATAAAAATATAGATATCTACATGACAGCGATTTGTCATGCCACCACGTCCGTCGGTTCTTGCTTGAAACCTTGTTTTCTATAAAAAAAGTAGTAATGTCAGGCAAAACACAAGCGTTTCTTTGTCGGCACCACCGAAGAGGTGTCACAGACCAAAGGAACTCCCGTCGAAACAATAACGACATGAAATTCTACCACATTCGCACTGTTGAGTCATTTCCACGAAAAATCGAAAATATACATTTATACTTAAGTATGTACTCATGCAGTATGTTTGGCAGTGTGTGGTGTCCATTCGTGCCACGGCTGCCGTTTCCAGGTTTCACGTACTGTTTTCCACGTGTGCGCACTTTTCACAATTCAATCGCATGTCTGCAGAATAAATAATTCCCTAATGACTGAAAGGAGTTGAGAGTTTGAGTTGCGGCGGTCATTGATTTTTCCGAAAACCATTTATGGGTAGGGTCACAATACACGTATGTGTGTATGTCTGCTTACAGAGCAGGAAGCGCGTGTGAAGTGCTAGGTTTTGTTAGAAACGTTAGACACAATAACTAGACAATAAGGAAGAGGTTGAGAGCGGAGTTCTGAAAGGTTCCATTGTTAATATTTTACTGGATTTTGTTATCTCTTATAAGACGACTTGGTTTTATAATAACTAAGGATAGCCTTTAATTTTAATTTCTGAACCTTTGTTATTAAAAAAGTTTTTAAATTTGACGAGTCGTTCAAGTGTGAGACCTACGGTAACGTGGAAGATTTTTTTTTGAATAATTCAGCCATTCTTGTTAAGGACGAAATTATCACAGAATTAATGAAAATTGTTTTCGAACATCGTATTCTAGGCATTTGAGAGATAATACAGACTCTCAATATCTCTTGTGATTCGACTCCAAGCATTTTTTTTATACTCTCGCAACAAAGTTGCTAAGAGAGTATTATAGTTTTGTTCACATAACGGTTGTTTGTAACACCCAAAACTAAACGAGTTAGATATAGGGTTATATATACCAAAGTGATCAGGGTGAAGAGTGGAGTTCAAATCCGAATGTCTGTCTGTCCGTCCGTCCGTCCGTCCGTCCGTCCGTCCGTCCGTCCGTCCGTCTGTGCAAGCTGTAACTTGAGTAAAAATTAAGATATCTTGATGAAACTTGGCACACTTATTTCTTGGCAGCATAGGAAGGTTGCTTTCGAAAATGAGCAAAATCGGACCACTGCCACGCCCACAAAATGGCGAAAACCGAAAACACATAAAGTGCCATAACTAAGCCATAAATAAAGCTATGGAAATAAAATTTGGTATGAAGGATCGCACTATGAGGGGGCATATGTGGATGTAATTTTTTTGGGGAGGTGGGCGTGGCCCCGCCCCCAAATAGGTTTTTTGTATATATCTCGCAAACCAATAGAGCTATATAAACCAAACTTTCTGCAGTCGTTTTTTTTAGCCATTTCCTTATACATTCCAAAAATGACAGAAATCGGATAATAACCACGCCCCCCTCCCATACAAAGGTTAGGTTGAAAATTACGAAAAGTGGGTTAACTCACTAACGAAAAACGTCAGAAACACTAAATTTCACATAAGGAATGGCAGATAGAAGCTGCACTCAGATTTTTTTACAAAATGGAAAATGGGCGTGGCGTCGCCCAGTTATGGGACAAAAACCATATCTCAGGAACTACTCGACCGATTTCAATGAAACTTGGTTTGTAACAGTTTCCTAACATCCTAATCATATGTTGTGAAAATAGGCCAAATCGCTTCACAACCACGCCTACTTCCTATATACCAGAACTTTGAAGACGATCTGAATCGTTTACATTACAATATATAAAGTAAGCACTGGTGAAGATATCGGTGCAGAACTTCGCACAAATACTATGTTTATAGTGGGGCAGCCCCATTCTAAAAATCGCCGAAATCGGACCATAGGTTTTTAAGGCCCCATATATCGAACACGAGGACCTCGGTGCTTCTAACCTAATATTAATGTTTCCAACTTTCAATGGACTTTATACAATATATATAACGAATATGTGGGTCAAATTGTGCATTATATAATATTAATTTAGATAAATAAATAAATTGCGAGAGTATAAAATGTTCGGTTACACCCGAACTTAGCCCTTCCTTACTTGTTTTTAAGTTAATATAATATCGCAGAGATAAAATTGGGGATTCATAAGAAGCCTTTATTGCTGCCGACATTAAAGACTGTGGTAAAAAACATGAATATTAGGATTATTAAAGGCTTGAAGGATATTTAACTATAGCTGTTCCGAATTACGAATTTAAAAGCTTTCTGAGATCTACATATAGGGGTTCTCCTATTGTATATGATTTATAATCGATATTTGTTTCAGATTTTTATGCAATTAAAGTTCAAGATCATCAACAAAGATCCCAATCCAGTCGAATTTTATCTATAGAAGTATTATAAGATAAAGTTGATCGATACTCCCCCACAGAACAGAACACAGTTGAGTCTAGGAAAAATTATCTTCCATTGTCAAGTTCAACGTCTGCAGAGAACTCATACCATACATACTTAAATATACCCAAAGCAATCTATTAATACTGCACTCTTAGACATGGTCTCCTCGAAGACTGCACGCAAGTACTTTTATTTGTTTACACGTAGAGCCTCAATTTTATATTGATTGGAGAATTTTTTAAAAATCGCTGGAGTTGCTCTCGTTCACTAGATTTTTCATTTATTTCAATATACGAGTGTAGAAACAAAGGAAATGCCTTTAGAAAGCAATAAAGAAAAACTGACTAATCGCCAGCGAATTAACAAGAAAAAAGTTGTGCACGCAATTTTCCGCCCTCTCCCCCACGAAATTCTTGATCATGACATCATCTCTGATTACAAGAAGGCACTCACAGCATTGAGTTCCAACACTTGCATGAGCAACCGCGTTGGTCGACGCTTGAGAGTCATAAATACACAATGTTAAATGTATCACGAAAAAAGTCGCAGGCGACAGACGACGGGCACAACAGTGGCAGTCAATTAATTAGAACACACAAGGCCATTGTCGCTGCCATTAAAAAGAGAAAAACCAAAAAAAGAATTGGAGACACAAAGGAAAAATTTACAGAAATAAAAAATAACAGTGTTGTTGGAAAACTGGAAACCGCATGTCAAACCATAAATTGTCAACAAATGGTTTAATTGTCATTGGCCAGCAACAATTGCAAGATGCCAAAACGCTGCGGGTTGTGCGGACGCTTGACAAAGTAAAAAAAAACAACAACAACTCACCACTGTTTGACATCTTATTTTGTTGGTTGTACGAAAAACAGACGCCCATTATTTGACATTTATTGTCACTCCAAAAAATCTGTTGCCTCGTCAAAATGTTGTACACTCTCGTGTGAGTGTGTGCGGTTCGTTTGTCAATTGCGCTAACGAGTGTTTAAGTGGCGTCTGTGGTCTGCCACATATACACACTACATACAACGGTTATTATTGCTTCAATCGCCGCATGTTGCAACATTGCGTTACAACAAAAACAAAAATTGATTTATTTTCGTATAGGCCTTCGCATACGTAACAATTGCTCAATCTAATGTTTTCATTAACGCTGGCATTTTTTGTGGAATGCTAGCGCTCAAAACCCCTAAATGCTGCGGCTTATGGCGATTATTCGTTAGGGCGGCGAAATTCGGGCATTTTGCCATATTTTGACAATTTGCATTCGAAATTCTTGACCTACAACACTGCGGTACGTCATTTTGTTTATTTTCTTTTTGTTTCCTTGAGAGTGATTGTGGGTGGTTGTGGAATTTCACACACATATTCTCATGCATACTCATTTACTTGCCGGCACTGACATTTGTTTGCGCACTCATCAAAAGCGACGGACCACGTTGCTAGGCGTGCTACTCAGCAAAATGTCCACACGGAATATGATTCATACGGCAATCATATAATATATAGGTCGGTCGTCACTGGTGTGATTGTGATTGAGTCAGTGGCATTAAATTGGTTGTTCTGAGAGTTTTTCAGATGGTGTGTAAGAATATTATGTTTTAATTCGAAATTTATCATCGAAATTAGTTCATAATTTTTAGAAAATTTCATTCGAACATCCACTTTTCTTCTAGTCTTAAAATATGTGTGTGTTAGGTTAGCATGCATCAGCTTCTTTGCGAAATATGGTCGGAAGAAAGCATGCCCGACGATTGGAATCTCAGTGTACTCTGCCCAATCCACAAAAAGGGAGACCCCACAATCTGCGCCAACTATCGTGGGATAAGCCTCCTTAACATCGCTTATAAGGTTCTATCGAGCGTACTGTGTGAAAGACTAAAGCCCACCGTCAACAAACTGATTGGACCTTATCAGTGTGGTTTTAGACCTGGAAAATCAACAACTGACCAGATATTCACCATGCGCCAAATCTTGGAGAAGACCCGTGAAAAAAGGATCGACACACACCATCTATTTGTCGACTTTAAAGCTGCTTTCGACAGCACGAAAAGGAGCTGCCTTTATGCCGCGATGTCTGAATTTGGTATCCCCGCAAAACTAATACGGCTGTGTAAGTTGACGTTGAGCAACACCAAAAGCTCTGTCAGGATCGGGAAGGACCTCTCCGAGCCGTTCGATACCAAACGAGGTTTCAGACAAGGTGACTCACTATCGTGCGACTTCTTTAACCTGATGCTGGAAAAAATTATAAGAGCTGCAGAGCTAAACAGAGAGGGTACCATCTTTTACAAGAGTGTACAGCTCCTGGCGTACGCCGATGATATCGATATCATTGGAAACAACACCCGCGCCGTTAGTTCTGCTTTTTCCCGCCTGGATAAGGAAGCGAAGCGAATGGGTCTGGTGGTGAACGAGGACAAGACGAAATATCTCCTGTCATCAAACAAACAGTCAGCGCATTCGCGTCTTGGCTCCCACGTCACTGTTGACAGTCATAACTTTGAAGTTGTAGATAATTTCGTATACCTAGGAACCAACATTAACACCGATAATAATGTCAGCCTTGAAATCCAACGCAGAATCACTCTTGCCAACAGGTGCTACTATGGACTGAGTAGGCAATTGAAAAGTAAAGTCCTCTCTCGACGAACAAAAACTAAACTCTACAAGTCCCTCATCATTCCCGTCCTACTTTATGGTGCAGAAGCGTGGACGATGTCAACATCCGATGAGACGGCACTAGGAGTTTTCGAGAGAAAGGTTTTGCGGAAGATTTACGGTCCCTTAAACATTGGCAACGGCGAATACCGCAGAAGATGGAATGATGAGCTGTATGTGTTGTTCGACGACATAGACATAGTCCAGCGAATAAAAAGACAGCGGCTACGCTGGCTGGGTCATGTTGTTCGAATGGATGAAAGTGCCCCAGCTCTGAAAGTTTTCGATGCAGTACCCGCTGGTGGAAGCCGAGGAAGAGGGAGACCTCCACTCCGGTGGAAGGACCAGGTGGAGAAGGACCTGTCTTCACTTGGTATTACCAATTGGCGCCAAAACGCCAAAAGGAGAGATGCGTGGCGCACTGTTGTGGACTCGGCTATAACCGCGTAAGCGGTTTCTACGCCAGTTAAGAAGAAGAAGAAGGTTAGGTCAAGTGGTAGATCTCCGCATCTACAGAGAATCTCATTTAGCCAGCAGCGATTGTCTTTTGTGACACCCAAACACTCCTGATGGATTTCAAGACCGTTATGATTCGACAATGCGCTTGGACTCTGTTATAAAGTTCTTAAGTCGACTAATGTCGATTCCACTCACTTCGCTGGGTTCGCCGATGGGGTGTCTACCGAGGTGTTGTAACCTTAGTCTGGAGAATGTTGGACATCTAAGGAGGCAATGCTTGGTTGATTCCTCTACACCTTCCTCTAAGCAACTAGCGGCTGGTTTGATCCTTAAACTCACCGCATGTGTGCCTATTCTACAGTGAAATTCCTTAAAAAGTGATCTAACCTTCAGTTTTTGGACCCCTTAGGGCGATTTAATGATACCCTTAACGCTATCCTTATAATGTTTTACGTTCAATGGTCAAATGTCCGAATTCTTGCAAAGGTGTGCTAAAGTTAAGGCCCTGTGCTAAGTTCACCGGCTCTTGGCAGATAATTACAGAGTGTTTTACGCGTTTTTTACCATCTGGCACTCTTTCATGATGTATCATCTTTGCAGTCTTCGACTCGCTTGAATTTAGAGAGTGTCGAATCGAACAATGGAAAAAACTCAAAGAGACAGACATAAATAAACTGATATAAAATATCGGGTAGATTTCATACCTTAATATTTTTACAAGGTACATGAGCTTTAGCTTAGCCATCAGACGTGTATGGGGGATGCCTATCCCTAAATTTAAACTGAGAAAAGCAATATAGGTTTTGGTGTTGTTGTATTGTAATAAATTATTTCTAAACTATTTTTGAACAATGTTGTCAAGGTGACAGTTCTTGTATAGATAAAATAGCAGTTTATTCCACTTATATAGGCCAATGCCTTTAGGAGCTTCATACCTCAAAGTCATTAAAAAATAAGTTGTTTATTGTTCCGTTTAGTTCCTTTTCTGGCGAATCCTCGAGTTATATCGAAATCTGGATAAGCCGGTATTCTTAGGAGCTTCACAGTATTTATCATCTAACCATATTCCAATGCATCGGCAATGTTTTCAGTCTATCTAACCATATTTCACAGACTTCGTAGAGCATTCGGTCGATCGTTGGTTACTTTGATTGTTCCGCGAAGGTGTTAATAACCTATGAGATATATTTTACAACAACAACTGTATACTTTCTGCTCTAATCCATTTCACCTGAAAAATATGTAAATTCATCCAACCACGGCACTAATATGCCAGTCTGCTTGTTAAATGCATACATTGCCGAAGCTTAATGTCTGTCGACGACAGTTCTTTACAAATACCGGAACTGTCACGCGTAATTCACTTGCACTTGCAAAAATTATTATGTCAGCCAGACGAAGAATAACGCAAAGGAACACACATATGTATATGTTGACTGGCGTAGACACCGCTTACGCGGTTATAGCCGAGATATGTATATACACGCGTATATTTTGCATGTTATGTGTTTATGAATTATTGAAGCACTGCGAGTGAGTTGTTTGCTCTTAAGACGCTGCATAAGATTTATAATGGCGTCTCCTTCTCCGTGGCAAAGGCATAGTTGTTGGTAATGGAATTTATGAAGTGTAAAACTTCTCAAACACGCACACGGACACACAAATCAACATAAGTATGTTTGTATTTAGCCACCACCCAGTGAAGCATCCCACTGCAGCGACATTAAGCCGCATAAACGTCAACGGCAAACATGAAATTTTTATGAAGACAATTTTCATGCGATTCATTGCCCAAAGGCCATTAATTAAACAGCAGCAACATGCCACAAACGCAACAACAACAACAACGCGCCCTGCATATTGCGTGTGTACGAGTGCACGTGGCTGCCGCAGCTTCCTTTGCTTCGACGCATTTCCTAGCGCTCAATGTCCCATTCACGAATGCAACACCACCCCCGTGACTACGCTCCTGCTACTGTTAGAGAGTTTGTGCTCCAGTATTTGTTCTTCTGCTTACTTAACTTCACTTATTTTGGGCATTTCTAATTTTAAACGCGACGTTGCATTGAAAATTTGCTGGCTCACACAGCCAACGCGCCAATCCAAGCGCTGCGTCTACATAAGTAAATAAATGCACTGTACCTTCATACATACACACATATGTATGTTTGTAATGTTCGACAGTGTGAACTTTCCTAATAAAGAGGTGTTCTTCTTCGGAGTTTGCTGAAATGGAATTTCCAATTTGTGTCGCTTCGGTAAGATGCCGTTGTATGATGCCGGTTGTACGCTTCCCTCTGGTATGCACATAAAAATGTCTGTTTTCAATTTAAAGCAACAACCATTTTATTGCCCAAAACATAAATTCTTCACGTAAATTAAATTATGTGCGTGCATTCTTTTGTTCTTTAATCCTTTGTGCTTTATAGTAAAAATTAGAGATCTTTCGGTAGATCTTAGGCTTATACAGTACCGCTCTAAATACTCATATAATCCCAAAATAATAGTCTTCATGGCGTTTATTTTGGTTTCTGGGTATGAATTCACAATTCCTCGATTTGTAATTTCTGGACGGAATACGGAAAGCAAATTATGGGGAGACTTACGTCACGACTCATAGCCAGGGAACTTCAATAAAGCTATTTTGACATATGTATACAATTGGAGTTGGACAATTATAGACACAGTTTTGAGAAAGAGATAAAAATATATCGAGAAGATGATATTTTTTAATGAAGATCCTTACAAACGATCTAAGGACATATAGGACAATAGAAGGGAGTGTGTGTAAAATGTTCGCCTTTAGTGGAGATGATAACTTTCCCTTACTTTCTGCCCACATAGAAACAAAAGCTGACGTAACTATCTCCCAAAAAATAATATACAAAGGTCTAACTCGATCTTATATAGACAATATCGAAAGGAGTCCAAGATTTCCTTATGAGAGAGGAAGAGTGTGATAAAAACTTAAAAAATTGGCCTCATTTTCTAACAAAAGTGAATGTTAAATATACCCAAGAAGCTTTCTAAAAGAACTTGGAGAGCATCTACGAGCGCTGAGTCCATCGCGATATCAAAATATTGGATTGCTATGGGATTTTTAACTAGAATCTATCTAGGTTTAAATATGTGAGGTATATTCAAAAAATAACGGTACTTTTTCTTAATATTTATCATTCGTCTAATTAATGTTTTCCGCCTTTAAAATAGTCCCCAATCGTTATTAAGGAGGCTGCTTTTGGTCTAGAAGTGTGAGCTTGTAACAAACGAAAAATTGTAAAATTTTACAATTCCCGTTATTTTTTGAACATAACACATATGTGTTTTAAACTAAAACCTTCCAGTCATAATTGACAACATTTACACGCTGTCTCTACAATTGGCTTCCTGCAGTCTGTTGTAGTATTTTTCACTTAAGTTAAGGTCGCGCATACGCGCTCTAAATTCACCTCACCAATCATCGGTCATAAAGTCATCAATTCCACCTGCGTTGCTAAAAGTGTGAGCTCTTAAGCGCAAAATCGTCGCTGTGTTTTTGGCCTTTTCATGTGTAAACGCTGGTCAAATTGACCAACTAATTAACGCCACGAAGATGCAATATAACCATGGCCAATGACCGAGTTACGTACAAGCCGGCTCGTGTGCGTTTAATAAACAGAAACTTACGCGGAAAACGCTAACTATTTTTGGTCTTACTCTACACAACAGCAGTACATAAGTGCGACAACACGCAGCACACAACAACAATAACAACAACTTCGTGGTCACTAAATCAATGCGAGTGCGAGTACTCATAATACTCTGTACACTCGCTACTCGTAATAATAATGTCGACTGCATTCGCTTAAGCTGCCGCAAATGGTTAATAAAGAGGTTTTAATTTACGGGCATTAAATCAGCCGTTGTTATTGCTGTTGTTGTTGGTGCACCTTTTGGCGTTTTTGCGCGCACGCTCGCCTGTATTGGGTTACAATCAATCAATCGTCGTCGTCGTCGTTGCAGTCGTCATTTTTATCGGTGAACGCGATCGCGTCACTTAGACGAGTATGAGTACGAGAACAAAACAACGGCGAACTAAGTGCGTGCTCAGATTACCAAATGCCGTGAAGAAGGTAGAGTGCACGATCGGTCGGTCGATCGGTCACTTATTGGCTTATTGACGCCACAGCGCATAGTAAAATTCAATGTGATTTTGAAAATATGTAGGCATAATTGAAAAAAAACAACAATAAATACAATCATAATGTTTACTTTATTCTTTATTTAGATTGCCTCTTGAGTTTATAAAAATAAATATGCGTGAAGATTTTGCAATCGTCTAATTGTACGTCTATCGAGTGTTTTATTGATTACCAACGCTGCTTCTTCCATTAAATAGTGCGTTTACTTTGTTACAACGAACTTTCAAAATATCAACAGCGTACGAATTGAAATCGTGAAAATGCCATTTAATTAAATAATTTCCTTTTAAGGAAACGGAAAGCTTTGTGCTTTTAACGAGTGGGTTATTTATTGGGCGCGCTGACCATTCCACTTTTGGTAGGGACCATTCCACAACGGCACTTAATTGAAACAAGATCAATGACAAACGTGCGTTCAAGAACATTTCATTTACTACTTACACATAGGCTTCTGGAATTTTAATTAATTTAGGGCCTCGTTTGTGGAAAACAATTCTATTAAACGTTAAACTTGCGTCAAGGTTTCTATTAATTGTTATGGCCTGACGTGAAGTTGTAATAAATTTAATTATAACGGTTGTTCGTATTCGTGTTGGTGGTCTAAAATTATATATGTATTTGGGTTTACTGGGCCCTTATGCCATAGTTATCCATTACTTTGGTTAAAATGTAAAAGGAAGAGATATATAGATAGCACGATAGACAGATAGAGAGAGAGTGAGTCAGAGATAGGGAGAAGCAAATAATAAGTAAAATTTTCATCAAAAGACATATTCAAATATCCAGAGCAGACGTTCCTTGTTGGTCTAGTATCTTAACGATATTATTTTATTTGAGATCATAGAGGAGAACTGCTATGGTCAGAACACTGAAGCGAGAATGTGAGTAACATTATAAGACTTTCGATTGTTTTCTGCAATGCAAAATCTACAAACGCACTTTCCATGATATGCTCATCTCAGTAGAAATTTCCTAGAAGGTCAGTTCCCTGATTTATTGTCTTCTTGGTAATATCTAAAATGTTTGAAATATACTTAGGAGACCTAGACTCGGAGACTAGATCTCAGAGTATACTATATTTCGAATATTAAAAACCTTATTATAATAATAAAGGGTGATTTTTTAAGAGCTTGATAACTTTTTTTTAAAAAAAAACGCAAAAACGGTTCTTTATTTGAAACGTTAGATTGGTTCATGACATTTACTTTTTGAAGATAATTTCATTTAAATGTTGACCGCGGCTGCGTCTTAGGTGGTCCATTCGGAAAGTCTAATTTTGGGCAACTTTTTCGAGCATTTCGGCCGGAATAGCCCGAATTTCTTCGGAAATGTTGTCTTCCAAAGCTGGAATAGTTGCTGGCTTATTTCTGTAGACTTTAGACTTGACGTAGCCCCACAAAAAATAGTCTAAAGGCGTTAAATCGCATGATCTTGGTGGCCAACTTACGGGTCCATTTCTTGAGATGAATTGTTCTCCGAAGTTTTCCCTCAAAATGGCCATAGAATCGCGAGCTGTGTGGCATGTAGCGCCATCTTGTTGAAACCACATGTCAACCAAGTTCAGTTCTTCCATTTTTGGCAACAAAAAGTTTGTTAGCATCGAACGATAGCGATCGCCATTCACCGTAACGTTGCGTCCAACAGCATCTTTGAAAAAATACGGTCCAATGATTCCACCAGCGTACAAACCACACCAAACAGTGCATTTTTCGGGATGCATGGGCAGTTCTTGAACGGCTTCTGGTTGCTCTTCACCCCAAATGCGGCAATTTTGCTTATTTACGTAGCCATTCAACCAGAAATGAGCCTCATCGCTGAACAAAATTTGTCGATAAAAAAGCGGAAAAGCGAACACTGATTTTGGTAATAAAATTCAATGATTTGCAAGCGTTGCTCGTTAGTAAGTCTATTCATGATGAAATGTCAAAGCATACTGAGCATCTTTCTCTTTGACACCATGTCTGAAATCCCACGTGATCTGTCAAATACTAATGCATGAAAATCCTAACCTCAAAAAAATCACCCGTTAGTATGCATGTTTTTCCCCCTCGTCTACCACAGCGTGTTAACCCAAATTCAACGATGCTGCCACACTTCTACTACACCGCATAACATAACATATGTACATACATATGTAGGTATGTATGTAGTAGGAAAATACGAGCTTAGCATTGGCAATGTCTACTTGAACTTGTGCGACTGAATCAACAAATCACACATTAGCATCTTTGCCAACTTCGCCGGCATGCGTGACTTTGGCACTCACTTTGCACGCGGTCGCGACGACGGTATCTATTAATTGTTGGTATGCACATATGCACATACATATGTAATTGGTTGTTGTTGTGTTGTCAGTATAGTTGTCTGGTTGCCTGTTGAGGATGCACTCAACATATTCGTCAAAAGATTGCGATCACGCTAAACGCCAATATCCGGCACTTTAGTGTATTTATCGGTCTGCACAGTCAACTGTTCGACTGTCCGAGTGTCTATGATGTGGCCATTCTGCCTGTTTGTCTAGCACGTTTCATTAGCTATCTCTGCGGTCGCTAGTAAAATACGACTTCATAGCGACTAACGTCACATTGGTCGCAAGTCTGTCGCATGCTCTTTTCATGGCTTGTACCCGTATTGCCTTGGCTGGAGTTGGCAGATGCGCCATATCCTCTGCTGCGGTTTGTTTGTTGTTGCTGAAAATCACCAAAGTCGATCTTGCAATTCAACGTACACGCACATTAGCATAATTTCGTATTATTATCTCTTTTGATGCCGCCCATTCGCACACAAATTTGTTTTCATCAGTAGAGTAGTAACTGACGTCTGTCCGAAGTGGTGCTTCATGGTAGACTTGTCTGTGTTGTTGGTTTAGACGCAGTCGATAATTTGATAATATCAATGCCGGTAGTGGGGTATTGTACCAAGTAGTGCTTGGTTCTTAATTTTCATTTTTTAGCGACTTTGATTGAGTCATCAGGCTTTGATAGCTAACTGTGCCGATTTAAATAGCAGTCGCTAACGAATCCCTCTTATTTTTGAAGGGCAAATCTATAAATCCATTTCGAAACACCAAACCTAACCCCACCTGGACATTCCAACGCAGAAGTGGTAAGTCTCTACCTTCGTTAGCGCCAACTGATATCGTGTTTTCGGAGCTTATATCCTTGCTTCTGATAGACCTTTCGTTTCTATTCGTTGGTAAATATGTATTATGTACTTTATGCCTTTTATTGACGAATTCGTCGAGTCGAATGGTACTACTACTACGAACTAGATTATTAAATCGGTCGAATCGAATTATATCGATTGAAGGATTGGGAAAAGCTATTATGTATGGCAATTTATATCAGTTGGATTCATTTTACTCAGGCTTGGAGACCGACGAATCGAACAAACAATTGGTATAAATCAAATAAAATAGTATAATAGTGTTTATACCACTTGCACTGATAATTTAAACTTTTTATAGAAATTTACTCTTTTTGTTGTAGATTTGACTATAGAAGATGTCATGTCAGCGAGTAAAGAGGGGTATTACGATACAAAGAGGCTTTAGAATTTGTGAAATGGCACTATATTCTGCTTTTAAGCGATTGTTGTTTTAGTTTTTATTTTCGATCGGCACAACGCTAATTTGACTATGCGATCAATATATATATTACATATAATATTTTATGAGCCGTCTTACATATATACAAGTACATAAGCCGATAGTGAAACTAAAATTTTATAAGTTTTTGGCACCAAAAATTTACAAAAATATATAAGAAGCAATAAAAAGTGGCCCTGAAAGTAGCCGAAGAACAAAATAAAGAGAACTTTTTATCTCTTTTCTATCACATGGGGATTTTATTGTTGATAATACTAAGACCAGTTATTGAATTTTAGCGTTTTTATCTGCTTTTTGAGTACATAAATACATTAACAACAACAAGCAAATGTATTGAAATTTAACAACTTTTACATATGTATATATGTAGATATATCATTTTTATGTGCATTAAAGGCTTACATTTATGTACGAGGTGTGTTCAAAAAATAACGGGAATTTTCGGTTATTGAAAAAAATATTTATTCAATGTCTACATTAGTGTTGTTGCCTTCAAAATAGTTTCCATTCAAAATAATCAAAAAAAAATATTACAATTGGAAATTTTAATTCCCGTTAATTTTTGAACACACCTCGCATACACATATTCACATATCTAGTTACAAGTATACACGTATATGTGCATCTCTTCACACCTGCTATTACCGTTTGTTTCAACAATTTGTTAACGCTTATTTTGGCGCCTTTAACACACACAACACTTGAATGAAGTGGTGTAAAGTGCAAACAAACAGTTGCACACAAAAGTATGACGCGTCACTTACAGACACACATACAAACATATCTACGTTTGTATAGCGAGTGATCAATCGTTTAGTCTGGTGTTAAGCAAGTTATGTAAATAATTACATACTTTCATACATACATACATACTTACATATTCGTAAGCATATTTATCTATCGCGTTTACCTTTAGGTGGGTGACTCTTTGACCGCAATTCAATTGTTATCATAAGCGAGTTCTCACTGCTCTATATACGCGTATGCCAAGCGACAGTTTCAGATAACAACAATATACGGCTATTTGCAGTTAGATAAACACATATGGATGTGTTTGTATTTGTAAAAGTCAACTTAACAGCAAAGCACATTGAACACATAATACCTTGTCATAGTTAGTAAATAATAATAATAAATTACAAAAAAAAATATAAAAAAAAATGTGTCAGAGATCCAGAGTTGTCACGTAATCCATTGTGTATTGTGTCTTCAGTGTCTCCACATTCGCTTTTTATCAATTTAGGCTAAGCGTTTTAGTAGTGTTAACAGTTAAAAAAGTATTGTTGATTGCTAAAATACTTTGTACGGCGTTAAATAATTATGAAAATAATCGAAATTTTTCTGAATTACATTGCGGTTGGTATTATTGTTGTTTTTGTGTAGAGAGATAGTAACTGTGCTGTTGGATGTTGTACTTTAATTTTGGAGAATTGTTATTACTCATCGTTAGAAATGTTTACAACAAAAGTAGATTTTAAATGTTATTTGAAAAATGAATAAGAATTGACACGAGAGACCGTGAGGAAGCAAAGCGCCACAAATCTATGTTATAATTCCAAAAAATAGCTTTTCTGGCATATAATTGAGTGAAAAATTAATTGAAAAAGATCGCAATGGATCGAAAAGCAACATATTTCTTTAGCGAGATAAGGGCCAGTGGAGTGGGGACTTCCAAAAAAAAAAAACGATGCGTCCTGGTTGACGTGATTTCAACCCTTGTAGAGATCTGAAACACAAAAAACAAGAAGATTCTTCATTAGTAAGGATGTTGTTATCGGGTTGACCATAGAAAAAAAAAATTAAATAAAAAATGGCGTCGATTTGAAAAAAAAATTGTTTTACCCATTTTTTTTGACCTTTTAAAATTAAAAAAAAATACTTCAAATTAAAATTTCTGGAAATCCAAGGCAGACACGATAGAGCATTGTATAAGGAGATATTTACCAAATTTCAAAGGAATCGATTCAGTAGAACTTGAGATATCATGTCAACCACCTCAAAAAAAGTAGTTTCGAGAAAAACGTGTTTAAAGTTTAGGCGACCGCTCGGCCAGCTCGGACGCCACGTCACAAAATCGGCTGTATCTCCGAAAATAAGTCGACTTTTGAAAAATCGATATTTTCAAAATCCTAGACCAGAATACCCCCTTTTAAGGGAATGTGAATGGAGAATATAACTTTGATAAAGTTCGTGATCTGAGAAGAAGATTTCATCGCCGAATATTTATTGTGACTGCGATTAAAATTTTACTAATTGGTCGCACTCACTGACGAAAGTGGGCATTAAATAGACTCAAGAATCATCATCTACCAGTACTTGGTGAGCATACCATATATTCACTTCATAAACCCGATGCACCTGTTGAAATTGAAATAAAACCCATTTTTTTGGGAATAACCATTACATTGTCAGCCAAACTGAATCTCGAATGTAAAAAATCGTGGAATACCAACCATATGATCTCAGGAAGAACTACTACAAATCTCAATATTAAACTATCTACAACAACATAACTATTTTTCTATGAAAAATAAAAAAAACACGTATTCCGCTTCTTCATTTGTAAATCTCTTGTAAAATCATTAGTAGACACGTAGCCAATTGCCCCGAAAGGATGAGAACAGCTTCTGATGAGATCTATTGGAAGAATCGTAAGAACAAACAGAGATTTACCGCTATTTTTCATATTTTGATAAATTGTTAATCGCAAAATATATATTTACTTATTACAAATAACTATACATTATAAACTAAACGCTTTAGACAAATAGCTCTAACTGTCAGTATCTTCTCTATATACACGTATACCAAACGTACGGTTTCGCAGAGGTCATTGATACAAACTGTCAACGCCTCTTGGCGGAAACCACTGTAAACTGTAGACATTAATATGAGAAATCTGGGGTTTCAGTTGTTAATGGTCACAAATTGACAACAACAAAAAAGTGCTGAATGAAATAAAAGACAACAACAACAATGAAAAGACAATGCAAAACAGCAACAGTGTGAAACGAATTTTTAGTGGCTGATTGACACATGAGAGTGTGCGACGCACCCCAAGTTCAGCATTTGAACTTCAAATTGCCTCGGATTACAAAGGAGATCTTTTGCTGTAAGCCAAACTGTAAACAGAGTGTAAAGAAAAATATGTGATTAGCAAAATTATTTTTTTTTCTATTTTGTACAAAACCGATTAGGAATTAGCGTTAAGCCCACAAAAACAGTAAAAACAAAAATTGGGAAAGAATATTAAAATAAAAGAAAAATGTGCGAGCGCATAAAAATATAAGGGTCCATAAATAATATTATGAGTTAATAGGTATGAAGCTACAGAAATACCCAGCTCGTAGAAATCGCGCAAAGAACACAAAGCCAACAAATGTAAATGGCGTTGAATGACCGCATAATAAATTATTTAATTTTTTGTTTACCAAATATTTCATGTGAAATAATCACGGTTGGAAAGTGGTATTAAGGCAGGTTCTTTAAAGCTAGACTAGGTAAATACAATGCTGTTTGTTTGGCTGTCTGACTGCCATCGCGTTTTAGTGCCAAAATTATTATCAAATTAAGCTGCGAGAGAGAAAAAAAAACCTGCCTCGACGAAAAAAAAAACAATTATTTGAGTCATTTGCGCGTCTGTCAAACACAGCGTGAACTCAACTCTCTGGTACACACGAAGGTGCGCTAAGCGCCAATCTCTATTTTTTGCTCCTTGCTTAGCAGCGCCCGGGGTCCAGCATGTAGTCATAACATGATGTAAGCTGTGCGGCAACTTCGTAATATTTGTAGAATTTATTAGACACACTTGCCTGTGTCTTCTTTGCCCCGAGAGTGTGAGCATCTCATTATTGTGAGCTGCGCATGCGCAGTTTTAATAATATCTCTACTTGTAGTTAGTGCCAGCAGCAGTCGGCTCAAGCTGTGCTCATGCGTACGGGCAAGAATACGCAAATAATGGGCGGTTTGCGTTAATTATTTTAGACACGGACTGACAGGTGGCCCAACACTCATTCATAAAACGCATAAAAACTCAAACTGCTAAATTTGAAAATAATAATCATGGTAATTAGCTAGCATTAAATATGTTAGTATAGTTCTAATAGAATACTAGTTTCGAAGTATTATTTTCTTTCTTCTTGTTAGAGATATTTCTTCAGTGAACTAACAAAGTGAAGGCCGAGACGATTTAACACATTTTTTTTTGGATTGTTCGAGGTAATACTTGGGTCTCAAAAATTAAAGTTCCCACATTTTAGTAAGATAAATTGTTATGTTAAATGATTTAAGTAGTTTTATTTGGTTACCAAACTGAAGCGAAGGGTTACCAATTATTTGAAAATTTTCATTCAAACAAATTTTTTAAATTTAATATTTAGTGCAATTCTTCATATGCGATCATTAAGGTTTAAAAGAGATTTCGGAAAAAATTATTTTGAAAAGTATTGTCAACAGTTTATTTTTTTATTCAATAAATTTAATAAAGTACATGAATTATTATCAAATTGATAGCAAATTGAACTATTTTTGTATTATATTTTCACAGAGCTGCCACTCTTTGATAATTCTAGATGGAAATAATTGACACACAGTTTAATTTTCTTATTGAAGTAATAAAATATTTTTTTTTTAATATTTTTAACAGAGCTGCCACTTTGTGATAATTTTAACTGGAAATAATTGATAATGAGTGCAATAGGGGTATAAAACTAAACCAAATTACATACGTTGATAATTTTTGGGCGCTTTAAAAGAAGTTAAGGATAACATTTTTGAAAATATTTTGTAGTAGGGTTGCCGCTGTTTGATAATTTTTGGTCGATAAAATTTATAAACACTACACTACGAGCAACAAACTAAATAAAATTATGATGTTAATACTCGGGCAACTTAAAAGAAGTTCAATAAAGATTACGTTGAAGATATTTTCTAGCAGGGTTGCCGCTTGTTTGGAAATTGTCAAAGAAACATTTTTGAAAATTTTAAAACTTGAAAAATAAATAAACTGTAAATTAGGTTATCGTGTTTATGCTCTAACATATTTAAAAAAAAAAAATTTCTTGGTAGGGTTGCCAACTAATTTTTTTATAAAATAAAATTAATTAAAAATAAATAAATAATAATGTATAATTAATAATGTGCTAAATGAAATGAAGTTAATTGTATGTAACAACCCTTAAATTTTCATAAAATATGAAATAAAATTCCCGTTAAAATCAATAATAAGGTTCGAAAACTTTAATCTCTAATAGTGAATCTAGTTTCCAACTCACACTGCTTTAAATCATATTTCTCACATGTATGGATATACATATTTACGAACATATGTAAGTACTTAAACTTAAGCATTCTATGCGTGTATATACATATTTATAGCAGATCGATTGTTGTGTATTTTCAAGGCAATTAAATACGAAAGACTTTTTAGATAACTTTTAATTCTCTGCTTTTGAAGTCTTTTAACGACTTGGCACAGAATTCAATAATAAGTACATAAATTCATGTTTTTTTTCAGACGTTCGTAATCTGAGCACGAATTTGCGTGGCTGTGAAATATAAAATACATATTTGTACGTATGTAGTTAAGCACAAGTGTTTGCATGTGTGTAAAAAAATTAAAATAATTAAAAGCAATGGAAATTCGCCGCTTAAAAAGTTGATGTTTATATACAAATCTTTAATATTTATTTTTAAATATTTTTTATGTTTGTATGTATCTTTTTTTGTGTATTGTTATGTATTTATGTATAAATGTATAAATATTTATTTGTATATTAGCATATTTGTATTCTTATTATAATGATATGAGAAGGAAGTTGCCAAGTTGCCGCACGCGATGATTCACTTCACCTTTAGCTTAGCGCTAAGCTCAACTTCTATTTCTACGCTGCTTATTGTTGTTGCTAACGTTTTGTTTGACTTAGCTATTTATTGGAATCGTACGAAATTGAAATGCAAAGACAAATATGAATCTGTGTTCGATTTCGAAGTTCCTTCTCGCTTTTGACGCTGATATGATTATTTGTAACGCTGCGAAATCTTGTTTTTTGTCATCTCGCCATATTAACGTATATGTAATGATCTGGCATAGTAATGATACTTGCACAGCGCACATTATTTGCAATTATAAACAAATTTAAAAAAAAAATTTCTGACTTTGCAAATTTAAACAAAATTAAGTACATACTTTTGTTTTTGTTTATAAAAAAATAACAACAAAAAAGCTAAAATATTTGACGTAATTAAAATTAGCTGCGCACGATTGATGCTGCACTTAATTACCACGAGTACCTCATAGTTATTTTGATTTTGGCAAGTCTTTAAGATTTTATTAATTTTTATTTTTTAATTGTAACAATCACTTTTTAATGTCTGTTCAATATTACCCACAGAGAATATCAAAAAAGTATACAATTTACACAAATATCGAGAGATTAAAATTTTTGGTCAGATAGTACCCGGTTCGGAGGTGTCAAATAAACTGAAAACATTGTGTGTTCAAAAAATAACGGGTTTTTTATAATTTGAGCGGGTTTGGTACCCGGTTCGGAGGTGTCAAATAAACTGAAAACATTGTGTGTTCAAAAAATAACGGGATTTTTTAATTTTAGCGGGTTTGGAGAGTACAGTTGTCAAAATTGACATGGCTCTGTGTGATTTTTTCCTATTTCATAAAATAAAGAGAACCTTAAAGTACAGTCGTTTTACAAGCATATGACAAATCGGTGAAAGAACCAAAGGCTATCCCTAAAGTCGAGTTTGAGCAGTGTTTCGACGATTGGAAGAAGCGTTGGCATAGGATAGAATAATGTGTACTATTTTGAAGGCGACTACATTAATGTCGAAAATTCCCGTTATTTTTTGAACACACCTCGTTGGTCATTAAAGTCGAATGAATAAATATTTAAAGAAAATTGAAAATTCCCGTTATTTTTTGAACACACCTGGTTGATCTGGTATTTCAGTGATCTGGAGTTTGCCGCCTTCGCGAAAGCAAATATTTTATTTCAGAAAAATTTCAAAGTTTAGCCGCAAACTTTCGCGAAATAACCTCAGCGTTCCCAATTCACTGCTGAGATACTGTACAAAAATATAAAAATCCAAAAATATTCATTGCACACATTTTTATTACAATCGCTTACACATGTTTTAGCGTGGGCGTAGAGATGCACTTGAGCTTGCAATAATAATAATAAAAAAACAATTTTTTTTTTGTAATTTCATAAATGCTTATTAGCGGCTAACTTTAAAGCGCGTCAGCAAATGCAAGTACAAGCCTAGCCATAGCTTCGCATAGCATTTGTGCAATGCGTGTGCGCATATCAACGAATTAGCACATAAATCAAATTATCTCATTCATGTTAAATGTTGAATACTGTTGTACTTAGTAATGATTTTTCGTGTACGTCTACAACGGTATGTGCATACCAATAGCAAAAATCACAGAAACGTCGTCGAATTAATTCAATAAAACTGTCACGAAAACTCGTTGGCCAAAACTCGTTGACCATGAGCAATGTGCGGCTTGCGACCGAGCGTGAGTGCGAGTACAAGCGTGAGCGCGCTCTTGGCTGACGTCGCGTTGACGTGTTTGACGTTAATATCTGTTGGGTTTCAGTGAATGCTAGTTGACACATCGGCTTTTTAGACCTAAAATTGGACGCTGTGACTAGCATAGGGTATGGATCGGTGGAATTCACATGTCTGCAGCTGGGCTTACTGCCAGAGGGGGTTTCGTGTGCAGAGCTCTGCTTAAAGTTGAGAGACTAAATAAGCTGATAGGACAATTACCGCTTTTCAAAGTGTGCCGCTGATGTCAAAAATGCATTCTAAGAACTTACAGAGACATATAGTCTGACACACTGGCTGAATACTTATGTAGCTGTCAGTTTGCTGAAGTGTTGTTGCGCATGCGAAGAGCACACATCAGCAAATTATTGATAAATTTGCGGTGCTAATGATAAAATTAGATAATCTTAATTGAAAATAAATAAATTTTACTCATTTTGTATAAATAATTTTGGACTAAACTGTACTGTTTGCAGTTACACTTCTTATATTTTTCAGCAGAAAATTAACTAGTCAGCGGATTTTGTTTGATTACTTGGCGTTCGTGGTATTTAATTACTTTCAATTAAATGCGTGTGTCTGCCAATTATATAAACTCATACATAATCCCACAATGCATCATATGTACTCATCTCACTCCACATCCCCTGCAACCCAATTTCTCTTCAAATGAAATTATCCAAACTGCATCACTGTTTCTATGCTGCCTTGCGCCTTCAACTTCTTTCTCTTCCCTCGCAGTCACTCAGTTGCATTGAAAGTAAAACTTCTTTTTTTTGGTGCATTTCCTCTTTTGCCTATTTTCGCTTTCGTTTTTCTTTTGTTTGCATATTATTCATATTGTTTGCCCTTTCCGGCGTTTAATAGGCGCGCATCGGCTGTTGTGTGTTAATAAAAATTCTGAATGCGCGCATGCGCAAATGATTTTTGCCCATTTAATGATTGCAATTGAAATTGTTGTGCTCAGAGCCCAACTCGCTTTTGCTACTATTTTGTGGTTGCTTCGGCACAAATTTGCGTCTTCATATATGAGGCGATGAAGTGCAGACAATTGACTATATACAAATGTATGTACATACAATATATATATGTCTATATATATGTGGGGAAATTGTATATAATTCATATTTATTTATGAATGACTTGTTGTATGGGAGTACAACCATATGTTCAACGGCGAGTTCAATGGCAGCTTAGTTGATGTAAATTTTGGACTTATTAAGGGAAGTTTGGTGCACATATAAATATATTGTGGGATATTTGAAGGCATCTATTACATATGTATACTTTTGTATAATTTTCTGAAAAATATTAAATTAATAAATAACATAATGGTTTTATACCCATGCTTAATTTATACCCCTCCCACGGCTACTGAATGCATTGTAATACATGTCAAAATATCTCTATGATTTAATATTATTGTTGTTCCTAAAAACATGACTATGAATCTTCATTGGACTAATCGAAGTAGCAATTTTTCTTGACACTTTCTTTTTGAAACTATGATGATAATGAAAACTTCCCTTGTGATCAAATAATATAGTATTATAATCTAATATTTTAAACTGGCAAAACTTTCACTCATTTTATTAAGAGTTCTAGAGCTCAACGATAACTTTACCGTCCTTCAGTAATGTGTATGTCTTTAGCAATTTTTAAGGAGTATTCTGGTGTTGATCCTATTTCAAAACGACTTTTAACTATTTAAGAATATGTCAAAATTTACATTAGTTTTGGAGATACTGGCATCCCAACTGGTTCGAATTTTTCAAGAGCCGATTTACCTGAATTTTTTAGGAGAATTTTTCTAATAGACGTCTCTAGCGTTGGACCTAGGCTCTTCAAAAAATTTTTTTTTGAGGTGTAAAAAATATATTTTTTTAATCAGTCGACATTTTGTGAAAATATGTGTTTAAACTTTCCAACCATAGCGACATTACATTAGATATTCATTTATAATTTTTATGTTCAGAGCGTTAGAAGATTGGGTTGTTGGGTTAGATGGGTATGCCAAATTTTGAGACCCCACTTCATTTTGTTGATTTTTTGAATTTATTACTTTTTCATTTGTTTATATTTTTTCTGTATTCTGTTATAAAAAATGTATCTGTTTAATGTATGGATTGCTTTTACGACACTTCAATAACGATTTGATTTCTATGCCCTTTGCAACAGAACAAAGAACATTCTTTGACCAGAATACCCCCTCAAGGCTGAGGACTTCAAAGAAGCATAAAAGTTCAAACAAATGAATGGATGGTTGTGGCCTTTTGAATGTAAAACATTTTGGACTTTCGAAACATTGTTACCAAATTTCAGCAAAGAACGCAAATCAGTGTCGATGAAATTTTTTTTGATATTTTCGAGAATTTTTAGTATTTTCTAGAGTTCATTCAAATACTTCTTAAGGCATCTTGACAATACTAACATTTTAAGCCTATATTTTTTATCAACCTTACTTATCTCTTATCTCTGAATTCACTTAAAAAGGTAGCCGAGTATTTCTAGCTACCTTAAAGATACTCCGTTACTTTAGCACATGTTCTTTTGGCACTCGCTTACAAGAGTCGACGCTACTGCTTTAGTAACATGTCGATCGTCATCCTGTGCATATAAAACTGATTCGTGCGTAACATTCGTAGTCTTGGGGAGTACGGTGTCGTTATAGTAAAAAAAATAGAAAAAACACACGACTCTACTGAATGAAACCCACTCATGCCGGAAATTGTACATAGAACGTGTTTAATTCACAAATGATCGCGACACTAACGCTTTCCTAAGCTTACACGCAGTGTGTGTACTTATGTAGATAGTTCAGTACATACTCGTATATGGATGTGCTCTGACTTAAACACAGTTCGATTGCACGAGCGCGACTGGTAGTCTGTCCGGTTTTTTGACTGCGTACGAAAGAAACTGTGCGGCACTTTGCGTGCGTATTTCTGTAAAAAATAGAAGAAAAGTACTGAAATCAGTGATCCAATTGAAGATAAGAGGTGCAGTGTTGGAAAAGCGTGTTCGAATATAGTGGCGAAATTTTCATTCATAAGTTTTGTGCGTATATAGAGTACAATCGGCAGATTATTATTATTTTTTTACTTTTCTTTCTAAAGAACTCGCTTATATTTATTTGTTGCTTATCTACAAAAATATATTAAAGTATGTACATATAGACACTTCGAATTCTGGCCACTAAAAACAACACGTAGGCTCGTCTGAATTAAAGCAAGCTTAGGAGGACGCGCACACTCTACACTTTCGGACAGTGTTTGGGTGGCTTAGACTGACTGACTGGCCCGTTGTGGTGGTCACTGGTCTTGTTCACACTTTACTTCATACATACTTACTTCTCAATGTATAGCAATTAGTATGCATGTTTGTTTCTAATGTCAATTCATTATTGAATCAACCGTATATGGTCGTTTGGCGATTTGGGAACTGGCTATAATAACAAGTTCCTCAAGACCCACGCGCCACACACTCGCGGCAAGGCGATGACGCATTCGATATTTAGCGGATTATTAATTTAATTTCTTTTGTAATTCGTACTTAAACATTCAAGTGGCTACATACGAATAAGAAAAGCAGCAAAAAAAAGCTTTGGTTTAACATTTTTCTATGTTTTTTGTCATTGTCTTTATCTTTATTTGTTCAATTTAATTTGCAATTTCCGCTTTTGAACATTAATAGCAATTATTTTGCATTGTTTAAATAATTTTAAGAACGACTACAAATTGACTTTAAAAAGTGGCTGTTTCCACTCTTTGCATCAATTTGTGTTAAAAAAAAACGTGAATTTTTGTTTTTTGAAAAAATTAATATAGAGGCTGTGACATCAAAAAAATTTGACGATTGGAAATTTGAAAATTCCCGTTATTTTTTGAACACTACTCTTAGAACGACCTCTAGTATGGAAAATGAATACTAAGCGTTTCGAAACTCTTTTTTTTGGATGATTACGGATTTCTTTAATTAATTTGAGATAACCTCAAGATTTTTGGATTATATAAGTAATATTTGAGAACTATTTAGAAAACATTTCGAAATTATGTAGAGAAAAATAGGACGAGAAACATGAAGACATATTGAGAACTATAAAAAATATAATGTTGATGTTTCCTCCAATTAGAAGAATCTATACAGTTTTGCATATAAACCATACACACCTAGAAAACCTATTTTTTTGGTATGGCAACTCTACCTCCCATTCTACTCTTGTCAGAAAATCCTCAGCATTGTCGATTTACATAAAGTTAGTAGTGTGAAAATAATTAAGAATATTCTTTATCGGTATCTCAATAGTATTTTAATTTTATTCAACTGCTTTTTTTTTGCTTTGTAAAGTGGGCGTTGTTCAGTTAGTATTATATC
Source organism: Zeugodacus tau (assembly GCA_031772095.1). Classification (NCBI taxonomy): domain Eukaryota; kingdom Metazoa; phylum Arthropoda; class Insecta; order Diptera; family Tephritidae; genus Zeugodacus; species Zeugodacus tau. Next base: position 68,072,754 of record CM062650.1, on the reverse strand, counting down.
TATGCGTTCTTACTTTTCTCATTATTTACATAACTTCTTATATGTTTGCATTTCTATTGCATTTAAATCTATACATATTTACATATACTTAGTATTTATTTATTTTTTCCAAGCCATTACTTAAACAAATAAACCGCCATTGTTTACTTGAAGCTGCATATGTATGTACGTACGTACTTTGTAATAATTGTATGCAAATTATATGCGATTTCAAGTTTTATCTTTATTTACATGCCGACTTTACTGCAGGCGTCACAATTTCCATGTGCAAACAGATTTATAAATAAATAAATATATGTATTTATTGTTGCTGTTATGTGAACTTATCAAAATGATTTATTACAAACAATATAAAATTTTATGCAAATAAATAGTTGTAATATAAATAATTAATTTCAATTTTTATATTTTCTTGCAGTACAATAACGGAGACGCTTCACTAAGAACTTAAAGTCGCTTTGTAAGTACAAAAAGCATTTATATATGTATATAGTATTAAGCCTTCTACAGCTGATAAAAGTACATAAATATTTCCCTAGTTAATTTTTCCAAGCCGCTTCTGGTGGCAACACTTTGAAACGCATTGGAAATTTTGAACTTGGTCTTACTTGGAATGCACATTCTGATAGCCTTTGCCCTGCGCTCACACTCAAATGCGTGTGGTTGCTGCGATAATTGTCGGTTTGAGACTTTAGGAGACAGCGTTAGAGTCTGTGTCAGTCATTCATTGATGCTTTGGGAACTTACAATCATGCTATGAGTTATCTTTACCCTGAATTCTATGCTATAAATCTTGCATTAATTTGATTGCAGTTAGTTTATTATTTATATTTTTATTTCTAATCGGTTGCTTTATAAGGGTGAATGAATATTTATGGGTGCTCATATAATCATGGATCCAAACAATACACTGACTTCATACTTCAAAAAGTTGTATAAGAAGCATCAATGAGAGTATTAATTCGATTAAAATATTCTCGGCTTAAATCCAAACTTGATGGCTGCGAGAAATCGCGATATTAAAATTTATGTTATCGGAATGAACCTTTAATAATGCGTATGTATGTGTTGTTGTGGTATAACGATTCTCCAGTTTTTGGTTGAAACTGAAAGCATTATTGAGGTCATCTAACGAGAGACCCAGGATTCAAGCTGTTTCGACCAGCTCGGATCGTGGGAAGAGGTGGGTTAGATGAGTAGGGTTTTTTGGGCATACAAAGAGATGGTTAGTTCGGCCCATTGGAAGGAAGGAGTTAAACCTGCAACTATATCCGGAGGGAAATTGCGACAAGAGTGGCGTTTCACAAGGCAAATAGAGCTCGTCGTCTGCATTGACGCCATTCACTGGAAGGAAGTCAAGAAAGGTGTTAATAGCTCCACTGTAAATAGGATTGTGATGTGTCTGAAGCTGTCTGCTTCCGAAGTCTGGTAAGCGAATTGATCGATGTCATTGACGTACTATACGAATGATCTCTTAGTGCACCTGGGAAGCGTTTCTGCTTCCAGCAAATAAGTGCAGGGTGTTTCGGTGATAGACCCCTAACAGACACGTAGGCGCCATTGTAGAAACTGCTGAAGGGTAGTTCATTATGCTTTTTGACTGTACGTTGAGGTGTTCGAAATTTTCTGTGGTGTTTTTAGGAGTTTCGAGTAATATGGGCGGTCTTTACTACAACAAAGCAGCTACCGTTACGGCTGATAATCTCACTTTTAGTAGATATCTTTTGATACTAGAAAACATAATTCCCTCGTAACCTACAATAACTACACTACCATCAATGCAATGTCCCTTTTTCCACAAGATAAAGCCAAGTAATCACCAGACTCGCAATTAATGCCCATACAGTTAAAATATACATATTATATATATTTACATACTTATAAGCACATAAGATTGCACGAAGAAAAGCGAAAAGCCGGAAATTCCCGAGGCAACAGGCTAACTGTCACATACTCAAGTCAAATATGTGTCAGTAAGAGCACCTGTAAATCCATAAATCTCCGCATATTGTAATGAAGACAGTAAACCAATTAAGCTCACGGACGGACACACATACCGGCTTCACAGTTGAGGAGCCACATACATAGATAGGTGTCATCTAAATAATCTGAAACTTCAAGTCCAAGTATGGAGATGTAAGCTATCGCATAACTGCAACCATAACACTCCACCACACTGCCGCGCCCTCCAAATGCGCCAGACCGTGGCGATGGCGTTGTGTGGTGTGTTTGTAAAGAGCGCCCGAAGCGGTGTGTGCGGCATGGCAGGCATGCTATTTAATTGCAAATATGGCATTGGAGTGGCACTGGATGCGGCATCAAGTCGTCCAGTCGAGGCGCTGTTGTATCGTCATCTAGCGTCGTCGGTGGCGCTGCTGCCACATGTAAGTGGGTACTCACATATAGACACAAACACTTGCTGGCAGCGTGTGGCAAGTGGCCGTGTGTGGCGCGTTTCTGCGTCTGTTATGCGATACACTTTGGCCGCCGTCGATGATTGTGTGCCATTGTGTCACGCCTCCATGATGGGACGCGCAATTACGGATGCGCACAGCACACATGGAGCCATAGAGCTTGTTGATACTGAGTCGAGAGTCGTTTGACGTCTGCGTCTGCGTCTTTGTCATCCCCATCATCGACATTTGGCGCTTTCGAGTTTCCAGTTTGCTCTCTGCTGCTCTTGACAACACCATTGCGGGCTCGGCTTGGTGTCACCGCAATTTCATAGCTGTAGCCCGCTATTAGTGTGGCCCGAGCCTTTGTCTCGACTTTGTCACCTAGAAAAAGTTGTTGTGCTGCTGCGCTGTCGAAGGCGTGCATTGTAGTATGTTGCACATTGGAAGATGTCACGCTTTGTGCGGCAGCGTGTCGAAAATGGTACTTGAGAATAAGGTCGTTTCCTTGCTGTTGTTCTGATTCTTACAGTTGTCAACTGGACTAGTGTTTCGCTAAGATTGTTGTTGTTGTTACGGTTGTTTGAATTTTTTATTTGTTTGTGTATTTTTCTGTTTTTCTTGTTGTTGCTGTGCTGCTGCTCGTGCGTTTAGGTGGTTGTGCTCGTTTAATCGTGCTCTGTCTACTGCATCTATGGGTGTTCTCCTACTCGTATTCCTTGTATCCATTTCGGTTCCAAGCAGTCGGTCGACGTCTGCGTGCAACCGTGCCTTGCACCATTCATACAATAGCAACAAATATGGACAAGTGTAATGTTACCTTGTTAGATAAACACATTGTTGCATTTGGTACATAAAAGCATATCTACATTTGTATGTGTGTTTGTAAGTGCTTCTAGATGTACATCTGTGTGTGTGTGCGAATGTTGCCAATTAATCATATTTGTCGTATTGTTGTTGTTAATACACTTATGCTCTGTTCTATATTGTGTCTTTTAAGTGTGTTTAATTATAACATTCATTATTGCACTTGAATAATACTAGGGTGGTAAGAAAATTAAAAATAAAATTTTTGGAAAAAAAATTAGAAAAAAAGTTTTTTTTTTAAATGATCATACAACCAGTCCCTGCTCCAACCTGGAACGGGAATAGAATGGAGTACAAAACTTCTATTCTTTATTAAATAGTGCTTTTGTATTCCTAACAAAATACAATACGTGACTAAAATAATACAGCTGTTTTGAATAGTGAGAGGTAATGTTTTCAGAAGTCGGACTTTTTTTTATCTCGGAACCGACATAAATATCATCAACAATCCAAACCAGGAGAGCAAGCGCAGAATAACTCTTGACAGCAGTTGTTACTTCGAAATCGGTCGTCAACTGAGATGCAGATCCCGCTCTCGGCGAACAAAAATTACGCTTTATAAGTCTCCCATAATTTCCATCCTATTATACGGCGCAGAAATATGGACGATGACAAACCGAACAGTACTTAGCGCATTTGAGAGTACTGTTCTCCGCAACATCTTTGGAGCTGTCCGCGAGAGCGCGGAGTATCGTAGAAGATGGAACCATGAACTGTATGAGAAAATATATCATATGGAAATAGCATATACAAAATGATATTCCAGTGAAAAGCTCCTTCGATTACAGATCCATGTGTGGACTGCGGCAGCAAGAGCGCCCACGCATCCAATGAAAGGACCTGTCTGCACTTGGAATGTACAATTGGTGTGAGTTGGCAAAGGATAGAGTCAACTGGAGAAGTTTTGTGTTCTCGACCTAGATCGACAAATGATTGTAATAGAAGAATAATGTTTTCAGAATTTACAACTTTTTCGCATAGAAATTTATGAACCACCCTAATACTAAATGATTATGACACACTTTTGATCTGTTACCGTAACTTTAAGAGCACCAGAATGCCACCTTTGTGAAGCACTTTGTGGTTGGACCACTTTATTGGCTATATACGAGCACAAGCATACATATCTACATAGTATGTACTTATAAATATTAAACGCATAGTTACATATTTGCGAGGCTTTAGTTCTACCTTGACTTCAGCTTTAGTTCCATAAATAGCTGCAATTCATATTAATATGCGAATGAGAATACTCAGTTAATGCGAGTATTAGAAGAGTCAGGTGGTCGCGGTTACAAGCTTTTAATGCTTGAAGAAATGAAGTAATTAATAATTATTATAAAATTATTTTAATTATTTTTAGTAAAACTGATATATAGAAAGCTGTTACAGTTAGATTTGTTCACTCGCATTCTTCAATTCAATTATTGTATATAGGATAGCTGTAAGAGTCTTCTCAGAATAAATGCAGAGGAGAAAAGTCGAGATAAACTCATAGAGGAGGCTTATGGCTGTGGCTTTTCAATATGTTTCAATACATTTTCAAGGAAATAAAACTAGAATCCTCCATAAGTTGACTTGCTAAGCAAGACCTTCAATAATATATAAAGAATGAAAAGGTCTCTTATGAAAGTACGAAGATCATTTATGACAATGATCGTGAAGACACCTTAAAAATAAGCAAAATCTCTCGATTTCGATTTATGGCACATGCCAAAATGCAACGATTTATGTTCAAAACATTTTCAATACTCGGTATGCCGATCAACCATTAGCATAGCAACAAGCTTAGAATCCACAAACATTTAGATTCATATTTTTTGCTTTCAAAGATTTTTTACTAATCTTAAATAAGGAACAACACAGCACTGAAAGCCATGTTAGGACACAACAAGTAACGGACTAATAATTTGGCTAAAGCCCGCCTTCTAAACCGATCTCGCCAAAGATAAGATAACCCAAACAGTGCAGAACAACAACAAACAGCAGCTAAAAAAACTAATGTCACAATGTCGTTAAGGTGGCAGCGGTTCAAAGCTAACAAACAACAATAATAATAACAACAACAACAACGAACAAAAGTACAATAAATTAGGTAACCTTTGAGAATGAAAAAAAGGTGGGAAGCCATAAAGTACATAATGACGAAAAAAGCGAAAACGAAAACGAAAAGTGGGAAACGGTGTTTGGACTACTCGCGTGCACTTATGTACACATGTATGTATGTGTGTATGTTTGATGCATATGTGTTGACTGCGCACACAAACACTGTGAATAAGCCACAAGTTCAAGGTCAATTGTGGTTTTTTTTTCGTTTCCTCATCTATTTGTTTGGCTCACCGTCGCCCGTACATGTGTTCAACATTTTTTGACTTAGTCGCGCATGCGCACAACACAGAAAGCAGCAACAAAACAACACTGGCTGTGAGTTCGGTTGGCGCTTGATAGACTGCTGCGGGGCTCATAACCCAAACGCTTCACCATGAGTGCCGTGTAAAGACACTCGGTGGTGGCCAATGGCCAAACGGTGTTGACAGCACACACGTAGCAAGTATTGTTTGAACAAAGCTATGCAATTGCCCGCTGCTGGCAGCTCAGGTAGCCGCGGAACGCATTTGAAGCGTTTAAGAGTTATTAGTGCGCGCCGCTATGCTGCACAAATCTCTCTATCCACTGTCCATTGCATAGTGTGTATATGTGTGGAAATGTCTTGAAACATGAAAACAAATACGTGTGGAGGCATTGAAGACATGAAGAGTGTGCGTGTTTGTATGTATGTTTGCTCATATTTGCGCTTAACGCGTTGGGAAGATTGCCGGTGAACGCGTGTTGTTTGTGGTCAAGATCGCAGCAGCAACAGGCGTGTCCGCGCAAGTCAGCTCATGGCTGCTGCGCTGATTAGACTTCATTCGACATGCATTTGGCGCCAAAGCTCTTAAATGCTTATTTTCTAAATGATATATATATATGTATGAGATGTGTTCAAAAAATAACGGGAATTTTTGTTGTTTTGTTTAAAAAAAAATTGTATTCAATTGTCTACAATAATCTTTTTTGACAAGCCTCTCCAAAATTGCGAAATTTTAAATTTTACAATTCCCATTATTTTTTGAACCGCTTATTTTAAGCTCAATTATATACAATTTTGAAACTGCAGTATGTTTGTAAAGTAATTAAATCGAATTTATTAATTTGAAATTATTATTTAGTGCTCATTCCAATATATTTATGTGTGAATTAGTGTTTCATTATTATGTAATTTCCATTGTTAGTCTTCTTTACATGTATATTTCTTATAATTTATTATTTGTTTTTCTCAGTATGTATTTATATTTAAACTTATTTACATTTTTAATTGAATCCCTTTTTACATATTCGCATAATTTAGTTGAAGAGACTCTTAGTAAACTATATACTTACATATGTATGTATGTAAATTAAGTATGTCATTACAAGTTTCTAGTTTCTAGCACTCTGTTTATAAAACGTTGCTCATACATACATATTTATTTACACTCGAGGTACAACTTAACTGACCAGAACAAATTTCATAAAAAAATAATTTTTTTGGAGATAAATATTTTAACTATATTTTTTTGTTACAAAAATTAAATCATAAATATAGTAAATATTATAGAAAAATTAAATATATTAAGTCTACAACTTTGCTTCCGCCGTATTTTTTTTTTTTTGTTAATTTAAGTTTTTTTTTTTATGAAAACGGTTACAAATGTCGATGAGCTCCAGCTGCAGTTTTCTCGGAATTTAAAAAAGAAAAGCAAAATTTCCCGCAAATGTCGAGAATTCGGCTCAATAAGTGACATTTTCAGTTGAGAATAAGTTTGGGATGCAAACAGATATCTACAAATATTTTGTTGGGTTAATGTTGACACAAATGTCCAAGATCGATATAAAAAAATCGATTTAATCGACCAGTGCTTGACCCTAGAGACATCTATTGGAAAACGGCGGAAGCAAAGTTGTAGACCTAATAAGAATTCTTTCTTAGTAACTCCTCCAAAGTTACTACAATTTGGCTTAATTAATCGGCGAAAAATAAACCGATATAAATTTAGCTACAAAGATCGATGCATTTCTCTAACCATGCCAGTAAATAATTCTAATCGGGCAAATAATACATTTTCTCAATCCATCCTTCAAATGTTCTTGATTCAGCATATAATAGAGAAATTACCTAATTACATAATTAGTATTCAATTAACCACAAAATATTTGCTGTATCTTTACGATTTTTATAATTATGAAGAAATTATTCTTTCGTCCTATACAATCTCAGATTTTTATATAAACTATAAACTAGAAAATCTGACAGCTGTCAAATTCTAAATTGAGAGTTAATTGAATATACTTCCACACCAAACGCTATGTTAATTGAATTAACTTCAATAATTGATTCAATTAACTTCAATAATTAATTCAATTAACCTCTAAATTCCGTAAATTATAGTATTATATTATTATATTTATTTATATTATTATTTTATCAGTTAAACGAAAGTTTTTAATAGGACAAGATGTAAAAAAATTAGATGGACTAAAAAACTTCTTCCAGCTCTTTTTGGTGCTTATTTACAAGAAATTTAATGATCTAGATAATTTGTGAAGTATCTTCGATATTTTTGTCTTTAATTTTATTGAGACCGCCAGTGTTCATATTCGCTTTAAGTGGATTTGTAAAGGGTGATTTTTTAAGAGCTTGATAACTTTTTTTTTAAAAAAAACGCATAAAATTTGCAAAATCTCATCGGTTCTTTATTTGAAACGTTAGATTGGTTCATGACATTTACTTTTTGAAGATAATTTCATTTAAATGTTGACCGCGGCTGCGTCTTAGGTGGTCCATTCGGAAAGTCCAATTTTGGGCAACTTTTTCGAGCATTTCGGCCGGAATAGCCCGAATTTCTTCGGAAATGTTGTCTTCCAAAGCTGGAATAGTTGCTGGCTTATTTCTGTAGACTTTAGACTTGACGTAGCCCCACAAAAAATAGTCTAAAGGTGTTAAATCGCATGATCTTGGTGGCCAACTTACGGGTCCATTTCTTGAGATGAATTGTTCTCCGAAGTTTTCCCTCAAAATGGCCATAGAATCGCGAGCTGTGTGGCATGTAGCGCCATCTTGTTGAAACCACATGTCAACCAAGTTCAGTTCTTCCATTTTTGGCAACAAAAAGTTTGTTAGCATCGAACGATAGCGATCGCCATTCACCGTAACGTTGCGTCCAACAGCATCTTTGAAAAAATACGGTCCAATGATTCCACCAGCGTACAAACCACACCAAACAGTGCATTTTTCGGGATGCATGGGCAGTTCTTGAACGGCTTCTGGTTGCTCTTCACCCCAAATGCGGCAATTTTGCTTATTTACGTAGCCATTCAACCAGAAATGAGCCTCATCGCTGAACAAAATTTGTCGATAAAAAAGCGGATTTTCTGCCAACTTTTCTAGGGCCCATTCACTGAAAATTCGACGTTGTGGCAGATCGTTCGTCTATTCATGATGAAATGTCAAAGCATACTGAGCATCTTTCTCTTTGACACCATGTCTGAAATCCCACGTGATCTGTCAAATACTAATGCATGAAAATCCTAACCTCAAAAAAATCACCCGTTACTAGTTAAATCTGAGCAATTTAGTAATCGTCTTCTAGGTATTTCCAAACTAGAAGGTCAATTTCGATATCAAGTTTGTCAATTTTATTTAACATAAATACATATAAATTTTTTACTCGTAAAACCATTGAATTTATTTAACACAATTCATAGAAGATGCTTTATTAAATATAGATTATACTAAATTTATGATATCTCAAAATAGATATGACATACTAAATAAAAAAATATTTTGTCTAAAGCTGTTAGTTAAAATAAAGGCAAAAACGAATAAATAAATAAATAACTAAAATAAATAAATTATGTGAGAAGCATATAAGTTGGCAGTGGATAAAATCAATTTAAATTGCAAAGCGCTCCACAATTGTTATTGCATTAATTAAGTGAGCATTTATGTACATATATGTGCCTAAAATCTCTAGAGAACACTGCATTAGCAGTGTAAACCCTGTTTAAATTGAAGCTTTAAGCTCCTACATTACAGTAAGTATATTAACGCAGTGTATTAAGTTAGTACTTACATTCACACCTGCCGCAAACACCGACGCGAGCTCAATTTACAACTTGAATCCTGTTTCGTGTGCTTCATGCGAAATGTTTACGACTTTCAGCCGAAAAAAAGTGAGTCAGTTAATAAAAATGATTAATTTTATGGTATAAATGTCACACTTCACAACGTGTTTGTCGTTTTTTTGCTTTCTTAACGGTATTGCTATAGCACATATCCACACCTGGTTGCACACAAATGAGGTGTAAATTATTTATTGATTTTTGGTTGATGGCGGACTTGATTTTTTGTATTATTTATGGCTTCGCTTCTTTTTATTTTCATTATTTATAGCAGTGATCTTTTTATTTTTGCTGTTTCATATAACTTGATTTACATATGAGTGGCTTAATTAGGGAACCAATTAAGTGCGTTGTATATTGAATATGCAATAGTTAACGGGAAAATAAAAATTTATGCGAGAATTAGTATGCTAAATAGATGATAAGTTATTAATAAATAATTTCAACATAGACATCTTTTCCTCTTAAAGGTCAAGTGCCAACTACAAGTAGCTTCATGATATATTTATGGGTGGATTGAAAAATAAATGTTTGAAAATAAAATACATAACCAGCTAAAAATATTATATATAGCAGCAATTATGATGCTGAACCAAATACTTTACCTTCCCGTTGGTGCTTCCTAAAATAGATCTCCAATATTCAATTTAAATAAAAAGAGTTCTAAATGTCTTAAAATCGTACTCTTTGATGAGAGCTTACGAGAAAGATGTCCCTTAACTATCTTTATTGTTTCTTTCTTCTCTCTTCGAGGAATAAAATTTATCGAGCAGTTCATATCAAGCTTATAAATATAATGTTTTGGTCTTCTAGAGCTTAAAAAATGATATAATGTATTAAAATTATGTACAGTGGAACTTCTCATGGAAGTTTTTTATTCTCTTGAAGTGGCAATAGAAGGCAACTTTCTACAAATTTACTTCCATTAATCGAACTTTTCGACAAGGGCATAATACAAAATTTAAAATTTAAGGTAGAAATTTAAAAGAGTCCCTCAAAGGCATGGGATACAGACGTCAAGAGCCAAACAATATTACAGAAAACATCTTTTAACGTATGTCCATCAAAATTTTTGCGAAGTAACTAAATAAAACAGTGCATAAATCTATATTTTACAGCTTTTTGAAAATTTATATGTTTCAATGAAAATTCTATAACTCGAAATCTGTCTAACTCGATTATGGTGATTCGAGTTAGAGAAGTTCCACTGTTCTTAAATAATCTAGAATGTGTGTTCAAACAATAACGGGATTTTTAATATTTGTTCATTATTCTACATTATTGATATCGCCTTCAAAATATTACCCATTCGATATTATGCACTTATACCAGCGCTTTTACAAGGCGTCGAAATACTTCTCAACCTCGATTTATGGAATGGACTTTGGCTCTTTCACCGATTTCATCAGGGCTGATTATAAGATACTCTTTATTTTCGGAAATAGGAAAAAGTCACACGAAGTTATGTCTGGCGAATATGGAGGTTGGTGCATAGTTACTGTATTGTTTTTGGTCAAGAATTCAAGTACAAACAACGAAGTGTGAACTTTTAATAAAAAAAAACGTCAATCTCATCCAAAAACGTATAACCTTAGTGGCTACTATAAACAATTTATTTTGGACAATTGAAAATTTGAAAGTTCCCGTTATTTTTTGAACACACCGTGTACATACATATTTTATACTCCTATATTTTAAAATATACAGATCTATATAAAAAAGGTCATATAAATTTAAATAACATGCATTTCATTCTATCGTGGACTTTCCCAGTCCACTTCAACAAATCGGTTCTAAGAAATGGTTCTTGAAAATATTGTACAATAAAAAACCAACTGAGAAAACACTCAACCTTCGACAACATCCGCGTCTGCCAATCAAAAATTTATGGCTCCCGCTTGTCAGTCGGCGTGATGTGTGAGCATTTGTACCGCATTGCGGCAAGTCTTTTGTAGAAAATCTGCATAAGACCAATTCGTCGAACACATAGTACCTATCACAGAACATATCTCTACAAATAAGCGATTAACACTAAAAATCATTTAATTTCAATTTATTGCCATTCAATTTACAGTTGTTGTTGTTGGTAGTTTATAAGATTTTCTGCGTTGTTGTTGTTGTTATTGGCTTATGATTGCATGATTTGTTGGCCTGAAGCGCAGCTTATGTGTAATGTTTATAGGTGTGTGTGTGTGTGTGTTCGTTGTGGCCGGAAGGCAAACGAAAAGCGTCAAAAGCGTCCATTAAAGTGACGCCTAATGCTCTTTGAATGAATATCAGAATGAACCAACAGCGGCAAGCGGCAGGCGGACAAGCAGCCAAGCGCTTGTATAGCAAAGCGGCAGACAAGCCGTCAAGCAGCCACCGTTGAGTTTGTTGAGTAAATGTCAATTCATTGCCAATTCGAAAAAAGCCGGGCTCATAAATCACAAGAGATTTTTTTATTTGTTTTTGTAAACATAAAGTTGTTGTTTTCTTAATTTTTTAATGTTTTCTCGATTTCCTGAATTAAAAGCATTGAACACAGCTCAAGAACAGTTATCTATATTTTATCTATTATTTTTTCGACAAGCATGATATCCACTTGACTTTAGCCGACTTGGCGTTGCGCCCATTGCTCCACCCCTTCGCCAACAGCAACAACAACAGCATGCGCTCGTTTAAACTATCGATTGATTGAAGTAATGGCAAGACAGCGAATTGAATTGCTTGAGCGCTTGAGTGATTGGCGGCAGCGTTGTATTTGTAAATTTTTAGCTCTGATGAACTTGAGCGCGGCAATTGTACGCTAGAAGTTCATCAAGATGATGGGTCTCAACGGTATTATAGAGAAGCGAGAAGCAAAAAATTAGACTAATTGGCGATGTCAAGTAGTTTGCTATTGTTGTTGCTGCCACTATTGATCAATAAAAATGCTGCAAATCAGCAGTCCGCTGCCTTTTATTGTTTTGCTACGGGTCATTCACCGTTAGTTTATAGTATTTATATACTATATTTATGCTCTTAAGTCTATATAAACATGCTGCAAATATTTGTGGTCCAACAAAAGCGGAAGGTGACTGAAAGCTTTTGAATTGAGCTTGAAGGTGAAAATGCGCTCCTAGCTAAAGTTTCAATTTCATACATAGTAACTCGGCAGCTCGTGCACTTTGCACTTACACTCACAATATATACGTAACCTAACAATCTCGCAAGTCAAGTACCTCATAGCTTCTCGTTGGCTAAAAGCCTTGCTGTTGCTGCTCAAATGACCCATAACTGGGTTAAGTTGCAGCGAGTCTTTGCTATTTGTTGCTGCGAAATTCTCTTCGTATATACTCTTGATATTGGCAACAATCTATGATTTAATTTTCTTGGATATACTATTTTCTATGCTTTTTATACATACATATATGTATGTATGTGTGTTTATGTGGGAGATTAATTGCCCGTTAGCAGTTTGATTAATGGTCAGCTACCACCACAAATGCTGCAAATCTAGTTGAAGAGAATTTAATTATATGATAGATTATTTAACACGATTTAAATCGAAATTGGCGTTAGAATTCATTGCATTATCATTAGTCAAGGTGTTTCGCGCGGGCGCGTATGTGCTGCGGAGACCTTGGTCGAATTGTTTGTGGGTTTGTATATACGAGTATTTTAAGGTTAGTAGTAATCGTAATTTCTTCCTGAATATTTGTTGTCTTCTGTGACAAGTCTGCAATTAAATACAATCAATGAAGAAAGGTATTCCTCTATCGAAGGTTTGTAGGAACTGGTATATGAATCACACTTGAATAGTCTTGCAAATTCGTTAAGAAAGCTTGAAAAGTAGGTGTGTTCAAAAAATAACGGGAATTATTTTTAATAAACTATTTTCATTCCTCTACATTAATGCTGTGGTCTTTAAAACAGGGGCCATTCGATATTATGCACTTATGTCAGTACTTCTTCCAATCCTCGAAACCCTTCACAAACTCGTTTTTTGGGATAGTGTTTGGCTCTTTCAGCGATTTCTCGTAAGCTTTTAAAACGACGGCCCTTTAAAGTTTTCTTTATTCATATACCAGCTTTCTTGTACATACATACATAATTTAATTTATCATTGACATTAACTACTACGATCCACATATATGAACTATTTATCCACATATTTGACGTTTTCCTGCGCCACCACAGCGGAACAGTCAGAAAGACCCCTGTTCTGTGTAATTCATATTCTATATATGATTATTCTTATTATGATTAAATAATTCTGATATGAGCCAAATCGGTTCGTAATAAAAGCATCATCATCAAATGGGTTTAAAATTCTGGGTCCTACGAGAAACTTTTCAGTAATTTCAATTTCTGTTACGGCCTGGGATTTTATCTCGGCTAAATAGATCCCTTATAGTTTCTATTTGAAACATAATATTGAAGCCTTACATATAAAGCATATTCATTTTTAATAATTTCTTAGGAGACTTGTTATTTAATTTTGGCCAAGGGCGTCCAAGTAATGTGTTAACATAACCTAGAAAAATTGTTGTAAGTTAATTTTTTTCAATTAATAACATATTTGAAGTTTTCTTTTGCATAAAATATTCTTCAAACAGTATGAGGGGATATTGCTGAGGTTGAGGACTTTAGTCACATATGAATTAAGGACGGTATCAATTAGTTTGAACGACGGATGCTTAAGGGGTTAGGGCTAGTCAGGATTTTCAAAAAATTTTTTTGCATTCTCGTTAAGAGTAAGATCTTAAAAATATTCTCTGAAAATTTGAAGTTGATCCGTTAATTACTTTTCGAGTTATTCGACGAATAACAAAGAGCGCTCAGGCACTCCAACACACTAGTGTCAAACTTTAAATTCGTTTATCTCAAAATTATGTTTTTTGAACTGGTGACAACTGTAACTCGATAATCGCTCAGTAGATTTTAATGAAATTCATACAGCTTTTAGAATACATAATAAACTTTTTTTTCCAAAATTTCGATTATTTAAGACCAATTAACTGTTGATTTTTTCCCGAAAATCTAAAAAAAAATTTCCTGAGGTCCCCATTTTGTTAATTTTTGAAGGCCCAGGATTATCTATTTATAAAACAATTTTTTTCATCCGAATGATTTTAAATGAATCTCCAAGGACTTTTCACCGCAAGGTCCTTTTTTTGAAACTGGGTCAACACAGACAGCTATAACTTTGGAAATTATAATTTTTTTTTCAAATTTTCGTGACTTTAAGTCAAAACATTGTATAATAATGCCATATTATTACTTTTGTAAAATAACATGATTTAATAGCAAAAAAATTACTGAAAATTCTCATTTTTTCGTGTCTCTGACTACCCCTAACCCCTTAACACGAAAGCTTATCTAAATAATAAATGAGTTTTCAAATGTATTACAAACACTTTTTTAAGACCCATTGAACTCTCGCAAAATTCAAACAATATGTCTCTTAATAAACACATTTAACTACCGTTATCTGGTAGCCGAATTCAACAAAATGGTTAATTAAAAGCGCTACTCTCTTGTGGCACATGTAACAGCTTACAGATTGGCATTTGTTTCTACAAAAATAATAAGAATAATAAAAAGCCCCAAGGTCAATAATATTGTATACATGTTATTAGAATCATTAGAATAATAATTGAATTCAATAATAAACTCATGTGCTAATCTTTTTGGTCACACTTTGCATACATTTTTGAAAGACATTATACTATTTTTTCTCGAAAATACAAACGTCGATGACAATCGTAAAATATCTGTATGAAATTTTGAAAATTCTCTAATCAATGCCACACTTATAACCGGGGGCATTGAATGCGTTGCGTTGTTTACTTTGGCTGCGGCTATACGCTCTTATTGTTTGGTCTCAACTTCTTTTGATCTTTTGTCCATTTTGTGTCGCCGTGGCGGATTGTCGTGTGTTTGTGGTGTTTTTTTTTCGCAATTTGCATAAAGTCGCTGGCTGTTGAGTGGTTTCTTTGTGTGCAATCAATCGTACGAGAACAATCAAATTCAGCAAAGCCAAACCTGTCCATTAATGTTTCACGGTTTGCACCCTAAATAGCTATGAATTATCGTATAAAGAAAACTAGAAATGCTTAAGGCCAAAAAACCAATATTCCCACTGAAATGACATCATTGACTGTAAGCGAGTCGATGAAATGAGTTTTGGTGGAGAAAATTATTACGAAATTAGAAAAATTAATATGTCAGATTTAGTAATAATTATGATAGTCCCATTTGTGGTTAACTAACTTCAAAGAAACGTTTATGTTTTCGATAAAGCTATTTTTAGCATTTAGTGCCGCAATTATGGCCCTGAGCTCGCTGAATTTGTACTCAAATCTAGTAAGTGTTGAAGCTCTTTATCAACAGCGTCGAACAATTTCATTATAACACTCGGTGCTGGGTCTCAACGGAATGGCTGGGCACTGCAAAGTTGATGAGATCGAAAGAAGGTGCACTCATGTCCCTATTTCAGCAGCTGTAAACGTGTCAGATCTCCATTGATCTCTTGGAGCGTTGGATCAATAGCCCTTTTGCGAGTTCGGTATACGTTGCTTGATTGCGATATCTTGCTTCAACTTGCAATCGTGGGAGAACTCACTGGACACTTTAGAAAAGATATAAATGCGATAAGGTTAGGACTCTTAACGGATGCAAACTGCCTTAGATGTCCACTGCCCAGCGTTCGCAAGACTGAGGTTGAAACATCTAGGTCTAACCAAGACTAACCAAACAAACTCTAACCAGTTCAGACATTAGCCGCCACATAAAATATGTGACAGGCTCAAAGCGCTTTGGCGTTATTTAAGGACCTTTTTTTGCGATGCATACTTAGGAGGCTTTTGTCATCACAATAGCTCATATACATACATACAATATCTTTCTATATATTTATAAGTCGATAAAGCCACAGTTCCATTCTATTATAAACTCGTACAAGTGCCCATTAACATATCTATAAAAATATGTCTTTATACAATGAATAAGTGAAATTTAAAAAATGGCTGCAATTTTTCACACTTTTTTGCCACTAGGTTATTGAACTAAAATTTTTGAATGATTTTGTAGAAATATGCCGAAAATGTTCGAAATTCCAAAATATGCAAACATTGTAATTGATTAATATTTAATTTATTCACATTTGTTCTACCGACCAGCAAAAAGGGAAAATTAATGAAGTGTATGAGAAGTGTAGAAAAAGGTATACGAAATGAGTGTTACTGGCCCACACAGTGTATATTCATATGTATGTAAGCGTTCGGAGCAAAGATTACGATCAATCAAATTTGAATTTGCCAAACATAGCTATAGCATGTCTACTGAAAAAAAGTTTATATGTCTTACAGCAGTTTGTACCTGTTTATATTTATATGTATATATAGTATATATAGTAAGTATGTATATATTCAATGCATATCGAAAGTTCCAATCAAATGCGCATTGCGGCAATAATGATAAATAAATATAGAATCCAGTTATGATTTTTGGCAAACTATTTGTATATTTGTTATATATATATGTATATATACATATATATACTTATGTACCTGTCCAAACCGTTTTGGCATGGCTTATAAGAAGCTGACAAGCCAAATTCTATTTAAGCCATATACGTCTGTGAAGTGTCAGAGGGTTGTCAGTTCCCATTTATTTCGACGATCAGTACGTATTTCAAGATATTGAAATCACACACACACTAGATGAATCTACTCTGACTGAGTATGCTTAAGAACATGTTACAGCTTACAATTCGCAACACTGAAATATTTAAATAAAACTTAGCGATCTTTCGATTATTTCGACTTTGGCGTATGCAAAATCCATTATGTGTATGTGGGATGCAAAACTGGTTTCAGCACTTGGAACAAACTTTTTCTAACTGGTTAACTCGAATACGTGTGTGCTTAAACAATCCAAGTTTTAGCCACCTTTTCGGAACACATCTGTTTGTATGTGAGTTTTGATTTTTGGACCTCATGCCTCATGTGGGTGGACTGCTGCTAGAATATACACAACCATCAGTCTTACTTACGCCATGAATGTTCAATCTAGATTGTGGCAGAAATTAGTGAAACGAACTTGACAGCGAAACCAAAGCTTGTAATATTATATGTAAAAGTTAATTAAAAATTAAAATGTATAAAAAACTTGAAAAATAGTAATAACAATATAAAATAGTTTGAGTTGTTGTGGGTCAAAGAGTGCCAACTGTGTTACTAGTTGAATATCACTTGTCTAAAAAAAGTCTAGATTTTAGCTTAATTGAAACAAAACGAAGTTCTAACAAAACCTTACAAATCTCCAGACCAATTAGTTCTCTCCCTCGCTTATAAAAAACCCGCTTAATGGTTTATAGTTTAAACTCTCAGTTGGTAAGCTAATCCTTCATGCAGGATTCCTGCATAGAATAAGCGAATAAAAAAACTACTAGTTCAATGCCTCCTCGTTTTCAATGTCAATGCCTTCAATCAATGGAATAGCTTTACAATAGGTGCATACATCTCTGCAAAACAGACAGTTCAGCTACGTAAATAAGGCGTGGAAATCTCCCCACAACCTTTCCAGCTATTGTCTACAACTATTCAGTAGAAAATATACATACATATAACCAGGCAAATACATAGCGCATGCGAGTAATACAAATAGAAACTTCGATTTTCGATTGAGTTGTTGACAATGACATGTCACGAAAGGACACACATGTCGGGACATTTACTATGTGGGGTGTGAAGTTGACGTGGGTAGTTTGACGTTAATCTGACATTGAGTCGACCTTAAACTATTAGGAAACCTGTTGGAAATATTTTACGGAGAGTGACAACGGGGTTGCTTATATTGTCGACTATTATGGAGTCTTTATTTCGATTTATTGTATTACTATCACAATAGTCGCTTCTAAAGATTGACATGATTAAGAATTTTGTCATGTGGAGTGTGAATGGAAAAATCTTATCTAGAAGATTACATCGGGAATTCAAGATCTTCTGGTAGAAGTCATGAAAAAAGGTTAAGATCTGTATCTGATCACCTATCGGAGTGTCGATCTATCGTCAAACTTTCCTCAAAGTATTTAAGTTTGAATATTTCCAGTCAATTACTTTCATACTTCGATTGTACTAAAAAACAGATTCAAAATTAGCCTTCATTAATTTCGCATGAAAGTTCTACAAAACTGCTTATAGATAGCTCTCACATACTCGTAAACTATCCGTTGTAATTATAAAAATATGACTTTAGAGTTTCATAAGATGCACTTACATGCACTTCTGAATAAAAGCACCATTCTAGCGCGCAGTGTAAACTATATTAATGACAAGAAAAAACGTTAACTTCGGCTGTACCGAAGCTAATATACCCTTCACAGGTGCATTTCTTTTAGTAACTATGTGTTTAAGCAAATCTAAAGACATAAGAAAAAGTTAGTAAAAAAAAGAAAACATTTTACTAATTCTTTTTAGCCGGGTTGTTTGTTAGAAACATTAAGGTTATATAGTTAACCGATCTGAACAATTTCTTCGGAGACTATATTATTTCTATGAACAATAACTCACACCAAATTTCGTGAAGATATGTAGTAAAATGCGGAAGTTTTCCATACAAGCCATTGATTCCGATCGTTCAGTTTGTATGGCAGCTATATGCTATAGTGGTCCGATATCGGATTGAAGAGAAAATAACATCTGCAAAATTTCAAAACGATATCTTAAAAACTGAAGGACTAGTTCGTATATATACAGACAGACGGACGGACGGACATGGCTAAATCGACTCAGTTCAACATACTGATCATTTATATATATACTTTATAGGGCCTCCGACGCTTCCTTCTGGGTGTTACAAACTTCGTGACAAACTTAATATACCCTGTTCAGGGTATAAATATGTACATACATATCACATAGTATATTTATATATATTTATAAAAGAAAGCTTATTGTATTCCTTCCACGTATAATATACAAAGCATTTTCGAGGAAATAGTGTGTATTCGTATACTAAAAGGAAGCAAGCTAAAATCAGGTGTATGGAATATCAGGTTACTAAAGTGTTTAAAGGTGCGTGAAAAAGTGTCAAAAGCAATAAGTGGCATATTCTTTTTTTCTCAAAAGGCATAAAGTTCAAGTTCAAGTTTGTTTCTGAAGCACAAACATACATATATGTATACAAATTGCAAGTAAAGAAGCGCATAAGTCGAGTTAAGTAAAAATTGTGAATATTACGCTGTACGATGAACCATATTATTAAAAATGAATTACATATTATGCTAGTTATAGCGCTGAACACTGTCTCAATGTGACTAAGAAGTAACCGCAGACGCCGTCTAGTGTTTGTTGGTTTCAACCGCATTGACATAGATTTAGCAGAGACTCTACAAGAATTACTAAAAGCACTCTTAAGTCTCAAATGTTGCAAATGGGAGTATATAAATTGGTATTGCAACTTCTAATATATTTTTATACTCTCGCAACAAATGTTGCTAAAGAGAGTATTATAGTTTTGTTCACATAACGGTTGTTTGTAACACCCAAAACTAAACGAGTTAGATATAGGGTTATATATACCAAAGTGATCAGGGTGAAGAGTGGAGTTCAAATCCGAATGTCTGTCTGTCCGTCTGTCCGTCCGTCTGTCCGTCCGTCCGTGCAAGCTGTAACTTGAGTAAAAATTGAGATATCTTAATGAAACTTGGAACACGTGTTCCTTGGCACCATAAGAAGGTTAAGTTCGAAAATGGGCGTAATCGGACCACTGCCACGCCCACAAAATGGCGAAAACCGAAAACACTTCAAGTGCCATAACTAAGCTATAAATAAAGCTATGGAAGTAAAATTTGGTATGAAGGATCGCACTGGGAAGGGGCATATGTGGATGTATTTTTTTTGGGGAAGTGGGCGTGGCCCCTCCCCCTAATAAGTTTTTTGTACATATCTCGCAAACCATTAGAGCTATATAAACAAAACTTTCTGCAGTCGTTTTTTTTAGCCACTTCCTAATACAGTCCAAAAATGAAAGAAATCGAATCATAACCACGCCCACCTCCCATACAAAAGTTAGGTTGAAAATTACTAAAAGTGGGTTAACTCACTAACGAAATACGTCAGAAACACTAAATTTAACATAAGAAATGGCAGATGGAAGCTGCACGCAGATTTTTTTACAAAATGGAAAATGGGCGTGGCGTCGCCCACTTATGGGTCAAAAACCATATCTCAGGAACTACTCGACCGATTTCAATGAAACTTGGTTTATAATAGTTTCCTTACATCCCAATGATAGGTTGTGAAAATAGGCCAAATCGGTTCACAATTACGCCTACTTCCTATATACCAGAACTTTGAAGTGGATCTGAATCGTTTAAATTACAATATATAAAGTAAGCACTAGTGAAGATATCGGTGCAGAACTTTGCACAAATACTACCTTTATAGTGTGGAAGCCCCATTCTAATCGGACCATCAAATTGTGTATTATATAATATAAATAAAGTTAAATAAATAAATTGCGAGAGTATAAAATGTTCGGTTACACCCGAACTTAGCCCTTCCTTACTTGTTATATATGTATATAAAGGCAACGCTTTGATTTGCATTTGAAACTTAATTTACAATCAAGTAACCGAAAAACCCAATTTTGTCCGAATTCTACATTCTGCTAGTGCAATGTTCGATTTTCGTTGTTGTTGTTGGATTGTGGTGCTTACTTGCTTTAATTATTTGGTGCTCTAGTTGTTAGTTTTAAGTACAAGCACCTACACATATTCGTACATATGTATATTTGCTTTAATTTATTTATACTCACCGTCTGTTTGTTTGCATTTCTGCTAAAGTTGTTGCTGTTTACTTTGTTGTAGTTGTTGTTATTGTTGTTGCTGGAACTGAGCAAATAATTTATAGAACAAATGTACAATACATGGGTTGCAAATACCTTTAAAACTACAACTATGCAAGCAACAACAACTTTTATATACATATGTATAATGCATACATACATATGTGTATAGTAAATCTATAGCGGCTGCCAACAACAAAAATAATACTAATAAATAGTAAGAATTTACAGTTTACTCTAATAAATATGCAAGATACACAGATTTGTTTGTTTTTATTAGTCGCACACAGGTTTTAACAAGTGTATTGAGTGTATTAGGGGGGTTCGAGTTTATACGAAGAGGATGGAAATAGAGAGAGAAAGAGCGAACATTTTATGGATTTCAAAGATATGCCTTTCTATCTTTTAATTATGTTATTAGCATTAAATTTCAAAATCTAATAATTATCCTAAATAATATATTTGAAGATTTGTATTGAAATTATATTTTGATGGTCGGGTTTCAAGAACAATGTTTATTCAACAACTTAAATTTATAACAACTTAATTTGGTTCTATATTGAATCAATTTACGTCAAGCAAGCAAACTTGCAGTTGGGCTTACGCAACCGAAACGATTTGCTAAGGAATTTATCGGGCTAAACACTGTCAACTCGGTAACATACTTCAAAATTAATTGGGAAATATTTTCTATCGCTATGACCACAATAATAAAATATGATGTTTCACTTCGAGTTCCACACCAACAACGGCTCGGTCTTTGAATACTTGATTCTCGTAAAAAAACGTTTACATCCGAGATGGTTAAGAGTGAATATATACTAATAATATAATAATATTGTTGATGTTCATGTCAATGTTATATATTCCACCAGATCGATAGTGCAGTTCCTTTCCTGACTGTGGTATAAAAATCCTTTTAAACTTTTGTAATTCACATCACTTTTATAAGAACCTCCCTAGCCTACTAACGTATTTATTTATTGATATCATTAATTTTGCTATCTTTTTATCTGTGAATGTTGAGTCTGAAATTCAATTAGCGCCTGCGACATTTGCATTTTTAACTATTGCCATATTTGTTTGAAAAAATAATGTCGCAAGTACAAATTTATTTATTTCACTGTGTGCGACATTGTTGCCGATTTTTCAACTAACCCTGTAAGAAACTGTACTGATTGAAATAAAGACTAAAATTAAGAATTATACAAAAATTAAATATATTCATTTCTCAGCCACTTTTAAGCTTATAGATGTTTCAAAGAGTTTCCTAATTTAATAAATTACTAATTTGTCTGCATCAAGTGGTAGTCAGAAAGTAAAATCACATGATATTTCTGTACCTCGCAATATTTTCCAACAGTATATCTCCGGTGTTAGGTCTCTATACATCCTACTTTTTCCTTCCAGTCTTTACTTAATTCTAAAAAACGTTCAACAGTTTTAATCAACGAGTGTTTTTTGCTGTACAACGTGGGCTTTGCTAACTGTTTTGTTTTTGTAATGCTATATGTATTTTCCATAATTAATCAAGGCTTAACATATTATTTCCTTCTGTTAACTTTCAGAAGCTTAAAGATTTTAATCAATTGAATTTACCGATTCTGCGTTACTATTGACAAGCACCAAATAATATATATTTTTGTAGAATTTATTTTACGAAATTTGCATATCTTCTTGGTATTTACTACTACCTTTTGTGGTAAGTGGTTTATGCTGCAATTTTAATTTGTAACAGAGACAATTAATCTTATTGCGGTTGGTGGTAACAGTGTACTTTAATAAAAGTTGTAATAATTAAGTATTTTACAGTTAAATATATATTTGAAAATTTTTTTGACTGACCTATTACTTCCTTGATCTTACATTGACAACTTGTTTCTCCAAGTTTGTTCTAATTATTTGTGAAGAAGTAGTGATAATGTTAAGGAATGACCACACTTCGTTGCTTGGTCGTAAAATTCCCTAACCGGCATATTCGCCAGACATCAAAGACTCCGCGTTTCCAAAAATAAAGTGAACCTGAAAGGGCCGTCGTTTTACAAGCCTAAAAGAAATCGCTGGCATAAGTGCATTATATGTTCGCTTATTTTCGAATGTGGACTATTTTAAAGGCGATAACACCTAGTGTAATGGCCTAAAAAAAGGTGATTTTTGGGAATTTTTATTAAAAAAACTACTTTATCAATTACTAGCTGACCCAGCGGAGAAGTTTCTTCCGCCTTAGAGGCAATAAATGAGGAAATTTTAATGAGTTCATTTTTGTATTAGAATAACATAAAAAATAAAGTATTTCAATTATTCTTAGTTTGTTATTAATTTTTCAGCATTGGTTTGCACTCTCCAGTCAAGCACCTTGTGATAGACGGCATTTTTCGTTTTATAATCGATTTTCAAGGATTGGCCTGTCTTTTGTTAATATTTATAGCGAATGTAAGACGAATCGGAAATTGAAGTCGTTTAAACTCAAACGTCATATCGGTAGGGATTATCGAGATCCTCGAAATGAGAACTTCTTCCTTTTTACAATCAAATGCGTTTCGGTGCACAGTTTATGTTTCCAAATATGATTACTACGGAGCCAATCTTTAGTCGTAAATTGTACGGCGGCAAGCCAAGCACATCCAAGGAGTTTAAAAATTCAATTGAATAGTTGGTGGCTTCATCTTCATTTATTACGTAGTCAATGGATTTGAATGAATGAATTTTGTAGTTTAAGTCATCTATGTCTTTATTCTTAGCCGCCCACCTGTAATACCGTGTTGATGAGATTTTTTTCGATAATACAAAGTTACAGAAATCCGAAATCCGTTCCGAAATTCAGCAATTGCTCAGAGTTATCTTCAACAGACATATATTTTAGTAACACAACTCTCATGTCTGTTGTCATTGTGTAGATCTTTTACTGTTCGGTTAAGTGCTTCTAATGCAGTTTTATGCATTATTAAGCATTCGTCCTATATGAGAACTTTTGATGTATTTCAAACTTGGGCCATCATGGACTGTTTTGCAATATTACATGTTGATTCTTCAATAGTTTTAAGATTTAACTATAATTATAGTCTTGAATGATCCATACGTCATCTTTCGAACAATGTGGCTGCTATTCACGCGCAAACAATGGCTAAAACAGGGGTCATTTGAACTATTAAATCTAATTTCTGGAGATTACATTCCCGTTCCCGTTTATGTTATATCCTATCTCATGTTATATAAATGTTACGATGCCCGAAGAGCGAAGAGAATAACAGTAAGAAAAACTTTACTCAATAAAACGATTTGTAACATAACTATCACACGGTTAGATAAAGGGTTAAATTCAAATTTTCAAATCTTCAATGTTCAACCATAGGCAACATTATTTTTTTTTGTCAGTTGAATTTTTTTTTTTCAATTTTATCATATGAAATGAAAATGTTTTGACTGAATTTTTTTCGTTTGGCTATCATTTTTTTTTTGTTTTCATTTTTATGAAAAGAAAGCCTACTAAGATGTTTTGAAAAATAAATTTGTGTTTTATATGGAATGTCAGTTGCGTTTTTTATACCACAGTTTATTCACGTTCTTTTCACGAAAAATGTATAAAATGTATCCTATGTCCGTCTCCTGGCTCTAAGCTACCTCCCTACCAATTTTCAGCCAAATCTGTTCTGCCGTTCTTGAGTTATAAGTGGTGTAACTAACACGACTTTCTTTTATATATATAGATTTCAAAATTTTAAGAATATATTTATACATGTTTCAAGAATATACAATGAAATTTTTGAAAAAAAAAATTACATATTTTTTAAGTTATAGTCGATCTCCAACGACGCGAAAAAAGGTCCTTCACTGCTGCAGTGATTCCGGGCTTCTCCGTGGATGAAATCTAAAAAAAAAATTCTCCTTAAACTAGATAATATTGTCTGTACAATGACCTACGATAAAAAAAAAATCAAAAATTGACAATATGGCGGAATTTTACCCAAAATTTGGTCGTTTTTGGCCTGCCAAAATTAGATTTTTTGATCAGATCAAAAATCGATAGGTCATTGTACGGAGAACTATATAAAAAACATGTAAAAAAAACTCGATAGTGATCGGATCATTTGTTTTTGAGTAATCACTGCAGCAAATTCGGAAAATGCTGTTTCGAGAAAAGATAAAATGATCGTTTTCACTGTTACCGAGCGGCTGCTCTTTAAATTGTTATAACTCAAAAACTATTTGAGATATCGATTTTAATTCTTTTTAATATGTTATTTTTAAAGGTGTAATCTACCGAAATATTTGAAATTTCAAACTAGGTGTGCCACTTAATATAAACGAATGATGAAATATTTTTTTTTCAAAAACACGAAAATTCCCGTTTTTTTTGAACACACCTCGTATATGGATAAAACCCTATGTAACATACTGCGGAATTTTGTAAAATAATATGTTTCGATTTATTTTTATCTCGAAAAGACCAAATATGAATTTGTACATCATCTGAGTGAAATTCGTAATTTATGGCACTTCTTTCACTGATTGATTAATCAAATGTAAAATTTGTGATTTAATTTTTTATTTTAGGTTTTTACATCTTAAATTTATTACTTATTTGTAATAATTGAAGAAAGAGGAATAAGTCGTTAAAAATATTATTGTACAAATTGAAAAACTTAATACCTTACAGTTTGATTATGCATAAAGCTAATTGATAAAGCTAAAAAAATTGTCGTACATTAGCGTTTGCAATTAAATGAAAGCGCTTGCATAAGTTGAACTGCCCTTACATATCTTACATATGTCTGTCTGTTTGTATGTATATTAAAAAAAAATATTTTTTTGTTGTAATAAATTTATAATTGGGCATTAAAATATACGCGCCCTTTCTTTCTCTATACACATTCATACAAAGATTGAGTTATTTAAAAAAAAATTAAATTGAAAAATCGCCAATTGATGAAAAAATTTAATAAAATGTTTTGTGCAAAATTGTTGAAATTGTGCGGATTCATTACATTAGTTTGCGATTTTTTTCCACTGATTGATTTTGGTTTTTTTTTTCATTTTTGTTGGCGCGTAATTTTTCTTCTCACAGCATTTCATTTGCTCATTCACTTCTCAGCGCAAATTTTATTGCCATTTTTCATTAACGGTAATGTTGCTTACATACACACACAGGTACACTGCATGTTATTGGTTTTTGTTGTTATTTGCATTGTTGTAATTAAAATTTTACACTTGCGCTTTTAATTTGTAGTCGCGGCGGTGTTACAGTGAAATTTTTACGCCCCGCATACCGACGCAATACACACATATACACATACAATCAGACATACATACAGACAGTCATAAGTAATACAGAGCGACTGGGGTTAGGCCAATCAGACACACGGCGGCGGCTGTGGCGGTGGACCTCACTAAAGCCGGGCAAGCGGCGCTAAGCGAACGGTTGAACTTAATTAAGATCACGTTGGTTCCGCCACAAGTGATTACATAAACCTTGACGGGCTTATAAGTATGGGCGTATATACCTATATACACATATATTTTTAGCATCGACATTTAATATTTGTTTAATTTTTTTCTGCATTTTTGGGTGCGTAAATATTTTCGGAATTTTTCGCATGTCCAATTTTTTGACCAATTTATTGTACATATTATAACAGTATTTGTAAACTCATTTTAGGGGTGTGCGATTATTGGCAAAAATCCGGTTGTGTGGCGTGGTGTATTTAATATTTCCCCCTGTTGTGGCAATAAATTAGCTTAAACAAGCGTTGAATGCCTTAATGTATTTATCTTTATGGCCGAAATATCGAAGGTGGTTACAAGAAATATAGAGTCATACATAGCTACATGTGATATGTATGATGAAGTGAGTGGTTTAAATATGCGGATCATAAATTTTGTTCGAACGATTATTGAAACGTGGGAACTTGGACAAAAATACCGACATAATAGATAAAGAAAGATATATCAAGACATGTCTGAAATAGTCTATGTATATCCAGTTAAATATATTACAACCTTCAAAGCGAGTTCTGTCTGACCTCTCAGGTCTTGAGATGAGTAGTAAAACAGACCCAACCAATTTCGTTCAAGCTCGTAGTATATCCCGATTTAGTTGAACAATTTTTTGGGGTATGTTGCCACCTGCTTAAAATTTTTATATCAATGAAATATTATGTTAAATAATTTAAATTTTAGCATTGGACAACAACATTTTTGAGAAGGCAATATATTTAAGACATTTTTATATAAGAAATTACTTATAAAAATGTTTAGAATTTTTTACTTTATATCTATCTTTAATCATTATTCCTCACTCTACTGTATTCAATGTTTAGGCACCGATAAATTTCACCTTTTTTACTACACTTTTATTAGACGTGGTTTAATAAAGATTTAATAATAACGACTATGCATCAGTATATTATAATTTCAAAAGTCAAAAGCTTTAATATAATACACAAAAGTCTCATAGAGAAGGGAAGTTGTTTCAAAAGTTCCCATGGTGCTGCTTATAGACACATAATTCTGTGCAGTGAAGGCGCACCCGTTCCGGTGATTATAATGACGTTGCAATTTACATATGTGTCACATATGTATGTATGTACCCTTCACCTATAAACTTATATACCCACAAACAATGCCACATGCATTATAAACATATACATATGTATACAAATATGTACATCGAGTCCGCCAAGACGGCTATGAGATCTTCATATGAGCCTCACTTACTTCATATTTAACACTTGAGTAATCAGAATCGTGTGCAGTCCAGCGTGAAATATTCAAGCGTCAATTATGAGAAATCGTATGTTCTTTCCCCTGCCCGGTTTTATTGGCGATATTAATTATAAATAGTACTCATGCATGGCTTTGAAGCATAAAAACTGCATGAGAGTGTGCAGTAATTTCGAAAAAATATATATATTTTATGTATTTATTTCGATTTTATGAAATACTTGTAATTAAAAATAATAATCGAACCAGAAATTATTGCTTAATATGAAATTGATTCAATATCTTGGGGAATGTTCTTATTTACTAAGCTCTAGTTATGAAAACTTGAAAAAAATTAATGAATCTGTTAGATCTGTCTTTCAATGAGCAATAAACGGTCAAATCAATTTTAAATAACTTCTTGTAAAATTTTCATCACATTTTCTTCGAAGCTCCAGCTTTTATAAATTAAGTTTCTTAGGAATCTTCATTTTCAGATTTTTTAAAGAAAATCTAAAACATTTAGCTGTTTCAGTTTCAGTTCCTGCTTTAATATATATTTATACAGCTTTTTTTTTTCAAAACTAACGTCCGCTTAATGCATAATTAGGGGTGTCATGATTATCACGTAAAAAAGGCAAAAACCGCAAATCAACATGCTCGATTAGCTACTAAATGCTTAAGCTATTACTTTGCGGTTGTCTTTACAATATCTGGAATTACGTTTTCTCAATTAAGTGAGGAGTATTGAAGCTAATTGCCTGTGCACACGACTTAGGCGTATATTCGCTTAAATCTACAGGCTTTTTTCGCATATTCAGCGACGTAGTTATTATATTGTTACCAGAGGGTATCGATTTTTTATGTACTAGGTGTGTTCAAAAAATAACGGGAATTTTCGATTTTGAAAAAAAAAAAAATTTCATTATTAGTTTACATTAATGTTGTCGCCTTAGTCCCTATTCGCTTGTAAAACGATAATCTATTTTTTATGTACTAGGTGTGTTCAAAAAATAACGGGAATTTTCGATTTTGAAAAAAAAAATTTCATTATTAGTTTACATTAATGTTGTCGCCTTAGTCCCTATTCGCTTGTAAAACGATAATCCTTTAAAGTTTTCTTTATTTGTGGAAATATTTTAAAAAAGTTACACGGAGTTGTAAAAAAAATCGACATATACCGGTTCTACGGTACCCCTGTTTTATCATTTGCACATTGTTAACCGCCGGCTATTCGACACTCATTAACAATATCAAGTGTCTTAATTCCCCTTATTTTGCTGACAGCCAACAGGTGCAGCTCACTTTAATGCCAGAGCTTTTAATGCAGCTAAACGCATTGTCAATCAGAGCGCAAATGCACACAAATATATAGTATTATATACAAACAGTTAAGCTTAATCTTAGTAAAAAACAAACAAACAAGTATATCATTTACAATTTACAGTTCTTAATTAACTCGTTTATTTTATTCTCTTCTCTTGCAGATATTTCATGCGAACGCCCCCAATTAACTTGGATGTAATATAAAGTGCGCGACAGGAACTCTAAACATACGAATTATAATGAATTATCAACCAGTAACCAACAACTATTTTATCAATAACTAAAGTCACAAAACGTATATCCACATTTTCAACGCGAGTCCACAAAGAAATTAGAAAAAATCTTTTAAACTAATTTTAAAGGCTAGTTATGTGAATAACACTAATGACGTAGTTAGCAAGCGAATCAAATATACAAACGAACGGTTTTTTCGTTTATTTTTCTGCACTTTTTACATTAAATAAATACTTAATGTATATTGATAAAATAATATTTAGAAAACGAGCAATAATTAACAAATATTAATAACACTTAAAAACGAACACTTTAAAAGCATATACGATCGGCTAGTAGATTAATTGTAAACAAAATAGTATTTTTGACAAATCCACAAATATGGCAATGCTCGAGGCCCGGCCATATCGGCCTTTTAAATCGAGCGAGGAATACTTGGAGGCGATGAAAGAGGATTTGGCCGAATGGTTGAGCACACTGTACCCCGATTTAAATATTAATGCGGAGAATTTCATGGATCGTCTTGATACTGGAGTCGCACTATGCAAGGTAAGTGCGAAAAGTAAAGAAATAATTATTCTATATAAAACAGTGGTTCCCAAACTGTCTCTAATGTATAGATAAAGAGGTAAATAGACTTAATTCTATACACCAGAAATGTATAATGGCAAAATGAAGTTTTGTAAATATTTTATATCGTGTAAAAATTGTGCATATCATTGCCACATATACTCTGAACCATTATATGAGGTTTGCAAAAAAATAACGGGAATTTAAAAGTTTTAAATTTCATGGGTTTGAAGAGTCCAATTATCAATTTTTTTATTAAGTTGATATATCTAATTGTCCCTAAAGTACGATTAAACTTTCTGTTGTTCCTGGAAATCCTAGTTTGTCTGTAGCAACCGCTAAGGTTTGATCGAACATCGAATGGGGATCAATTTAAGGGGCACACCTAGAGTAATGGCCTAAAAAAAGGTAATTTTTGGGAAATTTTATAAAAAAAAATACTTTATCAATTATTTCAAAATTTTGAGAATATATTCATGTTTCAGGAATATACAGTGAAACTTTTGAAGAAAAAAATTATATATTTTTTAAGTTATAGTCGATCTCCAACGGTGTCCTTCACTGCTGTGATTCCGGCCTTCTCCGTGTATGAAATCTAAAACAAGAGAAATCTCGTTAAACTTGATAATATTGTCTGTACAATGACCAACGTTAAAAAAAATCAAAAATTGACAATATGGCGGCGTTTTAAAAAAAAATAGTCGAATTTTACCCAAAATTGTGGTCGTTTTTGGCCTGCCAAAATTCGATTTTTTGATCAGATCAAAAATCGATAGGTCATTGTACGGAGAACTATATATAGAACATGTAAAAAAATTCGATAGTGATCGGATCATTTGTTTTTGAGTAATCACTGCAGCAAATTCGGAAAATGCTGTTTCGAGAAAAGATAAAATGATCCTTTCACTGTTACCGAGCGGCTGCTTTTTAAATTGCTATAACTCAAAAACTATTGGAGATATATTATTTCACACTAGATGTGCCCCTTAAAAGGAGACAACATTAATATAGACTATTCATTCGTCTAACACTGTTCTTCAAAAAACGAAAATTCCCGTTATTTTTTGAACACACTATTTTATATGTAGGCTCCTTCTTATACAATATTTGTTTTATTATTTTTTAAATGGCTGGCATTTCGTATAATTTCTGTCTATTTTGCAAGTTTAGTTCTTTCCCGATTATTTCGAAAGTCCAAAAGAGTAGTTCTTTCCCGATTATTTCGAAAGTCGAAAAGAGTATTATAGATTCAGACTTATAGGCAAGGATTCCAGCTAATTAATTCTCTAATTTCTCTTAATCATCATACTTTGTCAGAAAGTAGTACACATGGAAAAAATTTATATATACTATTATTTAACTGAGATCCGAAATGAAAGACCTATAAGAACCGTAAAAGATCGTAGTAACTTGTCAAATTTATAAAATTTCTATAGAAAACTTAATATATATTATATTATAGCGTTAATCGATTTTTCGCTTCTCAGCTTTTTTTGATCTCTTGTTGATTTAAGCTACTTGCTTGTTCGATTCGCCAACTTCCAAATTTAGTCAAATCAAAGGCATACTAGGATCAGACGAACCAAATTCTATTCATAATTAGTTGCTGAGTCTTCCAACTATTTTCTTTGTAGAAAACTACAAATTGCAGAGTTATTTGAGAAAGTTTTTTTTCTTATTTCTGCTAAATATTTTCACTATATATGATAGTAAAAATCTCACACGCGTGCCTTCAAGGCAATCACCTATGCAAAAAGCTCAGTTTCACTTTTCATCAATTCCAGCAACCTTTGCCAACAATGTGAACAAGAAAACAGTAGAGAAACAAAAAACAATAAAGGTCTTCATTAATTTTAATGAATTTTTAATTTATGCGAACAATAGAATTGCACAGAATTTAATTACGGCGACCGGCATTATTAGTGTGTAAGGGCTGCCACAAAACAAACTTTTACTTTCGATGGCAATGCAACAGCGAATACTAAATCTGCGTGCAGACACAATGACAATGCATAAATTTCAGCATATTTGTATATGAGTAACGGTGGCAGTGCGAAAATATGCACCTTGCCACCAGCCGACCGACAGCTTGCGGCATGAAGCGAACCTTGCGCTGCACTTGGCAATGAACGATTATGCGCCGAAGAAGCTGCACTGCTGCATGTGGCACATTTTAGTGCATAGCGGACACGTTGCATGCGACACGTACATTTGTACTTGTATACAAATTGCTTTTTCAGATACTCCCAGACACATACATATACTATATGTATATAGCCATATAGACAGGCTCTCAGCGCTGTGAATTTATTGCAGAAGCTGAAATTGCAGCTGCAGCATCTTTGTCCCGTTAATATGTGTACTCGTATTGTTTGTTTGTTGTTATTATTTGTTGCTGCAACACCGCAACTCCTTGTCGCATCTACCTCCCCCACCGCGACAATTAGTGTTGTTGTCAGTTTAATTTATTTGCCGCCACTGTTTGTTTATGTGCACTAAACGCAGCTTTTACGGCTGCACACAGTTATTGTTGTTCTTGTTTTTAACATTTTATTTTTGTAATTTTTTGTTGCGTTTGCTGCCCTTTTGCTTTTGCTGTTGTCTTATGTCTTCTCATGTGGCGCTTTGACGCGCATATGTTGTCCATATTTGCGTTGGTTTTGTTGTTATTGTTTTTGTTGTTTATTCGTTCTTTTGCCGCGCAATGAATGGGGCGTTTATGTGCGCATTGTCGCTATGTTTATCGTTCTATGCAGCTATCTGCCTCGCACACACACATACACACTCACATAAGTCCCCCAGTTTGTTGTGGCTGCACTGTTGTTGTTGGCGGTCGTAAGCTTCCACGACAGCTGATAAATGCCGCATAAAAACAGTGCGCCCTTTCCATTAAAAATTTATATGAACGCATTATTTGTGAAGTCATATGCCACCGCGGTAGTTGCAACAAATAAATATGTATGTACGTTGCAACTCTAGGCGTGATGGAAAATATGCACCCGATAGCAAATGAGAACCATTTCATTCTTGTAGAAGCATGCATAAACTGGTCTAAAAAGTTCTTAAAAATCTAAAAAAAATCTTTCTTCAGTCTCGCCTATTCTCAAACAATTATAACTTGATGATTATTCCGCGAATCTTAGTTAGATTCCAGTCCTCAATGGATAACAGAACGGGGTCTGGATCAGAGTTTAAGTCTAATCGGTGTGACGGTTGATTTTATCCGATAAAAATAGGATCCTAATTATTTTAAGCTGCTTCCAAACAATTGATGGATTTTATAAAATGTTCAAGATATTTTATATACATACATATACAGTGGAACTTCCATAACTCGAAGATCTCCATAACTCGAACACTTGAATTGGCAATAGCGTTTAAAAGCCAAATATCATACAAATTTCCTTCCTTAACTCGAATTTCTATAACTCGAAGTTCTCCATAAATCGAACTCTTGAAGAGGCAATAGTGTTTAGAAGACAAATTTCATACCTTCCTTCCATAAATCGAACTTTTTGGTCAGGACATAATACAAAATTTAAAATTTTACTATCGAGGCAGAATTATAAGAGAGTCCAATACCAATATACCAATTTTAAACCAGTTGTTTGTTCGACTCACTAGGCTCTACATTACGTACCATATCTCGTACAAAAATTCCATCGGTTCCAAATAACTCACAAATATTGACGCTGTATAAACTCGACAGTGAGCACCAATTTATCTACGAAATCTCAAATGTATCTTATTGCCACCACACTTGCTGCACGGACTAGTATCGGTCCAAGAGACATTACTGCAGGAGGCGATATACTCGTACTATAGATGACACTGCGATGTTCTCCAAATAAGAATGTGAGTATTTATACTCTTCATGCACCCTACCTATTATGCATTTGTATGACAAACAGACAGAGGGGAGCTCGTTGAGTACATTGCTCTCGACTCTCATCATCCGGTTCACAGCAATTCACTTTTGTTATTGTAATAAATACTGTTTTTCTTTGCTTCATTTTTCAAGTTGCTTGCTTGATTTCATGCTGTTGCTGCTTTAAAACTGATTAAATAAATTACAATTCATATGCACATTTGGAAACTGAAAAATCTCACATAACTGTAATCAACTTATAAGTGACAGTGGCGGCGAATTTTCCAATTATTATGTATACAATTCATTCAATGCGTGCAGGGGAGCTGCAGCCCTTTGTATGTGTATGTGTGTTTGTATTTGTGCGAGTGCAATTGCATAGAAAAATAAATATTTTCAATTTTGACACATGGGGGTGCATTCAACTTTATTATCATTATCATATTATTATTAATATCAATTTGATTCACGTGAACTCTGAATGCACTGCACTATTCGCGAGAAAGTTGGAAAAGTAAAAAAAAAAATGATGAAATTAAAAAATTATAGAAAATTTGGTTTCAAAAAATTTTTTAAAAAGTTTTTTTCTTAATAAAAAATCACCAATTTCTTATTCGAGCCTCTCAATAAAGCTTGAGCTTAACAACATAATAGCAAACACGACAAGTTTATTCAAAATCTTAAACTATTTTTCTATAAGTATGATAAGGAACTTAAAGTTCCCAAATAACTCAAACGTCCCAATAAAATTGTAAATAGGTTATCAGAACATATCAGGGAGATGTTTTGAAGAGCAAATTTACCATAAGCAGTTTTATTCCGATTATCGTCCAAGATGTCTTTCAGCATGCCTCAAGTCAATTTCTGTTCAAAACCAAGGCATCCAGTGAGCAAATTAAAAAAAAAGAATAAGAACCATTTTGGTAACAATCCAATAATTCAGCAAGACAGGCTCTAAGGTCTATTCCATAAAATATTTTTTGTCGCCTTATTAGTGCTCTTTAAGGACCTTTAAGGTTCTCTTTATTTTTAGAAATAAGTAAAAGTCACAAGGAGTCCTGTCTGGAGAGCCTTGAATTTTTTTTACAAATTCCCGTTATTTTTTGAACACACATTATTTTATTGCAAATTTTTTGGTCAAGTTGGTCTTTAGTTTACTTTTTCTTCGATGAATATCTGTTTAAACCCTCACTCCACTCTATTCATCACCCTTTCTTCGGAGTAGTTATTTGAGTTACGGGAACTGGAAGAGGGAGCAAAATTTAGTGAATAAGTTAAGATTTTGCTTATGTTTCTGAACAAAAATTGGGTCCCACTTGAGTTCTTTGTTTTGTAAAAGTTCGAAATCAAAGTTAAACGAGCTTCGCCATATCTTTGGAGTGTTATTCATAATTTCGTTCTACTATTTAAGATTTTGCAATATTTAAATTTCCTTAAATACATTTTTAAGATTTTTACTGCCAAAATTTCACCAGAATTCTAGTCTAGACTACAGAGACGAAGTTGGATAAGTTTTCCGTGAATATTAAAGTCTATTGTTGTGCTGAGTTACGTTGTCACTTACTTCATATTTCGATAGAGATTTCTATGTTCTAACAATCTAATGAAAATTATCAGATATTTATGCTTTTAGTATTGTCTACGAGTATAACTCAATCAAGCGCATCGTGCATTTGAATGTATCGACTGAAAGCAGAATGTATTTCTCGGACTGAGGAAATTGCAAGCCCAACAAAAGCAGATGCCTTATTGACGCAAGCAATTAACAACACATTTACAACATAATAAAAAACACTTTTACCCATTTTATGCCGACACACACACACACACACATTTCCAAACATATGAGTACATACATGCCGACTTTTGGTGCTCTTGCTCACATATGGACGTGCATACATCACTCTGACACCAATCAAGCGGAAACAAATATTTCAACATCTGCAACAGCTCCACGCTATGTAGATAAGAAATGTGACGTTATTGTTGTGTTGTGTGTAAGGGGGGATTTGGGGAGTGGTGGACGCAGACTTTTTTGGACTTACTATCGGCTGGTCTTTGTGCCGCCGCATATTGCATCCATCAAATTTCGATTAAATTACGGCCTGTTTATTTAACGAGAAATGCGCATAAATGCAATAACAACAACACATATTCTACATACAGACTCAGGTTCATAGGTTTTATGTACATATGTGCAGTCGCCGCTAGGGGAGTCTCTAAAAATGTTCACACGTTGCGTAGCAGTTGGCTTTGGTAGTCCGTT
The DNA here is from genome assembly GCA_031772095.1 of Zeugodacus tau. Classification (NCBI taxonomy): domain Eukaryota; kingdom Metazoa; phylum Arthropoda; class Insecta; order Diptera; family Tephritidae; genus Zeugodacus; species Zeugodacus tau. The sequence continues at coordinate 68,036,513 of CM062650.1, read as the reverse complement.
TGGACACACTTTCCCCTCGCCCCCTTTTCTTGCTGCCGCCAACGCTGCCATCGATTTTGGTGAAAAGTAAAGCTGCTACGCGCTGAGTAAATATTGGGTTTAAGCGCAAAGTTTACTTAATATTCACCGCTTCGACATACTTCAACGCCCTTCCCCTCCCTACCACGTTACACAAACAGCACGAAAGAAATCATAAATGTGCCAAAAACAATAACATATGTTTGTTCACAGAGGTAGCTCCGACCGTTCGACCGCGGAACTCGGTGCTGGTGGTGCTGCGCATAAACAAAGCAAATCTCTTCTAATGGCTTGCTGCATAGCTTTAAAGTTGTGCAGCGTGTGGTTGCCATATGTTCTGGCGGATTGCAGTGCAACTCTTTGATGTCACTCACAACGTGCAGAAAGGTCATAAAAATGGGAAACCAATGATTCCTCAAGATTTGTAGTTTCGTGCTCTTTTCTAATTTTTGTTGTAGCGCTTTATTGTTGTTGTAATTTACAATTTTCATTTTCGAAATTTTGTTTAAAAAGCAAGCAAGAAACTTTGTGGTGTGTGCAAAAGTTTCTTTCTGTGAATGGAATGCACATGAGTATATATTAATATATGGATGAGTGGATATGTACATATGAAATATTCTAAACTTGTATATCATAGTTGTTAAAAATGTACTAATCAGCTCCATTAATGACTGTCCAAAGTTCGTCAAACAGAAAATAAAAGCAATTTTGTTGTGTCTATTTTTAGTAAACAAATATTTCGTTCACAAGCATTTTCAAATACTTGTTTACGATTACTTATGCTTAACGAAGTTGTTAAAAAGTTCTAAGTAAAGTAATTGCAAGTAGATATGCACTTTGAAACTTCAGTTTTCAGTATAAAGTTTTGTAGAATAAAGAAAAACGGAAAGTGTTGCACTATTTGGTGGATTATAGGGATTCTAGAAACTAAAATTATGAAATTTGAGGCATATATTTAACAATAATGTCACTAAATGCACTTATTTCTCTTAAGGACAAACCCGAAGTATTCGTCTATCATCGATAGGTGATACTAATTACTCGTGCAGGTTCACTCGGTTCATTGCTAGAGTTTATTGCAGCTGAAATTATAATTTTTGCAGGTTAGGTTGCAGAACATATGGATATAGAATAAAAAAATAAAATAAGATTATGAAAACACTAATCCATACCCAACAGTGGAAGGATATCACATAACATTTTTAGAACTATTTGAAGATGTTTAAGGTAGATTGCTTGCAATTTAATTAAGATTCTGGTATGTATGCATTTTTACTATACATTTTATTTATAACTTAGTTATTAACATTACAAGAATATAGAAATAAATTAAAAAAAAACTTAAAAAATCAAAAATAAGCCCCTAATAAAGTTAGGGGTCGTAAAAAATTACCTCGTGACCGAGGATTCCAAGTCTCCTAGCAATCTAAACACAAAAAATAAACAGATTTTTATTCTAGAGTAATGTCGTAATGTGGAACTACGGAAATGTTAAAAGAAAGTTTTTTTTCTCATAAGTGGCGACTGCCTGGAAAAAATTACTATTTTTTTACTTTATCGCTTAAAACTGCAAATTTTAGGATGATACTAGTTCCAGCGATAGTGACGTAGAATATATCAGCTAAATCGGTTCAGTATAACTTGAGAAATCGTGGGCACCGTTTAGAAAATTACAGTTTTGAGAAAAACGCTTTTAAGGGGTTAGGGGTAGTCAGAGACACGAAAAAATGAGAATTTTCAGTAATTTTTTTGTTATTAAATCATGTTATTTTACAAAAGTATATTATACAATGTTTTGACTTAATTTATAATTTCCAAAGTTATAGCAATCTGTGTTGAACCAGTTTCAAATAAAAAAAAATAGTTTTAGAAATAGATAATCCTGGGCCAGATCCGAACCTTTTTTTTTATTAATAAAATGGCGGCCTCAGGAATTTTTTTTTAGATTTTCGGGAAAAAATCAACTAAAATCTACTGAGCGGTTATCGAACAGTTGACACCAGTTCAAAGAATATAGTTTTGAGATAAACGCATTTAAAGTTTGACACTATTGTGTTGGAGTGCCTGAGCACTCTTTGTTATTTGTCGAATAACTCGAAAAGAAACTATCGAATCAACTTCAAATTTTCACAGAAAAATTTTAAGATTTTACTCTTAACGAAAATGCAAAAAAAATTGATTTTTTGAAAATCCTGACTACCCCTAACCCCTTAAAGTTTCTCATCAAACCAAGCCAGTTTGGATGCCGCACAGGAAAATACCTGTATTTGTGAAAATAATTGGAATTCTAACATAGCCTTCCTTACTTGGAAATGTCCGCTTTAAATTGTAAAAATTGCTGAAAATATAAAGTGAAGAAGACATTTCAAATAAAAGAAAAAATAATTAGCACATTTTTAAATGTAGTATCAGTAGTAGTTTTTACTAAAAGTGCTTATTTTCCAAAAGTCTACTTTAAGTAGCACAAAGTTTATTCGCACACTTTGCTCTAATCGTATACATGTAGATATTTTGCTCAAAAAATAAAAAAAAAATAAAAAAAATAAAAAAATTCAGCGCTCTTATTTCCCGTGAGTGACACATTTCAGTGCCCAACCGCACTCACACCGCAAGCGGTCCTTGAACGCTTCCGTGCGCAAAGTCTATGCAAAAGTCTAGGTAAAAGTCCTTGCTAAAATTATATGTATGTCCCAACGGATTTTAATATGGAAAACGCCATTAATAAATTTAAATACGTACAGAGACAGCTGCAAAGAAATTAAAATAAAACGGGCGAGTAAAAAGAAAAAAGGATGTGAAAATATTTAATGAGCGCCAGCTCACTGGAGCACCGTATGCATTCACCTGCTGCACAAAGACTCCAGCCAACAGCCAGCGCTGTGACAGTCACAACAAGAACAACAAGTGATGAGGCACTGCAGCGGCCATTGCAGCAGCGCATGTCCTTGCACACCAACGTGGCACACTGCCTTGTAGCCACAAGCACACGGTACAGCTCCATAAAGCACTTACTTAGCATGCATCTAGGTTCTAGTATTCATACGTATTTTCATATGTGTGTGTATAGGAAGTGTGTGCTGTGGCTGTAATAATTTTTAAAAGGATTTCTCAACACGAAGTGGCATGTTTTCATGAAAACTGCAGAAAATGATAAATAAAATATGATAATAATCGAAAAGCCGTAGCACACTGCCGTTTAAAATCCATAAAAGCAAAGCAAAGAACACGACCGCTGAAATGTTGTGTAAGGATAACACAAATGGTTGGCTGGCTGACTGGAATCAGGACATGCTGTCACAGCAACAGCATAAATAAACAACCGACGACCAGTGACTTGGCGCATTGTGTTTGCAGTTGTTGGTTGCTAAGGCGGTCCTTTTAACAGGCCATATGCAAGCCGCCACAATGTTGTTGGTGCACTGCCTTCATGAGTACACTTGGCGGTGCTCCAAATTGCATGCAAGTAATGGCTGTCATTTGTCGTAATAAAAAGCCGCTCGGAATGCAACACGACAGCGTTGCTTAGTCCTATATAGGGCTGTGTGTGTTTGCTATGTCTAAGCTACTTTTCTCCATTATTTCAATAAATTGAAAATGAAAATAGTTTTAATGAGTAACTAGTACGAGTACTTAGAGAGTTTGAGGCATTAGGTACAGAAGTACTAGTATATTCATACAAAGAAGAGAACGAAAATTTAAAAATTGATAATTTATAATTTTTTTTCGTCTAATCATGAATCCCTTTAGTTAAAATACTTATTTTAATTATAATTTTTCGTCATTCTTTGAAATTGATGGTATTCTATTATTCGTTAATACTCAATTTCCTCCGAAAAGTTAATTTAGAGTGTAACCTAACAGTAAATACTAGCAATAGAACCGCTTACGCGGTTATAGCCGAGTCCACAACAGAGCGCCACGCATCTCTCCTTCTGGCAGTTTGGCGCCAATTGCTAATATCAAGTGAAGACAGGTCCCTCTCCACCTGGTCCTTCCATCGGAGTGGAGGTCTCCCTCTTCCTCGGCTTCCACCAGCGGGTACTGCATCGAATACTTTCAGAGCTGGAGCACTTTCATCCATTCGAACAACATGACCTAGCCAGCGTTGCCACTGTCTTTTTATTCGCTGGACTATGTCTATGTCGTCGAATAACACATACAGCTCATCGTTCCATCGTCTGCGGTATTCGCCGTTGCCAATGTTTAAGGGACCATAAATCTTCCGCAAAACCTTTCTCTCGAAAACTCCTAGTGCCGTCTCATCGGATGTTGACATCGTCCACGCTTCTGCACCGTAAAGTAGGACGGGAATGATGAGAGACTTGTAGAGCTTGGTTTTTGTTTGTCGAGAGAGGACTTTACTTTTGAATTGGCTACTTAGTCCATAGTAGCACCTGTTGGCAAGAGTGATTCTGCGTTCCAGGCTGACATTGTTATTGCTGTTAATGCTGGTTCCCAGGTAGACGAAATTATATACAACTTCAAAGTTATGACTGTCAACAGTGACGTGGGAGCCAAGGCGCGAAGGATTAATGCTTATTAATGGGGAATCCTGCAGTTATAACGATAAAAATCGAAAAACCAAATGAAATAATAGAAAAAATGCAAATCTTCTCTGGTGTTGATAACCTCCTTCCAAGAGTTTGCCGCAAGTAAAAGCAATCATTGCCACATGCACGCTCCCTTCTGGGCGATGACAATTTGCTTATTTGGTTTTGTTTCGCATACCAAGTGGCCAACGAACAGAACAAAGAAGCAGCCGTGGTGCCCGTTTTTGGGCGGATCGCGCTGCAAAAGTAGCGCCACCGGCGTTGAGGCTGGTGTAAAATGCGTCAAATGCACGACGCACACCACGGATGCACTTCGCGTTAGCGAAACAAAAGACGCCCGCGGTAATGCTGCAAGCAACACAACGGAACAACAGCTAGCCCACGAAGACAAAGAAACATTTTTTTAATGGAAAAAATAAAAGAAAATTGTACAACAACAATCGTTCCCCAATTTCTGTTAACTCCGATGCTTGTCTAGTGTTGTGTGGTGTGTCTGTCTGTTTTCTCACAAGTACTTGGTTTATATGCGTTTGATTGCACTCCAAGAATTCGCAATGTTGACAGATGCCGACAGCGTCTTCACACGACGCAAGTACATTCATGGGCAAAATAAAAATAGGCAACAACAAAACAAAAATAATGAAATGAATTTATGGAATTGCTTTCTAAGTACTTACGCTCTGTACTTAGTACTTGGAATTTATGCATCTACATATAAATTAAAATAGCATAAGTCGACTTAACTTAAAGGGAAGAATTTCAGTTTTTCGGTCCATTGTGTTCGAGACTTGAAATTGCGTTTTCACTTAAAAGTGATTAAGCTTCGCCGAATTGAAATTACGATGAAATATAGTTAGACTGAAACATATACAGTTTCACATCTGGGAATTTGGGTTTGGTTTCAGCGTAAAAGGGTATGGGATCCTGAATCGGTTCCGGACTTGAGTTTTTACACTAGAATTCACAGATTAGTTACTAAGTATGCAAAAACACTTAAATATTGAATTCCCACGATATCTGATTCTGATGTACCGGAATTGGTCTGGATTTTATACGACTAAGAGCTGTTATTTCGGTGATCTAACACGGTTTGTATCGGTAAAATATACTTTATTCGACTGGTAACTGTAACAGTTGTGCCTCTAGTTATTGAAAAATTCGAAAAAAGATTGAAAATGAATAGGCTTTAATTTTCGAAAATATCTCAAAGTTCCAAACGGAGCCTCGAACAGTCTTATTAGCCCCGTTCGAATAATTTTTCTATATTTATGTAAAATACAATTCTATACACTCGTATTTCCAGTCGCCAATGCTTTTACAGCATCTCCTGTCGAGCACATCCATCGTCAATCAACGCCACCCAAATTGACTGCAACGCAATTTGTAATTCGCTTAATTGCTGCATTACTTCGTGTGCTTCGTTGCACTTCTTGAAACACTCAAGACACATACACACGCTGCTTGCTGCGTTCTTCCCAGCACTTCAGAATCGCATACACATATGTACATAGACATATTTCGTATTGAATTCTTAACGCTGACGCATTTCAGTCGAACGTCGAATCATTTGCACTTCCTGCTCATATGAATTTGGAAAAATTGTAATTATTTCATTAAAATCTGCGGCGGCTAATGTGGCAATTTCACGTTAAAAATGCGAGCGAGCGCCTTGCAACATTGTATGCATTTTAATTAGGCTGTTAGCCAGGCGTTGGGTTTATCCTCCTGCTTACATATGCACTTAGTTGGGAGTATTTGGGATCGGGGTGCAAGCGCCTGAATTGCATTTTTGTTGACAACATTATTGCTTGGAAATGTGGCGTGTGCGGAGTTTGTTAACAAGATTCGCCTCAATTCCATGCCACACTTCATTGCTGCTGAGCCAGTGCGAGCGTTAAGAGTCCCGATGGAGCACCATATATCAATTTCACTGCGCTCTGAAGTGGTTCATTAGAAGCGTGTGTGGCACATTTATTGCTGCTAAGCATTTGTTGAGTAGGAAATCTCAATATTGAAATTTCAAAATTTAATAATTTTTGAAGTAAAGGGTGATTTTTTAAGAGCTTGATAACTTTTTTTAAAAAAAAACGCATAAAATTTGCAAAATCTCATCGGTTCTTTATTTGAAACGTTAGATTGGTTCATGACATTTACTTTTTGAAGATAATTTCATTTAAATGTTGACCGCGGCTGCGTCTTAGGTGGTCCATTCGGAAAGTCCAATTTTGGGCAACTTTTTCGAGCATTTCGGCCGGAATAGCCCGAATTTCTTCGGAAATGTTGTCTTCCAAAGCTGGAATAGTTGCTGGCTTATTTCTGTAGACTTTAGACTTGACGTAGCCCCACAAAAAATAGTCTAAAGGCGTTAAATCGCATGATCTTGGTGGCCAACTTACGGGTCCATTTCTTGAGATGAATTGTTCTCCGAAGTTTTCCCTCAAAATGGCCATAGAATCGCGAGCTGTGTGGCATGTAGCGCCATCTTGTTGAAACCACATGTCAACCAAGTTCAGTTCTTCCATTTTTGGCAACAAAAAGTTTGTTAGCATCGAACGATAGCGATCGCCATTCACCGTAACGTTGCGTCCAACAGCATCTTTGAAAAAATACGGTCCAATGATTCCACCAGCGTACAAACCACACCAAACAGTGCATTTTTCGGGATGCATGGGCAGTTCTTGAACGGCTTCTGGTTGCTCTTCACCCCAAATGCGGCAATTTTGCTTATTTACGTAGCCATTCAACCAGAAATGAGCCTCATCGCTGAACAAAATTTGTCGATAAAAAATTTTCGAACCGAACACTGATTTTGGTAATAAAATTCAATGATTTGTAAGCGTTGCTCGTTAGTAAGTCTATTCATGATGAAATGTCAAAGCATACTGAGCATCTTTCTCTTTGACACCATGTCTGAAATCCCACGTGATCTGTCAAATACTAATGCATGAAAATCCTAACCTCAAAAAAATCACCCGTTACATAATTATGTAAGAAAGTAATATTTTTTCTTCGTCTACCAATTATCAGCTTATTTATTGTTATTTCATCGCAAAATTATGAAAATACTTTTTCTTTCCACTATTTATGAGTTTGTTAAACTATGAGTGTATAGAACTATCAGTCAGACCTTTTGCTAGATTGTAGAATATTACTGATAAGTACAGATTCGAAAATTTGTAAGTAGTTTAAAATTGTTCGAATCAAAATCTTGCTTTGATAGAACTGTCTTCATAATATCTAAAATCAAAGTTGGTTCATAACACATTTTTTAGTAATTTTAGAATATTCTGAATAAATGGTCATCTCTACTGTAAACCTCTTTATCAATTTAATACTACGAGAGTATAAAATTTATTAAATGCTTTGGTGAGTTATAGTGGAAGTACGAGAAAATTTTCCAAAAAATAAAGAGAACCTTAAAGGCCCGTCGTTTTATCCCAAAAATCGAGTTTGAGAGGTGTATCAACGATTAGAAGAAGCGCTGACATAAGTGCATAATAACGATTGGGGACTATTTTGAAGGCGACAACGTTAATGTAGAAGAATGAATAAGTAGTCCAAAACCCGAAAATTCCCGTTAGTTTTTTAAAACATCTCGTAAAGAGGATATTTATACTCTCGCAACAAAAGTTGCTAAGAGAGTATTATAGTTTTGTTCACATAGTTATTTGTAAGTCATAAAACTAAACGAGTTAGATATAGGGTTATATAGTACATATGGGGCATTCTCTGGAAAAAAAGCCACTTGAAAAAAAAAGTTCTTTATTTTCTTTGGCAATTATATATCTTATAGTACATGTAAAACCTAAAATAAAACATATGGTTTTAGGTCTGTGTAACGCGGGGTTGCCATATTATAAGGGGCCAAAGTTTTTTGTAAAAAAATTTTCGAACCGCCATAACTTTAAAACTAATGAACAGAAAAAAAATTTTTTTTTGGAATTTTTAACAACTTATGGATTTTTATAATCATGGAACAATAAACATACATACATATATAAATATTTAAGTAAACAAGTAAGGAAAGGGTAAGTTCGGGTGCAACCGAACATTTTATACTCTCGCAATTTATAGATATATTTTTATTAAGATAACACACAATTTGACCAAATTTGAAAATTCTATAATTAGGTATATGAGAGGTAGGGGAAGTTACACTATTATTTTATACGTATGTAAAAATAGTGTTGTTGGATGAAGGTTAAAAATTTTTACGATACACAGTTTTAAAGTTTGAGAAATTCTGTACAAAAAAGTCACATGGTGTTTTAAAATCTGTTCATTAGTTTTAAAGTTGTGGCGGTTCGAAATTTTTTTTACAAAAAACTTTGGCCCCTTATAATATGGCAACCCCGCGTTACACAGACCTAAAACCATATGTTTTATTTTAGGTTTCACATGTACTATAAGATATATAATTGCCAAAGAAAATAAAGAACTTTTTTTTTTCAAGTGGCTCTTTTTCCAGAGAATGCCCCATATATCAAAATGACCAGGGTGACGAGACGAGTGAAAATCTTGAGTCAAACTTGAGTAAAAATTGAGATATCTTGATGAAACTTGAAACACATGTTCCTTGGGACCGTGAGAGGGTTGCTTTCGAAAATGGGCAAAATCGGACCACTGCCACGCCCACGAAAACACATAAAGTGTCATAACTAAGCCATAAATAAAGTTATAAAAGTAAAAATTGGAACAAAGGATCGCACTAGGAAGGGTCGTGTTTGGATGCAATTTTTTTGGGGAGGTGGGCGTGTCCCCGCCCCCAAATCGGTTATTTGTATATATCTCGTAAACCAATAAAGCTATATAAACTAAACTTTCTGCAGTCGTTTCTCTTACGTACCCCACCATACACCATGAAAATAGTTGAAATCGGATAATAACCACGCCCACCTTCCATACAAAGGTTAGGTTGAAAATTACTAAAAGTGGGTTAACTCACTAACGAAAAACGTCAGAAACACTAAATTTTACAGAAGAAATTGCCGAAGGATGCTGATTTTTTTACAAAATGGAAAATGGGCGTGGCATCGCCCACTTATGGGTCAAAAACCATATCTCAGGAACTACTCGACCGATTCGAATGAAATTCGGTATATAATATTTTCTTGACACTCTGATGACACGTATGGAAAATGGATGACAACCACGACTACTTCCCATGTAACTCAATTTTGAACTCCATCTTGTTCCTTCACTTTATAATATATACATAAGGAACGAATGAAGATAGCGAAATAAAACTTTACACAAATACTGTATATGATCTGTGGCATCACTTGTGAAAAAATTGTCGAAATCGGACTTTAACTTTTCAAAGCAACCGAATATGAAGAATTCAGTGCCCCATGATAATTTTTCACCGAAAATTTCGGTAAATCTCTCAGGTATCTTAATTTAATTTAGAGGAAATATTTTTCTTCTAATAGTGTAACTTCCCCTACCTCTCATATACCTAATTATAGAATTTTCAAATTTGGTCAAATTGTGTGTTATCTTAATAAAAATATATCTATAAATTGCGAGAGTATAAAATGTTCGGTTGCACCCGAACTTACCCTTTCCTTACTTGTTTACTTAAATATTTATATATGTATGTATGTTTATTGTTCCATGATTATAAAAATCCGGTGAAAATAGTTTTGTGAAAATTAAAATGTCAATCTTAATCCCTTTAACTGGCCATATGTTATAATTTCGTCATCTATGACAATAATCAAAACATCCTGTATCAAGCAAATGTAAGCATATGCGGTTGCGAGTAAAATTACACACATACATACATATTTATTTGTGTCGAAATGCACACAGAATGCAACGCGATAATTTTTTACGGCCACAAATCGTTTACCCACCGACACGGATTACATTCAACATTCGGCAGAATTCATGAATTATTGAAATGCCTTTCACAGGCTGTGAATGTCCTTATCAGGTGACGGCGATCAACCGTGGAGAGTGTGTGCGAACGCAGTGCCATTTGACGCAATTATTTTTATGGGTTTTCATGTGAGTCGCAGCGGGTTGAATAAATAAATCGTCGTTAAATGCGAGGAAGTCACCGAGATTACAGCCACACACACACACATATGTATACTGTATATGCGCAGTTATTTATTTATTTGCGTTGACGAAATTTGAGTTCCGGTCGGCGCAATTACAACAAGTCGCATTCTCGACTTTAAATTAGTAATCGTCGCTTTCATAATCTTTTCTTCTCTGTTTGTATTGTAATCGTGTGCGTTTTTTATGTGTGTCAAATGTTGTTGTTATTGTTTTTCTTTTGTGGTGAAAGGTAAGCTGGTGTGCAGTATGCTTGCATTTGTCCTGATACAGGATTCAATAAATAAAGGGTGGATTCACTTTGACTGAGCATAATATTTTTATAAACAATAACAAACACACACACATACACCAACATGTTTATATAAAAATCAAGTAATCTACCAACGTTTAGCACATTAAGTGCGCCTGCTTTGTTTTTATTGTTTTGTTTTTGCGATTTTGTTCCCTCGCTATAGTTATTGACAGGAGTTAAAGGGAGGAACTGTTGTGTGTTGCTCCCTGTGTGCACTCAAACGCCAAGTGGCACTTCGAGGCCATTGGCAGTGGTGTGTTTGTATAAACCGGGAAACTGTTGAAGCGCTGATTTGTTGCATTTTTATTTGTTTTTACTTTACGATATTTTGTTATTTCTATTTTTATCGCTTTGACATACTTTTGGCGTAGCTTAGAGGCAATGGATGAGGGTAATAAAAAGGATATATCGTCCTGATATGTAGAGAAATATGTATAGACGAATATTTTATACTCTCGTAATAGGTTGAGATAATTTTATTAAAGTAACACACAACTTTACCCATATATACGGCATAAAGAATAGCGAAAGCCATTATATGTGACCTGGTCTACGGAAAGGGGGCTTAGGTGTCAAAAAATCAATTTTCACTTTTTAGTTAATTCGGATGGAAGAAACGAGTTGTTTATTTTTAACAGCTGTTTCCCAGAAAACTAGTTTTCGCACGTTAGCTCCCTTTTCGTAGACCAGGTCACATATATAGAATAAGAGGGCTTAAACCTGGACTAACTACTTTTGCGACCAAACTGCATCAAATACGAGACTATCTTCTCACTTTTGCTAAGATATCTCACATATTAACCGATATATGGAGTATAAAGTCCACCAGAAGTTTGAAAATCCGAATATGTGGTATATGGGAACTAGGGGAAGTTAAGACCCGATGTTAACCATTTTTGGTACAGAAACACACTATTAGAAGAAAAAGATTCCCTCTGAATTACATTAAAATATCTGAGAGATTTATTGATATTTTCGGTAAAAAAATATCCTTAGGCAGTGAGTTCTTTATGTTCTATATCTTGGACCTTGGTGATTTTAGTCCGATTTCGATGCCACACCTCAAGTATTTGTGTAAAGTTTTATTCCGATATTTCCATTGGTTCCTCTATACATATATTATAATGTAAAGGAATCATATGCACTTCAAAAAAGTATTTTATGGGAAGTAGATGTGGTTTTGAATCGATTCCATCGGTAATATCAGAATGTCAATGAAGTATTATGTACAAAATATCTTTGAAATCGGTGGAGTAGTTTCTGAGGTATGGTTGACGACGTGACGCTTCATTTTTTTGTAGCAATATGGACGCTGCAACTCTTTATCGAATATAAAATGCTGTCTACATAAATACATTAACCATTTTAGGGACTTTGAACTTTCTTTTCGAGACTTTCTATAATTTTCGCCCAAAGGATTTAAGACAAGTCCTCGAGAAGATATCAGTTATTAATTGTAATCCTAAATTAAAATCATTGTGTAAGACCTTTTCCTCTTTATCCGATACTACCAGTGGATAACATTTGAAAAACACAGGTTTCTAAAAAAAATATACAAAAATTCAAAGAACCAGAATGTTTACAATCTTTGTGAAATTCGTCATTCAGTCAAAAATCTAAAAAAAAGTATTGTTTTTCTAATTTTGACTAATTTTCAAGTCTAAATCTCAAATCAAATTTAAAGAATTCGCTTTCCAAAAACAAATAAAATCTTATACACTGACTCTACTACTTCAACTGTCACAAATTCTTTCTGAGAATACTTGCAGAGCTTTGGAAAAGATAAAAGAACTATTTCACTCATGATATGTACATACACACTGTATTTTTGCCTGACTTATTAGCTCTGGTATGCCTTTCAGCCTCACGGCAAATACCAATCGACATATTTTAGTATTTAAAATCGAAAGTGATTGATATAGTACCTGTCGGCTTAGGCTTAAGCTAAAGTCTCGCTTCGCGCCTGTGTGGGAGAATCAAGTGTATTTGTTTTGCATTATTTTTGAAGAATTTCATATTTGCCAATTTGCGCAGGTATTAACACACATGCAAACATACCTACAGCCGCTGAAAAGTGGTTGTGCTTAATATTTAATTTTCGCTGATTTAAGTGGAATGCGGTAAAGTGGTTCCGTGTAGAAACTAATACCAGATAGATGTATTTTTAAATCAATGTATGTATGTATGTGGTTACCCACAATTCAGTTAACTAATAACAACACCTCGGTTTCGCTGTAACTGTCGCTGTTGGGGCCATGTGACATATGCGCTGGAACACCTACTACACGAGCTACAACGTAGGACCCCGCGTCGTCAGTGCGTTGCTGCGCCGGCATTTAATGCTAATTTATGCATTAAACACATACATACACACACACACAAATGGCAATTCATTTGATCGTGTCCGACAATTCGAGCCCCCAACGCTATCAGTGCGCTGCAGCCCAGCTGAGGCAGGTGACACCCGGCGGTCGAGCTGGCTGGAGCTGCTTGTGTAAACTATACGCGAGTGGACGACGCGCACACAGAAGCCATTGCCGACTAATGGTTCATTCTGATTACTGGCGAGACTACGTAAAGAGCGATCACCGTCAAGTGCGCCGTAACTGGAATTCGTTGCGATCTGTGTCGACAGTGCAGCGAATGCGCGGAGTGTGTGTGCGACTGTGCACGTAGCGTTAATTTGCTAGCAAATCGCAAACACTTGCGATAAGTTCTGCTCGATCATGATACGGATGGTTGGCCGTTGGCTATTGGAAGCTGACGTTGACGGCAACCCTGATTGCAATGCTAGCCGAGGCAAGCACACGCCATGATATGCTATAACTACGAGTGTGTGTTTATCTATGCCGTAGTTCCTACTAATTTCTGCGGGCTTTTTTATACTCTCGCAACAAAAGTTGCTAAAGAGAGTATTGTAGTTTTGTCCACATAACGGTTGTTTGTAAGTCCTAAAACTAAACGAGTTAGATATAGGGTTATATATACCAAAGTGATCAGGGTGACGAGTAAAGTTCAAATCCGGATGTCTGTCTGTCCGTCCGTCTGTCCGTCCGTGCAAGCTGTAACTTTAGTAAAAATTGAGATATCTTAATGAAACTTGGAACACGTATTCCTTGGCACCATAAGAAGGTTAAGTTCGAAAATGGGCGGAATCGGTCCACTGCCACGCCCACAAAATGGCGATAACCAAAAACACATAAAGAGCTATAACTAAGCCACACATAAAGTTATGAAAATGAAATTTGGAACATAGGATCCCATTAGGGAGGGGCACATTTGGATGTAAAGTTTTTGGAAAAGTGGGCGTGACCCCGCCCCCAAATAGGTTTTTTGTATATAACTCGCAAACCAATAAAGCTATATAAACCAAACTTTCTGCAGTCGTTTATTTAAGCCATTTCCTTATACAGTCCAAAAATGAAAGAAATCGAATGATAACCCCGCCCACCTCCCATACAAAGGTTAGGTTGAAAATTACTAAAAGTGCGTTAACTCACTAACGAGAAACGTCAGAAACACCAAATTTTACATAAGAAATGGCAGAAGGAAGCTGCACTGAAATTTTTTTACAAAATGGAAAATGGGCGTGGCGTCGCCCACTTATGGGTCAAAAACCATATCTCAGGAACTATTCGACAGATTCGAATGAAATTCGGTACATAATATTTTCTTGGCACCCTGATGACACGTGTGGAAAATGGATGAAATCGGTTCACAACTACGCCTACTTCCCATATAACTCAATTTTGAATCCTTCTGATTCTTTCACTTTATAATGTATACATAAGGAACCGATAAAGATAGCGAAATAAAACTTTACACAAATACTGTATTTGAGCTGTGACATCACTTGTGGAAAAATTGTCAAAATCGGACCATGACTTTTCAAGGCCCCTGATATCAAACATGAAGAACTCAGTGCCTAAGGGTAATTTTTCACCGAAAATATAGGTAAATCTCTAAATAAATTGCGAGAGTATAAAATGTTCGGTTGCACCCGAACTTAGCCTTTCCTTACTTGTTTTATTTTTGCTTATCACCTCAATGTTATCAGCGCTGGTAATTTGCGCTTGGCATACTCGAACGCAGCTGACGGCAGCAACAGCAATTCAATTTGCATTTGCGTTCGGCCATTTGGAATTGGTCAAAGTGAAAATCCAATTGAATAATTTGGAAATATCGGACAAAAATGGATTGGAATGCAATAATTGCACCAGTGTGAAGGCGTGAATGGCAGGCATATTGATGGCTTATATATATAAGTATTTATATAAATATGTATGTGTGTCCAAATTTGCATATCTGCAAGTAATAAAAATATTCCGAAAATGTTGATTAATCAAATAAAGAAAATAATAATGGAGCCTCAGCAGGCAGGTGGCTTGAAGTTTGGCTTTTCGACTGCAATTGACTTTATATGTACATGTATGTATGTATGCGTGTCCATTAAGCCCATAAGGATGTCGTTAATTAAATGTGGCTGATTTTTATTAAAAGCTTGTTGGCTTGTTTTTTAAATTGTATTTCTTAAAATATTTTTTTTGTTTAACCAGTGAAATTAAATGAATACAATGAAGTGAAATCTCCGCTTCAAGTTGATTCCAGTTTTGACCAAATTCCTGTAACAATAACTTGTCTGAAGTAAGTTCGAAATTTTAGAAACCTAATATTAGGTATATGGGGGCTTAGGAAAGCAATAACACGATTTTCATTAGGAACCGTAGCACACTATTATAAGGAAAAAATTCCCCCTAAAATTAAAATATCTGAGAGATGTATTATATAATACCAATATTGTCGGTTAAAAATTATCCATAAGCACAGGGATATTTTTGTGCCATATAGGGGGATCTTGAAATGTTATAGTCCGATTTTAACAAATTTTAAATGGGTGATGCCTCCAATGCTGTATTTCTGTAAAGTTTTATTCGGTATCTTCAATGGTCCCCGGTTTATATACTATCAACTGAACGAATCAGATGGAATCCAAAACTGTGTTATATGAGAAGTAGGCGTGGTTGTGAACCACTCTCATCAACTTTCCATACATAAAATCAGAATGTCTAGAAAATATCGAGTACAAACTTTCGTTGAATTTGGTCGAGTAGTTTCTGAGATATGGTTCTTGATACAAAAGTGGGCGACACCACACCAATTTTTTACACCAATCTGAGCGTAGTCGTTCTCTACCGTTCTATACCATGTTTTCCATAATAGTATTTTGTGTTTCTGACATTTTTCGTTACATTTAGTAGTTTTCAACTTAATCTTTGTATAAAGAGTGGCTGTGGTTAGTATCCGATTTCTGGCAAAATAATGGTAAATGATTAAGTGTAGAAACTACTGTAGGAAAAGGTGTTCAGTGATTGAGCTTGAGGGATACACAATTGTATGTAAAAAATGTATTATGAGAGCGAAGCTACGCCCACTTTTCACAAAAAATTACATTCGAATATGCCCGTCTCTAGTATGTATGATTCTATGTACAAATTTTTACTTTTATCGCGAACTTTTATTGGAGAACTGCATATAATTTTAATAATTTTCAAATTTAAAAGTAACATTTTTTAACAAATAGTCATACAATTAACAATTTCTTAATTTTTTTTTATATTCTGAAAAATATTATTTTATTTATTTTAATCAGAAATATGTTTTTACTTTGGTATTTCTTTTAACAAATAATTATTTATTTATTTCAAAACCACCAACAATAATTTCTTTGTGCTAATTTATCAACAATTTTTTTTAACTGCTCCAATAACTTTGAAAATAACCGTCATTTTGAGTCATAAAATTCAACGCATTGTAGCTGTAAGTCACTGTTATTAAATGCAAAAACTGCCGACCACAACAACTCTTGCTGTGTTAGTGCATTTTTATTTATATTTTTGATTTCATTACTTTAATTTGTTATTGTTATAATTTTTGTTTTTGCAATTTAAGTAGATTAAAAACCCCAGCTGCACAGTTTGAGATTTCCTTCTTTGTGTGCAAATTTGACAAAATCCGACAGCACTAAATTGCCGCAGTTCTGCTTAAAATTGTCTGAGACCCTCAGATCATAAATTAGTAAAGAATTGCGAAAGCATTTCAAAAAAAAAAATATATAAACGGCTCGTCGGTTCAAGCTTTGTCGGTCGCGATTGAATTCATGCAAAGATAAAAAAAATTTTACAAAATTTTATATATTTTTTCAGGCATGAATACATTGTGTATAAGATTATGTGCCTAAGTAGTGTATTGGAATGCGCTAATCGCGGAAATTCTGTTTTATAGCGTCTGCGCGCATTATACTCGTACATTCTTTCTTGTGATAGTGAGTCCATATTAATAAGTCATATTACTCATTTATCGAGGAACATTGTTGTTTTTATTGTGCACCGATTATATGCGAGTTCTACTCCTAAAGAATTTTATAGTCAAGTATATTGTCATTTTACTTTTTCGAAAAGTCATATATTCGAAAAAAAAAAATATTTTTTTCATATAACTCACTCAAAAGTGCCTCTTGCTTTAAGTGCTCATAGATGTAAATATGTACACAAAAGTGGCGGGGGCGGCACACAGCAACGCACCCAACCGACAGAGCACCCATGACGACGCGCCTGGTTAAATGGCTTTGCCATTGGCCTCCAGCATGACTAAATGCAACACTGTGACGGATGCTGGTGGCTGACGACGAGCTGGCGACGTTGGGCGCTGCTCTTGCTGGCGCCAAAAGCTCAAATGTAACCATATGTACGAGTACGAGTATATATGTAACTCTTTTGCGAATTCAAGAACATACAGAGGGACGTATTTTAAGAATACGAGTTCAATATGCGAATGCGTCGACAACGTCAGCGGTTGCACAAAAGCATAAAGTGGCAATTAAAATTGGCGCAATGACAGACAGAATTCCAGGCGATTGCAAATTGGCAACAAGACGACTGAGTTTTTTTTTTGAGATTTAACTATAGTTGCCATGGGTTTGGGTAGAGCTCTCTTAGAACCTGTCAAATCATTGGTGTTAAATTGGAATAATGAAACGCTTATATTTCTTTTGAAGCAACACCCACCGAATGTTGCTAGTGGACATCACCGGAACTACCACGTCCTCTCTGACCCATCCTGTGGTCTTGATAAAGTTATTCAAATCAACAAGTTTTATAAATACAACTTCCGAGGCATCGTCAAGAAAATCGTGACCGATCGTTGTATTTCCTATTCTGTGCACAGCGTTGCATCTACATATAAGATGTGTTATGTCTTCTCCTCTACTACTTCTTGGTAGCTTCTCCAGTAGTTATTGTATGGTGTTCTCAGGCTACTGGCATATCTACCAATCAGAAGCACATTCCCGAAATATGTTTTTTAAGAATGATTCTTTAGTAATATCCCTCGGACTGACATAAATCCGAACTCCTTAGGATTCTGGTGTCCGGTCATTAACATAAAGAATGCTGCTGTAGTCCTACGTCTGATATATGTAGATCCGAATTCCTTCCGGTTCCGACTATGGTTGAGTGCTATACTCGTATCTCTTCGGAATAAGAATTTGTTCTACAAATTCAAACTGACCTCAGAGCAATCAAAACCTCGCAAATCAATTTACCTCCATATGAGAACTAAAGTCTTCAGAAAGAGTAAACGAGAGAGCGGAAACCTTAGTTGACAAACACTGACAGCTGTCAATGTCGCCACAATTAACTTGAACACGCCACATTTGCGCCGGTAGAACGAAGTGAACGCAACATACAATATTCAACATAGAAGCAAACATTTAATTTGTTCGTCGGAAATTTGTGAGAAATTAGAGCAAATTTTTTAATTAAAAGTGAAAAACACGAAGGAGATTGAGATTGAACACAGTGTGGAGCGCGCTTATCGGTTGCTGATTGCAACACGTGCCATACGACTTGCCACTGTTTGTGCAGCAGCCATTTATTGACAGGCTGTCGGTGCGACAGCCATAATTGCCAACATGTTGCAGCTGTGTTGCATTTACCTTTTGTTGTTGCTGTTGCTGTTGCTGTTGCTGTTGCTGTTGTTATTCCACCAACTCATTCATTTTAGTCACTCCTTTGACTAAGAAGTCGTGACCGACGGCCGGTGTTTGTTGCCTTGTTGACTGCATCACTATCGTTCGCATGCTGTCATTTGTCAACGATTGTTGATGATGTTGTTGTTGTTGTTGCTTATATAGCTGTTTTGGTGCAATGAGCAACAAATTGCTGCCATCAAGCACTCGCATTTCGGCGCTGCAGCCAATGGCAGCAAGTGTTGTTGCTGCAATCTCTATTAACTTAACAAATTATCTTCGTGCACCTCGTCAGTTTGAGGCTACACCTCCTTCCTTCTTCTGCTTCTCCTTTTTCCCCAACAACATCTTCTTCTTCGTCTAATTATTGCTGAGCATTAATTAAGACATGATCACCGGCGCAATGTGTTGCATCTCAAATGGCTGTAAGCTAGTGTGTACTCAAATTTGTCGCTATAAATATGAAATCACATATGTTTATGGGTGTGTGTGTGTGTTTTAAAAGTGATATTTTTATATTACCCGCAAATATCAGGTTATGCAAGAATTTCGGTTAAATGATTTTGACCTCGAGCTTTCGGCAGATTTTTTGTTTAGTCTTAGTAAGTGGATAATGCGCTTTACACGATCAGATCTCTGCGGTGATTTGACATTTTTGATGTGGGTGGGATTGGAATGCAAACAAAAATTATTATTAAAGTTGTTAAATCTCGTTCTTATTTAACAATAAATCTCGACTATAGTCTATTTTATAATATTCTTTCTTTCGGACTATTTCTGTATCTCTCAGAACTCTACCAAATTTGTGAGGATTGTATAGTTTTAGACGAACATTTCAGAGTTTTAGGTTTATGTTAAGATAATCTATTGATTTTCTCATGTTACCTATCTATATTTGATAATACTTAGATTATAAAACCCATTGATAACTTGACGTGACTTCTTACATCACCTTCTTCTGTGAGATCATGACAAAAAGCTTTTGAATCTCACGTTTTCGTACAACCGCATGAACTAGCGGATATGTAATTGAAAAATCTGTGTAGAATTGTATGTTCAAGGCGCTTTTTCGTGTCTTAATATCAACTCAAAATATGATGAGACGGTTCTAAGATTGACAGGTTATCAGCCTATCCAGCGAATTCTGGTGACGAGATATCGACTGCAGCCTCCAGAAATTTATATAATCACCCAGCATGCTGAGTACATATTCTCTGATTCTCTAGCTAATTGATCACGTATTCTTGAGGCTGCTATGGAGCTTCGAATGGTATAGCCCCACTATTCTCCAAGTCTTCGAAAAGCAAGAAAAAAGAAATGTTATTTTTCGGCTAGTGGTATCCACACGGCGAGCAGAGGTCTAGTACCTATTTTAATCAGGGCGTGCTACTAAAACCTACAGATTACATATATTTCCTTTATATTGAAAGGATCATTGTGTATATTTTGGAAAATTTGTAAGAAATAGTCTTAAGAGTTGTGTTCCAAGAATGAAAGAAAGATTTTTAGGAGGGTCATTCAAATTTCTATTTAATAATAACATTAAATTTACATCCAGAGAAAACAAAAGAATTATGTAATTTGGTGCGATATAGAACAAAGCTTGATTTTAATCCAGAACCTCCGAACAAAATTGTATTTAATATATCTAAATAAAATAAATTACTATTTAATATACAAATAATAACAGCATACAAAAACAAATACAACAATAAAATTTTTTTTTTTCGGTTTTGCGCTGCGAAACAAACCAGGAATACATGCGAATTCATTTATAATGTCGCCTCGCGTTTCAATTTATTTTATTTTTTTGTTTTCTTCTTGCTTCGCTGCAAATGTGTTGCGCAACACTGTTTTGTCGTTCGCAATGTTGCCGACAAACGTCAACGGCAGCAGACAGACAGAAGTTGCAGCACGAATGGCGATGACTGTGCTGAGCGCGACGCGATGTTGGCTGTTGGGCGGCAAGTCGCAATGCCGCCTGGCACGTTTTTGACCTAACAAATTCCATACAACGCACAAGATTAATGAATGAATGAAAAAGGCAAAAGAAAACAACAACAACAACAACAGCAAGAACAACAAGTAAGCAAATACAGAAGAATTGATTTGTGCGGGCAAACAAACGCGGAACGCGATGGAGGCAAACAAGCCGCGGCAAAAAATAAGCCAAAAGCTGACAATCGCAGCTAGAATGAAGACAAAAAAACGGGATGGTGAGCCATTGTCTGCTCGTGGCTCTGCGCTTGAGCCACATGTAAACAAAGCGCCGGCGCTCACACCGCCACACCTCAAACGAGAGGGAAAACGAACAGACCAAAAACGAAATCATCATGTGACCAAGTAAGAAGACTAAAAAGACCGCCGTCGCCAAGTGCGATCGAGTGTGTGGTACATGCAAGTGGTGATGGCCAACAGGCCCACCGGCCAATTACCGAATGACAGCAGAAAAATCGCAAAAGCGTGAAAGATGACGACAGCGAACATCAATTGATGGGGGATTCGGGTAGCGCCGCGGGCGAAACTTCGCGTTTGTAGTTGCGGCGGCAGAAGCGCTGAATATTCGACACTCAGCGCAGACGCCGCCGCATGCCATGGCGAGCAAATGCGAAAAAAAAATTATAAAAGAAAAAACATAAAAATAGTTTCATCAAATAAAATCCAACAGTGAGTTACGGGCATCTGCTGTTGAACTTGCAAAAATTCATTTTGCATAAAAAAGCAATCAACGGCAAACATATTTTTGTGAAATGTACAGATATTAGCGTATGATTTATTTATTTGCATTTGCTTGCTTTTTTGTTGTTGTTATTTTCTCTACTTTTCATTTGTTTACCTTTGTGCACAATTAAAACGTACACGAATTCCACACGAACGCACACACACTCGCGAACGCGCATGTAACTGCATATTGGCTGTGGAGACTCGCTTACACGCAACATTTGATGCAATTATTGTGTCAAATTAAAAATTAGCATAAAACGATTTGCGACCACCGCGGCGACGCGATGCCGAACAGCTGAGTTGGACGGAGCGAAGTGGAGCGGTGTGGTGCAGCGCAACCCACACACGCTGTGTCGAGCGCCTATGCACATGGAGCAGCAAGAAATCAGATGTTGCCAAATAATAAACACATAAAAACTGAAATATTTTTTTATAAAAAAAAACTGTGTGGTAAATAAGTGTATGCAACACAGTGGTGGTCAGACAAAAGTTACCATCAGCGAATATTGAAGAAATCTTGATTGATTTGAGCACAATCGGCTGAATGTTTATATTCTAGTCTACTTTAATTAGAAGACTTTGAATATATTCAATTCAATTTTAATGAGAAAATATACACAAATTTCAAAATTTGCTTGTCAAAAACAAGTTTCTTAAAGATTGAGATGGTTTTGAGAGTTGATAGCTGTCAGTGTCAGAAAAATAGTATTTGTAAATTATATTGGTCTACAACCAATAGATGTCTCTAGGGTCAATCACTGGTCGATTAAATCGATTCAATCGTTTTATATCGATCTTGGACATTTGTGTCAACTTTAACCCAACAAAATATTTGTAGATATCTGTTTGCACTCCAAACTTATTCTCAACTGAAATGTCACTTTTTGAGCCGAATTCTCGACATTTGCACGGAATACGCATGCTGCCAGAAAGAATGGTCAAAAATAGTAGGTAGCGACGGCCAATATTTTGAATAACATTTTTGTAACCGTTTTAATACAAAAAAAGGCTTAAATTTACAAAAAAAAACGGGGGAAGCAAAGTTGTAGGGCAATAAAAAATTAAACTGTATTGCCAAAGTACTATTTTAAAGTTGCTACCGAAAAAATGTCTGTATTTAGCTCAATGTAAACAACATAAAAATGGACTTTAGATTATTCTTAAAGACTAATATTTATGAGGAAGAAAGAAATACATTTGAGTTATAAACTTTCATGCATAATTATGTGTGCTGATAGGGAATGAGACAATCTAATATACAAAGCATGAAACAATTAAATAACGGTATAAAACTGTCAAACCATATGTTCAAAAAGTAACGGGATTTTTTTTTTAATTTCCAGTTATACAATTATGTTTATTATTTCCAAGGGGCCAATTATCAAGAAAATATTTTCTTTAATATGTTTATATATATGCCCAGGAAATACTATAAAAATTTCAGCTGTATTCTTTGCTCATTTTGTCTGTAGCAGTCGCTAGTTTTTATGAGCTTGACGATTTTCGTGTGTTGAAAGCTTATACTTCGTTGCTTGTTCCTGAAAAACAATACTGTAACGATGTAACTTTTTCCTATTTCCAAAAATAAAGAGTACCATAAAGAAACGTCGTTTCACAATCATATGATAATTGACGAAAGAGCCAAAGGCTAATCTAAAAAATCTTGATTGCAAAGTATTTCGACGATTGGCGTAAGTGCATAATATCGATTGGCGACTATTTTAAACGCGTCAACATTAACGTAGAATAATGAATAAATATGTTTTTCGAAAAACGAAAATTCCCGTTATTTTTTGAACACACCTCGATAATCCGACAGTAGTGAAATTCAACATTATTGCTCAATGTGGATACACAATATATTGATTTTCAATCTACATTATTCTCTGTAATTCTTTACTGAAATCATTTTTGTGACTACTACTGTAAATCCATGCTCATCTACATACATACATATGTATATGTTGCCATTGTTGCTTAGTTCACTTGTTCACTTGTTAAGTTGTAAATGTTAAGTTGTAAATGTTAAGTTGCAGCGTTATTTTCACGCGCTAATCCGCGCAGCAGCTTCAAATTGGCAAAATAAGTGCGATGTCAACTAGTCACTGCGTCCGATTGAATGTCTCACCAATTCGTTGATAGACAACCAAATGACAAGCTAACGGTTTTTTTACCTTAAATTTTATTTAATTTATTTAAAAAAAATAACATTTGAAGTGCGACTCTGTCAAAGCTTACACTTGTGCGCAGTGTCATTTGGTAATCGAATTTTTGTTTGCTGTATTTTTTCTCGTTGTTGCTGTGCTCATTGTTGCAGCTAGTAAGCATTTTGTAATCACAGTAATGAAGTCGTTTGGCAATCGACCGCCAACCAAGCAAATGAAACACAACAGCGAACTCACTTGTTCGACCAACCACTGAGATCATCCGTGGAAAAGGCCAACTTAACTGGCTACATCAGCGCGGCGTCATCTTAATTTCATCAGCAAATATAAAATTTGTTATGTTTTTTTCGTAATTTTTATATGCAAATCCAGTTATTTGAGTACACAATTTTTGCAAATATTCGTATTTCGTTAGTTCGATGAGGTAACCTATGGTAATTCTATGTAATTTCTTAAACAACAATACAGATAAGTGAATACATGCACGAGTGAATTTTGAGATGTCAACAGTTCAATAATGGGTCATATCTTGCTCGTAAAAATATGTTTCAAATATTGTTTAATAGACAGTTTACTTTTGTTACAATACGAGGTGGGTTCAAAAAATAGTGGGAATTTTCGTTTTTTCTTTTTTGAAAAAAATATTTATTCATTTGGCTACATTAATGCTGTCGTCTTCAAAATAGTCCCCTTTCGATGTTATGTACTTATGCCAGCGCTTCTTCCAATCGTCGAAACACTTGTCAAACTTTTTTTTTGATTTTTTGATTAGCCTTTGACTCAGCGATTTCACGTCTCCAAGCCTGTGAAATTTTATTTTTTTACAATTCCCGTTATTTTTTTTTCTTCCTTTTTTCATAAAGAAATTTAAACAAATTTTTAAAGCCGATTTCCCTTAATTTAGCTGAAATTTTCCTTTATTTTCATTTATTTATAGTCACAGCGGCAATCGTCTTAATTTTCAGGGGCCAGTAGCACAAATTCTCAATAATATTAACTACTGAACTTCATAACCCTTGACCAATACAAGAAAACATAAAATATTTGTATTATCTTATCTTTGGGAAGCCTAAACTTTTCAATTTAAGATACCTGCTCACAGGAAGTAATCGTATTTCTCAATTTTAACATATATGGATTGCAATATATCCATGTTTTATACTTAACAAAATTGTGTTATACAATAGGGCATACGATCGAGTAGCAGCTACCTTGGCACCTATTTCGTAAACATATTTTTCAAGTCAAGAAATTTTCTGTGCTATCTTACTTTAACAAAGGTGTCAAAAGACCTAGAAAAATATGAAGTTATAATATCCACGTTTATAGAAAATATTCCCAGTTTAGTAGAGATACTATTTTCTAAATTTGCATAGTAAGATTAATATGATAGATTGTGAAAACTATCAGAAAAATGGATATGTATCGTCTAAATTTCCGACTAACACATCATATCTCGGGTCTGCACGGGTCCACGGAATCAAAACAGACATAATTTTGCTCAAAACTGTTTGCTAAATAGACTACAATCGGAACCTCATTTCAAACACAATTTCGGAATTTCGAATTATGATGAGAACCAAATCTTCCCCTCAAAGTTGTGTAAATAATGTGAAGTTAAGAAGCTAGAACTTAAGTGATTGAATATTGCTAGGTAAACACCACCCAGATTGCCTTCAAATTATTATTTTTTTAATTTCTCAGTTATGTTATGTCTCACAGAATTATATGCATTTACTCTCCGAATCGAAATAAGTCACATGACAATTACTGACTGCATACAAGTATGTGGCATTAGATTCTTTAAAAACCAGCTCTTTAATATTCATGAAACAATTGCGCAACACGAGACGAACTAGAATTATGAGTGCAGCAACGCGAATGTGAACCCGAGTACCATAAAACCGAAACGAAACGCGTTAAGGTATTTTGTGGCATGATAAATGGCTTGCCACCTAAGCAGCCGAACAGTACGACTGACTGCCAAGACGGACATCAAATGCATGCTATGCATATATATGTATGTATGTATGTGTGTGTGTGTTTGTTTCTGTTTCTGTGTGGCATTTGGCATACCTTGTGAACACAACAAAGTTGAAGCGCAGCAACGCATTGCGAACGCATTTTTTTTTTTTTTTTTTTTTTTTTTTTTTTTTTGTTGTCGGAGGGGGAATCTTCAAAAGATACCGTATTAAATAGTATACGGCATGCACGATTCATCCCATTCGCTTAAGATACACCAATTTTGGAATCACGCCCAGCAACTCTAAGTTTTGCAGGACTTGCGAAGAGGGACGCCTACGTACTAAACCCTAAACTCCGTCTTCTATAGCTCTTTATTCTCCCTTGCGGTACCACCGCTAGGTATTTCATCACAAGGGTAAGCTTTAGCCAATTTGCTCATCTCCAATCCAATTTGGTCTACTGGTCACTCGTCATCCTCCTTTCGCTGCTACGTTGCCACTCATTCTTTCTTAGCTCTGTTAGAGCTCTCGCGGACCATGCTCTTACTTGATTCCATACATTTGGTGATTGGATCATGTGCGCCACTATATTTCCTGGTGTGAGGCGTTCCTTTAGTAATTTCTCCAGTTCCGTTCTTTCACATTCAAAACGAGGACACTCAAAGAATACATGTAATGCGTTTTCGCATCCATTGTCACAGAGGGAGCATTCAGATGCATCGTCATGTCCATACTTTTGTAGGTATTCTCTAAAACAGCCGTGTCCAGTCAGGAACTGCGTCAAGTAGTAGTCTGTTTCACCATGCTGTCTTTCTACCCACTTTTGAATGTTTTTGATAAGCCTATATGTCCATCTACCTTTTGTCGTCTCGTCCCAGCGTTTCTGCCATTCATTTAGGCTCTTTTGCCTTTCGTCATTTCTCTCTTCTGTTGTCAGGCGTCTCTCCGTACTTTTCATTTTGTCAAAAATTCTTTTTTGTTCCATCGCTGCAATGTCTGGTGGCATGATACCAGCTATAACTCCGACCGCCTCGTGTGATACAGTCCGAAACGCACAGGAAACTCTAATTGCACTTAACCTTATTATAGATTTTGCCTTTTCAGCGTATGATTTATGCTGCAGTGCAGGTCCCCATATAGGTGCCGCATACATTAGTACCGACTGACTCACTTTGGCTAAGAGTGCTCGTCTACTCTGGCTCGGTCCACCAATGTTAGCCATTAGTCTGGATAGTGCAGCCGTAACCCTTGCCGCTTTTTCACAAGCCTTGTCAATATGGGTCTTATAGTTTAGTCTCACATCTAACATCACGCCCAGATATTTCAGGGACTGCTGTGTGGTTATATTGTACCCGTCAATATTTAGCGTAGCAGTCTCTAGCTTTTTCCTACTTGTAATTAGCACAGCTTCTGTTTTTTGTCCTGCTAGTTGTAGTTTAGTTTCTGTTAGCCATTCTTTTATTTTAGCCGCGGTCTCATTGCATATATGCTCTATTTGGGTGATTTCTTTTGCCACCACCGTCACTGCTATGTCATCAGCATATCCGATTATTTCTACCTCCTTTGGTAGGGGGAGGCGCAGCACTCCATCGTAAAGTATATTCCAAAGTAATGGACCTAAGACTGAACCTTGGGGTACTCCGCCCATCACTGCGTAGTTTTGTGGTCCTTCATCAGTATCATATAATAGCATTCTATTGGACAGGTAATTTGACACAATCTTTACTAGATATAACGGCGTTTTTTTTAGTTCGAGAGCTTTTATAATGTGAGGCCAGTAGGCCGAATTGAAGGCATTCTTCACGTCGAACGTTACCACCGCACAGTATTTTTTAGAGCCATACATCCATCTGGTTCCTTCAATGGCTCTGCTTGCGACATCAGTTACTTTCTGGATTGCATCTATTGTCGACCTTCGTCTTCGGAAACCATACTGATTGTCTGCCAAACCCGGTAATTCATTTTCTAGATGTTGCTCCAGTCGAACACATATTATTCGTTCTAATATTTTTCCCATTGTGTCCAGCATGCATAGCGGTCGGTATGAGCTTGGCTCTCCGGCTGGCTTGCTTGGCTTCTGGAGGAGGACCAATCGCTGCTTCTTCCATATTTTTGGGAAAACACCCTCTCGTACACACTGCGAAAACACCTCCGTGAAAGGGGCGGAGTTGTGTTTAATGGCGATCTTTAGAGCTTTGTTTGGAATGCCATCTAATCCAGGTGCCTTGTTGCTGGCGAATCTTTCTGCTGCTTCAACTACGTCTTTTCCGGTGACTATTGGTATTCCTGTTATTTCAGTTCCCTCGTTATGCCATTCATGTGGAGTTTGCGTGGGGAATAGAGTTTGTACTACAGTCTTAAGTAGTTTAGGGCATGTTGGGTTTTGTCCCTTGCGGCTTCTAACTTTTGTCATTACTATCTTATAGGCATCCCCCCATGGGTTTTCTTCTAGTTTTTTGCAGAGCTCTTTAAAGCAGCAGGCCTTGCTCTCTTTAATAGCTTTCTTGAGTTCTTTTCTCTTCTTCTTAAACTGATCCTGCAGCATTAAATACTCAGTTGTTTGTCGCCTCCTTTGGCACAGACGCCTCGCTTTATGACATTCATTTCTTATTTCCTCATTCCACCAGTACGCTGGCTTTCTGTTTGAACACTGTTTTTTCCTGTGCATTGATGCATCGCAGGCTTTACTGACGAATTTCACGAGTTGCTCCGCCTTCCGTTCCACGTCTAATGCGTCGTTTGGAGATCCGTCTAACATTAATTTGAAGAGATTTTCATCAAGAGTTTCAATTTTCCAACCTCTGGTTTGCGCCGTCTTGGGGGTCTTACGTCCTTGTGTACGTTCTTGGTTACCAATTTCTAATATAATGGCCAGATGGTCGCTGTGGGTATACAGGTCACTCACCTGCCACTTAGCTGTACGCACGAGGGAGCTGCTAGCGAAAGTGATGTCAATCACGGAACCACGTCCATTCTTTTCAAAGGTATTTTTATTACCAGTATTTAACAAGACGATATCCTTTGACGAAAAAGCTTTCAGGAGAGCATCTCCTCGCCTGTTCGTGTATGTACTCCCCCATTCAATCGCCCATGCGTTAAAGTCACCGGCCACAACGTTTATTGTTGTGTTTGATATTTCTCGTACTAGACTGTCAAGGAATTTTTCGTATTCACTTTGTGGGATGCTTGGCGGGACATAGCAGCTATATATGTTTATCCCACAAATTTTTGCCCGTGTGTAATAGGGCTGACCTGTCAGCGGGTTGTTTTGAAAAACTTTGTCTCCACAGGCCCATATGGCTGCTTTATTCGTCAGGTCGGAAGTCCATGTTGCTGTGCTTAGGTTTTTATACTGCTCGCTGATTATTACTACGTCAATTTTTTGTTCAAACACTGTATGTGTGAGTAGATCTTGTGCTGCCTCACAGTGGTTGAGGTTTAGTTGCAATACTCTCATATATTGGCCCTTTTACACGCTTCCTGGTAGAGGAGACATTTTTTGCTACCTATCTGGTGTTCGTAGTTCTCTTTTCCGTTCTTTTTACATGCACTGCAGGACGGCTTTTTCTCGCAAGTCTTCGCAAGGTGTCCCTTCTCTCCACATTTGAGACAACACTGGCTTCTATCATCTGGGTTACTACAGGCTCTGGCCAGGTGACCATATTCGAAGCACCTGAAACACTTTATGAGGTTCGGCTTCTCTCTTATCCGGCATATTACCCATCCAATTTTTATTTTTCTTGCCTCGAGGAGTGCCCTGGCTTGTAGTGCAGGGAGGCTTAAGACTGCTGTCTGTGTGCCTGCATACGCCGACCTGATGGTTTTGATTGAACCTTTATCAAAGTCATCAAGTTCTTTTATCTGGCTTCGAATAGCATGTGATATATCTTCTTCGGTAGTGATTTCATCAAGGTCCTTAATTTCTAATGTGATTTCGTGGGTAAGTGCTTTAATTTTTGCTTGATTCCCAAGCACTTTCCCTATCTCCTTGGTATAGTCACCTGTGCTTTTCATTTGGACATCCTTTAGCTCCAATAACATTTCTCCTTTGGCAGTTTTTCTGATTCTGCTTACGTTTTCACCGAGTCCCTGGAGAGCGTCCTCCTTCTTCACCGCCCTCAGAATGTCACTATAGGACATATTTCCGGTTCGTGCAATGACTATGGCATCGGGTCGTGGTGGGTGTTTTTTCAACATCTTCTTTTTCTTCCTTATCTCTGTCCAACCATCTTTTGTTTCCTTCACTTGTCCTTTTTTAGCCGCGATAGGCTTATTAGCGTTCCCCTCCTTTATTGTTTCCCTATCTGTCTCCTCCTCAAGGGTGATTTTATTCTTCTTTGGTGGCGTTCGACGCTTCGTCTGTCTTTCGTCCCTCGGTCTCTTAGGTGTGATTTCCGTAGTCACAGGCAAGTGTAAAATGTTCCTTCTCTCCTTGTTTTTAATGTATTCTTCTTGCGCCTTTTCGTATAATTTTACCACGTGGTTAAGCAAATCTCTGTGATTGTTGTTGATGGATCGCTGTGGTGGACGCATCAGCTCCACCAGCCTCTTAAGTTCATCCCCCAGTTCCATCATATGGTCTCTACTCGGTTTTGCCTCTTTGGTCAGCGGTGTGCTATCCTGCAACGCTGGCGGTGACGACCTTGCTCTTACGGGCTTTTCCACACTTAGCACTTTTGTGGGCGATCTGCCAAGCCTTGGGGCACGTTTAAAGGGGTCCATGTCTATGTTTGGTGTTGTTTTGGACGAGCATGTTTCCAGAACTCTGCTAACTCCACCACTAGCGTTTTCATTATCGCTACAAATCGCATCAGTATTTGCACTATTAAAAATTTTTCTCAGGTTTGGTTCCATTCTTTCTTTTTGTTTGTACCAGCGCATCGTGTGCAGGGGGGCGGGCCGAAATAGACAGGAACGGGTATACCCTCGGGGACGATGCCCCTACCCCAGTTCCCTGAGGCCTGTCCTTCGCTTTACCAGTCCCGGAATACACGGACGGACTAGCGCTCGCCCGGGGCAACGCAGACTACTAATCCTGCGCCCAATGCACACTTCTTGACCAGAGCCCGAAGGGGCTGGTTTCTGATACACACCGCGACTGCCACCTCGGCAGAGCAAGCTCACATCACCCTATCAATCTTACCAACGGAGAAGTCGTTACTAGGATTTTAGGGACTCCCAGTGCGCCACGATGTGTACCGGTCACTTAGTGTTATCAGCCGCACCTAACATGGTGTACAGTCGCTGACCAGGAAGCCGCCCATTTTGGGTCCGTCGCGCCTGGATTTTTGTATTACTCATTATGCCTGTGCATAATGAGGGGGACACATATTTCTATGAGGCGGTGTCGTTTCGCCACAGTCACAGGAACTTCACCGGATTTGCTAGCTTTTATACCGCATCCTCCGCTCCTGCCGCTCATCGTCGGGGGTTGCTTATTCGTTTAGACTTATTACGCAACTAACCTGCTACTACAGGCCGTCCGGCTATCCGCGACCTGCCGACCCCCCCGGTAGCTTAGAGCCTAGCTGAGTGGATTGCTTCTATTGAAACAGTCCCATCGGGAATTGCGAACGCATAAGCGCATAGAAATGTACATTTTCGTGCAATTTTGTGCACAATCTCGTATCGCCTTGGCCCATGCCAAGTTGCAGCAGCAGCGACTGCAGCGGACCCAGCGTTAGCCAGCCCATTCGTGCGTCCGCCCGCCCGTTCATGTCCATCACTCATTCACACACCTTAATTCGCATTTAATTTACGAGCGTTTCGTGTTGTTGTCAGCGCTGTTGTTTTTACTGCCTGCCTTTGTGTTGTAGCAAAGGAAATTCTCAGCTTGTTTCTTCACGAAAAAAAAATCACAACACTTAAAAACAAACAACAACAAGACGAAATTCTAATGCGCACAAAGCAAAACAAACGCGTCCAGCAAATAAATTAAAATTTTCAATGCGAAAAGCAAGACGCAGGCGGCGCAGGGAAGGTGGACGCACGCACGCGGCACACACAAACACACATTAATGCACATGAACACGTTGTAGGTGCGACCACTCGACTCGACTGCGGACTCACGAATATTTGCTGGGCGCGGGACGGCCGGTGCGCGGCCGGTCGGTGCAGTTAGGCGAGCAATTTGTAGCAATGTCACGTTCCGCAGATACTTTTGAGTGACTTTTAACACCGTCGCCGGTCGCCACCCGCTTGCCCACTCTGCCGCCCTCAGGCTCTGCAACTGCACGAAATGAATTATCTCCGGGTTTCGGCGTGCTAAGTGAAAAAAAAGTGCATTTGTGGCGTGCGTTCGCGTTCGCCACCACCCGCACCGCCAAGTGGACGCCAAGCAAATGCACTAAATTATTGTTAAATGCCAGGCTTTGCATACCAAACAGTCTGGAGAATTGTCCGAAAATTGTGAACGCACATTCCATAAGCGTTTTGTTCGTTGATTTTTCCGGCTGGCATAATAAATCTGTCAACGCCAAAAATGTTGAAGTTAGGGCTCAACAATGCGTGCACTAAAACACAAATACACGTAATATTTTGTTGTCTGTCATTTTAAGTGACAGTGACAGTGACACTGACGACTACAGCTCACAACACACAGATGACAATGTTGTGAAAATGCCTAATTTGTAGGTGATTAATCAAGCGGTATTTGGGAATTAGGAAGTGCAAGGATTCCTCTTAATGCAGCAATATTGATGGGCAAGCAATAATTCTTGGTTACCAAAAATACTTTCCACAACAATTAGTACTAGTGTAGTCCTCCAAAATACTTGACATGTTGACTGTAGTAGTTGTCACTGTGGTTTCCTAAAGTACTCAATTCTATTCAGAAGCTGTTAAATGAGGTCAATTATGATACTGACTGACTCAATTTGGTATTAATTGTCGATGAATGTTGAGTTTATAGCTCTGACATCGAAACCAAAGCACAAACATCTGAATGGAAGAGCTCAGAAGAACCACGACCGAAGGAATCCGTCAGTTTAGCTCAATAAACCCTATGGAATTGTTTTGATTTGTATATCACATAGAGTTCGCTGGCTATGCACTCAAGGCTGGTTAAGGAATACTTTACTTCAGTCAGTCAGTCAGTGACATCGTTCTTTACAATCAGACTGGATAGCGGAATCGCAGGAAATTGTAGGGCTAATGAGCTAGCAAGGTTAGGTACGTCTGTCTCACCAACAGTCTCATGGGAACATGTAGGAGCACCGTTATTCTACATATTGTGGTTTACTATTGGACAGTTGCGCCTCGACTGAACTGGGCAAACGATGTTCAGTCACTTGCACTTGCGCAATCGACAGATTCTTTTGGCCTGAGGTGAATCGCAAGAGGTCTAAAGTGATCTTCATCCTTAGTCGATGTACGCTGTTACTTTTTTGAACAACCGCGCAATCTAGTGGATATAGAAGTGAAAAACCTCTGCAGATTTGTAGTAGACTCAGGCCGCTTTGTCGAAACTTAATACCAAAGCAAGGGTGTGATCCTGATGCAAACTATATCAAAATAATTCCTAACAAAGATAAATTAGTAGAGAGAAACCGATCGAGGCACGATGTCCATATTGGTGAATTAATAAAATATAAAATATTTTATAAAAAAGTCGATTAGTTCATGCTTAGTCGACTCAAAAGTTGTAGATCCCTCAATTTGTCGTATAATATCAGTATTAAGACAGAAGTGGGCTGGAGTGCCTATTCAAGCACTTAGGAAAATATATAAGATTTTGACCCCGTCAAAATGTCTGTAAAATTATATACTTTTATATAATGAGTTAACCCAAGCAATATTTAGCTGATAACATTAGTAACCACATTATTTGTCATTTATTTCCTATTAAACTTGAAAAAGTTAATTAAAAATGGTTCTTTTCGAAGTCAGTACGTGATTTCCAATGAATTATAACATTTAGCCACAAAGTGTTTTAATCTACTGATTGCTAGTCACGGACGTCACATTAATTTGACTTCATTATTAGCGGCGATAAATTAGGTGCAAGGTGTAACAATAATAAGTTCATTTAATAGCAGCACAGCAGCCGCTAACTAGCACATTTGCCATAACCACTTAAACCTGCCACTTGCCGCTTGGCACTTGCCACATGCAACACCTTTAGCACATTTGCCACACTTTAGAACCGCCAGCAATCGCTACCAATCGCTTTGATTGCGCTCCGCCCATTCTCGGCCAGGCGCTCGGCTCGGCTGTCCAGTGGCATTGCCAGTTTTTGCCAACCGGAATGCCCGCTCGAGATCGTGTCGAGTCATTTTCCTTCCGCACCTGCAGCGCCAACAGTGGCAAATAATCGAATTGCGCTTGGCCAAATAACACTTGCTCATTTGTGGCCACTACGGCCACTTCGGCCACTTGGTTACTTAGTTAGTTGGGCTATAATGCGTTCGTTGCGGCCGTCGCGTCGCATTTATTTACCTTCGGCGCAGCCAATCGTATTCGTCACTGGCTCTGCGATCGACACTGTTGGTTTGGTAAATTAACTTGTTGTTTTTGGGCTTGTTTATTGTCGCCGTTAATGCAACATTATTACTGTTTAACTAACATTTTACATGGTTGTTTGCTGTTATTATCATTATTGTTGTTGTTGTTGTTGTGGCGAAAATCAAATTTTATGTTGATGAAGAGTTTTTTGATTTTTTTTGTTCACTCTCACCTTCCGTTCGTTTTAATGCTCGTAATTGTGATTTATTGTGTGCTCATTTGAGTTGAGAAGCTGCTATGGAAAATTAATGTAAACATGATTAAACTGCAACCGACACAGCGACACAGTAGTTTAGGTGTGTAATAAATGTTGGTTGGTGAATTGCACATTAATGCCTTAAATTGTCTTATGTATGTATGTAATTAAATGCAACAAGGTGTAATTTATTAACTGGAACGGTACTTATATACATATGTACACATTTATGTATGTAACTGTATTTACAGCTAATTGAGTGCTTGCATAATGCTCAGTGACAGCAATTCTAAAATAATTAAGCAATCGCCGCAGTTTTAGGTAATGTGCGCAATAAAATCGCAACGGCATAAAAGGTAATTCTGCCGCGGGGCCTCAATATGGACTCTCGGCTCGACTCTCTGCTGTATGGAAAATCAAGTTGCATAAGCGTTTTTGATTGATTGATGTAGTTGTTGGTGAACGTTAATGACAGATTTAACATGATTGAATGGTTTTAATTTTGAATTATTGTTTTTGCAGCAATTATATTATATTTAGAGAATAAGAACATTTTAATTTACCTTAACTAACATTAGTACCGGTAATGTAAGTTTTTAGGGTTTTTTGCAATTTGACAGAAAGCAATGTGGTTTGTTCAGGGTTAAAAGCTGAAGAAGAAAAAGTGAATAATAAGTTCCATTTTAGATTTTTTTTCATATATTAGATAGTTTGTTAGCCGCATGGTTTTCAAGTCTAGAAAAAGAAGCAAAGTAGGTTGGTCTTGTATTGAACGAAGAAAAAACAAAGCACATGAAGGACACACACAAATATTCCGCGTGTCTTGGGAACTATGTCACTGTTGGCAGCTATAAACTCGGAAAAAGTGAAGTACTTTGTCTAACTCGGAACCAGCATAAACACCATGAAAAATCATAGATTGAAGATCAAGCGCATAATAAATCTTGCCGACAGGTGCTACTTTGGAATCAGTAGACAATTGAGACGCAGATCGTTCGCTCGACGAACAAAAATTACGCTCTATAAGTCTGACATTATTCCGTCCTATTATACAACGCAGAAACA
Organism: Zeugodacus tau; assembly: GCA_031772095.1. Taxonomy (NCBI): domain Eukaryota; kingdom Metazoa; phylum Arthropoda; class Insecta; order Diptera; family Tephritidae; genus Zeugodacus; species Zeugodacus tau. The sequence continues at coordinate 68,000,942 of CM062650.1, read as the reverse complement.
TGAACGCCGACAAACCGAGATTATATGGTTTTCATTCGAGAGAACTGTTCTCCGCAAAATCTTTGGAGCCGTTCACCTGTGCGAGAAATACCGAAGAAGATGTAACCATGAACCATGAACTGAACTCATAGGTGGACTAAGGATGATAGGGCGTCCACGCATTCAATGAAAGGTCAAACTGCATAAGGTCCTATCTGAATGTATAATTTGTGCGATCCTTTGCTATAATAGAGGCAACTGGCGAAGTAATGTGCTTGGCCCAGACTGAACCACGGCCAAAGAAGAATAATACTTGTTTCGTAGTTGGTCTTTTCAGGACCTGGTCTCACTTGATTTATACTCAGTTTGGTTTGCCATGATAATGAACAGATTTACGCCGGAACAATGTTTATTGCTGACATACGGTCCCAATTGTTGCAAAAAGTGGAATTTTTTCGAGCCAGTCACAGCGGCCACTTGCCCGAAATCAGAGTTGAAAATCAGAAGCGCAATTTGTGGAATCTTTATAATTGCAAGCACAACTAAGCGTTTCGGAAAGATCCTTTTGTATCGGTAGCAGAATATTTCTTACAAAATTGAGAATGAGAGGTATTTGTTTTCAAGACTAACAACAGCCTAAAATAATATGATAAAATAAATCAAGAACAACATTTTAGTTTGAGGTCACTATGTTAGAGATCTGTACTGAAATCTATATAAGAGAGTATGATATTGAAGATACCGCTCGTATCCATCTCTTTCTCAGTTTATTTAATTAATACCAATTACTCATTCAATCCATGACTCTACAAGTTTCGGCGAATCGAAGGCGGTGTATATAGGAATTCTTTTATGTATTACATTTCTATACATATATACTAATATATTTACTGATAAATATACACTTATTTCATAATATTGTCGTTAACCCTTCGCAACACATACGAGATACAAAAATGTATTAGCCCACTTTTCACGTTCATATCGTAAATGCATCGCCGAATAATCCAATAAGTATCCACTTATTCAATCAATCGCATAAATCACTTGACCCCAAAACTCAAGAGCCCTGCACTGCACCCATAATATGCACCAGACCGATTGCATACAAATGCACTAGGGAAATGACTTTTTGTTGACTGTAATTTGCTAGGGCCATTGTCAAGTGTCGATGATTGAGTTCGTAGACGATACGATAAAAAAAGGGTCGATCGATCCATGGACAATGCATTCATATGTATTTAGCGTATGTAAGTATGTACATGTATGTATTGTGCGCTATTCCACTGCCCATAATTAGATGCAATTTTCCCTTTCTTCTATAATTTATATCAATAGAGTCTCTACTCAATTGATTTTTAAGAAATCTTACTTACAATTCATTCTTCATTCATTTCCAATTCCAATAACAATTATGATTACATATTAATTTATTAGTTAGAATATTGATGTGAAGAGCAAAGAGAAGAAGAGGAAGAGCAATTGTGATCGGTGCATAGATAAGTTTCAACGACAATTCACTTTGACATCTGACACAAATGATTGAGTGCAACGAAAACAAAAACAAAAACACCAAAAAAGCAAAAAAGCAAAAGTAAAAACACTCAGTTGAAGAAGTGTTGAAAAGTGTGGCAAAAAAAGGGTGAGAAAAGTGAGTTGCCAAACAAATAAACAATTGTCGGCGTATTATATTAGACTTCGTGTGCGTTCGATCTTGAGGTTAGACACGGTGTTGGCATTTTTGTAATTCATATTTTTATTTTTGTTTTTGTCTTTTTTCCAAGCTTGTCTGTTTATAAAACAATATATTGACAATGAGCATAGCATATGCTTACATACAGACGTACAGACATACAAGCGAGCATAGTTAGCAAATAGCTAAGCTGAGATAAAACTTAACCACGTCTCCAGTCAGGGATTTTGCATAATTTATGACTTTGTTAATTATTATTTGCTTTCCTAATTGAAGACGCTTGTCGTACGAGTATGTACATGTACTTAGGTATACATACATATGTATATGTATATATGTGTTTATGTATTCAGTTAAGTTTGTTTGTGTCTTCTACACGCTGCCCTGAAATCGATATGTTCCACAATTTGTAAAATCTATTCAAATATTTGCAGTTCACATATGCGAATTTTGCTTTGGAAGTTAAATATTTATGAAGTTGCAGTTTTTATTTTCAATTTAAATAAAGTGCTTAAATATTGAATGAGTATTTTTCCATAAGTGTAGAAGTGCTTTGGACGGCAAAGTTCATGAGTATGTAGTTAAATCTATAGGGAGTCAACTTACATATATTTCTTAAGAATTGGAGTATTTAAGGTGTTCAAAAAATAACGGGAATTCCATATTCGTCAGGCGCCGTGTGACTTTTTCTTATTTTCCGAAATCAAGTGAACCTTAAAGAGCCTAAAACCACGGCTGCGAGAACCAAGCATGCGAGTAATCGATGAAAAAGCCAAATAAAAGAGCTATTCTAAAATTCGAGTTTGAGAAGTGTTTCGAAGTGTATAATATCGAATGGTATAATATTTTGAATGTGCCAACATTACTGTTAACGGATAAATATATTACTTTAACAAAAATGCCCGTTATTTTTTGAACACATTTCGCATGATTCTAAAAGACTTAAAAAATTACCTCACCATGTTTATCAGACTAAAAGATTTAGAATTTAAAGAAAATTATATTAAACAAGAAAAAACCTTAACTTCGGCTGTACCGAAGCTAATATTACCTTCACAGGTGCATTTCTTTTAGTAACTATGTGTTTAAGCAAATCTAAAGACGTAAGAAAAAGTAAGTAAAAAACAAGCCCTTGATTCCGATCGTTCAGTTATATATGCTATAGTGAACCGATCTGAACAATTCTTTCGGAGATTAAATTATTTCTATGAGCAATAACTCACACCAAATTTCGTGAAGATATGTAGTAAAATGCGGAAGTTTTCCATACAAGCCCTTGATTCCGATCGTTCGGTTTGTATGGCAGCTATATGATATAGTGGTCCGAGTGATGGCAGTTCCGTCAAATGAGCCGCTGCTTGAAGAGAAAATAACATCTGCAAAATTTCAAAACGATATCTTAAAAACTGAAGGACTAGTTCGTATATATACAGACAGACAGACAGACGGACATGGCTAAATCGACTCAGTTCAACATACTGATCATTTATATATATACTTTATAGGGCCTCCGAAGCTTCCTTCTGGGTGTTACAAACTTCGTGACAAACTTAATATACCCTGTTCAGGGTTTAAATATTGGAATCTCACATATGGGAGTATGAAATCGGCGTCGAAAAAAAAATTCAGCTAACTAAACAAGCTTTAACTTTGCGAACCACACCCCTTAAAACACAGTCTTATGTAAAGATTATGTGTTATACTAAAGACATAGTATGAATCATTCAATATCATGCAGAAAAGGTGGAAAGAAATCTTCCTAAAATGCAAAAATTAATAGAGGAACATTTTGCAAAGTGAAAACCGAACGATTATGATCGATGAAATGATCATAAACTCCTCCTGATATGGTCTCGTACAAATACTTGTCACACAAAATGTGAAAACATTTAAACACAGGCACATATTCGTTGCAAAATGTATTAACAACATTGACCACTATATTAACTAATAAATTGCTTCGATTTACCAAATACGGTTTTGGCGAGCGCCACATTGACGGCGAAAAGCTGCCACACCGCCATTATTGGTACCAAAACCACCACCGACGCATTGTTGTTTGCTGTTGCGGCTCAAAGTATTGCCGTTAATGGTGACGAGTATGCGAAATGCGACGACAGAAATAGACGTATCAACAAAAATGACCTTTCCCACAATAAAAAACCAAAAAAAAAACGAAATGCATATGAATGCCTGCACTTATAAGTTAAGCCACGATTTCGCTGTTGTTGTTATTATTCAAATAATTATTGGCGTATGAAAGTCGCTGTTATTGTGTCACATGAACATTTTAAATACATGCGAGTGTGAGTAAGAAGGACCACTTTAGCACGTTGCAGCAAATACAGACGCACTTACCGCTGCTTATATGGTGTCTGGAGCAAGCGTATTACTTGTGCAATAGCAACCCTGTAGGAACAATTTTATAATTTTACTTGGTGTTGGGTTCTTTAACTTAGTCTAATTTTTTTAACTTTTAAGAAATTTTAAATTAAACAGAAAAAATTAAATAAAGTGAGGAAAGGAACCAATAATTTTATATATGAGATGTGTTCAACAAATAACGGGAATTTTAAAATTTTCAATTGTCTAAAAGTACAAAAGCCAAATATTTTATGTTTTATTATTATATAGTATACCTCAGAAAAATTAAAATTTTCAGCTGTAATCCTTACGTTTTGCTATTATTATTTTAATATACAGGGGAACTTCTCTAACTCAAATCACCATAATCCACAAAAAAACTTCGAGTTAGAGAGGCTTTGAGTTACAGAATTTCCATTAAAACATGAAATTTTTTTTAAAGCTGTAAAACATAGATTTATACAAATTTTTATTTATTTACTTCGCATAACGTATGTACATACATAAAACTTTATAAAATCTAATCTGGAATTTTGTTCGTTGTAGTTTGCTATTGTTTGGCTATTGAAGTCTGTATCCCATGCCTTTGTTACATGATTCATGCAATCCATAAGTATAATATCATATTTTTTGTTAGCCTCCATACGAATAAAATGACTCTTTTAAAATACTGCCTCGATAGTAAAATTTTATATTTTGTATTATGCCCTGGTCGAAAAGTTCGATTTATGGAAGGTATTTTGTATGAGATTTGACTTCTATTGCCCATTCTTGAGTTCGAGTTGTGGAGAACTTCGAGTTATGGAAGGACATTCGTATGAAATTTGATTTCTAAACGCTATTGCCAATTTAAAATTTCGAGTTATGGCGATCTTCGACTTATAGAAGTTCGAGTTATGGAAGTTCAACTGTATTAAAAATTTAAAATATTTTTTCTTTTAATACCCATTTTTAAACAAAATTGTAAAAGCACCAATATCCATTTGGAAATATTGAAGTCTCTTTAGTTCCAAAAAGTTGCGTTCCGGTGATTTTTGAATTTCCTACAGGGCATACAAATTTTCATACACATATAACTCCGTCAGTGTGTTAGTGTTTATGTTTTTATACTCTCGCAACAAATGTTGCTAAAGAGAGTATTATAGTTTTGTTCACATAACGGTTGTTTGTAACACCCAAAACTAAACGAGTTAGATATAGGGTTATATATACCAAAGTGATCAGGGTGAAGAGTGGAGTTCAAATCCGAATGTCTGTCTGTCCGTCCGTCCGTCCGTCTGTGCAAGCTGTAACTTGAGTAAAAATTAAGATATCTTGATGAAACTTGGCACACTTATTTCTTGACTTATTTCGAAAATGAGCAAAATCGGACCACTGCCACGCCCACAAAATGGCGAAAACCGAAAACACATAAAGTGCCATAACTAAGCCATAAATTAAGCTATGGAAATAAAATTTGGTATGAAGGATCGTACTATTAAGGGGCATATTTGGATGTAATTTTTTTGAGGAAGTGGGCGTGGCCCCGCCCCCTACTAAGTTTTTTGTACATATCTCGCAAACCAATAGAGCTATAGAAACCAAACTTTCTGCAGTCGTTTTTTTTAGCCACTTCCTAATACATTCCAAAAATGAAAGAAATCGGATAATAACCACGCCCACCTCCCATACAAAAGTTAGGTTGAAAATTACTAAAAGTGGGTTAACTCACTAACGAAAAACGTCAGAAACACTAAATTTCACATAAGAAATGGCAGATGGAAGCTGCACTCAGATTTTTTTACAAAATGAAAAATGGGCGTGGCGTCGCCCACTTTTGGGTCAAAAACCATATCTCAGGAACTACTCGACCGATTTCAATGAAACTTGGTTTGTAATAGTTTCCTTACATCCCAATGATATGTTGTGAAAATAGGCCAAATCGCTTCACAATCACGCCTATTTCCTATATACCAGAACTTTGAAGACGATCTGAATCGTTAACTTTACAATATATAAAGTAAGCACTAGTGAAGATATCGGTGCAGAACTTTGCACAAATACTATGTTAATAGTGTGGCAGCCCCATGCTAAAAATCACCGAAATCGGACCATAGGTTTTTAAGTCCCCATATATCGAACACGAGGACCTCGGTGCTTCTAACCTAATATTATGGTTTCCAACTTTCAATGGACTTTATACAATATATATGACGAATATGTCGGTCAAATTGTGTATTATATAATATAAATAAAGTTAAATAAATAAATTGCGAGAGTATAAAATGTTCGGTTACACCCGAACTTAGCCTTTCCTTACTTGTTTTTTTTTTTTTAATTTCTGCCACTTGTTGTTTCATAAGTTCTCCATTCTCAGCTGGTGAACCTGCCTTGCTTGCCTTGCCTTTTACGATCACTCTAATACACCCCCAACTTGGTGATTTTACTATAACGAAAATTGTTATTATTGTCATTGCAATGCTGTGGCTGGCAGATGAAGTGCCAATGAATCACCTGGTTGGATTGACTGACTTGAAAGCCTATAATTAAACTTATACACCATATTTGGCAACTGACACACACACATAATTGTCGATCGCTTACATGCATACATACATATAAATTATAGTGTTGAGTTAAGTTGGATAATGGTTTGGACATCGGCCACTCCATTTTCATAAAGCTGTCTGGCTGTATATATGTACGTGTACGCAGATTTGCTTTCAATTGCACTGTGATTTATGTATGTATGCGTGTGTGTGTGTAATTGACAATGCTGTCATATTAATGATGATGCATTACTATAAATGTACTTATAAATAGTGCAATAAAAAGCCTTAATGGCAAATAATTATTTACATACAATTTTTTACTTTTTCATAAGTTTTGCTATAAATAGTGGCTTAAATAGTGTTGGAAAATATTTTTATATGCATATATATTTGTTTACATATTGTATTTGAGTAGAAATTTTAGTGAAACCTCGAGAAAGCGTCTTTAATCGTTATCGAAGCGATAGAGATATTTTCTAATAATATTAACTTTACATATTGGTTCTCTCTTGCTTTCTTAATCCTTAATTCTGAAGATTTTAAACATTTTTAATTTTTTGGAATATTTATTTTCAAAAACTTCTTTTAAAGATAAAATTATTTATATTATTTATTTCCAAGCTTCTTTGGAACTAAAATTTAATGGTGTATATAATCAACTAATATTATAATTATTTTTTTTTTAATATTTATAAATATATTAATCTAAAATATTCTCTCTTTGTTTACAGGTAAACTTAACAAAAATCTAACTGAAGTAACTGGTAAGCCATGTAACGAAAACTGCCATTTTTTATGTTGTACGTGTATGTACATGACATTTACATACGTGTAATTGCCAATAAAGAAGGACGTGCTGAACTAAATTGTGCAGTACGCACTATTTGTCATTGTAGTCATTTTGGTCGACAGCCAAGTGCAAGCAGCAAACGCTGTTACACCGTTTTATTTACATTTTCTACACCACACGCACACAAACATAATACACTTCACGAACATGCATATGCTACACATTGAAGATGACGCTACGCCAGTTAATTCCCACGCTCATTTCTAGGCCTTTTACCTTGTAAAATCGGACCGCAGCTAATTTACAAGACAAATTGCCAAACCGCATGCAAAAGGGCAAAATGGAAAAAAGTCATACGCGAAAAATTAGCATTCAAGCGTTGGCAAATTGAAAACGTAAACAAAACTGTACAACTGTCACGTTTCCTATTTAACCGGGCATCTTCTTCATAAAAATGCCTATCTATTTACTATTTGAGTGTGCGTATGTGTGGGTGTGTGTGTGTGCGCACGAATATGACATTTTTTTGTGAGTCAATTTGTGTGTGTTTGGCTATTGTATTTCCCCACGTAAATTAATATTTTTCTACCTTTGTAATTTTTTTTTATTTTTTTACAAAGTACGCTAGTGCGTTAAGCCGTTATGCGTGTATTTGTGCAATATGCATTACAACGAATTCCAAATAAAAAAAAAAAATGTCTATTGTATTTTGATTTTTATTAGTTTTTTTACTAGATACAAAAAAAATTAGATACAAAGCTTTGAATTATACAAAAAATATATATTTTTCATATTTTTACATAAAAAAATATTATTTATTCATTCCCAAGTATTAATTTTTAATCTTTTATTGAAGTTGTCAAAATTTCTCTTTAAAACCAAGTAAGGAAGTACTAAGTTCGGATGTAACCGAACATTTTATGCTCTCGCAATTAATTAATTTTATATAACCCACAATTTGACAGACATATTCGTCATATATATGGTTGAAAGTTGGAAACCCTAATATAATATACCTAAGGTATATGGGAGCTAGGAGAAGTTACTACTCGATTTTACAAATTTTTAGTATCGTACGACGACATATTATTGGAAGAAAAATATGCCCTTTGACTTTCTTCAAAATATATGACAGACTTACCTATATTTTCGGTAAAAAATTTATTAGAAGCACTGGGGGTTCATGTTATGTATATGGGGCCTTGAAATCTTATTATCTGATTTCGACGAGTTTTAGAAAGACGATGCCGCTCTTTAAATGCAGTATTTTTGCAAAATTCTGTTCCGATATCTTTATATATTGTAAAGTAAACTATTCAAATCGACTTCAAGGCTCTGGTATATGGGAAGTAGGCGTGGTTGTGAACCGAATTGAACTCTTTTCACAACATAAAATTTGGATTCCAGGAAAATATTACGAACCGAATTTCATTGATATTGGTCCAGTAGTTACGGGATAAGTGGGCGTAACCACGCCCATTCAAAATTTCGTATTCCATTTTAAGGGCATCACCATCTTTATAATGAAATTTAAGGTTTCTGGTACTTTTCCTTAGTGATTTAAAGCGTTTTTAGTAGTTTTAAACATAACCTTTGTATGGGAGGTGGGCGTGGTTATAATCCGATTTCCATTTTCGGACTGTATAAGGAAGAGCCTAAAAGAAACGACTCTGGAAAGTTTGGTTGATATAGCTTTAGCAGTTTACGATATATGTACAAAAACCAAATATGCTCCTTCCTAGCGCGAACCTTTTTACCAAAGTTAACATTTATAACTTTATTTATGACTTAGTTATGGCACTTTATAAATTTTCGGGTTTCGCCATATTGTGGGCGTGGCAATAGTCCGATTTCGCCCGATTTTCAGTACCAACCTCCTCAGGGTGCCAAGGAATATGTGTTCCAAGTTTCATTAAGATATCCCAATTTTTACTCAAGTAATGGCTTGCACGGACAGACGGACGGACGGACAGACGTCCGGATTTCAACTCCACTCGTCATCCTGAACATTTATATATATGTATATAAATCCATATCTAACTCTTTATCTATGCAAAGTCACTTGTAATGGGTGTTTTTTAGACACATCGTTTTCAATGAGTAAATCCTTTTTTTTAGCTTTGTCTAAATCATGTATCATGTATATTATAATATTCATACTTAGAATAACTATTTTCGCATTAGCATACCAGAATTCTACTTTAAGAGTCAGCAACTATATTTCTGCTTAGCAAATATCTCTCTGCTTGTTTCATTTCAAAATTGAGCACAAAATTTAAATAATTTAGAAGTTCACTTCAAAACATTCAAACGCGCTTGGAATTTAAACAAATAATTCTGCGAAAATCTCTTAATTATCTACTCTAATATACTATTCAATACCAATATAGCCATCTATATTTGTAAATACACCGACTTCATAACTAATTTTCTTAGTTTCATATAGTCGCGTTAAGTAAATGCTTAAGCAATATAATTTTCATAAAATATGACCAACTTCGATACGAATTGCGCGAACGTTTCGGCGCAGCATTCAGCCAACAATCTGGTGGCTGGTTGCCACCAACTGGCGAATGTGGGTGAACTTGTAACGCAAATCGAGGCCATAACAAACGTAAAAAGTGCAAAAGCAAAAACAAAAAAATACACAAGAAACTAACGTAGGTAAGCGACAACAAAAACAAAAACAAACCATGTGAATGTCGGTTGAGAAAATCTAAAAATCAACAACAAATATTTATTGTTTGTTCGAATGTTGGCAACAAAGCCAAAAACAGCAATAAACACACATACAAACAAACAGACAGACATTCAAAGGTAGATATCTGTTAGACCAGTATCGGTTTAGATTTGCCGAAAGAAGATAAATAAATTGGAGCAAATCTACAGCTTCGCATATAAATAAAGGTACGAGTATAACTGCTGTGATGTTGTTATGAATTCACGCATTCGCATCGCATCGCGGTCAACGGCTGGGCGCCAAAAGACAATAACGGAATGAATGAAAGTCTCTAAGAATAGCCCAAACACATACACATCTTCACTCATGTTTGTACATAAATGCTAAAAATATAGTTGGAGAGAAGCAGGAACTGTCAACAAGCCGCCGGCGTAGCTTATAAATGACGTCTGAGCCCATCGATAACCCACCCAAATTTGTGGTACAAGAGCCGAGAAAAAATACTAAGATTCAGCTAATATTTCGCAGCTGTAGTTAAATAAGCATATTTCGGTGTTGGAATCACATAATAGATGTCCATAATATACCTGTTGTCATCTTTTAATTGATGCTCCATCACAGTGACATTGAATAAGTGTTGGGTATTAGCAAAAATAGCCGCCGGGTACTAGGGCACTTTTTATGCAAAATATTTGTGAATCGAGCTAGAAAGTTTATTTTTAAATTAAATGCACGGCTGTTGTAAATTCATCAATCAGTTTGGTGGTATTAATATTAAGGCCAGGGAAACCGAAATTTCTATCACTTGGCGTGCCGACAAGTGCTCAACTGGGTCGATGTGGGAATTTCCGCGACGTTGAAATCTGCAGTCATAAATAGGTAGATTTCAGTTATTATATATGAAGGTTTAGCTTAAGACATATATCACTTGAAATTTGTGCAGCAATCACTTGAAGTTTTTTCGATTAGCGCCCGTGATTGCCTTTGGGGCACAAGCCCACCATATGGTAGCTATAAATATTAACATAAATATATAATTAAGCAAATTAATTTATAGAGCTTTACATTTTAGCTCAACCATGATAAATCCTTTAAGCTGCACAATAAAAGTTATATCAAATTGTATATGTAAGTTTATGAGGGTGGTTCTAAAAGTATTAGGAAAATGGAATTTAATTAAAATTATTTTTCGTGGCATTTACACACTGATAAGCATTCAGAGGCTATTTTCAAGAATAATAGAAGAAGAGATTACGGCAAAGATTTACATTGTTTGTGTTTTCGTGACAAAGCGCGAGCAAAAGAAAAATTTTCAAATTTCCGGTATGTAATTTCTATTCACCTTCTAAATCGTATCCTCATTTTGTCGTAATCCGTAATCTTATCTCTATCATTTTTGGCTGTCTTCGAACGCCAAGCATTAGAGAGTGGCAAATCGAACAAACTATACAAGCTGTTCGAACAGGCTTTGAGGCAACTTTTCTAACTTATCCTCTGATGCCTGCACAATTATGCTTTTCACTTTGATATATCAATAATTTTATGATTTCTATAGACATTTTGTATAAAATTTTAAGAGAAATCAAATCAAAAACTTGGTAGCATCGACGATATCGATTATACCACTTAATGGTGTACTCTTTTATGTCAAATTCAACTCGCAGCAACAAAATTATATTGCTCTCACATGTAAATTTTTTTGACAAGAAAGGAGCGCTCAAAGCAAGCGTACGAAAAATTCCGAATCGCAGAGGCTAATATTAAATTATGAAATAAAATATCAAAGTAGCCAATTTAACTTATTTTTTTCCAAAATTACTCGCACAATTTTCACCGAAATTCCAAATAATTTTTTTTTATAAAAAAAATTTCGAAACTTTTTGTTCCACCCTCGTATTATTTGAATGTAGGAAACCACTGCATATTTTTTGTTAATAACTTAAAGATTTTTCAGTATTATTATATCATGTATCGTACGCACACAATGCCATTTACATACACACATATGCCTCCAGCATCGCCTGCACTTTTACATACCTTTTGAGTCTGCTGAATTATGCATTTTTTGTTTATATAATATATTTGATTGTGTAAACACAACACTTTACATTTTGCAGTGCAGCTTCTTCGTATTCGCCCACCTGAGAGACGCACAACACCAGCATTTCGTTCATAAGTACCATATTTTTGTATGCACATACATACATACAATAAACGTTTATATGTCTGCATGCATAACCTATTATAAACAATGCAATTGTTATTGTTATTGTAGTAGTTGCATTTTCCAACAACTTTGCTGGCTTCATTAGATTATGTGCCAGACATATTTAGGTTACCTAATTTAATGAGCACTACCGCCTTTTTCCAATATTATTGTTCATATACAAAGCTGAAGCGAGTTGCAAGTTGCATTGAGCGGCGGCGCATCCATTTACCTGTGTATATATTTATGTTAAATACATACACATATATGACTGCATTGATCTTTATGTAAATGCACTCATTCTTATGCACTTAAATTGAATTATGTGCGCCAGGCAGTAATAATTTCTTTTGTGGTGTGTCTTAGTTCTTTTTCTTATTGAACCATATTTGTTTGTTTCTAGGTATACACAACGTCAGTTATGCTCTTAAGTCTGAACTGACCTTATTCAAGTGAAATTGAATGCGCAATTAAGATGTGATGACAGTGCGATTTCGAACAAGCCTATTTCTTGGTCACTTATTGATCTAAGTGTTTGCTAAGCGTTCGTTAACGAGGACTTTGTTTTTATTAAAAATCAATAATTTTTGAGTACGCTGTTCGTTCTAAAAACATTTTTCATTTCAAAATTTAAAATTTTGTGAAAGTACTGGTAACAGAAATATATATGCAGCACTTATCCTTAACAAACCCAATCAGTAAGGGTAAGAGTTTATGATATATTACTATTATTTCTCTTTGAAGATTATTTAAAATATCAATATATAACAAGTAAGGGAGGGCTACGTTCGGTTGTGACCGAACATTTTATACTCTCGCAATTTATTTATTTAACTTTATTAATATTATATAATACACAATTTGACCCATATATTCGTCATATATATTGTATAAAGTCCATTGAAAGTTGAAAACCCTTCTATTAGAATATTATAGGGGGCTTGAAAACGTATGGTCCGATTATGGCGATTTTTAGAAAGGGTCTGCCACACTATAAATGCAGTATTTATGCAAAGTTCTTTCTGTTCCTATATATTCACTATGACTTACTTTATATATTGTAAAGTAAACGATTCGGATCGACTTCAAAGTTCTGGTATATAGGAAGTAGGCGTGGTTGTGAACCGATTTGGCCTATTTTCACAACATATCATTGGGATGTAAGGAAAATATTACAAACCAAGTTCCATTGATATTGGTCGAGTAGTTTCGGAGATATGGATTTTGACCAAAAAGTGGGCGGAGCCACACCCACTTCAAATTTTGTATACCAATTTGGGTGGAGCCCTTTGGAACCTTCTACCGGGACCACGCCCACTTGTCCAAAAAAATTACATCCAAATATGCCCCTTCATAGTGCGATCCTTTGTGCCAAATTTTATTTCCATATATATCCCTATGTCTAACTCGTTTAGTTTTGGGTGTTACAAACAACCGTTATGTGAACAAAACTATAGTACTCTCTTAGCAATTTTGTTGCGAGAGTATAAAAAATAAGGCTTAAATAAAGTATTACAACCATGTCCAAACACACTAGCCAGTATCCAAACTTGTCTTTGGGCAACAGACCCATCCTGAATAGTGCTGAACTGCCTGGGCCAAGGTCTCCAAATTGATGAGAAAATAAGTGTTTTGGACTCAGCGAAGCAAAAATTAAAGAGGCAATAAAAAAACAAATACGTTAATTGATAAAGGATAAAAGCTTTGAAGAAATACTGAATGGTCAGATAAAACTCGCCTTGAAATGTTTTGTGAACGTTGTCCAAAATTTTCTAGACAATCATTAGTCGGAAAATTGCTTGCTGGACTCTCATCTGGCAAATATGGATGCTGTTAGTGACGAACAAGGCGGGAGGTTCGTTCAGGACATTTGCTTAATGGAGAAGCGAGGGAATGCTAGCAGATTATTGTTGGAGATTAAAAAAGATTAAGATTTAAGATTAAAATTTAATTAAAATATTGATCTTTATATATCCATAAAGCTAGACAAACATAATAGACATACAGAGAAAGGTCTCCTAACGGACACCTCCCTTGAGCGGACATTTTTTCATGCACCAAGTTAAATTTTTAGAACAAATGATATTCTCTTAGACGGACAAAAATCACTCGACAGTGAGTATCCGTCAAAGAGAGGTTTCACTGTAGATGCTTCTTATTCATCTCAAGGGTTTTAATATATCGGTTTTACGAATATCGAATTTAAATTCAGAAACATCATTAATAAACATCCTCTATCATTTTGGCTTAACTTTAAATATATTATATCTTATAATATAATTGATAATTACATCCGAAGAAAATCTATCTTATCTACCTCACAGTTATCATAAAACTGCCTAGAAATCATGTAGTACTCCCATTTAAGTGAGATATTTTAGACTCAACAGATTATACCTCAAGAAACACTAATAATTGTGCGTAATGCTAGTAATTATTATAATTACTCAATTATTTGCTAAATTAATACAAAATTGCAATTTTCAACGAAATCATGAATTAATACCACATGAGTCAGAGCAAAGCTTATAAGAGATTAACAGTTATTTGGTTAATAATATGACACAACCAACATGTCTTGCCTTGAACTAAGCATATTTGTCCGTCAAATTGACATAAGTACAAATGCAAGTACATAAAAGTAAATATGTTTGTATATATAGTATATATGTATGTATATATAAACCAAGTATGCAAATTATAACGGAATGAATTTATTTGCTCAATTAATTAAACAAATTACCTGACTATTTGCACAGAGGCGGCAAGTATTAAATTGTTGTTGAAAATAACGGATTAACAATGCGTGAATGTGTGTATGTGTTTGTGTACAAATCATTAGGAACTGTTAAACATGCATGTTTGTATGTAATATAAACGCAATAGACACCTACATGCCGTACATATCTACAAATTTTAATCAGACATATATATATACATATATGTATGTTTGTATGTGCACTTTAAATTTAGATTACGTGGGTGAGATTTGATCAAAAGTGTGACAATTTAAAAAGTGAAATTTTGTCTTATTTGCTACACATCTACAATACTTATATGTTTATACAACATAATATGTGTTTGTATGTGCATAATTCACAAATCGTTCAAATTCGTTTGAAGGTAATTAAGGCATTTAAGGTGCGAATATTCACAAGTCATTACCCTCCAGCGTCGTCATAACGCTGACAAAGCGTAAAATACATACAATTCACGGAAGTGCCAATGGTTAAGCGTACTTAGCGCATACTCACGTGCATAACTAGGCTTATGCATATACATACATACATATAAACAGACACATGTGTATGTAATAATATGCTTCTAGTCATACTTAGTTGGCTATTTAAGCATATTACATAAATGCAACAAGGTACAATACATAATGCTTTTGTCAAACTGCAGACAACATGCTTTTTTAAGCGCAACATTTATACATATTTATATATGTATGTGCCTGTAATTATAAGCATATGCAATATTCATAAATGTGTTGCACTTACTCAAAGCGCATATCGCATTATTGACACACATTCTCTCCTAACCTAATCTAATTACGAGCTACCTGTGCCAACAACAACATCAGCAATGCATTGCTAGTTGAGCTCCCACTTACCTACATATGCATATACATATAATAAACAGCTGCGCCTTGATGTTGTTGTTTATGCGCTAACTTCTTGGTTGGTTGCTCACGACGCACAAACCTAACTAACTTCCTACACTTTTCACTTGTTTGCCGCCGTTAAAGCTGGCAAATTAAAGGTAAAAGTGAAGCAAATAAACATGAAATGAAAATAAAAATTAAAAATGCGAAATATGCGTCTGCACTTGCAGTGGTGAGTGGGAAACTTTCTTTAAAAACACAATGCCTTCCTGCACTCTCGCATGCCATAAGAGTTATTTATGATTGTAGAAATTGCAACTAAGCACACAAGTATGCTGTATACACATGCTATACTATTTATGCGATCACGTATGTATGTACTCCCACCAGCACTCTTTGACGTAATTAACTGCAGTATATTGCAACAGGTGTATTATTGTTGTGTGTAGTGAATAGTTAAAACTAATTTGCAATGCACTTAAACTAATTTACGCATGCCTTTCATTACATGAATATTAAAATAACTTGTTCAAATCACATCATTTGCATCTAATTGTGTACATGATTAGATTATATACAGAAAGTCATGTTGGAGGCAACAATGTGATAAAAAACTGAAAATGTAGCTAAGTCAAATGAAACTACTTCTTCTAGGAAGCATATATATCCACTGCAAGCTGAGAGAAAGCAAGACAAATCAAAATCGATCACATTTGGTTCTAATTATTAAAAAATGAGCATTGTTAAATTTGCATCACATCACATTTGTTATAATTAAACTCAATGCAACTCATGATATGCTAGAATAGCACCTTATAGCAAAGCCCATCACATCAAATAAAATTACTTGAGGCAAAAGAAATTTAAATTTTTCACATTATTGAACTTGTACATAATCAAATCAAATCATATGACATTACATCGACTCTTCGCAAGTTACATCATATCAAATGAACGTTGTCATGTACATCATACCTAATTTTTTCATGATTATTCTCAATGCAACACATGCTATTCTAGAGCATCAACTTGGAACCACATCAACTTGTAGCAATGCTCATCATATCATAACAACCCAAAAATCAATAGATGCAAAAAAAAAATGTTTACATATTCCAAATTATTGCGGTCTTAAATATATAAATCAATTCATATGAAATCACATCAACTCTCTTCAAGTCACATCATATCTTGCAAATAGCACATCATATGATAATACGTCACATCACATCAAATCACCTGCATAGTCCTCAGGTCACAGAATCAGGAAATAATATGCCCAAATTTTAAAATTTTCTGCCTTATATGTATAACCGACACTTTGGCATCGCAACACATCCCTTTACATCACATGATTGTATCATATGATCATATTAACTCACCTATTAACATATTTCATCAAATTAAACCGTAACGAGACGCATCACGTCTTATCAAAACTGGAACGAATAACTAACCAAGGCACTTTGAACAAAATTACATCACTACCAAACCAATATCAATCAATCAATCAATATCAATTTTAACCTGATGCTGGAGAAAATAATAAGATCTGCAGAGCTAAATAGAGAAGGTACAATCTTCTATAAGAGTGTACAGCTACTGGCGTACGCCGATGATATCGATATCATTGGAAACAACACCCGCGCCGTTAGTTCTGCTTTTTCCAGACTGGATAAGGAAGCGAAGCGTATGGGTCTGGTGGTGAACGAGGACAAGACGAAATATCTCCTGTCGTCAAACAAACAGTCAGCGCATTCGCGTCTTGGCTCCCACGTCACTGTTGACAGTCATAACTTTGAAGTTGTAGATAATTTCGTCTACCTGGGAACCAGCATTAACAGCAATAACAATGTCAGCCTGGAAATCCAACGCAGAATCACTTTTGCCAACAGGTGCTACTATGGACTAAGTAGGCAATTGAAAAATAAAGTCCTCTCTCGATGAACAAAAACCAAACTCTACAAGTCTCTCATCATTCCCGTCCTACTTTACGGTGCAGAAGCGTGGACGATGTCAACATCCGATGAGACGGCACTAGGAGTTTTCGAGAGAAAGGTTTTGCGGAAGATTTATGGTCCCTTAAGAATTGGCAACGGTGAATACCGCAGACGATGGAACGATGAGCTGTATGTGTTATTCGACGACATAGACATAGTCCAGCGAATAAAAAAACAGCGGCTACGCTGGCTAGGTCATGTTGTTCGAATGGATGAAAGTGCTCCAGCTCTGAAAGTTTTCGATGCAGTACCCGCTGGTGGAAGCAGAGGAAGAGGGAAACCTCCACTCCGATGGAAGGACCAGGTGGAGAGAGACCTGGCTTCGCTTGGAATAACCAATTGGCGCCGAACTGCCAAAAGGCGGGATACGTGGCGCGCTGTTTTGGACTCGGCTATAACCGCGTAAGCGGTGTCTACGCCAATCAAGAAGAAGAAATCAATATATTAAAATAAAATTCGTTGAATCACATCACACGAATAACAAATCAAATCTTTAAAAATTAAATAAAAACTTAAATTATTAAAAACCAAAATAACAATATTCTTACCAAGCTTCTCCATAAGCCCCAAAAAGATAATAGAGCACTTTAGAGCCCTAAGCCTCACAACTTGCGACATATCATATCATACTTTATCACATCGCTTCAAATCGAATAAAAAACATTTTCTTCAATCAAGTGGACATTATCTAAAGTGATCTAACTAACTAAATATGTATTGTGTGTAAATACTTACACTAATTGTATGACAACTAAATATTGAAAGCATACTTTACGCATGCGCATATGCGACTCAACATGAAAACTGACCAAGTGTCAGCTAACCAATGATTTCTGACAAATTTCACTTCCCAAAGTGATTTAATTGCTCAACTTGTGCTTTTCTCAAGTGACAGTTTCGCCAGCAATAAATTACTTAAATTATTACAAATAGTCAGGGCGTCAGGGCGTTTGTGAGTTTTAATTTTCGTCTCTAACTCTATTTGCATTTCTCCACCAACGTCAATTTGAAATCGTATAAAGTTATTAATCGGCTCGCTGATGGAATGTGCACGTTTCCACACTTCATGTCATGTCGCTCAACCGCCAGCGCCACGACTTGAAAGCCCCAAAATCCAATCGGCTAAGCTGCCCAAAAGCGGTGATCGCTGCCACCGCTGCTGCTTGTGATGCTGTGGCTATTGTTGTAGCTGTCAGAGCATTTGCAACAGACAGTTCAATGCATTGATGGAGTGCGCTTTAATTTAACGCGTCGCCCACAAAGTGTGTGAAGTCAGTAAATAAATAAATCGGTTTTTCTAAAAACGGTCCAACACTTTGTGGCGCTCTTTTGTTTGGCTGGAGATTTCAATTTCTATACAAATTGAAATTGAAAGTGTGTTTACCAACAAATTATTACTACCATTACATCTCAAATGAATTTGTATTATTTGCATTTTTCCTCACTCTTCTGTGTGTGCATTTACATATTTTGATGAGCGTTTTGTGTGTGGGCGTTTTTAAGGTGTTGGCATTGTCAACAGTTTGTCAATATTACTGATATTTCGATTTTTTAATGCCATGGCTGTTGCTGCAGGTTGTTGATAAGAAATGCATGTCGTTGCATAATTGTTGATGAGCGTGTGTGTGTGTGTGTGCACAAACTTGTTTATCGATTGAGGAGAGCTTTATAGGTAAAAGGGCATAAATAAAGATAAAATATTAATTTTAATAATATTTCTTCTCTATTAGCTTATTCGCTTCGAAAGCACTAATTCGAATCCATTCTTTATGGAATCAATTGATATGCCGAAAACTTCCTGATTCACAAAGCCATATATATTTTAAGGGCCGTTTTGATTTTCTCGGTTCTTTTTCAAGATTCGAGGAATCTTGAGAATTGAATTTAATTCCATTCCGTTTTTCATATAAGACATGTGTTCAAAAAATAACGGGAATTAAAAAAAAATTAATTTTCGAAAAGTCCAATTGTCAATATTTTGTGACTGACATTTGATGTTGAAATAAATTCAGTCGAAGTACGAGAAAATTATCAGCTATATTCATTGCTATCTTGTCCGTACCAGCTGCGAAGGTTAGACTTGTTGTTATGAGCTTGGCGATTTTCGTTTGTTAAAAGCTCACCAAATTATGAAGATTATTTTTTTTTTTTCGAAAAATAAAGTAAACCTTAGAAAATACCGTCGTTTTACAAGCAAAAGAGAACTCGCTGAAAGAGCCAGAAACTATACCAAAAATTGAGTTGGATGGGTGTTTCGACGGTTGGAGTAAGCGCTGTCATAAGTGTATGCTATCGAATGCGGACTACTCAAAGGCGATAGATAACATTAATGTAGACGAATGAATAATTAAAAAAAAAAAACGAACACTTGCCGAACCTTATTTTCTAAACACACCTCTTATGCAGAATTTAATAATTAGACATCACATGTTGAAAATTTTAGGAATCCTTCTTGTTTAGTTTAGAATTTATCTTAAGCAAAGTTACCGGAATATAGATAATCAAGAAAAACAAAACGTTCTAAATAATATATATAATAACATATTGCGAGTCTGAAATTAATTAATGTTTTAAATCACGTTCAAATTAACCTCACCAACACATTCTTCATAACAGTTACTTAACTGTAAATTAAAACAAGTAAGGAAGGGCTAAGTTCGGGTGTAACCGAACATTTTATACTCTCGCAATTTATTTATTTAACTTTATTAATATTATATAATGCACAATTTGACCCACATATTCGTCATATATGAATATTGTATAAAGTCCATTGAAAGTTGGAAACCATAATATTAGGTTAGAAGTACCGAGGTCTTCATGTTCGATATATGGGGCCTTGACAACCTATGGCCCGATTTCGGTGATTTTTAGAATGGGGCTGCCACACTATAAACGTAGTATTTGTGCAAAGTTCTGCATCGATATCTTCACTAGTGCTTACTTTATATATTGTAAAGTAAGCGATTCAGATATTCTTCATAGTTCTGGTATATAGGAAGTAGGCGTTGTTGTGAAGCGATTTGGCCTATTTTCACAACATATAATTGGGATGTAAGGAAACTATTACAAACCAAGTTTCATTGAAATCGGTCGAGTAGTTCCTGAGATATGGTTTTTGACCCATAAGTGGGCGACGCCACGCCCATTTTCCATTTTGTAAAAAAATCTGAGTGTAGCTTCCATCTGCCATTTCCTATGTGAAATTTAGTGTTTCTGACGTTTTGGGTTAGTGAGCTAACCCACTTTTAGTAATTTTCAACCTAACCTTTGTATGGGAGGGGGGCGTGGTTATTATCCGATTTCTGTAATTTTTGGACTGTATAAGGAAACGGCTAAAAGAAACGACTGCAGAAAGTTTGGTTTATATAGCTTTATTGGTTTGCAAGATATGTACAAAAAACATATTTGGGGGCGGGGTCACGCCCACTTTTCCAAAAAAATTACATTCAAATGTGCCCCTTCCTAATGCGATCCTATGTTTCAAATTTTATTTTCATAACTTTATTTATGGCTTAGTTATAGCTCTTTATGTGTTTTTGGTTATCGCCATTTTGTGGGCGTGGCAGTGGTCCGATTCCGCCCATCTTCGAACTTAACCTTCTTATGGTGCCAAGGAACACGTGTTCCAAGTTTCATTAAGATATCTCAATTTTTACTCAAGTTACAGCTTGCACGGACAGACCGACGGACAGACGGACGGACAGACAGACATCCGGATTTGAACTTTACTCGTCACCCTGATCACTTTGGTATATATAACCCTATATCTAACTCGTTTAGTTTTAGGACTTACAAACAACCGTTATGTGGACAAAACTATAATACTCTCTTTAGCAACTTTTGTTGCGAGAGTATAAAAAAGCCAATTCGAACTAAGCAAAAAATATTTAAAATTTAGATGTGCAAAGCAAAAAATAATAAAATCCAACAAAATATTTATGCTTCCACCATTTTGAGGTAATTGTTGGTAATATGAGTACCCTAGTGTCTTTATATTTATATCAAAAACATACGTCGCGTATGAGTAACATTCGAGTGCCCAACCAACACAAAACCTAATTTCTAGAATAAACAGAAACAACTATTCTAGTGTTATTCTTGGATTTTTTAACCATGAAATTTTTAGTATTTCGTACACAAACTTTAATGTAGACATATTCAGACCTGCATTTTTTAGTTGCACACTCAAATAATAAGTTCAACAAAATGTGGCATAAAAAACTTGCGTTATATTGGTGTATATCCAATATACATATACATATACATATGTATGTAAACTATTTTTTATAAGTATATATGTATGCATGTCTGTACGAATGCGTAATAATATGACAACAATTTCGTCGGCAATAATTCGACAATGTGCCCAATTTTAAATGGACCGCATCCGCGAAGAGTCACACACTCACCTCGCTGCTGCTGCGTATGCATTTCGTTTTATTTTTTACCGTTGCTGTCGTTTGCTTGGTCATCAGCCCCGTTGGATGAAGACACAACGCTTGCCAATTGCAGCGTAAAATATCCAATTCACTGATGTCGGTGATTCGCGCGACACTCTTAGTCTCTTTTTTATCTTTTTTATAAGCTTATTTATATGCTCATAGATTTAGTTAAGTTGTTTATTTGCCATTTTTCAAATACCTGACGCACATTTTCGCAAATAAATGCAATTACACACACACATATACTATGTATAAGCGTATGAATGCATTTACTATAAATTTCTGTCTAAATATAAAAGCTCATAGAAACGTACAGTGTGGTCGTATTAGTTTATTTGAATCTAAAAAATTTTGGAACTTTGGTTTAACTAACAACGCAACAAGATCCTAGGTATTTGACGAAACCAAAAATAAATGAAAGTACCCATTATGATTGAATGTGGTTCTAAAATATAGATTTTTTGACCCAATCTAGCATAGAGTAGCAAACGCAACGAGCTTTCTAAATTGTAACCTTTCTTTTAAAAAATAACTTTCAAAAGCTCTCTAAGTCACTTCAAAATTTTCTGTCGAATTTTTTTCTAATATTAGATCTTTTTGAATTTTTTTTTCAAAAAATATTTTTTTTAAGAAATAAATTTTAAAAGCTCTCATTTCAACACAAAAGCTCAATATCAAAAGCTTTCGAAAGCTTTTTTCGGAATGTAATCACAAAAATGTATGTCTAAGAGATATTTTTCTAAAAAATGTTAGAAAACTTTGAAGCTAATTTCAAAAGCTTTCTAAGCTCGGTATCTTTAAAGCTCTTTTAAGAAATAGTATGAAATATCAGTTGATTCAGGCATGAAAATCAATTAAGCAGTGATAAATCAAGCCGAGAATACTGTCTGCATACTGTTTGTGGTAAGTGCAAGCGCCTGCACTAGAAAGTGATAGTGTTTCTATTTGCATTGCAGCATGGCGTGTCAACCTAAAAATGCGGCATTCGCAAGCGCAAATTCTTCGGTATTTTTGGCATCAAAGCATTCGCGCTTCGATTTCAACATTAACATTACGTTAATGAGTTTATCGAGTGAATGTGCTTGGATATATACACATAAAAAATAAATGTAATTAAATTTTATTATCTAATGATTATTCGTTTTATTTGTTTATTATTGTTTTACCAAATCTAAAAAAAAATTGTATTTAACTTTTTTGTATTTTTCCTTGCAGCATGCGAACTATGTACGCCAAGCGGCTGAGGATTACTTGGCACGCCGTCAGGCCCGCAACAAATCGATGACGCGCTCAATGACTTCCGGCTCGGCCGGCCCCATTCTCGCCATGGGTAATGTGCATTACTTGCCAGCAGCTAAAAGCGGTACATTCTTTTCACGCGACAATGTGTCCAATTTCATAACCTGGTGCAGGTAAGGAACATAAATTTTCTTATTACCACTATTGATTATATGTATATCTATAATTAATATGTACTTAGTTATATTATGTTTGGAATACACAATATTTGGTTAACGTGCTTGGTATGAGATAGATTTACGGCCAAAGAATTCCACATCAAAAATAAAAAATATGAAATTAAAATCTCAAAATATCTATTCTTAGAAATGAGACCATTTATTCAACGTCGGATTTGATTAACGTGAGGAAATTTTTAATACACTGTTATATCAGGATATATAATGGTTTTGATCACTTGATCACGATTAACATTCATTTATTCTACCTCGGATTTCAAGTTTTATCTTAGGACACTGACATTTTTTTAGTTTTCTGTGTCGGACTATTTCACCATGTCAGCCTGGAAATCCAACGCAAAATCACTTTTGCCAACAGGTGCTACTATGGACTAATTAGGCAATTGAAAAGTAAAGTCCTCTCTCGACGAACAAAAACCAAACTCTACAAGTCCCTCATCATTCCCGTCCTACTTTACGGTGCAGAAGCGTGACGATGTCAACATCCGGTGAGACGGCACTATGAGTTTTCGAGAGAAAGATTTTGCGGAAGATTTATGGTCCCTTAAACATTGGCAACGGCGAATACCGTAGACGATGGAACGATGAGCTGTATGTGTTATTCGACGACATGGACATAGTCCAGCGAACAGCGGCTACGCTGGCTAGGTCATGTTGTTCGAATGGATGAAAGTGCTCCAGCTCTGAAAGTATTCGATGCAGTACCCACTGTTGGAAGCCGAGAAAGAGGGAGACCTCCACTCCGATGGAAGGACCAGGTGGAGAGGGACCTGGCTTCGCTTGGTATAACCAATTGGCGCCAAACTGTCAGAAGGAGGGATACGTGGCGCGCTGTTTTAGACTCGGCTATAACCGCGTAAGCGGTGTCTACGCCAGTCAAGAAGAAGAAGAGGAACGAGTCGAGGCTCCTTTTGCGCTCTAGCGCTGGATCTTAGGACCATCGCGAGCTTGCAAAACGCTGGTTAACAACCAAAACCTGCTCGCCAACGAGATCCTTTTGGCGCAAAGTGAAACGCAAGTGGTTGGTTGAACTACTTATGCATAAAAAGGATCAGCCTTGCCGCAATGGTGGGACTACCCCTAGACCACAGCAGAATAGGCATACATGTGATGAGGCTTGGAATACTGGCACATCTGTATGGAGGAAGTCGAGTTAGAAATATCAAGTAATTTTTTCCTCCACTGTCAAGCGTTCGCAAGATTGAGATTGAATCATATCTGTCGCTATACCTTTGGCAAACCAAGCGAACTTGTCCGAATGAATATTAGCTGACTCATAAAAGGGTCTTCTTTGCGATTCATGCTCAGGCACATTTAGCATCACAATGGACCAGCTGTTCTTTCCTTTAGCTGTCCAAGTGGAATCCATCACGATAATTGTCACGAGGTTCAGCGTTTGAACCTAACCTAACCTAATCTGTATCACACTTAGAAACTCCATGATCTCAGCGGTTTCTTATTTGGGGACTTTAATTGCTAAACTTTTAAAACGGTTGTTTAATTATATTTATTATATTTATAAATTCCTTACCACTGAAGATATTCATTGAAGACATTCGCTAATTATTTCGATTTCCTTCATTTGGAAAGATCTTCTTTAACTCTGTTTATCGTGTCTTTTTTCAGGAAAAGCCTTAAGATAATCGAGTGCCTACTATTCGAAACAGATGATTTGATTATGCGAAAGAACGAGAAACATGTGATCTTGT
Source organism: Zeugodacus tau (assembly GCA_031772095.1). Classification (NCBI taxonomy): domain Eukaryota; kingdom Metazoa; phylum Arthropoda; class Insecta; order Diptera; family Tephritidae; genus Zeugodacus; species Zeugodacus tau. The sequence goes on along the minus strand of CM062650.1, from coordinate 67,975,460 downwards.
GTCTACTGGAAGTGGCGCGTCGTGGCGCTAAGTTTGGTGAGTAGTACAACAACAACACAACTACGCTTCATTTATGACTACAAATGTTTAAACTTTATTTTATAATTTACATATTAGTCACGCGTGTGAATACACGCTCTAACATACATACATACCACAAATGGCTTATACTCGTATGAATACATATATGAAAATAATTGCAACGTATTAAATTAACAGGTATGCTCGCACCCATGCTGGTACAGATGGAGCGGCAAATCGATCGAGAAATCGCCGCCGACAACAAAGCAAATGGAATTGGGTGTGGCACACAGACAGACAGTGCCGATGCAACTGGCACACAAACCGGAGAGATCGGCATCAATACCGATAATGTCGCCACAGAAACCGATATGTTCGACAGCGATTCGGAGAATGAGGACGACGACGATAATAGCCCGATGCTGATGTATGGACCGCAACCGCAAATTATCACCAACGATTTGAAGAGTTTGGATGAGATGGTGAGTCGAACAGATATCTATCTATATACATATACATATGTGGGGTATAAAATATTCGTGAATATTTCACCTTTAAATTGTTTGATGTAATACAATTTTTTTTTTTCAAATTAAATTATGCACCTAACCTCAACGCAAATTTGCCAAAACTGTCGAATTTACATTTAACTGTCAAATGGCACGCATATCGACATACTCCACTCGTTGCGCTTACGTAGGCACATTTATTGACAAATTACATAAGCAACGCTATAACTGCATTTGACATGAATTTACGGTTAATTACAAATGTGTAGATAAATTAGATGATTACTGTATATTCAAACATTAACATTGTCATATCGCGATCGCGCTTCACAAAATGTCTTCAAAGTCAATTACATTGCAACATAGAGCACACAAATACATACATATGTACATATGCATGTTTGAGACATCAGATTAGCTCTTAGCACGAATTATGTACTTTTTATGTGCATTCATTGTGTAATGCACACTATTTTAGTTATACCGTGAAGTTATTTAAATATATGGTACTTACATACCAATGAACATACATACATACATACATACATATACATATAATCTGCAAATGAAAAATATTTTCAAAATTTAAGGCTACGTTGTACGTTTTCTGACAGTCTAAATGTGAACAATTTTCAGGTGACAAAAAAAATATTCAAATAACTGAGTTTCTCACTAAAACATGTAACATGTATTTAAGAAAATGTATTTGAAAAACAATTTTCAACTTGATAAAGGGCTAAGTTCGGTTGTAACCGAACATTTTATACTCTCGCAATTTATTTGTTTAACTTTATTAATATTATATAATACACAATTTGACCCACATATTCGTCATATATATTGTATAAAGTCCATTGAAAGTTGGAAACCGTAATATTAGGTTAGAAGTACCGAGGTCATCATGTTCGATAAATGGGGCCTTGAAAACCTATGGTCCGATTTTGGGGATTTTTAGAATGGGGCTGCCACACTATAAACGTAGTATTTGTTCAAAGTTACGAGGTAAGGAAACTATTACAAACCAAGTTTTATTGAAATCGGTCGACTAGTTCCTGAGATATGGTTTTTGACCCATAAGTGAGCGACGCCACGCCCATTTTCCATTTTGTAAAAAAATCTGAGTGCAGCTTCCATCTGCCATTTCTTATGTGAAATTTAGTGTTTCTGACGTGTTTCGTTAGTGAGTTAACCCACTTTTAGTAATTTTCAACCTAACCTTTGTATGGGAGGTGGGCGTGGTTATTATCCGATTTCAACTATTTTCATGGGGTGTGGTGGGGTACGTAAGAGAATCGACTACAGAAAGTTTGGTTTATATAGCTTCATTGGTTTGCGAGTTATATACAAAAAACCTATTTGGGGGTGGGGTCACGCCCACTTTTCCAAAAAAAATTACATCCAAATGTGCCCCTCCCTAATGTGATCCTATGTTCCAAATTTTATTTTCATAACTTTATTTATGGCTTAGTTATGACACTGTATAGGTTTTCGGTTTTCGCCATTTTGTGGGCGTGGCAGTGGACCGATTTTGCCCATTTTTGAAAGCAACCTCCTCAGGGTGCCAAGGAATGTGTGTTCCAAGTTTCATTAAGATATCTTAATTTTTACTCAAGTTATCGCTTGCACGGACAGACGGACAGACGGACGGACAGACATCCGGATTTCAAATCCACTCGTCATCCTGATCATTTATGTATATATAACCCCATATCTAAGTCTTTTATTTCTTGGTGACACAAACAACCGTTATGTGAACAAAACTATGATACTCTGTGCAACAGGTTGCGAGAGTATAACAAAAATAAAATTATTTTAACCAAATGATATAGGTCAGAAAAGTGAAGTTGACCGATATATTATTATTATATCTAATACCGTTACATTTTTATAAACGTCCAATCACCAGCCTGAAACTCAGTACTTCGATTTGATCTGTCTCGTGTACAAACTGAACTGTGGTCACTTTATTCTACTAAGCACTACCCATTATTTCCTTCCTTGAACTTTATTCCTGAAACCTGGTTCCCTATATTTTTTTGGGTTGGCTCAGTAACAAAAATACACCTACATAGGTCCATACTCGAATATGGTATATAACAAACTCGACAGGGATCGGTACTCGGTGCAACTGAAAAATGCAGGCCATGCGAGTGCTAATTTTATTACTTATTGTTTTAAAAACTTGTAAAACAAAGAGTCTATAAATCCTTTCTTGCTTTGGTATTAGATCGTTGGAAACTGCAAAGCTGATAAGGTCGCACGTAAGGGAGTTTCAGCCGAAATCTCAACAGTTTGAGAACGATTGTCCTTATTGTCATCTTCATTGTCTTCCTGCGTTTTAGCACTGAATTAGTGGTTCTCCCACGAGCTCGACAGGCGGTGGTTAAGGATCAGACTCTGATCCCTGATTCTTTGGCCTAGCAGTGATCCTAGGATGACCACTGAATTACTTGCTCTTAACAAGGCTCAAATCTCCGCAACGATGGAAGTCCTTACTGGACACTGTCCAATGGGCTTACATGCTGTGAAGCTAAATATCCTTCAGGATGCAAGTGCATGGTGGAAAGACAAAATTCAAACAATTGGACACTTTCTTCTTCGCTGTCAAGCTTTTGCTTGACTGATTTTGAAACAACACTTGTTTTGGTAAACCAGTTAAATTGGCCCGTTTCGATATTAACCGCTTTAACAAATTTGTAACAGGCTTAAAGCCTCTAATGTCGACGGTTGGAGGTGTGTGGTATTCATAATCAGGACTTTATGGCATTGCAAAGGACTGACGATTTTAGCTGTAAAAGTGGAGTCCATTGACCTAGCTTACTTATTTGATATTTTCAGTTTTAATTTTTTACCGATCATTTTAGTAAGCACTACTCTTTGATATGTACTTATATTTTATAATTTTAGGTATCGTTCTCTACCTACTTTTAATAATTTTACTTTATTTGAAAGTAAATCAGACGGAACAAACAAACATACTACATACTCGTGTAACATTTCCATATAAAAGAATTTCCGATACCTTAAGGAAATCCGTGATTACATATTAATAGATTTGCAGTGATATCCACAAGCCAAAAACAAAAAAGCGCAGTTAGTTTTTGAATGAAAAACGTTACTAGTAAATTAAAACGAGCAACCAATTGAAGAAGTACAGAAAAGTGACTTCGGGCGACATACAGTTGGTGGTTTGATTTTATTGATTTTCACAGGGCTACAGAAGTTGTCGCTTATTTCACTTATTTCGCTACTTTTGCATTTTCACATTTTACAGCGTTTCGTGGTCACGTTTTGTGAGTCAGTTGCGCGTGCGCAATTTCGCCAAAGAAAAAACGCCATGCGCATGGAAAAAGCGTAAAATGTTATGTTGCCATAATGTGGTTTGTGGTCCCCCTAATCGGCTAGGAGGCATGATGCCTTACTAACCGTAGGCCATAACGGCGTACAAATAGCCTTTTCTGGTTGCACAAATGCAGAAATATATATGTACTTAAGTGTGGTAAAGTAGTCAGATGTTTGTATGTATTATGTGCAAATGTCTGGACACTCATATTATTTGCAATACAAATAACCGACAGATTTTTTCAAACATTTAAATTACTAAAGAGAACAATAAAAATGTGACGAAAAACTTTATTTTGATTTTGAGTATGTAAAAACGATATCAGTGAATATTGAGACGGCCATCACTTGTACATGTTTCTTCAGATTGGTTTCTAAGAATATATGTATATTATGTGAGTTAATATTTCTCCGTTGACAATTTAAATTCTAAGATTCCATTTCTTATCTACACAATATATAGTATTCAATGTCCTTATTCGAGCCTTACCGAGTTTAGTTAGACCTAATGTAGCCAATCAAGCCAAACTTCTTCTTTTTCTTGACTGGCGTAGACACCGCTTATGCGGTTATAGCCGAGTCCACAAGAGCGCGCCACGCATCTCTCCTTTTGGCAGTTTGGCGCCACTTGGTAATACCAAGTGAAGACCGGTCCTTTTCATCGGAGTGGAGGCCTCCCTCTTCCTCGACTTCCACCAGCGGGTACTGCAACGAAAACTTTCAGAGCTGGGGCACTTTCGTCCATTCGAACAACATGAATCAAGCCAAACTAAACCAGACCTAATTTCTAGGCAAAAACCAAGCCTTAGCGGTTAGACGTGTTTTTATTGACTTAGCGAAGCTCACACTTCGCCGCTTGTTCGTGAATTCTTAGTCAAAAATAATAATGTAAGATGCCCCAGCCAGAGAGGTCAAGTATGCGAGAGCAAAATGGCTGAATGAGCTAAAGGCTATCACAAAAATCGAATTTGAGAAGTTTTTCGACGATTTGAAGAACGCTTGTATAAGTGCATAAGATCGAATGAAGACTATTTTAAAGGCGAAAACATTAATAATGAATATTAAAAAAAATAAATCCCGTTATTTTTTGCACACACCTCATAGTCTAACCTAGATGGATTTCGTATCTTAACGTCACCTAAATTTAAACTTCGTTTATACTAACCAAGCTCACCGATTCTTTTCCAAATATATTTAGGAATCTTAATTAATATAATATAGAAAAGTCAAGCTTATAGAGTATTCTTGCTTACGAGCTTGTTTGCTATTACCATTTGAATCTATTATTTTCGATTTTGTATGACCGAAGACTTTTTCCCAACAAATCCACTGCATTTCTCTCAAAAAGCTCCGTATTTATATCCTTCAATTGATTTCATTCAAATCGAATAAGTGACTACCCTCCCCGGAAGTCACTGTGTACGCGGAGGCGCTGCATCATCTTACTAATTTGACAAGACGTGTGTAGATGAAATGTCACTTCTAGGCATAAACTGCCAGCACCAGCACCAGCACCAGCACCAACAACCGTTCGGCTGTCAAACAGCCCACCGTGAGATCAAGCCGGAACGGCGTACAATCAAAGAGATTTCTGAGATTTCCGCACGCCCGCAGCTAGATTTTCCAAACAAATTATCATGCATACCAACCTACAAACACACATACGAGTACACTTGAGCCATGCAACGCAATAAACAAGCGGCGCAGCCAACAAGGCGCATACTACATTGTATGCAGCGCATGAATAAAAACTCCCGCAAACGGCAGTAAAATATGCGCAGGCGCGCAGTCAAAACATTCCGCAAAGTGGTCGAATGGTCAGAGCCAGGAGCGGCCAGCGATGCCAAGCCACTTTTTTTTAACCACTTTTACTCTTATTGCATCAAATTGGACAACAACAACAACAAACAATAGACGCGGCGACGACAGCAACCGTTTAAATCGCTGTCAGAGGATCACGGCATTACAAAATCTTCGCCGTGGAAAACTTGACAAGCCAAGCGATGATCAGCAGTGTGATGACGCTGTTGTTGTTGTTGTTGTCTGCGTTTCGCCTTTTCCATTTTTATCCGTTTAATATTCCGAAAAATACCAAAACGGGCGTGAAAATGTTGAAGCGCCACCAAGCGCCAACAACAAAAACAACAAAAGCTCACACTTAACGCGCAACATCAACAACACCAATCAGCAAGTCAACAGCATGCCGACACAATAACGAATAACACCGTGCAACATGCTTAGCAACTGAAGTTGAACAACAACAAGAACAACCACGCACAGACTGCTAGGCTGGTTAGCCACGGCAGCAGCAACAACATAAACACAGCGAAGCCAAAAACAATAGCAATGGCAAGGCATGCATCATCAATTCTGGTGGGCAACTATCGTCAAAAGGCATCGGTGGCAACAGTAATTGCCAGACTCGCACATTTTGTGCGAAGTGATTGATTTCCGCAACCAATATGTACGAGTACTATCCTCAAGCTCTAGCATACTCGTACACGTAACGTGAGCTTCTCTCTCCGCCAATGTGCGTCTGTCCGTCTGTCTGTCTGTCTGTCTGCCTGCTATCTGCTGTCTTCCACTGTTTACTGTCCATTGCTGTCGTTGTTGTGCGTTTGACTTGTTGGTTAACGGTTGGTTGCTTGGTTGGTCGGTTGTTGCAACTCCATGACGTTGCTGGTGATCTATGGGAAGTATTTAGATTTACATTGATCGCTTGTTGCATGCCACATGATGTTGCATGTATAATGATTATCAACACCGAGCAATTGTGTGCAGCACAGTCACTTGCTGCTTACTATACTGCATCAAAATATGTTTGTACATAGTATGCGCGTGTTTCGTATGGTGTTCTGAGTGTAATGATTTTTCATAAAAAATAAAGAATTAATTTTTTTGAAAAAAAATTTAGTGTCTTAATCTTGTTATAGAAACAAGAAACATTCTCTAACTATTTGTTTATAATTCTACTAAGGTTGAACTCATATAAATCAAGAAACGCTCAGAAGATATATAATCAAAAATAACTCATTATAAATTTATATATTATCTATTTTAATTTCATTCCTCTTAGATCTTAATCCTTATATCATACCGTCTTTAATATAATATATTACTGGTATTAAAATTGTTTAATCTTCTTTAGTCTCCTGGTTAATCCCAAATCTCAATTAGGAACGGGAATGTTCAAAAAATAACGGGAATTGTCACCTTCAAAATAGTCCACATTCGATATTATCCACTTTTTCGTATGGTCGAAACACTTCTCAAATTCGATTTTTGGGATAGTCTTTGGCTCTTTCGGTGTTTTCTCGTATGCTACATAAAACGACAGCCCTCTCTAAGATACTCTTTATGTTTGAAAATAGGAAAAGGTCACATGGAGTCATGTCTGGCAAATATGGGGGCTGGGGCATCGTTATAGTACTGTTTTTGGGCAAGATTTCGCGAATAAGAACGCAGTGACGCTCATAAAAATACGTATAACCTTAGCGGCTTACTTGCCGCAGATGAAGTAAGCAATGAATGCAGCTGAAAAATGTATCATAATTTTAAAATTCCCGTTATTTATTGAACACATCTCGTAGATAAACCAGACCACCGTTCTTTTTTCTGAGGATCATATTTCTCTGTTTTAACTCAGCAAATTGGTATTCATTGTATCGTGAGCATGATCATCCCTTCGGACTTTGTCATTGACTAGCAGAGTGACCGACGAAATTGTTCAATTCCGTTTGTTAGTCTCCAGGCATACGATATTAGATGCATGTAATTTCAAACCGTTAAGGTATAGTGGAATGAAAATGAAGGTTATGTACAAAAAATATATTCAGTAAAATAAGTGTATTTGGTCCGAGTTTTATACGCGTGATTATTTATCAAAGGATTTGACAGGGCTTCATTTGTTATAGAAGTAATTTCCGCTCCTTTGAGATTTCATTAAAGAAATAAATCGTGTATGATAGATTAAATGAAACATAAATATACTATAAACACTATACTCTAAAATATATCTCTGTAGATCGTGGTTATGAAGTGCAAAATTAGAATTCATTAACAGACTAGTAGACGTCATATTTATAAACTATTTAGCATTTATAACGATAAATAGCGCTCACAAGAGATTTAAAGGCCACCTAACAAAATTTAAGATATCGAAGAGGAGCTCTTGAGGTGTTCTGAAATGCTTAAAAGCATTATAGAAAAAACATTAGACAAATATTTGTCGTGGTCTCGGTAAAACATTAGACAAATATTTGTCGTGGTCTCGGTATGGACTTCATGGTTCAGGACTCATACTCATTTTCTCACTAATGCCTCCACCGAATCAACTGCAGTATGTACGTATTTAGTCTGAAGATTATTGACCTATCTTCCGTTACACCTTGGGTTTGAGTATTGAGACTCGATAGTATGAACTTTAAGTTCTTACAAGATATTGGCATTCAAGCGACAACTCAGCCACGCAACACCCAACCACAATTTGTGTGCGCGACTCTGCGTGGTAATTATTGCGCGTGTACAAAGGATTTACGAAACGAAGTCGTAGGAAAGGTCAAAAGGCCGTACATGTTGGGTGCTGGTATTATTAATGCTTACATGCAGTTGTTGTAATCGCCGCTGTCATTGTTCCAGCAAAATGCATCACGAACAGCCATTTGTCTGATTATTTGTTTAAACAAACAGAGGCGCGTGAAATTATGCGCAGCGGCAGCATCCATACATACATTCGCACACAGTCAACATGCAACATGCAGCATTGCGAGCCATGTTGAGCGCCAGTTCAACAGTTCAACGGTTCAACGCTGCGCCACGCCACTACTGGGCAACCAACACCGCGGACGCCGGCAAGCCAATGAGTGAGCAAATATAGCGTTTCTGTGTTGTTGTTGTTGTTGTTGCTGATGTTTGTTGGCAAGATGAACTGCTGCAAAAGCTGGCATTGTCCGTCCGTCCGTGCGTCCGTCAGGTAGTCGCATGCGCCATCAGTTCATTATCGCTAATAGGATTTGTGCGCCGTTGATGTTGGCCGACGACGCCGCTATTGCTGCTGTTGTTGTGCTGTTGTTGATGATCACAGTTCAGCGGTGGCAACTGTTTTGGCATTTTATGCCACAAAATGTTGCACGCTTCTTGAAATGCTTCTTTATTTTTTGTTTGTTTTTGTTTGCTGCTCATTGCTTTTCGCTCCCCTCGCGAAGCTCAGTGGAAAATGGCAATTTGTTAGTAGATTTGTTAAGTTAATAACTGTGCGATGCGCCAGCAGACAAATGGACGACGAATGCCACGGTTGGCATGAATGGTTGTTATGGTGGATTTAAGATGCCGCAAATTGTAATTTGCTCAAAATTAATTATCTTACGTGTTTGATGCGTTGTGAAAAATCATTTTATCCTAACGAGGATTTCGTTTTCTTTTTTATTTTTATTTTTGATTTTTGGTAATTTTAGCAGCGTGCGATCGCATCGGGTTGCCGTACGATTGTAGTCGCGAAACACGCAAATTAATAAAAATCATATAATCTAAGCTTTTACTTTCGTTGCATTTTACAGCAATATACCTTATTTATAATATTTTTCTTTGTTCTTTCGCTTACAGGTCAGAGATTTGGTCGAGAAATGTACATGTCCATCACAGTTTCCAATGGTACGCGTGTCGGAGGGTAAATACCGTATTGGTGATACGAAGGTGTTGATCTTTGTGCGGGTAAGTAAACCATTGCAATTAATAATAGTAGCAGTTTAGTTTAAAATCTTCGATTGTGACTCATGCTTAATACACTCAACTTGCCAGTTAGCTTTACATTATTGAGAATTTTAAACATTTACGCTATAAATACAACAAACAAATCATTCAACTTGAAATTTTGGGAGCATTAGGTGGTGATTATTTTTGTTGGAGCACTGATTTTACATGCTCAGTCTCATATCTAGAGCTCAGTCCGGCCCTACAAGATTAGGTTAGGTTAGGTTAGTAGGCAGATGTTTGCATATGCAGGAAGATCTCGCTTAGGCAGTTTTCAACACTGTCCTTTCTGATACCAATAAACTCCTACAGGATCAAAAATACTCTTATGAAATGCTTGAAATCTGTTGCAAAGGTACTTGAGTCGGCTAATGTCAATTCAAGCCAATTCACTAGATTCACCGAAGTTGAGCAAGCTCAGTCTAGCAAAAGCTGGACTTTGGAGGAGGAAATGCTTAGATGACCCCACCTCTCCTTCCTCCAAATACCTTCGGCAACTTAGGATCACTAGTCTCCACGCATGTGAACTTATCGGACAATGTCCAGTAAGCACACAAATGATCGCGCCGAGATGGAACTTGCTGAGAGAAAGCAGTTCGAAGTACCTTTAACGTTTCACTGCGGGCCAAAAGGACCTCGCAGCTGTACAAGTGCTGGTTGTTGTTCAGCGCTTAACGAGCTCATGCGATGTCTATATGTCCAGCATGTGGACCATGGACTGCCTACCCGCTCCCATTTTGACGTCAATGTTGCTAGGATATCCTCTTTTGCAAGCTTGTCCGCTTTGCAGTAACCAATGATTCCGCGGAGACGGGAAAATAGCTAGAAGCTATTGATAAGGTTGTTAGACACTCCTACAAGACAAAAACAATATAAAACCCATTTCAAACTATGTACTTGTTCCACGATTGACTACTGTTTGCGGTCATCTTTAGACCCTTTGTAAACCTCCAAAATCAGAAATGTCGGAGTTGTATGAGCAAAAGTATTAAACAAGATATGAAACAAAAGTTAAATATAGTTATGCCTTTAATTGAATACAAGATTTTCGAGATATAAAAAAAGAGATTTTTCTATTGAAATTTTTTTCTTAATAAAGCATGCTTTATTTCAAAGACAGATCAAACAAACAGCCATAGTTTTTACTTAGTACCCGAGGGTCCCTAGAAAAATAATAAAAAAATTCTACGATATCTTGATATTATATTTATTTATTTATTTCTTCTTTCATTTAGATCCTCCGCTCTCACGTTATGGTACGCGTTGGTGGCGGTTGGGATACACTCGCTCACTATCTGGACAAGCATGATCCTTGCCGTTGTAAGGCACAACATCGTTCATCTGTTGCAGCGCGTCTGGTACCGCGCACCACCAATCAAAATAATGGCGGCATTGAATTGCACAAAGCGCAAGTCATCTATGAGCGGTGAGTACAGTGATGGAATTATATTGCATAAAGGCAAAGTGTGTGAAATTAAAAAAATAATTATCAGTGTGTATATCATGTCATTTGTAGAACGAATAAAGTCCATATAAAATAATATGCCACCCCTTCCATATGCCAACACAACCGCAATAAACACTCTGATTTCTGTGATTACTTGTAATTTATATTGATTAGTGGCTTATTTGCAAAGTGAAATATATTCCTACATATATCTACCGCACATTAAAATGCCATTTTTATTAATTAATGCAAATGCACTGCGGAATTTGTTCTTCAATGCATTTTACGAATGCGGATTGAAAGCGCTTTATTCTTTTGTCTATGCATATATACATATGCTCATACACTGGCGTGCGCAAAAAAGGTAGTGACTTGAAAAAAAAAATATATTTTACATATTTATAAAAAAATTATTTGTTATAATTTTTTATATGAATATACATTGCTGATTGGATACAATTTATCAGATTTCGATCTATCCTCCAATATGTTGACTTATATTCAAAGTATATGAAGTTTCAGTATTATAATTTAAATATATTTTTATTCCAAAGCTTCAAAGACATTTTACATTCTTCTTCTTCTTGACTGGCGTAGACACCGCTTACGCGGTTATAGCCGAGTCCACAAGAGCGCGCCACGCATCTCCCCTTTTGGCAGTTTGGCGCCAATTGGTAATACCAAGTGAAGACAGGTCCTTCTCCACCTGGTCCTTCCATCGGAGTGGAGGTCTCCCTTTTCCTCGTCTTCCACCAGCGGGTACTGCATCGTAAACTCAGAGCTGGGGCACTTTCGTCCATTCGAACAACATGACCCAGCCAGCGTAGCCGCTGTCTTTTTATTAGGTGGACTATGTCTATGTCATCGAACAACATATACAGCTCATCATTCCATCTTCTGCGGTATTCGCCGTTGCCAATGTTTAAGGGACCATACATCTTCCGCAAAACCTTTCTCTCGAAAACTCCTAGTGCCGTGTAATCGGATGTTGACACCGTCCACCATAAAGTAGGACGGGAATGATGAAGAACTTGAGGGAGTCTCGGATTAGATACCCTCTTTTGATGACGACATTTTACATTGCTTTTCTTAAAATAAAAATATATTTTGTTCAGAGTGAACTTTTTTACAAAATTCCTACTTCATAACAACACTGCCTCGACACATTGTCACCATATAGTATACTATATCAGTAGGAAATATATTTAAGTTGGCGACACCCGCTAATTGCAATTCCGCTCAATTGCAGCCTTCTAAACATTTGTCACTATAAAAATATGTGACTTTTAAATTTATAAATTTGACAGCTGCCGCATTTCGCTATACTATACTATACTGTTTCTAGCATTACATAATACGCGGAGGTGCTTTCGAGTTGAGCTCAGCTCTTGTGTTGACAGCAATGAATGTGGTTGAAATGTTCTGTTCTATATGCATTCAATTTTTTATTGTTAAAAACGTATAAATTCTACATGTAATAATCGTAATTTGCATTGACAACTGCTCGATGATTGCGCTGGAATGTGTCAAGTTGATTATTGCACTGATGAGGTAGGCGCACTTAGCACTTTCCTAAACAAGAAATGACAGAATTCGTAATTTTATTGTAACAATAATAATGAATAATTTTATTCTTACCGAACGAAAACTTGAATTTTTTTCGAAAATAGGTAAAGCTCATGACAACTATTGGGAAATGCTAACGTTTAGCTAAAAGCATCCTCTGATTAAAAGATCTTTCAGCTAGTTTTTGAATGAATTTCTAACCAAAAATGTTTCTTTCTAATAATAAATGTAAAAGATACAAGCCATGGTGGCATTATTGTCAAAAATTTAAATCTTCGAATACCGCATTTGTCCACTTGCGCTAGAGCGCTGGACACACTGACTTCGAGTGAGCTCGCCAAACGCTGAACAACAACCAGCACCTGTGCAGTAGAACTAATAGAGTCCAAGCGCTTTGTCGATTCTTAAGGATCTTAGTGATCCGTCATGAGTATCCGGGTGTCAAAAAGTACAATCGAATCTGTCTAAGGAGACTCTCTGCAGTTGTGGAGATCTACCCCTTGCCCTAATCTAACCTAATATCGCTATATTCCAAAAAAATTTAGAGAATAATGCGAATAATATTATAATAACTGACTTTCGTAAGTAACTGTTTCATCTGTATTTCATTTTTATTTTTCATTAACCAGTTCACCGCCGTCTACACGTAAAATAATTTCCAACTTCAACAATCAGTCTGCCGCCGGCAATGCAGCCGTAACATCATCACCCATTTCCAACAACAACTCGTACAATTTGTCACCGAATTTTGGCAATAATAATAAGCAAACCAGTCGTAGTCCCACACCACAACGCAAATTTCTTAATCATCACAATACGTCCAATGCGACAGATGGCGCTGTTGGAGACAAATTACTAACAGCAAATGGCATGAATGGCACTGCATCACTATTGCCTTCACCAAATTTAGCACGTCGTTCCATGTCACCAAGTCCACGTCGACTGATTGATATGCGTAAGAAGCAGACTTCGTTAGACTCGAATAACGGTAGTGGTCCGAAATCCTTGCCAATTTGCAGTGAAATCGTAGGTCATCATATACAATTTGATGCACTAAACTACACGGCTGGACACACTGAGAATGGCACTACACAAGCGGGAACTGGCAACACTGATGGTAACACAAATGGCACGAATAACAAATTCGAAAATATCAGCGACAATGGTAGCGAAATCAGCGATGAGGGCTATCGTAGTCTGGGCGTGATACAGTCGAATGCCCAAAAGCGCGAGTCACTGCATAGTCAGGCTTCGGTAGAAGACGCTGAAAGTAATGGTAGGTGTAACGCACAATACTTTATATGTACATAACTTGAGTCTAATTTTCTTTATTTATTTCATTACAGCGCGTCTTGATCAGACATCCAGTGATTCACAGCTCTCTCCAGTCGATGATCTGACCATATCTAACAAAGCAGCCGATATATTGGGCTCAGATTTTAACAGCACACCGTTGGAGCTAAACTTAGATGCTGGACCACAGTCACTACCCGCTGTGCTAACCACACCAACACAAAATTCTACACCAATGAATCTGGCAGATAATTTCGAGCGATCAGGCATCTTTATCACCGACGATGAGATCACAGTCGATGTGGCAAATGCCACCGGTTTGCGCAAAACTGGATTTGCTAATAAAATTTTCGGCGGCGAGGATGTTACTGACAGTAGTAATAGCGTAGCGAGTAAGGAACCAAAAGATAATGCAAGCAAAAGTAGTAAAATACCACGCTCGCCAGTAGCACAGCGCCGACGCAGTCTGGATAACAGCAATTGCAGCAGCGCCAGCATGCAGGACCTTTCAACGCGCACCGGCTTGCCCGTATTCAACCGCAAACAGCCCGTTTACCGTTCGGTACGTCGTCCGGCCAGCGAAATTAATAGGAACAGTGACAATGTGTCCGCCGCAGCAGCGACGCGCAAATCAGCAACCCCACCCGTGCGTGAGGTCACCAACACTTGGAGTGGACGCGCCGCAGCCGGCAAGAAGCGACCAACACTCAATGCCGACACATTCACCGCCCATAATGGTGCCACCACACCCGGCACTGGCAGCGCCTTTGAACGCAACACACGCACACGCTCCTCACAGATACTTTACGACAGCAATGGACGACGCGTACGCGGTTGCACCGCCTCACTCACCACATCGCCGGTAAAGAACTACAACACATCGCCATTAGCGCAACAACTGCTCGAGGCGGCTAGCAGCGCCAAAAATGATGCACAAATTTTGGAAAAAATGAAAGTATTACTCTCACGCTACTCCACCAACAGCAATGGACCGAATGGCGTCACAAGAACACCAGCTGGTGGCAGCACTAACAATAAGAAGCCCGTCTACGAGGACTTCACATCCGCCTGGGTGCATAGCAATGGCAATCTAGAGCGCTCGAACAGCTGTTCACCACCCACAAAGAACCTCTCGAAACGCAGTTCAGCCGCCTCTTCTACAGAAAGCACTCAATCGCGCGAGGTGGCCTCGGTCATTGTGTCGCCGCGTCGTGATCGCGGTTTGTCCAAAATTCCAGCACCGACACGACAACACACCGAACTCTACTAACACAGGATGCAAGTGCCCGCCAGACTGCGCATACAACAGAGGGCCATAATGTTGCAGCAACGAAAAAGACAAGTGTAAGAGGTGTTTGGTGGAGAATTAGTTGAAAGAAGGCTCCGTAAATAACCAAACATGCTCCCCTTAAAAAGTAAACCATGTACGAGTATGTCTGTAGTTAGTTTTTTAAGTCGTAGTGTGTGAAATTTAAAAGTGAAAAGTAATCATTTAGTTATAATTTTTATACGAAACTAATTTTTTTATATGACATTAATTAACTGTACCGAAAAAGTAGTGTTTGGCGAAAAGTGTGAAATATTTCGATTTTTATTTTTGATTTTCGATTTCGATTTTAGTGAAGTTGCCAGCAGCAATAACTGTTTGTTTTTTAATAATTTCCGCTCTTGTTTTTGTAGTTGGCACGCTTAGCGTACTTCTATGTGTTAGTTAGCAATGTGTACGCGCCAGTGTGTACTTATCTATGCGGGTCTGTTGTTGGCTCAGCTTCCCTGTGCAAATCTGATAAATATGATTTTGTAGAGCACTCCTTAGTAATGCAGCACGCTCATAATAGCAATGAAAGTTAAATGCAATTTTTTTATAAATAAGCTAAATTAATGGAAATGACTTTTTGTTAAAGCCTGTCGTCTATTTGTACATACCATATACATATTGTTGTTTGTATACAACTAATATAAAATATAAAAAATATATAAAAAATAAAACTGTCACAAATGCCTAAAATATAAATATATATATGTATGTATACCAAAAAAAATTTACAAACACATATTGAACACAGTATTTTCTTTAACTTTACCAGTCACAATTAGCATAAACCAACGGGATCTGCCAGCTTGTAATTAATAGTTTTCCAGGAGCTTAAAACTGGCAATAATATTTAATAATTATAAAAACGAAGTATTTTAAAGTTGTTCTATGCGCAAGTGTTACACCTTTGTTGATTTTTGTTTTTTTTTTATTTAATAGCAAAAAATAGAGGCTGTCAAATTAATTAATTTTTTTTTTATTTATTTATTTTTATTTATTGTACAAAAATATAATAGTAAATACAATATATACAGATGTACATATTATTATATCAAATAATTTTTTATTTTATTTTATTTTTTTATTTTTTAATTTTTTAATTTGTTATATTGTTTTTATTTTAATTTTTTGTTATTTAATTTTTTATATTATTTTTTATTTTATTTTATTTTTTGTTAATTTTTTTAAATTTATTATATTATTTTTATTTTTTTGTTATTTAATTGTATTTATTTTATTTTTATTTAATTTTTTTTTATTTTAATATTTTTTATTATAATTTTTTAGTTTCTTTAGTCCCCCTCAAATGTATAACACATATTTTTTTGTTGTAAATACTACAAAAGTGCACGCGTAGAACAATAATATTGGATACTTTAAATTTTAAACCGTAAAAATACTCGCCAATGGCATAAAACAAAAATATATATCACAAATAAGCATTTTTTCTGAACGAAAATGAGATTAAAAAAATACAAGATAACAATAAAATAAATAAAAATAAAAACTATTAATAATAAAGCATAATAACTGCATACAACAACACTCATCCATTCAAATTCTAAATCATATATTAAATACCAATTACTTATACTAAAAACAAATTGAAATAAAATCATAATAACTAGAAAATAATAATAAATACTAAACTAAGAAACTCCAAAATGTGTAACGTAACGTAAAGAAAACAATCCGGATCATGTTAACCTCAACTCAAAATTTACAAAAGCTTTTTTAAAATTGTAGTCACATAAAGTTTAAGACTCTTAATCCACTTTACATACGATATACATACATATATGCAGCATAGTGAGTGCAATTTTAAAGCTAGTAGTGGGCATACATACATACATGTATAAATGCATAGATTTTAAATAAAATAAATACAAAAACAAATAGTTTTCTAGAAGTTTTTACAAACCAAATATAGAGAATGACAAAAGCAATTAATAAGTGAATTATTAGTAATGGTAAATATTTTTGTAAAATCGCAATCGCGCGCAATTGAAAATCAAGGTAGTGTGTACTATATATATCTACTATATACATACATAGAACAGTATGTGCAGTTATATTTTTAAATAAGCTTTATAAGTGAAGTTGCTGAAAATTTATTTACTTTTTACTTAAAATATAAGTAAACAATTATTTTTTGTAAATATGCTTAGTGAAATGAATGTAAAACAAAACTCCAATAAGTAACTACGTCATAATAGCGTATGTAGTAACAATTCGATTTTAATTATTATTATTTTTTATTTTTTTTTATTCTTTAAAAGTCTTTAAATATTTTTTAATTTCAAAAATAAACAATTCTTTTTTTGTTTTTTTTTTTATTATTGCAAATTAAATGTCAAAAAGAAAGAGAAAATTCTTTTGAGAAAAATTAAATAAAAAAAAAAAAATTTTTTTAATTTAATTTTTTTATTTAATATTTAATTTTTTTTTTTATTTTTACAACTTTAATGTCCAGCACCATATATAGGGCTTATACGAAAACTCACACATAAAAAAATACTGCTAGTTAGTATATATAACGTACATACACATATTATATATATAATACTATATAAAAATATGCTTTTGTACTACTGTCTATTCAAAATCATAGATATGAAAATCCAAAACATAATCACATTAACTGCAAGCGTTGCAAATTGGTGCTTTGTGCCGCGGAATTTTATCCAAAGGCATGTCAACTATTTTATTGTACTATCATTAAAAACAGAAACCTAAATAAAATAAATTATAAATTCTAGATTGATCAGTTATCTACAATCTAACTATGTATCTATACTATACCCTTAATATGTATGTATATTTAGTGAAAAAAATTAAGAAATTAAAAAATCTCTTGTGTAATCCCAAACATATAAACTCCATATTGTGTCCACTAAAATCATATATAAATTAATTATTTATAATTATAAAGCATTTTGTGACGTACTTTCACAAACACCGTTACCAAGCGTTGTATGACCTATGCAATTTTCACTACAAACATACCCAAAAATATAGGCAACACTATAATATTATAGCTAAAAGAAAGGAATGTATATAATTTGTATTGATTTTTTTATTTAAAAAACTTCCACGTTTTTTCACAAATCACAAATAAATAGTTTTATAAGTATAACTGCAACTATGTTTGTTTGCTTATGTAATAAACTATATATTTAATTGTTAATGCAAAGTAAATTTAATGAGAAATGGAATTAAAAATTCAATTTATACATATAAGAACATTTTGATTTGTATGCAAGCAAACAAATGCTAATTATTGAATTTTTCTTTAATTTTGCAAATATTTTCATGTTATTTAACTTTGTTTCGCATTACATAATAAGTGTAGCATTAAACAAAAAAAGAAAAACTCCGTTATTAATTTCAATATATGTGTACTATATCAAAATCATATGAACTAATGTATTTTAAATGCATCTAAAATTTATTAATTCTACATGCTGCATACCGTACATGCCCGTGTGTATGTCTGTATGTATGCATGTAGGCGTTTGCAATTGTTTCAATTCGTTGAAATTGAAGTTTTAATTGTATATAAGTTTAAGTAAATTACACTGGTTGATACATTATAACAGTAAAAATAAACATAAATAAATAAAAAATTAAAAAACAACAAAAGAAAAATTGTTTTATTATTTTTTAATACTTTTTCATATTTGTGAGGAGTACCACTAAAATGGAGTATGACCGATGGAATATAAAAACTTTCAAAAAAAATATTTTATTAAGGCACTGTTTTCCTAAAATATTCAGGAATATTTTCCAATAAAATCTAATCTAAACTGAAATAAAAAACTTTGGTCTGTTAAGCGTGGCCCGTCAACGGTAGACCTGTGCGTAGCTACCTTTCTTATCAGGAGGAGGACCTCAAAAGATATACGATTTTCTAGAGTTTATATTATATTCTCTTCCCATTTTTAACATCTACAAAATTTCCTAATTGAGTATTACTTTATTGACTACAAAACACTCCAATAATGGTAATTAAATATAATATTAAACAATTTCTTAAAATCATTTGCATGGATTTATCGTTAACTAATCGATAAATATAAGGCACTCATATGCTATAACTCAAACTTGTGAACCCTACACACGGTAAAGCAAAGTACAACAACAATTTTAAATCAGGTGTTGTCTCTTTTACACATTCCGTTTGCTTACGAAACGTCAACGAAAAGTCAGAAGTTGCAACACTATACCAGTTGTCAGTGTCCAGAAAGTAAGGACAAGTGTGTGTGTGCGTGGTTGTGTGTTCATTTATCAAAATGTCTGACTTGAATCTGAAGTAAGTGAATTTTCAGTGAATTATTTTGTAAATATTTACTACAAATCGAAATATTTTACAAATATTTAATGCAAAATCAATAATATAAACAATATAGTGTGTGATTAAAATGAAATATATTGTGATAGTTGCAGTAAATATGCGAAAATATCATTTGAAATTTATTCATTGTTGGGGGTTGATTTTCGCCACATTGAAATGGCAGCTGTTGAAATTTTCATGAAAAAAATTTATTTTGTAATTTTTCCAGCGACGATTTATTGAATTACGAATTGGGCGATGATATTGATGATCAAGCACTTTACGGGGCTGATGAGGATGAACTACTATTATCAGATGATGGTAAGTCACTTTTTTACATGATTTTTTTTTGTGTATTCACGTTGATATAAATATTGAATTTTTAATTTCTTCATTGTGAAGAATTAGAAAAAGATGTAACAAAAGAAGTTAAACAACAAATAAAGGCAGAGGCTGAGCAATGGGTTAAAGAACGTATACAAGAAAAAGGTGAAAATGGGGCTAATACCGCTGGTGCAGCTCAATCAATTGCCGCAGTTGGAGGTACAAATTCTGCAAAATCCAACAAGGACACAGAGAAGCAAGTCACCGCCGATGCAACGGAAGTGACTTCAACTGCGGCAACGCATTCGGTTACGAATAGTTTGAAACAAGGTGATACAACCGATGATGTGTCCACTAGTGAAAATTCAGCACCAACAAATGCAGAATTTAAAGAACCCACAAAATCTCAACCTCAAAGAGAATCAACACAAGCGGTAGCCCCAGTGTCAACACAGACACAGACTTCATTGGCAAACACAACCAATATCGATGAAGTAACTTCAAGTAGCAGTAAGGAAGTTGAAGTAGATCATTCTTCGGTCATTAGCTGCAGCACCGGTAATATGACTGATTCCTCCTTCATACAAAGCTCGCAAGAGAGCTTGGGATTGGCCCCGCTAAGTGCCAGTGATTTTTCCGATCCCAGAGAGGATATGGAAGAAGAACGTGAAACACGTACAAATATAAAAACAACAAATGAACGTGATTTTGATACAGGAATCAATGAATCGGCAGGTAAACAAAAATTCAACAAAATATATGTAATTAATGATAAAAAAATGTTAATTATATCTTCACTATATTTTTAGAAAAACATCACTCCCGATTCGTACATAATAAACGTGGAGGAAATCCACTGCTGCGACCTCATTCACTACGCGGCTCTTACCACGGTCAGAGACCACTCCTCCGCTATCCGCCATCACACGGTAATTTTCTATTGACAACGCACGGGCTACCCGCGGCGAGAACAAGTATCATTACAACAACGCTAACCCACACACCTTCCGCCCTCATTCCAGGTCAATTCCCACTACAACAACCGCCCCTACCTTACGCACCACACAACACAGCACACGGTCCGCCATCTACAAATCCCGGAGCAATGGGACCACAACCAACAAACCCTAATGCACAAATTCCCCTCCACCAACACGATCCCATGAACCCCTCACTTTCCCATCGTCCACGACATCCATTCCCCGGATTTCGTCCAGGTGGGCCTATGAATTTTAGGCATCCTAATCCATCAAATATGTATCCACATGATTATAATGGCAATGGGGTACCCTTCAGTCAGAACTTCGGTCATATGGCACATCCACCTCGTGCCATGTACCGACCGGAACTCGCTGGCGGACCAATGCAAGGTGGCAACAATCCAGGAATAGGACCAACACCTGGACCTATGGGCATGCGCCCGAACATGCGTTTGCCACGTCCACCATTATCAAATTTACCGCCACAAAGCTTAGGGCCAAACTTTATGAATAACCCGAACATTAGACCTCCCCAACAACAACAACCTCTGCAGCCTCCCCCAGCTCCATTACAGTTGCCACAAAGTGGTGTGCATCCAAGTACCAGTGTGCAGGCGTCTCAAGTGTCGGCAAATAACAATTGTGGTCCCATAGCATCAACAGCATTACGCCCGAGTAAAGTGCTTATTAATCCAAATTTCAAGGGTGGCGTACAAGCGGCCACAAATAAGTTTATAAAAGAAACACAATTTATGTCAACAATTAGCAGTCATGTCTCACACTTGCAAAGTGACGACGAGCTGCTGCGCCAACAGGAGGAATTCATCAATAAAAATAGAGAGCATATCGAGAAGCGTAGGCAT
Organism: Zeugodacus tau; assembly: GCA_031772095.1. Taxonomy (NCBI): domain Eukaryota; kingdom Metazoa; phylum Arthropoda; class Insecta; order Diptera; family Tephritidae; genus Zeugodacus; species Zeugodacus tau. The sequence goes on along the minus strand of CM062650.1, from coordinate 67,953,719 downwards.
GAGCGTTCACCACTCGCTGTTAGACGGAGTCGCAGTCGTAGCCGTTCTCGAACACATTCACGCGAACGCAGCTTTACACCGCCAAATAAAAGAGGAGGCGGAGGTGGTGGAGGCACCGGCGGGGCCGGTTCACACTTCGATAGAGAACGTGAACGCGATCGAGAGAGGGAACGTGATCGTGACCGTGATCGTGAGCGAGATCGTTTAGATCGCGAAAGAGACCGCGATCGTGAAAGAGAACGTGGTCCAGTCGAACGAGAACGCGGTGGCGTAGGAAGCGGAAATGGCAACATGGGACCCAGAGGAAATCGTTTTCGTCGTGGAAATAGTCGCGATCGTGACTATGATAAAAGAGGAGGTGGTGGCACATATGTCAAACGTAGACGCAGTTTATCGCCTTTACCACGTGCGGGCGGAGGCTTTCGACGTGGCGGTGATCGCGATCGCCCAGATGTATGTTTGATATCAGCGTGAATACTTGACTGTTAACTAATTATAATTCAATTTATAGGTTGAAGAGGACGAAGAGACGCGTGTTTATAGGCTGGAAATAGAGAAACAGAAAGCATTGCGTGAGAAAATACTCAAGGACAAGGAATTAAAGAGAAGGCGTGCTGCAGAGGAAAAACAATATGAGGTTAGTTTTGTTATACATTATTATACATTTTATAGTTAGCCTCTAAAAAGAGATATGAATATTCGAATTTAGAAGATATGGTATCAGTTTAAGTTAGTGGCTTTTATTAGATTATTTTTTTTTTTGCTGTGTTATCGAAAAACTAAAAGCGTTTCGCGTTTTTCTTAATTGAATATCTTAAATATTTTTCAGTAATATTTTCATATTTTGTAGTAGTATACATTATGTATCATATATCATATCCGCTTTTATATTTCTAAGAACTTTTCACTGCACAAATCAAACTGTTTCAATTCGATAAAAATACGTCTATATGTTTCCAAACCCTAACCTTATTATAGGATCAGCGTCCCAATCAGTCTAATAATAATAGTGCGAATAACGGTAGCAATGCTCCGAACAGTGTCAGTGAAACGCAGACGCAGAAACTTAAACCGATTGTGGTAACCGAACGCAAAATAATATCGTTAAAGAAACGACAACAACAGCAGCCACAATATGCTGATGATGATTTTCCACGTCAAAAGTCACAACAGACGCCGCAGGCCCAAAATCAGCGCAAACAAATTCCAACGGCGAAAATTTTGCCCGAAGCAAAACGTAATTTGAGTGAACACATAACGAATGTCACCAGCAGCAGTGGTGTTGCCAACAGCAATACAGCCATAATAAAACCAGTTCAAAAGAAAGAGACCCACACGCCAACGCCACCACCGACGGCATTATTGAAACAACAAACACGACGTATGTCCTCGCCGAGTGAAGATGAGGTGGAGCTTGACTACGATGAAGATGAATTAATGCTAGAAATGGAGGATCGCCTGTTGGCCACGCCAACACCATCCCCACCACAACCGGCGGTCTCACGTACACCAACACCTGAGCCAATAGCACCACCACCAACGTCTAAGGCAAATATGAAATCCAGTCGTAGCAGTAACAATACGACATCGCAAAGATCATCGGCATCGTCGGCACCGTTCAGTTCAAGTAACCGCCGTGTGGTACTCAAATCGTCTACAACAAGTTCAAGTAATTCAGGAGGTGGTGGCCGTAAGGAAAGCGATTTGCACTCATCCGAAGGCAGTCGCAATCGACGCACTGGTGGGGGATCATCGCGCAGCAGCAGCAGCAATAATTCACGGAAAGGTATATTTGATCGCTTGGAAACCAGGCGTCAAATGTATGACAGCGGCGGCGGCGGCGGCAGCAACAGAGACGGTGGTGGAAATGACGGCAAGCGCAACAAGGGACAACGCATTGTTTTGAAACATGATTAAGCTGATTGACAATTTGAAAAGAAACAAAAACAACCGACATGCAAGCTGCTTTATGCAAATAACTTTTGTCAAAAATTTCTATAGCTGTGTAGCGAATTAGAGCTACACAAACAAATCGTAGAAATATTTTGAAAGCGCATATTACTGAAATCCAATAAGCATACATATTTACATTTCGCTAACTATTGAATATGAACACTGTTGTCAGTGAAATAATTAAAATATAAGTGGCACGAAAGTCTTCGTTCTAATATTGAAAGTGAAAAGATAATTTGTAATTAGCTAACATGTTGTTGTAGAGACCAAACACATAACATACAACAGTAACTGTTTATATTATTTAACAAACATCAAATGTATGATTTACAATGATTTCCACACGCACATGCATGAAACGCGTATCAGCAATGGAGGCGCCATCATTTATGTAAACATTACGTTCAATTAAAATTTCTAATATTTTTTTTTTTTTTCAAAATAATATACATACATACATAGTAAAGCGAAGTAAGCAGTTAGAAGTGTGCTAAAGTCGTTATAGTTGTTGATTTTAACTGTCGCTTAGTTTGGTGTATCACATACAAATTTATAGACTAGTTTTAACTCCAAAATAGCAACTACATTTATATATGTGTATGTTCTATACTGAAATTGTCATCACTGGGAAGTATTTGCAGTCACATATGTACATATTAGTAGTATTATAAATTATGCCATTTCAAATAGGCAGTCCCCAACACATAATCCGCCACAAATTAGCTTTGCAAAATTATTATTTTTTTTAATTAATTTTTATTCAAAAATTAAAATGTATTTAGTCCTATCGCCGCTAAAAAAATAGTTCAAAATGCGTATATCTCTTTAGGCATTGTAAAATAGTTCTTATTTCCGCATTTTTTTATTTTCACTTAAAATAAGCTTCCAATATATTATTGACCATACTAATTTCATTCATAATTCTGTATAAATTAACTATTTAAAATCCAAATTTTTATATTTTATATAAATGTAATTTTCAACCGAATGTACTCGTATTTGAAAGACTTCAGCAAAATTGTTAGCTTTAAAATATGACACTGGCAAAGGTTTAGTGACGCTTCCCGGCAGCAACCCAATTAGCAGTAAAATTGTATATGACATTTGAGGTTATGACTCTTATAATTTAAGTAACCATTTCAGAGTTCTGCATAACTCTCTATATAACTCATAAAATTGACGCAGACAGTCAATTATTTTAATGATTTTGAAAGTTGGCTCAAATGAAATAGTTTCACAAATATTTTTCTAATTTTGAAAACACCGAAAATTTCCTTTATAATTTGTATAAAACAAGCTTTAAATTCAAATTTGCCATTTTGTTGAAAATTGAACAAACCACATATTTACTTACATACAAACATATGTATATACTTATGCTGTCATACCTTCATTTACATACATTTAAACATGTAGAGTCATAATGCAGTTCAACATTATACTGGTAACTTTTCTCTAAAAATATAATTTAAAAAAAATGTGTTGTTTGTTAAAAACAATTTGAATAACGGTAAAACTTTTACTTGACCTTCAATACAATTTAAACTATTTTTACGCCTGGATTCATTAAAAGCACATAGCATATAAGTTCATACAATATTTTTTTAGTTCGTATATTTAAGGATATACAAAGTTCAACCCAATTTTTAATTATTATAATTTATAATTTAGCATGTAAGTTATAAAAACAAAAGCAAACAGTTACAAAAACCGCTTTAAATATTTCAAGAATGCAGTATATTCAAAGTGTATACAACAAAATTATCATATTGATATTCTAGACCGCAGCGGAAAACTTTCAACCGTGGTATATATAAAAAAATACCACTAACACTTTTAAGTAAATAAAATGACGATTTACCTACAACTAATTACCAAAATTGTATTTTTGTAAACAATAACTAAATTACATAAATGTAGTTGCTTAATTATAATTGGCTGAAAATAATACAGAAAATGTTCTCATGTTTTTCAATGTGCAAAAATGTTTATTTCAACTGGTAAACGAATACTTGTATTTGCCTAAAATAAATGATGACACAAACAACAACAAATGATTGTTAAGTAGTATTTACTATTTGCTATATATGGCACAATATATAGTAAAATAATATTAATAAGAAATACCTAAAATATATTTAAAAAAAATATAATAATTTAAAAGAAAGTGTATACAATAAAAAACGAAGTATGACTGTACGAATAATAATGGTCAATAACAACAAGAAATTTTGCTATACTCACTAACCCAAGTATAAAATTTGTAGCCAGCAAAATGTATATGTCCTCACCACACTAGCGCATATACACGCCTAAAAGTGCTGTAAATCTTAGTTATAAGATTAAAATTCAATTTTATTTTAATTTTTCTTGTATTACTTGTAATATTTATGACATTGTATACGCAACATTATTGATTGTTAAACAAAATTTAAACGCGGCTAACACTCCCTAACAAATTTTTCGACAATATTCACCATAGTAAGCGCATAAAATTATAAAAATTAATTTATTTATGTATTAATTTTTATTGAAGTCATAAACTAAATAATATGTCCTTGGATATTTTAAGTTATCAAAAACAAAAAAAAACAAGCGGTAAAGTAAACAGAATTTAAAAAATATTCAAATTATTCAAACACATAAAATAATCGAAGTCGCCGGAAAGCTATTTTAAATTGCATTTTGTATGTGTTTAATGGCCGCACAAACAGTTTAAAAAAACGAAAAAATCCCAAACCACTTCAAAAGCTTATTAATAAAAATAAAACAAAAGAAAGCATTAAGCAGCACATTAACAAAAAAAAAAAACATTATAAAAGAACTAAACTGTTGACAGTGCATAGACACAATATTTATTTTAGTGGATTTAATTTTAACAAAAAAAAGAAGGAAAAAATTACAAATTACATACATACATGTAAATTATAAGTTATATTTAACGCAAATTATATGCATACAAATATTTAACGTATTTTACTGTTATTTGAACAATTTATCATTGTATCCGAAAAATTGCAAATATTTGCTTTTATTTTAGTGAAGATACTTGTATATTAAATTACTTCGGTAAACAATAACAATATAACCGTTTAAGTAAATACAAAATTATTTGAAAACTATTGCAGTTGCTACTAACAAATACTAATGTACTCTTATAGAATTAAATACAAACTTACAAAATAATAATAAAATAAATTATGTTTGCTATAGCTGATAAAAAAAAACAGAACAAACTGAATTATAGCTACCACAAGAATTAGTTTATAAATAATCGTTACAATTGTTAATTATTTTTACATGTAAAATTCATATTCCATGTTGGTTCAGCCAACAACTCTACATACAAATTTATAGTACAAAGCAAACAAGTGATATTCGGGTGCCAACTATGTAGGCGCCTTACTTACTATGTGATATTTTCTACATTGTTAGATGCTATTTATTTAATTGTCAGTTGTTTTTATTTATTTATTTTTGTATTTGTTATGAAAGTGTATTCAATTTGGTAATTTAAAAAAAAAATACTTTGCCGTGAAACGATATTCGAGTGGAAGCGGAATCAGCTGTAATCTGAGTCGTCGTTGGAGAATCGAAGAATCCAAACCATAATTTCAACGCATAAAACTGTGAGGATTTCATGCAACTGTGTCTTAAACGGAGTTCTAATAGCACTCAGCCGTAAAATACAATGCACTGCAGTGAAGCTGGAACCCATATATATAATCCAATGTATATAAAAGGCGCACAATGGATGCTGTGGCAGGTGTTTATAGGAATATACGCAACAAGATCACTTTACTGGCTGCAAACATCCTTACATACGTAGCTGTAGTATATATACATAAAACTCCTTTGATTTATTTTACTCTAATTTTTGCTCAAATACTCAAGGCATGAAAAAAAGAACTCTTGTAAGTTCATCTATTTGAACTGTATACTTTAACATATTAACGAAATTTATTTATTTATTTATTTTTCAAATCTTAGAGAATGAACGTTGTAATTCTAGTATTGAATTTCACCTTTTCATTTTGATACTCAATTCTTAATTAATACACAAAATGTGTGTGTATTCAATTTGTTAGCATAATTCTTTTATTTGATTTTCAACAATTTGAATATGTTTTCTCATTTTATATTAAAATGTTAATTTTCTATTGTGAAGTTATTTTTTGCATAAAAAATGTTTTCTTCCAGCAATTCTCTATATCCCTATGAACATTGTTCGTGACTGAAAACCAAGAAAAAACGGATTAATCAATAAAGACATCAGTTTTTACTTTTTTACAGCATTTAAATAAAAGACTTGTGTTTCATTTATTATCAGTGCACCGTACTGGAATCGATAAATTCATGTTGTTGAGGGTTTGAAAGTTTTACTTCAATTATACAGTGCGGACTTTCGAGGAAATAGATTCTTAAATCAATTTTTTTAGAATCCTGCCGATTTGACAGTTCTTTGCCGTATAAAAATCGTGATCCGTTCCAGTTATGTAGCACCGAACGGTTAACAGAACTCTAGCCATTAATAGACGATGAGTTGAGAAATAGCTCAACGTATATTTCGTCGAGGAGTAGTTCGCAACTTCGTAACTTTCCCACGACAGCGGTTTCTGCGGTACTGGATTTTATCCGACCAAGGGCTTTCATTTCTACGATACAACGTAGAAAAGAAGTCGTTGTCATCACATGTTATCAATTACTCTGCTCTAAGCCATTTTCGTTCTGTTAGCAGTATTCTAAGTGAGGGAATTTCTTCCTAGTAGTTTTTAAAATGTTAAAATGTAATAATTAATGAGACTTTGTTTGATTTTTCGAAGTTTTGTGTTTGACTTAAAAAAATCTATTAATGACTGACCGTTAAGTATACTTCCGTAACTGTCATATACAAACTGTTCCCTCATTAAATCTACTCCGCTTGAAGTTGATGTAAATACACTATAATATTCGCTAATAAAATCATGTGGCAACGCTCAGTGATTTCAGATTGGAGTAAAAAACGTGGAGGTTTGTTTTGATTTTGAATAGGTTTGGAATAAAACAATTTATTTAGTTAAAAAGTGAAATGGTGAGCCACAAGAAGAAACTACGCTCTGAGAAGGCGAAGGTTAAACTAAAGGCAACCAAATTGCCTAAAGGTCTTAATGTCACTAAAACGGAATTCAAGGTTCGTAAAATTACGATCAGGGAACAGTTGACGGAATCACAATACGCTGATGGAGAACGCCAATTGAACTTGAAGGAAACTATTTCACGCTTGAAACACCACAGTTCAAATATGCGTGCTGATGCGTTGCGAAATCTACGCGAAGCCATAGTTGCTGGGCGTATCAATCTAACTGGTTATATGAACAGCCTGTTGCAAGGTGTTTCTGCAATTTCGTTGGATATCGATAGAGATACACGACGAGATTCATTTAAGGTGTTGAAATGTCTTTTAAGTGCGCTGAAAACGGATGAGGTTGTGCCTTTCTTCCATATAATCTCCTCTTATTTACGTTGTGCGATGACACATATACAACCGGCGATACAAGAAGATTCACTTCTAATGCTTGATGTACTCATGGAACATGTGCCACAGTTAGTAGTTACACATAGTGTAAAGATCATACGAAATTTTCTTGAAATGATTTCGCGTGCGCGCAAAGAAGGTGATCACACCAGCCGAACACTTACTGTTCGCTTAGGCGAGAAGCAAACTACAATAAAGTGGCGTACTAAAGTTTTGGAACGTTTGCGTCAAATGCTCGCTACTTTAGTTGAATATAAACGCGCAAATAATAGTGGAAAAATTGTAAATAGCTTCACAAAAAATGTTACATTCAATCCAACTGCGCCACAGCATTACAATATAAAAAGACAATTTCTTACTTCGGCAAATAAAGTCGACCTACTAGCCGTGCTGAGACCTTCGTTAGGCCATAAAAGTGCTGACGCCATAGAAGGTAATGAAGAAGAAAGGCTACGGGAATACGTTGTTCACTTGCTGCCTTTACTGGTGGAATCCTGGATTGAAGTACGACCGCAGGAGCAACAAATGTCGGCAACATTGACAAGTGAGGCAGCACAAACTCTGAAAGTTGCATTAGAAATACTACAAAATATCTGGTTACTAATTGAGTTGCACGAAGAGACCGAAAGCAATCAACAACTAAGCGCGTGGTTTCAACAGCAATATGCAGAAGTTTTTGCTGACAGTTTTTTATCTGAAGGTTTTCCTTACCAACAGAATTGTGAAAAAGGTTATATTATGCCATTTATAAGTATTTAGTGCTCATAACCAATCAAATTTGTTTTTTTACAGATCCGGATGCGAGCAAGAAATCTTACAAGAAACATTTAAAATTGTTGAACCTTAGCGGTGGCGAGTTATGTTTAGAGCAAAATATATGCATGGCATACCTAATGTGCCAATTTTACAAGTCACACAGCGCAATACATACGCAGACCGAAAGGTTCACTGCGCTGTTCAAATACCTCGAAGAAGTTGTATCTAATCTCTCAGCGCATCCCTTACAAAACCACCACGCTCTGATAAGAGCTTTACGTATTAGCTTATTTGAGAACGATATTAAATTTTTGCAATTGCATAAGGATCTAACGCTACCACTACTAAACAGTACCATGGAAGCTTTTCTGCAAAATAATTTTCCTGCTAAAACTAACTCCGAGACAGAAGTACTTACCCTCATTTGCGACATTGTGCAAACCACACAGCTCAGGCAACATTATGGGGAGCATATATTCGAACGCTTCTTAGAGTATTTGCCACAACTTTTACTCAAACCATATGTGCAAGTGTCCACCGTTATTGCTATGTCCACTTTAGCTAAGCAGAAAAATTCGACTTTTCTACGTGCGTTGGAGAGCAAAATTTCAGCCGTTATTGAAAATTTACAGAAAATACAAGTCGTTGGTGCACCAAATGCGTTTGAGGGTAAAAAACATATAATCAATTTATTTTACTGGACCGAAAGGAATTTTTCACCAGAGCAAAAAGATCTTTTGCATCAAAATATCGATAAGCATATTACGGACAAAAGAATTGTGAACTATTTCAAATATATACTATCCGGCTAAAAAGAAAAAAATACTTAACAGGTGTTTACTGATAACCGTGCTCAGGACTAAAAATTCGATATAGAAATATTGTTATGTAATATTTGTATGAATAAACAAATTTATATTTAAGTGGGAATATTTCATAACTAATTTTGATAAATCATTTCTTCTTCGTACTTTTCGGTTTAAAACGATCCAGTACTGACGGAACACTTGCGTCAAGCGGTATAAAATCGCTTGCTTTTTTTGTCTGCTGTTTGAAGATAGTCTGCTTCGATTTCTTGATATCTTCGATAAACTCCTGCAAAAAGAAATATAAATGAGTATTTATCGGCAAATTGTTTAGCAACACATACCTTTCTTTTGAGGTCCTTAACGATTTGTTTATTACGTGACGCTTTCGCACTTCCACCACGACCCTTCATTTTGTGACGCGATTTAAAGTCTATTTTCGGTGGTTTCAAATGGAATAGCGAACGCTTCGCGTCAACTTTTTCTTGCAACGTGGGCACATCAACAGCAGAAATTTCATTCGGATTCAATGTAATCAACTCGGCTGGTATTTTCTCCAAAAGCGCGTGCACTTCATGTTCACGACGTTGTGACTTGGTCTGATAAGGATTATCCTCCAAAGCATCATAATTGGGTTCGCCGGAACCGGGTACAAGTAATGACTGAAAACCTTTGGCGGTTGCTATGCCGAGGATATCTTCATAGGGACAGAAGCGCATGCCATGCACAAATGAATCACACATTTGACGAAGATATGGTGTTGCAGCCTTTTCTCCCAACAACAAGTTCGATTGAATCTCACAGTATGTGCCCTGTATAAATAATAAATTATATTTTAATATAATTACAAAACAAATATTTCCAAATGTTGTTACCTGTGAATATGCCAGAGAGCCACGCTGAGATACCACAACCTGATTAGCTGGTAGTCTTAATTGATAACTCACAAGTGGCCCTTTTAAAGCGCGCACATCCCAAACCTTAACTTTACGATCTTGACCTGCCGTGACCATATATTGACCTTTAGGATCCACCGTCAATGCACTCATAGGTGTGGAGTGACATAGCAATTTTGCAAGTGGTTCACGCACTTTTGGAGACCACATGGACACTACGCCTTTAGCGCCGCCAATACATAAAACACCATTTCCTGGATTTTGATGCATTAATCGTATATCACCAAGTTTAGTATTGAAATTACTGACTAACTCGCCAATAGATACATCCAGCCACGACGCATAGCCATCTTTATTGCCAGTAGCAAGCAGAAAATGGTAAGGTAAGAACTCCATACAGTTAACTCTGTATAAACGTTTTACACAATGCAATTCAGTGCCTTGACTATCATAGATGTAAACCCAATCTTTTTGCGCACATGCAAACATAGTATGTACATGCAACCACGATACATCAGCTACTTCCTCCATTACGTTCATTTCACAAAGGAGCTTCTTTGTGACCCAATCGAATGCGGCCACATGTCCTCGGCGTCCACCAAGTAGCAAATGGCGACCATTTTTAGTATAGCGCAAAGAGTACGGACCAAAATCGAGATTTAATTTGAAATGTTTCGATGCGGATAAAATGTCAACCTTAAAAAGAGATCTAATTAAGCCAAGCATTTATAATAAATATTTTTATATACTTACATTATTCGCTATTTCTACTTGGCGATACTGTGCAGTTAACTCTTCCTCGTCGGGTTCAATAAAACCCTGTTGTTCCGTAAGTAAAAGTTCTGTGCGGGCTGCTTGTTCCGTTGCATATTCCAAATATACTTCTTTGCGCTGTTGTTTCTCTTTGAAAAATTTAGTTTTTACACCTTTAGATCGTACCTTTTCGCCTTTATCATACTTTTTAAGGCGTTCCTTTGGAATTTTTGGTTTTGATTCTGTTATTTCCGATTTGACGGGTTTTGTTTTCGGTCCTTTGCGTTGATAACTCTTCTTAAAGCCGACCTGCTTGCCTTGTTCAACCTTAATGATCTCGCCTGAGAAATTCTGTTGGCTGACACCTTTCAATTTGATGGCCTTAACCTCTTCCTCGGGGACAGGCGCATGAAAATAACGCGCTGGAGCGGATTTTCCACTTTTACGTGGTGGCTTTTGGTCCAGATTTTCATCCTCCAACATTTTACAAATTATGAACCACTTTATTGTGATTGTGGCACAACGTGCTCCAAAACAATAATGTTGCCACACTATGAAAATAATCAAAACCATTTTTTTTTTTTTCAAACAAGTGCCAAATAATATCAAAATAAACCAATGATTAATATTTTTATAAATATTTACCCTGTTATAGAAGTTTATACATAATAAAAAATTGAAAGAATTATTTTGAGAAAAAATCGGGTATAATCACGATTATTATTATGAATTATAGCCTAATTATTAAGTCAAATATAAATTTATAATTTAAGAAAAGCAGAACAACCAAATATTCTCTATATTATTTTTAATCTTTATTAAAAGCTTTTTTTCACTAACAGAGTTTATTTTAATAGTTTTTTAATTTAAATATAAAACCACAATTAAAAATATATTTTGTGCTAACTCGAAAAACTAAAAAGGCGAACACATAAAAATTTGATTTCTTATTTCAGATTTGTATTAAAACAAATAATTTTATTAACCGAGCTTGGTACTTTTATTAAATAAAGTTAAATGGAAAATAATTTTCGTATATATTTCAGTACATATTCGCCGTTGTTTACGTATAGCCTGAGAAAGCGAAATAAGCGAAAGAACTTGGACAGAAAAATATGTGTTGCGAAATGCAACACTGAAAATAGTGCCACACAACCCTGGTGTTGACTCTCCCTTTGATTTTTCTCTCTTATGAAATTTTCTTTTAATTTTCATTTTCTGTGGAGTGTGGCTGGGCAAAGCAACAATAGGTGAGTGTACCGTTTTAAAAGAATAAAATTAAATTAAATGTGCAAAAGTGCTATGAAAAGATTTTTCATGAAGATTAATTGTGACGGAATACATAATAATCAATTGAAAATATAAATGCGTGCGTGAAGACGAGGCAGTTGAAGTTTTTCAGTGGATAAATGTATCTGTATTTGCGGGGAAAGAAAACAAGGAGGCATTTTGAGTTAGTGAAGTAGTCGGTCGGTCGGTTGATTAATTGGCTTTCAGCGTGTACCGTACCTTCTCATATTGTCCGCTATATCGCTATATTAATAATCGGTTTTCTTTTCCACCGTGTGTGAGCAGGATAGAAGATTGGTGTATGCAATAGTGTTGCCGCTGTCGCAAAAGAATTAATATGGAGGATAGGTAAAGTCAACGAATGAGATTTGAAAGTGAACAGGATGATAAAGAAGTAGTGAGAAAGCGAGGCATAAAATATTTTATTCATTTTCGTTGCTGCTGGCAAAAATGTCGGAATTGTGAATGAAAAGCGAATACCATTACTCGTTTAAACTGTGCTTTAATAAAAGAAAACTAAATAAAACTGCAAGAAATTCTGTAGATAATCGTCTTAGAGAACTAGTTTTATTTTGTGTTATTAATTTTGTTTGTTAATTTTGCAAAAATTCTATCCCTACTGTACGTTGAATTCGTAAAAATTGAAGTAAAATGTACAAAGTATCATGTGTCGGAAATAGACTAATATCGTTTCCTTGTGTTCGCACTTTCTTTTGAATTTTCAGAAAAATGAGCAGTTCCGAAGAGGTCTCCTGGGTAACATGGTTTTGTGGGCTGCGCGGCAATGAATTCTTCTGTGAGGTAAGTGCTTTACCATACATTTAATAATTATATTAATGCAGTAAATTCGATTTCGATATTATTTTCAATTCCTCTTTGTTATCTAATCACTATAGTTTTCACAATGTGGGTATGGCAAAAGTTAGCGTGAATGAATTTCGATTGGTGACAAAATTTCCTTAGATTGTTGCCATATAATTTGATTTAGAATTCTCCCACCCTTAACTATTAATCTAACATTCCTTTACTGTCACCATAGTTTGTCCATGGAATGATTCAATTTGAATGTTGTGGTCACACATATTGGGGGTTTAAAAATATTTATTATTACTCTACATTTTTGTTGAATTTAATATATTAAACATATATTTTTCTCTTTATAGGTGGATGAGGATTATATACAGGACAAATTCAATTTAACCGGTTTAAATGAACAAGTTCCCAACTATAGAAATGCTCTCGATATGATCCTTGATCTCGAACCAGGCATGTATATCAGTTTAAAAATGCAACGATATAAAACTAAAATAATATTTATTTATAGAAGATGATCTGGAAGAGAATCAACTACAATCAGATATGACGGAGCAGGCAGCAGAAATGCTGTACGGCTTGATACATGCTCGATACATTTTGACAAATCGCGGAATTGCGCAAATGATCGAAAAATACCAAACTGGTGATTTTGGACATTGCCCACGTGTATATTGTGAAAGCCAGCCCATGTTACCTTTAGGTACGTCGCTTATAAACTCAAACTATTTACTAGAAATAAACTAAACGCAATCTTTTACAGGTCTATCAGATATACCTGGTGAGGCTATGGTAAAAACCTATTGCCCCAAATGTATTGATGTATATACGCCAAAATCGTCGCGTCATCATCATACGGATGGTGCTTACTTTGGCACGGGATTTCCACACATGCTCTTCATGGTACATCCTGAATATCGTCCTAAACGGCCGACTAATCAATTTGTTCCAAGGTAAGTGAGGGAATTGTGGTGTAGTACATTATAAATAATATCTTAATATATAAGAGATTTAAAACGTGTATATCAAGTTTAGGGTTAGTTTTATGCATTCGTCATTAAGCTGTAATGAATACATCATTTAATAGATAATCGCAGACTATAAAGTTAAAGATCGCAGAAAGCAATGTTGCTAAAAAACTGGAAATTAAAATGATGACTACTCCTCATTAACCAAGTGACGGCACTCCATCTGGTTTCACAAAGGACCAAAACTGGTCTATGTGTGGCGTTGTAGCCTGCCAGAGTAACCTAACCTAATATAAAACAATTGTGACTTTACATCTTTGATTTACTAAAACTATATCCATACATCCATAGTTTTATATCTATTCTCTAGTTCCCACGACGATCAGGTCTTCACATTCGGAACATTTTATTCCGTCAACTCGGCAGAATTTAAACTTTTTTGGTGGAATAATTTCTGTCTTTAAAATAACAACACTATTATAGTTTTTTACAAAATAGTTTGCTAATTAAATTCTATTTCACTGATTTAAATAGTCTGAATTTAAATTTTTCTTCTGTATCACATAAAATGATCTGTCAAATGTCAAAATATTTATATCTATTATTATGAAGTAGAGACTGAAGGAAAATTCGCAAATGTGGCAGTGCACTTGAAAAAATATAGACTAATCCATTGACGTGTCGCAAAAATTAAATTGAAAGATAATATATTTTCAACCTGGGCTTTCACATACGTGACATATTTCGCATATATTTTACTTGTAATCATTAGCATTAGGTTTTTAGTGTTTTCATTTTAGTTTTATTGTATTAGCATTGAGTATATACATTTATAATGCCATATTTATAAAATACAATATCTTTAATATAATAACTTATTCTCTGTTTCTTTTTTTGCAGACTTTATGGCTTCAAAATTCATAGCTTAGCTTATCAAATTCAACTGCAGGCAGCAGCCAACTTTAAAATGCCACTTCGAGCGGTAAATTTAAAATGAAATTTCTTTGCTCACCTCTTAAACTTTAATATCGTTTTTCCTTTTTCTTTTTATTTTTAATTTTTCTCATAACTATTGCATTAAACAAAAAATTTTATAAAAATAACGTTTACATTGAAAAAAAAAACAGAAAAATTAATAAAAATTAAGAAATACAAACCACAAACAACTCAAGCAAACTTAAAAATGTAGAGATCATGATAAAAGTTCGTTTTGTTTAAGAAATAAATTTGAAAGGCAGCCAAAAACAACAACATACACATAAACAACATTAGAAACTGAGATACAATAACTAATCAGCACAAAATGTATTGAATTTTCCACAGAAATCAAATCGTCTTCACTAAAATGCGACACACGACATTAACTTTCACAGTCAAACCACAAAACCTACATGTGCTAATATGTATTGAAGTTTTTGTATTGTTAACGCATGTCATAAAACACACACTCCTTAGACATTTATCATTTCATCCAATTCTTCCCCACACGAATGCATCATAGAAAGTGACGAAATTCAATACAATATCGAAGCTTTTTCTAATACGCCGTATTTTTTATTTTTATATATATAACTCCTCTGGTAGGAATCAGATAAACATTCACAGATTCACATCAACTTGCATTCTGTTAATGTAGTTTTGAATGATGAATAAATTTTAATATTCAAAAATAATCATTTTGTATACACACTCTTAAAATGGTGAAGTGAAATGAATTGAAACTAAAGAAACATAAGTTGACATAATTTCACTGAGACGAAAGTGAACGATTTTTTTATTAAGCTATATCTAATAAAAGTGCGGAAAAAAATATAGGTTAAATAGTGTAGTCATGATTTTCAGTCTATAATCTGTTTAAAAACACACATATTTGTATTATTATATACTAAAAACAAATATATATACAATTAAAATATCTCCGTTTAAATAAACTTGGAATGTTTCGCATCGATACATGAGGACATTATGCCGCCACATTTTACTTGTAGTATTTAAAGCCTGGACTACTTGCATGTATTGTTATAAGCTTTGTAATTAGTTCAAATTCTAAAAGCTAAAATTACGTTTTCCTTGGTAGATGCGAGCGATAGATAGACGTATACATATTATGTGGATAAAGTTATGAAGCATTGATGGTTAGAAGGTGTCATTTCATGAAAATGAGTTTTTGAATTCTTCTAATAACAGTTTAGTTATCTTTTCGCCTTAATATTTGCATAAATAGTTTGTAGGTGCAAGCACTTTTTACTTGGACCCATCGAAAAAACGATAAAATCGTATTTTCATTTTCAAGTGAACCGAAAAAAAATGAATAACTTCCAAGCTCACAACTGCATACCAATATATATTCCCAAACGAATATGTGCGTATGTATGCATATTACTGTTTATGTAGCTAAAAGAAGTGTCTAGGTGTGTTATGTTCTAGAAGCGATCAGCTATGTGCCCACATCTCAATGTTGTCCGCCTCCTCATGTAAGTGACATGTTTCTAATATGGACTTGTGTTCCTTGTTCATTTTGTTGCATAAATTAAGTGAATATTTGCGTTAAAAATAATTTTCCTAACTTTCACAGGACTATATTGCACTCTGTCAGGAAATTCTAAGCCGCCCAGATCCAGAAGCAGAAGGGGAGTGAAAGGATTTTCTACTCAATAGCCCTTTAGCAGAATGCAATGCAAAACTAGCACACGCGTGTATTCGATGCGTAACCTTGTCAATATTTTATTGCCTTTGTATAAAACAATAATAATGTACAGTTTAATTAAATTTTCATTGTAAAGATTAAAAAGCATTTGACATTTCATTTTGTCGTCGAATTTTGGTTGCGGAGAATTCGGGAAGAAAAACGTTAACGATTTGTGTGTGTTCAAATTTTAATACAATTTGATATCTAACGGAGAATTAGTTTTATATAGTTATGGAGACGCCTCGAATTGTATTATATATCGGCACATATGACTTTATTCTAGGTTAAAACAGACTTTGCATAAGTTTTGGCTAGGCACAAAAGAGTTAAGAAACTTATGCTTATTGCATTTTAATGAAATAGGTATGTATATAAAAATTAAAATATGTATGAAATGGGTCGATTATGTATACAGCTTGGTTGATATGACAACGACATAACAAATTATATTTGTCTTTATTCTGTAGCGAATCGTGGTCCATTTCTGACGGCTAGCCTGTGAATACTAGAACAGAATCATACAAATATTTCAACTTCTTTTTGAAATTTTAAATTATATATAATACGATGTGTGTACTATTGAAGGAATTATATTTTATGACAATGCAATCGCACCGATTTCTACTGAAAATATATAAAAACTGTTATCGGTAAAATCAGAAAATGCATAGCCCAAATATAATCAAATTATAAAATTATAAAAATGTGTTCTAACATCTGCGCAATAACTTAAAAAAATATTTTTCAATTTATTATTTTATAGAAAAGTTAGTTTAGATATTTTTTGTATACTCAAAAGCTCAAATTACTTTGTTGCAACACCGCAAATCACATTGAATCGCTTTCATTGACATTATTATTGAACATTTATCAATCATCTAGTATTTAGTTCATATGCATACATATGTACATATGCATTTTAATATTAGTTATCATGTTGATAAATCAAACATTTGTATGGAAGATATATATATATATATAGAGCGCTGGAAAATAAGCTCACATGCCATACAAATGTATGAATATTTGCAAGGGAATGAGTAAAATGCAGCAAACATACAAACATACTTATATCTGTACAAATGTATGTATGTATGTGCATAAAGTATATTAAATATTTACATTTGAATGGGATTTTCGCACAATCATCATTACATGCATATTTTGTGCTTCATTTATTGGCAAAGTATTGACTTGTTTGCGCATTTGGAGTATTTGGACTTGCGTACATACTTACATGGTCACGGACAGACATAACTGTGCATTCATTCATCTGCACTTGTGCATATTGGTGTAAATATGTAAATTTTAATGTAGAAAATTAGGTGCGCTCTGCTATTTATTTGTTTAATAATTCCTCCTTTTCATCATCAAATTTGTTGAGTTTATTAGAATTTTTTTTGAAATTATAAAAAAATAAATACAAACATGCAATTTTATCTTTATAAATTTTCTTTTTTCTTTTGATTTCTTTTCCTCCTAAAATATACTCGTTTAACTCTGTCTGTGTCTCACTGTACGTGCAATAACAAATATAAACAAACAAAATGTTTGGCTGGCTACAGCGGACTCAACAGAAAGACGAGGAAGAGAGTAACACTAACAACATGGGGGAACAGGCGTATCTAAATCTGAAACAGGAATAAATTTATAAACGCAAATATTGAGATTGGCCGCAATCGGGCAGACAAACATACATACATACATATGTATGCAAAACATGCAGGCAGGCAGGCAGGCGGTGGTGGGGTGATGGATAATGATGCGAGTCAATATCGTACCTTTTATTCATTTCACACATTTCCATTTTAAGTATTTAAAAGTGAGTAAAAAGCAGTAACACAACAAAACAAATTTGAAGTCAACGGAAGCGCAGCGTAGACGTGCAACAACGTTTCCGGTGCTCGCTTCATACAACTTGAATGTTTGAAAATTAGTGCGTCGATTTAAATACAATACTATCATTATTTTTAGAAAAAAAATATATATACACACATACAACAAAACACTTATAACTCAATACATATACGTACATACAGACATTTGGATCAAGCAAATCTCATATGCGTTTGCCTGATTAAAACTGAAACATTTATTTTTAGTAAATTTTAATAAAATACTTAGCCTTTTTACTATCCATAAGCAACAATTACAACATAATGTAATTAAGTATAAAGCATAAATTTGTAAATGAAATACTAGAGAAATAAAATGCGATGTGCTACAATACTTACACCGGTTTATGAGTATGTACATATGTACTACACATGTATGTGCCTACCAGCAACCCACGCATATTAAACGGCGGCTATTTAACATATTGGCGGTGCAATAAATGTTGCTTTTATAGTGAGCTATTGTATGCCTGCTTTCTCCAAAATTTGGTGCTATGCATTTAGATAACAGATAACAGACCGATATGTAACTAAATTATAGATTGATGGAAGGCCTAAATAAAATATATATACTTAATGGCCGATTGGGTTATACGCATGCAGCTGTCAATCAACTTTTACTGGATGTTATGAATATTAGGTGGTTTTTCACTTCCTTCGTCACGTTCAAGTAGATAATTTGTCTTATAGGATATAACTATAAACTTGAAGTTCGGTTTCAAGGGTTGTATAATTAATGAAAAATTGTCTTACTTCAAACAATCTTTAAAACCACCTGGAAATGCTAAATTGTTTAATGTTTTTAATTCATTCCGAAACAAAAATAAACTAAATAAATCGCTTAAAAACGATCGTTGAGAACGCTCTCACTAAAAAATAATTTTAGGTTAGGTTAAGTGGCTGTCTGTCGACGCACCTAAGCCATTAGAAGGCTCATTGTGACATCACCGGGTCTGGGATCCACTCATACTATTAAAAAATTATTATATACTTAGCTTTTAAACAATTTATCTTACCGTCGAATAGATCGGATCTGACCTTATCCACTTCTCCGCTACGAAAACAACAGCACAGCCGCCAGTTACCACTTTGGATCGGTAAGTTATAAATCTAATTCCGACGACAGGCGGTTCTGCTGTGCCGGAATTGATCTGCATTTTATCCGCCCAACGGCTATCCTTTCGGCGGTCTAACCTTGTCTGTTTCGGTAAGTTATTACCACCCATTGCAGACTATAAACTTGAATTTTGAAGGAATAATCCTAAATTGAGTCAGTGTAAAAGTAAAATCATCCAACTTTTTAGAGTTTATCGAATGAGGAAGAATTTTTATTACGATGGACACGGCAAAGCGTCCTCAGGTAAGCCTCTCGACCGAAGCAAAAATACTCTTACTCTTGCATAAGTGCCTAAAAGTATGCAATTATTTTTTATAACAAAAATGTATTTCCGGAAAAAAGTATGGAAGCCATTTTTGGCAATAATGCGGCTAAAATATATGTATAACAGATTCTGTGGGTTTTCTCAATTTTAATGGTTTTTATTTTGATTTGAATTGCAAAAATCTTATGGAAAATATTCAATGGTCTCGGAAAGAGGATATATGTATTTCCACACCATAAGCAAATAAATATAATTCATTGCGATTTGGGTACACGGACATGCGAAGGTACAAAATTGAGAGCAGAAATTTAAATTATTATTATTACTTTTGACTATGTAAATTTATATAGAAGTACACATGTCAAAATGACTGAACAGTGAGGTCATTAACCTATAATCATATTGCGCAAAATGCACATACTTCTGCCAGTTGCGAGTATTAAAAGCGATAAACCTGTTAATCTACTAAAGCGAAATATTGTAGCTGTATTTAAATAAAACGCTTAATTATTTTGTTTATTTGTTTAATTTATTTTGTCGTGAAACTCTTCGTAAAATCGAAGAGTTCCGTTCGCTCCTTTTCAATTACAATATTTTGCCGTTTAGTATAAAATGAAATAACTTATTCCATGCGTTACAATTACAATTCATGAGTGTGAATGAGAAATGTACAATTGCAAAACTTAGTTAACTGCTCTTTTATACATATCAGAGTTTTGGACAGACTTGACATGGAATGTGCGACACATCCGAAATTTTAAATAAAGAAAAAAATAAATAAACTAAAGCTTTAAATAGCTAAATACGCTTCTCTCTACAATGAAAAGTGATGTGGCTTGGGTAAATTTGGTTTGGTTCAACTAAAAAAAAAACAGGCATTGGTGTTGGAAAATTAAATATTTCTGGACTGTATAGGCTTCATTCTGTCTTTCTTCGTATTAGATCTTCGAAATTTATTAAACTTATTTTGTTTAAGAGTGTATCAGTCTGAAATTTTCTATATCAGTTTTAATAACTAAATGAAATTAATAGTAAACGTATTAAGGACTAATTTTTTACTCCATCCGCTCTTTACAGTTCATCCTTCGCATCATCTTCACTCTCTTCAGTGGGTGGTGCACCACCTGCTCCTTGGTAAAGCTTGGCGATGATGGGTTGCACAATCGCTTCCAGATCCTTCTTTTGCTTCTTGTACTCTTCTGGATCGGCATCGGCGTTTTGTTCCATCCATTTGATGGTTTCATCGATGGCACTTTCCACTTTGGTCTTTTCATCGTCACTCAATTTACCACCCAATTTGTCCTTATCGCCAATTTGGTTCTTTAAGCTGTAGGCATAGGATTCCAATTCGTTGCGTGTCTCAACCTTCTCTTTCAGTTTCTTATCCTCATCGGCAAACTTCTCAGCATCGCGGATCATGCGATCAATATCTTCAGGAGTCAAACGATTTTGATCGTTGGTAATCACAATCTTTTCCTTGTTGCCGGTACCCTTGTCTTCGGCACTAACTTGCAAAATACCGTTAGCATCAATTTCAAACGATACTTCGATTTGAGGAATGCCACGTGGTGCTGGTGGAATACCAGTAAGATCGAATTTACCGAGCAGATGGTTATCCTTAGTCATTGGACGTTCACCTTCGTAAACTTGGATGGTAACTGTGTGCTGATTGTCAGAAGCAGTCGAGAAGATTTGCGATTTCTTTGTTGGGATCACAGTGTTGCGAGGAATCAATTTAGTCATCACACCACCAACAGTTTCAATACCCATGGTCAATGGATTGACATCAAGTAAAACAATGGCATCGGTATCTTGTTCGCCGGACAATACACCAGCTTGTACAGCAGCACCATAGGCAACAGCTTCATCAGGGTTAATACCGCGAGATGGTTCCTTGCCGCTGAAGAAGTCTTTAACCAGTTGTTGTACTTTTGGAATACGTGTAGAACCACCAACCAAAACGATTTCATGCACATCCTTCTTATTCATATCGGCATCTTCCAAGACCTTAGTTACTGGTTTCAATGTGGAGCGGAACAAGTCCATGTTCAATTCTTCGAATTTAGCACGAGTTAAAGTTTCTGAGAAGTCTTCTCCCTCGAAGAATGATTCGATTTCAATACGAACTTGATGAGAACCGGACAAAGCACGTTTCGCCTTCTCGACCTCACGACGCAATTTTTGTACAGCACGGTTGTCCTTGCGGATATCCTTACCCTTCTTCTTCTTGTACAATTTGATGAAGTGATCCATTACACGTTGATCGAAATCTTCACCACCCAAGTGAGTGTCACCATTGGTGGCAATTACCTCGAATACACCATTGTCGATGGTCAGCAATGAGACATCAAAAGTACCACCGCCCAAATCGAATACCAACACATTCTTCTCTCCCTCTTTCTTATCCAAACCGTAAGCAATAGCGGCGGCAGTAGGTTCATTAATGATACGCATCACGTTCAAACCAGCAATGACACCAGCATCCTTGGTGGCCTGTCGTTGAGCGTCATTGAAGTAAGCGGGCACAGTAACCACAGCGTGTGTAACCTTCTTGCCAAGATAAGCCTCAGCGGTTTCCTTCATTTTACCCAAAACCATAGCGGAAATTTCTTCAGGGGCAAATACTTTGTTGCCTTGAGCTGTGGATACACTGATGTGTGGTTTTGAGTTCTTTTCAACAACCTTGAATGGGAAGAATTTGATATCATGTTGGACATTGGTATCGGACCATTCACGACCAATGAGACGTTTGGCATCGAAAACTGTGTTCTCGGGATTCGTTGTCAACTGATTCTTAGCAGCATCACCAATAAGACGTTCACCATCAGCGGTGAATGCCACATACGATGGTGTGATACGATTACCCTGATCGTTGGCAATAATTTCTACACGCCCATTTTTATATACACCAACACTAAAATTAAAGTAGGAAAATAAAAAAACATTAATAATCTGAATTGCCAAAAATTGTCAAAAAAAAGCAAGACGTTCGTCTCAACTTACCAAGAGTATGTTGTGCCCAAATCGATACCGATTACTGTGCCAATATCCTTATCCTTTTCCTTCTTCTCTTCACCATGTGAGAGACTCACAAAGGCCACAACGGCCAGAAGTAATAAGCAAACCTTCATGTTGCAGTTTTTTATGCAATTTGTATTAAATTATCTGTAAAAAAGAGTAAAAAATTAAATTATTTAGAAAGTGTAATAAAATGTATTAATAGGTTATCTAAGAGCACGTCAAAGATGTAACTGTGAAACAGGCACAAAATTGCTTACGTCACAGTTAATAATTTACAAATGTATGTATGTCGGTAAATCCTAAAGCTATTTTATAAAATAAGAGATATAACTGTGATAAAGTAAAAATTTCACATGCTACTAAAGTTCTTGAATACCTACGCAAAATTATAAAAAAGCAGAAAGAACGTCTACTACTAAGCTCTTATAGAATCTGACTGACATTGATAATCAAAATTCAAAGTGTGCTACGTGTACATAAATGTTCAATAAGTTAGTGTGTCTCCTAATCCCAAATATTCCATAAATTCTCTCACACATACGCTCTTCAAACTCAGTAGCCGTGTACTTCGTGACCGCATTAGCAAAACATGGCAGTTCCATATACATATATGTGTGTATTTTAACCGAAGACCGGAGCTGTTAGAAATTTTTGTTTCTATTGTTACCAACAATTTCTTGATACGTGTACACTTTCCAATGGAATTTTATAGAGGCAAAAAGCCGGGAGCCGGTTACGTTATACGCTAAAGTTGGAGCGCATTCAGATTAACATATAAAATCAAAAGAGAGCTTTCTAGACGCACATGTGTAGGTGTGTGCGCATGCATTCCATATACTATCAACCACGCTCGAGACCTTTGTATATAGTATATTATATATTTTATCTTCAAAGCTATACGAGAAGAAAACCTAATAAACGGGTTGGGACACATATGCATATGTATACTTCTACATACATATGTATATGAAAAGATCAACAGAACCTAATAGCTAGAAAGTTGAAATAATTTCAACAAGCTGCAATTGCAAAAATATTTTTTATAATTTTTTTTTAAATGAACACGTATTACTTATTTGTCTAGAGGAAATGGTTAGCAACTATACATAAAATAATGTCGTGTTATAAGAATTGTATAGTAAATATTTAAACAAGTGGTTAAGAGGCAAAACTGTTTAAACAATGTGAACAATTTACTTGTTGGCAACTTGAAGTGAAACGCTGTAACTGACGTGTACTTTTTTATTGCTATACAGACTTTTTATATTGCTTTATTGAGTGCAGTAAAAGGTATGACGTGTATATAAACGTCGATTGTGACTTTTTTGTTAAATTGGAATTGGAATAGAAGTCAATGGATGCACATCTGCTTGCACAAGCAAATATATACATCATATATAGTTATCAATGTAGGCGTATAACTTTGAGAGTTATATGTGAGCGCCGTTTTCTTTTAGAAGGTGTATATCCGGAACTATCAATATCAATAACTACCATTGCAAGCTCTTAATAAAAAGCAAAGTTGCATATGTGTACAAATTTAAACGAAACCATGATAGAATAGTTTCTTGAACTGTGTCATAAATTTATTCACGGCATCGCCAAATCAGGTTTATAAGTTAGGTTTATTTTCTGTTTTCAATAGGGTCTCAATGTGCAATTCTTTCAATATTCCAATTGGCAAACACGACACAGTGGTTGGCAATACTTTATCGCTCTCACGGTCTCTCTATTTCACACGTATAGACAATCTTCGTGTGTATGTAAAGAAATTTCCAGAAATGTTGCGCTTTTTTAACAACTTTCTAATATTATTAATGCTAATTGAAGAAAGTTCTACTTTTATTTTGTAGATCTAGAATTTAAGGATTTCATCTCCTATGTTCACTTTCACAATAACTGCGTACGTATGCACTTATGCACCTAAGTAAATACACACATTTTACAACTGTTTCAAAAGTGGAACACACACTAGCTCTTTTTAAAGAACGTATAAAACGTGCTTTATTTTTCACCAGCAACAATGTAATATACTTACTTCACTATTACTATATTAAATATTTATCCTGTACGTAACAGTTTAATTATTTTGGCAGTTTTTAACTAATGTATATTTTGTATGCTTCCGCGACTTCACTTTCAAACTGTATTCTTTATTCTCTGATGTGTAAAATTCAACTGATTGTTCTCTCTGTGTCGCCGGCTATTTTTACTCCTATAATTTTGGCGTGGTGTTTTCTTATTGGTTGTTGGGCTGTCAGTTTTGTTGCATTTTGATTGGCCCACGTTCGGAGAGTGTGAGAGCCCAAGTAATTTTCACAAATGGAACAGAACTTTCGCCAGTGTTCGCGAAATTTGTCAACCACTTTTCAATGTTGAAGTGCTGCCAAGTCAGCGGAAGTGATGCAAATAATTTGAAAATTTGTTGATATGCGATAAGATTTGTTTGTTTTTGATCTAGATTTGATGGTATGTCGTAAATCTCTTTAGCAGTAAACATTTTCAAAATCATTACGTGTCTCTTTATTTACTAAATAACTGCATATATAATATATGTATGTATGTAATTGGGCTTCGCAGTTGCAACAGATTACGTGTACTTATTGGAAAAAAAAACTATAACGGATATGGAAATGGAAATTTACATATACAATGCATTGCACATACACACATACATACATAAAGGCTAAAGCGATTTCCCGAGAAATACTTTTGATAAAAGACAGATTGATGGATTATCTAACTAACTAAACGCTAAATGGCTAGTAAAAATTGTTCTAAAGAATGTGAATTATTATGAATAAATTGCGATAAAACATTTTCGCTGGAATAGCGAATAATTTTTAACAATATCACATAAACATACCACATAAGTACATATGTACGATTTTTAAAACTTTCGGTGAACGTTTTATGCTCAAACAACTGCAAAATACATACATACATATATTAATATACCAGCGACAATCAGTTCTACGGTATCGAAATTGCTTGGATTCTTCCGGAGATGAGTGGTCTTTCAGTGATATGTATATCCCTATTTGGATCGGTAAACAGCAAGAATGGTTGAGACATTCTTCTATCATTCTAGGGTAAATAAACATAATAAATATGTATGGACAACGTACATGGTTGGTTATGAGACATACATAAAGGTGTAAATTATACTATGAAAGGTCAAACAAAACCAAAGTTAGTCGTAAATAATATGAGAACTCTAATACAAATAATTTTGCACTAAGTGGGCAGTTTTGTAGCATATTTACTCTAATCTTCTGTTCTTTTAACGACCTAGGTCCAATTCTCGAATTTATTCATATAGAGTTAATGAATGAAATTTACAAAATAATTTCTTTTATGTTTGTACATAGTATAAAAGTCGGATCTTCGTTAACGAGATGAATGCTTGCCTAAACTCTCATAAAATGTTGTCTGTAACTTTAAAAATATACGATAGGGTTAATATTCCAGCCTTCTAAACGAATAAGTAAAAAAATTGGACAATGTGTGTGGTACTGACCAGTTTCAGTTGATTTTTCATACATCCGATCGAGGAAATTTGAAAGTGGACGCAATTGGATGACAACCACTTCCAATATAACGTTCGTTTTTAAACCCAGCGAAAAATAACTCATACAGTTGAACTTCCATAACTTTCAAAAAGTCCTTATATCGTATGGAGGCGAAAAAACTGCAACAAACAAAAAACTTTATGCGAAGTAAATAACTAAAACTGTGAATAAATCTATATTTTACAGCTTCTTGAAAAATGTATGTTTAAATGAAAATGTCTATAACTCGAGGTCTCTCTAAATCGAAGTTTTTTGTAGATTATGGTGATTCGAGTTAGAGAAGTTGCCTTGTATGCATAAAAATTATAATTTTTCTCAGCTTAGTTCAGCAGTATTTATTCTCTGAAAATTAGCTGACTATACTTACAACCGTGCCATATTTTTGAAATAAAAAATTATGTTTACTTTATCGCTTTCAGCAATTACCTTTTGTATATTTTATTTAGTTTAGTTTTGCCACTTATTAACTTAGTGCTTATCAAATTACTAAAAACAAGGATAACAATTCTTAGTTTCTTTAAGGTTAGTTTTATCATTAAATGATTGACTTCATTTTTATTATTTAAATTAGTGTATTTTATGCGGTTTCCCGTTTGTATGTAAGTGTGCTATGTATTGTATAATTAGGTAAACACGCCAAATTCACAAAGACGTGAAATTACGATTTTGCACATTTTGCACTTAACAATAAAAACGGTAGTTAGTTAATAGTAAATAGTTTATAATTTTAATAAGACATACATTTTAACATGCGAGTTATAGAATCTCGTTTTAATATTTGGTATATTTGATGTCCAGTTTTATAAGTATTTATGTATGTATGTATATATGAAGAATTTCTGTGTAAGTATAGACGTTTTTGTTAACATTAATTTTATATTTGTTAATTATTTATTAATATTATTTTAAGCTAAGAAATATGCTATAAATCACTTAAACGCTTAGCAAACACATAATGCTTACAAAAAGTAAAAATAAAATATAATAATAACCCCCTTTTAATTTTAATGAATATTTAACGCGAAAACGTAATTCATTTTTATGGAGCTTCGAAATTGTAGACATCCAGTTCAAAAGCACAGTGACAAAAAAGAGCTATTAACCAAACATAGACAGAACAAAATGCATTTGGTACAAAATCAACAAATTTACATACTTAACCAACAAAACTTTCAACTTAATATAGAACAAATTTGAGTCAATAACTGGCAACAAAGTATTTTCAATTCTAAACAAAGGTCGCTGATTTTAATATTTTTTCTACTTTTGTAACTTGCAATTTGAGTAGAAACTAAAAATATCGGAAATATCTGGACTTAAATATATATATGTATGTATGTCTAAGGACTAACACTACAACAATAATTCCCAATTATTTTCGGGGCATGTTTTATGCTGTATTAACAATTAATAAATTTAAATTTGTCTGTGGTTGTTATAATGCAAAAGGCATAACCAAATTCGGTCAATTAAGTGTACATACATATATAGATAGATTATAAATTACAATAAGTCTTGAGGAGTAACACCATTTTACTCATGACGAACGCCGCAAATTGATAGAAAAGTACTAAAATTATGTAAACTACAGGCGGGCAAAACTGTGTATACAATGTTGGCGGTTTCCTGGCATTTGAGTCGAAAGTCGTATAGAGCATTAAGCAGTAATTCCACGGACGGTGCAGCAGTGACTTGATAGAACACTTTGAGGTGAATTGCCGGTATATTAAAGGCAGTTGAATTCTTTCCACCTGCGGCGTTCATATTCATTTGGCTATTATTAGTTATTGAAGAAGTTGAATGTGAATTGCCATCGGTAGCACAAACGCCATCCGTTGAATCGACGTGTGTCGAGTCTGCTATTCGTTTAGCGATCGGATAATCTTTGAGCAAACGATTGACTGTATATGTAAGTATTTCGTCCAGGTTCTCAGCACTAAGATTTTGTGCTAGACGGCAATGGTTGCTAAGTATATCCTCACTCAATTGAGTCAACTGTGTGGTGGATGAGGCTAAACCTTCACAAAAAATTAATTTCATAAATAATTTAATTCTCATTTATACTTAAATAGTATATTGCAGTTGAACTTACCTGTAGATACATAGCAGACAATTGCAGCGCAATTATTTTCATAGTTCCAACGACGGCGTATAGAGATGGTATAATCGCTTACGGAGCACCCAGTTTCTTCATCTGCAACGTTAATGAAATAATTAATATCTTTAAACACTCTACAAAACACAAAAATTTCAATGAATGAGGAATGGGATATTGAAACTTACATTCGAAGCGATCATTGTGTGTATGTGCCCAGACTTGCCACTCCACCAACGCCTCTCGTGGCAGTGCGGGCACAACAATATAATCCATTATGGCGTTTGTTGTGCGTCGTTCCCATTGACGACGCGCTTCGGCTATAAAAGCTGGATGGGTCAGGAAACATATACCATGCACAACATCACGTAGTTGACCTTGAGCATTCATCGCTTTGGCTATTCGACTGATATGTCGTAAAGCCAACTTGCATTGTGGACGTATGCCACCCTCGATAATTGTCATACTACCAGGAACGAGCGCAATTTGACCAGATATATAAGTTATTTCGCCCACCTGTAGTAACGGATTATATATAACAATATCATTTGCATTCAAGTCACCGCTTACCCTGGTCGATTGACTGTAAGTGCCAATATTTGCTGGTGCCCAATGGGAAATTCCTTGTACATGCATAGTTTGGCGTTGTTTCCATTCACCGCTATTATTGTGCTCATCATTATAACCTAGAAGAACATCAAAATAGCAATAGAAATATACATTGTAAGCATTTTCATGTTGCACTATGTATGCTCCACATACCATCTATCTCACTTGTCGACAATGTTGGACGACGACGCATGGGCGTACGAAATGCAATCGCTTCCAATATCACATGACATTGCTCCGGTAGTGGACATTCTACACACACGCGTGTGGGTGGATTTTGAAAGTTGATTGTTTGACCATAAATACGATTCAGTAAAGGATAATCGGCCATTGAACGTATATACAATGTAATATAACAGTAATCGGTTAATTCATAATTGTGCTGTACAGCTAAGTCCACCAAGGATTGCATAGCCAGCTGCATTCCCTCTTCCAAAGTTTCAGCGCAGCCTAACATGAAAAAAGAAAATAAAAACAAAATTATATATCATAATGAACATAAAGTAATTTATGAAAGTCGGTGTTTACCTTGTATACCCGCCACCCATAACCAGCCCTTTTGATTAAATGCTGCCATTGGCTGATTTTTCAGTGGACGGAACTCTCGTTCTATTTTCATTGGACTGGGTGGTTGTGCTAACAGTGCGGTCGATATGCCGGCCGTGGCACCGGTAGATGATATACCCATTGATAACGAACCACACACTGCGGCCGTACTGCTACCCAATGGACGTGCTGTACCAAAGCTGTTGGCAGCTGTTTGTAGTGAGGCAGCGCACAGCGCTGCTGATGAGGAAAACAACGAGGATGGTGTCGGTGGTTCATCGACACTAGCGCTCTTCGTCACAATCGGTATGGGCGAAGAAGATGTCGTCAAATGGCGTCCGAATGAATTGCTGCGCGATATCATCAACTCATTCTGACTAAGGGATTCACGTAAACGGGTCTCTTTCTCTATCAATTCTAGTTCAGTTTCACTGAGATCTGGGTCACTGAGGTCACTGTACGTCGATTCGTTTAGGTCACTTATATAGTCCAGAGATTTTTTTACAAAAACATCACAGCATTGAGTCGGTTCTTTCGAGTGCATCGACAATTTGGTGAAGTTTATATACCCAACTGGACATACTGGATCCGCTGAACTAATTATCGTTTGAACATCCTCCCTATAACGCATATGATGAAGAAAAAATGAAAAAAATATTAATAATTCAATTCGGTAATTCTATTCACTTACGCTACAATTCGTTGTTTAAACAACGGACAGTCTAAAGTAAATGTTTCATATTCACCACCCTCTCCGCAAACATTCAAACCATATTTATCACGCATCTTGAGTAGGTGAGGTTGTATTTCACGCAAAGATTTGCCCAAATGACGATCAGGAACTAAACCTAACGCAGCTACCTGTTGATATTAAACCAATTAATATATTTTAAAGTATATACATAAGTAAATGGTAGTTAGCTAAAATGTACGATTTCAAATTAGATAATTATTCGGTAACTAGACACACATGTCTATATAATAAATTTGAATGTAAAAGTGCTTACTTTTATTATAATGGCATGTACTTGGCAATCGATCATTTCCTGTAGCAATTCAGTCTGGTCTCTCCTCCACAAATACGCCAGTGACACCAAATTTAGACGACTACAAACATTTTCGACTCTTACACGTTGGTAGTCAGAGAGAATGGCTCCAACAGCAACTGCTTCAACTTGCAATTCTTTCTAAAATTACATGAACATTTTTTATACACATATGAATATTTAATATATAGTTTATTGTATTATTTTATTTAAATTCTTTGAATACAATTTGATCATACAATTTTACTCTGCTTCAACTTCTGTGTGCGAGTTTTTCCTTATCTCAATATTATAGTCAAGAGAACTAACTATCTTATAAAGCCTTTACACTCTATACAATATTAATTTACCGGTATAGTTCAATGCTTTATAAAAAAAATAGTATTTGCACATGCTTTATTAACATATACACATCATACATATTCATGTACGTATATAAATACGCAAGAAGAAGAATATGTATTTATTAGTGAGTTGTTTTAAAAAAAGACTTGGACGCTCGTTTCATATAATATATGCATATACATATATAAAAATTATAACACTCATTGATATATACATGTGTATTCGTTAATACCATAAAATAAGATTAATCCAATAGAAAAAGTAAACAAACAGCACAAGAAGTTGTTTTGATGAGCGTGACAAAATACTTATTTTTTATTTTCATTATGTTTGTATGTATGTACATACATAGGTAAGCAGTCACATGAAAATCAAAAATTTAAATGCAGAATATTTGTATACTTTTCTATGTATTTGGACACATACGTTAACACAGCACATTAACACAAAATGTAGGCAAAAAAGAATCGGATATATGTGCATAAATACTATAGATAAGAGAATCTGCAAACTGAATATTGCTACAAGGTTTATTTCAACTTTTTATCAATTTTCTATATATTTGTATGTCAATTAGTTTAAAACATAAGCAGGCTATTCGACTTCATTACTTCGACTAAATTACTAACCTTGCACAATTCCAAAAGGCTGTACAAATCTTCTACTTCGTCATCATCTGTAGGCACATAATGTTTTCCAGTTTGTGTACTTTTGCCTTTAGTTTCTTGTCTATAAAGTGGTAGACCCATTGCTTTCGCCAAACTCTCAATGCCCATGTGGCCGACGGTTTGGTACATAAAGCTATCTAATTCATCTGCAATAAAAGTGAATTATTAAATATGAAATACTTTTTATAAAGAAAGATTGATATTATACATCAGATCAATAAAATTTAGCGAACATTTTAAATATTGGAATTAAAATAATAATAAACAATTCATAGTTATGTCGTTGTCCAATAATGAAAATATTTCTTTATTTATCTAAACGACACAGCAATTTCTTATTTGTTCAGAATTAATTTTAAACAAACGAAACCGAGAGTTTTTCAATTAAAGCGTTAAGCTTGGGGAAACACAAAACCTTACTGATAATGGCATTTGCACTTTTTTTATCTATTGTGTGTAGATTACATATTCGTTTATCCTTACTTATTTATTGCAATTAGGAGAAGATGCAATGAACAATTGAAAATTTTATGTTTAATTACAACAAATAGAATTTTAGACCACATTTTGATTCCTTTATTATATAATGCAATATTTACGAGCCATGCAATATATTTATAATGTTTACTTACCGCGATCTTTTGGGTGTAGGTTAGCTAGTGCCACAATTTCATGGCCCTCTGCGACGCACTGCATCATATTGTAGCAGCTGTCTTTGCCACCACTGACCATTGCAACGACCCTCATGATTTTGGGATTTCTATCGTTACGGTTGAATCTATAAAAATTATCAAGACACTATTGAAGCTCCGTTTCCCCCTTAATCTGTCATTTTAAGTGATTTATAACATAACTCGTTTTCTTTGACGGTGGTATTGATTAATTTGCATTATAACCTGAAAATAAGATTACAAATATGTAGTCGAAGTATATTTATTGAACCTTTAATAACCCCGAAGCGATTCACAGATAATGCATATGTACTAAAATAAGAAAAGTGTTAGTACACTCTACATTATATGTTACATTATTAAATATTAAGGTCCAATTTTTCCCACATGTTATTTGATGCATTTAAAAGGCCTATACCAAAAAAATATTATTCTATTATGAAATTCGATAAACTAATTTACAATAATTTTTATGTATGTGAAATCCATCGAGCAGGATGAATTAAATTATTTTTTTATGTTGTTGTAAAAATGAAACTCCACAGTTAAGTAATTAAAATACGTAGTAAATGTATGCAACAAATTAAAAAACATTTTGGAATTTTGATTTAATTACAAAAATGTTTTTCTTGAACCTACTTTGCTAATTGCAAATTATTAGTTTAAACTCAATACAAAGGTACATTCCTATATGGCAATTTAAAATTCAAGTCCTGTATGACTAAGCCACTTTTGTACCCACTACCCTTCCACTTGGAATATGTGTAGCACAACAAAAACAATTGTAACTTTCAACTAGCTTAATTTGGCCACATTTATTCTCTATCAGAAGTAGTGTTGTGCAATTTTAACTACTACATACCAAGAGTTCAGCGCCAAGTAACGACCTAAACTACCGACCAATAAATAAAATTTTAAATTTACTTTTTCCTATATTGCGATTTAAACATCATAACATTTAGGGTTATGTTGGATTTTTCACACATATATGTATACAAGATAAATAAACGAAATTCACTACCTTATTCTATTTCACAATCTTCACCGATATATTTATATCCTTTTAATCTAAACACATTTAATATTTTTCATATTGTACAACTAATCACTATTTATTTGTTGTCAAAGTGTTCATAATAGTCTGATACTGACGCAAATAACTTCGCAAATTTTCATTTCACTTTGTTGACTTTTTCGACATCACGTTGGTCTGATATCGTATACGATCTTTGCATTGGGTCGATTCCGATTATTTTCATTATTTCTACTTTGACATTTATCACTTACTTCTATTCTACTATTTCCAAAAAAAAAGGATGCCATGTTTATAATAAAATCAAGAGTTTAAAATGATTGAAGGATTAAAATTTAATTATTATTAATAATTTCATCGGTACAGAAAAAGGAACTGTGGAGTTTTATTCCAAGTTATCAACCAATTTAACTTAGTTTAATTCGTCCCTGCAAGCCCATAATAACCGGTGATTCAACTTTCAAATAATCGATCAACGCTGTCAGTTCATTGACCGGAAGTGTTCTGGAAGGAAACAAAATATCGATTATTTAAAAACTTTCTAAGAAAAAAATAACACTTACTTGGGCGATGTTCCATAATTCTTGAACATTGAATATCCGTAACCGCCGGTGGCCACATACTTAGTAGCAACAATACGATAATCCCTAGCTGGAGATAATGGTTCATATAAAGGAATAGCGCAATCAGTGCAACGCGCCTCTGCCTTTACGACTCTATTGCCTTTAGCAGCTCGAAGATCGTACGTAACCCTAATGCCTGAACTATGTAAAAACCTATAAGTCTCATTGACATTATTTTCTAGATCAATTGCTGACACACTGTACTCCAAAGCTTCCAGCAAATATTTACCAGTCAAATCAAAAGTCATGAGATCACCTTCGTACGAGCAAAGCGCAAAAGCATCTTTGTAAGTAATGCCTATAAAATATAACAATTGTTATAGAATATTTTGCGTAAAGAGATAGGAGAGCGGTTCTTACTGCCACGTGAAATGGGAGCACTCATGTCAGCACTGGTTGTTAGGGCTATTGCGGCATTGGCCCATTTATCTATAGCGTAGGGATCCAAGCGTAAAAACTTTAAGCAATAATAAGAAACAATAGTTGATTAGATTAAATTAATTTCAATCATCAACTTACAGCATGCAAAATTGCGTCAGTATAGAAATTCCCCACATTGCATTCAGAGTAAGCGCAGTTATTATTATATAATGTTACCCTGGAAGTGCCAATAACAACATTGCCCTCGGTAGTGATATTAGTAGCCCATACTTGTCTCAGCTTTAAAACTTCCTCGTCTAAAAAAAGATTTGAAATTATTGTCTCAGATGTAATTGCGATGTTTCTTGTTATATTTGATTAAAAGTTATTTATTAATTTTATTATTATGCTGTATGCCATAATATATATATATCACATAATAATAAGGGAGACGTTGTTTTATAAATTTTGTATTATCATTTACGACGTTTTCTGCCGGGTTTCTTGAGAATGGAAAACGTTTTATGAAAATCTCGATTGTTTATAGAATAGTAATGTTTCAGTTTTACTAAATCAAAATATGTTTGGAAAGTCATTGAGTATGCGGGAATATAATTGTTTACCGAAGGAGTCACTAAAGAGTAACTTGTAGAATGAAATTATGAAAATTGCTTTTGGTTAAAAAATATGTATGTTTCATTAATGATATCTTTTGGTCTAACAACATTCATTGATTGATCGTCAATCCAAAAAATGAATATAAAGAATAAGAATATATTTATGTTTGTGTTTAAAAGTATTTATACTATTACAGCATTGTTAAACACTTGTATTTATTAATTTATATTTCTTTTTGTATCAATTTCAAAATTAATTTTGCTTGATGGAGCAGTAAGACTCTGCCATATTATACATATATGATTTCTTAGCAAATACTTTATATCCTTCACTTCCGCAATACATTTATACGTTTCTCCTTTCCTATGTAAATTGGAGTTACTTGCGTTGTGTATGAAAGCAGTGCATCCAAGTCGGACATCTCATTTCTGTAAAATTAATATTGATGATAAAATAAGATTTTTTCTTTTATAAAACTATTACACTTACTGCCAATCGGAACCATGATCTCTTAACATTGTGAAACCATCGCCGCCTTCTGCGAGAAAAACTGGTGCAACGATACGATAAATTTTCTTTGAATCAAAGTCCTCATAAATTGGTATATCGCATTCGACGCACCGAACTTTAATATCGACCACTCTTTCTCCAACTTTGTTAGTATAATTGTAGGTTATCTTAAGACCGGCTACTTGCAAAAATCTGTAGGAGCTAGTTACACCGTTTTCGAAATCAATTGGGCTAACACTGTATTCCAAAGCTTCCAACAGTTTATGACCAGGCAGATTGAATGCAGTCAGTTGGTTTTCAAACGGTGACATCGTTACTATGTGCGCATAGGTAATATCTATAAATAAAATTTAAGAAGAATTCATTAAAAAACAAATTTAATAAATTTATTTTACTTACTTCCTCTGTATAGAGGTACACGCAGCGCACCGGTGTTTACGATACCAATTGAAACATTTGTCCACGGTTTCTCCGAGTACGGTGTTAAGCCAACGAACTAAAAGAAGCATATTACGTTTGTTTAAGCTTAAAAATAGTAGTTAAAAGTATTATGTATCAATAAGTGCTACTTACAGCATGTATCATAGCATCGCAGAAGAAGTTGCCCAAGTTGCATTCATCATAGCTGCAGGTTGACTTTCTTAATTCCACTTTGGTCTCACCCTGAACAACTGCTCCTACCTTATCCATCTCTTCTTTAACTGGTTTAAGTGCAGCCGCAGTTTCCGGGTCTGTAGGCATTAATTGTACAGATAATAGTACTAATTTAATAACGTTCTACAGATTTATTGTTAATTTTATAAAATTACAATTTGTATAAATTAACTGTTGTCTTGTTAGCCGTATAAAAAATTGAATAATAAGGGTCATAGAATGTGCTGTTTAGCGTTTAGAGGAGATGTTTAGTATTCATTACAGTGACTTAAAAATGTTTTGAATTTTCATTTTGATTGCATTTTCTAAAATTTTGCGTATATTTAAAACCAAAATATTAAAACCATTTGAATTTATTAAAATTTTACAAATATATCTGCTTATTATAAAAACTATAAAATATTAAATTTTAAATTATTTTTTTCTTTACTATCGCAATACCGATATGCGTTTCTCTCTTCCAATGTATATGGGACTTGTATTTCGTGTGAACGCTAAGAGAGCATCAATATCTGTCATTTCCTTTCTGAAATTTTCACAAAGATATTAAATATTATTTCTAGTGGTCATATATATATACGCATTTGTACTAACTGCCAGTCTGTTCCATAATCTCTGAATATGGTGAAACCACCACCTCCTTCAGCTAGAAAATCTGGTGCCACGATACGATAAATTTTCTTCGAATCGAAATTCTCATAACGTGGAATGGCACAATTTGCACAGCGCACTTTAACATTAACGACTCTCTCACCAACTGGTTTATTGTAATCAAACGTGATCTTTAAACCAGCAACTTGCATATATAACTCTGAGTTAGTTATATTATTCCTGATATCTATCGGTTTCACACTATATTCCAATGCTTCTAAAAGCTTATGTCCTGGTAAATTGAAGGCCGTTAGTACATTTTCAAATGGCGACATTGTCACTAGATGTCCATATGTTAGATCTATGAGTAGAAAGTTTATGATTGGAACGCTTTAGAAATATGTTAAGTAAGAAACAGAAAAAACGCGCACGTACTTCCTTTTTTAAGCGGAACTCGTAGAGCTCCTGTGTTTATTAGGCCAATCGAAACATTTGTCCATGGCACTTCCGAGTACGGTGTTAAACCAGTAAACTAGACAAATGTGAATCCGGTTAAGTTCAGCAGTGTAGATAGTATAATTTGTAGTATACTTACAGCATGTATCATGGCATCACAGAAATAATTTCCTAAATTACACTCGGAATCGCTGCATGTTGACATATCCAATTCAACTTTGGACTCACCAACAACCACCGAACCCTTTGCATCAATTATCTCCTTCCATGGCAGCATGGCTTTCAAAACGTCGGAGTCTGCAGAGCAGTTAATAAGCTTTATATGACTTATATTTTATAAATAATCAAAATCATAAATTACCGTTTAGTTTATTAGCCCTTTAGGAAGCATGCAGTTAAACCATTTTATGTTAAAAAGGATAAATTACAGTATTTTTTCATTTGTTCTACACTTTGAACGAATTTACTGGATGATTTTTTAGTATATTCGAAATCATGCACTGTTTTTTAGTTGAATGAAATATGAGGTTATGTTAGTTCACTCTACTTATATACACTTGAACTACGATTTGTATGTTATTAGTTTTATTTTATTTTGTTTTTATTTTTTTTTATTTTTTATTTTTAAGATAGTTTTATTCTAAACTACAGACGGTGTGGGAAGGGTTATTTTAGTAAAGTGGTCTTAAAACTACTATGGGAGATTTTCAGATAGCAATATTATATACACGAATTAGCCGGTTTGAATTTTCGCATAGGTGTGAATAAAAGTACTTCAATAAAGTTATTAAGGTTATGTCAAATGGTTTTAGTTTAGTGTATAAAAAAGCATAAAATATACATGTTTAAATTTAGCTTTTTGCATACAGAAAGAGTAGAAGTGTTAGTAACATTAACTACTTTAAAGAAATATAATCAAGCTAAATATATTATTAAAGAAATATTTGAGTATAGAAAAATATAGCGTACTCACCCTCTGGTACATCTGATCCCATGTAAATCGGAGCACCCGAATAGTCGACCACATTGCCATCATCGTCGAAGAATACTGTTATATTACCAACATACTTGGCATAAGCTGCAGCTTGCACGATCAAAACACGATGTCCATTCTCGTGCACCACCTCAGTTGGGTACGGACCACGTGGTTTGTCTGGACCAGGCAAATTATCGCCCGTATATAGGAAGGTGTGTGAGTGCGCGCCCACTATAACATCGACTTCATCACCAGCATGTTGTGCAATTAATTTATCCACATCATAACCGCAATGCGTAATGGCAATAATTATATTAGCACCCTGTGCTTTCAACTTTTTTGCTTCCTCACGTATAACGGCGCTCTCATTTGTGAAGATCAAATTACCAGTATTGGCCAAATCCTATGGGCATACAAAAAGCTATTAATAAACTTTAAACACGCAGCATTGAGTAAACATTACTTACATAAGTGGTTTCGAGTATAATGCCGATGACGCCGATTTTCCTGTTACTACGTTCGATTATTATGGAGTTTTTGTATTTACCCTGCATATCCGGTTCATCTCTTGCGTCCATATTTGCGACCAACATCGGTGAATTGATTGTCTCCAAAAATGGCACAACACCCTCAATGCCGTGATCAAACTCATGATTGCCGAGTGTCTGTTGATTTAGAAGAAAATTTTGCAAAACATATTTTTTTTTTATAATTTTTTTATGCTTACCATAGCATCTGCGGGCAACATATTCAGAAACTGACTCGTCACATTCCATCGTCCGATATTGTACCAAAGTGTGCCCTGGAA
This sequence comes from Zeugodacus tau, assembly GCA_031772095.1. Classification (NCBI taxonomy): domain Eukaryota; kingdom Metazoa; phylum Arthropoda; class Insecta; order Diptera; family Tephritidae; genus Zeugodacus; species Zeugodacus tau. The sequence goes on along the minus strand of CM062650.1, from coordinate 67,914,801 downwards.
ACTGTCGCCTGCATTGAAGTAAACCGCATTTTGGTCCTTTTGTTCGTGCAGCAAACGCTTTACCATATAAACGGTGCGCGCATAACCGCCTATGCACTCTTCGCCAGCATCACACGTACCGCCCGATGTGTCCGTCGGCTCGAATCTGTGTGGTATACATGTGAGATATTATAGTATAACTATGTCTTCAACTTAAAATGAGCAAAATCATTAATTAACTTATTTGCTTATAAAAAAATTAAAAAAAAAATGACAGAAAACTTCGTGATTCATGCCGCTGGCCTCCGGCGAAGTACTTTATATTATTTTAAATACATTATTTTTTATTAATAAGAATAAGAAAGTTTGGGATCATTTATCATAAGCTTGTCTTTTTAACCAGAACCAGTACCTCGTTGTGCTAATAATTTACACCAATTTGTAAATCAAAGAAATGAACATAACTTAGCACGCATTGCTTTTAAAGATTAAGAAAAAATATTGTATATTCGTTGGAAAATCAAATCTTATCTGGTTTTTATACTTTTTAATTGCTTTTGTAAATCATCCGTCATATAGAGGAAACTAATGGCGAATGGTTTGGTTTCGTTTAGAGTAATATACACGAAAATATAAATGTTTCAATTATTGATTTATGAATTAATGGTAATGTGTTAGATTACTAAGGCATGCTATCATTCAATTAGTACCTACCACTACATTAGTATTTAGGTATATACAAATATATATTATTTTTGACTGAACCGTATTACTAAAGCCATGTTACTTAAAGGACTATCTCTTTCGGGATGTGTAAACTTTTAGCTTAGATTAAAAAATGTATAGATTTTTACAACGTATAATTTGTTTTTGGTTCAAAAATTATATATTCTTCAAACAGTGCAATTAATAATTTTAATACTCCAGGGCATTCTGGGCCCAAAGTGATCTCGTTTTTTTGTTTTTGCAACCATATTAAGTACAATATATTAAAGCAATGGCACGTGAAGTTTTTCAAGATAACATCAATGATATATTTCTTTATTACGCTTAAGTATAGATATGCAATTAAGAGTAATAAATATTGTTATTAAACATGTTTACAGAATAATCGATATTATATTCACATATGTATGTATGTCTCCGGATAATAAAAAAAAAAAACATTCTGCAAAAACTCCACACTTTATCTCTAGACTTTATCTGACTGCGGTTTTGTGGTTTCCAACTGACTAAATGCATTTATTATTTAAAAACTGTAAAACAAAATGTATATTATTTATATATTATATTATTTATACATTTTGTTTTACAGATAAAAAAACCTTCATTCTGATCAATACTTCAATCAAATATTCCGATTGTCTCTTTTTCGTATCGTTTATGTGATAAGTTCGGATGTCGATTCTTTACTACAAATTATATTGTTTAATAAACTATAAATGTAAAAAAGAAAAACAATTAGTTAAAAAATTAAATATTAAATTCTTAGCATGCGACGAGAACTCTATACAGTTCTTACAACGGTTATCAAGATCTCAACATATAATTGGATTCATATGGGCAGTATGATAAAGACTAACTTCCTGTCTTCTCCGTGGGAAAAAATTTACCTTACCAACACTTATAACACATTTAATCGCTGGACATAATCTCTGCTTAGATACGGTGCAATTGCATCCAATTTTATTATTTGCGAGACTACTCGAATTCTAAGTACACAAGCGCTACTTCTTGTTGACTTTTGACTGACTTACTTACAAACACTTAATAAAGACTTTTTGAACATTTTTCATTGATTAAAATTATTTCGATCTACACTCACCTACATATCTAAGATCTATGTACTTCAATAATTACCTTGCGTGGAAGTCATTGATGTGTATTATGGATAACGGGAATATATCGGCACTTATAAGTGGCACGAATAGAGTGATTAACGCCAACAGTTTCATATTACACTGCCAATATACTCCACTCCGCGATTTCGATAGATCAACACACCGCCACAAAAGAAACTGACAGCTGAAATAAAATACATAATAGGAGCAACCATTTGAGATATTAAAGTGGTTAAGTTTAATCTTTATTGGTCATATATGTATGTATGTATGTACATAAATTATAATGCGATAATAAATAGCAAAAGCCTTTTTACCAGACAAATCAGGCCAGCTTTTGTATGAACGTACATAGTATGCACTACGTACACTAAACATTTAACATCATAATAATACAAAATGTATTGAAAAATTTTTGCTGAGCCAACATTTCAGAAAATTTGCTATTACCTGCATTATTGAAAACACGTGCACTATATTGTAGTCATACATATGTACATATATATATAAATGTATGCATATATTTCAATACTAAATTGCGGATCACTAGAAATATTTACTTATAAATACAGTTATAATTAAATTAATAATTTATTTTAATGTCAATAAAGTGAAAATATTAAAAATCCAATTGCTCCTAGAAGTGTGCTCCATTCTAATGTTTATTTATTTTTTTATCAAAATATCATTATTATTTGCTTGTCGTTCATGTTGTGTACATCTGACGAGCCAAGTAATCTTTTTTGTGATATCTAAGCTTATTGATTTCAAATTATTACATACATTACATACATCTATTATTATGTAAGGATGTATGAATTCATTTCTTTATATAATGGCTAGGGAATATTATTATTTAAGTTTATTCTAGTTTTGGACAAGGCTATATATTCCGCTTTTTTTTTAGTTTTAGCAAATTTTTTTCAACGCCTTTATTGTGATGCCAATAATATAATTATATAATTGCTAATTTCTGTAAGTATACCTTTTTACTTTGATAATATCAAATAAAAAATGTGCATCACTATTTTGAGTCGTAAATACCTGAAGTGCATTTCCTAGAATGCATTAATGCATACATATGTATGTATGTGTGTATGATTACAAATAAACGAAAGAATCGTTTCCGATATGCGACAAGCATGTTTAAAAAGTACGCATATCAATGGCTTTAAACAACTTACCCTCTTTATATTAATACATTTAATACCGCCAGAATTTAAATCGCTACCTAATTAAAAAAATGTTTCTTAAGTTAGAGAGCACTGATCCCACACTAATTCAGATTTCTACAGGGCACTCACAAGAATGCATTGATAACTAATCTAAATACCACAGCTGAGATCGCATAGATCAACTGTCAAAACTAGCCAAAGCAAGTGTTGCCACAGTGCTAGAAAAAAAATACACCAAAATACCTGTGGGGTTTATGATTGGTAAGACTACAATTTGTACAATTGACAGTAAATGCTATTATTTAAAATTTGACGCCAATAAATACTTAATAGAATATTTCAACCATTATTAGGATTTGATTTCCTGTATTGATTGTTTTTTTTTATTAATTTTCGTTTAAAAAAGGGTTTTTTAGAGAAAAACTTTTTTATTTTTTTTTTAAATACACCATTTCTAAATTAAGTGCTGTCAGTGATTTCAATGACATAAAAGTTTGGAAAATGTCTACTAGTGTACTCTTACTATCAGATACCGAAACATTTAAAACTTATTCACTTGAATACTTTTTTATTAAATATAAAATGCCGTTATTTATTTTGTTTTGATTTTATTTTTCATTCAATTAAATATTATCATTATTACAATACAATTATAAATCCAGCTCAATTAATTAATTAATGTAGATACAAACTCATTATTGTTGTATACAGTGACTATAATCCAGGTAAGACCTGTATATGTACAAAATATATAAATACCTTTATACATATTGACAGAAAATAAACTATTAATAGTATTATTTACGAAAATGTGTGGTGAAGTGTCGTGGTTGGAGTTCAACATATTTACGAGATTATGAGTGTAGAATTATGAATTGTAGAATTAGCTAAATATAATTAAAATGTGTTGTCTTCTACAAGACAGCAACTCTAAATTGATTCAAAAATAATAAAAAAATGTAATAACAAAATATAGCGAAATATAATGTGAACATGAAATGTTGCAATAGTTCTTTAGGAAAATTAAACCAATTAAAAAATGTCATAAAAATAAAAATCAATCATATTAGTCACATATATATTTTCCTTGAAATGGACTACTAATATGCACTATATAGAAGAAGTGCTGCAAATTTCATAGTTATTTTGGGCTTAGACAGTCATTTGAGAAGCGACTCTTTTAAAATACGCCAGTTTCCTAAATCGCTGTCTCTTTCTGTTTCATTCACTTTGCTATTAGCTTTCTTATAATAGTTATATGTATTATTTCAACTTTACAATATCATTGAATTTTTGGACTAAATTGTTTTTGTTTTTAAAGAAAATTGAAATATAATTTTTTTTATTTACAATCGCACGCATTTCTCAATGTAATTTTATAAATAGGTTGTCTAAATATATACTCATAATTATCATAATTGTATTTCTATGTTATCAGTGCATTTGCATGGCTACACGCAAGTTCTCACTAGAGTGTCTAACAAACTCGTCCAGCAAATGAAAAACGCACTTTTAAGCAGTAATTCATTTGGTAAAAGTGTTTACAACAACTCAATTTGTCTTAAAGGTTTTTAAACTTTTAATTATAATTAATAACTAATAATTACTTATTTATAGTAATTGGCAAAAAGCTAGCATAAATGTTGCATTTCACTCAAAGGACATTTTCTCTGCGACAATTTCGATTAGATATTATACAAACTGCTTGCGTATATTTGTTATATAAGCCAGTAAATGCAATTTTAAGTAATATAAATCTAAACGGAATTGCAAATATAACTTTTGCAATATTTAATTTTGCATATAATACAACTCTTTTGAAAATGGCATTGTTTAGTCTGGGGTACCACAAGCCTCATACAAAAAATATATATATATGTTATGTTCAAAGAAAAGTTTCTTCGAGTTTATAATTATCTTCAAAAACGGAGATAATATATTTTAACATTGCACGTTATTCCAATGTGTTTTTGTTTTTAATGCTAAGTCAAATTACAGTTAATGATGTTCAAATAAATTTTTACGTTTCAAACATTTTATAATTACAATTAGTAATCAAGTTAAGCTTCCAATAAAATGTAAACTGTGCATTGTCATTGGCCATATTTTTTTAAGGTTAGGAACTGATAATCTGTTTAGTCAGCATTGAATGATGTGAAAATCGTTAAAAAAAGCAATAAACAATAATCGCATTCATTCAAGCAACAACAGATTCTTTATGACGTACAAACTGACTTTTGCACAGTGCACTTTTATTTAGTGGCTGAATCATTAATTATGCGCTTATTTCTTCTAATGAAGCAAGTTCTGATACTTTTTAAGTACTTTTAACATATAAATTATTTTTATAGCGCTTTCAAACATGCCTAGCTAACAATCAAACATGTAAACTGCACATAAATATATTTAACAAAAAAGTATATTTTATAAATATTTATGAAAAAATATTTTCATTTATAAAATATACCTTAATTTTTCATATAATTTATATAAATATTTTATATAAGGAGTCCAAAGGAAAACTTGCTTCATTAGAGAAAAATTGCCTTTAATTATTTAAAATGCGCTCAGTTGTTCTCAAAAATATAATTTATAATTTTTACGTTAATTTTGTGTATTTTTAATTTTAACTGCGCAACTGCTATTTTTAATAGTAATTTTTAGCGTTAATTGGATTTTAGTATTAGCTAGCTATAAATGTGCTCAATAAACAAGCAAAATTTTCAACTGCAATTTAATTTCCCACTCGCCAGCAGAAATTTATCTTATATTGGCGAATAAGTTCAGTACAGATTTATTCTCCTTTTGACTGCGCGCTTTGCTGAAGACATTCCAAAACCGTAGCGTCTCATCGCCAGCTCCTGTCACGATTGCCTCACCATCCGGACTTAATGCCAAATACAGCACGCGATATGAGTGTCCTGTCAGTTTGGCCACTTGTGTCAGTGATGGATATTTCCAAACCAATATTTGATTTTGTGAGTAGCCGTGTGTTGATACCAGCTCAGATGAGTGTTTGGACCATGCCAAATTGCACACTTGCGAACCAGTGTCGACGCACTGCATCGGCTGACCTGTTAGAGTGTTCCAAAAGCGGATGCAACGATCGGCTGTGCCGCCACCACTAGCCAATAAACCATGATGATGTGGTGACCAGGCAATAGCTTTCACCGCTGCCGTGTGCTCCGTATACGATTGTACGGGATTCAGCGAGTGTTGATTCCACACATATAGACGGTTGTCATTGCCGCCACTTGCTAGATACTGATTGTCCGGTGACCATTTGAGACCGCAAACCTCTTGTCGATGGCCAGCCAAACGACGTTCCGATTGTTGCGCTGGTGTGCGTGTGTCCCGCTGTATTATTAAACGATCACGCGAGCCACTTGACAAAATTTCACCATTCCACGCTAAGGCGCCCACTCGTGCGGAATGTCCCGTCAATTTATTGATCTAGAAGAAAGAGATGTTGATGATTCAGTAAATTGCTCATAATCTCGTATATATTTGAAATATTTGAAGCTTGATTGTATCTACACACACCTGTTTACTTGCAGCCACATCCCAAACGGTGACGAAGCCGTGATGTGTACCCACCGCCACCAAATTGCCACGCTCATTCCACGACACCGATGTCACGGTATTCGAATCGGTGTTAAGGTCGCATAGGCGTGTTACCTGCAAATTGAAAGTTCAAATGTGCACATCAATTTGACTGATTGAAAATAAATAGTATCGAACAATGACAAAGTTTTTATAATAGCCGTAGGCAAGCAGCAGCTCAAACTTGTTTTTGTTATTATTCATTGAAATTATCATATCATACGCACTTGACTAGTACATGCGCTCCACAGGTAAACACAACTGCCCAGACCGACTGCGAGCACATTTTGTGACGACCAATCGACCAAATTCAAATAGAAATCATCTTGCAGCTCTGGCGCATCCAACACCTGAAAAATATTTAAAATTCATATTTAGCATTCGCATTTCGTACAAATATTTTTTATACTCGAACACTTACCTTGAAGGGTATACGCGATATTTTTCTGGTTGCTTTTCGTGGTGAACGCAACAGCTTCTGACTCTTCGTGCTGACTGGTGAGAGCGAATATGGGCATTGCTCATTGAAATCCTACAAAGAAAGACAAATACAAATAACAATAAGTGTTTGTGGATAAAAGCAGCGTACAAAAATTAGTAATTAACTAATTAAAAGTACAAATAAATAAAACGTTACAGTTAGTTTTTCGAAGTCAAACAATCGGGGTGAAACAGAATCTGCGAATATTAACAAACACAAGCAATTAGCAGTGTTATGCGAAAAGATGGTAATTGAGAGAGCTTCCGTTTTGTTTTTGCCGAGGAAAATATTCTATGAACATATTGAAAGATTCTGTGGAGCTATTAACAATTGTGAAAAAATAAACAAATTGGCGTGTTTTTCTGCGACTCGCGACTATAGAAACTGCATAATTTGGCTATTTTAAAAGAGGGTTGAATTGGTGAATTATTTAATAGAAACTGCTTTATAATATATGTATGTATATAAATTCATTAAATTCTAAGTTCTTTCTGATAACATTTCTAACTAGTAAGTTAAGGGTTAAGATAAAATCGATTTGCTGCGAAATTTAGCATGACGAAAAGATCAATAGAAAAGGCATGTACGTTCATATGTATGCGCTTTGTTTTTATATTTTTGTGTGTAAAGTTCAATTGAGTCTACGCATTTTTATGGAAATCAACTAATGTTTTTTTAACATAATAGACAAATGGGGGAACAGCGGAAAGGTGACACGCGATCATCAATGTGCTGTCTATGTAAATATAAAATCGTACGTATGTATGTAGACAGCTATCTAATAGCATTTTATATGCAATGTAAGCGTGTAGCAGCATATCTATGTATATATGTAAGTAAATGGGAACGGAAACTGTGTCAATGTGTAAAAATTCAAATCAATTCAATTTGATGCATTTCAAGCAGTAAAGAAACTGTAGGAAAAGTAATAAAACACAAAGCAACTGCGATTGTGCATACATACATATGTACATATATGCTAAATATATGCATAGCCAAATAATATACGAAATAGATTGCATTGACGACCGGTTTAATGCATGAGAAGTTTTGCTTGGAATGGTATGGACTTTGAACAAAAATAAACTTCATTTATTTAGTAAAAAATGCATTATTTTATTTTGCTTTTCTATTTGTTGTGTTCGCACATGTTCATAAAAAAATTGTTAAAATTCTTTTTCTAAAATGTTTCTCATTGTTACTTTTTACACTCTAGGAGGTCTATTTTTCGTGTCAGTTAGCAATTATTGTTTTAGTTTGACAGTTATCAATAAAAAAATGAGGGTTAAATTAAAATTGATAGTTGACAACAAGTGAACATTTATTGTATTCCATTTAATATTTAATTTGAATTTAGTATTCTTTTATTGACATAAAATAGGTAATTTATGTGCTGGGGTAAGGGAGTTCCATTACGTTCTCCAGCAACAGTCATTCACTTGTTCTGGGAAAATATTGGTGGGAATATAAAAGATATCACCGAAGAGGTGTTATAGATATGATAACGTATCGCATTAATGACAATGAAACGGTTTGTCGACATTAAAGCTGAAGTGAGCAAATGCGTTATTCTTATATGTTGGGTAACAATATAAATACGACATATAAACACATACCAACCTTAAAACCGATAAAAACTGAAAAGGGTGGAGTTTCTATGTACCGCAAGTAAACAAAAACAACATTTCCAGATAACAAATGAACTGCATTCTTTTTGTGCTTTCTTCATAAAAGTTATTTATTTTCCGCACTTGTTGCAAAATATTAATATTTTTTTAGAATTCATGCTGTAAAAACACTGCGGTTGGATGTGGCTGAATGTGAGTCAACCTTAAAAAATATATTAATACGAAATGAACTTTTGGTATGATAAAACCGAAAGGAATTTGGGTGTGGAGGTTTCTAATCATTTCTTGGTTTTTTGTGGAGTTTGCATGAGGTAATCAGCTGAGACGCCAAGCTTTAGTTTATGACAAAAAATATATATGTATTATATGTTGGCAAATATTTAACATGTACATATGTATATGGAGATTAGCAATAATATTTGGGTGTAACTTATGTACATATCCGCAAACAAACTGCATTGTGTCACGATTTGAACGCTTTGGAAATCAGTCTACATAAATGCTGGGCATGTTTAAGCATGTATCGGAAAAATATATATTTATAATACAAAAACAAACTAAAAATATGTTAGCCTGAAATCGCAGGAGTGGCAAGCGTATTGAGCTTCAAAGTAATCATTTTGAGCCATATTGTTTAGAATCAAAAACATATAAGGAGAATACACTGATGAAGACTACGCTTTTAATTGCGTTGAATAAAGCGATCAAATTTTTACAAAAAACTTTGTAAAACGTTATGAGTCAGTCGAAACACACTAACTTCAGAGAGAAAAATGGCAAATTCCAACAAAAATATTTATAAATAACTGTGGGTGTTCAAAGAGAAAAGAAAAAAATATATTTTTTTCTAACAAAACGAAGTTCTTAGTTACTGGCAAAGGTCAATATGAGTTTGAAGAATATTGAAAGACACATATATGGGGCATTCTCTGGAAAAAAAGCCACTTGAAAAAAAAAGTTCTTTATTTTCTTTGGCAATTATATATCTTATAGTACATGTAAAACCTAAAATAAAAAATATGGTTTTAGGTCTGTGTAACGCGGGGTTGCCATATTATAAGGGGGCAAAGTTTTTTGTAAAAAAATTTTCGAACCGCCATAACTTTAAAACTAATGAACAGATTTTAATACACCATGTGACTTTTTTGTACAGAATTTCTCAAACTTTGAAACTGTATATCGTAAAAATTTTTAAAATTAATATTTCATAGCAAAAAATGAAAAAAAATTTTTTTTTGGAATTTTTAACAACTTATGCCCCCTTCGATTTTTTTCGAAAATATCTTAAAATGTTCCTTATTTCATCACCTTTTTACCCCCCAAAGGGAATTTTGGGACAGCAATATTTGTATGAGCTACAAATAAAAAACCAACTCAGAACATGATGAAAAATCATTGATTTATGCACTATTTTTATCAGAATTTAGCGTAACCCAGGATTAACGACGTGGACGTAGCAGACATTTAATCCCTCTTTGTTTTTTTTATTTTTTACTATTTTTTTAAATTTTTTTTGTATTTTTAAAATTTTTATTTTTTTTTTTTTTGTTTTTGTTTTTTATTTAAAATTATCACCTACTTGAATCTAATCTACGTAATAATTAAAAAAAAAAAAGCAAAAACCAAACCAAAAAACTAACAAAAAAAATTAAAAATTTTAAAAATACAAAAAAATTTAAAAAAATAGTAAAAAATAAAAAAACAAAGAGGGATTAAATGTCTGCTACGTCCACGTCGTTAATCCTGGGTTACGCTAAATTCTGATAAAAATAGTGCATAAATCAATGATTTTTCATCATGTTCTGAGTTGGTTTTTTATTTGTAGCTCATACAAATAGTGATGTCCCACAATTCCCTTGGGGGGGTAAAAAGGTGATGAAATAAGGAACATTTTAAGATATTTTCGAAAAAAATCGAAGGGGGCATAAGTTGTTAAAAATTCCAAAAAAAAATTTTTTTTCATTTTTTGCTATGAAATATTAATTTTAAAAATTTTTACGATATACAGTTTCAAAGTTTGAGAAATTCTGTACAAAAAAGTCACATGGTGTATTAAAATCTGTTCATTAGTTTTAAAGTTATGGCGGTTCGAAAATTTGTTTACAAAAAACTTTGGCCCCTTATAATATGGCAACCCCGCGTTACACAGACCTAAAACCATATGTTTTAGTTTAGGTTTTACATGTACTATAAGATATATAATTGCCAAAAAAAATAAAGAACTTTTTTTTTCAAGTGGCTTTTTTTCCAGAGAATGCCCCATATATGGCAGATCATGAAGTCTTACAGTTGACTTTTGTAATGTATTCGAAAATACACAAACGATATACATTATATGAACAGATTCATTTCAATATGTATTGTTCTACCTTGTGTGTACATACATACATATATTTATATTATATGATAACGGATTTTGTTGTCAACTTTGACAGATTTCAACTGCATGATAAGAACCTTTGTATTATCTGGTATTAAAACATTAACATACAAACACAACAACATATAAACCCATACAAACATGTATGAAAATGCAATAGCTTCATTTGTACATCTGTGCCTAACCTTTATGCGAACGATTATGTTTGTATAGACATACTCAAATACATGCCGTATGTTCAACAAACGTGAATGCTGAAGTGGCTGAAAGGCGTCTGACCGGTGTATTGTTGTGTCTTTTTTCCAGCATTGTTGTATAATTCTCGACTAAGTGACCAAACAAAGTAGATATGCACGCTTAAAAAGAACATTAACCTCTTAATTGTCAAAACATGACTACCAACTGCCAAAGCAAAAGGCCAGAAAATACAAATCTCAAACTGTATGCGGAAAAGTGACTAATGAGCACGGTGATATTATGTACGAAATTCGGTTTGCAATTGTAGTCAGAAAGTTGGCATTATTTGTACACTTGAGCAATGTGTTTCTATGATTGCCACTTTCAATGAGCTTTTGAATAAATCATAATCGCACTTTGAAAGGCATTTTTTCAACATAACATAACTTTAAATAAATAGATTCCACATACATACATGCATATATAAATTATTAATTCATATTCATCATTCATACCCACACAGACAATGGAATTCATCAACTTACAGTATTGGCACGTCTATAGGCTTATTCATAAAAGACAATAAGACAATACGAGTAACTATTTATTTATTTGCTACGAACCAACGTGTTTACAATTACAGTTGCAGCCACGCCTCTGACATTAAAATAACAATAAATTATTCATATTGAAAGCATAATTAGGCTTATCGTATCGTACCATACGTCCCATCATATTTATTAAACAAAAGAAATGTACCGACGAAAAAACACTCGTGCCAAAGCACAGCTGCGGTGGTTGTGGTCAAGCCGTCAAATCGTTGCTCAAATATGAATATATCGAGTATAGATTTATAGTACAGCACTTGTAGGAATGTATGCCTGCATGTCGTTGGCAACTTAGCGCATCCACGCCTTCAATACGAGCCTTGGCTTTGCCTGCTTGGCTTTTGGTCTGCACAAATGATTATTCAATTAAAGTTTTTCCGCCGACAAACAATTTCTTAAATTAATTCACATACTTATTGACCACACTTTGCACATCAATTTTATTGATGCGTTAATTCAATTACAGCAATGACTTCGGATATTAGTTCTTGCTAATTAGAGCATATTAATGTCAATTTGCTGTTCGGGTCGACTAATTAAAGTAAAAATCAGAAAGGGAAGTACATATGTATATGTATTTAATCCAAGTTTAATAAAAATATTTAAAAAAGTAATCAAATGTGAAATCTTAAGAAGTTGTTCAAGCGAGTTGCTATTAATGCTTCTGGTTCAATCTTGAAAAAATAAAGATTAAATATTACTTATATATTGTGTATCAAAATATTATTCATGTTGCATTGAAATATTTTTTGGTTCCATTTTGTCCAACTCAATAGAAAAATACGCATTTTGAATGCACTTATCGCATCATCCGACGACGAAAAGATCATTCGGAGTCAAGTTAGAACTGTAAAGCGAATGGCCCATAAAATTCATTGTTTTCGGCTGTCAAAAATAGTCGAATCAGCGGTTTTTCATTGTTCTTAACTCATTGTAGACATACACAGATATTGAAGAACCGGTATGGTTGACTACACTGCATTGGGAACAGGAAATAAAGTGCTACTGGCATGACAAAATTTCGTATAAAATCTATGAGCTGTTTTGAGTCGAACGTCAATTCTAGTACTCAAGCACAAATTTTAGGAAACACATGCATTACATTAGTAATTTACAAATTAACCTTATTTTCACTTAAGATGTCACTTTAAAAACTCGTTACATTAAGAACTCGCGAAGTGTTAACCTCTAAGCATAGTTCGTAGTTTGCCAAGTACTTTGGAATTATGCTTTTCGCAACTATTATGAAAATGAAAATAACTAAAGAACAGAGAAAATCAGCTTATAAAACGAATTCTTTTAAAATTGCCTGTTCGTTTTGCCGAGGTGGCAAATTGTTGAACTCCAAGTAATCAAGGTTAACATTGATTTTCCCACAAATCGGTGGGAACTAACAATGTAAAAAGTAATGCTTGGCAAACAGAAACCAATTGAAGATACAATATGTCCAAAAAAGAAACGAAAAAAATACAAAGCTTATACTTCATTTGATTTAAACAAAACAAAAAATGTAGAATAACAATAACAACACCGAACGGCAGCGACGCTTGTACTCATCTATCAATATGTTGACTATTCAAATGGCTGTTTTTCATTTTTATTTTTATTTGTTTGGAGAAAAAAGTTGAACAAGTGGACACATTTATTTTGACTTATATACATTTTATTGTATTCCGAAACCGGAGCTAAAGTGGTGAAGTGAATAAAATGATGGCTTTCATGTTTTTTGCGCGCGCACGTTTCGTTTAGGCCTCTTTCGATTTGGCATGCTCAAGTTGCTGGCTTTATATACATACATATGTAAGTGAAAGGAAAAAAATTGAAAAATAAAACGAATTTGGCGGGAAGCATTGTGATTCGCGTTTTCGACCAACTTGAGTTTCTCTGTATTGGAGTGTGTGTTAACTTGAATTTATTTGCCGACAGCAACAAGAGGGCGGCGCTTACTGAAATATTTTGGATTTTTTATACTACAATGAATTAAAAGTGAACACAAAAATAAAACACGAAAATTTTATAATAAATTCAAAACCAGTTTGAATGCCGGCAAATGGAGATTAAGTAAATAAATAAAAATAAAATACCTTACATGATTATTATAAAAAATTAAATAAAAAAACTTTATATATACAAGTAGATTAATTACGAAATTAAAACATTATACGAATTTAGTGTATAAGAAACGTTGAAAAACAATTCGAATTAACGTAAATACAATTGTTGTAAAGGGTATACAATTTGTTGAATAAACCTTTAACAGCTTCGGGCAGGTAAAATGGTAAAATAATTTTATGCATAAATTGCTAGCTAAATCTAATTCAAGCGACTAGCAGGTGTGTAGAAAAAACACTAAATTTATGGTAGCTGTTAATGATGTAGATTTCTTATTAACATAAAATAAAAGTGAAGTTTTTATTAATTTTTTGGTTTTAAATAACACAAGTGGCTCAGATAGTGAGTAAAAAATTTTTAAATTAAATTTTGTATTTTTTTTTTATATTATAAAACATTAACGTTGTTACAACAAATAATACTATATTTCTCATTCTGTGATATATTTAATTTTATTTGATATAACTGAAAAAATGCAAAGTTATTTACGCAAGACACCCAAATAGCCGACGTTATAAAATACGAGCAGTTTTTTTTTAATTTCCAATTGTTCGAAAGTCCAAAAATTGAGTTTGAGAAGTGTTTCGGCAATTGAAAGAAGCGCTGCCATAAGTGTATAATATGTATGGATTGAAGACTATATTACTAAGGCGATAACATTAATGTAGAAGAATTGTCAAATATTAAAAAAAAAACGAAATTCTCGTTATTTTTTGAACACACCTCGAATATAGAGATTTCATAGTGACCATAGATACCGTCTTATAATTTTTCGACGTTTATAAAATGTTCAGTATAACGCAAATTAGTTAAAATATTTGCGCTTTCGACATTTCACAAGAGAGATTTTAAAAAGCCAAACCTAAAACTTCTGTTACAGAAAAAAATCAACAGTTGTGGTTCAAGCTGTCATTTGAGCTTTAGTAATCGAGGGATATTATACATAAAATTATAACGGAACTATAATACATATTAATTGGCATGGTAGCAAGGGTTCCATACCACTGAAATAGGGTGTGAAAATTTTTAAAAAATATATACATATGTTTGTATTGTATGTGCATGTGTGTCAATCTTCAATTAAAAGAATATTTAGTGAACAAGCTTGTAACCGATTTCCAGTACAAAACCACATTGAACTCAATAAATTTAACGAACTTAAAAAAGCGAGTTTACGCTGTTTTAATTTAGTTTGTTTCTCTATGGGTTGTTTTCCATACTGTGTATGCAGTTGGTGAGCGTGAGCAAAGTTAAATTTTACGACTTTTAATGACATAAATTTTAATTAAATTATGACGACGGCCTACTCATGTTTCGTGTACACGCCTGTCTGTCAATTTTTGAAATGGATTTACATAAAAACTACATAAACACATGCAGAAGTGTACGCATTTTGGTAGGCTTGTCTATCATCTATTGGACGAGCATGTGCCTCTTCTGTGGCATTTGTTGTTGGCTTTGTCGCAATTAGTGCTTTGCTACTGGTATTTTGATGTATGGTAAAAATACTAAGTTGATTATTTATTGGACATACATATGTATGTATCCAGAGGCCTAAAAACAGGTGGGTGTGTGCTTTAATGTAAGATATATGTTATGTTTGTAACTTCATATATGTAAGTAATGGCGCCAGTATTATTATTGTGGGGAATTTTCGACACTTGTTACAAAAAAAGATACATATCTAAAGTGAAAATTCCGAACGAACATGGTGTTGCAAGATTCGAACAAACATGTGTACAAATAAAATTAGAGCTCGGTGCGCACAAGTGTTTATTATTCCTAAACCACAAGAACAGATAAAAATTCAATACAGTTGTAAAGGGTTTATAAATTTGTTAAAACGTCACCTAATCTCGATAAGCAAGTAAGATAACGAGGCATAGCAATAGCAATATATGTATGTACATATGTATGTAACCTGGACGGCATGGAAACAAGCTGTTATTTAAAGACATTAAAATTTCTGATCACACCTAGTTTATTAAACTTTATTATTATACGAAATGGCCAGGTAAATTTGAATTATCTGTTCGAAAACAAGGTAAGATCAGAGAAACGTGAAAATACGGAATATGTATCGGTGGACAAAGACGATCAATTCGCTTACAAAGACAATCAATGACAAATTTTTGACAAGTTTCAAGATTACGATTACACATTCGACTGTATCGAGAAAAAGCTCAATCTGGGCGGAATTATATTTTACAGCTTTCGAAACTTGTGAACCTTATTTATATATCATTGGTATTATTGAAATTTTAACGGTATAAATAACATTAATTATAAAAAAAAACCAAGATATTTGAAACAATCTCGAACAAATTTCCACAAAATGACATGCATTTAAAGAGCAACCCCACACACAGTTTTTTAACCGACTCAACAAGCCGCAACAAGAAGCAAATTGAATTATGACTGTGACAAATTTCACTTAGTATAATTGAGTGAAGAAATTTAAAAGACAAACGTGATTGTAAAAGATCAACAAGCAAAGTTTATCGCACAGCAATAGCAATAAATGAGTAACAAAAAACAAAAAATCTCAAACGAAAACGCATCACACACAAAAAGTAAATGTAGAATGTGTAACAAATCGTTGAGCAATCTTGGTTGTAATTAAACACAAAAAAAAAAGATATACGAAACATCTTATCGCGCGTCGTCGCAAAATACATGAAAGCAGAACAAAAACAAATTGGACGATGAGGGCGTGTAATATTATGACTTTGGCACATGCTATATGACACATAAAAGAAATAAAACAAAATATGATGAGACGTGAGCAAATTATAGATACTCGAAGCACTCAAAACAAATCGGCATTTAGTGTCAGCGGCGGAGTTGTACCGTCGTCTAAGGCAACACCACTATCCTCCTTCACGTCATCATCGTCAGCGTCAACTCAACGCTCTACTGTCAACGTGTCAACGAGGGCGAGCACTTACTTAATGTAAATATTGAACAAATAAATGAACCTCGAAACTATTTAATAAAAAAATCACAGAAAATGCCAAATTTAGAAATGCAAACAAAAGATGCAAACAGCGTTGATGGAATTGAAGTGCTGATGCTGATTTGGCTAAATGGTAAATCTATGTATATTTACATAACTATGCACGGTGTAGATGGAGTGGTTCACAGTTAAGCCAACAAAGAGTGGCAACTACTTCAGTAAAATTAACTGACAGCCATTCAAGCAAACAGTTGAGATTTCCCACAAAAATGTTAAAGGAAAATATTTACACAGCAGCAGCAGTTACACAACAATGTTTGAAAAGTAGCTTTTTTCAACACGAGAATATCACACGCAAAAAAATATCAATAAATTACAAATTGGAGTTTTTTTATTAGAAAATATTTCTTAGAATTTTAGCCAAATTCAACGCTACACAACTTCCAAATATATTCCCATTGACAGCTATAGTAAATAATCCAAAACAAAATTAAAGCATCGGCATACTTTCAGTTCAATTAATCTGAACGCTGAAATGTAGTTCTGTCGAACTACTAATACAATTCAGATCAATGTCAACAAAAATAAGAATGAGTCATGAGCGCTATTTAGCTATTTAGTACTAAATTTAGTTCAAGTTAATGTGAAGAAAAAAAGTTTGTTCCGTGAAATTACTCTCTGTATAGTGATAAGGTATGGTAGTTAAATATAATTTAAATGAATTTTAAAAATAGTACTTCTATAATTATACTTTGTCATAAACACTCTGAACATTAATTGAACAATTGAAGCAAGAAAATAAATTTTTTTCTCGTAGAATTATTGAAACTAGGTCAACATATGCTGTAGAATGTGACCTAAATCTCAGTTCACTGAAATGGAAAATATATGCAAGAAATATTTATTTGGCGTTTTCCGATTTTCTTTGTTGATAGCTATTTTTGGAAAACCTAGAACAGTATTTCGTTAAAAAAGAAAATCGAAGATCAATTTAACAAGTTGAATACACACATTTGTATATGAGTATAAGAATTGTTCTCTAATAGGCGAGACGTAAAATAATACACACTAAATAAACAAATTGTTTGACCAAAGCAAAACCACAATATTTTTTCGAGTTCAGTGAGTTTATATGAAATATTGCAGCTCCGCAATAACCAATGCTAACAATTTTTAAAACTTTAACAGAAAATGAAACACAAGTAATGCATATACGATACTTGCTTACTTAATTATCTTAATTAAATAATTTCAGAAAAATCTTTCATCGAAATTCAGTGTTTTTTGCTGCCACTTGATAATAAAAGTACGACTTTATCTACATAATACAAGTACATATGACTGCATATAAATATATAGCTATTGATATCATTATATACATAGTTATATGTATACAGTATATAAGTGCAGAAACATCTGCACATACGATATTTTAAAAGCTGCGTCTTGCTGATTGCATTTGCAAAACTGTATGAGTTCAATTCAATTTTTTATTAACGTAATTGGATTTGCAGACTACTTGAAATTCCTTTTAGTTAAATTCGCTTTTGCATTACATTTTCCGACATTGATCACTCACTCACAAACTCAATATTAAGAGTCCAATAAGAGTCCGATGTTTACTCAGAAAACCGAATTATAATAACAAAAATGTAATTATCATAGAGCCGACCTGAGAGAAAAAACAATATTTTTAAAAACATCTGTAAATACCACATCGCAACTTCATCTGAATCATATATGGGAATGCCTACTTTGAGTACAGAAGACCTCTGACCTCATATGACACAATATAAGTAATTTCTGTAGTAAAAGAAAATGATGACCGGATGATATCCGGTGACTATTCAAAGAAACGATAATTTTTTTGTATAAGAAACCAAAATGACTGTATTAGTGGTAGTCTCTTATGAAGTAAGTGCATGCATGGCACAAAATATGGTACAAAAAGCAACTACAAAACTTTCAAAACAAATCTGATTTGACTTTTTTACTAAACACCGTTCGAACTATAAAATTATATGTGGTCCTCACTATATCTGAAGAATAATTTGGCTTCGACGCGTGCTTCTAAGAACTTTAAGTTGAAAGATTAAAAAACCAACTGATATGAGTAAATGTGTTTTAATTTGAAGAAATTTATTTCAACAGTTCAACAGAAATGCAAAATAATCACTCGCTTTAAGAGACGTTTTATAATGTGTGGTACTTTAAGAGGCTTCGTGTGAATCGAGTATATACATATAGAGTTTATTTATCTTATATTATTTTAGCTTGGCGTTGACTGCATAATGCAATATTAAACAAACATTAAGCTCATATTTTGTGTATATATGAATATTTACCATAATAAATATGATATGCAGTTACTCGTAAAAAACATTGCCTTCATGGCATGTATTTGAATTATATGCGCATTCATATGTTATAAATAAAATAAAAGTATTTAAGTTATGTTTAATATATTTGTATGAATTATGAAATTAATGCGCTATCGTGCCGTTCAGCTCAGACGCTTTGTGGCGACATTGAACTCACCTGTTTGGTCGGTGATTGGTACTTGAATAGACTTCGTTTCGCTGCTGGCGTGTAGGTGTTCTCATTACGCTCATCACTAACCGCCTTAACGTCCTCGATGGCGGTGCCGAGCAGTTCGTTCTTTAATAGACAGGAATATGCTAAGCTATCACGTGCAGATTCACCGCAGTCACGTTGCTTTTTACTCGTCTGCGGTGAATTCTCATTCGATTTATTTATGGATGCGAAATTTGTTTGCCAATTGTTGTTGGCTCTGTGGAAGGAAAGATGATGGAAATCTTTAAAAATCGTAAATATAAAAATTAAATTAATACAGTTGAAGCAACTTAATATTAGCAACGTTTTAAATAATTATCAATAAATGATTCATTTGTAATGCAAATCCACGAATTGAGAAACGGTAAATCTACTTCCGCTGCACACAATTTTTATTCATATTTTATTCAATTTATATTCCTTTGTAGCAAGTTTTTTCCACTATTCATTGTGTATTATTGTCTTTCATACAATTCTTACGCACGTCAATAATTTGACCCTATGCTACGCACAGGTGTGACTAGGTGCACGCCAATACCTCTCCACCGCGTGCAGCGCCTGCCATGCGTACTTTCTTCCAAACATTTTTGGTTTTGGATTATTTATTGAAGGTGGAAGTACAATGTATCAAATAAGTTTGTGCCCACACGGCTTGAATTCTCAATTAGCTGACGATTTAATTTAAAATATTTACCGAAAGGTGAATGGGAAGCAGCACAAAATAAAAAAATATAAATTTAATATATTTAAGCATGCAGGTTTGCATGTGTGCAGTCCGTGCTGTGTTGATTCGGCGTAAAACGCGATCCAGCCGTATTAACATTGCAAATGGAAAAACATTTTGGATTGCTGTGGCAAAAGAAAAGCTACTAAAGCGATATTTTCCACACATTAAACCTTTATAAATCAGTTGAATTAAGTGCATTAAATATATTTTATTTCGTTATAATTCTTATTAGTTAGCTTGAGTCAGTAGTTAAATGCTTAAATTAGACTCAGTGGCATTGCAGTTTTTTGTTTTGTTTTTCTCTTGTCTCACTTCGCATTATTCACGTTTCGCATTGCACGTTTTGCATGTTGTAGCGCAAATTTTAAGCATTTGAGTTGGCAATAAATGTATGCCTGTGTTGGCATGAAATATTGAAAATATTAAAAGGCTAATGGATTTGTGCAGTGTTTCACTCAAAGTTACCTTGCAATAGCCAAGGTAATGTGCATTTGATTTTAATTAAAATATTTGTCACATTTGTTTCAAATGAAATGGAATTGCTCGACTAGCATGCATATCAAATTTCTGTGCATACATACATAAATTTCGATTACACATGTGCTTTAAATAGAATAATTGGTTTTATTATGGTAGATAATATTTTAAATTAAAAATATTTCCTAATAACTGATTATTGGTTAGAATGAAAATGTTTACACTATGATGTTTGTAATGCTATAAAATAATCAAGATATATATGTAGATGTTTTGAAAATGGAAACGATCCAGATAATAATATGAATTTATTTCACGGGATATCGAAATCGGAAATATTACGATTAAAATCAAGAGATTAAAAAAAATATGTTTATTTTTTATTAAATACATACAATAAAATATTTTATTTAAACCATTCCGTATAGCAAAGATATTTGACATACCCGCTATTGACAATAAAATAGTAAACAATTCATATTTGTTTACATTAAAATATAATATATATTGCAATTTGTCAGTTGGAGCACAAAACCTTAGTAAATTGCTTCCATGAGTTGTTTTGCCTAAGCAGAAAGTATTCGGCATTTTCTTTTATTCATTTAAAAAATATTTTTTTTTGGTTTGAAATTTGTTTTCTTTTGAATTTCAAAATTTGAATTTTTGAATAAATGTATGGGTTAAATCAATGGCAACAAACATGTCAAAGTCGGGTAAAAAAAATTAAATGTCATATACCTGGTTCACTTTGTTGAATACACTTTGGTTTATATCAAAGTGTATTCAACAAAGTGAACCAGGTATATGACATTTCATTTTTTTTTACCCGAATTCGACATGTTTGTTGCCATTGATTTAACCCTTACTTTTATTCAAAAATTCTAATTTTGAAATTCAAAAGTAAACAAATTTCAAACCAAAAAAAAAATATTTTTTAAATGAATAAAAGAAAATGCCGAATACTTTCTGCTTATGCAAAACAACTCATGGAAGCAATTTACTAATGTTTTGTGCTCCAACTGGCAAATTGCAAACAATTTTATCAATATATATTATATTGTTCAAGATAAAAAAGGCGGGTTAATGTAAACAAATACATGAATTGTTTACTTTTTTATTGTCAAAACCGGGTATGTCAAATTTTCACTTTGTTGAATACACTTTCATATAAACCATTCCGTATATCAAAGATACATATTTAAACATAAGCTTGTTTGTTGATACTATTCATCTATTTTTCTTTCGCTTAATTAAAATTGTGTTATCTTAAAAAATTGACTAAACCCATCACTGATAGTACAGTAGAAAAAGGGTTAAGGTGTGAATAGAACAAATCAACCGTTTAAGGCCTATTTTCCAAACACTAATAATTGTTGTGTTCTAAATTCTGAGGTTATCAATATAAGGTATAGCTCCCGTAAACCTGATGACTGCTAAAGATGTCAGCCGAATAATAAAAGCCGAAAGCGGTATTGTCTAATAAACGTTAAAACAAAATCTGTTTAATTGCATATTTTTTTACAGAAACACTTTGCTTGCTTTGCGCTTTATGCGCTGTTGTAGTCATATTGAGTAACTCAAAAACTTCCGGGTAGATCGCTGAAGCGTAGATTTCCTGCTTATAAGAGTGCATTACAGTCAAGTGTTTGCATGTGCGTGTCCACGTATGATGGAAAAGTATAAAGTCGTTGTAATTGTATACGTGTAAAAGCAGTTAGCAGTTAAATTTCTACAGACCCATGTCAGCCAAAGCAGTCGGTGGTTAATGATGAAAACAGTTAAAATTGCTCGACCAACAGCACGATATGACGATGTGAAAAAGTGGAAAATGTGGATGTGAGCAACGAACCGGTAAGCCTTGTTAATAACACGGCATTCTATATAAAATCTACTTTATGCACGCTTGTACGAACCACAAATTCATACAAACACACATACATACACACAGAAATAGATATGTATGTATGTATATTTGTTCTGGTATGTAGCACAGAAAAGTAGAAAATGAAAATAGTAAACGGGGAAATTAAATTTCTCAACACTTTATTGTGTTTACTCTTTGAGACTTTACGAGATCGTTGAACTTGACGCAGTTGTGCTACTTCATAGAGTTACAAGTCACTATGCATGCGCATGGGTGTGTAATTCGAAGCAGAACGATAGACGGATATGTATTTACCACAAATGGAAAATTGAATTTGCGTTTGGTAAATCTAGCGTCCATTAAACTTTGATTTTCCAGAGGTCACAAGAACCAGTCTTTATCAGTATATGTATGAAAACAGAAAACTTAAATTATAGCTAAACCGCCAGAATATATGTGTATATGAAAATGATTTGAAAATATGAAAAATATTTGATATTTAAAATGCATAAAACAGTGATCTAACGAAAGATCCAATCGGAATTTTATAGCAGTTTATTGGACTATCAACGAAGGAATCGCGCTGTCAATTTAATGGGGTTTCCTTGATCGAATTTTAAGAATTACAATAAAATAGATCCAAAGGATTACTCAATAACTAATTTGTTGTTATCTCTTTAAAATTTTCATTTGATGATCACAGTTTTTTATAAGTGTCAATATTTAGATTTCGAAATCGAACTTTGGGAGATCGATATTATTTGGAAATTTTCTAAAATGTATATAAATCTTATCACTTAAACATAAAACTTCTGCAATATATATATCTTTAAAACACTTGTGATTCAACACTTACCTGCATGGTATGAATCTGTCGAGCGATGTTGATGTTGAGGCTGCTTCGAAGGAGTTGAAAAGATTTCGAGCGACCGGACTGCAATGCTTCAGTATACGTTTCTCATAATCAGGACTGAACATTTTCCAAAATTATATATTTTTAAACTTGCGGTTTGTGGTTTATGTATGTTATCAAAAGGAATGTTTATAAAATATATGCGATTTTTATCTATATAATTTAGATTTAATTACGCATACACAACTAAACATATATGTAGATTTCTATACGTTTGTATAAGCTTGTTGCAGTAAACCCCGATAAATTCCAATAAACTTCAAGTTAAAATATATAAATATATAAGTTTGTATATATATTTGGAACTAAATCACACACATGAGTTATATTTAGATTTCGATGACGCAGCCCCAAGTGACTTGTTATGCGTGAGACCGATCTGCAACGAAAGAAATTCAATGGTTAGATATTTTCAAGATATTTATCAACAATTTACAACCTATTTCCTGCATATGTATGTAAATTATAGAAAATGACTATTAGAATTAACGGCAGGTAAATCAATTTATCAAAGTCACATAATATATTTAAGTCAGCTTAAATATATTTGTTCAACCACGAGGCCTACATGTTGTTTGGAGCGTTTTTTATGTTACAAACGTTATAATGACAGCACGTTCACCACGTTTTTTTTCTTTGGGGCTCTGGTGCGAGTAGGCAACACCTTACGTGCAAGAAAGAAAATATCAAAAAGCTACTTAAGAGTATATAGGTATGTAAGTGTATGTTTGTGTGGTCATATTTACTTTGGCATGCGGTGAGTTATGTACAAATATAAATGTAAGACAGCGAGAGCGAACCACGTACTAAACAAACTCTACTTTGACAATCATTCAAGATCACTCGTGGTCACACTAATCACAGCACTTTAATTCGTAGTGAGAATGGTAGGAATCATGTGTTGAATTTTTAATTGCTAAAGCTTGTACTCATTTCTTATTTAAGACTTAGACAATTTACGCTCAATTACATAAATAACTACATGCTTCTGAATTGTGTATTTGTGTAGCTTGAGAAATGCCCTTTAGAATGTCATGTAAATAGAGCACAGAAAGTCCTTGCTTTTTAACTGTTATAATTGGAGTTTCCGATTTGTTGTTGTCTTATAACAACATCAAAAATAGTCTTATGTTATAATTGTATCGCAGCAAATATGTGTAATCTGTAGTTTGTGGAGATTTTATCTCCACCCGCTCGTTAGTGAAAAAATAAACTTCCTACAAAAAAAATATTGAGACAAAAATCAAAATAATAATCTTTGTTTACTACCTTAGTCAATTAAAGTGGCCACGCTTTCCAAAATTCTTAAATATTTGCATAAATTGTTGTTTTCATTAAGTGTCTTAGCTGACGAAAAACCTCTTTCAGGTAAAGTAGCCGATTCGAGTATTGATAAACACTTATGTATGTATGCATATGAATATTCCGTACGTATATTATTTTTTTTGTTACATAAATACATTAATTTAATCAATTACTCTTCGCCTCTTTCTAAATATCGGCCTTTTCTGTCGGTGAATTTATTTTCGAAACCTTATCTTAGTACGAATTATTTCACTTCTACTATTCGATTTTTCGCTTTGTAATCCATTTGTACACATACTTATGTCCATGTTTGTATGAAATCATTGAATTTACGAAAATAAAACAAATGCTCATGATTACTCTGAAACAATTGAGTGTGTTCATTTCATAGCGGAGGAAGTATCAACTAAATTTATTTAGGTTTATGTTTACCTACTAACAGGTTAATTGTTGTCACTGCGCGTGTACACTACAGCACAAAAGCTAACTGATAAGGTTTTTTCGTATTTTTCGGAGCGTTCCTAAATTACTCACAAAAGGTTAAAAGAATATGAGTGCTTTCATACTGAAGCGAATAATCTACGTATTTAGTTTATTAATTTTGTATAATAAGGTTTGAAACTGAAAATAATTTTTTTGGGTTGAAAATTATTAAACATTTGCATTTTTTTCCGCTTAATGTTGCACTAAGTTTACTTATTAGTTACTTTTAAAACCACATCAACACAAAAGTTTTGACGTTTCTTTTTTATATGAAACGTGTATATTATATAAATAATACCACAACTTTAATATTAAAACTTCACACTGGTATTTTCTAAAAATTACACAAAACCACACTTACTTATTTATTTTTTAAAGTTAACGACTAAACATAAATTATGTCGGCTGGAATTGTTCACTTTATTTTAGAAAATGCACCGCCTTGCTGCTATGACTTTTATTGACAACTGAAGTGAAAATTAGCCAGTAACCTGTTATAACTTAAAAAAAAAACCTGCAACACATATTTATAAGGAATGCATGTGATAACAAACTACATAAGAGTATAACAACATACGCATCTATGTACACAATATATCTATTTGTTTCATAAATGGGGGCGTTTACTTATCTACTGCAATTTAATGTCTGGTGTACATTATGGTTTACATAGCATAGGTAACACTTGTTCATACTTAATATGTAGTTGCATACCAAATCTATTTACACTTGAGTACATACAGAGTCCTGCATATGTGTATAGTTAAAAAAATATATGTATGTGTGTAAATATACAAACAATATGGATTTGTCGATCAAAAAACAACTGCAGCAAACAAAATCTATTATCAGTAGTGGTGACGTCAAAGGAAAAACATTTAGTCATACATACATACATACATAAAAACTTGTTATATTATTGTTATACTACATATATAAAATATAGCGCGTGGACATTTGAATGCATTTGATAACAATGGCAAAGAGTCAGGCCGAGTATACTTTTATGAAATTTATGTTTGAACATATGCATTTGTATACTTTCTTTGTGTATTCAAGTATTTTTAATATAAATCATCATTTCGGAATTGGAAATTCGGTAAATAAAACCACATACGAACATTGACTGATTAATAGTGGAACTTGTTTTTGGATCTATTTTTTCTGATTTTATTTTTTTATATTTGCTTTTAGAAGAAGAAGTAGGAATAAAAGCATCTAAATATAAATTGAATTATATATGACAATGCAACGCACTTTACCACGTAGATTTAGATATTAACATACATATATGTATGTATGTGTATAAAGCAATTGCTTTAAATTGTTTTTAAACGTTATCGCATATGTCCTTACTGATAAGCTCTACCCTCATATTTCAAATTCTAAATGTACCTATGCATACGTTGTAAATACAGGTGAATGACAAAACCCCCGATAAACTAAAGAGATAGTTCCAATACAATATTATTAGAATCTCTATAACATCTAAATATTAAAAAACCATTCATATTATAATTTAATTTTTTTGTATGTGCAACAAAAATTATAGTAAAACAAGAACAATTTCATAAAAGTTGAAAATGTACTTAAATACTTGTACATTCTTATTAAATATATTGTTAATATATTATATTAAAATAATAAAGCACTGAACCGAACACACTGATGTGTACTGAATTGTTAAAAGACCATACATATGCATTTACTAGTACTCATTGTGGTGTGTTATCAAATCATGTGGTTTGAATTTCATATTTTTAGCAGTTAGCATTTTTGATAAGAAACAATTGATTATAGATTATGGTATATTTCTCACGATATTAGATGCACTGCTTTTTTATCCAAAATATTCACCAAAAAAGTCACATTTCATATAACACTTAGTACCACTTTAATGTACAGTTCTGAGCATAATAATTGCAGTTCTTGCGACAGGTGGAATATAAAATTTGTTAAATAATTACAGTGGAACTTCAATAACTTGAACTTCTATAACTCGAAGATCTCCCTAACTCGAACTTTTGCATTGGCAATAGCGTTCAGAAATCAAATTTCATACAAATTTCCTTCCATAACTCGAACTTCTATAACTCGAAGTACTCCATAACTCGACCTCTTGAATTGGCAATAGAAGCAAAATTTCATACAAATTACTTTCCATAATACAAAATTTAAAATCTTACTATCGAAGCAGAAATTTAAAAGAGTCCCTTTATTCATATGGAGGCTAACAAAAAAATGGCATTACACTTATGGATTTCATAAATCATGTAACAAAGCCATGGGATACAGACGTCAAGAGCCAAACAATAGTAAAGTGCAACAAACTAAATTACAGAATATATGTTTTAACGTATGAATATAAAACTTTATGCTTTAAAATGTGTATAAATTTATATTTTACAGCCTTTTGAAAATTTTTTGGTTTTAATGAAAAATTCTATAAATCGAAGTCTCTCTAACTCGAACTTTTTTTGTGGATTTTGGTGATTCGAGTTAGAGAAGTTCCACTGTATATAGTTAACTCAATGGAAAACATATTTTATATTCTTTAAGACATACGGAGTCAAATTATTACCGATAGCGGAAGAGGAGTTCAAATATCAAAATATATACAGTGGAACTTCCATAACTCAAACTTCCTTAATTCAAAGTTCTCCATAACTCAAACTCTTGAATTGGCAATATGTATAAGTCAAATTTCATACAAATTTCCTTCCATAAATCGAACTTTTCGACCAGGACATAATACAAAATTTAAATTTATATTATCAAGGCAGAATTTAAAAGAATCCCTCTATCGTATGGAGGGGAACAAAAAATATGATATTACACTTATGGATTTTATAAATCATGTACCAAGGGTATGGAATACAGACGTCAAGAGTCAAACAATAAAAAAACTACAACAAACAAAATTACAGAATACATGTTGTAACGTATGTATGTACATAGAACTGTATGGTTGTAAGAAAAGAGCTAAATTAATAGAGTCCTTGATAAATAATAAAAAAAAAAATAATAAAATTTTGCAATAAATAAAATATATTTTTTCTAATTCTTTATCACATTTTTATCACATTAATGAACATTTGTATCAAATAATTTTCATGCACTTAATTTCATAGTAAATAATGCATACTGTGTTTGTGTGCAGGAGTGTCTATAGTGTATATTTATTAATATGGCAAACTTTTAACTTAATATTAATGTGGTAATACATACAAATGCGAAGGACATTCGAAAGTATAAGCACAAACAAACATATAATTTGTTGCAACTTATCGATCCGTTTGCTGGACCAACAACCCTTACCTGAATTCACTTTTCGATTTCACCCCACCTCTCGCGTGTTATTTACAACTGCAGTAATAATCCACGATACACCCCCTTTGGTTAAGGTTTGCTTGTGTAATTTTTTTACGCGTTTCTTACGTCTTATAAACAAACAAGTACAGAGCTGATGATAGTTCGTTCACTCTATATTTATATATAGTTTTTAATTTATTTTTAAAACATTCCTCTTGAAATATACAATATGCTTAAACTTCACAGCAAACAAATCACTTTTCTTGGATAAAATATAGGTATGTATGTATATGTATGACACAATTGTGGAAAATCGAGAAAATATCCCCCAAGCACTAGTTTTTCCACGGATGCGCGTTAAATTTTCTTCGCTTGGCTTACGTTCGCGACGTTTTATACAATCGGTTCAGTAAGAGGATACTGTACGAACTTATGTTTTCACACTAAATAATAAATTAATGAATTTTCATAAACCGAATTGTTTCCCGTATGTTTATGGTTTTCAGAAATTTTCCAATTGACAAAAACTACGAGACACGAACGAAGCGGTAGAAACTTAACAAATGTAGACAAATCAAATCGCTTGCACTTCTCGCTGTTCTCTTTTTTTGGCTGTCAATTTATTGACAGTTACGAAATGCATTTGTGTTGGTGAGATGAGAGCATTTTTTCAAAACTCTTTTAGTATAACTGACATTTAAGCATTCATTGTGAATGAGTACCCAGTGTCGCATTGGATATCACTTTATATACCAAATATTAAAGTAGTAAGTCTAATTAGATTGTGGTGAAAATGAGAATAGAAGTGAGGTAAAAAACTATCCTAAGCCAATTTATATAAATTAAATAAAACCATTTTGTTAAGGGTCTTTTCAACTTAAATTTATAGGTTTCAATATTGGTCTAAGTTATTTTTCCAACAAGATCTGATATTCCAGATATATTAGTATAATTTTGTCCAATAAAAAAAATTAAAATTTTTCAGGATACATATGTTCCCCGACCAAAACAAAAATAGGCTTTACCGTAGTTAACTGATGTTTTATTTATAAATGTAAACTGGTTAGTAAATATCATAAAAATATTGAATATGTTCTTTTTACAAATAATTTAAGTACAATTTCAAAGCATTTTTATGTAAGCTTCTATTCTGAGTATTTATGCATACATTTTTAGTATAATAAAAATTATTTGAAAACATATTTTGGGTTAATATTCCGTTATTTAATCCCTTTAAAGGCCAAGTACGCACTTTTATACAATACCATAATTTGTATTGTTACAAAACCGATTTCCTTTTTAACGAAGTCAAAAAACTTAGGGTAATACAAGTTACAATTTGTGATATAATATTTATCTGACACTTGAGTATTCCCTGATATGCTTTATAAATTTGCACCTCACCTGTGCGCATTTGCTCAATATAGTAGTACAATTGATACTATAACAAATTCGTTCCTTCAAATTTCTAAGCAGCAAAAGTCTAATGAAAAACGTCCATGAAGGGGAAGTGGGCATGCTGTGGATTTATCAAATCGATTAAGAAGCATACTGTTCCAGCTACACCTTCATATAAGCTATGTGGTCTATCTGGTGTACGCGCACGATGCTTAAATTCGGAATCAGTTAACAGTTCCATAAATTTTATGGCACGATAGTAATATTTTGGTTCATTTGTTAAGCGATAGAGTAATAAAAAGACGTATCCATTTCCAGCGACACCATGACAAATGCCAGGTCCCTTACGTAAGAACCCTTTCTTCCAAACCAAGTCAGCACAGCTACGCAAAGCCTGCAAGTATTTATCCTCTTTAAAGATGAGATATGCCTTAGCAAATAAATATACTGCTCCTGGTGCACCATGACACCAATGTACTAAACGTTTTTCACGGCCACTTTTTAAATCCTCCAAGGCGACGGGAAAATTACCCTCAGAATCTTGAAGCGTTAGAAAGAAATCTATTGAACGTTTTATGTCGCGTAATTCTGCACTGGGTGCTGATATGGGGTCTGTACGAAACCATGGACTATCCAATAACATATGTAAAATAGCGCAAACACCGTGAGCAGCACCTAAATATTCCGTTCCATGGTATTGATACATTAACGGCAATGGGGCTTTAGTCTTTTTGGCGTATTCTCTTCCGCTGTTAATTATCATTTGGCAAATAGATATTATATCGTCATCAGTAATTTTTTTCTCACAAAGTACATCATTAAGCCAGTAACAACCAGACAGAAATCCTGCTCGCCCAACTAGAACTTCGTCGCAACCATATTTAGTATGCATAAATTCTTTGCTGGATGGTATACCAGATTTAAAGTTTGTCAAGTCATCAGACAACTCTTCCATATGTTTCAAATCATGGGAGATAGCGGCGGAAACAGCAAAAATTCCAGCATTTCCGCACAAAAATGAATACCTCTCTGCTGAACGTTTTTTGTATCGATCTGCATTACATTTAGCATTCCGTATAAATGTTTCCGCATGTTCAAGTGCCGGATAAAGATCTCTAGTATTTTCCGATCTAGATAATTTCCAGAACATAAAGGCAATTCCAGCATTTCCGACATATAAATCTCCCCTATGGTCTTCCTCTATATTGCCTACTTGACAACACTCCATGATGGCGTCTATGTATGTGCAAATAAGATTCTTAACGTGCTCCTCATCCAAGACAATAGGTGTGCTTTCACGGCTGATAAAGTCCGGAAATGGGTTTTCCAAAAATCGCTTCTCCATTTTTATCTGTCATAAAGAAATTTAAAAAATTAGAATATATCGATCTGAATAATGAAAGCCAGACGCTACACCCAAATTGCATATGTATGCATGAGAATAATGTGAAAAGATTTTAGGATTGATTTTGTCTTGCTGACGGATAATTACCTATTTCAAAAATTGAATCTGTGTTTGTAAGTGTCCACAAAAATATGTTTTTAAGACTATTAAATATTTTTTTGTTGATAATATTAAAACAATATGTTCCAAGCCGGTCGGTTGCTTGGTTAGACCACTATTCGATATTCACAATAATGCAAAATTGAAAAATAACTCATTCACAGTTTGACTTTCATGATAGATGGGGGTTCCGGTACAACAAAGTTAAGAACTAGCATAGTTAAAAATTTTAAAATTTTAGAACATCTAATTTTAGTCTAGCATCGATAGATGAAATTTATAAACTAAATGTTTTAGAAATTACTTTGAAAATAAAAAAAATTAAGTATTAACACTATATAAAAATAATAATATATAATATTAAAAAAAACGTTCAAATACGATATTCAATAAATATACGATATTTAATAAAATAAAATTAATAAAAAACGTATTTCATTAATATGAGTTCCCCATCTTTTAACGATTTAATAATAGTATTAAAGCATTTCCCAATGAAAATATTAATAATGTGCTCCTAGGTTTCTAATTGAATTTATTGAAAATATTTAACGAAATACATTGTATATTGTTAAAGCGAGCATCTTAGATTTTGCATTAAATTATCACGTTTGTTATTGACTAAAGAGTTTAGCGACGACGATTTCCTCCACCACCCGCTAAGATCGTTGCAATTCGAATAAATATATTTATCGTATCCATGTAAATCGAGAGACATCTATAGACAAGATTATTTAGATATAAAATCATTTCAATTTACATTTAAACTCAAAAATACTTACGCATTTATCGGATCATAGGGCTTTGCATATATTTGTGGGTGGTTCTCTGCATATCGCACTATACGTTGGGTGTCATAAAGTAAAAATCCGCCGAAAAGAATTAATCCTCCATAAAGGGACATCGAAGCAAGGCCTAAACTATATTTCATTAAACTATGTTCGAACAATTTTCACAAATTTGTACATACCTGCACCCAAAACAGTTGTCGGTGGTAGCCACATTGATGCCAGGGATGATGCAAACACCAATCCAAGGCCTACTGCCAAAGGACCACCCATATATAAAAATTTATCACTCGGCGCACATACTGCTACAGTTGAAAGTCCTCCAACTATGCCGGCGGTGTATAAAGCTGCCCTGGTAAGAATCGGTCCACCAAGGAAACACATTGGCGCCACAACAGCGCCTATAACGGCACAATGCAAAGCCCAGGCTAGTTGTTTAGGACCAATACCAGGTTGGTATTCGATAGATTGAGTTAGCGCGCCGGTACCGATCATAAGTGCAAATGTGCCCAACATAGACTGATAGATTTCAAATTTGAAATATACCATTATATATAAATACAAGTATTAATACATTTTATAAAATTTACCATCCATCCACTTCTTGTTACTAGTGACAGCAATCGAGGTGAACGAAATACTGCCATGGCCGACCCTGCAGTTATAGCACATGATGCACCAAAGTAACCATAGGTTGCGTGAACTCGTTCGCGAACGAACTCTGGCCATAACCTTAAATAATTATTTACATACAGTGTTTATTTTAATTTATATTTTAAATGTATGTCTTACATAGAGTTAGTGTAAATACTTGGATCTTTATTCATGCCAAGACCATAGAAACATAATGCGCCAAGTCCGATTGCTGCTGCACCAGCCGCTGCTCCTTTTCCAATTGAGTACGCTAAAAATATATAAAGTGCAATAGATACATCGTTACTAGTGCGTGTGTTTGACATTGTCATACCATTTTCTGAAGGAGGACCCATTAGCTTTTCCTTTAAAGTTGGTGAACGTCCCGCTTCGCTGCGAGTATA
The DNA here is from genome assembly GCA_031772095.1 of Zeugodacus tau. Lineage (NCBI taxonomy): Eukaryota > Metazoa > Arthropoda > Insecta > Diptera > Tephritidae > Zeugodacus > Zeugodacus tau. The sequence continues at coordinate 67,881,479 of CM062650.1, read as the reverse complement.
TGGACCGCGAGTTGGACCACGAGCATAACTTCTTGATATATTTAAATTATAAGATTTCAAGGAATTCTGTAGACGCAACTCCAGTGGACCACATCTCGTAACATTTGATAGCGCTACTGTTTTTAGTCCTGCCCGAACGGGCATAGTAGATAATGCAAGGCGCAACAACATTTTTATCTGATGAAATTCCTTTGCTAATGAGGAAAATGAATTCGCAATTCTCTTACAATAATCAAATTGACGGTACGCACTAAAACAATGCAAATATTAATAAATATATCTGTATTATTTAAAGAATGTGATATATTACGTTTTAGCTGACAGAGTTCTTTAACAAATATTTTTTTAGAATTTTCTCGGTTGTGTCTGATTTTGTTTGGCACAATTTCGTAAAATTTGACAATTAAAGATATTTAACTAAAGATGACACAATCGATACACTTATCGATTTATTAGAATTTGTATAAAACATTTTTGTAAATGTGGCTTTCTAAAATAATCTAGATTATTATTATACTTAAAAGTTTTTATTATAAACAATTTCAATAAAACAATCACTCATCGCTGGATATCTGAAAACACAGGATTCTAATAAAACGAGAATTTGTTATTGAACAATTATTGCGAATGTTATATGAAAGAAGAACAAAATTATTTTACAATCAAAAATTTTTACTTGAGTTAATGTATTGAAATTGTCGTTACATTTTTTTAAATAATAATGATAAATATAGATGAAAAAATAAAAATTGATTTCTTAAAATGTGGCGAAATTAAAACATAATCGGTTGAGGGCAAAGTAAACTTTTATTTGATTTGTGATCTCTGCGATTATCTCGTTTCGTAATTCATATAAACACTAAACATAGACACAAAATTAAATCATCCGAGGTAAGTCTTAAAATAATTGTATAATACAGAGAAAAGGAAATACATTTGTAAAATATGTGGAAAATTTTTGGACAGTATGCCGGACTTAGTGGGCATATGAAGTCCAATGGAACTTCCTTGGTAAATATCATCGAGAATGGAGCTGAAAGATTGAATAGTTTAAGTGGCCACAAATATTATGACCAAGCAACTTAATAATAAATACGATGTAATAACTTTCATAATGTTATATGCCTTGAATTCAGTTTTGGTAATTGTATGCCTTTTTAACATTTTTTAAGTTTTTACATACTCAATACATACATTTGGTATCCGATAATAAATTTAAATAAAAAAAATATCGATATGATATCGTCTACTCTAATTGTTATAACAGACAAATTGTAAACAATTATTTGCAACATATGAAGGATCAAGGTCACAGTGAATCAAGGAAGGCATTTATTTGGTTGGTTGATCACTGAAAGTATGGCAGTTTCTATACAGAAGTGTGGCGAAATTACCGCTTCTCTAACGAGGAGGAAAAGAGAGTACTTTCTAAAATGCATGTTTTGTGACAAACAGTTTTTAACTTTAGACAAATTCTGTAAACATGTTGAATTCGTACATTTGGATTTGTCAGATGGATATGAACGGGAGATAGAGGAATATAAAATACCAGAAGATACAATAATCGCGATGGACTCTGGTCAGGAAGAGGTTGTTTTTTGTAAATTAATTATAATTATATACACTTGTGCATCCAATTCATATTATTTTATTTCACAGAAAAATGTATTCATTGACATAGAAGTACTGGATAATTCACGAGAGGAATCTGATGAAATAGAAGGAATAATTGAAGTCCCGGAAAATGAAGAAGGCGGAGATTATTTCGAAGTAATTGAACATCAGGTTGGTATTTATATTAAGTGAAAAGTGAGGAGCACCGTCCTGAAATTGAACTGTTTTCAACAGCAAAAATGTTTTTAATTATTATGATTTTACAAAATTTGAAGTATTGTCCTGTAGGAAGATGGGAAATTTGAAGGAAACTATATCGATACGCTCGTAAGTACTACATATGACTATGAAGAAACTGACGAGGAATTAAGTGATACTGAAAAGGACTCGGTAAGTTAAATGTTATAAAGCTCTCTCATTTCACATAATACATTTATAGTTTTTATTTTAGCGGAATGATCCCTTGAAAATGTTTGATAAGGAAACCATGAATACGATATTTTCAAATTTTGAGAATTATTCTATATTGTGGGACAGAGCAGATCCAACATCAAAAAACCATCATTTACGTTCAATTGCTTATAAAAGTCTCGCATCGGATGTAGGAAAGTTAAGTCAATGGAAAAAAGTAAGAGATTTAGTACGAAAACTTAACCACCGACTTAGACAAGAGCTTGACAGAAAAAGACATTGCATATCGATGGATGAAGACTATATTCCGTGGTGGTTAAAGGATATGGACTCATTTGTTAGAATTAGAAAATTAGAGGTATTGTTATTAATGTTTAATATTTAAATTAGTAAAGTAACATTTTTGGTTTTCCTAGAACAAAAAATTTGTCGTACCTCCGAGTATTCTCACAGAACCGCAACGAAAAATATTTATAAAGTGCTATAAGGGATTTACGTGCCTTTGGAATGAAATTGATAATGACTACCGGTTACCAAATAAACGAGAAGAAGCAATGATTGAAATGGGAAAAATTCTGCTGAAACATGAGATTGCTCTAACACAATCAGAAATAGCACAAGAAATCGCTGGAATACGAAAAATTTGTTGTCAAGAGAAAAAAATTAAGCTAAGGTGTGAAGAACTAAATAGTGCATATATACCCCATTGTGCTTCCTACGAGCAAATTCGCTTTCTCGAAGTTGATGTTGGTCCGTTTAAGTGTGATATATGTAGTGAGATACTTCCGGGACTCAATAATTTCAAAATGCATAAATCAAAACATGATGGCATAAAACCTTTCACCTGTCCTCTATGCGGGAACAGTTTTACCACGGTACATAGCTTGAATATTCATATAAATCGACATACAGGAGACTACAAATATATCTGTAAATATTGTGAGCGAAGTTTTCCCGCATTATCAGAGCTAAATGTGCACGAACGAAGTCATACAGGTGAAAGACCATACTTTTGTGATCAATGTGGAAAAACATTTCGCGTTTGGGTATATTATGATTCACATATAAGGCGTCATCAAAATCGACCGGGATATAAATGCAGCATTTGTTCGAAAGATTTCTTTGGCGCTCAACATTTAAAGGAACACATGAGTATTCATCGAAAGGAACGCGATCAAGTGTGTAATGTGTGTGGGAAGGCTTTTAAAATGGCCAAATACCTTAGACAACACAAACAAATCCATTCAACGAATAAGAAATATATTTGTAAAATTTGTGATAAGGCCTTTGCGCAGTATGCTGGCCTAAGTGGGCACATGAAAACTCATGGCACCACACTTGTAGGCAACAACAACAGAATTAACACAGTTGAAGATGATAGCAATGAAATGTTATAGTAGGAGAAGTAGAAGTCTGAATACAAAATGAATAATAAAATTCTTTAAAACTCTAAATGTGGCTTATATGTTATTTTAAAAATATATGGGGTGTTGAACTCTTCGTACCACTGGATTATTTTATTTATTGTTTCCAATTAGAAATGCGTTTATGACTGATTTCCGATCTGTGATGCTGTAAAAAATGTGTATGTTTTATTTCATCTATGTATGTGCTATATGTATATATCGTTTAATACTATTTCAACACTACACTTTCATTCACTGCCATCATACTATTGCAATCACTCAGCAACCCCTTTATGTGCTTTTGCTGCAATAGTTTTTTCGCGGCGCTTTTTCTTGGATTTTCATTCTGTTTAACGCTAACGTCTGTCAAACGTCATTCCGTCATCCGCACACAAACAATGGAAGACACCGAAGTCGAAGAAATTAAAAATCTTGTAAGTTTTCATATAAAAACTGAATTAAACTACAACTTTTTTTAATTATTGTGTACACTAATTGCAACTGCAAGGGCAAGTTGAAAAGGCCAACATGTTGGCTCATAATGAGATACGGTCATCATTCAATACAAATACAAACAGCTGAAGCTGTAGTTGATTTTCGCATCGTAAAACATGAAAAAAATAATCAATATAATGGACATGAAATCAACAAAACTAAAAACTAAAACGAATAAAACTATTACAACAGAAGCTGTGCTATTAGTAGTCGGCAGAATTCTACAGAAAGTCCTATATACATATGTTTTTACATATAAATGACTGACATTGTTTTAACCAATGAATTCAAGATGTGATATAAATTTACCTCTTTACACCCGCGGAAATCTGTCTTTCTTGTGGCAAAAAATCAATAAGTAAAATTTGGCGCTCGTTTTACAATCGTTGTTGTCTGTAACATGAAATAATTTATAAATACTTTTATACTTGCAGCAAACCGAATTTGAGTGGGTTATGCGTGATGAGGTTCACGCCATACTTAGGAAGCTACGAGAGATTTTAGTGGTGAGTGATGGTTTTATTATTGATTCTTCAAAGCAGAAAGTTTTCTAACAAAACAAAGAACTTTTACGCGTTATAAATTTGAAAAAAAGAATCAAAATTAATATACAAAATGAAATAATAAATTATCTACATAATTTAATGAAATTTCTTACATTGCAGGAGTGCGCACGTCGGTTTCCGGTACCATGTTTTCCTGACAATGAGGGTAAACGTACTGAAAAATTTGTATTAATGGCGGCACAGGATCAGTTAAAATGTTCCGTTACGCTCACTGGAGACAGCATAACACAAGCTGTAATTTTGTTGAAATATTTCAAATTTGTTTGTTAATATTTAATGATTTGTATAATTTAAAGGATATTAGCTACAAATTGAAACGTACATCCAGTCAAGTGCAACGAACGTCCATTACACCTGATGCGCCATGGAAACTGCAACAGGTGCAAGATGCGGCAAATCATCTACAACAAGCTATCAATCATATTGATAATGTTGATGGAAATTATGCATTCAAGTATGTATAAATTATATTATCATCTCTTCTTGTTTGTATTTATTGTCATCTTATTGAATGTGTGTTTTCAGATCTCGCGAAGAAGTGCTCCAAATAATTGGCGAATTGATAGGCGCTCTACAGCGTGGTCGAACTAGTCTACTAATACCAAAGAAAAAGGCAATAGATGAACTTATGAAGGGGCGAAATATGGTGATTACTAGCATATTAATATAAATAAATATCTATTAATAGCGTGCGACTTTTAAATTGCAGAAATCGCTCACACCTAACCTACCAGAAGATCAAGCAATATCTTTCTTTTTACAATGCCACAAACTCATTATAGCCGTTTATCAATTGTTAAATGTTCAGGGCACTATGAAAATGGAGGCCACACAGGCTGAATGCTCAGTCGGTTGGCTTAATGAGGTGCTTGTATTGTTCACCGTTGGCCTAACACTATGCCAACAGCTCAAGGATAAAATTAATGCATTTAAAATGGACGTATCAAGTTAGTAAATTACATGCCATCATCAATACATTTTGTTGAATGTAAGTTAATATTCATATATATACACATATATATATATATATTATGCCAAAGCCAACATATATCGTGTGCGGGTACAAACTATACTAGTACTATAAAAAAAAAAAAAAAACTAAACAGTACTAAACACCTATATTCTTAATACCACACACGCAAGTAATATATAAATGGGTAGTTAAAAATACGTACATACATATCTACGACGATAGAAAAAGGCATGTTATAAAAATATAACTTCCATTACCGGTGGCGATAAACTTACAGTATACTATGATGAAGAACGTGTTGCTAAAGAGGGTGGTAACTAAACAAATTTATTGATCTCAACCAGTGCACATAACTTGCGCATTATTTTTCAAAATTTATTTTTCAAACGATTTTAGTATTTTTTTATATTTTATTTTATTTTTATAAAAATTAGATAAATCAGTTTTTGGTTTTTTCTCACCACTTTGAAAAATTGATAAAAGTCAGATGTTAGCTTTTGTTTTTTAGTAAGTGCATGCTGGTGCTTAGTTCGTCATGTGTAAGCAAATATGTATAATGCAATCAGTTAAGGTTGTAAAAGTTTCTCACCTTTTTGACTTTCAGATTACAATTATCTGTAACTTTGTACTAAGTTTGGTTCTACTAATGGCAATACACATACATACATTTTGCATTTTCAGTTATAATATATGTAAAATATTATATTTTAAATATGCTAATATATACATTGCATATGCTTGCCTATGTTTTAATTTTGATTTCTTTTTACATCAAAATATTTTGGAACAATTTCTGATCAAGTTTTGTAGTTTAGGATATGTTGAAAATTTACATTTTATTTAACATTGGAGAATAATACGATTTTGATCAGAAATTCGTTATTTCCTCATATAACCCCCCTTTACTTTAACGGCAGAACAATTCCCCAAATAATTTTAGTATACCTACTTGACAGTGCTTGGATAGCATATAAGTCCGCTTACGTAGGAACCGTTTTCATCGTTTCGGTGTCATATTGCATTATATACATATGTTATGGGGACTAGGTTCTCTTTCATTCTATTTTATTTTTTGTAGCCTCTCCTTATTATTTTATACTCATTGGTCTCCAGATATTTTTAAATTAAAAATTATTAAAGCTAAAAATCAAACTGAAATGTCATTATTGACATATTATTTGCAATATACATAACATACAAAATGTTCCACAAATTCAACCCGCTACACATTTTTTCGATAATTTTTTTAAAGATATTTTTGATTGCGTTTTCGGTTACAACACCTTTGTAAAATGTTTCCAATACATAAACTAAATGTCTAATGATATGAACAACACATGTACATATGTACACTTCAAGGGTGTGCTGCCGTTAGTAATATTAAGCAAGAAGCAAGAAGCAACATATAATATGTATGTATGTATATCAGCAACAGCAATAAGCAGTAGCAACGACACAAGCAAAAGCAGTTATTCAACTGAAATTAATTGGTTCAACAAAAAAGTAATTAAAAATATTAATAATTAAATAAAAATTGACAATAACTTCTATTCTATGTATACTGCAAAGTTAAACCGTTAAAACTACATATGTCGAAAGCACGCATATTATAAACGGTATACTTTGCGCATACGCAATGTGCTAGATTGTATTAATCAACAAGGTTCTATGCAAAATGAAGTTTAAAATATTTACTACAAATTGTATTTTAAAGGCAAAGTGGCATGAAAATCTCCTACTGAACATTCAGCAAACGCATTGCCTTTCAGTGATTATAACGTGAAAAATGTCAAACTATTTAATATTACTCATTTCTGCTAACAGTATTTTGAAATTTTTACTAGTACTTACAACGTAATCTCTTTAAATGTGCGAGTTAGCGCGAGTTACTATTCTTAACTTATTCGATAATGATAAGTACAAGGGTCTAACGGCATTTTTTAACGAATTTCGATTTCATATTATTATGAATATTTATATAATATAGTAGTTTTAAGCTAAAATGGAAATTTCGAATCAATTACTCTTGATTGCCTTGGATTAATTAAATATTATTGCTAAAAAAAACAATATTTCTGTGTTTATAAGAAATTGGAAAATTATCTTTCAACTTGCTATTTACTAAATATAAGGCGCTTTAAGTCTCGAAAGAAAACCATTAACTACCTATTAAACTGAATACCTGTATACTTAAATTTACTTAGGCGTACTTATTTACAACCATATGTGTTTTAAACTAAAAATAATAGTAAAAAGAATTTACGTTTTTTTTTCGTTAACTTTTAAGTATTTATTTACATGCAACATAAGTAAAGTAAATTTGTGTTCTTATTAAGAGAGTGGAGCATAGCATAACCGTTAAAGAAGCTCCCATTTTAAGAATAATAATAATAAATGTTGTTTAAGAAAAGCTCATGATATACAACAAATACCATACATACAAACATGATAAGTGAATAGCGTTTTTTGTAAGCTACAACAAACATTAGATTTATATATATATGTAGTACATACAAATGTATTTAAATTGAATTTAAAAAATAAAGTTGTTAAATGAGTTTATAATTCAAATAAATGTAATCGACGTTACAATAACAATGGCGTTCAAATTCAATCGCTATACATATTTACATTACATTTCATTCATGATTCAATTACTTTCACACCACTACATTTTATTCATTCAGTTTACGCTTCAAAATGCTCAACTGCGTTAAGCAATTGTCACGATAATTTCGTCGTTCCTGCAACTTATCCAAAGGCACCATAACTTCCAATTGTTTCGCGATCTCCACAGCTGTTGGGCCCTCCATTTTCGGTGTGGGTCCCATAGTTTGACTCACGGCATACATGGTGTTGGTATAACGTTCGAAGTAATTGGTCATACCCTCGGCATTCAAATGTGCCGTTTCCAGTGGTCCCAAGAAAGCATAACGCATACCCAAACCGTCGGACATGACGCTATCCACATCCTTAACATCGACAATGCCGCTCTCAACCAAACGCCAAGTTTCATTCAATATGGCATACTGTATGCGATTGAGTACGAAACCTTCGATTTCACGACTCAACACTACTGGCTTCTGACCGATTTCCTCCATGATGGCGCGTGTCTTCTTCACCACTTCTGGGTTTGTCCAAGGTGCGGGCACAATTTCTACTAGTGGAACATAGTAGGGTGGATTGACGGGATGTGAGACGATTATCTGTAGTAAGTGATGGGAAAAATGTTTGTAAATTTTTTGTTAATAATTTAGTTTAGTTTCATTAGAAAAGCTATATATTTTGACTTGGAAAATTTATTATTTTTGTTTTATAATTTATAAAGCATTAATGCATATATTAAATTGGTATTCATTCATTAAAAAAATTGCCGAATATCTGGAGAAAGCTAATAGTTTGAAACGTATAAGTAAAAAATTAGAAATTTAATAATAGCATTAACTTTAAATAAAATTAAATTTTTAATACCGTTAATTCTAAATAAAAAAGTTCTTCGACTTCCAATTCTTCTAAAATATTTCAATAATTTCTAAAGAATTATATAGTTTAGCATTTGTATATAAAACTCTATAATTAATATTAATTGGATAGCTTGAATTAATATTATTAATATTAATTGGATAGCTTGGATCTTATGAAATAATTTTAATAATCTAATTGCACTTGAAATTATGCGGTTCTTCAAGTACTTCCAAGACACGCTTAGCGCCCGTGGGATACAAATGTTGTTCCCAAAAGAACAGCCACTTTAGATAGAGTCATTTAAAGAGCATGCAGAGGCAGTAAGATAAATCCATAGCAATGCTGATATTTCAATTAGAAAACTGATATTGTATGATAAGAATGCTATCATCGAATTATGCATGAATAAGTAATATTTTTGCTTATCTAGGTCACCTTGCAAAGTTGCTTGAAATGTTATCCAAAAATTTAAGTTTGGGGATCAGCAGAAGCGCTAGTGATCAGCAGTATCTTTTCATCTTCATTTGTGAAAATGGTGCAGAGCTTAATGCAAACGTGTGTTTATATATCTTATCAAAGCAATTGAATGCGTGTGTGTATATTTAGTTTATATACTTATATACATATATTTATATTTATATTTATTTATTTCCATAGCTGCTTCTGTGAATTCTACAAAAAATGATAACAAACAATTTGTTATCTGGCACTCTAAGTGTTGAAAAGATGACACTTGTATTTAATTAATGACGTGCCCGATTACGCAAATACACTTTAAATTTATTACTATTTTATAGCAGTTTGATGCTATGACCCAACGCTATTTCGAGTCCATAGTTCTAATAATTCTGTATAAGAATATCAGCAAAGAAGAAGCCTATTGATGCTGTTTTGCATAAATCTATAAATGATTGACGTCGCTTCCCCGAGCATACGTATGTGAATTTGTATTTCTTCTTCTGTAGATTGGGCGTATAAATGTTTTGTTATTGTTTGTACCTAGTTATGAGTGACTTTGAGGGTGGTTCAAATAATCTTATCGCGGTTATTTGAATTGTAAAATTCGGACGGCTATTTACTTTTTTATATACATACAAATAACTGTAAATACATATATACATACATACATGTGTATATAAAGTACATAAATATATTAATTAAAATTAAAGTTTCTAATGTTATTGAAGGTAATGGTTTTTAATCTAATATTCTTGCCACCATTCACACAGTTCGAGTACACTTCCAATAAATGAAGTATGTATATTTTCCTATCAATACGTAAAGTGTATGAATTTACGTCAGTTTGTAAGTCAAATCAAGGTGAATATGTACGTACACACATGTCCGAATATTGAATAGAAAACAAGTTTTCTTGCATTTTTTAAGAGACACTTTTTTCACGTATTATTCGCTTGCTGACACTGCTGAATTTGCTTCCACTACTATTTATAACTAAAAAATTGTAATTAGCGCATAACATTACTTACATTTGACTGATGTTTGAGGTCTTTGGAGAACAACGATGGCAGGAAAGTACTTGTCGAGCTGGAGAGAATTGTTTGCTCCTCAACAACGCCATCCAATTGCTTGTAGAGTGACTGTTTCCATTCCAAACGCTCTGGTATGCATTCTTGTATGAATATGGCACCCTTCACCAATTCTTTGATATCAGTGGTGCCTGAAATGAGTGCGAATTGCTCGCTGGCATTCAGTTTACCACGCAGCAAGCCTTTGGATTCCAAACTTTTGAGCTCCTTTTCTGTTTCCTTCAAGGCATTCTCAATTTGTGCTGGCACACTGTCGTACAACACAACTTGGTAGCCAACGGAGGCGAACAACATGGACCAAGAACGTCCAATAAGACCACTAATTCATAATAATACATTTATATTTAATTTAATTTATTATATTTTCTTTAAAAAAAGTACTGCATTATGTGATCCTTACCTGCCCACAATTCCCACTTTGCCTTTTCCTGCCATTATTTACAATAATTTGAATACTCGAACACAATTAACTTTGTCAGTTATACGCTTTGTATATACCAGCTGCCGGTCTTTATAGTTAGACGTTTGTTGTGCGTTTGACGTTCGCTAGTGTTAGGAGAGCGGCTATAAATACTGTGTTGCTCTTGCCGCAGTGGCGTTCGATGAGGTTTGCTTAGAGCTTTGACATTTTCGCCTATCACTCGGTACATATCACTCACATTAGTTGTTAACAATGTTGCCAAATATACTCAGCGCGCTGTTATGATAAGGCATATCAATGTTATAAATAAATGTGAATAAACTTGCATGTTTAATAGCAGATTAGAATTAAGTAATATCCCACATACGGAGAACTGTGTCTGCGTACGATTTTTCCACTATTAGGCGTGTTATCTAATCAACAATCTTTTTATTTGATTATTCTTATTTGTATATACAGTATGTCAAGAAACAGTTTACACATAGAAAATAAATACACTTTTTCACTTTCCGCAGCCAAATTTTTTACTTTTTACTTCAGTTCAACATATTTTTTGAATCAGGGATGGTTACTTACAGTATTTCATGAGATGTGAAGCAAAAAAAGCTGCGAAAGCAATGCAAAAACCAACCAAGAACAACAACAAACAAAAATCATTCAATTTTGTTAGTGTCAAGAAAAACTTTACACACTTCGATTATTTGACTTGTTAAGCACGTGTTATACAGTTAACCGTACTTCACCGTTACCTATTCTTCGTAAAGGCATTTACAATGAATTTGTCAATTAGTTGGTGATTAATTTTTGCTTTTTTTCATACCTGAATTACCCATTATTGTCTTTTTAATATTCCATGCAAAGGGTTTAGTTTGAAGAGGTCCAACTATTGCCCCATAATCCCCAATGGGGTAAAAACGTTTGAGATCCAACAGCAATGTTTTCTTTAACCCTCTAAATAGTGTAAAATGGCTGAAATTGATCGGAATATATGGAAATACAAGAACCAAAGCCAGAAAAAGGCCCTATATTATAAATAAGTGGACATGTACAGTGCTTAATGTCTCGAAAACTTGACCAAATTCCAAAAATTTCGATCAGTGTTCTTACGAAAGAGTTCTAGGAAGAGTGCAACATTCAGATTTCTCATGAAACTGCGCGACAAAACATGCTACGACATGAATACATATGTATCAAGATGTGCTATTAAAAATAATCGAAATGATGTTGTGTCTTTCTAATGAAAATAATGCCTTGTGTCGTACTCTAGTTAGCCAATTGTTGAAATATAACATCTTCTTGTTCTCGTCCCATTATATGACATCATCCCAGTAGTTCCCAGGTTCAGAAATATACTTAATAATAGCAAACAAAAAACGTTTCTCTACATTTGGTGCATACTGCATTGTTTTTTTTTTGGCAGATCTTCGTGCATGTTCATGTCGTAGCATGTTTTGTCGCGCAGTTTCATGAGAAATCTGAATGTTGCACTCTTCCTAGAACTCTTTCGTAAGAACACTGATCGAAATTTTTGGAATTTGGTCAAGTTTTCGAGACATTAAGCACTGTACATGTCCACTTATTTATAATTTAGGGCCTTTTTCTGGCTTTGGTTCTTGTATTTCCATATTTTCCGATCAATTTTAGCCATTTTACACTATTTAGAGGGTTAAAGAAAACATTGCTGTTGGATCTCAAACGTTTTTACCCCATTGGGGATTATGGGGCAATAGTTGGACCTCTTCAAACTAAACCCTTTGCATGGAATATTAAAAAGACAATAATGGGTAATTCAGGTATGAAAAAAAGCAAAAATTAATCACCAACTAATTGACAAATTCATTGTAAATGCCTTTACGAAGAATAGGTAACGGTGAAGTACGGTTAACTGTATAACACGTGCTTAACAAGTCAAATAATCGAAGTGTGTAAAGTTTTTCTTGACACTAACAAAATTGAATGATTTTTGTTTGTTGTTGTTCTTGGTTGGTTTTTGCATTGCTTTCGCAGCTTTTTTTGCTTCACATCTCATGAAATACCGTAAGTAACCATCCCTGATTCAAAAAATATGTTGAACTGAAGTAAAAAGTAAAAAATTTGGCTGCGGAAAGTGAAAAAGTGTATTTATTTTCTATGTGTAAACTGTTTCTTGACATACTGTATATTGCTACTGTTGTATTTGTTTTGTGCATAAAGATGATATATTCTTTATGTTTTGTGAAGGGAAGATGTAGATCGACTTTATCCGACGCTCTTTAGTATAATAAGAACCGATCCAATAATTTTTGATACCAAATAAAATTATCAGGAGATTTTCATATCCGGTATATGTGTGCTTGGAAAAGATTTTCGGTACCGCATCTCATTGTACTGTTTGATACGTTAACCTAATGATATTAGGATGTGTCATAAATGGAACGACGAAAAATAAGTATTGGTGGTATCAAACCTAATTATGCTCAGAAAAATTTAATATTCTAACTTAATTGTATTAAAAAACGTTATACTTGGTATACGTGTGTTAAAAAAATAACGGAAATTGTAAAATTTATAATTTCATGGGTTTGGAGAGTCCATGCTCTTGAAGTTCGATACACTTTCCAGATGTTTATTTTGTCGATAGCTTCCATATTCGCCATACATGGCTCCGTGTGCCTTTTTCCTATTTCCAAAGAAGAAAGAGATCCTTAGAACCGTCGTTTTATAAGCTTACGAGAAATCGCTGAAAGAGAGGCTATCCCAAAAATCCAGTTTGAGAAGTGTTTCGACGATTGGAAGAAGCGCTGGCATAAGTGCGGACTATTTTGAAGACGAGAATAAATATTATTAAAATATAGACGAACGAATAAATATTACGAGAATTACCGTTATTTTTTAAACACACCTCACATGTGGAATATGGGAAGGAAAACAATTATCGCTTATTGTTTGTGATAAGTTCTTTTCCAAAGAGCTTCATTTATCTACGGCAAGGTAGATACGCTGATTAGAAACTATGATCCGATTTCAAATATGTATGTTAGTTGACTCAAATTGCTGAGATTTACATTTTCATTATTGAGAGATTTACATTACTTTTTCAATTATGCATTACGAAATCATATATGTATACTGATATGTCATTTCTTGTCACTGGAACTATTGGAAAACGATTTTTCAACAAAACCGTTATTTCTATATTTTGCGATTATTTTAAGGTGCTATTTGCCAAGCTATTTTATTGTTTATTCCTAAATCTGTCCAGCCCTCAACAATGGAAATTATCTGATCGTTTTTTTTTTTCAAAAAAACAGGCCAAACCATTTGCAACTAATTTCAATTTTGCGTGTCAAATTAATAGTATTTCACATTATATCTTATATTTACCTTATTAGTTCGTTAGTGAGGGAGGAGAATGTTAATTTGCTTAGGTTAGGTTGAGTTTGAAATGGAAAAGTATGAAAGTATGTATGCTCCAATTCTATAAATAAAAATTCTATAAGCGGTACAATTCTTTAAAGGAATCTGTGGTGGGGACAATGCGATAAAATGTGAAATATAAAATAACTGTAAATAGACAAGATGCCAGATCACGTATATTTATACTACTATTATAAAGAGGAAAGATGTGTATGTATGTTTGTAATGAATAAACTCAAAAACTACTTTGCCGATTTCAAAAACTCTTTCACCATTGGAAAGCTACATTCCCCCTAAGTAACATAGGCTATGTGTTGCTAGAAAAAATTAGGGATCCTTATTAAAACTTAACTAACGTAATCCTTGGCTCCCACATCATTGTTGACAGTCATAACTTCGAAGTCGTAGATAGTTTCGTCTACTTGGGAACCAGCGTTAACAACACCAACAATGTCAGCATTGAAATCCAACGCAGAATCACTCTTGCCAACAGGTGTTACTTTGGACTGAGTAGGCAATTGAACAGTAAAATCAAATCCTCTGAACATTGGCAACGGCGAATACCGCAGACGATGGAACGATGAGATGTACGAGTTATACGACGACATTGACATAGTTCAGCGAATAAAAAGACTGCGGCTACGCTGGCTAGGTCATGTTGTACGAATGGATGAAAACACTCCAGCTCTGAAAGTGTTCGATGCAGTACCCGCTGGAGGAAGCCGCGGAAGAGGACGACCTCCACTCCAGTGGAAAGTGCAAAGTGACCTGGCTTCACTTGGTGTTTCCAGTTGGCACCAAAAAGCAAAAAGGAGGAACGAGTGGCGCGCTCTGGTGGATTCGGCTATAATCGCTTAAGCGGTTTCTACGCCAAATATATATATATATATATAACGTAATCCTAGGTGTAAACTATTGAAGACAGAATAAAAGTATGTTCTACAATATTAAATAAAATATCAATATCTCGACAACATTTTCATAAAAAAGTACATTTAAATACCACCGCTATAAAAGCTTCTTTATTTATACTTTGGTATTAATCATTATCAAATTAATTCACTTCATATGTATATAAGACTGCTTTAATACCAATATATAACTTTTTGAATTATTCAGTTACAGTGAAATTTCCATAACTCGAACTTTTGAATTGGCAATAGCGTTTAGAAATCAAATTTCATACAAATTTCCTTCCAAATTTCCTACAAAATTCCTTCGAACTTCCTTAACTCGAAGTTCTCCACAACTCGAACTCATGAATGGGCAATAGAAGTCAAATCTCATACAAAATTCATTCCATAAATCGAGCTTTTCGACCAGAGGAAAATAAAAAATTTTAAATTTTACTATCGAGGCATTATTTTAAAAGAGTGTCTCTATATAGTATGGAGGTGAACCAAAACTATGATATTATACCTATGGATTACATAAATCGTGAAACAAAGGCATGTGATACAGACGTCAAGAGCAAAAAAATGCAACAAACAAAATTACAGAATACATGTTATAACGTATGAACATAAAACTCTATGCGATGTAAATAAAGAAAATTATGTATAAATCTATATTTTACAGCTTTTCCAAAAATTGAATGTTTTAAAGAAAATTCTATAACTCGAAGTTTTTTGAGGATTATGATGATTCGAGTTAGAGAAGTTCCACTGTATTTGAAAAATGTCGCGTCGCAGTAATAAGCGATGAAGGCATCACTGGGGTAAGGGAGAGGAGGTAATGTCAAGGTATAATGTCCACCCGTGCGAATCCTGTACAGGCCGCTAGTATTTTATATTTCTTCCATAAGTAATTTCCAAAGTGTGGAAATATGTTTATATTATATTTCACATATTTGATTTCTATTACTTATTTATTTTTTTCTGTTTAAATTTACATTTTTTGCTTCTAAACTACTCTCAATCTAAAGTTTTGTAAGTTATATTAGAGTACAAGCTAAATTTAATAGGTTAAGTGAACACTGAGAGTAAAACTTAGCTATCTATACTCTCCGAAGCACTTTGTCGATTTGGTTTTGTAAAGCGGGTATTGTATAGTTATAGAACAAAATAACAAACAGTATTGTTGGAAAATTAATTAATAACAATTAGAATTTGCACTCTGTTATGTTAAGGAACACCTGCATTAGTAATAATTGAGTGGAGCTTTTTTCGTTGAATTTTATTTTTAAATAAACTTAAAGCTTTTATGTTAATCACAATACAGTACAATCTACACTGAGTAAATACACATAACTAAAAGCAAGCACTTTCTTTATAAGTGTTTGTAAATTGATAATTCCATATACATATGTATAATGATTGCAGAAATATAACAGTTTTGAGCGAAGCCTTCCTATGCTCTAGCCTTCTCTCTCTTTCTCTTTCTCAATCTCATTTAGCTTAATAACGAAAAAACACGTGTAGTTGGGGAGCGCAGCCGGCAAGTGTCTTATGGACTTGAAGAGAGAGCTCAGCCAACAAGTGTCTTACCGGTTGACTTGTATATATAGGGAGATAGAGAGAGTATAAATTTTGCTGATTACTGTCAATAAAACAAGTTTCATATTATCGCTTTTGTGCATATTTACGTGTAAATGCATTCGTATGCGTCCTTTATATAGCTCAACCTACCCGCATTTACCTCCATTTTGTGTAATAACATTACGTAGAGATAGCACAAAAGATTACGATCATAATAGCAAATATTTATTGACGACATCCCTGTTTTTATAGCACATAATTTGTACATAATTCATAATAAAATTGCATAATACAACAACTAACGCATTTTTGGATGGCAACGTTAAATAAATGTATATTTTTTATTCTGTTAGTTAGCTTTTAAGACATCCTTATTTATGACACCGGGATATGTTGTGTACTCTTGCGATTTGCCGGTCAATGCGATGAATTGCTCAGCAACTTCGACTGCAACACGCACCTGCGCCTCGGCGGTGCTGGCGCCCAAATGTGGTGTGGCCACCACTTTCGGATGCGCTATCAACGCCTTGGTCACCTCCGACTTTGGCGGCTCTTCAGGGAACACATCGAAGGCGGCGCCATTGCAAATGCCACTTTCTAAGGCATCTAAAATCGCTTGCTCCTCAATAATGCCACCGCGTGCCACATTCACCACCTTCACGCCACGCTTACATTTCGCAAGCGTTTGAGCCGAAACCAGATTCCTAGTCTGTGGTATAAGTGGTGTGTGCACGGTGATATAATCGGCCAATGGCCAAATGCTTTCCAAATCCATCTTTTCAATGCCTGCTGCGCGTGCTTCCTCTTCAGTTGTTATCGGATCATAGCCAATCGTACGCATACCCCATGTCTTCATGCGTATGGCCACTTCGCGTCCGATGCGTCCTAGACCGATCACTGCCAGCGTTTTGCCATACAACTCCGTGCCGCTGTACAACTTACGATCCCAACGTCCCTCCTTCAAGCTTTGTGCTGCCGGCACAATTGGACGCGCCAAGGCGCCAATTAGTAGACAAGTCAATTCACAAGCTGAAATTGAATTTCCGCCTGGTGTATTTAGCACAACAACAGCATGTGCGGTCGCTGCAGCCACATCGATATTGTCAACGCCAGCACCAGCGCGTCCCACCGCCTTCAACTGTCCACCGTCCGCGGTGCCTGCCTTGATCACCTCCGCTGTTATCTTGGTGTCCGAGCGCACAATCACCGCATTGTAATTTTTCACCACAGCGCACAGTTCGTCGACGGGCAATTTCAGTTTGGTGTCCACATTGATGCCATTACTTTGTAGCAATTCCACACAAGCTTTGTCTACGGCATCACAGATTAATACATTTTTGATATCAACAGGCATTTTGAACTGTAGTAACCTCTCTGTCGGTGCGTAAAAAGCGAATGATAAGACTATCGGTTCAAGCGAGTTGTGCTAAATATAGAAGCGTCCGTCTGGCTCTGAGCGCGGCTTAAAACTGACGCTCGCTGTTAAGTTACATTGCTTTTATAATGCGTTTATGTTTATGTATTCTGTTCACTGTTAGGTGACGTCCGCACAAATTGTGGGCTGGTGCATACAAAATATTTTTCTTATCTATCAACAAGCTTGCAGTTTACATTGTAATGATTGAGATTTCAAGTGCTAGAAGCAAGTTTAATAAGTATTCCGTTACTCATAAGCTTATCAAGAGAAACGTATATAATTGATAGATTTGTATTTTATTGTTGTGATTATCAATCAGTGCTCAACAACTAACGCTCCTAACAACGAATTACATTTTCTAAAATTAGTACATTTAAGCTTGCTTTATTAGTTTTTAGTGTATGTGTGTAAAACTGGATTCCAGGCAGCATGCTCAGTGTTATATACGAGGTGTGTTCAAAAAATAACAGGAATTTTAGTTTTTTGAGAAAATTTTTATGCATTCGTCTACATTAATGTTGTTGTCTTCAAAATAGTCCCCATCGATATACACTTATGCAATTGTCGTAAAGTTCAATAGAATAACGAAAATCATCATAAATAGTATATGGGGACTGAGGTAATTCCTAAATCGATTTCCCTCGTTTTCACCACCAAGATACAATGTACCCTTAATTTAATATTACTTATAACTAGGTATATGTGATCTGGGGGAAGTTATGACCCGATTTTTACCATTTCAGGTACAGAGGTTATAAGAAAAAAATTCAGAGGGAATGAATTACATAAAAATATCTGACGGATTTACCTAGTTACCGAGTTCTTCTTGTTCGATATCAGGGGCCTTGAAAAGTCATGGTTCGATTTTGACAATTTTTCCACAAGTGATGTCACAGCTCAAATACAGTATTTGTGTAATGTTTTATTCCGCTATCTTCATTTGTTCCTATACATTAGGATTATAAAGTGAACGAATCAAAAGAATTCAAAATTGAGTTATATGGGAAGTAGACGTAGTTGTGAACCGATTTCGCTCATATTCCACCCGGGTCATCAGGGTGTCAATAAAGTGTTATATACCGAATTTCATTGAAATCTGTTGAGTAGTTCTTGAGATATGGTTTTTGACCCATAAGTGAGCGACGCCACGCCCATTTTCCATTTTGTAAAAAAATCTCAGTGCAGTTTCCTTCTGCAATTTCTTATGTAAAATTTGGTGTTTCTGACGTTTCTCGTTAGTGAACTTTTAGTAATTTTCAACCTAACCTTTGTATGGGAGGTGGGCGTGGTTATTATCCGATTTCTTTCATTTTTGGACTGTATAAGGAAATGCCTAAAATAAACGACTGCAGAAAGTTTGGTTTATATAGCTTTATTGGTTTGCGAGTTATATACAAAAAACCTATTTGTGGGCGGGGTAACGCTCACTTTTCCAAAAAAATTACATCAAAATGTGCCCCTCCCTAATGGGATCCTATGTTCCAAATTTCATTTTCATAACTTTATTTATGGCTTAGTTATGACACTGTATAGGTTTTCGGTTTCCGCCATTTTGTGGGCGTGGCAGTGGACCCATTGCCCATTTTGCCCATTTTCGAAAGCAACCTTCTCAGGGTGCCAAGGAACATGTGTTCCAAGTTTCATTAAGATATCTTAATTTTTACTCAAGTTATCGCTTGCACGGACAGACGGACAGACATCAAATCCACTCGTCATCCTGATCATTTATGTATATATAACCCCATATCTAACTCTTATATTTCTTGGTGACACAAACAACCGTTATGTGAACAAAACTATTATACTCTGTGCAACAGGTTGCGAGAGTATAAAAAGTCACACGGATCCACGTCTGGCGAATATGGAGGTTGGGGCCTTGTGACAGTATTGTTTTTGGCCAATAATTCACGAACAAACAACGAAGTCTTAGTTTTTAACAAACGCAGATCGCCAAGCTCATAAAAATACAGTGGAACTTCCATAACTCGAACTTCTAAAACTCGAAGTTCTCCATAACTCGAACTCTTGAAGTGGCAATAGAAGGCAACTTCCATACAAATTTCCTTCCATAAATCGAACTTTTTGGTACAATAGCAAAGTGCAACAAACAAAATTACAGAATATTTAAAAAAACGTTATGCGAAGTAAATAATTAAAACTGTGTATAAATCTATATTTTACAGCTTTTTGAAAAATTTATGTTTTATTGCAAATTTCTATAACTCGAAGTCTCTCTAACTCGAAGTTTTTTGTGGATTATGGTGATTCGAGTTAGAGAAGTTCCACTCTACATCTAACCTTAGTGGCTGTGACCAACAAAGACAGCAATGAATACAGCCGAAAAAAATTTTGTCAATCTGACTCTTCAAATAAGTGAAATCTTAAATTTTACAATTCCCGTTATTTTTTGAACACCCCACATATTTATAACATACGCCTTAAACCTTTTTTCATGAAATTGACGCTCTCATCTCTTTACATACAGACGTTTTGGCTCTCTTTTTTGCTGAAGATTCCTATTTATTGTTGTTTGTAAACAAAATCGGACTTTTCTGTTTATGCTTTTAATGCATACTTTGCCAGAGCTTTTTCAATTCTTCACTATCACATATGTACATACATAAATAAATTTATTTTATCGCTAAAGTTGAAATGAGACAAACTTTTGAATCAACTTATTATATACATACTTATATATTGATAAAGTCAAGAACTTCTAACAACATTTAATGTTTCTTTCCCAAAGTTCTTATCTTAAGATGAATAATATAAAATGAACTGGTTTTTGCCTCCGCTTTGTAGTAAACATGTGCTTTCGCAAATTTCGTCTAAGAGCTTTAACTAAATATGTTCAAATTTCTAGACTGTAGCTCTAGAATGTTAATTATCTTGCAGTACTTAACAGTTAAATTTATACGGTAAATGTCGAAATACAACAGTTACGTTTCACTTTTGATCGGCACTTCGGCGCTCTTACGGGGCAATAGAAGGCCGAGGAAGGCGCAAATGAACAGAGCGCCACAGCAGATATAGAAATTCCATTCGCAGTGTCGACTCATCAAGACGCCAGCAATATTGGCACCGGCAATACTTCCGATACGACCCACCATAAGTGATATGCATGAAGCCATGGCACTATTTTGACAAGAAAATGTTCAAATATTTTAAGTAAACGTTTGTATGTAAGTTTAAGGGGCCTTACCGCAGGTGTGTTGGATACAAGTCCACTGTTATAGCATTCATAACAATCAATGATACGCCCAACACGAAGAAGAGCACATAGAGGTAGGCCGTAATTACTGGATCGGCTATGAAGACCGACGCTAGACCGCAAGCTGTGAAAACTATTATCGATATAACTGAAAGTATTGTTTAACATTAATATTGAATATTGATTTAAGAATCCTTTTTGGTAGACCTACAAAGTATCAATATTTTGCCCACACGATTTATGATGAAGCCAATGAATGCGAATGAGCTGGCGTATAGTATTTCCATAATGAACGAGTAATAATATGTGGTGTTCTCCAATTTATTGACACACTCAATGGTCTAAAAACAGGGAAATAGTATATAGTATACAATCAATGAGAAAGAGAGAGAGAGAGAGAGAGGGAGAGAGAGAATAGAAATTTGAAATTTTATAGATTAAATTTTTGATTTATCAATGCTTACTCACTCCATCAGTTTTGTAAAACCTTGCTTGTTGTTCGTAGACAATTTCACAGATTTGTTTGTGCTCCCCTGGGTGTTCCAATATGAATGCGGCCACGCTATTAATTATTTGCGGAAACCACATATACAGCCCATTGGATGCGAAAAATAACCAAAATTGTATATGACAAATTATTACCGTAATTTGTAAGTATTTCCGTTGGAATAAAGGTGCGGTTTGTTGCCACATTGTTTGCAAAAAGACATATGCGAAATTCGAATTCGAAACGTAGCTGTTGTTAAATTTCAATGTTGAGATCGAAGTGTCTGCATCTGGCAGTATATGTGAAATCTGTGAGCGCGATAAAAAATAATAATCTATACTACTATTATAAAGAGGAAAGATTTGAATGTATGTTTGTAATGAATAAGCTCAAGAACTACTGTGCCGATTTCAAAAATTCGTTTACCATTCAGGGTCAATAACCTGTAAACAAAAATATCACGTGATCTTGTAACTACATCACGTGATCAGGGTGGGGTCATTGACCTCACTCAAAAATGTAAACAAAAATATCACGTGATCTGGGCGTGGTCAAAAGACCTGTGAACAAAAATATCACGTGACCTTGAAACGGTCTCACGTGATCAGGGTGGGGTCATTGACCTCACTCAAAAATGTAAACAAAAATATCACGTGACCTTGATGTGACATCACGTGATCTGGGCGGGGTCAAAAGACCTGTGAACAAAAATATCACGTGACCTTGAAACGGTCTCACGTGATCAGGGTGGGGTCATTGACCTCACTCAAAAATGTAAACATAAATATCACGTGACCTTGATGTGACATCACGTGAGCTGGGTGAGGTCATTGACCTCACACAAAAAAGTAAACAAAAATATCACGTGATCTTGGCGGGGTCAGTGATCTGTAAGCAAAAATATCACGTGATCTTTTAACTACATCACGTGATCAGGGTGGAGACATTGACCTCGCTCAAAAATGTGAACAAAAATATCACGTGACCTTGAATTGACATCACGTGATCTGGGCGGGGTCAGTGACCTGTAAACAAAAATATCACGTGATCTTGAAATGTCATCATGTGATCTGGGACAACCGGATATGATGTTACCGGAACCGGAAATGGGGCATCCGGAAACGAATATGTATAACGATATTGTCGGAACCGGAAATGGGGTGGCTGAATATTGGTTATTGAAACTGGAAGTGGCGCATCCAGAAACGGAATGAACCAACTGAAACAAGATATGGGATAACCGATAGAACCAGATATGAGAATGATGTACCGGAACCGGAAATGGAGCAACCGGATACATTTTACCGGAATCGAATGTTCGACATAGAGCGAATTACTCCAGAAAGTGCTTAGTGGCAGATGCAGCGTCAGCTTCAGGGCTTAACATAAATGTTTCCTGTTTATAGAAGACTTCGGTTTGTAACATATCCGCTTCCGTTATGAGACTTCCGTTTCCAGTAACCGTTATCAATATTGGTGTATAGTTTTATTCCGCTATCTTCCTCGGACACCAAAGATTAGAGGTCGTAATCAAGATTTAGCTTATTAGAAATAAAATATAATATCATGCTCGAATTTTCTTCATTTTACTTTTTTAAATGAACCCACGCAAGAAACGGCAAGTACATACATATGTATGGGAGCGTGTGTAAAGACTTATAACTTTAGAAATGTTTGTTTAAAGCCGTGCGAAGCCGAGCGGTCGGCTAGTAAATTAAAAAAAATATATTTATGCTATATTATAAGCTTTTAACTTACTCTAAACGGCTCCTTGCCATTATTCCAGCGATGCATTTGCTGTAAGACTTCTATGGCTCTGGTCTCCTCGCCCACCGTCAGCAGGAACTTTGGACTTTCAGGCAACATATAAATGACCAGACTGCAAAGTAAGCCAGGAGCACCGCATATGATTAAAAAGACACGCCACGGCTTGTAGGTTATCTGCAGCACACTTAAAGGTAACATCCATTCTTGATTTATCACCAAATAAGCGACTAGGGGCAAAAGCATATTCGCAAAGGAAAATATGACCGCTGAGATCATAATTGCGCGAGAGCGTGTTTTTTCTCCATGGAATTCGCCGAGGTAAGCGAAAATCACAGCACTGCTGGACACACTATTCGAAATGGAACATATGGGGAGATCAATTTTTTGAATATTTTATATTTTTTGTAACAAATAGATTTGTAAAGAGATTTAAATGATTAGAGAAAGATTTACGAAAAATGTATTGTGAGAAATTCCGGACGAAATTATACATAATTTGTCCTTTTAGTGATTGATCCACAAACCAGCCTTTATTTCCAAACTGTTCGACAAGACTTTAATTTGACAGTCTCGATTCGAAATGTCGATTACTTTGACCTAACTTACACATATCACTGAGCCAAATGAGTAAATAATCGAATACGATATTTAAATCTGATAAAGTTTTAACGAAGAATCACTCTTTGCCAACAGTTGCGCCTTTGGACTGAGTAGGCAATTGAAAAGTAAAGTCCGCTCTCTATGAACTAAATGAAAACTCTACAAGTCCTCATTATTCTCGTCCTGCTTTATGGTGTCGAAGCGTGGATGACGTCGACATCCGATGAGATGATTTATGGATCTTTGAACATTGGCAAAGGCGAATACCGCAGACGATAAAGGATGAACAATGAGCTATACGAGTTATATGATGACATAGACATATGTAGTTCATATTGTTGGAATGATATTTGAAATGCGACATTTGGTTTCAACAAGACGGAGCCAATTCACACACATCGTATGAGTCAAAGGATTTATTAATAGAACCCTACGGTGATCAAATAATTTCAAGTTTTGGGTCGGTCGATCGGCCACCAAGATCGTGTGGTATCATACCGTTAGGCTTTTTCCTGTGGGGATATGTAAAGTCTAAAGTATATGCGGACAATCCCGCTAGGAGCAAAACATCACGCATGTCATTCGCCAGTTACCAGTCGAAATGCTCGTTCGAGTCATCGAAAAGTGGCCTCAACGGATGGACCATCTGTTCTTTCGAACGATAATAAACAGTTCCCGTTAAATTTGAATTTTCTGTGACTTTTCTTTAAAAAAAAGTAGGGAATCTCGAAATGGCTCACCCTTTATAAAGCTTTAATACTCACAAAAATCCATTCACGAAACGTAGTAAAGCCATAGTCCAAAAATTATGCGCGAAACTGGAGAAAACAGTACTCACAAAGGCTGCCAACAAAGTTGTCCATAAAACTGTGCGACGTCCCTTGGTATCGGCGAAAAATCCCCATAAATGTGAACTAGCTATTATACCCACAAAATTAATTGCACTAAGTACACCCTTATCGCGATTGGTCAGCTGCAATTCACATTGGGCGATGGGTAGTACAAAGCCTATTGAAGACATCTCCAGCACCAGTGTACCCGTCACCAAGCCGGAAATGAAAATCAAAAGATAGTTGAATTTTCCGAAATCTGTAAGAGAAGAGAAGAGAACATAGAAGAAACATGATCAAAACTCCCTTTTTATGCTCGACTTTTTACGAGTACTCACTTGTTAAAGCCAAGGCGTCGGTGAATGTGTAAGTGTCTGGCTCACGAATTCGGTTCACTGTTCTGGCATCTTGAATGGAAATGATTTGATGGATATTTTCAAATATTATAGTAAACAATGCGCGTATAAGGAATAGAGAAACATATATGGAAATCAAATACAGAGAGCGAGCGTAAACAATTGCAACTAATTTAAAATTTATATTTGCAAAGTCAAAGACATTTCAGATTCTATTAGTATTTTATACAAATTGGGTTTTTATGCAAATTATATTTTTGTTATTATTCAGAACGAAAACTAATTACCCATTTTATACACAATCCAGCAAAAAATATTTTGAACGCTATACTGTAAATTTTAATTGAAGAAGTTAATCGTGCAAAAAACGGCACTCGAGTATGCTTACTGTACGCTTAAAGATCTACTAACTTGCAAATCTAATTCATTAATTTTAGCAGCCAAATTTTCAAACAAATGAATTTAATTAGATGTTAATGAATCTTAAATATTCAAGGAACCGGTACTGATTAGCATAAACAGAATACTCGTATACGAGTATCACACCCAGTCAGCATTTAGGTAGGTGGTAAGACAACACTTTCTCTCATTCAGAAAAAGATGCGAACATAATTTCAACAAAATATCTACTGGATTAACCGGTATTGGTTAAAATACAGGTATAAGGGCTGAGATCTTTATTTTCGGTAACTGGGGTCTTGAAATGTTATAGCCCGATTTTTATGAGCAGTGTTACACCTGAACTATATATTGCAAAGTGAAAGAACCAGATGGAGTCAAATTGTGTTATATTGTTTGAAGGTATAACATAAGTATGGATATCAAGAAAATTATACAAATTGAGTTGAAATTGTTTTACTGAGATTTCATCCAAAAGGTGGGTGGTGTCATGATAATTTTTTATACACTTTACGAGATGTGTTCAAAAAACAACGGGAATTTTAAAATGTCTCCGGTTTGAAGAGTCCATTTGTCAAAGGACTAAGGTTAGACATAGTTTTTATGAAATGGCGATTTCCGTTAAAAGCTCACACTTGATTCTTGAACAAAAATAATACTGTAATGATGTTCAGACTCCATATTCGTCAGACATCGAAGACTCCGTGTGACTTTTTCCTATTTCCAGAAATAACAAGTAAGGAAGGGCTAAGTTCGGGTGTAACCGAACATTTTATACTCTCGCAATTTATTTATTTAACTTTATTAATATTATATAATACACAATTTGACCACATATTCGTCATATATAATGTATAAAGTCCATTGAAAGTTGGAAACCATAATATTAGGTTAGAAGCACCGAGGTCCTCGTGTTCGCTATATGGGGCCTTAAAAACCTATGGTCCGATTTCGGCGATTTTTAGAATGGGGCTGCCACACTATTAACATAGTATTTGTGCAAAGTTCTGCACCGATATCTTCACTAGTGCTTACTTTATATATTGTAAAGTAAACGATTCAGATTGTCTTCAAAGTTCTGGTATATAGGAAGTAGGCGTGGTTGTGAAGCGATTTGGTCTATTTTCACAACATATCATTGGGATGTAAGGAAACTATTACAAACCAAGTTTCATTGAAATCGGTCGAGTAGTTCTTGAGATATGGTTTTTGACCCATAAGTGGGCAATGCCACGCCCATTTTCAATTTTGTAAAAAAAGCTGAGTGCAGATTCGATCTGCCATTTCTTATGTGAAATTTAGTGTTTCTGACGTTTTTCGTTAGTGAGTTAACCCACTTTTAGTAGTTTTCAACATAGCCTTTGTATGGGAGGTGGGCGTGGTTATGATCCGATTTCTTTCATTTTTGGACTGCATTAGGAAGTGGCTAAAAAAACGACTGCAGAAAGTATGGTTTATATAGCTCTATTGGTTTGCGAGATATGTACAAAAAACGAAAATCTCCGTTACGTTTTGAACACACCTCGCAATGCTAACTAAATAAAAATTCAGAATTGTTTTTGGATTTTTATTTTTCAGTATAAAATTTTTTTACATTTTTGATATTTTCAAGAATATTTTTATTTCAAATTATAAATTAAGTTCGTCCGATTTTTAGCGTGACTTTTTAAGAACTTTGATTGATCCAAGTATTGCCTATAGAGTTCCTGTATACAAATTATGCATTTAAAATAATTACACTTTTGGATTTAAAAATATTTGCAATTTTATTTATTTTCTTTTAAAACAGTTTATATCAATAAAATATAATAAAAATTAATATTTATCAAAACAATATATCTTCTTATAAAAAACCCTATAATCTATTTAGTCTATACAATGAATTATTTAACTTATACTTTAATGAAATATTAATGTTACTATTGAAGACTTAACAAAATTCTAGTTAAATGGTTATGGTTACGATAAGCAACTAAGATATGAACAAATAATAAATAATATATGCGTATAAATCTATGCACTTGTACTTGTACTAAATTCTTTAAGAGATTTACATGTATAACTAAAACTAAAACGAACTAAGGAACTACCATGCAACGATCACGATTCACCTTTGACCGGCAATTCGGGGCTCTTGCGTGGCAGCAGGAGTGCGAGAAATGCGCAAATGTACATAGCGCCGCAGCAGATATAGAAGTTCCACTCACAGTAATGACCCATTAGCGCGCCGGCAATATTGGCGCCAATAACACTGCCCAAGCGACCCACCATCAGTGATATACAACCAGCCATGGCGCTGAAATAAATGCGAAATTAGTATGCGTTCGGCACTCGTTTGCTCAATTTATGACCTACCGTAAGTGTGTGGGGTACAAGTCGACCGTAACGGCACTCAGCACATAAATCGCCACGCCTACCAGGAAATAGAGCACATAGAGGTAGGCGGCTATAGCGGGATCGACTATGAAGACCGCTACAATGCCGCAGGATGTGAAAAATATTATCGTTGTAACTGAAAGAAATATTTTTAAATTAGTTTCAGTTTAAACATTTTTGTAATGCGATACTTACAGAGGATCAATATTTTGCCCACGCGATTTATGATGAAACCAATGAATGCGAATGAGCTGGCGTACAGTATTTCCATAATGAAGGAGTAATAATATGTGGAGTTTTCCAGCTTGTTGATGCACTCGATGGTCTGAAAATTGAAGATACAATTTAATGTAATTCTCATATTTTGTAAGAAAATGTATGTATGTATACTCACGCCATCTGTTTTGTATAAGCCCTCTTGATGCTCATAAACAATTTCGCAGATTTGCTTGTGCTCGCCCGGGTGTTCCTGCATGTAGGTCGCCACGCTATTCATAATATGCGGGAACCACATATACAGACCATTGGTGACGACAAACAACCAAAATTGTATATGGCAAATGATCATTGTGATGCGCAAATATTTCCGTTGGAACAACGGTGCGGTTTGATTCCACATTGTTTGCAGAAAAATGCGCGCAAAATTCGAATTTGAATCGAAGTTGTTGTTGAATTTCATTGTTGTGATTGCTGAGTCATCCTCGGGCAGAATATGTGTAATCTGTGAATGAATTTTTTTTTGAAATTGAAGTAATTTCTTTACCAAAAACACTTCATGGTACTTACAATGAGCTCTTCCTTTCCGCCATTCCAACGATGCATTTTTTGCAGCACTTCAATTGCTTTGCTCTCATCACCACTGGCAAGCAGAAATTTGGGGCTTTCGGGTAAAATATAGAGTGACAAGCCACAAAGAAATCCTGGAATGCCGCAGACGATTATGAATAAACGCCAGGGCTTGTAATCTATGCCCAGAAATGTCAAGGACACAGCCCAATCTTGATTGATGACTAGAAAGGCGATCATTGGTAAAATCATAGCGCCAATAGCGAATATAAACGCTGAGCCCATAATGGCGCGAGAGCGTGTCTTATCTGTGTGGAATTCACCGAGATAAGCGTATATTGTTGCAGTGCTCGCCAAACTGTAAAAAACGAGAAATTTATCCAAATTAATGTATGTGACATATTTAGTGAAGATTAAAAAAACAACTATGAAAACAAAAATGGAATAATCTCAAAAATTGTGTAGGATGTGTGTATATAATACCGTTAGATATTTGAAAATACTGACATTCTTATACATATATACTTACAAAAAGCCATTAAAAAAACGCAGTAAAACGATAACCCAAAAATTGATAGCAAAACTTGAGAGTATTGTAACCGCAAATGTAGCCAACAATGTAGGTCTCATAACTTTGCGACGCCCCTTCGTATCTGCCAGAAATCCCCACAGATGCGAACTCGCTATTATACCCAGAAAACTTATCGCGCTAAGCACACCCTTGTCCACATTTGTCAGTTGCAGATCACATTGTGCAATGGGTAAAATAAAGCCCATCGATGAGGTTTCCAGCAACACAGTGGCCATCACCATGCCGGAGATGAATATTAGAAAGTAATTAAATTTTCCAAAATCTGAAAAAAATTTAAAGTTGATCATTGTATTATATGTATTATTACATTATAATATTTACATAACATAGGTTATTGAACTACTCACTTGTTAATGCTAGGCAGTCAGTGAAAGTGTAGGCATTAGGTCCCCGAAATTTGTTTACCGTAGCGGCATCTTGAGTTGATATACTTTGAACTAAATCCAATAAAGTAATTTTATAAGAAAAAATAGGAGTTGTGAAAACAATTTGAAGAAGTTATAAATATTTTTTTATAATTTAGAATTTAGGCATTAGGCTTTTTTTAGGTGTGTTTATTATATCCTTGCGACTTAACATTGAACATTACAGCTATAGTAACTGCGTACTTAATTATTCATAATCACATCCTTGTTCCTTTTATAAGTTTCAAAAACATTTATACTTTTCAAACGATGATAAGAAACTAGAGACAGCACTTTTTGAATCTCAATTCAATAAGAATACTTCGAACAATTTTGGTCAATCTTTTCTGCTTTATTTAAATGTCACTTTTTCTCTTATTCGGATATATTTATTTTTAGGAAATTATTATAGTAATAAAATTGTTTAATCAATGTTATTATTTAATAGTAATTTTGACCGACTTGATTTAATTTCCACTCGCTTTTAAATTTTCAGCTTTAACTGTGTTACAATATGATTATTTTTTTACTCGAAAAATTAAAAAAAAAATATACAAGTTATCAATTTCCCTCTCTCAATTCTCTTTCTAATAAAAAGAAACATTTCTTCTTTATTCAAAACATTGCCACTTGTATCTAATTAAAATTCGAAGCTCATTGAAATTTTTACTCACGCATATAATTTATTTAAACTAAACTTGAAATTTCAAATGAAATCGTTAAATTTTTATTTCCACTTCATTAATTAAAAATACATATACAGTTGAACTTCCATAACTCGAACTGCTCTAACTCGAAGTTCTCCATAATTTGAACTATTGAATTGGCAATAGAAGTCAAAATTCATAAAAATTACATTCTATAACTCGAAAGTCTCTCTAAAGCCAAGTTTCTTTGTGGATTATGGTGATTCGAGTTAGAGAAGTTCCACTGTATAATATTAAAATCTTTTGGTAGAATTTAGCCAGAGACATGTTTAAATATTTAATTGCTAATGTATACAAAACACTGTATCACACGTAGAAAAAATATGTATAAATTCTCAATGAAATATTTTCGATTGATTTCCGAAAATTAAAAAAAAAACAATATTTTCAACAAAAACAAAAAAATTCTAAATAATTAAGATTTTCAATCAGAAAAATTTTATAAAAATATGTAAATGCTTCACCTTTTTTTGTTTTATTTTCTAAAACACGATTGATTGCATATAAAATAAAAAAAATCTATATTTCTTCACTTTTCTTAAATAGCACAATTTTATTATTGAACACTTTTGCTTTTCGCTTACCCATTTTGTTTGGAATAAAAATCAATTTGTTAGTGGAATTGACGGTCAACAAGTAAATAAAACCGAAATTCGCAAGCGATCGTACTATAAGCGCGACGTTGGTAACACGTCTCTAGTTGACACTTGTTCGCGACTTAGCGATCTACTAACTTTGCTGATCGATTTTATTTGTTTTAATCAAACACTTGTTGACTACACGAACGAACCGGTGTGCGCATGCGCAGACTTTGCACACTCAAATAATATATATAATATGATTACAATATTAATACTTAAGTATTTAAACACTTGTGGTCAAGTAGTGTTAGTCACTAGACTCGCGCACGCGTTAGATTAGTAACCCAGTTTGCCAACAGTGTTGAGGTGTTGAGGGTAATAAGCGCTACTGAGCCAGCACACCCAAGGCATAGCGTATCACAACGATAACTATCACAGACGCACAGACGAACTCAACTATTCGCAACGTTTTTGCCAGAGTGAGTTGTGAATTACCGGAGCAGGCAGCTTACTCAATTCAAATCTCGTCTTCAAGTGTCCACCATCAACTCAACATTACATAAGCGGGAGCGGGAGGGAGTACATATTAACAATTGAAACGGTTAAATTTGTAGCCATCTGGTACTTGTTGTTGAGTACGTTCTCATGTTTGTGTGGAGTATGCCGTTGAATTTGAATACTTTCACCATTAAGATACAATACAATGCAATACAGTGTGTGTCGGTATGTATGTAATTAGCCGGTTCGAAATGTCTGATATATTGTCGCAATGCGTGATTTGTTGAATGCAAATACTCGTATTTCTGATAAGGGATCCCGTATTGGATATATGTATACTCTCATACTAATGTGCATAAAGACCCTGTAGGAAATCAACGGGAGTTTATTAAAGGTAGAAAATCTTCAATTTGTATCTTCTTAATATTTTTTAAAAATTTTCTGCACAAAAGGACAGATTTTCAAATATTAGAACACGACACACGCCAATAATTCGCCTGTATTAGAGAGGAAGAGCGAGAGAGAGTATTTGAGTTATTAACAATTCGAATAGTTCTCTTTCAAAGGCAAGGAGTAGATATATTATTATAAAACCATTGAAATAAAACTTGCACCCACTTGGGGTTTCTTATTAGCCATTGCATCTATGTACTATGTACATATATTCACATGTATCTATGCATGATTAGTTTAAAATTATTCGCATGCGTGCCAAACATTTCGTAAACCAGTTGCCAGTGGAGTTTTGTTTCAAAAGTCAGGGTCATGTTGTCACATGGAGTGGAGACTTTTCAACATTTTGCAGGCAATTAGTCTGAAACGAGTTGAGTTTGTGTTACATTTTCGTACGAAATCGGTGCATTTCATATTTTAATTGCGTACATATACAGAGGTGGTTTATTAAGGCATAATTCTTGGAAACTATGTAATTATTTTTCTAAGCTTCTTAAAAGACGAAGTGTTCAAGCAATTCAAATGAGTTTCAAAAAGTGTGTTATTTTTTAAAAATTCTAGTTTTCAATTACACAAAATTTAAAAATTTCCATAATCAGGAATACAGGTTATAAATCAAAAATTACATAAGAAACACTAAAACCAAATGGTTAGAAAGTGAAAGCATAAAGCGTTTTAGCAATTCTACGGTGAGTTGGAAAGAAAAGCATCAGATCATAAGTTATCTCTTAAAAATATTCTAAACAAGTAAGGAAAGGCTAAGTTCGGGTGTAACCGAACATTTTATACTCTCGCAATTTATTTATTTAACTTTATTTATATTATATAATACACAATTTGACCCACATATTCATCATATATATTGTATAAAGTCCATTGAAAGTTGGAAACCCTAATATTAGGTTAGAAGCACCGAGGTCCTCATGTTCGATACATGGGGCCTTGAAAACCTAGGGTCCGATTTCGGCGATTTTTAGAATGGGGCTTCCACACTATAAAGGTAGTATTTGTGCAAAGTTCTGCATCGATATCTTCACTAGTGCTTCCTTTATATATTGTAAAGTTAACGATTCAGATCGTCTTCAAAGTTCTGGTATATAGGAAGTAGGCGTGGTTGTGAAGCGATTTGGCCTATTTTCACAACATATTATTGGGATGTAAGAAAACTATTACAAACCAAGTTTCATTGAAATCGATCGAGTAGTTCCTGAGATATGGTTTTTGACCCATAAGTGGGCGATGCCACGCCCATTTTCCATTTTGTAAAAAAATCTGAGTGCAGCTTCTATCTGCCATTTCTTATGTGAAATTTAGTGTTTCTGGCGTTTTTCGTTACTGAGTTAACTCACTTTTAGTAATTTTCAACCTAACCTTTATATGGGAGGTGGGCGTGGTTATTATCCGATTTCTTTCATTTTTGGACTGTATAAGGAAATGGCTAAAATAAATGACTCCAGAAAGTTTGGCTTATATAACTTTATTGGTTTGCGAGTTATATACAAAAAACCTATTTGGGGGCGGGGTCACGCCCACTTTTCCAAAAAAATTACATCCAAATGTGCCCCTCCCTAATGGGATCCTATGTTCCAAATTTCATTTTCATAACTTTATTTATGGCTTAGTTATGACACTGTATAAGTTTTCGGTTTCCACCATTTTGTGGGGGTGGCAGTGGACCGATTTTGCCCATTTTCGAAAGCAACCTCCTCAGGGTGCCAAGGAACATGTGTTCCAAGTTTCATTAAGATATCTTAATTTTTACTCAAGTTATCGCTTGCACGGACAGACGGACAGACGGACAGACGAACGGACGGACAGACGGACGGACAGACATCCGGATTTCAAATCTACTCGTCATCCTGATCATTTATGTATATATAACCCCATATATAACCCCATATCTAACTCTTATATTTCTTGGTGACACAAACAACCGTTAGGTGAACAAAACTATTATACTCTGTGCAACAGATTGCGAGAGTATAAATATGGTATAATAAAATTCGGTATAATTTTGAAGACTTACTTGACAACAGATTTATATCCTCTCGTTATACTCTCGCAACAAATGTTGCTAAAGAGAGTATTATAGTATTGTTCACATAACGGTTGTTTGTAACACCCAAAACTAAACGAGTTAGATATAGGGTCATATATACCAAAGTGATCAGGGTGAAGAGTGGAGTTCAAATCCGAATGTCTGTCTGTCCGTCCGTCCGTCCGTCCGTCTGTGCAAGCTGTAACTTGAGTAAAAATTAAGATATCTTGATGAAACTTGACACACTTATTTCTTGGCACCATAGGAAGGTTGCTTTCGAAAATGAGCAAAATCGGACCACTGTCACGCCCACAAAATGGCGAAAACCGAAAACACATAAAGTGCCATAACTAAGCCATAAATAAAGCTATGGAAATAAAATTTGATATGAAGGATCGTACTATGAAGGGGCATATTTGGATGTAATTTTTTTTGGGAAGTGGGCGTGGCCCCGCCCCCTACTAAGTTTTTTGTACATATCTCGCAAACCAATAGAGCTATATAAACCAAACTTTCTGCAGTCGTTTTTTTAGCCACTTCCTAATACAGTCCAAAAATGAAAGAAATCGAATCATAACCACGCTCAGATTTTTTTACAAAATGGAAAATAGGCGTAGCGTCGCCTACTTATGGGTCAAAAACCATATCTCAGGAACTACTCGACCGATTTCAATGAAACTTGGTTTGTAATGGTTTCCTTACATCCCAATGATATGTTGTGAAAATAGTCCAAATCGGATCACAACCACGCCTACTTCCTATATACCATACTATGTTAATAGTGTGGCAGCCCCATTCTAAAAATCTACGAAATCGGACCATAGTTTTTAAGGCCCCATATATCGAGAACGAAGACCTCGGTGCTTCTAACCTAATATTAGGGTTTCCAACATTCAATGGACTTTATACCATATATGTATATGCCGAATGGGTCAAATTGTTTTTTATATTAATAAAATTAAATAAATAAATTTCGAGAGTATAAAATGTTCGGTTTCACCCGAACTTAGCCCTTCCTTACTTGTTATTAATTCTCATTATTAAATTGAATAATTTTACTTATGTTTTTAAATCTTATATTTCACTTTTGGTATTGCAGTTGTCTGTAAGGGGTTAAGTGGATTATAGAGTTCAGAAAAATGTATTTTTAATTACTTTTTTCGATATATATATGTATGTAAAATCCTGTATTTTATTTAAATAATTCAGCCTATAAATTTTTAAACAGGATTTTATGAAATTTTGATTTGCAAAAAAAACCCAGCCGGTGGTACCTCACTTGATGTGTCAAAAAAATGTTCTTGCCGTGGACAGAATTAGTCATTATCTAAACTCAAAAAACAAATATTTCGTTAGAACATGGATAAATATGTTTCTTGGAAGGAAAAAAATAAATTTGAATTTTTTATAGACTTTGAAGAAAAAAACAAAATTTTTGGTAATTTTTTTCCCCAGCATTGGGTCGAAAAAATTAATTATAATAAAAACAAAAAAAAAACTTTAGTTCAATGATTAGATAATGTTATTTCAAAGATATTATATTATATTTTATATATTTTAAGTATTATTAAGTAAGTCAAAAAATGTTTGAAATTTTGAAACCTATCTAATTTCATAATCACATAATTCCACATTTGGGTTTGCAATTGTCTTTAATGTTATCTTCCTTTAAAATTCCTAAGGATACAAAATGTCACAAACGCATTTGCTGTCTCTTCAGTAATGCAAGGATCTCTTCGATCTATCGAATCTCCCTCAATTTGCATGGAATTCCATACAAAAATGAAAAATCTTAAAAGCCAATGAAAATGAGATTGATTGAGATAATGAAACAATTGAGAATTCAATAATCTGATTCTAGAACAAATCAAGTGGGATCCACTCATACTAAAAAAAATCAACAGTAATTTGGGGATTATTAATTTTCTTGTGATCATGGTTTGAAACTTCGCAAAAAGTATCTAATCTTATTTTAATTATTATATATAAATGCGGAAGGAATACACTTGCATTTAACGGTCTCTTTACGACTGATAAGTGTATATGTATGTATTGTATATTTAAGCCAATTTAACATTTTTTTTAAATCAAATATGTCAAACTCAAGTTTCGCTTAAGTCTACTTAAGCACTTCTATTATTTCGACGCAATTATAATGACGAGTGTTCACACCTTACAGCCAGTCGGCTAATTAAGAAATTGCGTATTCGTTTTAATTTAATAAATTAAAAAAAAAATATATATATAAACACGAGTGTCTTCTCAAAAGCCACTTGTTATTTCCAACAACTTAACATCGCATTAATTGCGTCTAGTTTTAGCTAGTATAATTGTATTAAATTACAAATCATCGATTTCATTGCACTTAATTCTTCCATATGCATATCTAAATCCATAACTAAAGTGATAGCATTGAACTTTATATAATAGTTGTGACGCATAAATGTAGTTCTTCCGGAGTAGGTGCTCGAAAATGTGTGCAAGTTATACGAGTACCTACATGCGATACTCGCATGTGTAGCACGTGTGATTCCTACATAGTATGAGTACATATCTAGTGTATGTAATATGCACTTAAAGTGTGGGTACTTAAGCTAAGGGTGTCATTATTAGAAATAGCGTCGTAGTAATTTCGAATATCTCTTTTGTATATATACCTAAGTAAGTGCAAAGGATTGAGAATAACGCTCATCAGACAATATCGAAGGTTATAAATATATCTAATAAGAAATTCCTAGAAGAATATACCTGAATTGGAGCCTATAACTTTGATGAATACTGGGTTGAGCAGCTTCTGTGACTCCGAACACATGATAGATTCAGAGATTTCCCTTTGTCTGTGAAGCACCCATCGTTATTAGAAAAAACTATAATGTTGGTGTGGTCGTGGGATCGAACCTACGGTACGAAGTGGTTAATGATTTTCCTGACCATCTCAACATTGTATCAGTACATTTCCTTTATCAAAAGCTTACTAAAGTTATGCACTTATGTACTTACAAACCCATCTAAGTATTTATGTACATATATGATACATGCTAGTGTACTTAAACAAGAGTCAACTGAAACTTTCCACATTTAATTCAAAACGCATGCAACAAAAGCGGTGAACCCGAACGATCTCAATAAAAAAATGTTTTTGTATTTTATTTTGTACTTGATACATATCTATGTATGTATATATTTGTATGCAGATTTTTCTGGGATAATTCCATCGCAAATGAGTTGTGATCAACACTCCACAACTTGAGTCAAACACAAATTATAATTTTTTTCTTGCGTTGCTCGGATATGGTTGTTGCCGGTATTATTTAATATAGTTGTTGTAGTTTCGTACATATACTATATAGCCGTTGTTGTGAACGGTGTTGACAATGTCGTCTTTCAGTGACAATTATGGAGAGATGAGACCATTTGAATGTGCTGCACTCAAACTTCATATACAAATGTATATAAGTTAGTATGGATGTAAATGAAACTAGAGGTGAGTGTTGTACTAAATTTGTGTCGCGATCCCGTTCGCATCCCGACAGTTATCATATATATTCTTGGAATATTCTGTGAAATTTCATTTCAGTTTTGTTCACATAACGGTTGTTTGTAAGTCATAAAACTAAACGAGATATAGGGTTATATATGTATATCAAATGGGTGACGAGACGAGTCAAAATCCGAATGTTTGTCTGTCCGTCCGTCCGTCCGTGTTGCTTTTGAAAATGGGCAAAATCTGACCACTGAAAAGACCCCCCCCCAAATCGGTTATTTGTATATATCTCGCAAACCAATAGAGCTATATAAACCAAACTTTCTGCAGTTGGTTATCTTACGTACCCCACCACACACCATGAAATTAGTTGAAATCGGATAATAACCACGGCCACCTTCCATACAAAGGTTAGGTTGAAAATTACTAAAAGTGGGTTATCTCACCAACGAAAACTGTCAGAAATACTAAAATTTGCAGATGAAATTGCCGAAGGAAGCTGCACTCAGATTTTTTTACAAAATGGAAAATGGGCGTGGCATCGCCCACTTATGGGTCAAAAACCATATCTGAGGAACTACTCGACCGATTCGAATGAAATTCGGTGTATAATATTTTCTTGACACCCTGATGACACGTGTGGAAAATGGATGAAATCGGTTCGCAACCACGACAACTTCCCATGTAACTCAATTCTGAACTCCATCTTATTCCTTCACTTTATAATATATACATAAGGAACCAATGAAGATAGTGAAGCCCCGAATATCGAATATGAAGAATTCAGTGACCCATGGTATCTTAATTTAATTAAGAGGAAATATTTTGTTACTTCCCCTAGCT
This sequence comes from Zeugodacus tau, assembly GCA_031772095.1. Taxonomy (NCBI): domain Eukaryota; kingdom Metazoa; phylum Arthropoda; class Insecta; order Diptera; family Tephritidae; genus Zeugodacus; species Zeugodacus tau. The sequence continues at coordinate 67,842,879 of CM062650.1, read as the reverse complement.
CTCATATACCTAATTATAGGATTTTCAAAATGGGTCAAATTGTGTGTTATCTTAATAAAAATATATCAATAAATTGCGAGAGTATAAAATGTTCGGTTGCAACTGAACTTAGCCTTTCCTTAATTGTTTTTAAACCATTTTAGTAGATTTTTCTTACAGTTACTTCAACTTCAAGTGTGGTGAAAATTTCTCGAAAAGAGTTAACAAAAATTGCAACATCATCACAATTACAAACTATACGGGTACATATGTACTCTATGAATTATAATCAGAATATCTAGTTTAATGTAGTCACATAGTAAGTATATTTAGAATTTTGGCACAATTAAAATAAATTTCAAGTGCAAATATTATAAAATCCAGTTAAAAACATTTTATCACCTAAAACTTTTCCAAGATTAATATACCTACAGTGACCGACAGTCTACATAGACCTCCTATTTTCGTTGGTGTGGAAGTACAAAACCAAAAAAATATATATATGATAGTTCTTAATTAAGCAACAAAAGTAATTCGAAATATCTAGATTTTTCATGTTTGAATGGATTAAGCTGGCTTTATGATAAGAAAAGGTAGTTTTGGTATACTTCATAAATTTTTATGCTATTCTACATTAAGAGCTTTATGCGATAAGCGTTAGTGGTTGTTGATTTGCATATTTTTGGATCAAAAGTAGTTAATAAATTATAACTTTAAGCTTTTATACACTTTCAGCTCCCAAAATTTTTTATATTATTTTCTGTGTGCCAAATACGTAGGTACATAAGTATGGGACTAGGTCATTGAGCTCATTAAATATTGGAACAATGGAACTTGAGTACAAATTGAAGCGTTAGAATGAAAAAAAAAATCACTCTGTCATGAATTAGACTTCAAAACTTAAACTTTCTTTGAGAGAACACTCCAGAAACGTTAAATTAAACTCCAGAGGTGAGGTTTAGTAGGCGAAATCTCTCTACTTGACATTCCTTAACCGAAATTTTACAACAAACAGATTTATAAACAATGTAGGCATCAAAACTTACCTTTGTACTAATAAATGCCAGAGGATTGTTAAAAAATTGAACATACCTTTTCAAGCTCCTATATACCGAATATCTTGAGATCTGCAGACAAGCGCTCGAATGGACAGGAAACGGGGGAGGCCTTGAGTAAATGTACATCCAACTGAAAGCCCTTTAAACAAAATCGTGAACTATAGAGACATTTTATTGTGGCCCTACACTCCTGCATGAGTCAAAGGAACTAAGAAGAAAAGAAGATGATGCCGAATATGAAAATGTTCGTACCCTAATACCAAAAATGTCGATGATTTTCTCAAATGATTTATTGAAATTTAGTACACATAAATATTTTCCAAGCTATACAATTTGTTTTTCGAAATATTGTCCAGACTACAAAAGCCTGCAGAACCAAATATATTTTTATTGTAGTCAGTTGGCTTTATATCACACATAACGGGTGTGAAAGATATTTTAATGATGTTTACCAAGGTGTTTTCTTACTATAGTTTGATTACAAAAATATATTGTATATTCCTTCCTTCCTCTAGTTCTCATATAAGCAATATAATGAATACATTTTCGTTGACTTTATATGTCAACATTTGTAAAATTAGATCTAAGGTTAGGTGAATTAATGCCTTTCGAGAATTTCGACTTGATATTAACCTATTCAAACAATAACATAATTGAACACATTTTTTTTTAAATTTTTTAATTTTATTTATTTGTTATTTCATTCAATATATTTTATCTAAAAACACGCATTTCATACGATCTCAATAAGCACCATAAAACAAAAATTAAAAATTAAATAAAAAACACTTTCATACCAAGTACTAATTAAATATTCACTCACACAAACATTCACACACTCACACACACACACGCGTAGCATCACATTTTGATAATAACAATATTTCATACATCCCACTAGTAGTTGCGAAGTTAAGTATGCTATCCGCATTTAAGTCGCAATTTAGAATAAGATTTCACGCTACTTCACATACAACTTATGCCTCATCCAAGACGGGTTTAGCTGGTGGCGCCAAGGTTCTACGTGGTATCAGCAGCGCCAAGAAAGCGCAAATGTACAAGGCGGCACAAGCGGTGTAGAAAGTCATTTCGCAGTTATTAGCCAGCATTGCACCCACAATATTAGCGCCCACAACGCTGCCCAAACGGCCGAACATCAGCGAGACGCATATGGCCATGGCACTGCAAGGAGAAATGCGTTGAAATAGAGTTTTACAGAAATTAGAGAGAGAGAGAGAGAGAGAGTCTTACCGCATTTGTGTGGGATAAAGCTCCACGGTGGCAGCGCCCAAAACATTGATTGCCACGCCCACCAAAAAGAAGAGCACATACAGATACGCCGCAATCGAGGGATCGACTACGAAGACTGCAGCAAGGCCACATGAGGTGAAGAAAATGGTGGAAATAACTGTGGATTTTGGAGAATTGAAAAATGTTTAGTATTGTCTAAATAATGAAATAAAATAACTGTTGAAAGTTTTTCTTATACTTACAAAGTATGGATATCTTGCCAACTTTATTGATTACCAAACCAATAAAGGCAAACGAGGAGGCGTACAAGATCTCCATGATTAAGGAGTAGAAATATGTTGTGTTCTCTAATTTAGCAACGCATTCCATTGTCTGAAAAATTAAGTGTTTCAAATATAGATTTACATATCAGCTCGATTTCAAAGTTTACAGAAACAAATCCCATGAAAAATCGTCTGAAAATGACTACAGAATATTTTAACGATCTTAAATAAAATTCAACGATCGAGAATCTCTCTTTTTAATTTGGACTTTAAACGGTGAGAGAATTTTCGAGATATTAGACATTTTTGATCTCGACCATTTTTTGAAAACGTTTTATCATTCTTTGAAGTTTTGGGATTCAACGGTTAATTCAGCATGGGACTGCTTTATTACTGTAAATTAGTTCCTGGTATTTCTACTTACACCATCAGTCTTATATAAGCTCTCATGTTTGTCATAGACAATGTGACAGATCTGTTTGTGTTCGCCTGGGTGACCATTCATGAACTCCACCATTGAGTTGATGATGTGCGGGAACCACATGTACATGCCGTTCGTCACTACATACAACCAAAATTGCATATTACAAACGATCAATGTGATGCGTATGTATTGTTTGTGGAATAACGGCACAGTCTGGTTCCACATGCTTTTCATGAAAGCGGTGGCAAAGTTCTCCTTCGCAGCCGATTGATTGTTCAGCTGCATCATGGAGCCGGGTTGCTCATCCTCAGGTAAGATGTGTTTCAACTAGATAAGAAATAATATTAGATTAGTAAACATATATAAAAATTTCAACAATAAATCTGCTTACTTTAAGATCCTCACTGCCACCGTTCCAACGTTGCATTTTCTGCAAGACCTCAATGGCTTTCGCCTCTCTGCCGTGCGCCAACAGGAATTTTGGACTTTCGGGCAAGGCGAACATCGAGAGACCACAAAGCATACCGGGTATGCCGCAAACGATTAAAAACAGACGCCAAGGCTTATAATCAATACCCAAGAAAGGCAGCGGCAAGACCCAGTCTTGATTTATAACAAGGAAGGCAATCATTGGCAAGATCATCGCACCGATTGCGAAGATGAACGAGGAGCCCATCATGGCGCGTGAACGTGTCTTATCCGTGTGGAACTCGCCGAGGTAGGCATAAATTGTAGCCGAGCCACCAGAGACGCTGTAAAAGAGTGGAAAGAAAAAATTTAAAATATGCACTTTGCAATAAGGTGAGATAAATAATCAAAAACTTCACTTACAAAAATCCATTGATGAACCGCAGCAACACCATCACCCAAAATGTGTGCGAAAAACTTGAGAATAGCGTAACAATAAAGCCTGCCAATAATGTAGGTCTAATCACACGTCTGCGTCCCTTTGTGTCGGCCAAAAAGCCCCACAAATGTGAACTGGTTATGATGCCAGCAAAGCTAATGGCGCTCAACACGCCCTTATCCTGATTCGTAAGATTTAAGTCACATTGTGCAATTGGTAAAATAAAGCCCATAGCTGCCGTCTCCAACAATACATTGGCCAAAACCATGCCCGAAATGAAGATGAGAAAGTAATTGAATTTGCCGAAACCTATGAATGTTGTAAAATTAATATCAATAATAGCGGCGGCGGTATTCACTTTAAATGAATACTAAGCGTCAAATTTTACTTACCGGTAAGTGATAAAGCTTCTGAAAATGAAATGGCCCCATGTTTACGATTTACCTTAACGGGTTCTGTATGTATAATTGAAAGTACTGGAATAAGGTGGGAAATTGTTTTTGTAAATTAATTTTTCATGTTCGACAAAATTTGTGGATATTGGACGTCTTACACATAAAAACATACAGAAATATGTATGAGTATGCAGTATGGGAGATTTTTTTTTTGCGATGGGATGAGGATATTGATTGCTGTTGAGTAGGGCACTTACATACATAATGCGGTTTAGCTAAAATAAGTATTTTCGGATTTGTTTCTTTTTTTGCCTTTTTCGCATTTAAATTTAAAGATTTTTTTTTCTTTTTTTGTATTTAGTTTTTTTTTAATATTTTTTTAAATTTATTTTTTTTTTAATTTTTAATTTTTTATTTTTATTTTTATTTTTTAATTATTTACTTAAATTTAATTTGATATGTACAAAGTGTGTGATAAACTAATAATTTTCGTTTCTATATGAAATCTTAAGCGTAAAAGTGTTGGTGTGCTGTATGAGTTGATGTTTTTGTTGTATTTAAATTTACTTAAAAATATTTTTGTTTTTGTTTAATTAATTTATTTGTAATTCATGAGTTGAATGTTGTTTTAGTTGTACTTCAATTTACTTAAAAATATTTTTATTACTGGTTACTTAATATTTATTTAAATTAATTTTTTTGTTAAATAAATTATATTTAACAAAAAACATAGTTTTTGGTATATTTTTACATAAATAATTTTTTTTTTTCATTTTTTATTAAAGAATTTTTTTATTTTTAATATACTTAAAAATTGTAAAACAATGAATTTTGTCGTGGTAAAAATTCAAATTAATTTTTTTAATAATATTAAATACTTTTTTTTTATAATGAAATTATAAAAAAATATGAAACATATAAATTAATAATTAAAATTGTGAACTATGCTTACCCATTTTTTCTGTATATTTTTATATTTGAATTAAACTTAAATATGTATGATTTCTAAAAAATAACTTTGCTTTTCTAAAACTTCAATTTCTTCATACATACATTTGTGTAAAAAAATAATGTTTGCTTTGGAGCACTAATTAAACGCTAAATAAAAAAGTCTTTGCAATTTTTTGTACTGTCTAACGTACGTACACGTATCTAAGTTACTAATGCCAGTTAAGAAAGAAAACCATCTATTTAAACCTTTTCACCCACTCCATACACCCAGTGTATGTGAAAGTAAATACATATGTACATACATATATGTGAGTGCAAACAAACATACATACGCTATCTCGTGCCGCAAATTTAAGAACTAAGAAATGTGACAGCTTTATGACAGATGTAGGCACACATTTTAATTGTTTTATATACACACATGCATATGTACACACAACAAATAATTATATACTATATAGCCGAGGGATGATGTGTATTTTCTATTTCATTTGTTTATATCTCCATATAGGCAAAATTTTCCCCTACATATATAAGATGTATGCACAAGCTTTCGAGACTTTGTTAAATTTGCACAATGTGTGTCTTTGAGGGTAGCACTTACAGTACTTGTTCATTGAATTGGGACTGTTTAATTGTTTTGGTAATTAGAAAGCAACATTTGATATTGGGTTTTAATAAATGGCCTCTATAGAAGAGTTGCGGTGTAAAAATAGATCTTCTATTAATGAGGTCCTGACAAATACTACAAAATCAAAGAAGCACCGTCATTCAATATGGTTATTTGAAACTAATACTAAAGTACAAGTATAAAAAAATTGCATATCAAAATATTTTTCCGCTAAATTTTCAGCAAATAAATTATTGGCCAATTAAGGGGTTATATACAGTTAGACGGCCGAAAAAAAGTGAATTTTCCAGAATTTTTTCTGAGAAAACTTTTTAATATATTGATCCAAAAATTTATACACATATTACGGTATCTTTTAACTGTATTTTAAGACTTAGTTTTAGTAAAAATATTTATTTGAAAAAGAGCTACAGCTGATCTCCAGGAGCTCCTCTCAAAAAAGACGTTTTGCGGTGACCACTATATCTCGGAACTGGATCATCCGAAATTAAAAAACCAAACAGATTTCGTTAAAATAATGTTAAATCTAGTAATTAATCGAAGGAATAAGCAAAATAAAATTTTTTGACAAAATGGCGGTTTCTCAAAAAAAAAAAATCGATTTTTCACCGAAATTTCGGCCTTAAATTGTTTATAAAAAAAAAATATTTATCGGAGAGAAAAAATCTACGATTAATTACTAAAAAATGTATTTAAGAAGGTCGTGTTAAAATTTGAGACTAATCGTTCTAGCCGTTTTCGAGTAATGTTGGTCACCGACTTTGAAAACACCATTTTGAGAAAAACGCGTTTAAAGTTTGGACCTTGTACTTAAAAGCACTCTGAAACGCCTTTTCAAATATTTCATTTGCTTGTAACTTTGAAAATATTCACCGGAACGATATGAAATTTGCTGCGTGTATTCTTAAATATATGTACATTAAGAAAATGAAATAAAAAAAAATCGATTTTTTGAAAATTCTAACTGTATATAACCCCTTAAGGATCGGAAAAATATAATAACATTTTCAATTTTTTTAATGTTACATTAAATCGTTTTGGTCAGACAATTAGAGAACAAAAAAAAAAACGACCCGTAAAATCCCAACAGTACGAGAAAGTGGAAGAGGAATCGGTAGTGAGGTGAAATAATCTTTTAAAATTGGCTATAAGTGCTGGCATCCTTAAGGTTGACTACTCATCTTTGACTATGTGACGCAACTGGTGGTGGTGAACTGTGACTGGTATCGCTAAGGACTAAAACTAGTCACGCACAGTTTTGCAGCCTGCCAGACTGACTTAACCTAACCTAACCGAAACCTGTGGCGTAAAAACTATATTCAATATTTTGTGCTAATAAAATTATTTATTTTTTATTTTATTTTATACAAATATAGCTAAAAAGTGACAGATATTTACATTCTAAATAATTTTGAGATATTTTTAATTTTTCATTTAAAATTTTTTTTTTAAGAAATACGAACGTCAATAAAAATCAGCTGATTCGATTTTTTTTGGGACCTTAAAAAATGATTATTTCTTTTACTCGGATCTTATTCTAAGTCGAATACAACTGAATTTAAAATTAACAATTTAAATTTATTTCTTTCAAATTTTTCGAACCTACTTTTCTCGCCTTACCTAATTTTTCGCACATATGCTGTACATCTATTTCCACTTGAAGATCAACTCGCACACCCAATGTCAAGCAACATTTGCGTCAGTAAGATCAGTTAATAAGTCTCAGTATGTAAATAAGGCTTCTGTACTTATATAAGTACTATGTAGGATGGCTAACACGGGATGATAATGGTTGTAATTGCGTAATGTGTACACTACTCTTATTTCAGTTATATCGCAATAACAAAATCACATGCGTAGGCTGTAATGAATTACTATTTTGCACACAATTACACGTACTTATTTACATACCAACAGCTGTTTAACGTGATATATGAATTTTATTTTTATTCTTTTCAACTAAATAACAAAATAACAAAAATAAAAAATAAAATTAAAAATAAACTGTATTTATGCCTGTGTTTCTAGCCAAATTTGTGAGCTGTTTTTATGTTATGCAGCGTCTTGCTTTAAGTCTCTTTATAACGGCGTTAAGCTCTGCGCAAACATATATGTTATACTTTATGGTCGAAAAGCAGCTTATTTATTTGCTATTTTGCTATTTTGCTCTTTTGCTTAATAAAAGGGTATTAGGCGTGTTTTGCCCCTACTTTAATTGCTCATTGTATTGTTTTTTCTCAAACCGTTAGTTAACAATAGTTAGCTACGTGCATACTGTATGTACATATGATACATACATATATGTATCACATACTATTTTCATACATTCCATATTTGTGCATTCGTCATATTTATGTATATGTATGTATGTATGTCGGTTGAAAATTATAAATAGATAAAACAAAATTTAAACACCGGCATCTGGCAGATAAGCACTTTGTGTAATTTGGGGTTGAAGGTATAAAGCGTGGGAACCCGGTGGATGGTATAAGCAAAATTTGTTGCTTAAATGAGTTATGACTTATTTATTTACAACAACACTGATAACGGTTTATTTAGAATGCCGGATAGTGAAAGTTTTTCGCTTATATTTCGAGGAGCTCGAGAGGTGTTGGCGGTAATGTTATTGTGGAAAGTTTACACTTTTAAATTGAAAAACCAAATAATTTTACAGAGTGTTAAAGTCATTTTGTAGAAATTTAGATTGCTTGGAATAAAAATGAATCGTAGAAGAATTCCGTAATTGTCCTAATTACGACAAAATTAATAGAAATTAAAAAGTATATATGTAAATTTGAGAATTTAATGGCAAAGAATACATAAAATAAATACTAAACTTACATAACTCGAACTTCTATAATTGTAAAATGTTAAAGGGTGTTTTTTTTAGACATATTTTTCAATATTTTCAAAAAGAAATAAAGCAAATATGATTAATTATTATGGTCAAGAATTTAGCTTTATTATAAAGAAGCGTTCGTTACTGGATGCGGCTGCAGGGACTTCGCCACTCGAAACTGTTCCTAGGGGGGTACAACCGCAAAAGATTCAAGCAACTTATTGCGCTCCCAAGAAACCAAATGAGACAACTAGTGGCACTCTACACTGGCCACTGCAGACTAAGGTGTCATCTGAACAAACTCGGGATCTGCGGACTACGGACCTGTGCAGATTCTGTGATTTGAAAGCGGAAACACCTGAGCACCTACTCCTGGAATGTCACGCGATTGCGGGATTAAGGAGGAAGGAAATGGGGTCTCTATATTCCCAAAATGGAAAGTATCGCGACCACCAGCCCTGCAGCGTTACTAAGTTTTCTTAGAGCTACAGGACTGGACGGTATTCTGTGATAAATAGGAGAGGGCACAATAGACCGTAGGTCGCAGTGCGATCCTCTAATAAATCTAATCTAATCTAAAGAAGCGTTTGCCATTATGTTATAAAAATGATTTTGGGCAAGTGACCGCTGCGGCTAGCTAGAATAAATTCCAACCGAGAGGTAAATTTTTCGACCACTTTGCAGTATGTCTGCAATAAAACTTATTGCGGAGTAAGTCTGTTCATTATGAAATAGCAAACCACACTGAGTATAAATGGAGTAACAACTGTCGAAAAGACCAAATCCGAAAAAATATTGTCTCATTGAAAATCACATATCTAAAAAATAAACACCCGTTATAGGGATCCTGGCCATTAAATAATAAACGACAGCAAATTGTTAGTGCATTTACTTGAAAACACCAACTCCTTTCCATTGAAAAGAAGAAAATAAAAATTACAAAATCTGATAGCGCTTATATTTTCAGAAATCATATTATGTCTATAAATTAATGTGAATTTATATTTTCTCCATTTTGCATATATTTTATAATTTTATCATTTTCCGGAATTTTTTGGTTTAAAAGTTTATCAAAAATGAGTATAAGAAAAACATTTAATTCTAAATGTTTATAAAAAATGTTTAAGAAAAGATTGCAGTAAATCTTTTATAAAAAAGTCAATTATTGTATTTGTCCCATCAAAAAATACACAAATTGTGGCTTAATAGAAGCAAAGAAACACAAGCTTTTCCAAATATAGTTTAAATTTTAGAAATAAACAATTGTTCAACTCAGTAATGTTAAATGCATGTTTCACTGGATGTATAAGACAAAATTTATTTTAAAGAATTCGTCGATCGCATGAGCGCTAACAGAAAATATCTCACAACAGCAGATAAATCTATGTAAATTAACATACATGAGAATGTAAATATTTTTAAAAGCATACCTATGGGCGCCGGCAAAAATATAATGCGCCTAAACGAAGCGGAAATGATATATGTACATATATGTGTGTGTTTGTGTCTCAATAATCATGCCTTCATTTTTTAAAGTTTATTTACAGGAAGTACACACACACACACACACTTATAAAAAATTAAATTCACTTGCATTTGCGGGAATTTCATTTAATATTAATAGACTAAGTATTAAAATAGTTTTATATTGTGGTACGATTGAAATATAAAAAAAATCGAAGAACACAGCATTCTAAAGACTTTTGTTGCACAATTTGGTGAAAAATTGTTTAAATTAAGTTTGTATTTATTATGTTATTTGCTAATATATTCATTTAAAATAAAAATATTTTTTTTAAATTAAATAAAAAATATTTTTGTATAACATAAAAAATTTTAAATTTGATAACTAAAGAAAATTCTTATAAAATGTTATTTAACAGAGCGAAATGTTAAAATACTGTTAGCTTAACAGAGTATGTTAATATTATTTCTGCATATGATTTTAAAGTCTACATTTAGGCGAACAATAATTGTTGGCAAATTGACGCATAGGAAGCACAAAGTGCAAAATAACAACGAACGGTAAGATATGAGGCCGGTAATAAATACAAAAAAATAGTAAAATTGACAAATTTGTTGAAATGAGTTTATGTTGAAGGTATTAATATTTCGATAAATAAATATAATTTTATTAAAATATTAAATAAATGTAATATTACCATCTTCTAAATTATTTTATGGTAATAATGTCATATTCGAATTAAATAGTAAATTTACTGTTTGTTTACAAGTTTTATTGTCGCTCATTTTATAGCATACCTTTAGGTGCAATATTTACAGTAGTTAAACGACAATACGAACTTTTAATTATTTTTAAGTTTCGAAAAGTATGAAATATATTTAGGTGACAAAAAATTTATGAAATATTTAATGTATATAATTTTCATATTTATATATAATATATGTATGTATATTGTAAAGCACATATTATTTTAATTTATAAAAAACATATTTTTAGTTTATATATGAACATAATATGTATTATATGCATTTAATGGGGACAGTAAATATATATTAAATTATAAATATGAATAAATAAATATATATTTTTGAAGCAATATGATCACCGTCTGTAATAATCTTCAAAGAAATCAGTTTTTTAACAGAAAATATCAAATTTATCGTATCTTAACTGTACTTTAGTAGCAAATATTTACACATTCCATTTAAAGCTTGTGAAAATATATTTGTTTTCCTGTCTAATTCAAGGGAAAAGCACATGCACCTAAAACGCCGTTGCAATGACAACAAATTTAGAAAAATATGCGTACATACAAACAACATATATGCTAAAGACATATATAGAACAATACATTATTATATAATATAGAATATATATAATATAGAAATGATGTTTTCTACTTATCGCGTAAGAAATTGCTTCTTCAAGCAATCTAATAATATATTTACAACTGTTACCGCCCAACAGCAGACAAAGTTTTAACTTTATATATTTATATAATATATATTTTGGAATACTGCCAGACTAAAAATATTATATATATTATAGATATGTATGTATGCTATGTATGGTTAGACCAACAAAAGTCTACAATAAACAAGATGCGCGCTGAAGTGTTTTTCACATTCATCTATAACAGTTCTATTGGTTTTTTTTATGGCATATCGGATTTATATTATCGTAAATAATATAATGTTGTGTGATAAAATGAAGTGTCACATTTGGCCAACAAGCGGCTTCCATCGTGAGTATTCGCGCTACAACATTATTAATTTGAATTTAATCTCATATTGAAGAGTTTGACTGTCAAGTTGGGGAAATCAGTCAATTTACGATGATCTACCATCATAAATGCAATAATAATCAATTATAGTGGCAATAATAACACACTTTTGTATGACCATATAATTTATAATTCATTACACATACATACATACATACATAAGCATTTTTATATAAGTGTGCTTGCAAAAAATATCGCTCCACATGTACTTGTGCTTGTGCATAAAATATCAACTCTATCTCTAGTGCTTTTAGATGATAATGTCATTTAGATAATAAGGCGCCATAAAACATGCAGCAGGAAACTATGTCAGACGTTCGACTTAAAAAAAAAACAAAAAAAGAAGGTCAATAAAAACGTAATTCATTCATTCAGATAATGTGAGTACACAAACTCTATACTCTGGGTGCTGAGTAGGGGCTGTGTTGGGGGCTAAGCGAATTGGCGCTGCATTATCTATCTTGTTTTCTAAAACAAAGGCAGAGACACACGACACAGCACAGCGGCACCCACTTGCGAATTAAGAACTGTGCAAATATTTTAGTAATTATTAGCGATAATTGGAGAGTTTTGCAAATAACTGCATACAGAGGACTACTATATAGTTGTTCACGTCTAGGTAAACTGAATGTCATGAATTATAGTTATTATGTAAGGGCAAACATAAGTAGATAAGTAAGTAGATACGTTTCTCTATGTGCAAATGAATTTATGTATTTACATAGTCTAAACTGTATACCTATACATAAGTCTACATTGTAATCTGAATGGTCAATAGCAGAAAATGGTAATGCAATTAACATTACATTTTAGAGGTTACAAATAAACATATTTATTTATATACATATATAGATGCACATACATATGTATTTATACTAGCTGGTACACTCATGTAGTTCAAGGCAACATTGCCAATTCGGCGGTCAAGCTATTTGTTTTTTTCATCAAAAACACATTTTCCGCCAATTTCAATATGATAGCGATACACACACACACACACATTAATAAAATTGTGCGATTTTTTTCTGCAAGTTACATTGGCGCCAAAGTCAATGGTGCCACTGTGACTGCGGATAAATAAAAGTACATAATCCAAAACAAACTGTAGTATTTCAGCCATTTACAAGAATACATATGTCTATACATACACACACATATACTCGTACATAGGCCCGGTACGCGCCTACTTTTAGTGTTATTTGTCTGCGTTTAATTATGCACGCGTGCGTTCTGTTTGCTCATAAATATTACCAAATTAAATAACAGACAAAGCACGTGGCGAATTCAACAACTGTATTTCCCTACAAAAAAATCAAGAGAGCGCGAGAGAGCATTGCTGCGGATAATAACCTTGTGATAGCGTTTTAGTTGCGAATTAACCGACAGCGCCGTGAAGGGCATTTGTTGTTGGAGAAGTTGGACTTCACTATATTTGTACTTAAAAAAAAATGTTTTTTTTTATATCAAACAATAACGGTACATAACATACATATATATGTATATGCAAACCCTTAAATAATTTTGTAAAAAAAAATTGTTTTTTCTATACTAATATTATAAAGAGGAAATGTTTGTTTTTTTGTTTGTTTGTGTCGAATAGGCTCCGAAACTACTGAACCGATTTGAAAAATTCTTTCACCGTTGGAAAGCTATACTATCCCTGAGTGACATAGGCTATATTTAGTTTAAAAAAAAATAGGTTTCCTTACCAAAACTCCGATAATGTAAAAAAAATACCAAAAAACTTTCTTTAATCGCGAATGCTGCGAAAACGATTGAAGATATAACAAAGTGATGTACTACAATTTTGTAGAACTTATCATTATCTACAAAAAACATCCCGACATCATACCTCTAACTATTATAGTTTTGTCACAATAAGCGATTTTATATAAAAAATTAATTAAAATACCACTACTTGAAAAGGCTCTTTATTTATACCTTAGTATTAATCCTTATCGAAATAAATGATTTATTATTTAAGATCGCTTCAAAACCTTTATATAACTTTTTGAATTATTAGATTCTGACATACCATTCAAAAGATATCACGAGTTAAAAATTTTGAAATTTTTGAATGGTCCTATGCGGAATTAAAAATAATTCTCGCTTGATAATAATATGATATAAAAATGAATTGCTGTTCGTTTGTGCCGCAAAAAAACGAGAACGACCAAACCGATCTGGCTAATTTTAGTCTTGAAATATTCGTGGAAGGCCAGAAAAAGATTAGAAAGTGAGTACATATGAAAAAATTTCGAGAAAGCTAATAATAAGAGAATTTTATTCGAGTTGACAAGAAAAATATAAAAGAGAAAACAAAAAATTATAATTTGAAGGTTGTCATTGTTGCTTTGTTAAAATATTTTTGTTATTGTTCAATTGTATGAGGTTGTGTCGATAGCCCAAAACAATTTGTAACAAATAAGGAAAGGCTAAGTTCGGGTCCAACCGAACATTTTATACTCTCACAATTTATTGATGTAATTTTATTAAGATAACACACAATTTTACCTATATATTCGACATAAAGTCCAATAGAAAATCATCATATATAGTATATGAGGGCTGATGTAATTCCAGAACCAATTTCACTAATTTTCACCACCAAGGTTAACGGGAATAGGGGCGACTTGGCACCTGTTAGTAGGCAAACATACGGCACATTCGGCCTTGAAATTACTCCTAAATTGCAAATGAACGAAACACCAGTCAGCAAAATCGTCAAAAATAGCGCTTTAACGAAAATTTTCCAAATATTCAAGAAGTCGTTGGAGGTACTGCACAGGACTTTAAAAGATCTTGATTGGCGATGAACGTGGAGCCAGGATTCTGTTAGCAGGTGATTTACGCCAGACTCTTCCAATTATTCCTGGATCAACTGTTACTGACGGGCTAATCGCATGCCTAAAATCATTTAATTTGTGGCGACAATACCAAATTGCGATTGTAGAAATAGTTGGCAGTTGACACCTCGATGGATTAATAGCATTTCCAACAGATTTCTTTCACTTCATTGACTCGAAAGAGAAGTTTTCCTGACATTAAACCTCAATATGATAACCATAAATGACTGATTGAATGACCTATTAGAATGACAATTTAGAATTTCGGTCCAAGAGAGAGAGACGTAGTCAATTATCCCAAACTATTTAAAATTGCCTGTACTTTGCAATTAAAAGTAGTGTGAGTTGTAATCATGCTGCGTAACATAAATCAACCTCGAGTAATCAATATCGTCGCCGAAGCCAAGATTGGACCAACTTAATTTAATGTATACCTTAGCCACAAAAACGTGTGGCCGGGTCTGCTAGTCTTATATAAAACAATAACTGTAAATAATAATAATTATAGGTACGAAAACTTACATAAATTAATATTTATATTGACAATAATAATTTATTACATCCTGAACTTATGCATACATATGCATATTGACATTAGTTTTTAATGCACAACTCATGTCATAATTCCCATCATAATTTATCAGCAATTTTCTAGATAATTTTTACTACTCGCACACACACTTACCATTGACTGATTTTTTACACATAAAATATTGATATTCTATATTCTGTTTACAATTGCAATTTGTTTATTCTGACCTTGGCCCTGCATATATAATTTTTATTATTATTTACTCATACTGTTTATCACTATCAAATTCTATGTGAATGAAGTTCCCAAGCAAACAATAGAATACTGAGTGCACTCAAAAGTCCCCATCTAGGAAATGAAGTTAATTATTGTATAATTACTTTGCATTTTAAGTAAATAAACTGAAATATAAATATTTAATAAGCGTGTTCAAAAAAACGGAAATTATAAAATTTAAAATTTCACGGGTTTGTAGAGTCCAATAGTCCGTCGTTTTATAAGCATGCGATAAATCGCTGAAAGTTCAAATGGCTATTGAGTTTGAGAAGTGTTTCGATTGTTGGAAGAAACGTTGGCAAAAGTGAATACTATCGAATGGCGACTATTTTGATAGCGATCTATTATTGTAGATGAATGAATAATATTTTTTCAAAAGATGAAAATTCCCGTTATTTTTTGAACATAGCTCGTATCAAATATTAAAAAAAAACTTTAATTACATTAGTAAAATTATTGGGCCTAATCATTGAATCCGCAGCGAATGCGATTTCGATACGATAAAGATTTTCGATCGAAAATGTTCATGCAATCATTAATTCCGTCGATAAACTGCTTTACCACAAAGTGAGAACGTAAAACTGTTTTATCGACAAATGCGACAAAATGGAAAAAGTGTCTGAGCTTTTTGCTTTTTTCAAAAATAATTAAAACTGACATTTAACTATTGAATTTCTTCCATAAAAATATTTAATTCTCCTGAGGCTCTTTGAGAAAATTCTTTCGCTATTTCGAGTGGGCAACTTTATATCGCTTTTAAACATTTTTAATTTAAAACGGACTAATTTTGTCTTTCGCCTCTAAAATACCCATTTAAAACATAATTTGGTCCGTCATCAGTAAATGTTTACATAACAACTTTCAAATGGTTTATTTCTTTTACATTTCCGCAACTCATTCCCCAACGGATAGAATTCGAGCAAAATTTTCGATTTTGCGGATTCAATGATTTCGTAATTAGCGACATCTATTAGCAGCGGAATGTATTTTTTCGAGTCGGTAAGTGAGTTCAATGTGATCGTAAATTTTATTTTCGATACGGATTCAATGATTCCGACGTAAAATTTTTCGATCGAAATGTATTCAATGAATAGGCCTATTACTTTGCTTATTGTAAAATAGTAAGATAATTTTTTAAACAAAATAATATATTATTTTTAACAAAGAATTTAAAAATATATTTTTTAATAATTTAATGAAGATAAAAAAAGAAAAACAAAAATAAAATACATTGTTTTAAAGAAAAAATAAAAAAAAATAAAATAAATAAAAAATGCGAAAATTTACACAATGTTAATTGTTAGTTCGTGCAACGACGTCTTTCTCATTGAGAGTGCCAATAGTGAGCGAAATACAAAATTTTCGTGTTTTTGCAACTTCAGCCATAAACACATAAGTATGTGTGTATATATATTATAGTATTCCGACATATCTCTGATTAAGTGTGTGTCAGCAGCACGCGCAAAAAGAGTTGTATTAATCGGTCTACGAATGATTATCGAGAGCACACGAGCATGTTTCTATGTAAATATAATTTTTTTTTTGTACAAATGTAAATATATTTAGTGACGTAGACGCATGATTTTTGCTGTTTTTATACTCTCGCAACAAAAGTTGCTAAAGAGAGTATTATAGTTTTGTTCACATAACGGTTGTTTGTAACACCCAAAACTAAACGAGTTAGATATAGGGTTATATATACCAAAGTGATCAGGGCGAAGAGTGGAGTTCAAATCCGGATGTCTGTCTGTCTGTCCGTCTGTGCAAGCTGTAACTTGAGTAAAAATTAAGATATCTTGATGAAACTTGGCACACTTATTTCTTGGCACCATAGGAAGGTTGCTTTCGAAATGAGCAAAATCGGACCACTGTCACGCCCACAAAATGGCGAAAACCGAAAACACATAAAGTGCCATAACTAAGCCATAAATAAAGATATGGAAATAAAATTTGGTATGTAGGATCGCACTATGAAGGGGCATATTTGGAAGTGGGCGTGACCCCCTCCCCCCCCTACTAAGTTTTTTGTACATATCTCGCAAACCAATAGAGCTATACAAACCAAACTTTCTGCAGTCGTTTTTTTAGCCAATTCCTAATACAGTCCAAAAATGAAAGAAATCGGATAATAACCACGCCCACCTCCCATACAAAAGTTAGGTTGAAAATTACTAAAAGTGGGTTAACTCACTAACGAAAAACGTCAGAAACACTAAATTTCACATAAGAAATGGCAGATGAAATCTGCACTCAGATTTTTTTACCAAATGGAAAATGGGCGTGGCGTCGCCCACTTATAGGTCAAAAACCATATCTCAGGAACTACTCGACCGATTTTAATGAAACTTGGTTTGTAATAGTTTCCTTACATCCCAATGATATGTTGTGAAAATAGGCCAAATCGCCTCACAACCACGCCTACTTCCTATATACCAGAACTTTGAAGACAATCTGAAGCGTTTACTTTACAATATATAAAGTAAGTACTAGTGAAGATATCGATGCAGAACTTTGCACAAATACTATGTTAATAGTGTGGCAGCCCCATTCTAAAAATCGCCGAAATCGGACCATAGGTTTTCAAGGCCCCATATATCGAACACGAGGACCTCGGTGCTTCTAACCTAATATTATGGTTTCCAACTTTCAATGGACTTTATACAATATATATGACGAATATGTGGGTCAAATTGTATATTATATAATATAAATAAAGTTAAATAAATAAATTGCGAGAGTATAAAATGTTCGGTTACACCCGAACTTAGCCCTTCCTTACTTGTTTTTTTGTTATTTTGTGTGCATATTATTGATTTGAACAACAAACAAAGCTGTGATTCTCCTGAAAATGTATGTATGGTATGTACTCCTATAGGTTACTTCCAATGAAAGCTGCTTATTTTAAACGCATCACGCAATATGTTTACTTTTCAGCAGCGCTTGTCGGCATTGTTCTATATATTTACATAATGTATGTATATTTATTATTGCTAACAGCTCTTGATGCTAGTATTAACGCCATTCCATTCAATGGCCACCACTGTTGTGCTATAGAAAGAGTGTATGTATGATGTGCTTTGTGTGTACTTTGATGTGTCTTATCAGTTTCATTTTAATAAAACAACAAAAAACAAACATATGTTTTAGCTTTAAACGCCACATGTGTGCGAAAACCAATGACACTACGCACTGGCACTTTACTACACTTTACTACACTTTGTGCAATTGAGACGGCGTGTATTAGCTTGACTCGCTTGTTACTAGGTTTGATAAGAAATCGCGTTCTTCTTTGAAGAATAAGTATACGCAGTGTACAACACACTCACAAATTTATATATTTATATGTTACCGGACTGTTGCCGTACTTCATTTATATAATATATTGTATGTATGTATATATTTTGTATTTTTGTTTATGTATGGCTGTGTGTCATTCACGGAACTCACAAAATTCGCCTCTTATTATGTGCGTTATCAGCGCTTACTAACCCAATGCTAACTGATAAAAAATACAAATTTTTGTTTTTGCGAATTCGCAACTTGTGCGGCATTCGTCAGGTTAAGTAACATAACACGTGTATTAAATGCTGAAATAATAATTATTAAGTACAACAAGGCTGGTGAGGCTTAGTGATTTACTTACACGCCTAAATATGTACGTAAAAATTGGTAATGAACTGCAGATCAGATAAAAAAATAATTTTTCATATTTTGACTCTCCAAATTGAAATTTTAAAATTCCCGTTGTTTTTAAGAATCTTGTATTTTTTAACATAATTTTTCTCCATACTAAAAAAAATCGGTTTATTAAAATTTTTTCAGTATATTACAAATTTTTTTCAGAATATTACAAAATTTTTTTCAGTGTATTATTTTTTTTAGTGTATGTATTTACAATTTTTTTGTTGGAGATATTGAAAAACATATTTTCGATAATATTTTTTTATTTCATTGCAGAATTTTTATTGTGAATTAAACAATATTTTTTCAGAATATTAAAACGAATTTTTAATCAAAAGATTCCCGTTATTTTTAAGATTTTTTTTAAACAACATTTTTCTCAACTATCATTTTAAATTATTCATACATATACATCTTCTATATAGTCTACCACTAAATCATACACCAAAGTACAGAGAAGTGAAATATTGTAATGAGGAAATGTTGATGATAGATGTTTTTCCCATAAAATGAATTTTTTAAGTACCTTAAAAGTCAACTATTCCGCTTAAAGCTCGTCGAAACCGGCTTTGAGCCGCTTTGAAATAATATTTACAAAGAAATACAAACTAATAGTATGTTTACATATGAAAATAATCTCGTTCTAAGCTCGTTCAATAATCTAACCGTTTACATATAGCCAAATGAGATTATCAATTGTCAAATGTGTTGCGTTTGTTGTTGTATTACACAGATTTCTCTCGCTGTCGGCCATTGTTGTTTACATTTTCATTTGACATTTCTTCTTTTCTTCGCAAAATTATCGATAAACCTAGGAATAACACCGAAAATCTAGTTGTATAAAACGAGATAATTTTATAATCTCAGATTATCCAGAGAGGAATTTTGTATGGGAAATCTCGTTTCTTAATTACAGATTATCGAGTTAAGCTCGTAAATGGAGATAATCTCGTTATATGTAAACATAGTATAATGCTAACTAAAATGCATGTCGCGTAAACACAATGATTATAAACATTTTAATGCATAATAGATAAGCGTAAAATTTTTGAAAATTTAATAAAAAAATCATTGAAGAACATAAAAGCAAATAATATTGCAAACGGATTTACATAGGCATAAATATAGTTATATATACTATATGTAGATATGTGCCTGGAAATGCTGAGAGCATTGTCTGCTCAGACTTGAATAAGATTACAAACAAACATATAATAAGTATATATATAGCAATGGATGTCATAAAGTGAGTGCGAGTAAATAAGGAAACACAAATACCAACACAACAAAAAGGGGGTTGCTACTGCCAGACTGACTGCCTTGACCTGGGACAATGTCTGGCACTGCAAAATAAACAGTTAATATGTGCATAAAATATATTCCGCATATATACAGACTTATACATATATCACACACAAAATATATATGTATAAACGCCAAATCACTAACCATTGTTGTGCAAGCATGCCGTCATGGCTAATGCAGGGTGTTCCGCATTTTTGAAATTCAAACAGCACACACAATTCAATTCCTTTCAAAGCACAATTTCGTGTGATTTATTATATATAAAACGGATAATTATAGTGAAACAGGTATTGAACGCTGTTATATAAATCATAAATTAATTTTATTTGCGACAATTAAGTAAATAACTGTTATAACTATGTAAATGTTTTCCGGTGGTAACGACTTTAGAAAATTCCCATGAGCAAATTGTATTCTCAATAACAATCATTGCTTTGCACTTTTAATTGCTTTCTCATATATATATATATTATATATAAAATCAAGTAATCAATTGTTGATATGCACATATATTAATTTTGTTGTAATTGCAATAGGTGTACTGACATTTTTATATAAACAAAAACAGCTGCCTAAGCACAAAGAAAAAACACAAAATATAATTTTAATTCACGCGACAAAATATTAATGATTATTGATTGCTGTTTGTGTAGCGTTTTTATTAACAGCACGCTTACACAAAACGCTCGACCTGTAAATGAGACGCGTCGCATGTTAAATACGCTGATTCATGCGCTCAGGGTTATTGCTTTGTAGCGGACGTCATATAATATTTCCAATGGGGTGTAAGAAAAACAATCGGCGATTGGTTTCAGTTTTTAATGAATTTTCTTTCATTACTTTTTTATTTCGCATCTGTTTTGGATTTTTAATTGCTTAGTTGTATATTGTTTTTTTAAATAAATATTTTTTAATTTTTAATTTTTTTCTTCTAGTTTCAGGTTTTGTAAAGTCCTGTTATTTTACTAATTGAAAGCAATATTATTTATGATAAGCTTAAACTATTTGTGTTTGTTGTAAAAGATAAAATATCGCTAAGGTGACCAGCTATTTTTTGTTTCTTTAGGCTTTCAAATACTTAGACTTGTTTACGTGGAAAAACATAAGTGATTTATTTACTGAAATATGCCGTTATTGAAGTGCACTGTTGTCAGGCACTGCTCATAAATGCATAGGGGTCAGTAAAGTGTTTGTTTCACTATCACTTATAGTTTCTTATATCCAGACACTTACTTGAAGTGACTCTTGTTACCTGAAATTTCCAATTGTTTTCATAAAAATGCTACTGTTTTACATTTGTTATCTTCTAATGCTATTTTAGTGAAAACACAAACAACGGATTAAAAAATGTATTTATTATTGACTCGGAACATTAAGGGCTACACTATTGAAAGTGCACTGTAAATAAAAATTATTGCAGTAAATAAATATTTAAGCCTTTATAAATGTAAAGCGATTTTTTCAATTTGTCGTAGATATTAAAAAAAAAAATATTTTCGATAATTTTCTTTTATTGCACTGTGTTATTTCTACTGATTGCATTACAATTTTTTTAGTGTATTAAAATATTTTATTTTTTGGTGTATTTAAAAAAAATTTTGGAGATATTGAAGAACATGTTTTCCATATTTTTTTGTTAATTTTACTACATTTTTTTTTAATCGTACTAAAAAAAAATATTTTTCAATATATTAAAATTTTTTTGGAGATATTGGAAAACAAATTTTTGATAATTTTTTTTATTTCACTACATTTATTTTTTGTTTTTTTATGTATTAAAAAATTGTATTCTGTAAAAAAATTGGCAGTGTATTAAAACAAATTATATATAAAATAAAATTTTTTTTCAGTGTATTAAATTTTTTTCCCAGTGTATACAACATGTTGTTGGAGATATTGAAAAATAAATTTTCGAAATTTTTTTTTATTTCACTGCGTTATCTTATTGTGGGTATTAAGTTCTTCCATAGTACTAAAAAAAATATTTTTCAGTGTATTAAAAACATTTTTGGAGATATTGGAAAACAAAATTTCGATAATTTTTTTTTTCATTTCACTATTTTTTTTTGTTTTTTGTGTATTAAAAAATTTTATTTTCTGTAAAAATTTTTTTTTTTCTGTAAATTTTTTTTTTTTGTAAAAAATTTGATTCTAATAAAAATTTTTTTCTGTAAAAAATTTGTTTCTAATAAAAAATTTTTTCTAATAAAAATTTTTTCTAATAAAAATTTTTTTCATTCCATTTTTTCTAATAAAAATTTTTTTCAGGATATTAAAATTTTTTTTCAGTGTATTCAAAATTTTTTTGTGGAGATATTGAAAAATAAATTTTCGAGCATTTTTTTATTTCACTGCATTATTTTTTTACGGTATCAAACATTTTTTTCAGTATACATATTCAAACAAATTTGAAGTAAAATATTTTAACCATAAAACTGAATAGCAACTTGATGGTTTTGACCGTATTAAAAACATTTCGGCGTAATAATTTTTTTTTTTGAAAAATTAAAAAATAAATTTTCTAAATTATTTCACTGCAATTTCTTATTTTTTTATAAAATATAATAAAAAAAAGTTTTCTGTGCAATATAAAATTGTCAGTATATTCAAATTTTTGTTCAGTGTATTCTCAATTTTTTTTATTGAAAATATTATATTAAAAAACATATTTTCGATATTTTTTTTTATTTCACTGCATTATCGTTTTTTTGGCGGTATCACAAAAGTTTTTTAATTTATTAAATTTTTAGGTTATTAAAAAAATTTCGCTCTAATAAAAATAAATCACTAAAATATGTTAGCCTGAAACTTAATAGCTGCTCACCTTATAACTTATATTAAGTTTTTTTATTAATTAATTATTTTTTGTTATTTTTTTTGAAATGAACTTAGTAATATTAATTAATTATTTATGTAATTACGTCGGAAAATGCAGTACTTTAATGCTTGCCGTAACACTTCCGTGTCGCTTGACTAAAAAAAGAATGCATTCGTGCTATAATACTCGTACATACATTTATTCAATGTCATTTATTTATACCGACAGACATATGTACATACATATGTATGCATTAAATACATGAATACATACATATGCTTAGTAAGTATGTTTCGTAAAAACAATGCATAAATGACAGAATGCGGTTTGACACAATTTTTCGTTATGGCTGTGAAGGTATGAAAGTGATTAAAAATTATATTTACAACAAATAATTACTTACAACGTTCGGCGGCGCTCTCCGCACTGCAGTCTTTCAACTCGAAGCTACCAAGTTTCGAACGCATCTCCATATTGCACGGATTTTGTTGCAAGAATTACGCTTTTAAAACACTTTTATGTAATTTGATTTAAGTAAAGGCCTTAAGTTTTTATTTAATTATTTTGTAAATCAACTGGGCTTAAGATTACATGTAATTTATAGTTATTTGTTAAGTCGGCGTGTGCAAGGACTTAACTTGCTAAATTAGTTTACAGCTTCGTTAAATCAAATAAAACAGCGGCGCTTTGTTTACATTTATGACCATAAAATATTTTTTTTTGTTTTATCACATACACATTCCGTTATATTATAACTTTGTAAAATCGTATTATTTGCTCCACGTGTCTATATTTAACTTTGGATTTGCACGTAAAATAAATTTGACTTAAATATATTTGCTTTGGCAGTGACTTAATAACGGCACGTAAAATGCGCAAAAATGCACGCTTTCCTTTTGTTGTTGTTGTTGTTTTATAATTAAATAATAATCATAAATAACACTACGCTTTGCACTTCATTTATAATGTCCTTGTATTTGCTGTATGCGGAGAATTTTGCAAAATGCAATGAAATTATTTATTTTTTATATTGTACACCCGCTACTTGCCAACACACAGCGGCAGCAGTGTTTATATGCGATTTTCTTTTTTCTTGCGATTCTGCGTTGCGGCGCCTGTTCATTTAAGCGAAAGCGAAGACAGCACAATATTTGGCAAGTGAATGAGTTGTTGTTTCCACACCGAATGTTGATGTTAACCGTTGGACTTTGCGAAATTGACTGAGCAATGCAACGAGCGTCCGCTCCTAATATACACCACTAAATTGCGAAAAATCCACCGACTAAACGCTCAGCAAGACGAACTCGTAATTTCAGTTTGATACACTCGTGTAGCAGCAACAAAAGCGTATAACGATGACACTACACCGCAACAACAACCATTTGGTGGGGAGAAATGTGATGTCTTTACTTTGCAATTTTATTCGCGACGTTTTCACGCGGTTTGTCACACTATTATCGTCTGTCGCTCTTTTGCCATAAAACTCAGCGAATGCCGCAAACTCAGCGCAATGGCATAAATGCCTTTTTAGAAATTTTATTTTATTTTTTGGTTGCAGTCAAGTTGAATTGGTGACGCCTGCAAATCGATGAATGGCGGTGTAGTAATTATTTGTTTCGCTTGTCGGCTGCTTTGAGTGCCGCCACTGGTGGTGAGTCGTTGGCGTGCCACGCTGTTGTCCGTTTTCAACTGGGAGCTTCAGCGCTCTGCACGCGCATAATAAATACGAAATTTCCTGTTTATGGCGCTGTCGACGTCGCAGTCAGCGTTGTCGCTGCAGTCACTGATGGCGTTGGCGCTTGGCACTTGACGCTGTGGCGTTACAGTGTGGCTGAACTTTTGAAAACTTGGGTGTGTTGATAGTACACGTGTTTTGTTTTTTGTGGGTGTGTGTGTGTATATGTATTTTATTCACAGATAGCCTTAGCCAAGCAAGACAGTGTATAATTTGAAGTGGGTGTACAAATTCGTATAATGAATAGATGATTAACGGCAGCGTAAAGAAATTCATTCAGACCGATATGAGAATTGTACACTCAAAAAATAGTAATAGCATGTGTGTTTGCGAATAGTTGTTAGCAATAAATATGTAAATTTGTTTATTTTTTAATTTATTGTATATTTAGAATGTAAATTTAAATGTTCTTACTCATTACTGAGAACTTGTTTCCCTTCAACAATTTGTGCAACATATTGCACAGAGAGTACAATAATTTTGTTCACCTAACGGTTGTCCTGAAACCAAACGATATAGGGTTATATATACCAAAGTGATCCGGGTGACGAGTAGATCCGGATTTC
The DNA here is from genome assembly GCA_031772095.1 of Zeugodacus tau. NCBI lineage: Eukaryota > Metazoa > Arthropoda > Insecta > Diptera > Tephritidae > Zeugodacus > Zeugodacus tau. The sequence continues at coordinate 67,817,234 of CM062650.1, read as the reverse complement.
TGTCTGTCCGTGCAAGCAGTAACTTGAGTAGAAATTGAGATATCTTGATGAAACTTAGTACACGTGTTCCTTGGCACCATACGAAGGTTTGTATTGTAGATGAAACCACTGCCACGCCCACAAAATGGCGATAACCGAAAACCTATAATGAGCTATAACAAAGACATAAATAATGTTATGAAAATAAAATTGGGTATAAAGGATCGCACTAAGAAAGGGCATATTTGAATGTAATTGAAAATGAAAGTGGGCGTGGCCCTGCCCAAAATAGGTTTTTTGTATATATATCTCAAACCAAACTAAAATTTCTGAAGTCTTTAACTTTAACCTTTAACCTCTTTCATTATGCAGCATGAACTTATAACATCGCCCACCATAGATACAAAGGTTATGTTGAACTTAAGCGCTTGGATTTTTATAAAAATTCGAAAATGTGGAAACCATACCTCAGGAACTACTTCACCGATTTCACTAAAATTGGGTATATAATATTTGCTACCAATGAAAAATGGGCATATCGGTAAATCTCTCAGATATTGTATAGAAATTAAGAGGTTTTTTCTAATTGTATCTCTCTGTGCCAAAAATGGGCAAACTCAGTTCAATACTTCATCTAGCCCTTATAGACATACCTCACATACGGATTTTTAAACTACCGGTGAACTTTATACCGTATATATCGGTTAATATATGATCTTAGAAGAAAAGTGGATGTGTAATCTTGGATACAATCTAGCTTGTTGATGAAAATGAGTGATATCGCTTCCATATACTCTATATGATGATTTTCGCTAATTTGGTGGACTTTATGCCGAATATATGGCTCAAATTGTGTGTTATCTTTATAAAATTTCATAACTAAATTGCTAAACTAATAAATATTACATAAATAAATGTTCGGTTACAGCCGAACTTTAAAAAAAATAAAAAAAATTTTAACATGTTCAGGGCTCTCAGATCAATTTGTACTATCTAACTATTTTTTTAATTTAACAAAATTTTTACTTAGTATTGGAAAAACGTCATTTGAAATACGCCCGGGCAATACGGATATATAATAAGCAATACAGTGGAACTTCTCTAACTCGAATCACCATAATCCACAAAAAAACTTCGAATTTGACTTCGAGTTATAGAAATTTTCATTAAAAAATATAATTTTTCTAAAAGCTGTAAAATATAGATTTACCCACAGTTTTAATTATTTACTTCGCATATAGTATTATGTACATACGTTAAAACATGTATTCTGTAATTTTGTTTGTTGCATTTTGGTCTTGTTTGGCTCTTGACGTCTGTATCTTATGCTTAAGTTACATGATTTATGAAATCCATTAGTGTAATATCATATTTTTTATTCTCCTCCATACCATATAGAGTGACTCTTTCAAATCCTTCCTCGATAGTAAAATTTTACATTTTGTATTATGCTCTGATCAAAAAATTTGATTTATGGAAGGAAATTTGTATGAAAGTTGCCTTCTATTGCCAATTCAAGTTTTCGAGTTATGGAGATCTTCGAGTTATAGAAGTTCGAGTTATGGAAGTTCCACTATATTTCATTATGCATGTAGCAAATTTCAAGCCAAGCACTCTGCATAGCTTTAGAAAATATTTCCTTAGTACAAAACTGGTATTATCTATCAGGTAATCAGATTTATCATTCTCGTCGAATATGTTTTGAAGTGTCAATAACAATAGCTTTTAGAGCAAGCTAATTAAAATTTTATGAGAGAAAAAATTGCCATACATATTATTATAGTAACCTAATTAATAGAAGCTTTCAACTAGAACTATAATAAAAATGAGACTTTATTTAGTTGTAGGCGTGGCTTTGTTAGACATTTAATATTAACATATATGTATTTCTATACTATAACCGCTGTGGAAAAGTAGAAATACTATGTTATAAAGTACTGCTTTACTTCTTATTTAATTTAAGGGGTTAGGGGTAGTCAGAGACACGAAAAATGAGAATTTTCAGTAATTTTGTTTCCTTAAATCATGTTATTTTACAAAAGTAATAATATGGCATTATTATACAATAAAAAAATGTATAATTTCCAAAATTATAGCTGTCTATGTTGAACCAGTTTCCAAAAAAGGTCCTTGCGGGGAAAATCATAAGTCCTTGGAGATTCATCTAAAATCAATCGGATAAAAAAAAATTAGTTTTATAAATAGATAATCCTGGTCCTGAACCAAACTTTTTTTTCAACAGTTAATTGGACTTAAAAAATCTAAATTTTTGAAAAAAAAAATCCTTTGGTTCATGCCTGAGTTTATTATGCATTCTGAAAGCTGTAGAAATCTCATTAAAATCTATCGAGCGCATTTCGAGTTACAGTTGTCACCAGTTCAAAACAGTTCGTAGTTTTGAGAAAAAAGCATTTAAAGTTTCACATTAGTGTGTTGGAGTGCCCGAGCGCTCGTCGTTATTTGTCGAATAACTCGAAAAGTTATTATCGGATCAACAAATTTTCAGAGAATATTTTTAAGATATTACATTTAACGAAGATGCAAAAAATTTGACGTTTTGAAAATCCTGACTACCCCTAACCCCTTAGTAATGTTTTATTGCGTCTTAGTAATAAGTGTCGGACAATATAATCTCATTTTTATACTCTCGCAACAAAAGTTGCTAAAGAGAGTATAATAGTTTTGTCCACATAACGGTTGTTTGTAAGTCCTAAAACTAAACGAGTTAGATATAGGGTTATATATACCAAAGTGATCAGGGTGACGAGTAAAGTTCAAATCCGGATGTCTGTCTGTCCGTCCGTCCGTCTGTCCGTCTGTCCGTCCGTGCAAGCTGTAACTTAAGTAAAAATTGAGATATCTTAATGTTCCTTGGCACCATAAGAAGGTTAAGTTCGTTCGCCCACAAAATGGCGATAACCAAAAACGCATAAAGAGCTATAACTAAGCCATAAATAAAGTTATGAAAATAAAATTTGGAACATAGGATCGCATTAGGAAGGGGCACATTTGAATGTAATTTTTTTGGAAGAGTGGGCGTGACCCCGCCCCCAAATATGTTTTTTGTACATATCTTGCAAACCAATAAAGCTATATAAACCAAACTTTCTGCAGTCGTTTCTTTTAGCCGTTTCCTTATACAGTCCAAAAATTACAGAAATCGGATAATAACCACGCCCCCCTCCCATACAAAGGTTAGGTTGAAAATGACTAAAAGTGGGTTAGCTCACTAACCAAAAACGTCAGAAACACTAAATTTCACATAGGAAATGGCAGAAGGAAGCTACACTCAGATTTTTTTACAAAATGGAAAATGGGCGTGGCGTCGCCCACTTATGGGTCAAAAACCATATCTCAAGAACTACTCGACCGATTTCAATGAAACTTGGTTTGTAATAGTTTCCTTACATCCCAATGATATGTTGTGAAAATAGGCCAAATCGCTTTACAACCACGCCTACTTCCTATATACCAGAACTATGAAGAATATCTGAATCGCTTACTTTACAATATATAAAGTAAGCACTAGTGAAGATATCGATGCAGAACTTTGCACAAATACTACGTTTATAGTGTGGCAGCCCCATTCTAAAAATCACCGAAATTGGACCATAGGTTGTCAAGGCCCCATATATCGAACATGAGGACCTCGGTACTTCTGACCTAATATTGGGGTTTCCAACTTTCAATGGACTTTATACAATATATATGACGAATATGTGGGTCAAATTGTGTATTATATAATATTAATAAAGTTAAATAAATAAATTGCGAGAGTATAAAATGTTCGGTTACACCCGAACTTAGCCCTTCCTTACTTGTTTTTTATTTGTATTTTTTAATATCTTTTTACATATACACTTATTAAATCAATTGCCATTACCACTTACTCAGCAATTATAGTTTGTTGCATAGTTTTACTTAAAAGCACAACTTATACAATAATTACCATATCTTAAATCAACATTAAATTATATGCAAACGTTTGGAATAAACATACAGCGTTATACTCGTGATACAGATCACTTCAAATAATAGCAAAATAAATATTTGCATGCGTTTTTAGGTTATAAACAATGATTAAGTGAAAAAGTCACTCATACGCACCGTGTGCTCCATTTAAATATGCGTGAACTATGCGCGTGAGCATATACAGTATATAGGAAAAGCAAATAACATAAATTCTTAGAATTATTTTGCGTTCTAAGAATGCATCAAGGCTACCACTAATACAACAATTGACAACAACAATTGAGTACGAGTATTTTTATTTCTGACTGCTTGTTGTTGCAAATTGTTACGCGTTCTACAAGTAATTGAAAAAACAATTGAGAACAATTAAGTTTATCATACGCGTAGTAATTACTTACGGAACATCCTATAAAACATGCTAATAAACCAATTGTTACCATCACATACATACATACACAAGTGTGTACGCAAAGAAAAAAAATACAAAGAAATAGAAATATAATTGAAAACACCTCAGTTTTTGCTACACACGAACAAACATCTTGCATGATCTTCAAGTTCATATTTTGCACAGTGATCGTCGGTAGCTCCAACCAACACATATTTATATGTACATACATACGTACGTATACGCGATGACGTTTTCCCACAAGCCTTTTGAGACGCTGCTGCGCGTTGATTGCTACGCGTCAAGCGCGCCAACGGCGCCGTCAATTAAATTTGTCACTTATACCCGTATTCGTATAAAAATTGTTGAACTTAGCTCTTGACGCGCTGACGCCGTTCGCTGCCGCTATCAGTTTTCAATTCATTATCGCGTCACACTTTGTCCAATGTTGAAGTTGACGGCGCTGCCGACTGTGAGTGTACATATTTACACAAAATCATATACGATTGTATGTTTGTATGTATAATGTGTACAACGACCGATACGATTGACTTTGCCTTGTAGTAAAAACTGTTTTTCATTCTTCGGGCAACTAACGACCGACCGCCGAGTAACGGTCTGTGCCACAAGCATTGCGAAATTCCGTGTTTATATGTATGCCGGTATGTAAGCATGTGTGTGTGTGTGTGAATCACGAATTGGTATTTACCGGCATTTGTCGGTTCAGTCTGGTATGTCGTCTTTCGTCTTTATACAGTTTGTAACAAAACATACCATTAAAAGGGTGTATAACTACATACATACATATAAGTACTGGCTGCTGGAATGTGCATGATTTTGCAAATATTGAATTTCTAAGAACATATTGCGGATCGTCAGAATATTGCATGGTTTTCGAAATTTTATAATATAAATATTTTAAAAATAATTTTTTTAATAAAAAATATTGTAAAAATAATTTTTAATGTTGAAAGAATTCGTTTGAAGTTTTTGAATACGCATATACTCGTACCTATCATTTCATTTACACCTACGCATATTGCGCGCATAGCCACTCATAAAACTCTGAAATATGTATTTATTTTGCAAATTACCAAATGTCAATGCACGTTGTCGTCTTGCAGACGCTCTTAATGTTGTTAACATTGTTGTTAATCTATTTGTTTATTATTTTTAAATACAGACAGCGAAATGAAAACACACATTTCACGTGTTTAGATCGTAAAATGAATCAGCAAAAGCCAGTTAGGTTGAGTTATAACTGGTGAGAAGAGCGTAAATATTTCGCAGCTGCTTTGCCATGTGTTTAGCATAGTTTTAGGCGGCGAATGTGCAAAGTGATCCGTGATCTTTGATATTTTAAATTTAAATATTTCCGGGCATTTATTTTTTAAAGGAATCCTATATTTTTATACTCTCGCAACAAATGTTGCTAAAGAGAGTATTATAGTTTTGTTCACATAACGGTTGTTTGTAACACCCAAAAGTAAACGAGTTAGATATAGGGTTATATATACCAAAGTGATCAGGGTGAAGAGTGGAGTTCAAATCCGAATGTCTGTCTGTCCGTCCGTCCGTCCGTCCGTCCGTCCGTCTGTGCAAGCTGTAACTTGAGTAAAAATTAAGATATCTTGATGAAACTTGACACACTTATTTCTTGGCACCATAGAAAGGTTGCTTTCGAAAATGAGCAAAATCGGACCACTGCCACGAACACAAAATGGCGAAAACCGAAAACACATAAAGTGCCATAACTAAGCCATAAATAAAGCTATGGAAATAAAATTTGGTATGAAGGATCGCACTATGAAGGGGCATATTTGGATGTAATTTTTTTGGGGAAGTGGGCGTGGCCCCGCCCCCTACTAAGTTTTTTGTACATATCTTGCAAACCAATAGAGCTATATGAACCAAACTTTCTGCAGTCGTTTTTTTGAGCCACTTCCTAATACAGTCCAAAAATGAAAGAAATCGGATAATAACCACGCCCACCTCCCATACAAAAGTTAGGTTGAAAATTACTAAAAGTGGGTTAACTTACTAACGAAAAACGTCAGAAACACTAAATTTCACATAAGAAATGGCAGATGGAAGCTGCACTCAGATTTTTTTACAAAATGGAAAATGGGCGTGGCGTCGCCCACTTATGGGTCAAAAACCATATCTCAGGAACTTCTCGACCGATTTCAATGAAACTTGCTTTGTAATAGTTTCCTTACATCCCAATGATATGTTGTGAAAATAGGCCAAATCGGTTCACAACCACGCCTACTTCTTATATACCAGAACTTTGAAGACGATATGAATCGTTTTCTTTACAATGTATTATATAAAGTAAGCACTAGTGAAGATATCGGTGCAGAACTTTGCACAAATACTATGTTAATAGTGTGGCAGCCCCATTATAAAAATCGCCGAAATCGGACCATAGGTTTTCAAGGCCCCATATATCGAACGCGAGGACCTCGGTGCTTCTAACCTAATATTATGGTTTCCAACTTTCAATGGACTTTATACAATATATATGACGAATATGTGGGTCAAATAAAGTTAAATAAATAAATTGCGAGAGTATAAAATGTTCGGTTACACCCGAACTTAGCCCTTCCTTACTTGTTAATAATTATTTTAATTACAAAAATACTAGAATATTTCAATACAAATTGGAATACAGTTTAAGAGCATTTGAAATGTAAATATTTTTGTACTTTAATACTTTAATTTTTGATCTTTGTTATATACATTCTGACAACAACTACACCAATATAATACCAAATAGTAATTTCCAACACAACTCTTTAACTTTATTATTATTCCTTCCATTAATTAAATTATATTAATTCTGATAATATTTTATATATGTATATACTAGCAGACCGCTACAGCTTCGCACGAGTTTAAATAAACATTTCAAAAGTGAGGAAAATTCTAATATGAAATTGTACATATTTTATTTGCAATGAGCTCAAACTTGATTACGACCACAAGTCTTTGGTGCCCGTTGTCTTTCTCTCTGATTATGAAGGCGTTGGGAACGCTCAGAACTCATATTCTTCTAATATTTTGTTCTTCAAGCCGCTCTGTACTCGGCCCTCAAGCGCGTACTTGGGAGGTTTTGAAATTTTGTTCAGCAAGCAACTGTAAGCGCTTGTTACTCGACTCTCTGGCTCTCGATTGCGACGCGAAATGACTTTCAAGACTTTTAAATTTCAGGTTAAGATTCTCCATCACAGAGTCTTTTTAATACCCTCGTCTGGGAAAGTTGAGATTCTAACAATAAATATAGCCTATGTTACTCGGGGTGAATCTTTCCTCTTTATAATAGTAGTACAGATAACGAGAATGAAATGCTCATTTATATGTAAACAGAGTAGCCAAACAACTGCAAAAAAAAATGAAAATATCGTAGAAGAAAATATTGAACGTTACATTCGACACAAATTCAACTGAAAAATATAAAATCCCTATACAGAAAAACCTTTCCTAACGGGCACCTCCCTTGAGCGGACATTTATCATGTATCTTCTCTTGAGCTGACAAAAATCGCTCAACGGTGTGTGTCCGTCGAAGAGAGGTTTCACTGTATTTGGTGCTTTGGGTCTATGGTAACAGCAGCAATATAATAACCACAGTCTGAAATGTGAACAAACCTAACATCATGTGATCCACCAAAATGTAAATAAACCTTAGGCAGGGTCATTGACCCATATCAATGATTTGTTTACATTTTTGTCTTGGGTCATCGCCCTCTGTCAGGGCTTTGTTAAAATTTTAGGCTGGGGTAAATGAACTCTGTCAGGGCTTTGTTTACACTTTGGACTGTAGCTGGCTAACATTTGGAGTTACAGTGTGGCTTGTGTTGGGATCATTTTCGTATAGCTAGGGTTTATTTATGTTTTGGGCTGAGTCATTCATGTCTGATTTGCTAACATTCTTCATTGAGATCATTGACCATTGTCAGGGGTTTGTTTACGTTTTGGACTGGAGCTGGTATAAATTTTTTATATTGTCATATATGTATCTGTGTTTGTTTACATTTTTGTTTATAGTCATTGACATGTATTTGATTCGATTTTGGTCTGATTAGGTTATGTATAACTACCGCCAACACTGAAACCAGTAATATGTTTTTTTTATATTCTATTATTTAAATTTCTTGTTAGGAATGTCAGTATGAGTCAACTGCTCAAGGCTTTTTGGTGCTGTATTTTGGGAGCTTTAAAGTTTGGATTCAAAACACATTTCATATTTGTATATACATATAATCTATTTATTTAATTCAAAATATTCTTAAACACTAAATTTCAAAAACATATTGCTTTAAAACAGCAATCTCTTACAACTACTTACTACGAGTGCTTACTAAATAGAACGATAAGTATGGTAAGTATTATGTTTTCCTTTGTACATAGTACTCTCAGTGCTAACACAACTATCAGGTATGCTGTAGTTTACAATCAGACTTATCAGGCAACAATGTTTAACAAACTAAGCACTAAAACATGCACTACTAACGACTAATAAATTCTCAATTTGCACGAAGCTTTTCAGTGGTTCAATAGCCGCGCATAAAGGCAAAACATAATGTAGTTAGTTCCCCGTCATGGAGACCAGACTGGTGCGGCGCCAAGATTGCTGCTTCCCGCTCTTTTGGGTTGGTTTGGTAATAAGGAATCCAAGGAAGCCACTTAATATCAAAGTTACACCCGAGACGATGAAGGCGGTCTCGCAATGATTACTTAAGAGCGCACCAAACACATTGGCGCCCACAACACTGCCCAAGCGACCCATCATGAGAGAAATACAAACAGCCATAGCTCTGTAAAGTATAAAGAACGTTATTTTCATGCATGTAAAGTTAATTGCAGAAATGCTATTAATTACCTTAATCTTGTAGGATATAGATCGACGGTGGCCGCGCTTAAGACATTAATGGCCAAGCCACACAGCAGTAAAGCTACATAGAGGTAGACGGCAACCATGGGTATGTCGACGTAAGTTGCAGCAATGCCACAGACGCCGCAAGCGCTCAAGCATACAACTACGAAGGAGATAAGAAATTATTTTCAATTCCGAAATTAACCTTAAATAAAGCACAACTTACAAAGTATGGTGCATTTGCCCACTCTATTGATGATCCCGCCGATGAGTGCGAAACCCACAGCGTAAAGCACCTCCAAGACCAGAGAGTGTTGATATGTAGAGATCTCCAACTTTTCATTGCATTGCGAAGCTGTTAGTGAGACGCCATCGCTGGTTGCGGCGCCATGTGCGCTCTCCGAATTGAAAATGCTCTCCTGTTTGCTGTACACGATTTGGCACATAGAGGTACGATTGCCGGGATTGTCGTTCAAAAACTCGGCGACGCTATTGAGGATGTGCGGGAACCACATGTACATGCCATTCGAGGTAACGAATATCCAAAACTGTATGGAACAGATGAGCACAGTGGTACGCATGTACTCGCGATTGAAGAGTGGCTGTGTTTGGTCCCACATGGAGCGCAGCAATGCGACAGCGGGATTTGAAATACGTTCACGCTTGATTTTCGGACTCATGGCGCTGTCGATGTCTTCAATCACATGGGAGATCTAAAAGAATGTTGCAAAATAATTAAATTAAGGTTCTCAAAAATCTATGCCAGTGTTTTGAACTAACCGGATATTCATCACGTGGTCTGCAGGTATTCACATGGAACATGGTTTGTAGTATCTCAAGCGTCTTATCATCATGTCCCTGGCTGAGCAAGAATTTCGGACTCTCTGGTATCTTGAACAAGGCCAAGCCACACAGAAAACCGGGTATGCCGCAAACAACCATGAAGAAACGCCAAGGCTTGTAGGTGATGCCCAAGTAGGGAATTACAAATCGCCACTCCTGATTAATGACCAACCAAGCTATGCAGGGCATCAGCATAGAACCAACGCCGAAAATAAAAGCAGAACCCATAATGGCGCGTGAACGATTCTTGGCGGTGTGGAATTCACCCAAAAATGCATAAATTGTGGCTGAACCACCGGAAATGCTGCAAGAGGAGACACGAGAATATTATTTTAATGTATATCCAAACATCAAATTGCCATGTACTCACCAAAAGCCATTGATGTAACGCAGTATGACCATTAACCAGAAGTTGGTGGCGAAACTCGAAAGCACGGTTACCACAAAACCCAACAACAATGTCGGGCGTATAATATTTCTGCGTCCAGTGGTATCTGCCAAGAAACCCCAGAGATGTGAGCTGCTAATAATGCCCGCAAAGCCGATAGCGCTCAATATGCCACGCTCTTGTATCGTCAAGTTGAGATCGCATTGTGAAACGGGCAATACGAAGCTGATGCCGAGTGTTTCGAGCAGCACGTTGGCCAGTATCAAACCGGATATCAATATGAGTAGGTAATTGAATTTACCAAATGCTGTAAAGAAATGTTGGTCGGTATTATTAAGAAATGTATACCTATATAATTCTCGATACATTATAAAATTGTAATTTACTAAGATTTCGAGTACTTACTCGTCGCTTCCAAAGCGTTCTCAAAGTATTCAGCACCTTTTCCAGGTTCTGGCATGCTAGCGATGACATTACCACCTTCGATTGTGGCGATCGTAAGTTTCGTGCTCTCAGCTGAAAAAATAGAAAAGACAAAAAAATATTTAAATTTTTTTATTAGATTACTTAATTTTTTTTTAGAATTAATAATATTTATTTTATTAGCATTAATATGTAATAATTAAATACTATTACAAATCATTTTGAAATAATTTTTTAATAATTTCTTAATTTATGGAAGATGTGTTCAAAAAATAACGTGAATTTTAAAATTTGCAATTGTCAAATTTTTTTTATAGACCTATGTACATGTCCCTGAAGATAATTCAAAAAAAAAATAAAATAAATTGTCAGCTGATGAATTCGTTAAAAGAGCTAGAGTCAATCCCAAAAATCGAGTTTGAGAAGTTTTCCGATGATTGGAAGAACCGCTGGCATAAGTGCATAATTTAGAATGAGCACTATTTTGAAAGCGACAACAATAATTTAGACGAATGAATAAATATTTTTTCAAAAGACGAAAATTACCGTTATATTTTGAAATTATTTAATTTGAAACATATTTATTCATCATTATAAACATGATTTTCAATTTGAGGCACGGAAATGATAAGATCTCGGTTAACTAAATTGACATTCACTGAAATCGCAGATATAAAATTTATAAAAATTCCTTTCAATTGCCAGAATTACTTTATTAATTCGAAAAGATGAAAACATGCGTCATGAGTCCAGATGTTTGTTTCAATTTCAATTAATCCCCAGCTTTTCACCTATTGCCTGATGACAATTGCCACGTGTCATATGCGGAAAACGACTAATCGGCTTGCAAAGAATTCAATTGAACCCTTAGGCATGTACTTCGTTTATACCGTTTATACAGTATATTTACATGCCTATGAAAAAAATAATATGACTGCAGAACATATAGTACATGTGATAAACGAATCGAGCTAACCACCCAATAAACAAATCAACTGCAAACGATCAAGTTTTGAATCGAAGTTTAAATAGAATTGTAATGAATTGCAAGCTAATAATCAATCTCAAGTGTGTTATGCAGATAGAGAGAGGTATCTTTTATGAAATATATTTCTTAAACGACATTGAAGTACTATAAAAGTGATTTGGTTTAAACTAAAACACCAGTTAATTATTATAACAGTTATTTGTTCGATTCGCCATTCGCGAAACAAAAGCTGCCCAATAATACAATTTAATAGCAATTTTTTTAAATTTATTCAAAAATAAACGGTAACAGCCATTAATGCTTTTCATTATATCCATAATATTGCGTAAATATTTTTTTATGGGAACCAGTAATTAATACCAGCGCGTGCTGATTCGAGAGTTTCTGTGAATTTAGACATTTAATGAGTCTATACGACTGCAAAAAAGTCAATAAAATATTCAGTGTCCCAAAAATTTGCATTTATAAATATGTATATAACGTGTTTCCTATCATAGTAATATGGATCAGCACACTTTAATTGTTTTATAACAAAAAATAGAAATAAAAAACTTGAGTTTATACATACAGATGTACAAGAATGCGAATTTGCATGCAAATATCTATGTGATATTAATTTAGCTTTCTCTTGTTGTTTTGTGGATCTTCAGTTAGTCAATTAATTGAGCAGGCATCGACTGCTTTGCGCAAATAAATTAAATGAAGTACGAAATTGCATTGCGTTTGACATTTTAATTTAAGTGCGCAACAAGTGTGTGTGGACAATGAGTGGTCATATGGTACATATAAGTAGATTCATATGTTTATAATTATGCTGCTGATGGGAGTATGGAATATATGACTGTTATTTCTGGAATAATTCATTGTGGTGACACTTTCGAAATGGATAGGAAATAGTACAGTAATTGCATATGCTGTATATGTAACTAAGAAATTTTCATACATTTTTATAGCATTCGGAAAATTATTTTCTTTAAGCGGTTAGGCCAATATACGACCCGGTCTAACTTTGAAAATTTATACTCGAAGATAGAAAAAAGTAAGGAATAGCTCGAGTGGAACCGAACAGTTAATCGCAATTAATTTATATAATTTTATTAAAATAACACATAATTTAAATTCGCCATAAAGTCCCCTAAAATAATGTAAATAAATAAATATAGTATATGAGGTCCCTGGATCGATTTCATTCTATATGATATAGTTTAAAGTGAACAGCATGGTTGAAAAATAGCTTGGAGAAGTTATGACCCATTTGGCAAGGAGGCACATCGGTAAAAAAATATCCACTGGGGTTGTTGTTGTTGTAGCGGTTATCTATCTCTGCCTGAAAAGTAGAGCATAAATCTAGTTGTCGTCGAAATCATCTAACGGGAGGCCCAGGTGCTGTTTCGACATGTTTGGACCAAAAGGAAAGGGGTGTTAGATGAGTAGGGTTCGTTGGGCATGCAAAGAGGTGGTTAGAATCATGCGGGGACTCATTGCATGCGGGACATGTATTTTGTATGTCGGGGTTCAATCTGGATAAGTAGGAGTTTAACCTGCTACAATATTCAGATCGAAGTTGCGCAAGGATCACTCTGGTTTCACGTGGCAACTCGAGCTCTTCGTCTGCTATAGGTGGTGGTTTGGTTGAAAGGGAGTCAATGAAGGTGTTGATAGCTCCACTGTGAATGGCGTTATATGGTCGGTATGTGGATTGAGTTCGTCGACGTGTTGTAGGAATCATCTCTTGATGCACCTAGGGGGCGGTTCTGCTTCTAGCAAGTGACTACATGGGTGATTTCTACGAAAACACCCAAGTAGAAACTGCTTGGTAAGCAGTTCGTTATGCTCCTTAATAGGCAGCATAATGGCCTCACTGTGAAGGTGTGTCATTGGTAAAATCAAGAGACATCCTTTTGCTGTTCGGAGTGCGGTGTTTTGGCACGTCTGTAGCTTCCTCTGCTGCGTGTCACTGCATCCAGGCGACCATACCGGTGCTGCGTAATTTACGACCGGCCGGCCGATAGCCTTGTAAGTGGCCAGCAACATTTCTTTGTCCTTTCCCCAAGTCAAATCAAAATAAATTTGAACAAAATGTCTCAAATCTGTCAGCTCTGAAGCTCTTGGTTTGTTTCTGATAGTTAAACCGATAAAATTGGTTTCCATGACACCTAAAACCAATAGAATTTCTGATTCGAAAATCAAACCAATAATATCAGAATTAATGACACAAACCAGAATTTTTTGTCGGTTTGAATTCTGATTCCGACAACTTTCAGATTCCACAACAACCCTTATTCATTGATTTTTAAAATTCTCAAAATTGTGTTATATGTTAAATAGGCGTGGTTGTTCACCAATTTCATTTCATTTTCCATCCATGACATCAGAGCGTCAAACAAAATTTATGTACCAAACTTCGTTGAAATTGGTCGAGTAGTTCATGAGATATGGTTCTTTACCATAAAACTTGTAGTTTCTGGTGTTTTTAGTTAGTGAGTTCAAACACTTTTAATACAATTCAACAAAAGTAAAATAAGAACCATCGCATTCATTTTGATAATTAGCGCAATAGAGATGTATATATTGCAATCATATTTCTGCGCTCAGTAAGTAACTAAAATACTGCCCGCCTTAAATGAGTAGGCATATATTTCTAGTATATTTATCTAATCAGTTGAATTAAATATACTTTCCAATAACATCCAGTCGGTCAATGAACCACTTAAAATTTGATTCCTCAGATGAAAGGTTGTCTGTTGCATTACGAAGACGCCATTATCGTTATAAAACTTACATGTGTTCGGCCTATGCGCTTATAGCACTTACTATGAGCTCCCTTTCCTTTCGGAAAGTAGTAATACTAATCAAAGCGTGTATGAGTGTGATTAGTATGATTACTCAAGCACCAGCTTAAACTGAAGTGTGAGGCGTATGAGTAATTTTTTTTTTGTTTTTGTTTACACACGCAATTTATAAATATTTCGAATATCTTTTAGTATCGATCCATACATTGTAGCATACTAGTTTGTTGGTGACGTAAATTGTAACTTCCAACCAACTAAAAAATAGAGTAAACATACAAAAGTGTCGCGTGAGTTTTATTTTTATTTTTTTATTGACGCGCAGTTTTTTTATTTTTTTTAATTCCCCTTCACACGCGCTTTGTAAATTTCTTATGACTGAAGCACTCGAAATTCAGCAAACCATATGCGACACATTTTATTCAATTATATTTAATAATTCAATAATGAGTTGAGTTGTGCATCGTTTGGTGCATTCTTTCGAAATTAGTTCATTGGTGAGAATGTGTAAAGTATGCGATCAATTTTATGTTATATAATTATTATAGATGGGAAATGTAGTTTTAATCATTAACTCAATTAGAAATAATTCTATTGGAAGTTTGACTAGCAGTGTAAAATATTGATACCACCCATCAAATACCAATAAAAATTTCTCTTTCAAAATACTCGACTATAATTTCTTTCGCTCGAAGTACAAATAAATAACTGGAAAATTACAAGTAAACAAAAATATCGCTGCTTTACAACTACAACTACAACTTTATAATAAATGTTGATATTATTCCAAGTAATTTTACACCCAACTCTAAAGCTAGCTATCAATACCTGTTGGTATCCAATTTCTCTTTAAACAGTGACAGCATAGCAAAAATCTTCGAATTACAACACATAATCCGAGCATAAGTGCTAAGCATATTTGCCAACGCTTTACTCCTACATATGTATACAAATGTAAACGTACATACGAGGTGTGTTCGAAAAGTAACGGGAATTTTCGTTTTTTGAAAAAAAAAATTATTTATTCGTCTAAATTAATGTTGTCGCCTTAAAAATAGTCTCCATGCGATATTATACACGTATAACAGCGGTTCTTCTCAAACTCGATTTTTGGAATAACTTTTGGCTCCTTAAGCGATTTCTTGTATGCTTGTAAGCGTTTTTAAGGTGCTCTTTATTTTTGGAAATAGGAAAAAAAGACAAACGGAGCCATGTCTTGCGAATTTGTGAACAACAAGTTTTTAACAAGTGAACAAGTTAACAAGTCTAACTTTATCAGCTGCGACAGACAAAGTAAACAATGAATACAGTTGAAAATTGTATGGTACTTCAGAGACATGTACTTGAATATCAAAATAATAAAAATATATAAAAATAATTCAAAATTGCACTTATGGACAATTGATAATTTTACAATTCCCGTTATTTTTTGAACACACCTCGTACTTATGGAGATTCAAATGTAAACATTGATGAATCACTGCACAAAACGCAAGTCCAGGTATGTATATTCTTCATAAATATTTAAATGGAAGCGGTGAGTTGAGTTTTATTGCATTTAAATTTGCACGAGATTACCGTTTTATTATCTCTGTATTCCACGTACTTATATGTGAATGTATGTGAGTATATAGTGGCAGTGATTAAAGTGTGGTTGTTCATAAATATTAAATATTTGAAGACAAATTATTAAAAATTGTTGACAATGTATTTATTAAAGAAAATGTATGTATTATATTTATTACATTTTTATTTTGTTAAAGAAAAACTTTTTGTTGTTAAGTGCAGAAAAATACCTAGAATTGGGTACACCTATTTTTTCTGCAATTACCATATCTACATATCTATCACAGTAGTGATGTCTTTTTGAAGTATAGTATTTAATATTTGAGGGTTTTTTATTTTTCTTTTAACACATTGATAAGAATCTAATTAAAACGTATAGTTTTCAATGACGTAATACATTCTCCGGAGTTGGTCTTTTTAACAGCTATTACTTGATTTATAAACAGTTTGGTTTGCGATTTCATAACGAACAGACTTACTCCATATGGGAACAACGTTCGTTGCTGAAATGCGGCCACAATTGCTGTCAAAGTAACTGTAATTGTGTTTTTGAGATATCTTCATGAAACTGGGAAGATGTATTTCTTGGCTCCATAAGAAGGTTAAGTTCGAAAATGGGCGGAATCGAACCACTGCCACGCCCACAAAATGGCGAAAACTGAAAACACATAAAGTGTCATAACTAAGCCATAAATAAAGCTATAGAAGTAAAATTTGATACAAAGGATCGTACTAAGAAGGGGCATATTTGGATGTAATTTTTTTGGAGAAGTGGAAGTTTTTTGTACATATCTCTAAAGCTATATCAAGGAAACTTTCTAGAGTCGTTTCTTTTCGGTACTACCTTATACAGTCCAAAAATGAAGGAAATCGGATCATAACCACGTCCACCTCCCATACAAATGTTATGTTGAAAACTACTAAAAATGCTTTAATTCAGTAAGGACAACCACCACCAGAAACCTTAAATTTCATTATAAAGATGGTACAGAAGAGCTGCACTCAAAATGGTATACAAAATTTGAAATGGGGGTGGTTCCGCAATGATCAAAAACCATATATCAGGAACTATTCGACCAATTTCAATGAAATTCGGTTTGTAATATTTCCCTAGCATTCTAATTATATGTTGTGAAAATAGTCCAAATCGGATCACAACCACGCTTACTTCCCATATGCCAGATCTTTGAAGTCGATCTGAATCATGTATTTTACAATATATAAAGTAAGCACTAGTGAAGTTATCGGAACAGAACTCTGCAAACATACTGCATTTAAAGAGTTGCATCGCTCTTCTAAAAATCGTCGAAATCGGTCCATAAGTTTTAAAGCCCCTATATATATATAATATGAGGATCTCAGAGCTTTTAACAAATTCAGAAGGAATATATATCTTCTAATAATATGTCTCCGTGTGAAAAATGAGTGAAATTGGGTTATAACTTCCCCTATCTCCCATATATTTAATATTAGGGTTTTCAAACTTTCAACCATATATATGCCGAATATGCGTGTCAAATTGTTTGTTATATTAATAAAATTAAATAAATAAATTGTTGCGAAATATAAAATGTTCGGTTACACCCGAACTTAGCCCTTCCTTACTTGTTTTTATTAATTTTTAAGCACATTTCTTCATGTGAATTTGCCTAATTTGCATGCATATCGTTATATGGCATTGTAAGTTTTGTTAAATCATTAACTTGTCACCTCTGCGGTTAAAGAATAAAGAAATTCAATTGTTAATAATCAAATAATTGTCGGAAATACTAGACTTAGACTTAGGGTTGCTCGTGCTAGCGAATGGTTCATTAGAAAATAGTTTGTTTGCACTTAATAATTGAGTTTAATAAAAAACCACATTTTGCGTGGGAAGCTGGAATGTTTGCAGTAATTAATAAAAGGTAAGAGAAACGTGCAATTATAAACGTGAGTCGCAACAATTATTTTTATTCACTTGAAAAAAAAACAACACATTATCAATGGCATCACGAATTCGCAGAAAAAGTATTAATATCTTTTAATAATAAAATATATTCAAATGTTCCCTATATACATACTGGAAACTCCTAAATAAAATTATAAAATTTTTAAATTTATTTTTTTTTATTTATTATGTAAAAAATTAAATTAATTTTTTATTTAAAATTAATTATTTTGTTTTTTATTATATTTTCATTTTTATAAAAAAAAATGTAAAAAATTATTTTTTTATTTAAATTTTTTTTTAATTTAATTAATATGAATGTTTAAAAAATATTTTCAACTTATATAAAATTAGTCTCAACATTTATTTTTAAAAATGTTTTTTTTTTTTTATTTTAATTAGCTAATTCACAGTTATTTTTTTATTTTTTTTAATAACCATACACTTTAAAATAAATTATTTAAAATAAAATATTTAACTAAAAAAATTATAATATTTAAATTAAAATTTTTTAATTTAATAATTTAAATTATATAACTAAATTTTATGTATATTCTTACCTGGAGCGCTACTGCTTTGCTTCTCTTTGAATTCACACATTTTTTAACGGAAATTCAAAAATCACTTAAAAAGTTCAGTATTCTGTATAAATCACAAAAATTCCTGTATTTCACGATTAACTAAATTTATTCTAATCACTTAAAACATTTACTTCTGCGGAATGCACAAATAACTAGCCCACAATTCACTGCAACGGCTAAATCACAACTGAAATCTTAATGCCTGGATCGCACGAAAGGAAGCCTCTAATGATCAGCACATTCAATTTTAATTAATTTTCACTATTACGCTTTTACATACATATATTGTTACGGTACATACGAATATGTGTGTATGACACAAGACACAGTGAAGTGTAGTGAATACTACGTCAAACGAGATCAGTAGCCGAAGCTAAAGTCAATTATGATGTTGTTTATTTAGTAAGCGTGATTGAAGTCAGTGCCAGAAGAAGAAGGCAGTCTCTAAGCCAGTAGCCGAAATGACAAAGCCAATTGCAAGATCTCATCTAAACTGACTGATGTTGAGCACAATGGACAACAGAGTTTTATATACGCTCCCGGCCAGTGGGCCAAAACCGAACGCAGCAGCAACAGCGACGCCGACGACAAATTTGC
This sequence comes from Zeugodacus tau, assembly GCA_031772095.1. Classification (NCBI taxonomy): domain Eukaryota; kingdom Metazoa; phylum Arthropoda; class Insecta; order Diptera; family Tephritidae; genus Zeugodacus; species Zeugodacus tau. The sequence continues at coordinate 67,797,915 of CM062650.1, read as the reverse complement.
TGATAACAGCGCAAGCGAAATGGGAGAGTTGAGAATCATGCTCAGCAAGCAATTACTTACATATATTTGCAGTTGTACGAGTATGTATGTACCGGTATGTGAGTGGATATTTAAGAGCATATACATACATATATAGATCTGTATTATGTGTGGAAATATATTTGGATGGATATGAACTATGTTGCTTGTATTAGTGTTGAGGATTTTGTTAATTTTTATGTAGAACTCGCTCGTGTCACATTTATTTGACTGTTGTCTACAATTAACTACGTGACTATATAAAACTGATTCTTGTTAATTTAGTTGTTGCTACTATTTACTGTTATTGGATTGGTCTAGAAGCGCAGGATTAAATTTTTCAAATTTCTTAGTATCCTTCCGTATGAATTTCTTTGAAATTCATCTAGTATATAATCCGACACAGTTTTGAAAATAAAATATTTTTTAGCATAAGCAACCTCTATATACAGAATATACTATTGTATATTGTATTGAGATATTTTTTTATATTTTTTCGTGCACAATAATATTGAGAATTCAATTGATATAATATTTACTTAGTAGGAATGATTGTTTTTAACCGTCATTAAAATATGTCAAGCCTACAAAGTGATATTTATTATATCTCTATATGAAAAAATCAAGTATTTTAGCCCTCGGAAGTTATTTAGGTATTTGTTAACTATTCATTTTCATTTTTCTTAGTTATCTATACTACTATTATAAAGAGGAAAGATTTGTATGTATGTTTGTATTGAATAAACTCGAAAACTACTTCGGAGATTTCAAAAATTCTTTCACCATTGGAAAGCTACATTCACCCCGAGTAACATAGGCTATATTTATTGCTAGAATCTCAACTTTCTGGAAATAGTTCCCAGGTGAGGGTATCAAAAAGACTCCGTGATGGAGAATCTTAATCTGAAACTGAAAATCGTCTTGCAAGTCATTCTCTTCGCATCGCAATCGCGTGCCAGAGAGTCGAGTAACGAGCGCTCGCAGCTGCTTGCTGAACAAAATTTCAAAACCTGCCAAGTACGCGCTTGAGAGTCGAGTACGGAGCGTGTGCAGCGGCTTGAAGAACAAAATATTAGAAATATACAAGCTCGCACTAGGCCGTCGAACTCTGAGCGTTCCCAACGCCTTCATAATCAGAGAGAAAGACAACGGACACAAAAGACTAGAGGTCGTAATCAAGTTTTAGCTCATTGCAAATAAAATATAATTTCATGTTCGAATTTTCCTCATTTTAAAATCCAAGAGCTTCTAAAATGTATTTATATGAAGTTTATGCCTCTGACTGCCGAGCCCTGTCTATCCTTTGTGACGTATGCTTGGGTATTATTCTATAAATAAAGACCTACCATCTGGATATTAAAATAAAATGTCCCGTGCAAAAGGAAAGGTCTAAGAACAATTTTAAGGAAAAAATATGTTTTCAAAATGTTCATATGTTTTTGGAACTAAGCCATGGATTTGTTTACCTTCCATCAAACCACATTTTAAACTCCAACCAATTTTTGACATGCTTTTCACATTTTTAATAAAAAAATCTCGATATTTTTTGAACGCACGGCATATCCTGAATTATCCCTGAATTATTAAATTATCGAAAAAAAAAGTGTAAATATACAATGCTAGCTATATGTCGAAGCTCTCTTACAAAAATTAACGAAATCGATCAATTTCTTCAACCCGTACATATGTATGTTGAATATAAGGATCTTCGAATTTAAGGGTAACTCAATATAGTATATATAAATTAGTACGCGAGATACCGCTATAAAGGGCGAATAAATAAATTTAGGATAATGTGGTTCTAAATATAACAGAAATGTTGAAAACTATTAACCTCTTTTCATAGCTCCCACATATTCAAAACGACACTCTGAGTGACTTTAGAAAACATTTAAAGGTCAAATGTCAACAAATTTAAATATACATAAATCGTTTTATAAAGGAGTGACTTTTTCACTAGGCAAAACTACGGTATATACAATTGTTAAAATCGGTTGAAATCTTTACTCAGCCTAATTACTATAAATTCTTGATATTTTTATGAATTTATATCTATTAATGTTAACAAATACGAAAAAACAAGCGAAAAAAATTAAAATTAAATTATAGAAAAACGAATTTGAAAAAGCCTCCTTCCAAGCACTCAGCGAAGCTAAAAATACAAAATTATTAAACTTTTTCATGTTTTTAATACAAAAATTATAATTTCAAAAAAGTACAGTTATTTTTAGAAAACTAGAATTATACAATTTCATAAAAAGAAACTTTTTTAAACTAAGTTAGTTAAGTTAATAAAACAAATTTAATTTTTCCATCAAAAATGTCACTTGCACTGTTAAAATATGATAGAATTAGGGATTTCTCTATTTACTTTGTGTTTAACAACAACAGCGGCACAAACAACTGTCTATGTACATTGGAATATATATAATGACATATACAATGGCATCCATATATATATATACATAACAAATCGCATCTACTATTACCAACTCGAATGGTTACTCTTCACGCCACCCCATCCCCGCGTTGTTGTTGCCGCCATCAACAACGGTGTCATATGTTATTAAGCTACTTAACGCTCAGCTCCGATCATAAAAGACCATAAAAATCTCACATTGTATATTTACACAAGCCGGTCGTTGCGTTTCGCGGGCATAATAAACGCTCGCTCATTCATTTGGAATTTGAGGAGACAACTTGGCTTTATCATTTTTAGCAACAAGTCGCGCGACTTAGCGTTTTACGAGTATTTCCTATGTGGTTATAGTACAGATGGCGCTAACAAATAATATTGCTTTGTAGGTATATACGACTCATTCCAGCCACCAGCTATACTATATTTCTCATATTATCCATGGCATTTAGGTTAAAATTTACATTTTATGTGGCATTGCTGGGGGTTGTGTACATATTTGCGAATGCAAAATAAAAATAGCGCCGCACGCGACCGATATTTTCGAATACACCTGACAGCTACTGTATAGTTTACAATCGTCTGCTATATATTATGATCCTGTTGAAAATGGTTATTCGGTAATGAGTGGACAGGTATTAGCAAGCTATTGAGTAAAGGATGCATATTTATTTGGCATGAAAGTGAGATTTAGTACATTATTGAAGGATTCTAAATGGTTACAGCAACAATTATTTTCGACGTATTTCTATTTGCTGAAAAATACTCGAGTGTCTACATGGCGTATACGTAACCTTCTAACCTGTCTATCGGGTATTTAATAATAATTTTGACTTAATTAAGAAAAATTATGTTTAATTACTATACAGCTGTTGTATTTAAAAATAAAATCCTTCATTTGGCATAATAACAATAGCTTATAAACTATATTGACTTCAAATAGCCTTGCTTGCATTAAAATATCATGCGATATAGATCTATATAAAATTCAAGAATCATTAACACAAATCAATAATCATTACAAAAATTGATATAATTTTGCTTCTGAATTGATTTATGCTTTAAAAATTCTTTGTTATTAATATTTATTAGACAAAAAATCCTTAATTTATATAATTTCCTGCCCTTTTGGTTTAACTTCTAATCCATAACATCATTACCGCGTGCATTACTTTACAATTGTATGATTCCATAATATAATTAACAGGTTTAGAACTCACGTTAATGGAAAATAACGGCAAATAGCGTCAAATAATGGGACAAATAAAGTATTAACATAACATTCCAACCTACTAATATATAGCATTCGTCTATTTGACATCACGTCCGTCCAATGGCTGCTGGCTATTAAGTACAGTTCTAGAAGTGCGCAATAAAGTTGTCAGGTTCATTTCCATTTATATTATTGGTGGTTGGTCGGTCGCAAAGGCGTCACACACGTCAAGTGTAACATCCAAACGAAACCTTGACTATAGCTTTATACAGTATACTATATAGGCATTTCAGTTTTCTTGCTCTCTCTCTGCCTCCTTTTTCCCCATGAAAGCATTTTATTTCGGGACACATTGTAAAATGATATTGTTTTTCATAATTAGATACAGCACCGTAGATATGCCGTGTAGGCATCTACTAGCTATCTCTCAGGTACGTTGAGGAGATTATCAACACAAAGACGAGATGCGAAGTATTGCACATTGTCGCGGCGCAATGTTATGTACAATTTGCCGTTGTTGCTTGTGTTGTGTTTGGTGTATACATATGTATGTATATTATTTATTTGGCGTACCTGGAATGAATCGGGCTATGTATCTCCGTGGCTTATAATCTTTGTTTTTATTATTTCTGCATGTCTACATACAAACATATACACTTTCATTTTGTTCCAAAAATGATTTATTTAGCAAATTAAATATAGCATTTGTTTTTTCTTTTAAAATACTTACGCATGCCTGTTGCTACTAACTAGATTTATTTTTATTATAATCTATATTAAGTGTGCGAAATGTGGGCTGAAACTATATGTTAGTGGGTGTGTATATCTATAGGCGTCTGTATGTAATACTGGCTGACTTTTAACGGCATTTAAAGTAAACATGCATTCAAATTAATAAATTGAAAGTGAAAATTCAAATTTGTCAAATTTGGTATTCTTGACAATTGAAAGTTTCATATTAAAACTAAAAATTAAACCTTACAAATATACGGTTGAACTCCTTTTTGCACGGTTAATTGGGACAGTAAATTACTCGTGCAAAAAAAATCAAATTTGTATATAAAATCACTATTAGGACCAACCACCGCTAGATTAGTGTAGCCGCTATTACAACAAGAAAAACTGTAAATCTATAATATGACATCGAGGAGCCACTTTTTGAAGACAACCGGCTGAGCGCCGCTGGCCAATTTTTGTTGTTTATAGTTTTATTGTTTTTTTGTACGCCTCCTACGAACACAAATGCGGTCAATCAGCTGTAACATACGTTTACTAAGGGGTTTCCCGGAATTTGTTTGTAACAAAAATAAAGTTTGTAGCCTAGAACCGGTTGAAAATTCAACGTGATTCACTGCTTCGGACTCAATATGTACAACAACGCACATATGTACATATGTATGCATGAGTGTAATTAAAACTTAGTAAATTTTCTGCGCTGCTGTTGCGTCGAATTTTCCCATGAAGCAATTAAAACCGCTCTAAGCGTTTTAACGCACGTGAAGCTAAGTTTATAAACTGTGGTTTCTGTGTAAGAGAAGTTTTAAATTTTCTTGGAAAACATAAATAGTTGTAAATGTCAACTCTAAAATATAAATGATCACTTAATATAATGAAATGTTTATATTAAAATAAATAAGACTGTACTCATACTAATTTACTTAAAATAAAAAATAATAATTTAATATGAACAAAATATATGTTTAAAAAATAATAATTTACTTAAGATAAAAAACTATTAGATAATAAAATGTGAACAAAAGGTTTTAAAGACAGCATATATTATTTTTATATATATTTCCTCTGTTTTTTTTTACAATTTCGCCTTTATTTTTATGATCAGTATGTATGTATTTGCAAAAATCATAATTAATTTCCAATATAATTAACTTCTATAAAAATATTGGCTCTCAAACACTACACTGCTCGACAAACTGTCGATATTTTATTCGATAAATATATTAATCGTGATCAACTCGCAGAGCTGCAATACAAAGCCGTTAAATTATAATAACTATTAATAAAAAGAAAATTTGAAACATTGAATTTTGGTTTAGCACTTGAAACAGAAAAAAACCAAAGCTTATAATTCACAGTCAAAAAATATGCTATTTCTATTTTAACAATAAAATTTAATATTATAAAATTAAATTTTAGAACTCACATAGAGCATTATTATTTTTTATCAATCACTTACGCACAATTTCCATATCAATTATAGAAAAGAACAGTACACACATGCTTGTTTTATAAACGCGAACACTTTTCAATTTTATTGAAATTTCCGATAACGCCTGCATTTATTGCGTACACTTCAAATCATATCATATCACATTCATTCATTCATATCAAACACCATTTAATTCTGTGATTATTAAAATGAGTATATACATGCATATGTGTACATTAGTTGAATTCCATTTCAGATTTGCTTATGTAACACAAAATCCTTATTTATTATTTTTATCCATCTCGCGTACAGTTTTCCAATATTTAAAGCAATAGCGTGAGCCAGCCAACAATTAAGCAAAATCCGCCGTATGGTGCAAAACGAGCAAACTGTTTATCACCAGTAAATGCACGATAGTATAGAGTGCCGCTGAATAAGAATGTGCCAGCCAACAATAGGCTGCCAGTCTTTTAAGTAAAAAAAAATTAAGCATTAGTTTATACTTCTATTTATCTACAAATAGTTTGCACTCTTACCACAGCAGGATATCTAGCCAATGGTACACTAAGTAGCGCCAAGGAGTGGAAGAAATGGAAACGATTGGCCGTTTCGAAGATGGTTTTCGTCTCATCCTTTTCGTGTGTTGGATGCAATTTGTGACTACCAATTGCACCGAGTATAACTGCGGAGGCGCCGCTTAAGCCTGCTAAACGCACGAAATATTGGTTACGTCCTGCCAATTTCCATAGTGGTGGGATTGCGCTGCCCATAACTTTTGCGGCGACTACTTCGGTTGAGGCTTTTACGGAAGACGCTGTAGAGCTTGCAGACTGCCAAGAAAATATAAATAATTTTATATATAGAATTAAAAAAGCTGTAAGAGATTCACTCACCGTTCCGCGGGAAAATATCGATGTTGTGCTGGAAATTACAGCTTTACTCACGGGATTACCAATGGTAATGTAATGCAAAGTGTCAGTGATTGCCATTTTTGTCAGTTCGATATATCTGCAATCTTATGTGTCTATCTTTTTCAGTTTGCTATATATTTATGTTATCCTCAGTTGCATTCAAAAAATTGCGATTTTTATTATGTGACGGTATTATTTAATTGAAATAATTTTTTTAGCAATTTACACGAAATTTTTTATTTAATGGAACACAAAATAAAGATACCGGTTTTTCGATTATTTTCTTTTGTCATTTATTTGAGAGTTCAGCACAGGGATGCCGATATAAAAATCAAATAATTTAGTTTCTATTAGGGTGATTTATGTGTTGTTATACTAGTTTCATCTTTTTTATTATAAGTCTTCGCGTGAAGTTTATACATTATTATCCTGCACTTTTGAAAAATAAAATAAAAAATAATATATGAGGCATAATAATATAATTTTATAAAAAATTTTGAACATGTCTGACTGTATACATTTTAAGATCACGATATATTATAAAAGATCCAGCTATTGTTTTATCTACGGAAAAAATTTATTAACATCTTATAACCATAGATTTTAGAAAATTGTTTAAATTTTACAATTTTTATAAATTTATGATTTTTAAACTACTTTCGGAACAAATCCATTTTAGGAATCGGTATCAAACAAACGATTAATTTCTATTCGCCGCATTTATCAAAATGGTTCCTGAAAAAGCGAACTCCATCGACTCGTTCATTCGGTTTTTTCCCTTCACCGATATTACTTGATTTAACTACAGGTAAGCGTAATAAATTTTTGTTGCAAAATTAATTTAAGTTTTGTTTAAATATATAAAATTGTTTGTAAAATGAGTATCAATTTGTTAATTGCATACTTAATATATAATTTAGTTTTATATTATACATTCAAAATCGAAATAAAAATTAGTTCGTTGAGAGCCCACGTGGCTTTACTAAATAATGTGAAATAATGTGAATTAGAAATTATTAGAATTCTGTGATGATACAATTTATCTTCCTTTTGCGGTTTCCTCCAGAAAGTTATTTAGCTTCAGCTTAGTAACTTAAAGATGGCTTAAAGGTGTCTGATTTGATTTAGAATCTTAACACACTTAGATCATAACCTCAAATATATGACTAATCAAAGTATGTGTGTTTGTTTTACAGAATGGCGGACGCAGCTCCAGCCCGTGGTGGTTTCCGTGGAGGATTTGGTTCTCGTGGTGGCCGTGGAGGTCGTGGACGTGGTCGCGGTCGTGGCCGTGGACGTGGTCGTGGAGGCAAGGAAGACTCCAAGGAATGGGTTCCAGTTACCAAATTGGGTCGTTTAGTGCGTGATGGCAAGATCCACTCATTGGAAGAAATCTACCTGTACTCTTTGCCCATTAAAGAGTTCGAAATCATTGATTTCTTTGTCGGCACAGCTCTCCGTGATGAGGTATTGAAAATCATGCCTGTCCAGAAACAAACCCGTGCCGGTCAACGTACCCGCTTCAAGGCTTTCGTTGCTATCGGTGACAACAATGGACACATTGGTCTTGGTGTTAAGTGCAGCAAGGAAGTAGCTACCGCTATCCGTGGTGCCATCATCTTGGCTAAATTGTCGGTTGTACCCGTACGTCGTGGTTACTGGGGTAACAAGATCGGTAAGCCACATACCGTGCCATGCAAGGTTACTGGCAAGTGCGGTTCCGTATCCGTACGTTTGATCCCAGCTCCTCGCGGTACCGGTATTGTGTCGGCTCCAGTCCCCAAAAAGCTTTTGACTATGGCTGGTATTGAGGATTGCTACACTTCAGCTCGTGGTTCAACTGGTACTTTGGGTAACTTCGCCAAGGCCACTTACGCTGCTATTGCCAAGACATACGCTTACTTGACTCCTGATTTGTGGAAGGAAATGCCTTTGGGTGCTACTCCATACCAAGAATTCGCTGACTTCTTGGCTGAGAAGCCCGGAAGTGCTCCTCGTCACCAAGTCGAAGCTTAAATGCTATGAAAGTTTTAACTAACTAAGAACCAATAAATATTAAAAAAAAAGTCAAAATATCTTTTTATTCTCTAGATTTAACCGAAATCGGTTGCTGGAAAGTTAGATTACATTTTAAATATATTTGGGGAGATATATTGTGGGTTCGTGATATGTATAGATCAGTCAGGAGATGTTAAATAATGCTATGGAATGTTGAAAAGCATCTTTGAATGGTTATAAATCGGTGTAGTATCATTGCCGACGCTGTATTGGAAGCTCTATGAAATAAGGTAAATAGAATAGAAGGAATGATGGAGGATGAAAATCACGAATAGAGAGGAGCATTTAAATGTAGTAAGGCTAAATAGGAAGAAATTATGTTTCTATATATATAACTCAGTATATATTTACAATCTTGTAACACAACACAACTTATTGGGCAACCTAACCTAAAAACGACACTCTTCGGTTGCATTATAGCAACGTAAGACATTCCAGGGACTGTTCCTGTTAAGAGGAATTCTTCCGAATTGATTATCTATTTGGGTTCATGGAACTGCAACCAATGCGTCCTTCTTTTTAGAGGGTGCTCATGCTATAACAGACGTTCAAATTTATCTTAGTTGATGATACCCAAGCATGGAACACATTAAGCACCCTAACCTACCCTTGCGACGTTTTTTCTTGTGGCATTTGTTAAAATAATTTCAAAAATCATGCGTGAATGATCTACTCGCTTCACAAGCATTATCAGAGTGATTTTTAGCACAATGATAAATCTCCTCATCCCGTTAGAAAAAATAATCCCCATATAGAAAAATAAACAAAAATTTGAGTTTTTAATTACTTTTTTTATTGAATTGCTTTTTATTTTATTATTTTGTTGACATTATTTAAAATCATAACCTGAAAATGAAAGAAAACAATTTATTAGCGTTTATTGTAATAAATGTTTAACATAAAATATTTATTTGTTTTATATCAGACAATCCTAGCCATCATAAGCGAACTTCTGGTGGAAACCGCAAAAGGAAAAGCCAAGTGTATCATCACTTAAAATTGAATATAAAAACTGCATGGTAAAATACACACCTTAAGTTCATCCTTCCAAATGTCTTCGTAGACAATTGCTTTCCAACAATGAAAATACCTGAAAATGAAAAAGTAAACGTTAATTATGGTTCAACACCAAATAAAAAGCAATGATGAAATGCTAAGTATCAGACGTCCTAACCGTCATTAGTAAACTTCCGGTGGAAACCGCAAAAGGAAAAGCCAAGTGTATCATCATTTAGATTTAAAATTAATTTAAAATATTTTAATAATTACCTCTTTCATACACCACAGAACACGCCGTTTTTGGGATGTTGGTTGTTCACGTTTAAATGTACTGAAAATAAGAAGAATACTCATATAAGCATTTAACATTTCAAATAAAAATTTCATAGAGAATTAAAGCAATCAGTCCTGTTGAGCTTGAGTTGTTAATCCTCAATAAATATTCGGAAGCAGAGTTTCATCATAAAAGAACTATGTGCAAAATACAATTACGAAAATACTAACCTTTTACGACGGCATAGAGTGGCAATGTTGGATCGTTAATCATACAGTCTTCACGAGCATCTAAAAATAAAAAAAATATGTATATTAGAAATAGTTCACTTTATGCATTCATTTATTACATTAAATTTTCTGATCAGTTGATGCTAACTCATTCAAGATTTATATCAGTACAGGTCTGTGTAATTTTCATCAGAAAATTTAAAAATTTAAGTGCAGGAATATAATTTACGTACCATTTAATACGAGACCCATTTCGATAAGGGTTCATCGTCATCTGCATATTTCAATGTTAATACATTTTTATCCATTTCAATTATTTGAAGCAATAATCATAATCGTCACGAAACTTTCATAATGCTATCATCAAATTTGGGTTCTAGCACCTTTTCCTAAAATAGACGAAAATATAAAATTAATATACATATCTACTTTATATTTTATATAATTAATTGATGTAGTATTTCAGCGTTGCCGATTAATCATTTGCCTTGTATTCCGAGTTGCAAACTTCAATGAAAGATACAAAGAAGTTTGCGATAAAATACAAAACTCAGTCTCGTCATCTGGTATCATCAACAAATACTTTACAATTTTAAGTATAGAACATAGAAATATAATTACCATTCTAAAATTAAAGTCACTTCTTTGAGCAGCACGCTAAGATTTTAAAAGATATTTTTCGTGTGCACTCGATGACGTTCGAAATGAAAAAGACCGAATTTGCCTGTCAATTCCTGAAGTGCAATTTTCGGCTGTAAACAACGAGTGAAAAGCAGCGAGTAAGAAAAGCATCTAACTTAACGAATTGCAGCATTGCCATCATCTGGAATAAATTCTAATAAAATGTAAATACATTTAAAACAAAAACATATTTACAAAAATTAAATATAATAAAATTTAATATTATAAGAATATTATATAGATGTTACCCTTTTTTCTATACTAATACTACACTAATTATTACTAGCAATCACTTAATACAAATATATATGTATATACCTTAAGGAAATGAATATTAAGATAATTGTTAAGTTTAATTAAAAAAAAAAATTATAAAATTTAAATATATTTAAAAGTGCAATAAGTATAAAAAGTGCTCTTTAAGAAATAAATAAATTTTTGTCAACACTATAAATGAATATAACACCCCAGCAAGTCATGGGTACTGAAACTCCAACACATTCAAAGAAATTTTAATAACACCACTACATACACACATACGCAACAAAGGGTAAAATGTGCATAAACATTTAACTCAACTCTTCTCTCATACAGCACCCTGAATGATAGAAAGAAACAAACAAAGTTCTCGCTTTTGAACAAGTTTTGTTTTGATTTATATCATGGCTGCTTGTGAAGTATTATTTTGCGTGTTTTATTTAATTCAGTGATCTGCAGCCTAATTAAAGTTTAAATTTTTGAAGCACGCATTTTTAAATAAGTAAAACGTAAAATAAAAGTTTTCTAAAGCCAAAATATGGAATTGAATAGGGTGATACAGAAATACTTCATTGCACTGTCAATTCGAAGCACGCAATAGAAGCTACGCCAACAATGGTCAACATCAATGGCGAAACCATTTAATACGTAAATAATTGTTGAATATAACAATATTATATTGCCTTAAATTCTAATTAATTTTCCACACAGATATTTCAAACCTCATATGGCGCGTTAAAGGTACGCAAACTTATTGGTGTCACTTATTGTACCAGCGTAGAACTTTCGAAGCGATGGAATATGTGCTGCAAGCAAATCCGAAACTATGGACGCAAACGCTGCTACATGGAACACAAATAATTCACACACCAGATATTACGTTTAATGTCATTTTTTTGCGTGCAATTAAACCTTTTGGTCAACACAAGCACGAGAATTGGAACGACATGGTTTAGGTGCTTTTGAAACCGTTTATTATCACGACGTGTGTCAACTGGGTTTTGCCAATGAGCTAGAGGGCAAAGCAGTTTCAGTATTTTTGAGCTTACTGAAGAGAAGTAAGTCTCTTTTCACTTGGCCGTGCCATTAGCAGCTAAAACACAGAAATTAAAGGGTAAATTTAAGTGAATGTTTGTGCTCATAGAAATTTAAAAACTTTTTGTATGTTTAATTAGGAGGACTTTTTTGATTCATTTTCACCTTGTATTGAGGAACCATAACGTTGTTATATCGCTTTACAAGGACATAAATTCACCGAAATTAGTTCAATGGAAATACTACAGCAAGAGCATGGATGTTAAGACTTGAACGGTGCCGTGTTAGATTTAGAATTCCTGAAACATAAGGTAATTATTACCAACTTTTATTACAAACTTTATAAAAATTCTAATACTTTATATTTTATAGAAACCCTCCTCCCAGATGAATCTAGTACTAGTGAAATTAATGAAAGAACAGATCTTATAAAAACTCCGAAAGAAACCAAAAGAGTCCTCACATAATGTGCGCAGCTTACACTTCCAGACCGCACGGGGTATTTGACATTTTCCACTCTTCCTCCAGCCTTTGTCCGATAGCAAAAATTGTTCAAATATTCATTTTCACCTACTTTATACATATGTATATAGTGTAGTACGATAATATATGTATAAAGTAAATATAATAATAAACAACTAAATAGCATGATATTTTCAATAAATATGTAATATAATTAATGATTTTGTTATTAAATTCTCATTTGGGATTTTGGTAGAACTAACCGAAAACAGAGGGTATAGTTTCTGGGCTTTTGTGGGTCGCAGTACTGAAAGTGCACGTGGAGTTTTGGTTCGCAGTATTGGGTCTTTCATCCGTGATTGTACCAATACCATTCCCCAAATTGTGCAAGAGGTATATATACATTGCTAAATGATGAATGTAATGTGCAAGAAAGGGATGAACGATCACACGTACACAATAGTTTCGGGTACTTTTGTCAATTCGCCCTTAAGAATGGCATAGAAACTTTCATTGAAACTGCGGGTACCGCTCCCTGGCATTTCACCGGAGAATTCGCCGGTACCTGTCTTGCAGGGACGTATCTGTTTTTGCTTCACAATCAGCTGATTAAATAAACAAATGCAAATTTTTTGCCGCATTCCAATAGTTTTGTTCAATAAATTGCTTTAGTACGATATTAAAATAATTAAATTCGTTCCTTGGACAAATAGCTAACGTTACATGGACGGTGCAGTATTAAATAAAATGTTGTGACTTCAGTATTTGGATAATATTAGAAGATTGCTGCTTCAAAATTGTACTTTGTGCTCTGCCCTGTTAAGAAATGCATCAATCACCAAGTAAGCCAGAGTCTCGATTGGCTGCAATCACTTTCTTCGCGAAAACACATCCCGGCGATGTGTGTGGTAGCAATGGTTTACCATTAACGCCAAACTCGATTGCGATATTAGGACGCGCTCAACGGCTCAAGGATTTGAAACACCCTAATTTGTGTCAATATTTAGATTTTGTGCGTGGCAAACATGGTACGTATGCAGATTACGCCCACTTTTGTATACATCAAATAATATATATTTTACACATGTAGAGCGCACAATCGTGGTATCTGAGTACTTTGGCACCACCTTACAGGATAAGGCACGAGATGCTTTACCGGAACCTTTGATCACACGTATTATTATACCAAATTGTTTGTGCACTTAAAGAGCTGGCTGAGCATAATTTGGTAGTACATAATTTGGAACCGAAACATATACTCTTGGATGACTGTGACAATGTAAAACTTTTCAACTATGGTTTATATCATATGACCAGGTGTGGCGATTATGTGCCCTTTCCAATCGGGTAAGCAGTCAAAGAATATATTATTTTCATTAGTTTACTTTTCCAAAATTTTATTTTATTTGAAATCAACAGAAATGTACGTTATATGCCACCGGAACGATTTCTTGGTGCGAAGAATAACATAAAAAGCGACATTTGGTCATTGGGTATGATTGTGGCCGAACTTTTACTCCAAACAAGATTTTGGCCTAATATGAAAATCTCGAATATAACGCGCAAAATACTTTCATTTTTGCAAGTGGGAAATGTTTTTGAAAAAATTGCACGTGAACACAATTGCCTGGGACGATATGCGCAAATCAATGAAGAATTACGCTCTTTAGTCGAACTCTGCTTAAATGTTGCACCAACGAAACGTCCACTGCCAACGGAACTCTTATCACACGCGTATTTTTCCAATGACCTCAATACATACACATATACGGAACCACCAAAATCAAACGTTTTACTATACCGTTGTCCACTCGAACAGATTTATTATTGGTGGCAACTAGCTGGCGGTGATGTACAGGCTGAATTGAAAAAAGAAGGACTCATACGTAGCGAAGCACCCATTTTGGCCATACCGCAAATAGTTTGCCTCAATGGCGCTATTGTTGGACCGAAACGCAGTCAGAGCTATCTCATGGATGATCGCGTGGTGCCACTCAAATTGCATAATCTCTTCGAGAAGCTCTGCAATCTACCGGCCATGGCATATTTTCCGCTAATACATTCACCGAAGTTTCCACACAATTTCGGTGCCGGCATGGAACAATTGCCACTGGTCATACGTGAAAAAGATATCGAATACCAATTTTACCGTGTGCGTCTATTCTCGAGATTATTGAAGGTGAGTTAGGACGTTAGGCCAAAGGGTCGAACTCCACAACAACGGAGTATCTCATTTAGATAGCGTAGACTGTCCTCTGTAGCACCCTTTCAACTACTGTATTTTAATTGTAGGGTTACCCTTACACGAGTGACATGATACGCAAGGAAGCTGCCAAAGATATTCCACCTTATTTGCGTGGTCCCATTTGGGCTTGTCTGCTCGATGTAATACCGATTGGCAGTTATGAGAAGATCGACAAGTTTACCCCCACTTCCACCGATCGTCAAGTGAGTGCTACGTAAAATACAATATTGTTGCCTCTTTTAATGTAATTGCACCTACAAACAGATCGAAGTTGATATACCTCGCTGTCATCAATATGATGAATTATTATCGTCGCCGGAGGGTCATTGCAAGCTGAAACGTCTTTTAAAAGCCTGGGTAACTGCGCATCCACAATATGTGTATTGGCAGGGTTTAGATTCACTCACAGCGCCATTTCTATATCTCAACTTTAATAATGAAGGTAACTGCTAGCTTATTCAATAATTAATATTTTAATTTGCGAATTTCATCTAATTTCCTCTAGAGCTGGCGTTCCTCAGCCTCTACAAATTTATACCGAAATATCTGCAATGGTTTTTCCTGAGAGACAATTCGGCGATTATTAAAGAATATTTGTGTAAATTTTCACAACTCACTGCATTCCATGAACCAATTTTGGCCAAGCATTTATCGAGCATCAATTTTATACCCGAGCTATTCGCGATACCTTGGTTTCTCACTATGTTCTCACGTGAGTTTTTCTATATTCAAAACGTTTTTTTTTTTAATTTCAGAAATTTTTTTCAATTTTCGATAATTTTTTTTTAATATTTTATATATATTTTTTTGTTGTTGCAGACGTTTTCCCGCTCCACAAGATAATGCATCTCTGGGACAAACTCATGTTGGGCGATAGCTCATATCCACTATTCATCGGCATCGCTATACTCAAACAGCTAAAGAGCACGCTGCTCAGCTCGGGCTTTAACGAATGCATTTTACTCTTTTCCGATTTGCCGGATATCGTTATGGAGAATTGTGTCTTAGAATCGCAAAAGATGTACGAATGCACACCGAAAAGTGTTTCGCATCGTTTGCATGTGTTGCGCGAAGAGCCGTTAACGGAATTTGTAAGACCCATGCATATACAAGATATGTGTTCAAAAAATAACGGGAATTGTAAAAAATTAAAAATTCGCGGTTTTCGAGAGTTTGAGAAGAACACCAACCCACGATTGGTAAAACGAAAGAAATTTTTTTTTTTAAACGAAAATTCCCGTTATTTTTTGAACGCACTTCGTACATTCTTAAAATAGTATATATTTGTTTATAATTGCTGTTTTTTCGCAGGATATTACGCCTGACGTCACGCTGGCGCATTTACAAGCCGAACTGTGTCCGCGCATTAGCGCCAAAGACTTTACGAATCTCCTGCATCACGCACCGTCTGATATGTGCGCATTGGATTTGCGTAGCGCTGTGGAATATTCACATGTGCGCGTGCCACATAGCACAAATGTGCCATTTGTGGCGACACAATTGTCCGAACCGCGTCTAGATGCGCTCGGTGTGCCGCAATTGGAGGAACTAATACAGGGTCGCATTGTCATATGCATAAGCAATACGCACGAGCATGCTGTGCAGGTACGCGCTTTGAAGCTTTCTACTCTAATGCTGTAATGCAGCTCAGTTTCTTTTCAGTTCTCGAAATTTTTAGTGGCATGCGGTGTGTTGCGCGTTTGCATCTTGCATAAAGGCTTCAATATTTTACACACAATCGAGCCAAATATACTGATTTCCAATTAACATTGTCGTGGACCTGCGTGTGCCGAGGTGTCTGCTTCGTGGAATACCGACATTTGCATAAAAAGTGTTTATTTTTTTAATGTATTTTGTGAAGTTAGTTAAACTATGTAAACTCGACTCTCTCAAAGGCTTGATTTATATAAAAAAAACGGGTTTAATTTACTGTTTACTGTTAACAGTATCTACTCGGCTGCTTCAACTAAATTATTACGAACCAATAATTGTTGTATATTATATAACAATTATGCATTCAATCACGTGCTTGCTACCGCCAAGCAATTTATTTGTAAGCCTAAAAAAAAACAAGAAAAAAGTGTTTTCTTTTACTGTGGTTATTACTTTTTATTCCTTTATAATATTGTTTATTAAATATCTTTTGCTAAACGTATACTAAATATATATAGTTAATAATTACATTTATATTAACTAAATAAAAAAATTAAAAAAAACGTTTATTATCTCTTATATCCTATATAATATATGTAAGTTTACATATTTGCTTTCAAACATATACATATTTATCAAAAAATGAAACACACATTTTATATATATACATATAAGTATATATATAGTATATATACTACACTATATCTGTATATAATAGCTAAAAGTACATATTATAAATTCCATATATACAATTTACTTATTTTATTTTTAGTGGTGAAAAAAGCATTTTCTAGCGTTCAGTACTTTTGCTTAAAAAATAGTGAAAATTTACTATAAAATAGTAACTACTCTGCCACAATGACCCAACCCAACTAGGTATACACAGACACATAAAAAACGCTAGCAGGTGGTCTATAAAATGCGTTTTCCTTGAAGATTACTACACTACACTACATTTGTTGGAAACACACACGAGAGATATGCTGCATATACAAGCTTCATACACAGCTGAGGAGTTGCAATCGCAGTCTGATAGTCTGCTTAAAAACTTGTGCTCAGACTGAATCTGGTTATGCTTATATTTGTAGTAAGTTTGGGGATGCTTCAGTCATTTTGGCATTTGTATTCGCTGAGTTGAATTTGCAGTCGGAGTCAAGCAGCACACATTTTTGGAGGTTTCTGGACATATAGTTTTTGAAATTATGAACTGTTATCAAATGTATTCTCTATGGTTTGATATAACAGCTTTTTGAGACCACAAATTATATTTTATATATATTTTTTATAAATAAGCAATAATTAGACTGATTTTGAAATATCTGGTTGCTACTGGTACGGAGTTCTCAATATTTGATAATCATTTTCAATGTTTATTCTTATTTTTGAATAAAAATCCAAATCGGTTCCCGTTCGTTGACAAAAAATAGTTTATATTTTCTCCAGCATTGAGATTGATTTTTTTAGTGGGTGGAACTATTGCAGATTTGACATTGGCTTATTCGATAATTTTAATTTTTTCATTCAATTCTGTCTATGTGAAGAATCATTCTCTGAGACTTATTACAACTTATTTTGACCGAAGATAATTTTATTTTATTCTTTTATTTTATTTTTATTAAGAGCTTGATCCGATTGTGTATTTAAGATTTCACCAATTTAAAGAACTCACTTGATATATAATTTTGTGTGTGATCTCAAAAAGTCTAACGTTAAGTTGAGGTTATGTATGTGTGCACTTATAATTTTAAAGTTTTATTTATTATTTATGCTGCGATTAAAGCGATTAACAGTGCAATGCATTTCATTTTGGCACCAAATTGTTCATTTGAGTAACATCTGGAAATCATTTATGTACTTTGATGTACGTTTTTCATACACTTTCATGCAGTTGTGGGTTTTGCATGTGGGTAACTGTTGCTCCAGTGGGATTGATTTTGATTATTTTTTTTTTAATGTGGAATTTATGGAAAGAAAATGTTTGCAGTTACTTATAAAAAAAAAGTTTTCTATATACATACATGGATGAAGCTAACGTCCAAGCTGTACGTCCTAACGATAAATTACATAATTTCTTTAATTCAAAATTATGAAACGAATATTTTTAAACAAATAAATAAAGAATAAATTGAAAATATTCATCCAATCGACGAATTACATATGTTGCATGAATTAAAATAAAAATATATTGAATTTTATGTTTTCCATGACAATTGTTTACATATACATATTATAACTGAATTTCATGGGCTTAAGGGTTTAGGTGGGTGGGTTTCAGAGGTTTTCACTACCTTAAATAAAAAAACAAAAACAATTTTTTTTGAATTTACTATTTTATATTTTTAAATTAGAAAAATTTTGTTTCAACTTTTAATTTGAAACTGACGTGGTCTGATTGGCGAACTTCCAAATGGTCTATCTCTTAGTATTTTAATCGAATCGATTTGAAATTTTAGGAGAATATTGGAAATGTTTTACACTATTGTTAAAAGACAAAAAACGAAAAATGGATTTTTTTTTACTTTCACCCACCTCACCCCTTCATTGTGCTGGATTGTTGTTGTTACTCACATTAATTACACTATTTTTTATTTTTTTTCTAATGGCTTACAATGCGCTTCTTTAGCACAGCTCCTTTCAAAATGTTTCTCTTAATTATTTATTACCATGTATAATTTTTCAAGTGCTATTTGTGTGTATTTTTGAATTGTATGCCTCGTTATTAATTTTATTTATAATTTCATATTGTCACGCACCTTTCGTTTCGTTGGGAAATGCAGTTACCAATGAAAATGTACTAATAAATTAAAATTATTTTTTTTATATAATGATTTTTTTTTTAACTTTTTTTTTATAAAAAAATTTGTTTTCATAAAAATACGAAATTATATTATAAAAAATAACAAAACCATTGTTGAATATAAAAAAAAATAAAATAAAAGTTTTATTTAATAAATTTATTTCAAATTTTTTTCTTAAATAAAATGTCTTATTTTTATAAAAAAAAACAAATGATAAAAAGTTTGTTGAAATATAAAAAAAGTAAAAATAAAAAATTAAATAAACTAATATTAAAAAATATTAAAATTTTATAATTTGAATAAGAAAAACTATACCTTATACAAACATATTTATTTGCAACAAAAGAAAAACAAATTTGTAATTATGTTTGTTCATATTTTATTTCGGCTTGTTTACAATAGAAAAAAATATTTTCCACATTGTTAAAAAATAAAAGTTGCGTAAATTTAAATTAATTAAAGTCAACATAAAAAGTAAATCTATTGTAACTTGTTCTTGGCTTTGTTTTTTTTCGAAAACATTTTGTTTTGCTTACTTCCAGCTTTACAAATACAATTACAAAACTTTTAAATATAGTACATACATTACAAACGAAAAAAAAACACGATTTTTATATAAAATACATATTGCCTAACTTTCATACAATAAGAAGATTTACAGAATATCATTATAAGCATTTACATATACATATATTTATAAATTTTGCCACATTTGTTAATAGTTCAGCATTGCGGTTGTACAAACAAATATGTGCTTGAAAAAAATAAAATGAAATAACAAAAAATAAATAAAAGAAAAGAATAATACAAAAAAAAATATAAAACAAACATAAACAAAAAATAATTAAAAAAAAAAACAAAAAATTAAATTAAATTAAAAAAAAAAACAAATAATTAAATAAAATAAAATTAAAAAAAAAACATCAAAAATGAATAAAATAAAACAAAAATAAAAACTAAAACTAATTACATAAATTATCACCTTGCAATATTTTACAAAATTTATATAAAAAAAATTTCATAAAAACAAATTTGTTTAATACAATGATCGTGATTATAAAAAAATAAAAATGCATTAAAAAAATCAAAAGTTCGTCTGTAGCTGCCAATAATTGCTATTGTTACATTCACTTAGCCAAATGCTATGTTTTTTTGTTAGCTTTAATTGCATACTTAATTATGCATAATATATGTATGTATAAGTATAGCATTATTTTTTTTAATATTTATTATATTATACATTTGATGTAAAAAAACTTTACACATTGCTTTATTTCGCACATTCACTAATTAATTATTTAATTAAGTGTTTTTTTTTGTTTTTAAGTATAAATATTTTTTAAATATTTGTTCCTTTGTTGGCGAGATTCTTCATTAACGTTTACTGCTTTAACGCTCCATCATGGTTTTTTTATATTGTTTTTGTAATTCTTAGCAGTACGAGTACGTTTACTGTTGTCCATTTATTCCCTACATGTACATATTTATATATACATATATATATTTATTTATATATATATTTATATGTGTATGTTTATCTCTTATGTAAATTAGTATTCTGCTAATTTATTTATTTCTTTCCAATATTGATATTCATTCACTTTGAGTTGCGCTTTCACACATTCGAGTCTCCAACGGTGCATTAACCGTTTTAGTTTGCTAAAAATAACTGTTCTGCACAATATTGCGTTCGCTCCTTCTCTCTCTTATTGATCAATTTAGTTCGTAAAGCGTCATATTTTCATTTGTTCAGCTCTAAATATAGTTTTTTAAAGTATTTAATTTGACTTTAGTTTTAGTATTTTTTACATTCCCGACTCCGCGATGCCTTCATCATCTGTAAGGAAGAAGCGAAGATAATTCAAATTAATAAATATGCAAAAATAATTGTTATAATAATAATATGTATCGGTTATAGAATCATGCGGATATTTTTAATAAATATTAGTTGGGAGTTAAAAAAAAATTTGTTCATTTTAAAACTTGCCAATTAAGGGTATCGAAAATAAAACTAAATATAAATATTAACATTTATTTTTTTTAAATAACTACTTAAAAAAATAAATAATATTTTCTTAGTATATACTGGCTAGGTTAAATTACATTTCATTTAAGGCAGTAGTCGGCTTTACTGGCTTCAAAAAATCGATTTTTTTGTTTTGTTTTAAATCTCTTCCAAAACTGTCCAAGAATATTTAAAATTCCAGAGGCCAATTCGACATATTTTCGAAGCTAGAGCAGTTTTAGTGGTCGAGTGTCGAGCAGGTGCGAATGCTCAGGCAGACTTTAAAGCGCGTTTTCTCGAGTTTTCAAGTGTTAGAAAACGATGCCGGCGATAGCAAAAAGAATATACATATGTACGATCGAAAAAAACCAAAGTGATCTAGCTTCAGTACTAAATCGTCCACTCAGTATAACAATAGCGTATAATTTTTTTTTGGGTTTTGAGAAAATCGAGTTTAAAGTTTTTGTCAAATCAGATGTCTATTAAATTTTTGAACATGAAATTATACACCATTTTTTCCAATGACATTTTGACCCACTTTGTGGAAGTAGCTTTTGACGAAATTTTGACCAGACATAGAATCAATGATGGAGATTCTAAATATGCAATATTATATTGTTATATTGAGGGGACGAAATTATCTTCTATTTGAACTAAAAAAGTTGGACAAAAGTATTATTTAAACTACTTGTTTTGCAACTTAAAGTCATTTTTTTTCTTAAAAAAGTGAATTTTTTTTTCAAACTCTGAAAAAATTTGGAATTTTATAACTTCTTCGGTATTTTTTTAGTTCATAAAGAAAAGAAACTTATAAAAATTCAAAATAAATTGGTTCGACTGTTTCAGATGCATCGCACGACCTCCATCACCGGCACCGATTTACAAGTGCAGACTCCAGGCGCTCCAGAAAAATACTTACAACTTTGAAACAAATTTCAATATTTTTTAGTAATAAATATTGTTTTTTAAGCCTTAACTATAGTACACTATCGTCTTAAAATTCCGTTTACCGTAATCATTTCCTTCCCTTTCAAAAAAAAAATTGCTAAAAAACGCTTTTTTTCGGCTTCTAAAGCAGACTACTGCCTTAAGATTACTTCATTAAAGAAATACTCTATAACTAGACTAACTACTCATTTGTAATCATATACGATTACCAATACAATTATCCGAAAAAGCAGTAAATTTATTTTAACTATGTGGACTTTTCTTGAAGATAAACGACATATTATTATAGGTTCGGGCGGATACTTATTTGTAATCATAAATACCATTACCATTACAATTATTAAAAAAAACATTCAATTCATTTCATCAAAGTGGACTTTTCTCAAAAAAAAAGTTTTTTTTTTCCGAAAAAAGTTTTATAAATTTTAATCCATAAATTTTATAGTAAATCTAAAAAAAAATAAATATTATATATTGTACATAACATACATTGTATAAAAAAGCTAAATACCAAACCAAAAAAGCTTTTACAAATATACATATTTACAACAACAACTAATGTTTAGTAAACAAAATCAACAACAAAAACAAACTAATTTATATAAATAAGCTACAAACCCAAAAACGGATTGGCGTATATGATGCCACCGTTCTCACCAACACCACCACTACCAACACCATTCAATGTTGTTGTGCCCTTAACACCAGTTTTACACAGTTTTGTATAGCTTTCGCCTTCACCAACCAGTGTCGCTATTTCGTCCTCGTCATTGCGCGTATTACAACTTGTGCCCAACAACTGATCATAGCAGCTAACATCCGTGCTAATCACATCCGCCTCGATGTCATCGTCGTCCTTTTCCAAACTATTGCGGTTACTACCCGCCAACGAGCTGTGCATGGCATGTGAATCCTCATAGCTGCCGCCACCACTGTCGTCGTTGGCATTATGCGGCACATCAATGTGCGTGCCATAGACATCGTCGAAGAGGCCATCGTCCTCCTCCTCCTCCACATCTTCATCATCCTCGTCAACATCGAGTGAGCGGCGTCGGAAGACATCATCATCGAGGTCAGCATCATTACCCGAACCGGAGCCACCGCTACCAGAGCCGCCGGACACCGATGCGGAGCCACCGCCACCACCAACACCACTGCCATTTGTGACAATCATTATATCCTCTTCGGCAAAGCTCAGGCGCACATTACCGCCACCTGCGCTGCCACTACCCGAGCTGCCATTGCCGATGACAACGGCGCTGCTATTGCTAATACTGCCGACTATACTGCCGCGTGGCCCGTTGCCCACACCTCCACCACCACCGCCACCATTGTTGGCACTGTTGCCATTGTTGCTGTTGACCAATATAATCTCGTGGCTGAGACTGTTCTTAATATCACAGGAAGACGCGCTGAAAGTGATCAGCTGTGACTTGCGTCTGTGTTGGAGCGTGTGATGGCCGTTCATGGAATTATTGCCACCGTTTGTATTGTGATGATGATGATGATGATTTCCTACACCGCTGCCACCGAGCGTATTGCTGTTGTGCACTACATTGCCGCCAATGCTGATCACATCGATGGCGCCCTCCCCCTTACAGATCATCGAACTGGGTTTGTTGTCCACCAAAACGATAACCACGGAGTTGTTGTTATCGTTTTGGCTAATTGAATGTCATCTGTCCACGGAGCCGCTATCGGTGTACATATGAGCGCCACCATTGAAGGAGGAGGTCATCGAGGCGCTGTGTGCCGCACCACCAAAACCGGTTAATGGCTGTTGATCGTCGTGTATGATGGCGGCGTTCTCATTATCGATCTCCTCCGCTTCCTCCGGTTGCAATTCGTGTCCTTCTATAGTTGCAATCACCTCGCCGTTCTCATCCAGTTGTTGTTGTTGCTCTATAGTGTCAGCGTTTGATGTGCAGTTAATTGTAAACATTTATTTGTGTTGTTTTTGTTGCACGTGTGAGCGTGCGCGTAAGTTTTTATGTAAATGTTATGAATGGATTGTGTTCCACGTTACGCAGTTGTGAAAGAGAAGAAATTTTCGTATTTGTTTGTTAGTTACAGCGTATAACCCAACACCTCCTTAGCTTCGTGGAACAAGAATTTGACGTCAAAAGTATGTGGTTAAATAATTTGTTAGTGAAAAATTGGCGAAAAATGTAAAAGTTATTTTAAGAGCTTTCTACCAAAAAAAAAAAAAAATTCTCTAAAATCTAACTCTAAACAAAAAGCTCGTTCTCGAAATCTTCTGAAATTATTTACATTTTATATTTTTTTACAAGAAACGGTATCTCTTTTTCACAATACTTTTATATTCCAAAAGCGCTTAAGACAATATTTAAGTTACTACTAAAAGCTCTTCCGAAGAAAATAGTTAGACTTTCTAATTTTTGCGCTAAAATTGAAAGCTTGCGGAATTATTTATTTTTTAAATTTGCTTTTAATGAATGATCTTTTATTGTAAAATGATAATTTAAGTATGCAAAGCTTTAAAAGCTCTCTGGCTATGTGCTTCAATTAGTCGGTGCTAAGCTTGGTTCGGCAAAACAGACATCCAAAATAATTTAATTTTTTAACAGTTTTTCTAAGCACTTTTACATTTTTCGCCAAAAACAACACCAAAACCAAAAAAGTATTGAAATATTAACAAATTAAAGCTTTAGTTAGTTTAAATTACCAAAAAAAAAAACGGCAAAAACACGGAAAAAAGCACTTACCTTCATAACCTTCATTATCGTGAATTTCTCTCGCCGGACCTACAATATTCTCCTTACCCTCAAGCACAGCCAGCAAACACTGATGAATGCAGATGTACTGCTGTTCCGTTTGCACCATCCAGACGCGTTCTAAAAACAAAGACAAGGAAGCATAAAATCAAGCTTTAAATAATAAATTAAATTCAAATTGAAATACCTTTACGCATGGCATAGACAATGCCGAAGATATCGACAAAGTCCGAAGTCTTTATCTGCTGCAGTATGCGATCGAGCGTTATGAATGTGCCGGAGCGACCCACACCAGCGCTGCAATGCACGACAATTGGACGTTGCTCGGAGCCGATGCGATCACGGAAGGCGCGCACGAAGCGCACCAACGTTTGTGGTGGATTCGGTACACCGAAGTCGGGCCAGGTGGTGAAGTGGAAGTGACGCATAATGCGCTGTTCGCTGCCCTGTTTGTGATGAAGAAAGAAATGTATATAAAATGTAGAATGCAATTAAAGATCATAGATCGTGTACAAAAACATACCCTGCACAGCATGAACTCCGTCATGACCCAATCGGCATAGTGACTGTCATTCAATATTTGCACTTTGATATCGCCGTAGAAGACGGGCACCGTATCATTCGGCCAATACTGATCACACTTCTCACGGCCCTTCTCAAAGCAGCGCGTCAACATCACAATGGCACGTGAATTACTCTCCCAACACATACGCCAGAAATCGTCGCGCGTCGAATGCAGTGGACCCTGTGTCACAATGAATTCACGCGGTGAGTTGTGACCTGGCACATAGTTGGCATTTATATAGTCCGAACCCTCATCATCGTCGACCGGCTGCAGTTTGAAGCGCGAATGATCGTAAGGTAAAATGTTGGTGAAGCGATTCTTGGGACGATTACAAGGTAGATCCGCGAAGGTGCACGACTGGTCGCGACCAACATGCTTCAGCTCTTCGAACTCCTCGCTGAAACGGAAATCCGAATCGGCCGACATGAGACGATAGTGTTCGGCGAAATTCTTTATTAAAATCGGACGATTCTGCTCGATTACACTATCCGGCAGCGACATATTGTCGTTGGCGCGTGAATCTTTCGTAGCCTTTCGGCAACTGTTGCGACGACGCTTAAATGCGAAGAGTGTGATGAGCAGCACGAAAATGATGGTTAGTGGCACGGTGATGGCGACGATCAACGAAGTGTTGTCTTGGTCTGTTATGTATAGAAAGTTAATTTGTAATAAATGAGTTTGAAGTTATGTTTAGTAAGGAGAAAATAACGGTATTGTTCGTGCGTACGGCGAGTGATACTTACCAGGCGAAATCAATAGATCTTTAGAAAGATATTTTTGTGTAAGACATAGTATAGATAAAGCGTATAGTTTTTAAGGAAATTTGAATTTAAAATGTCATAACAAATATGTTAGATTATAATAATAATATATCTAAAGTATTATTCTTTAAATTTTTGAGCACCGAATCTCTCATCACTCACCTGTTTGTATGGGGAAGCTGTAGGCTGTGTCTGTGAATTTGTCGGGCGCTGTGAAGGCTCTCACTTTCACCCGATATGTAGTGCCGGATTTCAGCGGTCCATTGCAGTAGCCTATCTTACGATTATCACAGTTTTCTGTGCCGATAGTGAAGTCCTCTACCGAACGATTTTCGAAGGGATAATAGGGATCGATGGCTTGATATGGCAGCCATACACTATAAGATTGCACGTCGTGCCAGCTAGGCATCTCCAGACCAGAAGCATTTTTAGTGTCATCCTCGGCAACGATGATTGTATACCAGCGGACCTTGAAAAAAGAACAACATATAATGGTTTTAATTTCACGATATCCCTAAATCCATAGAACTTTCACTTACCGGTCCATTTTGATCGGAGAAATAGTTTTTACGGAAGCGTATCTGTATTGTCTGCGAGCTGCGATACACCTCGGTGGGCACCACTTGTGTGGCTGGGCGTGGCGGTGCCAAAATCGGCATGGTTTGCTTGTATTCACGCTCCGGTCCGTAGCCCACAGATGTTTTCGCTTGTATTTTAAAAATATATGTCTCGCCCGGTTTCAGGTTGCGTATAGTGCCACTGACATCACCAGACTCGAATTGTTGTGTACGCATATCGGTGGCGTTGTTCACATTCATGTATGTGATGGAGAATTGGCGTATGACACCGTTGGCCTCACTCGTGGGCATCAACCATTCAAAAACGATTTCACTTGGTTGCACATCGATCGGATGGAAACGTTCCACACGTCCTGGAACTGCTTCGTTTGTGCTGAAGCTTGCAGAGAGTGGTGAGCTGCTGCGTAACACCGAAGATTCGGTGCCCGAACGCACCACAACGGTGAATGTGTAGTTACGGTGTGGACGTAGGTCGGCGATGGTGATTTCATTGCGTGTGGTTATATTTTGTGCGAGTATATTGTCAGCGGTCAAGTATTGTACATCGAAATCATTATATTCGCCCTTTGGTATGTCCCATTTGAGCGAGATTTCAGTGTCTGTTATGTTGGTGGCATGCAATTGGGTGATCGGTTCGGGGAAGAGACGATCTTGACGTTGTATGGGTAGACTGGACACACCACCGCTCACCGTCCAAACAGTGATGTTGTATAGGCGTCCCGGTATCAAACCGGTGAAGGTGACTTTGCGATCTGTGTCGTTGGCCAACTTCTCTTTGTCCTTTATCTCCGGATCACCGAGTGAGAAACGGTAGATGTCGAATTTCGAAGACGATTGTGGTGTTGGTGTGTACGATAGTGTTATGGTGTCGCGTTCATCCTCTTGTCTGTCATTGACAACAACCACCTCCGACTGTATGAGTGGCATGGTGCGTGTGGAGAGGTGTGTGGTGCGTGAGAAGATGCCATAGGAAGTGGTTTGTATATCGAATTTGTACTGTACACCAGGCATTAGGTCGCCGATCAATACGCGCACGGTGGAAGACTCGTCTATTTGCAAGCGTAAAAATATTATAAACCGAAAATAATGAATCTTAAATTTTTCACCTACCAGATTTATTCTCAGATACTGTTTTAGTTTGCGCCTTGCTCGGATTTTCTGTGGGCCACCACTTTAGTATATAAGACTCGACGCGTCCCTCGGGTTTGGGCCATTCCAGTGTGATGTTGCGCGAATCCACCAGAGGTATAATATTCGAGACCTCATTCGGTGGTACGGTATAAACGACTTCTTGTGGATTGGGACTCTCAACTCCAAAACTCACGGTATTCACTTGTATGGTGTACTTCTCACCTTTAGTCATATCGGTAATGTCGGCCTCAGTGGCGCGCACACTGGGTAAATTAATCCATTGTTCTTTGGTCTCTGTGCGGTAGCGCATCGAGTACTCCGTGAAATCGCTATTCTCTGGGGGTGCCCAATGCACTAACACAGAGTTGCTGCGCACCGTTTCGATGGACATGTTGCGTGGGGGATTGGGAACTACAGGTTTTGTACAAATAAATTATATTTTCATAAATGTTTTATTTTAGTTGAGTTTGTACTTACACACTGCTTGGAAATATGCGTGCGGTTCACTTCGTAGACCATGACTAACGGCGAAGACCTTAACCTCATAACCGGCGCCAGCATGCAAATTGGTGATGACCAAACGTGAGTCCTTTGTGTCTATGGTACGCACCTCAGAGGTGCCATTGCGCGAATACAGTACTTCATATTTCTCCTGCTTGGAGTTCACATCACTCTTCCAGCTTATATTTAGACCGGTGCGTATACTCTTCAGATCCTCAATGATGGGTGAGGAGGGACGTGTTACCACGAAAATTGTAGTCTCATTTGATTCCATTTTCTTGGAAACTGCCTGTACGGATAGCGAATAGTTGCGACCCGGTAGCAGACTCTCTAGGATAGTGCTTGTGCGATCGGTGGTGAAGGTACTCGCGTCACCATTGAAGGTCTCCAGTTCATGATAACTGAGTGAAAAGAAAAACCAAAAAAATTATAATTAGTGCTGAAAATATTTTCGAAATTCTCTCGAAGTCTTACGCAATGCGGTATTCATCCTGTGTGCTCGCTGGATCCGGTTCCCAGGTGATACGCATCGTATTTGTCTTGTCGTCATTGAACGAACGTAAATTATGCACTGGCAGTGGACGCAGCGTTACATCACCAGCTGCGGGCCATGAAGTCACCTTACCCGAAACGGTTTTCACGATTACATTGAATGTCTTGCCCGGTTCGGTGATATCGCGAAAATCAAAGTAAGCAATGGCATCATTATTTCTCGATACAGTTGATTGTCGACGTGAAGCGGCCAACGATACTTGATATTTGTCGAACTCCGATATGCCTTTTGGCGCTTCCCACAGCACACGAAACGAGTTCGACGTTATGTAATCCTTATCGAATGTCACATTCAACGGTCGTAACGGTACAGTGCGATATTGTGCGGTAGTCGGTGGGGAGATTTCATCTTCGGACATCGTTTGCACGGATATATTATAAGCACGACCGGGCACGAGACCTTTGAAGGCCGCTTGTGCTGGACCTGGTGGTTCGCCCTCCTTCTCTACATACAACACGCTCTCCAGCGCATCCGGTGGTTCGATGGACACTTTGTAATGTGTGTAAATGCCGGCGGGATACGGTGGTTGCCACAGCACGAGCAGTGTGGTCTCGTTACGGAACCAGACAATGAATTTACCAGGTGTATTGGGCTCTGTTTAACGAGTGTGGCGTATTACGAGTGTTGTTGGTGGGTGGAGTAGCCAATGAAGGGGAAATAAGAAGATGAGTAGGTGAGTAATGATCGAAATTCATATGCTTAGGAGTATGGTTACAAATATATGCGGTTACAATAGCAAGCTTAGTAGAGCGGCTTGCAAACACATTCCAACTATTTGTGATATGCATATTTTAGTGTGGAGATATTTGTGGCATGCATGATATGTGTTATGCCTGATGAATGTTAATATTTTATTTAAATATGTTTTAGTTGTTAGTAAGAATATATGAATATACTTAAGATAGTGTTAAATTTTGTATTTTTTTTGCGATAAAATGCAGATAAGTAATTTAAGCAAGACAATTTTGAATAAATAATGTAAAATGTGATAATGATAGAAATGCTTTTGGATCCATTTTTATTTTGATCTGGAACTCTTCTGTTTGAATATAATTCCGATTCATTTTAATCTTATACTTTCGGTATTTTTGGGAAGTTAATGTGGATGTATGTAGGTCAAATTTAACAACTTTCATATATGTAGTTCGGGAATGTAATGCTCTCCAAGAACTGAAATTTGTAAACTTTGAATTCTGCTTTATCCACTAGATGGCGCTGGAGTCGAATTGTTAACAAAAGTTTATGGTCTAATTTGGGTCATATTCGAAATATATACCAATAAATAGTCAAGGAAATTTTAATGTTAGAATTTCTTCGCTAGGTGGTGTGAGAGTTGTATTATTGTGCTTTTGATCTGATATAGTTTATAATGTACAGAGAAGTGAACCACAAAAGTTTCGATCTAGTGGGTCTGCCGAGACTACAGAATATCGTTAGAAACTATTTTAGTGAATTTATTTTTTTAACTTTTTCTGAATTTTCTTCGAATTTCAAGTTGTCAAGTTCAACTCACTCGGTTGGATCGTGGACGCATTAGATGATGAATGGCTTTCAGAATCAATCCAACAATAGGTAAAAATCATAAAGCAAAAGCTCAGTCAGGGTATTAGGCTTCTTCAAGACCAGTGAAGGATAGTGTCTTTGTGAAAAATCTTTTTCTCTTCCAATTTGGTCAGAGGTAATCCTGGACATACCATCCATCAAGGATAAACATGATCTCAGATGATAAAAAAATTATATTTTTCTGAAAATTATATTGACAGATAACCAGGGATTCCCAAGCGGCTATTTTTTATTTTGTCCGTCCATTTTTTTTTAATTTTTTTTTCGGGAAATAGAAGCTTGTAACCTCATTCTTTATAAGAAACATTTCAACATAACATTCTTGTACATCGCTCTTTAAATTAAAAAAGTGCTCTTAGATAATATTTTTGCAACATAATTATATTTAAATTTTAGTAAAATAACATATATACAATCATTAAGTGTAGCATAACAGTGCATAAGCCACATAAGCAAACTACAGAGATTTCATTGAAAGTATTTAGTACCATATAATATTGTTTAGTTGATAAGACATTCACTTCAGTATATATAGTATATATTTATATGTACACACTCTATAGTTAGATAAATTAGTGCATGTTTCGTAAGTGTTGAATGTTACCTCGCAGAATTTTTATATCCAGCAACTCTTTATGTCGTGTCCTTCTACCTTTTAGCAGCGTAATGAGTAGGTATTAGCAGAGATTATAGATTTTTATAAAGGTTAACACATTGATTAATTATATTATGTATATATGTATTTAGATGTAATTTAGTCACAATTGTGTTCAATTCAATTTGATTATTAATATAAGGATAGGGATAACACTTTTTAGTAAGAACCATTAACAAAGAACCCGCAACCAACACCAAAACCTGTTTTTTTTAATTTCTTTCACTATGCGAAAGCTTTAATTGCGCGAGAGCAACAAAGCGTGTTTATTAAATTTTAATATTTTTCTTTAAACTCCCCTTCCCTTGCCCTAATATTCCATTTAGTAGTAGCATTTATTGGGACGCAATTCATCCTTGTTTCGAGACTTACTTGTTGTGAAATTTCGACTGGTATACGCCACCGACTCCTTGTTGTCGTAGACGGTGTAGGCTTGGACCTGATATGTGGCGCCCGGCGTCAACTCTTTGACGCTGTGCTGGAATGTATTATTCACGACAAATGTGCGATTGTATGAGCTGGAAGCACCGGAGAGGCCGAGCACTTTGATGCGGAAGGAGGTGTAATTGCCCTGGGTGGGTGGTGACCATGAGATGATTGCATTCTTGCCGCTGCGCACTTGCACGGAGAGATTCGATGGCGGATCGGGCGCTGTAAGAGGGAGTGGGGGAAAATGTGTTAATTTTTTTTTTTAAATGTTTGAATAATAGTACTGTAAGAATAATAGAACTCCTTATAATGTTTTCCTAATTACATATTAGAAATTATATTAAATTTTCCGTACAAATAATTATGAGATTTATGGTTTTGAGGTTCTGAATTGTCTCAAGAACAGGTTGAATTGAACTATTTTTGCTTTGAAAGTCTAAAAAAAATAATTTGATAATTTATTGGAGTGTTAAAATGTCCTCATTAAAGGATGTTCCAGCGAAGTATTCATCGAAGAACTTCGTTAGTGATCTACTCGGCCCAAAACTTTATACAAAAAGAGTGAAAATTATAAGAATCTCCAGTAATTATTTTGAAACACGAATATCTAAAATATGCCACTTAATTAATCAAGTCTCACGTCCTTAAATTCATCATTATATACATATTTCACAAGTCAATGAATACAAACCTTACAAACCAATGTGATATATTTGAGCAAACACACCCTCTAGCCTAATACCTAGTGCTCCATATTTGCATAGTTGAACACACCCTCCCAAACCTTCTTTTTATATGTGCTATATACATACATATGTATATAAATAGTGGAGCATTACATTTGTTACTGTAAAATATTTGTAATGGATATGCCACCCTCGAGTTATGAAAGTTTTCCCAATTGTCATTTATTAATTGAAAAGTTTTAAGGGCATTTAGTGACTGTTTGA
Source organism: Zeugodacus tau (assembly GCA_031772095.1). Lineage (NCBI taxonomy): Eukaryota > Metazoa > Arthropoda > Insecta > Diptera > Tephritidae > Zeugodacus > Zeugodacus tau. The sequence continues at coordinate 67,765,123 of CM062650.1, read as the reverse complement.
CATATAAAAGGGAAATAGTTTACTTATCTCACTGACAAACCAATGACCACCGGCAGGTATCAAGCAAAAAATATATGTGACTTCAACATTCATCAAGCAAAATGAGCAAAAACAAATATTGGAGGTCAAAATTGCAGCAGCAATTCGGTTCGAAAACCTGCAGACCATGAGTGAAGCTCTAATTGTGAGATATCAGAGAGTACCAGACATACATACATAACTAAAAGGATTTTTTTGCAATCAGAAATGTGTAATGTTTGTAAATATATATATGTATGTGTATTTGCTCTAATTTCCAACTTGAATAATTACAACTTCGTTGATACTATCAGAGTTTGTTTTCACAGGCTAATAAAAAGAAAAAGTAATATTATTTCAACACAGGGATGAGCGGCAGTGTATGTATATTAAATGAAGTCGGTAAATACATACATATATATATGCATATCCACACCTCTGTGGCAATAACTAGACTCAAATAAATTATGCCCGTGGGTAATTTACTCAATGCAGTTGTAGCGACGCTCGGTGGGGACTTCTTTTATACATACTTAAGTATGTATGTATGTATGTGTATTTGCTATGACTATTCCTTAAAAACCAAAAAGAAGTTGGAAAGACTTAGAACTTATTTACCAATTTACCAACATGAATATATGTTAGTTTATGCTTTACAGGGAAGTTTCTGAGCGCTAAATGGTCAGCTGTTGGTGGTTGCTTACAATATTTATATGGGTGTGGTACTTTGACGTTGCCCTTAGGTGTTAGATCCGTAGATAAACAACTTACTACAAATAAATAACCATAAATTAGAGGTTGTTGAGAAGTAGCTATTCATACATGTATGTATTTGATCAGGGGATGTAATGCAGTCTGAAGAGGAATTTTAACAAAAATAAATAAATAATTTCAGTTTGCCGAAAATTCCAAAATAACAAAATATATATATATTTTTTTGTAAATTCTACGGAAATCTAGTCCCATTTTAATTTTTATTTTTATAAAATATTAATAATTTGAAAAATAAAAAATTATATTGCTGGATGGGCTAATCGAGCAATGGAAGTAACATGAATAACTGAATTTATTTTTTCTATAGGTCTACAACTTTGCTTCCGCCGTTTTTTGTAAATTTAAGGCTTTTTCCACTTAGGACTGCCTCACCGTACGTATCCGAAAGCATTGAAAGTGAAGTTCGATGAGCCTCAGCCGCACTTTTCTTGGAATTTAAAAAGAAAAGCAAAATTTCCCGCAAATGTCGAGAATTCGGCTCAAAAAGTGACATTTTCAGTTGAGAATAAGTTTGGGATGCAAACAGATCTCTACAAATATTTTGTTGGGTTAATGTTGACACAAATGTCCAAGATCGATATAAAACAATCGATTTAATCGACCAGTGCTTGACCCTAGAGACATCTATTGGAAAACTGCGGAAGCAAAGTTTTTCTCCATAATTGAAGTAGTTATTTACTGCTACTGTAAAAATTCAATCAACAAAAAGAAGGAAAGATGAAAGTACAGACAAATATTATTTCCCAAAATTAACAAATTTTCAAAACCTTTTCAAAATAAAGGACCTTGATTATTAAAGTGTATATATAATATATATATATTTATCTCTGTGCGTGTGCCAATTGGCTGAGTCAAGCCGGACGCTTTGATAAATTATCACTTGAAGTAGTAACGGCTAAGTGTCTCTACTTGGCGGTGAATGCAGCGCCTTTGTTACAGAAAAACAAAAGCAAAAGTACGTTAAAATTAGCAACTTAACCAGAAACTTTTCGCCAGAACATAACTCATACGACCTGTCCAACCAAATACAGTAGGCGCTAACTAAATGGAACTAATGAACACAAGGAACTCAGACATTTTTGAAATAACTAAGAAAAAGCTGGAAAATATCAGTATTGTTGAGACAGAACCCAAACTAACTGTTTTATGAGAAATATGACCAATTAATTCTTTATTGGAATTATTACTAGGTATGCGTTGATGATCAAGAATTACCAAACCAACAAATATTTGGTTATTATTTTCGAGAGTCTACTGTACATACACGTGCTTTGCTGTATGTTGGTTTCTTTCTAACAAACAGACACTGGCAAAATTCGTAACTTCAGCCAGCGTATTTGCCCGAAAAGCCGCCTAAAATGCGTGCTTTGCAAATTTACAAGTTACTGCTTACCAAAAATAAAACTAGTCTACGGATTTGCGAACTTTTGGCGGAAGCAATGTCGAGAAAGTTTTGTCTACACACAAATCTACGCTATGGTCATTGCACTCAATTAACACTTTGCTGGGCGAAAATAAAAGAGAAATTAGTAGCAATAAAAAAGTAGCAATTTAGTAACTCTATGGCATGTCGCGACATAATACTTAAGGTTTGAAAAATGTAACAGCTTCGCTTTTGGAACTTTATAGTTTTTGTTAAGTTTCTACTTATGTCAGAATTTTAGAACTTTTGTGCAACATTTTAAGACTTTGGAGCCAAAGAAGTAACGAGATCTATTTTAATTCGTTATATGAGACAATAATAGCGAATCTTTATATTAAACAATTTTAAAGAGGGAAGCGAAGAGCTTCAAATATTTATTATATAAATACCTTACTTTCTATATATTTTTGAAAATGTCTACCAATTCGTAATGCCTCCACGATTTTTACTTAATTTCGACAATTACATAATCCTCCAACAACGGGAATGACATAAGCAGCCAAGTGCGAAAAGAAAAGCTACGCCACCACAAGGGAGCGTAGCAATTTTAATTTCAGTACTTTGTTAAATTACAGCAATGGCTGTTAAAAGGCAATTTTCATAATTCTACACACAGAGACAGGCATTTAGAAGCGTAATGAGCACTTTAAGCAGCGCGCAAAAACACACTTTATGGGGCCACTGGCGTACAGGCAAACGCAATTACTTACAGTGTAAAGTTAAAATGCGTTAAATTTGTACTAAAGCGCTACACTTTCGAAACTTCTGAAGAGGGAAGACTACTCATTTCCACCGATTTAATGTGGGCAACTTAATGTTGCAGACAGTTACATAGGTGGTCTGAGTGTGGAACATGCTGTGGGTGTCGGCTGCTTCCGCTATTACGATCATTAGGCTGTGAATAAATACCCGTAAGTGCTTTGACATGTCTGTGACACCTGTCAAATTGACAGTTAAGTACACTTTGTGTGCTTTAATGTGTTGTGAAAGTTTGTAGGAGGTCAATATTAAATATGACAGTTTAGAAAAATACGATTAATTTTTTATATTGTTTAAATTAGCATTTAATTTGTTATACTTTATCTAAAATCTCTGAATTTATCTAAAAATCTCTGAAATCAATTTATTTTTCTTCTTTATAAATTTAGCATAATATTATTCCTTGATTTCTATCGGAAAGCAACTAAATAACGAAATTAAATCATAAATGCCGTATTCAATTTCGCTTTGAATGCTTCGGTCTCGCTTTACTGCTGCAAAAATCATAAATAAGTTCCACACAATAAACCCCTTCGTGTTGGGATATTTATATGTTTCCAGAAAGCAATTAAAAATGTCTAGCGACAAAGGTAATACATTCCCTTTCATTGACCGAACACTTAAGCGTTGTCCTCAAATACAGAATTATAATATATTTTATTGGAGGATATTTTCAAGTTGTTAAATGAAACTTTGAACCACAGTGAAGCTTCTAAAACATTTTAGAGAATACTGAATGACCTTTAGAACAAATTTATGAAGAGAGAATTAATTAAATTAGTAATTGTCTTTACTTATAACTCTCAAAGGTCACCTGAAATATTTTCATTAATTCTAAAGCTCAACATTTTCAAAAATATTTCCCAACAATTTTTGTACCACCTTACTATGTTTATGTTCGCTCACCTGTGGTAATTGTCACCGTCCACGATAGTACGTCTGGATGCGTGTAATTTGTATAGTACAACCAGAAATTGTACTTGGTGCCGGGCAGAGCGTGCGAGAATTGAATCTCCTCGCCAATCTCACGCGACGGTATTGTTGTATTGGGCGCTGGATCACCGTATGGCGGACTGTAGTCGATGCGATAGAACACATTGTCCAGCCCTTGATTATTAGGTATGCTTATGGCTAAGTCGGCACAAAGTACACTCTGTAAAAGAAGGAAAATAGAGGAAATTAGTGTTGATTGTATAAATATTCTCAAAGAGACTTAAAGGGATATTATAATATAATGTGAGTTCTCATTTATTTATTAAAATAGTTATATAAAAAATATTATACTAGGTTCACACAGCATTTTTAGATGAGACAATTAAGTTATTAATTGTTTAGTGAATGTTAATGTTCACATAAAAAGATTACTCAATTAACAAATGTAATTGACTTTTGACAATTATTGTTTTTTTCGACTTTTTTACTTTATTTCAATCAGTCAATTACGTTTAATTAAGTCAATTAACAAATTGCTTAAACTTCAACATTTGTATGTATAGGGAAATGTTGCAAATTGACTTAATTAAGGGATTGCCTGAAGCATATACAATTAAAAATGTGTATAACAAATTGAGCTTAATTATCGCCTGCACAATTTTTCAAACAGTCTTTTAAACTAATCAATTAGCTCAACTAGTTAATAATAATATGATAAAGTTCGACTCAATTAAGACTTCATTTCATTGTAAAAGCAAAACTTTTCAACAAGTGAATAAGCTTTTTAAACAAACTAATATATAGTGTATTAAGTCGATCTGCAGCATACGCTTTACAGAAAGCACATTCTAAGATCAAAATCTAAGATACACCCGAAAAAGCAGCTTAAGTGAATTCCTTACAGTCGAGTCACATTTTTAACTTTTCCATTAAAAAAATAAACAAAAAAATTAATAAAAAAATGTCCACCAAATTCATTTGCATTCCGAAAGGGAAAAACGCTACGGAAGTGTATGAAAGCGATAGCAAAGAACTGCAGCAGCAACAACTTTTTCAATATTTTAGAACTTCACCGTTTTTGGCATGAAATGGAGTCGAGATAAGCGTGTGATTGCTCTAGCAGAGCTACACTGAAGACATTCAAATTCGCAAACAATGCCAGCAAAGCGAGGAAACTGATAAAAATAATGGGTTTCAGTTTTATTTAAAATAAAAAGAAACTAAAAAAACATAGTTAATTTGCTCACAAAGAGGCTTTGCAAAATTATTCTGAGCAGAAAATTGCTTATTCCTAGATTGGGAGCGGCGGGGAAGAGTACTATGTTTCGTACTTTACTTACACGAAGTGCTTTTGTTTTGTCTCCGAAATGTGTATTTGTTGCAAAGTTGCATGCTTTTTAATGGGTTGCTTTTAGTCGTCGGATGCCTAATACATATGTAGCTCCCTGCCTGAGTTCTGAGGGTTCTATATCCACAGTTGTATGAAATGGTTTTAGTATATGTTAGATGAAGTGTTATTTACTTCCCAGTAGTTTTAAACTTGCATATAATTATGTAAGAGCATCAAAAAATTAAAAGCATGCATGAGATATAAAATAAAGTTTATGAAAAGTTAGTGAATATTATTGAATAATTTATTGGCAACCAAAGAACTATTTTCACTTATCATTGGCGTCGAACAGACTAAATAAATACCGACTGAAAAGGATTTTGAATTCATATAGATACACTTACACATTTTTGGCACTCTTTAACGAAGAGTTATTTCCTTTACGAGTAATCTACGAAAAGCAGATCACATACTGGTGCTTGTACTAGGGTGGAACTGACAACTTTTAACTTTTTTAGCATATGTTTAGGCGATAAAATGAAATTTACAATGAAAACTCGGTTAAAAATTAAAAAAAATAAACGTTTCAAATTGTCCTTTAATTAAGTCAATTAATAAATTGTTTAAACTTCTACATTTGTACGAATGGAGAAAAATTTCTAATTGACCCAATTAGAGGATTGTTTGAAACGCTTCCGAAATGGATATATACCACTTATTCAGTTATAGCTTGTGCAATTAATAATATTTACCATATATATTGAGCTCAATTAACTTTTTATTTACCCATAATAAATTGAAATCCATTAATATCTATTTTATATAAATATTTCGTAAAATGTTTCATAACTAATTTAATACGATGTGAACGAAAGAAAACAAAAAAATACATTTCTTCGTAATCAACGATCTGCCCTAATGTCTATCTCCAAGCTCAGAGTGTGCAAGGATATGAGTAAACGATGATGACAGGCTTAATATTCCATTTGCAAGTGCATCACTCGTAGTTATTTATTTTGGCATGGAATGCAGTGTGATTGGCGCTGTTCTTTTGGCCAAAAACAGTCAATATTGAGAGGTGGATATACGAAAATTATTTCAACAAACATATATGTATATATTGAACCACGTAGCAAATTGAGAAAAATATAAAATTTTAAATTTTAAAATTTATTTTCAGTTAATAAACACTGGCAGACAGGACTTGTGGGTCAAAAAATTCGACAGAGTTTTTTATTATTATTAAATGGTGTATTTAAATATAAATGCTAATATCATTAAATAAGAGTTATGCTCCTAATTATAGCCAAAGTTCTTTAAAAGTAATTTTTGTGTTGCCTACATTTAGGATTAGAATAAGTATCAGTACTTTACCTATTAAAATAGCGATTAATTATATTAAAGTTACGATAAAAATGGAGTGTAAGGTCAGACAAGAATTTAAATTTTTTCATTGCAATAAATTGTAGAATTTTTTATAAAAATAGATTTTTAGACTCTTTGTTTTTACTTTATCCCCCTTTATTTAAATACTTTTGAAGACAAAAAAATTATAATATTTCTTTAATATGAATATCATAAAGCTTCACAAAATATAATGTAGCAACATTATGCGGCAAATGTCTAAAAATTCTTGCCTACATTTAGGCGAATGGGAGTAAAACTATCATCTATTTCATACTATTGCAGGTTTAAAAATTTTATGATTGGAAACACAAACAAATGAAATGCAATTTCGTTTTCACAACACATCGTTAACTGCATGTCTAAAGAAGGCGTTTCCGAGTTTTTGGTTTGTGCGGGTGATACCACTGGTGGTGAATGCAGGAAGTGGTTTTGCTAAACATTGATTTCTGACTTTGATAACATCACATACACATCAAGCATATTTACATGTAGAGACATGCATTTGCATTGCGAAAAAACACAACCCGTATGTTTGTACAACTACGGATTGACGCCTACGTAACAGACTTGTGCTGTCGGTTGAACAGTAAGAAGGCATATCAAAGGGCACGAGTGCAAACAATTCTGAAAGGTTGAAATGTAACGGAAGCCAGCAGACCTCTCTTCGTGTAACACAAATGCACATTCCTGTTGCCGAAAAATCCAAAAAGGAAATATTTGACGAAAATTGCTAACTGTATACGATGAGTAGGTGTTGGCATTGAAAGTAATCAAAGGATTGCTGCTACGGGCGGTTGACTAGAAAAGTGGATTGGTTAGTTTATTGGCTAAAAGAGCCATTGAGAAAACCTAAAAAGCACTCACCACTGCATAACTGGAGAAGGGCAAATAAAGTTTACTTGTTGAAGGGTTTGATGATGTACGGCAGTTCCTTTTTAGTGGTTTGTATAGTATACAATTTGTAGACAATTTTTTGATACATTTTTGTTTTGTTTTTGTGCAATCTGTATTGACTTTATTGAAACAGTGTTTAAATTCTAAAATAGTTGGTTTCATTTGTGGAGAATTTTAGAATTTTTCTAGTTTTCTATAAAGCAAAAAATCGATATATAAACATGCACTTGAAGTTCGAATGACTCGAATAAATTTTCTTCAACAAGTTAAAAAGAGAGTCAGAGAGAAGTGTAATAAGTAAGGATACAGGTGTAAAAGTATCAAGCAAAAAATATTTAATAAAATTTTCAACCAATTGAATTTAAGTTTTTCACTTCATTGCTATCTGATACCCAAGGACTGTATAATTGATTTAACACAAACAAACACTGGTTTGTAAAATACAGACACTGTTTGCAGATTGTATACAAATAATTCGACCCAACTGCGCAACCACAAACTCGTCGAACTTTTTTTCATTACAATCGGTGTTTTTGGCTCGCTGCCTTGTTGCAAGTGTACGAGTATGTAAAGCCATGAATTCAATATAATATTGAGCTTTATTGGTACACCGCAAAACCAGCTTGTTTTTGGATTTACAAAAGTCAATGAAAAACGTGAAAATATTGCTAATCCCATAAGAGTTTGACTGCCAAATTGTAAAACTTAACATACACAATTAATTTGGCTTGTGCTTTTTGTGAAAAATTTTGGATTTTTTCATCTTCTTGTTTCATATGGTGCATTTGCTTTAAATTTGATGTATGTTTTTGAATTGAAAAGTGTATATACATATATGTAGAAAAATTAGCGAAGTTTTTGGGAATTGATTATCTTCAGAATTTTTTACATGTATCTGGATGTTATGCGATAAATGTGGGATCGAAAGAGTTTTATGCCACCTTCCATTGGATGATAGATTCAATGAGAAGCTTTTTTATATTTTTTATTGTAGTATAAAACATCCGCCGATATTGCTAATAGATCAGTTATCAGATTCAGGAAAGCCACTTGGATGGCTCGGGCACTTTGAAATTCTTAACATTATCGACTCCATCCTTCTTTATTGTGATCACTATGATGACTTTTTATCTCCTCATCTATGAGTTCGATGAGGGAAGCAGTATTCTCAATCACGAATAGTTACCAACTAGAAAGGTTGAAATAAGGTTTCAGACGGAGTGTGTTCAAGTGAATTCTGCATCGTTTCTATGGAAGTAACATATCTTGGAGCATATTTAAAATCATTAAAACATTAACTGTACAGGGAGTTGGGTATTGCCGCCATGAGAAGGTAACTTGTGCAACAAACAATATTTCTGGTTCGAAGAGAATCTCAAAAGGTTAATGAATATTCTGCTCTAGGATTTTGAAAAAATCGATTTATTTTTACATATTTTGAAAGTTTAGACTATAATTGGCAGGATTTTTCAAAATTCGACTTATTTTCGGAGATACAGCCGATTTTGTGACGTGGCGTCCGAGCCGGCCGAGCGGAGCGAATCAAACAATGAACAGTTTATCTCGAAACTACTTTTTTTGAGGTGGTTGACATGATATCTCAAGTTCTACTGAACCGATTCCTTTGAAATTTGGTATATATCTTCTTTATACAATGCTCTATCGTGTCTGCCTTGGATTTCCAAAAATTTTGATTTGAAGTATTTTTAAAAAATTCGAAAAGGTCGAAAAAATTGGGTAAATTTTTTTTTTTCAAGTCGACGCCATTTTGTTATTTTTTTGAAAATGGTCAACCCGATAACGACATCCTTACTAATGAGAAATCTTCTTGTTTTTTGTGTTTTAGATCTCTACAAGGGTTGAAATCACGTCAACCAGGACGCACTGTTTTTTTTGAAGCCCACACTCCACCGGCTCGTATCTCGACGAATTTTGGTTTTTTTTCTTGTAATTTTTTTTTATTATTAAAATGTCAATAAAAAACATATACAAAAATGTTTTTCATTTTTTTATCTTAGTTTGAAAAATGCCTAAAATTCATGCGTCTAGACCAGAATACCCCCTTAAGAGAGCTTCTTGCGATCAGTATGATACATTTTTCTTTATAATAGCGGTACTTAGCCTTATCGCATTAGCAACAATCTCACTGCTTGATTGTTGCTAATGCGATAAGGCTAAAAATAGTTCCTGGGGAGCCATTTCAGCTAACTAAGGCTACCTCAGCTATTCTAGAATTAAATGGTAATGAAATTTATTGAAATAGATTGTATAATTATTTATAAATATATTTAATTTATCGTCGATTTTTTACAGGATTCTGGAAACAGCAAGTTGGTACGTTCGGTTAAATTTTCCATTAATTATGGTTGAAGTAACTGAATTTGATTTTAGCTTTTGAGGAGCAAACCATTCTCGTAATTTGAAGTTATTTCCAATGGAAACTTTATATAGACAATAACTTTGCTTAATGCTTTGTGTAATTCGAATGACTTTCAGTGTTAATTTTTATGAGATTTTCGCATTGCGCCGCTAATCATAAACATCTTAAAAGCTTTATTTAGACTCTTAATAAGGTATACTTAAAAATTCTATTGAAATCGCTGCAATCGTTTCGAAGTTCCTAGAGGACATATGTAAGTGTTATTGACGATGAGTTTACTCTTACCAGCACTGACAAGCTTTCAAGTATATCTGTTTGAGAAAATTTAGTATAGATATGTGATTTGATTATTATGATATTCGATTTTTTCTAAGTATTTTAATTTGTTTTCCTACAATCAGTGGCTTATAGTCGCAAAATTATTGTGTTTATTATCTTCTAGGTCAATTAATTTTACAAATCATGCAATTTAATATTTTTCCATTAAACAAATTAAGTGGAACTGTAAAACTATAAAGCGGGATTTATTAATAAATATTTTTCCATGAATTAAATTAATAGAAAACGTGAGCATGTAATAACAAGTACCCGGATAGTACTCACATCTAAGTTAATAATAAACTAATTGATATGCAAAATTAATCTTATAATGAACAGCATGCAAAACTGAGCGAAACCGCTTTAGTGCGGAAAGCTTATTATTCTTAACACGCTTAAAGGAAATTATAATAAATTAAAAAAAAAGTTAATCTTCACGGTTTGAGGCGAAATTTCTAACAAATTAAACACGAAAACACATAAAACACTTCAATCAGAAGCGTTGGAAAAAAGTAAAACACTAAAGCAGTAGGTGAAAACACAAGCGACTGCGCAATAGAGTGAACGGCAGGTAGGCGGGCAGGCGAACAGAAACCATTATTTATTATTTCTAGTGACGCAGTGAAGCGCGATCAACGAAAAATCAGTCAGTGGGGAAGTTGCGTCGGCGCATGATGATGAGTCTATAAATTATATTTTGTAGTTGGTGCTAAAATCAAAGGTAAACCGCACTTAAAAATTAGCAAAACTGCAGATAATTGCCAACTTGCCGGTTTGCTTCTACTAACAACAATGCGTTGCATTAAGTGTTATTACCACAAATTTATATGAATGACTATATACAAACACAATTTTTTTTTGGTATTTCAGCGCATAATTCACCTTTTATTGCTGCTGAGGTGAGAGTAGTTTGAAATCGAAAACTCGCTTTGCTCATTGTAGGCGATTTTAATTGCAAATTACGTTGCTGATCGTAGGTTTGATTTGTGGTCGATATGGCAGACTGGTTTAAAGCAGAGGTGGTGGTCTAATAATACACACACAACACATATCAACTCGTTTAAACTGTATGAATGATACATAAACAAATTGCCTGGCTACTGTGGAGTACAAAGAGTCGCTGAACTAATGTTGCGCTCAATACAATTTCATGTTTTTTTTTCATACGTTTCACTGGGCCAATGCTAAATCACATACAAAGTAACAAAAATTTATTGCATTCATATGCGCTTTGCTATGTTGAGCGGTGTATCATTGTGGCTGTGGAGGCAGGTAGATATATGTATATTATAAATATTTTTGAAATTTTTTTGTGAGTCTTTAGAAATTTTTAAACACATTGTGGTAGTAAAAAGCTTTGGCTTTTAAATATTTGTAAATTCCATATATGTAAAGGGTGTTTTTTTAGACATGTTGGTTTTGTCATTTCATAACACTGAACAACGCTCGGCTGGGTATTGGTCAAAACTTTTTTTTGAAGATTTGAACATAAGTAAAAACAAGTAAGGAAAGGCTAAGTTCGGGTGCAACCGAACACTTTATACTCTCGCAATTTATTGATATATTTTTATTAAGATAACACACAATTTGACCCAAATTTAAAATTCTATAACTAGGTATATGAGAGCTAGGGGAAGTTATAACCCGATTTTAACCATTTCTGGTACTGAGACACACTATTAGAAGAAAAATATTTCCTCTGAATTAAATTAAGATACCTGAGAGATTTACCGAAATTTTCGGTGAAAAATTACCAAGGGGCACTGAATTCTTCATATCCGATATTCGGGGCTTTAAAAAAGTTATAGTCCGATTTCGACAATTCTTTCACAAGTGATGCCACAGATCATATACTGTATTTGTGTAAAGTTTTATTTCGCTATCATCATTGGTTCCTAATGTATATATTATAAAGTGAAGGAATAAGATGGAGTTCAAAATTGAGTTACATGTGAAGTTGTCGTGGTTGTGAAACGATTTCATCCATTTTCCACACGTGTTATCAGGGTGTCAAGAAAATATTATATACCGAATTTCATTCGAATCGGTCGAGTAGTTCCTGAGATATGGTTTTTGACCCATAAGTGGGCGATGTCACGCCCATTTTCCATTTTGTAAAAAAATCTGAGTACATCTCCCTTCTGCTATTTCTTCTGCAAAATTTAGTGTTTCTGACGTTTTTCGTTAGTGAGTTAACCTACTTTTAGTAATTTTCAACCTAACCTTTGCATGGTGTGTGGTGGGGTATGTAAGAGAACCGACTGCAGAAAGTTTGGTTTATATAGCTTTATTAGTTTGCGAGTTAAATACAAATAACCGATTTGTGGGCGGGGCCACGCCCACTTCCCAAAAAAAATTATATCCAAATATGCCCCCTCCTAGTGCGATCTTTTATTCCAAATTTTACTTTTATATCTTCATTTATGGCTTAGTTATGACACTTTATGTGTTTTTGGTTTTCGCCATTTTGTGGGCGTGGCTATGGTCCGATTCTGCCCATTTTCGAACTTGATCTCCTTATGGTGCCAAGGAATATTTGTGCCAAGCTTCGTCAAGATATCTTAATTTTTACTCAAGTTACAGCTTGCACAGACGGACAGATGGACGGACGGACAGTCATCCGGATTTCAAATCTACTCGTCACCCTGATCACTTTGGTATATATGACTCTATATCTAACTCTTTTAGTTTTAGGTGTTACAAACAACAGTTATGTGGACAAAACTATAATACTCGCTTTAGGAACTTTTGTTGCGAGAGTATAAAAATTGCATTCTCCGTTTTTCGAAGCTAGCCTCCAAAATCAGAAATGAAACAGAGAATGCAATTTCTTACTCATGTCAAAACACCCTTTATTTTGAAATTTTTTTACAGTCTATATCATATATATTATCTAAATTTGTATGTATATAACTGTAATACCATGAAATTAGTCATTTCGCAACTAATTAATTTCTATTTTCTATTCCAACACATCCGTGAGCATCATTAATATGATTTTTTCTCAACAGCGCTTAAGTCGCTCCCTTTCGAATTTTTCTTTGTTGCCACACTTGTAGTACAGAAAAAATAAAGATTTAATTATAACGCGCAGTCCACAGCCAGTCCAGTGCCATTGTAAGCGATTGAGTAATATATTTACACGTGCAGCTTTAGTTTTGGGTTATGAAAGTGCTTAAGTTAAGCTCTGCAAAGTGTTTACAATATTTTTGCTCTCTATATAATTAAAGTGCAATTAAATCTGTATGTAAGTATGTAGCACTCACGATTTCTATGATTTCATTATGCTTGTATGCATGTTGCTCTAAATTTCGCACACAATCATTTCTTAAGACTTGACATTGCACGAATTATACACACACACACACACACGAATACATATATGTACAAAGGCAAAATCATTTCATATTAACGCTTGAAATTGTTACGCGCGTGCTAGCGCATTAGCGCAAATATTTTTAGCCAGCATTTAAAATTATGCTCTGTTATTAAGTTAACTGTGTGTCAATATTTTACCGTATTCAAACTGGTTTGTGCAATGGCTGCTATTTTGTTGTGCAATTTTAACATTTTCTGTTTTCCGACACTAATTTTCTTAAATTGCTTTTTATTGTCTTCTAGCTGCACACATTATACTAACTCAATTCTAACGGAAACTAGTTTTTATTTTTTTTTGAATGTTTGAAAGTTAACATAGTTTATCATCATTAAGAGTTGAAGTCAAGTAGCTGATTTATTAACTAATTTTAACACGTTCTTGAAGAATATCGAAACTGCACGAATTCATAAAACAAGAGAGTACTAAAAATCAATATATTTGAAAATTTTTTGAAACGTCAATAAGTCCGATTGGCCGTATGCTTTTCGAACTCTATATCGAGTACTCGAAAAACCCCTGAAAGACACAAAGGCTTTGTCTAAAATAGAATTTGGGGAGTGTTTCGGCGTCGGAATAATTGCAAAATATCGAATGTAGACGGTTGAATAAATATTAAAAAAAAAAAACGAAAATTCCCGTTATTTTTTGAACGCATGTATTTAACTTAATCGGTAAGAAAATGTTCAATATTTTAAATGTTTACATATTTCTTCTATGTTCTGAATGTAGATTATAATAGGAAATTTCAAATAAAGAATATATTAATACCAATTAGGTCTTTTTATAGATCCCATATGTCGAATATGAAGATTAATATGTTATGAATTAGAAAAGAATTTAATTAATAAAGCAGACGAATATTTTCTAGCTTAAACAAGTCCATATCGCCACAATATCAACAGATGTATGAGTTGGAGAGCTGCTGATCTCTTGTGGTCTGGTACTAGACGACTGGGCTTTACACAATGTAAACAACACTTCTGAGCCAGAGTAGACCGCAAGTGGAGATGCTAAAAATTTCGACGGACGCCCATTTTCAAAGTTGCTTAGAAGAAGATCAAGTGGTAACATCTCCCGACTTTTCTCCGTCGAGTTCTCTTTAGCTAGACTATCGTTAAGACATTCTACTGTACTGCCAGCATCCGGCTCAACAGATTTCTAAAAGTCTCAAAGTAATTCATCGTTATATTGCAGCCCTTTGATACACTCTATGATGTTTTGCCTTCATAAAAAACCAGTGTGACCACTTTATAAAAGGGATCGCTATGATCTCCGTCACCGAGATCAACTCTGAAACCTAACCTAACTTTGCTAGAACAAAAGGTCATTAAGAAACTTTCACATAAAAACAAATTTATTTATTTAAATAAGATAGTTGTATACTTCTTATGAGTCTTCATAGAAATGTTTACCACTTACATGGTCATTAACATTGTTTATGCTATAGTCGTACACAATACTTAACTATACTCAAGACCCCGCAGGCGATGTTTGCCATTTTAACGTTTTCTTTTTTGTAACATCTCATTGCATTATCTTCGCCTGCGTATGTATGCGAGGTGTTTTCTTCCTGTCTAAATACTTGACTTATTTTTAGTGATTTTGTTACACGCTGCATACGACGAAACAACGCCACTAATAGTGGCTGAGTGTAGTTAGTACCGCATTCAGTCAGCCAGTTAGACAAGTATGTAAATACTAAAAAAGAGTTATGCACATTTGTCACTCAGCTAGTCATTGAAGCTGTCATTCATCGAGCTACCTTCCCCCCGAATAAGTAATCGGTTGAATATATATTTATATGTAATTGTGTGTGTGTGTTATCTGTCATCATCTCATTCATTGAAAGAGTTCAACGGCGCCTTGAGTAGGCTGTCTCGTACCCCCTCGTATCTTGGCATATGAGTATAAATATGAAATATTATAAAATGTGAAAAAAACTACAACTACAACTACAAATGTGGCGCGCAATCAACAAGCCGCCTCAACAACGTCAATGCAACAGGTTCTTTTATTTTTGCTTTTCTTTTCTTCCTACACTTTGCAGTACGCTTGAGGTTTTTTGTTTTTGCCACTTTGGCCATAGCACTTGGCGTTCGTGTTCTTGGGTCTTACAAATGTCTTTGTCTTTGTTTGTTTTTGAAATTTTCTTTAATTTTTTTCATTTTTATTTTTTTTGTAGTTTTTTTTGTCACCACTTTTTCAGTGTCATTATAATTCTTGTCGCATATTTAAATGTCAGCTATTCATAAACATTAACAACACGTTGCACGCGTTGTTGCATATTAAAGCGGCTCACGCGGCTGGGCGACGGCCATGTTGTCGTTAGCTTGTTCTGGCATGTTGTTCGACACTCAGATATAGTATATGCCCGCTTTGACAATGTGCTTGCAGCATTAGCATTTGTAATGGTCGGGCGCTGGGGGCGTAGGAGGCCGTCGTTTGTGTTGTTTGCCTTCAACTTGACTTTTAAATTTAACTTTGTTGTGCGTTTTGCTCTTTGTACTTTTGGTTGTGTTTTTATTTTCTTGTCTTAAGTGGATTTTCCTTAAACAAAGCATATTAAAACCATGAAGAAGAGGAAAATGCCATGTGTCTGAATAAATCTACTACTTTGTTGTTGTTCGTTGTTATGGGAAATATTTTCCACTTTAGAAATGCTTTAAGTATAAAACAATTTATATACATTGTCGGGAGAATAATCTTAAGTGCATGGAGGTTATTTCGCAAAATTTGAAGCCAAGGTCTACAACTTTGCTTCCGCCGTTTTTTGTAAATTTAAGGCTTTATTGTATAAAAACGGTTACAAAAATGTTATTCAAAATATTAACTACTACTTTTGACCATCTTTCTGGCAGCATGCGTATTCCGTGACGAAAGAACTCCTCATCTTTCGAGTCGATCCAAGTATCAATCCAATTTTTGACTTCTTCATAAGAACTGAAGTGCTCGTTAGCTAGACCGAGTGCCATCGATCGAAACAAGTGGTAGTCAGATGGAGCAACGTCTGGAGAATACGGCGGGTGGGGTAAGATCACCCATTTCAGCGTTTCCAAATATTTTTTGACCACCTTTGCGATGTGAGGCCGAGCATTGTCATGGTGGAGAATGACTTTATCGTGTCTTTCCTCGTACTGTGGCCGTTTTTCTTATAGTGCTCGGCTCAAACGCATCAATTGCGTTCGGTATCGATCTCCTGTGATGGTTTCAGTTGAGTAATGCTTCCATTTCAGCATCTTCGAAAATCTTCTCCCTTCCACCACCATGCCGGTCTTCGACTTCATATTCACCATTCTTAAAACTTTGAAACCATTCGCGACATGTTCTTTCACTTAGGACAGCCTCACCGTACGTATCCGAAAGCATTCGAAGAGCCTCAGCCGCACTTTTCTTGGAATTAAAAAAGAAAAGTAAAATTTCTCTCAAATGTCACGAATTCGGCTCAAAAAGTGACATTTTCAGTTGAGAATAAGTTTGGGATGCAAACAGATCTCTACAAAAATTTGTTGGGTTAATGTTGACACAAATGTCCAAGATCGATATAAAACGATTTAATCGACCAGTGCTTGACCCTAGAGACATTTATTGGAAAACGGCAGAAGCAAAGTTGTAGACCTTTATTTGAAACGCACTTCGGCGGAATCTTACCAAAGAAACACTTTTTTTATTAAACACTTAGTCAACCTTTTGCACCGATCTCCATCTCGATCCCACAAATGAAGTCTAAATTTCACATTTCTTCAAAGTATCGATATTTTCTGACTTGTAAACGCTTTTTCGATCATCTTCATGGAGTTAGGCGGTGCATTAACAGGAATCTAGGAATCTAAACATGTCAAGAATGATAGGGATAACATATAAAATACAAAATCAAGATACGAATCTGTTTTCATTCATGACGTCTTGAATTTATCCCTCAAACACACAGATAAATATGACAGCACTTTATCCACAGTAACTTACGCGTAACATAAAATGTTCACAACTACATATAAACAGTTCCACAGTTATGTGTCGATGCATTCATGTCTGGCGCCTGGTGCAATCCTTTTACATTGTAAAAATATTTGCTCAAGGCAGTAGGTGAGAACGGAAACCTGTCAATTGCTTGACATGTACATGCGCCTGGGGATATGCTTAGACAATTGCAAGCGTTGCAAGGAGGCTGGTAGGAAATGCATTTCAGTGCATACAATAAAAATTAAATACGAGGTTTATTTTAACGTACTTTAGGTGCATGTACATATATCAACATTATAAAAATGAAAATTGTACTCTCTAAACCCGCGAAATTTTAAAAATGTCCGATTTTTTGAACATATCTCGTATAATAAAAAATTTTTAGGCGAACTAAGTTTAAAAAACGATTTTTGAGTATGTCTCCAAGTGATTTGGTGATCATACAATGTTCTTCAGCTATTGTGGCATCACTCTCTCAGAGATTGGGCGTTTTATGGTTCGATTTAGATCTGGTAAATATAATGTTTTAAACTTTGGCGTTTTCTAGAGTAGGTAGAGCTCTTCATATGTGTATTTTTTCGGTTTCAGAGAAAAATTGAGAAGACTCCCTCGTCATATAGTACTTGAAAATCTCTGCTGGGAACTTTGAGTATTGTTATTAGTAATAGCACATTTGTATATTCAATTTATATGACATATTTGAGTATGTATGTAAGAACCCTATATGATTTTCATGGCACATACGTATGTCCTGAGAAATTAAGTACACAATATATACACGATTTAGCTGCAATTTGCATTACACTATCTTAACACAAGTCAGTAGTATAACCCAAATGTGTGTGCTCGGTTGTAAATATGTTTATGACAACATATATCCATATACCGTTAGTTTTCAATTGCAAGGAAATAAACATTCGAATGACAATCTTCTGCGAGAATGAAATGCAAACTTGGATTATCGGATGGGAATAGTAATGACAGAACATTTCATGTACTAAGATAACAGCTTGCAATAAATGCGTGAGTTAGTGCACAGGGTTTAAGTTGTAGAAAGCTAAGGCTTAATACACAGTGGATTGGATGGATGGAGAATATAGCATAGTGGCAAGAATATAGAAATAGTGTAGGAACCGATTCGATTTTTTTATTAATTGTTCGATTTAATAGTACTATTATTAAAAAAACTTTACAATGTTGCCACCTGTTTTAAATTTGTTAGTCAAAATAATAAAAAAGCTAAAGAAATACTCAAAAACAGATAGAAAACTTAAGAAGAATTCGTCCGCTAGCAATAAAAAAATAATTTTGATCAATAGGGTTGCCACCTAAAATTTTTCTAAATCAGTAAAACTGAATAAAATAATTAAATTTTTGCAACTTGATTATAATTATAAAGAGTTTTAAGAAAAATGTCTAAAAGGGTTGCCATCTGTTTACATTAAAAAAAATTAAAAATGTTTGAATTTTGTAATTCGCTACACTGTGCTCTCAGCCTTATACCAGAGTTCTAAAATGTATATGATTAAAATGTGAGTGAAACGAATTGACCCTCCGTCTAGAATGCATACGATAATGAAATAAATAACTTCACTAACTCATTAAATGTCTGAATGTTAGTTTACTGAATCAGTATTGATTACTTAAGTAATTGTAAACTGTCGCAGTTCGCAACTATTTAACAATATTTGCTTTCAACAAACCTTTACTACAACAACAACATGATACATTTGATACGTATTTATTGCATTTACAAGCTTTCAACGAGTAGATACTCGAAGAATATACATAGTAAACAAAAACAAAAAATATAATTGAATTCAATATTGCTATTGAACTTACCGTTAGGGTACTTGCTATTGCTGTGAAATACTTATCCAACTAACTACTACAATTACATGTTTATATTTGTTCTAATCTGCATGCTCATATAAGGCATTCTGAAAGAAGCAGCTCCTCCTGGGCTAATAAATTTCAGGTCATTTGTGTTCATAAAATATGCAGAAAGTTGGCGTCGACAGGCGAGCTAACTACTATTAACATAGCGGTAGTTATAAACTTTAAATTAGTTGCGCTTTGTTTATTTGTGAAGTAGGCTTTTAGGCGCAGACACCTTAACAGCGGCTGCTAGGTAAATATTGGAGTAAACTTTCACGTAATTACGGCAAGCAGCGGGCGATTAAACGAGTCGCCGCTCAGTCGGGACGAATTAAGTCATTTGAGCCGGTGAAGAAAGTTTATATGTAGATTAGGTGTGCTGTCGACAGAGGTGCGCTGTTCATTTGATTGCATACTTTTGAGCTGTTGGCGGGTACTTTTTATAATGTCCGAATTTCTAAGAAGGAGATAGGGTCAATTGTGAGTGATAGCGTTGAAGAAGTTTTAAGTTCTGTTAAAAGTATTCTTCGGGGGATTCGGGGATTCTTCGATACTAATTTATGTGGCAATTAAAATTAGTTACATAAGTTTTTCTAGAACGCATACTTTGAGTAACTCGGAAAAGTAAGATATATGACTGAATAAACCTGGTAAACTCGTGGTCCGATTATATGGTGCTTAAAACAAACGTTTTCGGGTCAGAACTTCATTCAAGAAGGAACACTGATTTTCGAGTCCACATTTTTTTACAGACTTCTCAAAAAAATTATTTCAAAATTTTCGAAAGCGTCGAATGTTCTCGTCTCTCAGGAATTAAGCGATTCCTCTTGCCTAATTCAAACGGAAAATTTCTAAATAAAAGCGTTGCCTGCAGCCACAAGAGCATTTGCCTATTTCTATTATTCGACTCGTCACGTTGCGCCTGCAAAAGTTTTCGCAAATTGAAAGAAGTGTCTTTTTATTCAATAGCTTATTATATTCGTGAATATTTCATGCTGCCTGCCTCTCTTTTCACGCTCGCGTCATGTTTTACACTTTTCAATGAAATTGATTTATTCCATTCATCGAAGCAACTTTTTGCAATCGTGATTTTCGTTGCCACACAATGCATCGATAGGATATTGTAATATCCTGTCTGAAACCAGCAAAAAACAACAACAACAACTACACAAACAACGCACTATTCGCATTGTCATGGTGCGCGCCAAAATGTATGCAAAAGTTTTAGATCATACATAGATATTCGTATTCTCGTGGCAGCATTGACTAACGAGCAGTGCAACAATAAAAACAACAAAAATAAAATAATTTAAAACTCCATTGAATGCCAATGAATGATGAATATGTCTGTGATAATTTTTGCTTCTTCATTTATGGCTCTCTCACTCTGCCCAACTAAATGCTGTTCGCAGCTGAAATTTACTGTTGACAGCTGTTTTTGTTGTAATCCGCTGCGTTGCTTTGCTTTGTTTTTGTTTCTCTATTATATTACGGGCGATATTTTGTGCTTTTTTTCCGTCGCCACCGCCATCAGACAGCTTGTTGTCTGCCATTGTTGCTGTCATTTGCCATTTAATGCGTTAGCTTTTCTTCATTCTCTCCCGCAATCGCATTGCATCGACAGCATAACGGTTATATTTGTTGTTATCATTAATGCATTGTTGCTGTTACGCGTTGTAGAAATTTTGCACAAATTTATGTGCTTTTTAGTGCCGTCATTTATTAAAATTAATGACACAGCGTCCTCCCCATTCGATTTGCACCATGCGACGCGCTCTCATAATAGATAATAATGAATTTATGTTGTCTGATTGAAAGCGTCGATGCCTAAGCTACAGTTACATTGTGTAGACTTGACATCGTAGTCTCTATTGTCTGGCTTCAATTATGCAGCGCATTTACATGAATTTATTATTTCATAAACATTTTATTTCATTAAATGGCACTTACATATTTGAATTTAGTTTAACGGTTACCTGTCGTGTTATTAATTTATAATGAAATGCCACGTGATTTTAAGTTTACCTGTAAAAATAGAAAGAGAAAAATGGTTAGCTTTTGTTGTAGACAAATTTTAAATTTAATAAATTTAATAGAAATATTGGAACTTAAGGCGGTATTCTGGTCTAGGATTTTGAAAAAATCGATGTTTTTTTTTGCATATTTTGAAAGTTTAGACTATTATTGGCATGATTTTTCAAAATTCGACTAATTTTCGGAGATACAGCCGATTTTGTGACGTGGCGTCCGAGCAGAGCGAATCAAACAATGAAAAGTTTATCTCGAAAATACTTTTTTTTAGGTGGTTGACATGATGTCTCAAGTTCTACTGAACCGATTCCGATATTCGATTTGGTATATATCTTCTTTATACTATGCTCTATCGTGTCTGCAAAAATCCAAAAATTTTGATTTGAAGTATTTTAAAAAAAATCGAAAAAGTCGAAAAAATCTGGTAAAAAAAATTTTTTTTTCAAGCCGACATTTCTTTATTTATTTTTTATTTGTTTGAAAATGGTCAACCCGATAACGAAATCCTTACTAATGAAGAATATTCTTGTTTTTGTGTTTTAGATCTCTACAAGGGTTGATATCACGACAACCAGGACGCACCGTTTTTTTATTGAAGCCCAGGGATGTCCGAAGTTTTTTTCGTGTAGAACTCCTTTCTGCACTGGCGGCCTTCGGCCGCGCTTTAAAAAAATAAACCTGGTCGAGCCAAAACCAGGGTGTCCAAAGTTTTTTCGCGTAGAACCCCTTTCTGTACTGGCGGCTTTCGGCCGCGCTTTAAAAAATTAACCTTGGTCGAGCCAAAACCGGGGTGTCCAAACTTTTTTTTCGCGTAGAACCCCTTTCTGTACTGGAGGCCTTCGGCCGTATCTCGCCGAATTTTGGTTTTTTCTTGCATTTTTTTTATATTATTAAAATGTCGATAAAAAACATATAAAAAAAATGTTTTTCATTTTTTTTATCTTGGTTTAAAAAATGCCTAAAATTCATGCGTCTTGACCAGAATACCCCCTTAAATATTTCCAGCAAAAATTGTCCAATCCGATGTCCATTTAACCCCATCTAGACCAGGGTTTTGATATAACCCCAAAAAATACTATGACGAAGTCTTATTTAAAAAATTCATGGAATTCGCTTGCAACTCGCCACTCGGGTTTTTTCGGGGTCACGGATTACGAATCCGGTGTCCGTTTTTCAAAATTCAAAATGGCGGACCAATATGAATTTATTTTTAAAATTTGTCCGCCATTTTGATTTTTTTAAAAGTTACGTAAAATTTTTAATCAGCGACCTCGGAAACCCCCCGAGTAACAAATTTCAAGTGAATCCGACAACTTTTTGAAAAAAATGTCCGCCATATTGGATCGCCATTTACTTATGTATATTTATATGTATTTTCTCTTAATGCCAATAACAATCTGCAATTGAAGTAACAACATCAACATTTACCGCATTGTGCAACATTTTAATGCATGCTTGCGATTATATAAATTGTAAAACTGTAAAACTCTCAAACAATCAACGAAATTGCTAAATTTCTGCCGCAACAACAACAACAAAAACCGCAAATTAATTAATTAACATTTGCATTTACATGGATCGGCACAGCGCAAATGCCGTTGCAATAGCCTCCTATACCAAGTGCAATTTGCGGGCGTAAACAAAGCCCAGCAACAACAACAACAAGTAGCAAACAGCAGACAATCAAACAGACAACTGAGTATTGCAACTGATGTGCAACAATGGCAAAAAGGCGAGCACTTTTCTAGTGTTATTGTTGTTTTTTTGCCGTCTTCTGTTGTTGGCTGCTCGAACTGATTGTTGCTGATGAGCGCATAAATATGAAACAAACAGCAGTAGCAACAACAACAACAAAAGCGTTGTTAATTTATTACATCATTATGCTAATAAAACAAACGCCGACAGCAACAACAATAAGAACAACTGCCACATGAATGGGCAATAAAGCAGAGCAAACAAAGACGATGAAGCTTCTGCAATGGCAGCACTTTAATAGCAGTCAACAGTTTAGGGTTTTTTGGAAAGCGATAATAGTTGTTGCTTGATTTTAGTGGTATGGAATGTGTGATCTCATATTTTCCTCATTTATATATTTGTTGATATAACAGTATCGCTGTCAAGTCAGGAGCTTTGAGTCCATGGTTTCCCCTTCGATGTTTGAAATCTCAACTCATGGAAGATTACTACATTTTGCGAATTTATTTTCGAGTTAAAATTTAATTTTATTGGTTTCCTATTCTATTTTCACTATTTCATTCTCTGGTCACTATCATTTCATGCTTTCGAATCCAAGAGCCCCGGGAGAGTTGTCATAAGAAATTTCAAACAATTCTAAATTTCCACTGCAAGTCAATACTTTATGCTATAAATTATTAAACTATTTATTGCCTTAATCTAATATCACACTTTCACACCCGCTTCATTGAAAAAATCTCAGTTAATGTCATTCACCTTGCGCCACCTAACTCCCGCAGAACACAAAAAATACCCACAACTCTTCTGTTCATCAGTGCAATTCGATTTTCCTAAACTCCGTTGTATTAACTGTCATGAGCATGCATTTTTTATATTGACTTAACCGTTTACTAACAGCACTGCACTAACCATTACCGTTACTCTCCCACAACTTGCAACTTACCACCCCCATTTCCGATAAATTCCATCTAACAACAAGAACCTTCTTCCCTCCTACACCTACGAACCATCAGCAACCGATAACATCAGAGTGAACCCGGCTAATCTTAATCATCAATTTAACGATGCAGCAAAGCTTCATTTGCATAATGGCAACAAGGTTGCTGCCATCGGCAACATTCAACTTAAATGCGGAGACATATTGAAGCGATTGTTGCACTTGCTGCCACAAACACACACACACGCACCTAGCCACCGAGGCGGCGAATGTGTTGTAAAACAAAACAAGGCAAAAAGTCACTGGCAACAAGAAAACAATTTCACAAGTGTTGTTGTTGCTTTTAGGGATATTCAATGTTTACATACAGACACCTACTTAAATGTTGCAGCTATCAATACAATTTATAGAATGCTCAGTAGCTAAAATACATGTTGTTGTTGTAAATATATAGATTGTCATATTGTTTGCTTTAAGAATGTGGCATGGTGTCGCTTGTTGGTGAAACGCGTTGAATAGCCCCACTAACCTGACGCTTCACTTAGATAATGGCATTAGACGTGGTCTTGATTCCCTGGCAGTGTATGTGAGAGTGTGTTGTATACAGTTGATTCCTTTCGTTGCCGTGTTGTCCATGTTGGCTTAATAGAAAATTGTGTATCTATGGAATTGCTTGTTTTAAGTTGCGTAATGCGTTCGCAGATTATTTTACTACAGACTAGAAGATATACATACATATATACAGCCATTGCTTTCAAGTGTGTGACTGAGTGTGGTAATGGCAAGATCAATGTGGCGATATAAGTTTAAGGCCCAATTAGAGTGGAAGTCGAAAGATCTACTCATTGTGCTCTGCCCAATCCATAAAAAGGGAGATCTTACAATCTGTGCCCATCGCACAAACCGTGGGATAAGCCTCCTAAATATCGCCTATAAGGTTCTATCGAGCGTACTGTATGAAAGACTGAAGCCCACCGTAACAAACTGATTGGACCCTATCAGTGTTGCCTTAGAGTTGGAAAATCCACAACTGACCAGATATTCACCATGCGCCAAAACTTGGAGAAGACCCGTGAAAAGAGGATCGACACACACCACCTTTTTGTCGATTTTAAAGCTGCTTTCGACAGCTCCGTCATGATTGGGAAGGACCTCTCCGAGCCGTTCGATACCAAACGAGGTTTCAGACAAGGTGACTCACTATCGTGTTACTTCTGTAACTTGATGCTGGAACAAATTATACGAGCTGCAGAGCTAAATAGAGAAGGTACAATCTTCTATAAGAGTGTACAGCTCCTGGCGTACGCCGATGATATTGATATCATCGGAAGCAACAACCGCGCCGTTTGTTCTGCTTTTTCCCGCATGGATAAGGAGGCGAAGCGAATGGGTCTGGAGGTGAATGAGGACAAGACGAAATATCTCCTGTCATCAAGCAAAGAGTCGGCGCATTCGCGTCTTGGCTCCCACGTCACTGTTGACAGTCATAACTTCGAAGTCGTAGATAATTTCGTATACCTGGGAACCAACAACACGAACAATGACAGCCTCGAAATCCAGCGCAGAATCACTCTTGCCAACAGGTGCTACTTTGGACTGAGTAGGCAATTGAAAAGAGAGGACTTTCCTCTCTCGCCGAACCAAAATCAAACTCTACAAGTCGCTTATCATTCCCGTCCTGCTTTATGGTGCAGAAGTTTGGACGATGTCAACATCAGATGAGACGACACTAGGAGTTTTCGAGAGGAAAATTTTGAGCAAGATTTATGGTTCTCAGAACATTGGCAACGGCAACACAAATCTAGTTGGAGAAATAATTTTCAATAATATTTTGACCACAGCGCCACCTATCACTAGCAATTATATTCATATTTTTATAATGAAATCATGTTCAAATAAATCAAAAACTATTTTTTTTTCTAAAAATCCATCTTTCAAATCACAGTTAACCCTCAAATTACATTTCTACCCATAAAAAATAATTTTATGTTAATCAAATTCTTTGATAATCATGCGCTGTCACAACAAATTTTTATCGTTTAACTTCTGCGACGCGCCACACCCCGTCTCATATTGTTTTATGACCACGGAAGGACACACCTTTCATACAACACGCTCACATTGCTGCAGCTAAGTTTAGCGTCTACGAGCTGTTTCCTGTCACAGTCACTTTACTTCCGTTTATGGCTTTTAACGTTGCACGGAAGTCGCTGCCTGCCAACTTGCCACCTGAGTATCTGTATAAGTGCATATTCTGAACCGTTATCCTTCTGCTGCTGCTTATCTTTATTGTGTCAGCGTTGTAGTTTTTGGCTTTAATTCGAGTTAGTTTAATGTGTGCTCAATGCTTTTTCGCCATTATTTGCCAATATTTTGCTTTCTTAGTGGCGGCTTTAATGTGGTTGTTAGTGTTGCCACATGGTTTTGTTGGCTGCTTGTTAGTTTTGCCATGCCACAAAAATGGCATTTCATTACATTTCATTCTTTGTGCGCGCTTTTCTTACGGTTGAAAGAAAACCAAATCGGAAGGCTTCAAAGGAAGCCTGCAAGGCAGGCGTATGCTATGCCAGTGGCAAGTGACAGTTTGGCGTGGAAATTGCTGCAGGTTGGATTGGCGTGTGGCAGCCGAGGAAAAAAAAAATAATAAAAAAATAAAAAAAAGAAGAAGAACAAGACACGTGTAGTCAGTAAAAAGTAAGGAAATGAAATGCGCTCAAAAGCTCAGCGGCGCCACTTCGCATATCCGAGTGAGGCGTCTGTAAGACTGCCTTCTTAGCAAAGAAGATGACAAGAAGGTAAAATACCGTTAACTGACCTCACCTAACAGCCGTTGTTGCACTCATACTTGCGAAGGGACAAGAATTTGGAGTGAAAGGAGTGGGGTTGAAGGTTATAGGTTCTTATAAGCGCAGCAACACAAGTGGCGTTGCGTTTACACTGCTCAATGGCTATCATAATACAATATAATGAAATTTAATATATTTTCGTATATATATATGTGAGTATGTTTGTCTTCAGACATGCATTTTTGCATGAAGTCCTTTCACATGACTCCACGTACTTCCGCTGTCTCTCCACACATTGACAACTGCATTATTGAAAACTCTCGCCGCAAGATGTGAGATTGCATTGATGGCATCATAACGCCACGTATGCATTTCATTGCCGCAAAAGTGTTGTTGCAGACGCAAAAAATGCCGATAAAAATGTCTGTAAAGTTGCACAGTTAAAAAGTTAGCGTTCAACTCAACTCAGCACAGAAAGTCACAGCAAATTGTTAATTTTGTCACATCAGCTACTTTGTATGTATGAGTGTTTGCTTTTGTTGTTGTTTTTTGTTCTTTTCCGGCAGTGGCATTTCATTTCGTTGTTTCATGATTCTAAATGCGTTTGTGCGATAAAAATTTCAATGTCGCCGATAAGAGTTTTGAATTTGAAATCAACACCGAAGCTGCAGACTAAGTTACAAATATTGTTGTTGGAATTTTACGCTATAGAATTATTTAAATATAATACATGGAAATGGTATTTATACCTCACAAATGGCATGCTTGATATTCACTTTAAGATCTTGAATTGAATTAAGATCGTGAACGTACTTGCTTCCGTTGTCCATACATGGGCCTCGAATCGATTGACCTTCTTGCTAGAACATCGTTTTCAATGAGTACGACATGACGTAACCAGGGCACTTGTTAGATTTTATTTACATCCATGACCGTAGAGTTCATACAGTTCATGTTCATTGTATATTCTTCGATATCCATTACTTACGCGGACGGTTCCAAAGATCTTACAGAGAACAGTTCTCTTGTATGTTTCAAATGCTTTCTTATCTTATTTTGACATCGTCCATGTTTTGCGCCCGGAAATATAGGAGACTTATAAGCATAATTTTTGTACGTCGAGAGAGGGATCTGCTTTTAAATTGCCTTCCGACTCCAATACACATAGCTATACATGACATAACGCTAAGATCGTCAATTGAAACTATAGATATCATATCTTCTTATGAAGGTTCATTAAATTTTCTAGGAAAATATTGCTGAATGAACGGGCTATATGATGTGACGTCTTACTCAGACTAATAATCTTTATTTTTTATCAAAAACCGTTTCTTCTTCTTCTTGACTGGCGTAGAAACCGCTTACGCGGTTATAGCCGAGTCCACAGCAGCGCGCCACGCATCTCTCCTTTTGACAGTTTGGCGCCAATTGGTAATACCAAGTGAAGACAGGTCCTTCTCCACCTGGTCCTTCCATCGGAGTGGAGGTCTCCCTCTTCCTCGGCTTCCACCAGCGGGTACTGCATCGAAAACTTTCAGAGCTGGGGCACTTTCGTCCATTCGAACAACATGACCCAGCCAGCGTAGCCGCTGTCTTTTTATTCGCTGGACTATGTCTATGTCGTCGAACAACACATACCTCTCATCATTCCATCTTCTGCGGTATTCGCCGTTGCCAATGTTTAAGGAACCATAAATTTTCCGCAAAACCTTTCTCTCGAAATTCCTAGTGCCGTCTCATCGGATGTTGACACCGTCCACGCTTCTGCACCATAAAGTAGGATGGAATGATGAGGGACTTGTAGAGTTTAGTTTTGGTTCGTCGAGAGAGGACTTTACTTTTCAATTGCCTACTCAGTCCATAGTAGCACCTGTTGGCAAGAGTGATTCTGCGTTGGGTTTCAAGGCTGACAGTATTATCGGTGTTGATGCTGGTTCCTAGGTATACGAAACTATCTACAACTTCAAAGTTATGACTGTCAACAGTGACGTGGAAGCCAAGACGCGAATGCGCTGACTGTTTCAAAAACTGTTTACTCAGTTCAAAAGCAACACTTTGAGTTTGCGACTTCGATTAAATGCAAACAATAATACAATGCGCCTAATTGTAGGCAACAAAATGTTTAAATTAGTGAGCAATTATTCTTCTTTTCCAACAATTCTTTTTATCTTTTAGCTGAATTGTATCTATAACTTATTCAACCGTTAACACCACTGAACTTGGAAGTGTTGGAGTGGTTTCTTCTTCACTGCAGTGGCACTTCTTTCGCCTTCATTTCACAAACACACATTTTTACCCGAGTATGTTTTGTACTTTTGTATGCCAGTGTTGTGGGTCCAACACGATTTGCCGCGGTCCGGTCGTTCATTTAAGCAGCTTACAAGCGCATTTAGCTTTGCGCTCAGCTGTAAAAGGAATCAAGTGGAATTAATTAAGTGCACAAATGGCAAGTGCAATGCAGACACTTGCACCAACACACACACATTTACAAAAGCTTCGCAGCAATACACACACGCTGACCAGACGATGTGTGCACCCCTTAGACCTGAGTCTGAGTGGACACATGCGTCCGAGTGGTGTTTTTGTCTTGCTGGTTTTTGTTGCGCCAACATTACAAATGTTGCATAGTTGGTTGGCAAAGCAACACTTCATCTAAGCGCTCGAGCTTAAATGTTAAATGTGCAAATGTGCAAGGCATAAATGGCGATAAAACAGAGTTAGAAAGAGGAGTTGGTGTAATATTAGCAACTGAGGAAGTGATAAAAGTGGGTAGCGGGCAGTGATAAGAGTGGAAAAATTTGCAAAAAAATGGCTGTGAAGTGACGTGTAATGACAGAAGTGCAAATTTAAATCCAATTGAGTGCATAAAAACATCAAGAGTTGGCTTAATGTGCGCTAAACCGATTGCTAAACGAAAAGCAAATACTGGAAAATAAACAGTTTATGTAAACTTTAAGCGATCTTAGCATAGTTTAAGGGATCTCAATTGGAGTGGTGGTTATTGGAGGTATAAAATGATGAAAATACTTCATAGACTAGAGTGTGTCTTCAAGAGCTTCCCATACAGATTAAGACATAAGAATGGACAGCCCTTAGCTCTTATGGCCTTGTTACACGTAACGAGTAGAGTGGCGAGACAGTGACTCGGCCGAGTGCTCGTTTCGTTTAAACAGTAAGACGAGTAATGAACCGAGTCAGTGGGCGAGTATAGTGGCGAGAGAGTCACTAGAATCACATTTTGTTTACTAGGCCGAGTGCTTCCTTTTTCTTTACTCTTTTGCCCCTTCTGAGCTAATCACTGACTCGCTCGTTGCATGTGAACACGCGTTCGGTCTTCACTCGCCACTCGGTCGATTTTTATGTTGTTTATTTAGTTTCAATTGCATTATGCATTGTGAAAGATCAGGATCTTCTGATTCCAATTCTCTAAAGAGGGTATTTGTTGCACCAATAGCGGATCGCCTCAATATCCACGGTCTTGTCCACACTCTATTTTTTTCTGCTTCCAATAAATCCCACAACTCTTTTATGAGATGCGGTAGAACTTCATTAAAATAAAAACTCTTTTAAAATGTTTTTTTCTACCAAACATAGTAAATAAAACTTTGAAAAACTTCACTGTCTAACTAGATGAACAAAATACGTGTAAACCTCTACTCGCCAACGCAACTCTCTCGACCGAGTATCATACTCGGCCAGAATACTGTCTCGCCACTGTACTCGTTACGTGTAACAAGGCCATTAGTGAAAAAAATCTCCTATTTTTTTTTTCATTTTTGGTCAACATTGTATATATTACATTTCTTATTCTTATTATTTCCGTATAATTCTAATAAAAAAATTATAAAACTCTCATCTCATCCTGTAGCTAATTGTGAAGGACAATAGAAATGAGAGCGCTCATTGTTCTCCGCACAAACTTATTAAGTACGAGTATTGTTAAACTACCGTAAGTACACGTACTTTGCGCCGACGAAGGTTGTGTTGGGCAATTAACTACGTAAGTAGGTTATGTACATTTCGGTCGGCTTTTGTGGTCGCAGAGTCTACTCTACTTAGGC
Source organism: Zeugodacus tau (assembly GCA_031772095.1). Classification (NCBI taxonomy): domain Eukaryota; kingdom Metazoa; phylum Arthropoda; class Insecta; order Diptera; family Tephritidae; genus Zeugodacus; species Zeugodacus tau. The sequence goes on along the minus strand of CM062650.1, from coordinate 67,734,160 downwards.
CTCTTCATTCATTGCTGAATTGCTGTACAATTTCAATGCTTCTATTTACACAGCCAATCACTCAACCAAATGACATGAAAGCTATGAAAGCTAAAGCGACAAAAAGTGGCTAGAAAAAAAGCAGATTTAGGAAAGCTTGTGAAATCACATTGCAATATGGATTGGAGCAAAAACTAAGCTAAAAAGCAGAAGAAAAACAAAAATGTTAAGTCAATAGCATGAGCTATGTAATCTGTTTGAATTTAGTAAGATAAAAGCGCCATCAAATACTAATAGTCAGAGCTATCACTGTGTACATATGTATGTATGCGTACGTGTAACGGTACATATGCGAAAGATTGGATTTTCATGTCAAGGATAAATCACTGCAGCGACAGAGTCAACATGTGTTTGACACAAAATATTTGCATACAAGTGGACATAAATACAGGCTACATATGTACATACATATATATCATATCATAGCATCAGGCAGGTGCGCTTATGATAACATGTGTATATATCTATAACTGTATATGTGTGTGTGTCCGTTTTGCTGTGTCTCGCATGTGGCACAAGCAAATATTGAATCAATGGCTCAGCTAAAATGCTTGTGTGTGTGTATATAGGTGTAGGAGACACTTTTTTGCCGAAGCTATGTGAAATGAAAAGCTGTTAAAAAATCAAAAAATATTTAGATTGTGTAGCGTCTCACTAACCACTTTGCAGTGTTATTTCGTTTCAGGTTAAATAAAGTGTTGATTTTTCAAAATATTTTTGAATTATAGATAAAAGTGGCAAAGATAAAATATAAAAAAAATTTGTATCCCGACAAAATTATATTTTATTAATTTTAAATATATTTTCTATTCTAATACATTTCAGAATCTTTCAAATGTGAGGAGGAGCATATTGAAAGTATTTAAATTTTTCTCAAAATAAAACAAGAAAAAAAGTTAATTTCGGCTGTACCGAAGCTAATATACCCTTCACAGGTGCAGACGTAAGAAAAAGTAAGTAAAAAAAGGAAAACATTTTACTAATACTTTTTAGCCGGGTTGTTTGCTAAAACATTAAGATTATATAGTTAACCGATCTGAACAATTTCTTCGGAGATTATATTATTACCTTAAGCAGTAATCCATGTCAAATTTCGTGAAGATACCACGTCAAATGCGAAAATTTTCCATACAAGCCATTGATCCCGATCGTTCGATTTGTATGGCAGCTATATGCTATAGTGAACCGATCTACACATTTTTTTCGGAGATTAAATTATTTCTATGAACAATAACTCACACCAAATTTTGTGAAGATATGTAGTAAAATGCGGAAGTTTTGCATACAAGCCGTTGATTCCGATCGTTCAGTTTGTATGGCAGCTATATGATATAGTCGATATCGGCAGTTCCGACAAATGAGCAGCTTCTTGAAGAGAAAATAACATCTGCAAAATTTCAAAACGATATCTTAAAAACTGAAGGACTAGTTCGTATATATACAGACAGACAGATAGACGGACATAGCTAAATCGACTCAGTTCAACATACTGATCATTTATATATGTACTTTATAGGGTCTCCGACGATTCCTTCTGGGTGTTACAAACTTCGTGACAAACTTAATATACCCTGTTCAGGGTATAAATATCGAAAAGAAAAATTCTAGTCGCAAAATTGATATCGATATCGATAATCGTTATATATAAAGGCAGAATTGTCCAAAATGCTTCACAAACTCAACCGAAAACAACAACAAGAACTGCAATATGATTCATATGAAGTTAAAAATTTAAAAAATATAGCTAGCAGTAGCAATGGGAGTCTCAAAAATATGGCACGTGACCATACTCAATCCCCCAATCCAATCCTCCTAGCATGTTGGCAGTAAAAAGTTTGAACTCCGAAAAATTTGTTTTTTTTTTTTCAAATTGGCGACTGCCTGAAAAAAAAATTTTAGCACTTTTTTTGGCTTTTAGAATTTTTTGAAAACATTAACATGTTTATAAAAAAGGCTCTCCGAAAACTTCAAATCAGTCGGATCGATAAATGGGTCAAGTTGAACTTGAGGGTATCCTTTTGAAAAAACAGTCTCGAGAAAAACGCGTTTACAATTTCGTATCAAGCCGAACTAGTTTGAATGCCGTGCCAGAAAAGTACCTGTCTTTCCGAAAATAAGTCAAAATTAATTATTTAAACTTAAAAAACGAAAACATTACTTTTTAAACTGAATACCACCTTATTCGGACCTCACTGGAATAAATATTATTAAAAGCCGAATCTCTATGCAATTTTTTTAGGTTCAGAGGGTCATTTAAGGCCCCTAGATTTGTCATTTTGATTAAAATTTGAAGAAAATTGTTAAATATTTATGACCAATTTCTGAACGAGTAACCTTATAATTATTCTGAATGCCATTCTTGTCCATTTGACTGACTATCAAAAACTAAAACGCTGATGAAAAGTTAGTAAGAAAAATGCTTGACATTTCACCAGTGCTTTCCAAAGCAAAGTGAATTTACATCAAAATTTTAAAAATAAAAAAAATGTGCTTTATTAAATTGCTATTTCAAAACGCTAAACTGCTTTAAAACCCAGCCTCATAGCTTTGAATAACCATAGCGAGCAAATAAAAAAAATGGCGCGCACTGCGTATGAGCAACATTTTGCGCACTTCAATTTAGCATAGACTGGGCTAGCAAACAAATAAAATAGAAATTCTAAATAAATATTTGTAAAAAATGTGTGCTACATAACGGAAAATTGCATTGCCGGCACTTGCAGTCGCGCCGCCAGACAGCACTTCAGCCAGTGTATACGCATTTAAGTGGCATGCAAGCAAGCGCCTACCAACTACAGAGTACACAATGTGCAACAGGGCGTATGAGTGACATTTGAAAAATGGCATTTTCAACGTCAACAACAATTGGTCGCAACAGACAATCACGCAAAAAATGGAAGCATGTTACAACAGCGCATATAACCTGCTGTCGCAGTGACTGACTGAGTTTTACACTTCCTGTTTGCTTGTGGCACGCCGTTTGTTGGTGGTGCTTTTCACTTGTGACAATGCATAACGGTTTTAGTGTACGTCTAACAGCACTTTCACGACGACAGCGTTGCGTTGCCTTTTTGTGCGTGCCATATTTTTATATATACTTTTAGTGAATAAAATGTGGCAGCGCAACATTTTGTGGCAGCAACATGAAAAATTTATGTCAACGCTAACAATAGTGTTGCACGCAGCAGCAAAAAAATAATAATGCAACTGGAGTGTTTTCTATGTACAACTTTGGTAAACAATGAAAAATGGTAAGAAAAAGGCGGGGGAAAGCGGAAAAATGGCGGCAGTGCTGCTTGTAGTCAACATGCTTGTAAGTGTTGTTGTTAGCAGTTAGAGATTTTGTTGCGCATGCTGCTGTTTTTTGCACTTTCCATGCAGCCTCCACGCAACAAACCGCCCTCGCTGTGCTGCAACACAACGACCACAGCGCCGCGGGGCTGCAACAAGCGAAGCGCAGAGATAGCGGCAGTCAGCAGCGCTGCTAACTGCAGCTGCATTTATGGCCTGACCCAAATTGCATTTTTCGCTTTCATTCTGCGGACCGCAAAGCGTAAAATTTTTATGAAAAAAAACGCGAGAAAAAAAGTTTTATGAAAAAATACATAACGGTAGTTTGTGTGTATGTGTGTGTGTGTGTGCTGCACATTACAGCTGCATCAATTTGTGCCGCTGAAGTGCTCTGCGGCTGGTCAATGTTTGTTTGAAACAGTTTTCATGCGGTTCTGTGCTAAAATGCGTTTTTGTTGTTGTTGTTATTTTGTTGTTGTTTGTGCTGCGGTTGCTTGAAATGAAACATTCAAGTTGCATTTAAATTCAAATCTATCAGTAAGCGCCATAAAGTGGCCTGATTTGGTGCGTTTACTTTACAGCAGCAACCCCCTTGCTCACTCAGCAACCCCTCTCTACAACGCCTGTGTCACGCCGCTCTCTCTGCCCTGCTGCTTGTTTTATGCACAGTAATGTGCCGCTTATTGCCGTTATTACAGTTTTATAATGTGCACTTTAGATTTGTTTTTACAAGCTGACTGCCTCCCCGCCTGCCTTCCGCGTTTCTTCTGCCTTTTATGTTAGTTTTTATTTCGCTTTCTTTCATTTTATTTTGGGGTCATGCTGCGACAGCCCCTACTCCACTACATTACACTCCACTGCACTTCGCTCTACATACAAATATAAATATTTTCGCAAGCACACACGTATAAATACTTAAAGTTCTTATAGTTTTTGCTGCTTCTTCAGCCGCCTGGCTTGCTTGTCGCACAGTCTTTTATGCCTTTCGATTTCAATTAGGGTTGTTTGTTGTGCTCCTTTACTCATTTTCATTTCACTTGCAAATATTTTTTTTTTGCAATTTTATTTTGGTCGCTGCTGAGGAGCCAATATTTGCTTACCTATACCTATGCATGTGTATTAGCAGAAAATGGTAGCTGAAAATTTGTAAGCGCTCTTTGCAAGTATTTCTACTTTTATGTGATTTTCTATTGACCTGAAAATTTTCTTTGGAAATACTTTTCTGCGCTTGTAAGCCGTTGAGCTAATTACTTGTTTAGCTTGCTGAATTCCTTAGAAGTCTATTGTAGCGCATAAAATAGCATGAATTCTCTAGTGTTTGTTTAAATTTCGATTAAAATTTTCAATTACTTGGAGTATCTTTTGTTGGTGGAAGGCAGAGCTCGATGTGCGGAACAATGGGTTGGCACAACTAACTGATTAAAATGGGGACTGGGGTTGCCTGCTACTCAATGTATTAGAAAAAATAAATTTTGAGATCAATTTTTATTGATTAAAGAAAGGCTTTTGATGCCACTTGTGAGGTTATTAAATAATATTTCGAAAAATGTATATTATTAGTGGTTCGGTAAGGTGTTTTGGGTAGCGAAAAAAGAAATTAAAATTTGTTTATAAAAATGCAGAATATAATTCTATTAAAATAGCAATATAAAAGCGAAACAGTCATTTATGAAAAAATTATAGTAATGAAATAAATAAGGAATAAATAAAATCGGATCAAAATGCTATACAAATTTCCATTGCGCCGAAATGTAGGCAACATTTTAGAATCATAGAGAAATAACACATAATAATGAGATTTATTAGTTTAAACTTACATTAAATAATAAAATGATTAAGTAATAAAAATAAATTAATTGTAATATAATGGTCGAAAAGTTCGATTTATGGAAGGAAATTTGTATGAAATTTGATTTCTATTGGCACTTCTATTGGCATTGGAAATTTGAGTTAGGGAAGGAAATTTGGCTTCTAAACGCTATTGCCTATTCAAGTGTTCGAGTTATGGAGATCTTCGACTTATTGAAGGTTCGAGTTATGGAAGTTCCACTGCATCAATAATGTTGTCATTCTTTTTTCACTATAAACGGAATAACCGGTGCTCAGAAGTTTTACTATTCGACAGACCATCTGACTGTCTAGATTTTCAATGACCTTTAGTGATATAAGTACCAGAGGGTTTCAATTTAAAAAACTTTAATTTTTTTATTATTATTTATCTCATTCTTCACCTTAATTATATTAAAATCTATAATTAATTATTTATGTGAAAAATAATCAAATTTAATTTTATATGAAAATATTTCTAAGTTTTATCGATAATTTTAATGAATTTCCTCAAAATAAATCATAAACTTGGTTAAATATATTTCAAAGATAAATTTTGCTTTCCTACATATTTAAAATTTGTTTGCCAATGTATACCCAGCTTTCCCCACTCCAAGCCGAAACAATTCTCTAAAAATCATGGATCAAGAAAACCCATCCATCTGCCTGATTCCCACTAAGCTTGAAGGGATTTTCTTAAAGCAAAATTCACGCTTGAAGAAATCACTTTCGGTCACAAAACCTCTACTTGACTTGCCAACCATGAGAAAGCGCATGCATGCAATATACCGTTTTAATAACTGCTTGCGCTTGAGAAAACACTCAAACACAACTACGAGCATAAGACACTTCATCTTCTGCCACAAAGCTACAAACAAATGGGCAAACGATGTTACAAAATTGCAAAAATCTCCTGCAAAACTCTTGCGCTTCTTCATGCAATACTCATGGATATGCATATGCGCATGATTTACATATACAAATGTTGCATGTATGGAAATATGTTTGTATGTATGTTTGTATGAAGGAGCACAAAAAGTTGAATGCAACCAAAGCCTGCCGGGCAGGAGATGAATGACTTTCAATGCAAGCGAAGAAAATCACCAAGCGAAGGGAAGAAAAAACTGCGATTTTTTTTAGCAGCAAAACGGTAAATGGTAAGGGGCCAACATACAAAATGCATAGAAATGCTAAGCACAGAATAGAGCAGCTGGTTGGTTTAGGCAGCAGGTGAAACGTGAATTTCTTTACGAAGCTATGAAATCGCGATTCTTTTCACCATTTTTTTTCTATTCTGCAAATTTAAATATTTCCTATTGATTTTTTTGCAGATTTTTTATGTTTTTTTGCTTCAAAAATAGAGTAAAATAATATTTTAATTCAATTTTATTTCTTATTTCATATTCATTGCACCCATTTCAATGCGAAAATGAAATTTTTCATGCCCAATTTTTACGCCATTTCTCAAACAATACAAAACAGTCATTCCTCTGCCACACATGGCACCTTTAACCCCTAGAGGCGACCCTGTTTCGCTTGTGCCCGCTGATTTTATTTGCCAACTCTAATTTATGCGCATAAAGTCGCAACAATTTTTCGCCAACAATGTGTGTGCAACTTCATATGTGTATGTCTGTAGTGTCGTGGGCGTCTGCGTATGCGGAAGCCAGTGACATGTACCCGGAAGTTCAAGAGCAAAGTAAAATAATAAAGAATGAGAAAAAAAAACTGTCTGTATGGCAAACAATATAAGAAATGAAAAAGGCAAGGAAATGAGTTAGAATGTCATATTCAATGCGGATATTCATTTACATATGGATGTGGAGGCTCCTTCTGCATATGTTTATATGTGCGGGTTCTTGTGTCTCACTCCTTGTATTTATAGCTATGAGTTATGTAGTGGAAATTTAATGCATAAAAATTTGTCAAAAGTAAAAGTTTGCTCAAAGTGAATAAGGCTTAAAGGGAGAAAATATGTGGTTGTTTCTTTAGTAATATGTATAGAATTATTGGCAGCGAAAGTAGAAAATATGTGCGGAAATAAAAAAAAAATATAATGGATTTTTTTCTTAACTCAAATAAATTTTTTAGTATTTGAAATTGCTTTATGCGAGGCTGTAATCTTCAGTGCTAGATATGCGATTATATCTAGAATGATTAAATCCATATTTGTTGAAAAAATTATAATCAAAGAGTACTGGAAAAATTTTTCCCTTCATTCCACTATGCTACGAGACTTATGATACTTCTGTTCCCACGATAATCGGACCTGTTTAAGGCAGTAGTCTGCTTTAGAAGCCGAAAAAAAACCGTTTTTATAGCAATTTTTTTGAAAGGGAAGGAAATGATTGCGGTAAACGGAATTTTAATAGGAGTGTACCACATTTAAGGCTTAAAAAACAATATGTATTATTAAAAAATATTGAAATTTTTTCAAAGTTGTAAGTATTTTTCTGGAGCGCCTGGAGTCTGCACTTGTAAATCGATGCCGGTGATGGAGGTCGTGCGATGCATCTGAAACAGTCGAACCAAATTTTTTTTAAATTTTTATAATTTTAATTTCTTTATGAACTAAAAAAATACCGAAGAAGTTATAAAATTCCAAATTTTTTCGAAGTTTGAAAAAAAATTCACTTTTTTAAGAAAAAAAATTGACTTTAAGTTGCAAAACAAGTAGTTTAAAAAATACTTTTGTCCAACTTTTTTAGTTCAAATAGAAGATAATTTAATACTGAAGCTAGATCACTTTGGGTTTTTTCGATCGGACATATATTCTTTTTGCTATCGCCGGCCTAACACTTGTGAAAAATTAAAAAAAAGAGAAAACGTGCTTTAGGGGTCTGCCTGAGTATTCGCACCTGCTCGACGCTCGACCGCTAAAACTGCTCTAGATTCGAAAATATGTCGAATTGGCCTCTGGAATTTTAAAGACATATTCTTGGATAGTTTTGGAAGAGATTTAAAACAAAACAAAAAAATCGATTTTTTGAAGCCAGTAAAGCAGGCTACTGCCTTAACCGGAACAGAATCGAATTCGTAGCTGGATCAGTGCTTGTATCTCGACAGCATTTCTCTAAATTATATGACATATTTTATTCCTGTTATTTTAGTCTAATTTTTTTTGTTTCAATTATAAAAATTATAATTTTTCAAATACACAATGCGTTCAAAAAATAACGGGAATTTTAAAATTTACAATCGTCAATACGGGAAATTGCTGAAAGAGCCAAAGGCTATCCCAAAAATCCGGTTTGAGGAGTGTTTCGACGATTGTAAGAAGCGCTGGTATAAATGCATAATATCGAATGGGAACTATTTTAAAGACAACAATATTTTTTTTTTTTTTTTTTTTTTTATTACAATTGTACCTAGTATACAATGATTAAATACTAACAACAATTTAATTCTATTAACTTAAAAATAATAATTAAAAGCTAAATGTTAGAGAAATTCATTTGCTGCTACAGTTGCCTTGCTAAGTCTGAAGGCCTCTTACGTTTCAGTCGGTTTTCTCGTTCAGCAGTACCGATGAGTCTGGATGCCTCTTCATTTACATGCTGTATAAGCCTCATTTCGTGAGTCTTTGCAAGTTTGGTTATTTCGTTTACTACTGAATTCACACCAAGATCACGTTGAAGGTCAGCAGATCTAACATACCAAGGAGCATTAACTATACTTCTTAGTACCTTATTTTGGTAACGTTGAATGCAGGCAATACAGTTTTGACTTGAGCAACCCCATAGTTGAGCTCCATAGGCCCAAATTGGCTTTAGTACTTGATTATATATAAACAGCTTGTTTGCGATTGAGAGCGTGGATCTCCTACCGATCAGATGGTAAAACTTAGCAAATTTTAAATCAAGCTCGCACCTTTTTTTTTTGACATGCTCTTTCCAGCGAAGCTTAGCATCTAGGGTGATTCCTAGATACTTAGCATTATTGTGATGTGGTATAGGAGTACCATTTATATAAATGGGATGGTATGATGGTTTTTTTAAAGTTAAGTCTACGTGCACTGATTTGGAATCGTTTAGTTTAATGCGCCACTTGGAAGCCCATTTAGTAATTGCATTGACTGCTGTTTGCACTCGAAGGGTAGATATTGAGGTTGACTCTCCTGCTGCTAACAGGGCTGTGTCATCCGCAAATGTCGCTGTCACATAACTTGAGTCAGTGGGGATATCACTTGTAAAGAGCAAGTAAAGCATTGGCCCCAACACGCTTCCCTGGGGAACACCCGCTTCTATCGGTTGCAAGTTTGAGTATGCATCCTCTTGTTTTATGCGAAAGTATCTGTCTTTTAGGTAGGAAGCAATTATTTCGCAATATTGTTTGGGTAACATGCATTTCAGTTTCAGCAGTAGACCCGAATGCCAAACTCTATCAAAAGCCTGAGACACGTCTAAGAAGGCCGCAGAGCGAATAATCGGTAGTTTTATCAACAGTGAGTTTGGACAAATACGTTTTGAAGGAAAAGACAACAATATTGAAAAGCGAAAATTACCGTTATTTTTTGAACACACCTCGTACATACTTTAATATCATGTAAATCAATTGTAAACTTTATAAGTTTCGAAGTTTTTCATTTATGTTATCTACTGTTTGAAAAAAAAAACATATTATAATCAGTAATAATTAATTCATAATATAGTGGTAACCATATACAGTAAATGAAACTATCTGTCTTTACTTGACTTTACCCTTTGAAGCAAGTTCTCTCATACCGAGCTTACGCTTGCTTAAAACTGTCAGTTATATGATCTGATAGTGCTTTTCAACTCCGCCCGATTTTTAGTTCTTACAATTATTCCCTATTTCTTAGTCGATAGCACGCTTTCATAGTTTCGAGTGCCAAATTATTTTTATTTTATTGCGAGTTATGATGGACATACATTGCACGCCAATTGACAGTACATTCAACTCACTGTTTGCACAAATTACACACTCTCCATCTGCCAAAACGAAATCACCTACTCAACAAAAACAAAAAAATTAATTACACACATGTAATGTAAGCGGCCACGCCTAAAACTATGCAACGGCAAGAAGGCAAAATTTGGCGCATTTTTCAGACGCCGCCGCGGCTGCCACCGCATTTTGGCCACCGCGAGCTTGTCAAGCGCCCACAAAAATTGTTTAAAAAAACAGCGAAGCAGACAGCAGCATAAATAGAAAATTGGTTAAGTACATAGAAATCAGCAACAGCAGTCGAAGCGAGCAAACAACGGTCGGCCGGCATTTGGCAGTTGCAACAAGCAGACAACAACGGTGCAAATTTAATGGTGTAGAAATCAACGCAGCGCGGCGAGAGCGCGCGAAGGGTGCCGCAACCGACTGCAGTTAGTTTTGCCAAGTTGATGGAAACCGCATAATTGCATTGTTGTTGTTGCTGTTGCGGCGGCTGTTGCTGCTGCGTTATTGTGTGTGACGGTGCCGCCGTTGGCGCAAATGCATTGTTGCATCAATTGTTGCCAAACAGAATGCGGTTAGCAGGCAGCCAACCGAACAACCAACCAGCCGTCCAGCAACCGATTCATGTAACCGGCGGTGGGAAAAAATTACAATTGCATTGGGCGCTGGGCGCTGGGAAACAGCAACTGGAAAAAACTTTCAAGAATTTCAATTGTGTGTGAAGCATTTATGCCAGTTGCGGCGCTGTTTACAAGCTTTTTAGTTGCCTGCTCATTTTTTTGTAATTTCAACGGCTGTTCTTGAGCGCTGGCGCAGGCTGCTTGTGAGATGCTGCAGCTGCTGTTTAAGAAGCGTTTATGAATTTCAACAATTGTCTGCTTATTTAAGGCAAGGGTTCTGTTCTGTAAAGATCGCAGTAATATAAAATTTTAGCTTCATAATATTTGGATGTAAACAGCTGATTTTAGTTACAAGATAAGGTCGTGGAATGAAGTCGTAAAGATGACTTGTGCGATCTTAATAAAAGATAATGAAACATTTGCAATAAATATAAGATTCCATGTTGGCTGACTATGGATACCTTAAGCACGGGAACAACATGAGGTATTTTGGACCGCATCGAACCTGACTAGCGGTATTTTGAGCATATATAGTCGATGTTAAATACACTAGGGGCGTTCGCTATCCTTGTCTAGCATTGGAAATCTTATAGTGGTTCATATTTGAGGCGGAAAAACATCAATACTTCTTCTGGTGGGTGCTTCTATAATGCCTTATAGCTATAATGCCTTATATCCGATTAGGTAGACTTTAGTCTGCACCATACTGAGATTCTAACACAAAGTTCTAGTTCTGTCAGTTAGAGTATATAAATATTAGAATAATGGATGTATTAAACGTCTTTGCGGTGGAGAGACAATGTGAAGAAGGGACCCTACTTTGGAAAAGGAATTTGAATAAGGCCTCACCGTGTTTAGAGATAATTGGAATATTGTAATTTTTATAGATATAAACAAACTTTTATAACAAAGTTACGATCGTATTCTCGTGAGAAAGTGTTTATCATTTCAATATTGCCGTACTACTTTAGATTTATCCGGAAACTATTTGCTCAAACTATGACCCTTTTGAAGCTTTTATAGGTATTGTTTATTTGAGCCTATTCTTTTCCTGCGAATCAACATGATCTTATACAGCTTTATTGTGCTATCTTTATAAGTTTATAGCTCTCTTCAGGCAGTAGTGTGCTATAGAAGCCAAAAAAAGTGTTTTTTTAGCAATTTTTTTTGAAAGGGAAGGCTTAAAAAAAAATATTGAAATTTTTTCAAAGTTGTATGTAAGTATTTTTCTGGAGCGCCTGGAGTCTGCACTTGTAAATAGGTGCCGGTGATGGAGGTCGTGCGATGCATCTGAAACAGTCGAACCAAATTTTTTTTTAATTTTTATAAGTTTCTTTTCTTTATGAACTAAAAAAATGCCGAAGAAGTTTGAAAAAAAAAAATCACTTTTTTAAGAAAAAAAAAATTGACTTTAAGTTGCAAAACAAGTAGTTTAAATAATACTTTTGTCCAACTTTTTTAGTTCAAATATAATATAATTTAATACTGAAGCTAGATCACTTTGGTTTTTGGATCGGACATATATTCTTTTTGCTATCGCCGGCCTAACACTTGTGAAAATGAAAACTCGAGAAAACGTGCTTTAAAGGTCTGCCTGAGCATTCGCACCTACTCGACTCTCGGCCACTAAAACTGCTCTAGCTTCGAAAATATGTCGAATTGGCCTCTGGAATTTTAAAGACATATTCTTGGATAGTTTTGGAAGAGATTTAAAACAAAACAAAACAAGTAAGGAAGGGCTAAGTTCGGGTGTAACCGAACATTTTATACTCTCGCAATTTATTTATTTAACTTTATTTATATTATATAATACACAATTTGACCCACATATTCATCATATATATTGTATAAAGTCCATTGAAAGTTGGAAACCCTAATATTAGGTTAGAAGCACCGAGGTCCTCATGTTCGATACATGGGGCCTTGAAAACCTATGGTCCGATTTCGGCGATTTTTAGAATGGGGCTTCCACACTATAAAGGTAGTATTTGTGCAAAGTTCTGCATCGATATCTTCACTACTGCTACCTTTATATATTGTAAAGTTAACGATTCAGATCGTGTTCAAAGCTGGCGTTTTTCGTTACTGAGTTAACTCACTTTTAGTAAGTTTCAACCTAACCTTTGTATGGGAGGGGGGCGTGGTTATTATCCGATTTCAACTATTTTTATGGTGTGTGGTGGGGTACGTAAGAGAACTGACTGCAGAAAGTGTGGTTTATATAGCTTTATTGGTTTGCGAGTTATATACAAATAACCGATTTGGGGGCGGGGCCACGCCCACTTTCCCAAAAAAATTACATCCAAATATGCCCCTTCCTAGTGCGATCCTCTATTCCAAATTTTACTTTAATAACTTTATTTATGGCTTAGTTATAGCACTTTATGTGTTTTCGGTTTTCGCCATTTTGTGGGCGTGGCAATGGTCCGATTCTGCCCATTTTCGAACTCGATCTTCTTATGGTGTCCAGGAATATTTGTGCCAAGTTTCGTCAAGATACAGACGGACAGACATCCGGATTTCAAATCTACTCGTCACCCTGATCACTTTGGTATATATGACTCTATATCTAACTCGTTTAGTTTTGGGTGTTACAAACAACCGTTATGTGAGCAAAACTATAATACTCTCTAGCAACTTTGTTGTTGCGAGAGTATAAAAATCGATTTTTTGAAGCCTGTAAAGCAGACTACAGCCTTCTTAGGGTTAAAGAGTATTTTTTATGACAGAAAGACACGCGTAGGTTTGTCATTATCATCGAATTGGAGAGACTGTTATTCGAAAAACGTTTTGGATGCTATTTAGACTCAGTGACGAAACCCTACTACAAACCCTACAGTAAAATAGAGGTCAACGCGATTTAGAAAGCTCTGCTATTCTTAACTATTTTTAATGATTTACCATTTACATAACCTCAATTTCAAGCTTTGAAAATAAAATACAGCTCTTGAAAATGTTACAAAATATTATCATATTTTCTAAAATTTTTGTTGACAAAATTTTATTTTTGAATATATGTTGTAGACTAATTTAGACTTCTTATCGGATGCATCGAACAGACAGAAACCGTAAATACTTAATCATTAAATTTTCATACATACACATCTACCAAAGCAGCTGGGCATTACCTCACAATGACAAATTCCTCAGCAACAAATGCCGCCAATTACCCACACTTTTGCAAATAAGCACACACAAGTGTAAGTGTGGCTATGTGTGCGGGAAAGTAAGCAGAAACAGATTTTGTTCACTGGTATTAACAAAATCTTATTTTTCCAATTATAACGCAATATTCTGTCGGAAAAGGGTCAGCAATCGAAATACGAACACAAAAGCAAGGATAAACAAACTGTTGAAATTACAAACATACAGATGTTAGAACAGTTATGTTGAATGGTGTGTGGCAACTTGTTAGCTGAAAGAGACACACACACACGCGCGCCAAAGCGGTGAAATTGACAAATATAAAATTACATTGAGGAATAATGGTGAATGGCCTCTGGGGTTTAAAAAGGTTAGAAATACATATGTGGCAGCAACAATGTTTATATAATATGTACTCATCTACATAGATATGCGTTTGTTTGTATGTATGTATGTATGCTCTCAAGATTATATGTTACGTGGAACTTATGAGCTTGACAGTCAAGAACAAGCATAAAGTAATCCTTTATGTTTGTTTCTTCAGTACGTTTGGTATGGATGTATGTATGTATGTCTGTATGTAAGAGATGTGTGTTGACAAAGTATATTGTTAAGCTTTCTATTGCTATTGTTGTTGTTCGAAATGTTTATACAATAGATACTTTCGGTTAGAATGTCATAAAAATTATAATAGAAGATGGTTGGTAACAATAAATATATATGTATGAATGGAAACTGTTGCGTTTGTGTGGCGCACAAATAAATACATATATGTATACATATTCATATGTATATTGAATATTACAATAACAGCACAAAATTGATATCTATATACATATATGTATGTATTTTTATCTACATTATATAATATTATAAACCAGCATATGATTATTATAAGCCTATATACAAATATTTAAGTGCTCTACTGTTGTGGTCTAAAAATGTTAACAACAACAACAACACAGTTGGCTATAAAACACCAAGTTAAGTTCAGTGAAAATGTGCGAATTTTTCGATTTTTTTTGTTGTTCTTTTTTTGTTTTTGGTGGCAAGCTAATGTGTCTTTTATTTTTATTTTGTTGACCATGTTGATGACGCTGATGATAATGCTATACTTTATCAGATAAATGTGGTAATTTATTGCCGCTAAAAGTTTCGGTAAATAACGGCGCTTTAATGCTTTGGTAAATGAGTTCGAAATTGTTAGTGTTTGAGTGAATTATATAACTTCTTGCACTTGTACATCGAGTACAACACTACAGTATTTTAGGAAAAATTATTTAATAAAATTTTAACCATTTGCTTCCGACCCTAAATTATGTTAAGGAACAAAAAACAAGTAAGGAAAAGCTAAGTTCGGGTGCAACCGAATAATTTATGCTCTCGCAATTTATTGATATATTTTTATTAAGATAACACACAATTTGACCCAATTTGAAAATCCTATAATTAGGTATATGAGAGCTAGGGGAAGTTACACTATTAGAAGAAAAATATTTCCTCTTAATTAAATTAAGATATCTGAGAGATTTGAATTGAATTCTTCATATTCGATATTCGGGGCTTTGAAAAGTTATAGTCCGACTTCGACAATTTTTTCACAAGTGATGCCACAGATCATATACAGTATTTGTGTAAAGTGAAGGAATAAGATGGAGTTCAAAATTGAGTTACATGGGAAGTTGTCGTGGTTGTGAAACGATTTCATCCATTTTCCACACGTGTCATCGGGGTGTCAAGAAAATATTATATTCCGAATTTCATTCAAATCGGTCGAGTAGTTCTTGAGATATGGCTTTTGACCGATAAGATCAGTGCAGCATCCTTCTGCAATTTCTTCTGTAAAATTTAGTATTTCTGACGATTTTCGTTAGTGAGATAACCCAGGCGGTGGGCGTGGTTATTATCCGATTTCAACTAATTTCATGGTGTGTGGTGGGGTACGTAAGAGAACCGACTGCAGAAAGTTTGGTTTATATAGCTTTATTGGTTTGCGAGATATATACAAATAACCGATTTGGGAGCGGGGCCACGCCGTCTTCCCCAAAAAAATTCCATCCAAATATGCCCCTTCCTAGTGCGATCCTTTGTTCCAAATTTTACTTTTATAACTTTATTTATGGCTTAGTTATGACACTTTATGTGTTTTCGGTTTTCGCCTTTTTGTGGGCGTGGCAGTCGTCCGATTTTGGCTATTTTCGAAAGCAACCCTCTCACGGTTCCAAGGAACAGTTCCAAGTTTCATCAAGATATCTCAATTTTTACTCAAGTTATCCGTTGCACGGACGGACGGACATCCGGATTTGAATTTTACTCGTCACCCTGATCACTTTGGTATATATAACCCTATATCTTACTCGTTTAGTTTTATGACTTACAAACAACCGTTATATGAACAAAACTATAATACTCACTTAGCAACTTTTGTTGCGAGAGTATAAAAAAACAACAACTGAACTACAACAATCTTATTCTAATAAAGAATACATCGGGCTGTTCTATGGAAAATTATACTAACGAGTATGACTTTGAAAATTGAAGAGCTCGAGAATCGTCGTGGATAATTCCGCATATCACTCGTTTGAAAGGATTCATCTCATTGTGAAAAAAATATCTGACTTTTTTACAAACTTAATGGCGAATGTAGGACGGAAAAGTAATACACGGAGTGTGTTCAAAAAATAACGGGTATTTTTGTTTTTTGAAAAAATTATATATTCTTTGGTCTATATTAATGTCATCGCTTTCTAAAGAGTCCCCATTCGATAGTGCAATTCAATTTTTGGGATAGCCTTTGGGGATCAGCCTTTTCTCATATGCTTGTAAAACGACGACCCTTTAAGGTTCTCTTAAACTTTGAATTCTGAAGAAAATCGGTCCATAAAAACTATTTCAGACACTCACTGAACTCCAGCGCCACCTAGCGGCAAATGTATTTTTCAATCATAATACAATATTGGAACTATATATATTTTTAAGTATAATACAACTCCAACGTTACTTAACGGTACTACCTAGCTCCTTTGCTTTTACCAATATATATGCGTACATAGGTGTAATGGAAGGAACACTAACTAAATACCCAATTAAGTTTGTCTTTCTGAAATCGAATTTTCAAACTTTAATTCTATAAAATGCTGCACACATACAAAACGTGCACGAAGTTGTATACCGTTATTACTAAATTCCTTTTGATTATAGTTCGAAAAGTTTTCTTAAACCCAAAATAACAGTATAAATTAATGACTGACTATTTTCAGATTTTTACACAGCATTTCACCGCAGAGATAACGCTGAGAGCATCAATATGTGGCATGTGTACAGGCAATGTGGTTGCATGCGAAGCTCATGTGTGTGCAACGGAATGTTGACGTTGCCACATTTGCTGCATTCAACTGTTCTGTCTAATTGCTGTTCTCCTGTTGTTGTTTGTGTGATCCGTTTGCTGTTGCTGTTGCTGCTTTCACTCAGAATAAAGCTGTTGTTGCAGTTGTTTTGATTTTTGTTTTTATTTTTATTACGCTGTTGGTGGCGGCAGCTCGACAGAGGCTAAAGTTGTTGGCGTTGCAAAAGTGCAAGGACCCAACTTTTATGTGGCTCACAAGGCATTGCTACAAACACACACGCACTCACACACACACACATGAGGCACATTCAACATGCACTGCTGTGCGACAAGCATGCGCCGCCAACAGTTGTTGCCATCGAGCGTACGTGTGCATCATTACAAGTTGCAACAGTGCGAATGCAATAGCAACAACAACCACAACAACATTAAATAAGGGAAATACGCCTTTTAAACACCACAAATTGTGGCAGCTTCTGCATGTTGCTGACCATTTTCTTGTTGTTGTTGTTGTTGCTACTGCAATGAATTTGTTGCGCAGTGGTGACTGACAAGTGGCAAAAGGGGAGAGTGAAGGGTTCGTGTGTCTTCCTGCACTTTTGCACTAAACTCTCGGAGTGTGTGTGTGTGTCTTCAAAAAGGATAACTGTGAAAGTATTCGTATGATTGTGTGTGATGTGGTGAGTGTTTTTCACCAAATGCAACAGTCTTTCAACCGACACTTTTTAATCGCACACACACAGACACGCATACTCATATACACATTCACAACAGCAAATGTTGCAATAAAAGTGAAAAAGAAACCAAAAACAAATCCAATTAAATATTGCATGAGAACACACACGCACACACATTCGCAATTATGCATGTACATCTGCATGTATTGGTGTTTGTGCGCCCACAAGTATGCACGTCTGCCGGCGGATATTGCAAGGAAATCTCTTTAATGGTCTATCGACTGCGATAAAAGGATTGCAGCAACTTAAAGACTGCCTCGCAGTTCGAAAAAAAAACAACAACAACTTTTATGCCTGCAACAGTGTAGATATGGTTTGTGCAAAATATCACATACAAATGGCAAATGGTGCAAATGTGGCGAATGGCTTGCATTTTCTATGGGTGAAACTAAGAACACTTATGTATATGATTGTAGAAAGCAAAACATTTACAGAAATTATGCGCTTGATTACTTTAGTTTGACGTTGATTCGTGAATATGGGTAAATCATAAAATTTTAAATTTTTTTTGCCGGTAATTTGTATACGAATATTGTCGATAATGGTAGAAGCATTGCTAGTATGTTTAGAATAACGTCCTACTGTTCCATAAATTTCAATAATATGATGTGTTTTTCCTTTAAGACCTGAAAAAAATCTTTAAAATCTATCCGTCGCCCTTTTGGATGAAAAACTAATAATAAATTAATTAAAATCATTTACTTGAACTAAGTTTGTAATTTTTCAGAAATATATATATATATATATATATATATATATATATTTGGCGTAGAAACCGCTTTAAGCGATTATAGCCGAATCCACCAGAGCGCGCCACTCGTTCCTCCTTTTTGCTTTTTGGCGCCAACTGGAAACACCAAGTGAAGCCAGGTCACTTTGCACTTGGTCTTTCCACCGGAGTGGAGATCGTCCTCTTCCGCGGCTTCCTCCAGCGAGTACTGCATCGAACATTTTCAGAGCTGGAGTGTTTTCATCCATTCGTACAACATGACCTAGCCAGCGTAGCCGCTGTCTTTTTATTCGCTGAACTATGTCAATGTCGTCGTATAAATCGTACAGCTCATCGTTCCATCGTCTGCGGTATTCGCCGTTGCCAATGTTCAGAGGACCATAAATCTTACGCAAAACCTTTCTCTCGAAAACCCCAATAGTCGTCTCATCGGATGTTGTCATCGTCCACGCTTCGGCGCCATACATCAGGACGGGAATAATGAGCGACTTGTAGAGTTTGATTTTTGTTCGTCGAGAGAGGACTTTATTTTGCAATTGCTAACTCAGTCCAAAGTAGCACCTGTTGGCAGGAGTGATTCTGCGCTGGATTTCGAGGCTGACATTGTTCGTGTTGTTGATGCTGGTTCCCAAGTAGACGAAACTATCTACTACTTCAAAGGTATGACTGTCAACAGTGACGTGGGAGCCAAGACGCGAGTGCGCTGACTGTTTGTTTGAATACAGGAGATATTTCGTCTTGTCCTCATTCACCACCCATACGCTTCGCTTCTTTATCTAGTCTGGAAAAAGCAGAACAAACGGCGCGGTTGTTGTTTCCGATGATATCAATAGAAGATTGTACCTTCTCTATTTAGCTCTGCAGCTCGTATTATTTTTTCCAGTAATAGATCAAAAGGGGGGTTTCTCTTCCGAGGGAAAAAATATAATTGAAATATTTCTGATCAAAAAATACCGATTTTAACCCCTGATTTTGTGTCACTTGAAAATATCAAAATGTTGCCTACAATTAGGAGTAATGTTAATAAGTAAACCTGTATTGCAGATATTTTGAAACATATTGGTTCATAGTTATTCTTACAAATATTTTCTACAAAATTGATACTATAAAATATATTAAAGAACATATTTCATATGATACTGGCTATACCCATAATCACCTTCACCCAAGTTTTTATTTTTTTTTAACCAACACGGTTCAGAGTATAATTTATAAGTGTGAAATCATTAAATGAGTTCTATAAATTGGTGTATCCTATATGTTCTCAAAATAAATTTTCCGAGTGGGCATATCTGTGTCCGATTAAGACAACGATACATTTATTATAATGACAAACAAGACATTCCAAAATATACAACACATTTTAGAATTATCTAATATTTAATTTTTAAATATTCTGTATTAAATCGCTGACTCGTGTTTTAATTTTATATTTTAATAAAGTTGGTTTTAGGTAAGTGCTTTTTAAGGTGAAATACAATGCATATAATTTAATGTTATGGCAAAGAATTTAGCTTTATTACAAAGATAAGGGTTGCCATTATGTTTCAAAAATGATTTCGGACAAGTGACCGATCGAATAAATTCCTGCAGAGAGGCTAAATTTTCGATCACTTTTTGCAGCAATTGTAAGTATGTTTCTTATGAAGAGAGCAAACTAAACTGAGTACAAACAAGTGACAGCTGTCAAAAACGACAATAAATATTGCCGCAGTGAAAACCACATGTTCCGTTAGATTATAATCTAAGAGAATCTATAGTAAATATTTTGCTTAGGTGCTATATTATTTCTCAAATATATTTTGAAATGAAACTTTGTGAATGATAGATTGTAGCTTTGATTTGCAGTACGCTAAAAGAAACTCAAATTAGCAAAGACATTTACCACATTTGACAATGATTTATTTTCAGTACTTTTCATAAATGACGCTACTTGCCATCGTCGAAACACATCTCAAACTCGATTTTTGAATAGCCTTTGGCTCTTTCAGCTATTTCTTGTATGCATGACCTTCTGCGTTATATTTTGAACACATCTCATATTTGAGGTTAAGTCCGAATTTTCAACATATTATACCACGATTGTATTTAAATATAATTTGCCGATAAATTTGTTTTTAATTTTTGTATCTTTTTGCATTACATATTTTTCAAACGCATTAATTATTATAAAAAAATAAAAATAATTATTCAGATGTAAGAGCAATGTAACCCTATTATGTATTTTGCCACTTTCTTTTCCGCTTCAGACTGTGTGTGTTTTCCCCACTTTTGATGCTGAAAAAATCGTAATTACAATGATACGTAACTTTTTTAACTTGCCTCTGCGCTTTTTATTACGACATGTGCGCTTCATAACGGTAATACCCACCACATAAATAGTTTGCACTCCAACCAGTTGGGCACAACAACAACAACAACAAACACGCAACCCTACAATTTGACACTTCCTCAGCTGTGAGGGCAAAGAAAGTAAAACTGCAACTCAATTGCGGGCAGAGTCGCAGTTAACCGGGGGGGGCACCAGTGGAGCAAGAGGCGGGTGAGCAAGTCAGCGTTAAGCATGATTTTCCCTTAATTTACACAGTTTTCTTGCGATTTGCGCAATTTGCGTAGTTCACACTGGCTACAACAACACTTGGCGTAAACAATTTGCAGGGCCACAGAGCAGTTGCACTTGCAACTTTACAGCATTTACAGTTAGAGTTGTTGAATGCGCGCACATACACTGGCACACGTGTTAAGCTATGCGCATATTAAATGTTGTAAGTGCAACAGCCGTTGCAAGTTGCACCATAGTTGCAAAGCCAACAAACATAGTTGTGGGTGTTTGTAGTTGTTGTTGTTGTTATTGTTGTTGAATGTGGCTGAGTGCTAACACTTTTTAATAAAGTCATTTTGTTGTTTTTACTTCTGTGTGCACATCTTGCAACATGCAAGCAGTAGTAAGTGGTAAGTGCAGCAAACTTGCAACACTTGAGTGAGTGAGCACTTCCTCCTTGACACATTCAAACTAAATGCACCCACAAACACACACATACAATCTCAGGCAAGCGGCAACTCGTTCATTCGCAAATAAAAGCAATCAGTCTGCTGACTACATAACGGTACACGCTTGACAGCGCTGCATAGCTGCGGCAGGAAAGAGTGTGCAGCCACTTTCCGCTTGCCACTTGTCACTTGGCAAAGGGTCTGCACTGCTCCACTCCACTCCACTCCACTGCTCCACCACGACTCCCCCGCACTCGTGCAACAAGCGCGCTTTCGCTTCGCTGCACTCGGCGTGAATAGTCTAATTGCAGTTGGTGGCATATTGGCTGCGCTTCCCTCGCATAGTTGCCACAGCGAACTTTACTTCCTTTTTTCTACATGCACAACGTGTTGAGGGAAGCGAGGGCACTGATTTTCTGTTGCTTGCCGCACTCTCGCCTAACAAAAGTTCAAATTAATCAAGGTTTATTGTTTTTTCTTTTTATTGTTGGCTGTTGTTATTGCCACTGTACGTCATTGTTGCGGTCGTCGCTTTTTTGTTGTTATTTTAATGACTAACGCTCGCCTATTTGCCTATTGTGTCATTATGCACCAGCGCTACAACAACAAGAGAGCGTAAGTTGTTGTTGTTGTTGCAGCAATGTAATGCAGAAAGCAAAGTTATTTGCCTAACGACGACACCTATATTGAATTCCACAGCGTTCATGGAGCGCGCGTCAACCAACCAAAGTTCGAAATAAGTTTTTTAACACAGTGGCAACACCCGCCAACCGCAGCATGCCACATCAGAGTAATACATACATACATATAAATCTACATCAGTCTTTATAGCTGCGCTCTGGTTCTGCATATAGCCAAACAACAATGCGGCAAGCAAACGCATTTCAATTTCGAATTGTTCAAATTGTGGTTGCCATAAAATTTTCAATAGTCTATTGAAGCGTTCCATCACCCAAACATCAAACACACCCATCTGCATATAAATTGAGTCATTGTGACCCAGTTTTGCATATATTAAAAATGTGCCCAGGCACCGCCGACATAAATAGTATAAGGCGTTGTTAACCATTTTGTTGAACTTTTGTGTAAACGCTCTTGAAAAAGTCATAATGCATAGTTCGCGGTTGCTCCAGATCTTTTACGAGTATGCCATTCATGAATTCGCTGTCGTAAATTGCCAAAGTTATTTGTTTAATTTATAAATACAAAGTCACACTGTTGGCAGGGAAAATGTGAGATTAACTCTCCAATGACGTCACTCCAGCTATGTGCTCAGAGACATATTTCGCTAATTTTTGAATGGAACCAATTATTTGATAGAATCGGCTCAATTTGTTGACTCAATCTTATGAAAAATGTACGAAATTTACATAAAAATTTAATATAACCTGAAGGTAGTTTAGTTGATTTCGGGTTTCCACACTAAACCTATTTTTTGGTACAATATACGATCCATTTTTATCGTATACTAAATGAATGAATATTTAATGGAATCATAAAAGTGCTAATGACTAGCAAAATATGTCAGCTTGAATCGTCCCATTTCGTCTGTAGAACTAGATTCCAGCATAAGAAAATCCATCAAGCTACTTGGCTGTCCCCGGATCGAATCACTCGCAACCAGATCGATCATGTTGTGATAGATGGACGACATGTCTCCAGTGTTTCTGATGTGCGTACGCTTCGTGGTCCCAACATCGACTCGGACCATCTTGTAGCAGCTAAAATACGCACCCGCCTCTGTGTAGAAAAGCGCACACGTCAACAAACACAAGGAAGGTTCGACATCGAGAAGCTGCAATCACAACCGACAGCCGAACGATTTTCTACTCGACTTGCACTCCTGCTCTCTGAGAGCACTCATCAGCATCTCGGTATAAGGGAGCTGTGGGACGGCATATCAAACTCCTTACGTACAGCTGCAACCGAAACCATTGGTTTTCGGAAAAGCCAAAAAAACAGCTGGTATGATGAGGATTGTCGTCTCGCAGTGGAGAGAAAACAGACTGCCTACCTCGCAATGTTGTGATCGACCGCAACACGAGCGGGATGGGAAAGATACCGAGAGCTGAAGAGGGAAGCGAGACGCATTTGCAGACAAAAAAAGAAAGAGGCCGAAATGCGTGAGTATGAAGAGCTTGACAAGCTGGCCGACAGGGGTAATGCTCGAAAATTTTACGAAAAGATCCGGCGACTAACTGAAGGTTTCAAGACCGGAGCACACTCCTGTAGGACCCCCAGAGGTGATCTAGTTATTGATGACCAGAGTATACTGAGTTTGTGGAGGGAACACTTCTCCAGCCTGCTGAATGGCAGTGAAAGTACAACAACAGGAGATGGCGAACCCGATTCCCCAATCGACGACGATGGAGCAGATGTTCCATTGCCCGACCGTGAAGAAATTCGAATAGCAATTACCCGCTTGAAGAACAACAAAGCGGCGGGGGCCGATGGATTACCGGCCGAGCTATTCAAATACGGCGGCGAAGAGCTGATAAGGTGCTTGCATCAGCTTCTTTGCAGAATATGGTCGGAAGAAAGCATGCCTGACGATTGGAATCTCAGTGTACTCTGCCCAATGCACAAAAAGGGAGACCCCACAATTTGCGCCAATTACCGTGGGATAAGCCTCCTCAACATCGCGTATAAGGTTCTGTCGAGCGTATTGTGTGAAAGACTAAAGCCCACCGTCAACAAACTGATTGGACCTTATCAGTGTGGCTTTAGACCTGGAAAATCAACAACAGACCAGATATTCACCATGCGCCAAATTTTGGGAGAAGACCCATCGACACACACCATCTCTATGTCGACTTTAAAGCTGCTTTCGACAGCACGAAAAGGAGTTGCCTTTATGCCGCGATGTCTGAATTTGGTATCCCCGCAAAACTAATACGGCTGTGTAAACTGACGTTGAGCAACACCAAAAGTTCCGTCAGGATCGGAAAGGACCTCTCCGAGCCGTTCGATACCAGACGAGGTTTCAGACAAGGTGACTCACTATCGTGCGACTTCTTTAACTTGATGCTGGAGAAAATTATAAGAGCTGCAGAGCTAAACCGAGAAGGTACAATCTTCTACAAGAGTGTACAGCTACTGGCGTACGCCGATGATATCGATATCATTGGAAACAACACCCGCGCCGTTAGTTCTGCTTTTTCCAGACTGGATAAGGAAGCGAAGCGTATGGGTCTGGTGGTGAACGAGGACAAGACGAAATATCTCCTGTCATCAAACAAACAGTCAGCGCATTCGCGTCTTGGCTCCCACGTCACTGTTGACAGTCATAACTTTGAAGTTGTAGATAATTTCGTCTACCTGGGAACCAGCATTAACAGCAATAACAATGTCAGCTTGGAAATCCAACGCAGAATCACTCTTGCCAACAGGTGCTACTATGGACTAAGTAGGCAATTGAAAAGTAAAGTCCTCTCTCGACGAACAAAAACCAAACTCTACAAGTCTCTAATCATTCCCGTCCTACTTTACGGTGCAGAAGCGTGGACGATGTCAACATCTGATGAGACGGCACTAGGAGTTTTCGAGAGAAAGGTTTTGCGGAAGATTTATGGTCCCTTAAGAATTGGCAACGGCGAATACCGCAGACGATGGAACGATGAGCTGTATGTGTTATTCGACGACATAGACATAGTCCAGAATGGATGAAAGTGCTCCAGCTCTGAAAGTATTCGATGCAGTACCCGCTGGTGGAAGCCGAGGAAGAGGGAGACCTCCACTCCGATGGAAGGACCAGGTGGAGAGAGACCTGGCTTCGCTTGGTATAACCAATTGGCGCCAAACTGCCAGAAGGAGGGATACGTGGCGCGCTGTTTTGGACTCGGCTATAACCGCGTAAGCGGTGTCTACGCCAGTCAAGAAGAAGAAGAAGAACAAAGTTGCTAAAGAGAGTATTATAGTTTTGTTCACATAACGGTTGTTTGTAACACCCAAAACTAAACGAGTTAGATATAGGGTTATATATACCAAAGTGATCAGGGTGAAGAGTGGAGTTCAAATCCGAATGTCTGTCTGTCCGTCTGTCCGTCCGTCCGTCTGTGCAAGCTGTAACTTGAGTAAAAATTAAGATATCTTGATGAAACTTGGACCAGTTGTTTCTTGCCACATAGGAAGGTTGCTTTCGAAGATGAGCAAAATCGGACCACTACTACGCCCACAAAATAGCGAAAACCGAAAACCCATAAACTGCCATAACTAAACCATATTTAAAGCTATGGAAATAAAATTTGGTACAAAGGATTGTTCTAGGAAGGGGCATATTTGAATGTATTTTTTTTGGGAAAGTGGGCATGGTCCCGCCCCCTACTAAGTTTTTTGTATATATGTCGTAAACTACTAAAGCTATATCAATGAAATTTCCAAGAGTCGAGATTATAACCACGCCCACCTCCCATACAAAGGTTATGTTGAAAACGACTAAAAATGCTTTAATTCAGTAAGGGAAAACACCAGAAACCTTAAATTTCATTATAAAGAAAGTACAGAAGGGCTCCACCCAAATTGGTATACAAAATTTTAAGTGGGCGTGGCTCCGCTCACTTATGGGTCAAAAACCATATCTCAGGAACTACTCGACCAATATCAATGAAATTTGGTTTGCAATATTTTCCTTGTATCCCAATGATATTTTGTGAAATTAGGCCAAATCGGTTCACAACCACGCCTACTTCCTATATACCAGAACTTTGAAGTCGATACAATTTATGTAAGCACTAGTGAAGATATCGGAACAGAACTTTGCATAAATACTGCATTTATAGTGTGTCAGCCGAAATCGGACCATAGGTTTTTAAGGCTCTATATATCAAACATGAGGGCCTCGGTGCTTCTAACCTAATATTAGAGTTTCCAACTTTCAATGGACTTTATACCATATATATGACGAATATGTGGGCCAAATTGTCTATTATATAATATTAAAGAAATAAATTGCGAGAGTATAAAATATTCGGTCGCACCCGAACTTAGCCTTTCATTACTTGTTTTTTTTTTTAATTTTCTCATATATAATGTTGTTGTACTTACAACGTTAGTCGCTCAACATTTATTAACAATTTTCATTGCCAATTACGGCAATTCAGAAAAATGTGTGTTTTTACCTGCAAAGAGAAAAAATATATAAAAATTAGTAAAACATATAAATAGTTTTCAAAAATAATAAATATCAATTATATTATTCTAAGGAAAAATCGTTTCTCTTTAACAATCAAGTTCTTCAGATAGTATTTTGAATAAACTGGTAACATATTCTTTGGAATCCAATTAGTCTATACTAATGTGGAATATGTGATTTTATAGAGAAATATATTTCTTAGATTTCTAGTACAGTGGTAGATCGGATTACTGAAAAGTTGTCTCATTTGTTAGATTTCAAATGAAGACCTATATTTATATACGAAGTTATGCTTTTAATATTTAGGATGTATTATGACTTAATTTATGTACCCTGCACGATAATTCCATTAACCCTTCTATAAAAATCCGTAAAGTACATTAAAAATATAACATTTCGCTTTCGAACAGAACATTATATCTTCTATATAACAGCCAAATATGTTCTCCTTGTTAGCTTTATATACATACAGACGAAATCGGATGTGAACTCAAACGTGTCATTGTTAAAATTCGGACATCAAATCAATCACACAGTCAATTTAGCAATAAAGAGGGCACTGTGACAAAAGCTAAAGCGAAGCAAAAACAACAAATTTCAAAAGTAAATGTCAAAATAAATGAACATGTAAAGGCATATGTCACCAGAGAATTTAAATGTTTGTACATACATAACTATATATATTTATATATACATACAGACGAAAGATAAGAGCCCCCTTACTCATTCGCCGTCTCTAAGCCACAGAAAAATCGGGAGTGCATCAAACAACCGTATTTGAAAAGTAAAGTAGCAAAATTTAATCTATTTCAATTTTTTTTTTTAATTTTTCTGTTGACTCTTTAGCGCTCATTCTCACAAGCATATGTATCAATTATGTTAAAGCAAATGGTTATTGCTGCCAAGCACAGGTGAATGACGGCATGAAAATAGGTCAGTCGAGATGATGAAAAGTTTTCATTTTTGGTGTGTTAGCCCACGGCAATCTGGATGAATGAACGGGCGGTGCTGCATGTGAAAAGTCACCCCTAAAAAGTGCTTTGTCGCAATTAAGAAGAAGGGAACGTAACTAGAGCGGGGGAGTGGTGAACATCTGTTGTTGCTGACTTATTGAGGCAATGTACGCTATTCTATATATTTTACTAATATTTGGACATATGTATAAGTAACTTTAATGGATATATGTAAGGGATAGTAGTTGAATTTTGTTGTGTTTGAAAGCTGAAGTATGTGCATTTTGATTACATAAATTTTCCTAAAATCCTTAAATATAAAAAAAATTTCAAAAGTGAATATCATAATTTTTAATTGCAAAAAAATTTCAATTCCACAACTTCTTCATAAATTCAATTAGAATTTAACTTTTTAGCAGCAACAACAGCGCGTTATCACAAAATCTGTAGCATATATTTGGGCGTATGTACCGAAAATTTCTCTACAATTCGCTACTTAAATGTGATTTGGGCATTTTATATACAAATACAGAAATATAACGGCGTTATCATTTCACACACATATTTATATATATGTTTCATAAGTATACACATCGGCATTTTTGCGCCAAATTCGCCAACAACCGCCCCAAATGAAAACAATAACAAATGTGGCAACAATGAAAATTCCACCCACGCAACTTTCATACTTGTATATACACACACATACATATGTATGGCTCGCAGCTGCATGGCTATGTAGCTAGCAGTCGATGTTTTCATTTGTATCTTTGCTGCCTGCATGTTGCCACATTTGCGTGTGCGGCACTTGACGCGCGTATACCTACCGAAAATTATCGATTTTCTTGTACAACCAAATACATGCAACATCACTCGCAGATACATACACGTATTTAAATGGAAAATGTATATACATATACATAGAAGTATTGGTATGTACTTCGTTTGTACAATAACACCGGTTCGAATGCCGCTTCTGCTGACTCCCACACATTTGTGAAGTGAAAATCTGTTGTTGTTCTGACATAGATGCGCAACAGTGGGTCATTTTCACTTGAAATATTTTTTGTATAATAAAAAAGAGCTTGGAGCTTTCATAAAAAGCTTAAGAGCTTTCCTAAGAAAGCTTTAGAGCTTTCGAAAAAAACTTTCAAAGCATTTAAATACAGTTTTAGCACGAATTTCTATTCTAAAATTCTGCAGAGCTTTCAATCAAAATCAAAGGTAACTTAAAGTTCCTTTAGAACAAATTAGAAGAAATGGTCGGACTAACGCAGATCTTTTGCTAAAATTTTCTATATCATAAAAAAACTTTGGAGCTTTCATAAAAATCTTTAGAGCTTTGATGTACAACTTTATAGCTTTTATAAAAAGTTATAGCGTTTTCATAAAAAAAATTGACGAGCTTTCATGAAAAACTTTAGAGTTTTCAAAAAAGATTTGGAGCTTTCTTAAAAAGCTTTATAGCTTTCATAAAAATCTTTGGAGGTTTCATAAAAACCCTTAGAGCTTTAATAAAAAGTTTTCAAAGGCTATGCGAAAGCATTTAAATACAGTTTTAGCAAGAATTTTAATTATAAAATTCTGAAGAGCTTTAAAAGAAAATCCAAGGTCACTTAAAGCTCCTTTAGAACAAATTAGAAGAAATGATGGGACTAACGCAGAACTTTTGCTAAAATTTTCTATCACATAAAATGCTTTGGAGCTTTCATAAAAATCTTTAGAGCTTTGATGAAAAACTTTACAGCTTTCATAAAAAGTTGTAGGGTTTTCATAAAAAACTTTATGAGCTTTCATGAGTTTACAAAAAAGATTTGGAGTTTTCATAAAAAAATTTATAGCTGTCAAAAAAATCTTCGGAGCTTTCATAAAAACTAACAAATAAATTATTAATTTTGAAATGTGACAAAAAATTTATGAATGATTTCTTTAGTTCGAAACACTGCAACAAAGCACTTCCATCACATTTGAAGTCGCTCTCTCAGTTTATACTTTTTTGTATATGTCATTTTCGGGCTTTTGTGACTTTCTCTGCGCAGTATTTACTTCGTTTTGTGTTGTTTTCGATGTTTGTTGTTGGCATTGCTGCGTTCGCTTTTAATTTTCCCGTTACATACACTGTCATTTGCCTTTCGCTGCTGCCATGCCACTCGCACAGTTATTGTTACCGCTATTCGCAGTAGCAGCATTGAGATTGACGTTATGCGAGAGTACCTTTTTTCCTCTTCTTCTTCTGCTTGCCGCAATATCGAAGTCCAAGCAAACAACTGCTTCCGCTTTATGCGGCTTCTGCCTGCCATTGTCGGCCGGTTTGTTTATGGGCTATACTTCATATATGCTACTACGCCGCAAAATATGCAACACATGCCACAATCGTTGAGTGCCATGAAATGTTAGTGTTTACCGTTATACACAAGCACACACACATACAGCTAAAACAATATCGATGCAGAAATATTTTTCAGGAAGCTGATTTCCCTGGGTTTACATTTCATTGTGAGCGAGCGCTTTTCCTTCACTTTGAGCCCATACGCGCAGCTATGTATATCGGTAATGGTCGTTTTATATATATAAGGGGGGAATAAGTATATAATTCTTTTTGGCATTTAATTTTCCTGCGCTCTCGCTTTGCCAGCTGCCATCAACGCCGCATCATGCTGACTCGGCCAACGGTATATAGAGACTAAAGCTTTCGACCGTGGCTGCGTTGAAATTTGATTCCCAGGTGTTTTGACTGCCGACTGTCTCAGCAGTCGCAGCCTCAACGATGTACTCACTTACTGTGAAAATGCTTTCTTGCTCTGCATTCTAAACGCTCCCTGCGGACATGAGATGGACGCCAAATCTTTTGTGGTTTTGCAAAGAAATATTCCGATTTTACGCTTCGCTTGACAGGTGCTTACCAAATTGAACTTTATGCGTTTCTTTTTATTCGCCAAATTTATGGAGAAAAGCAAGTATGCAGGATTTAGTAGAAATAAATTTAGATAACGGTTGAAGCGAGAGCTGAACTTTAAGGCTGGAGCAAGAATTATATTTGTGTTTGCTAATCCTGGGGTACTTAAAGTTGACGCAAATATGTATGAGTAAAAATTACAAAATAACGAAAGGAAATGAGATAAAGTACACATGACTTTCAAATATTCAGATTTAATAAAGCAATTAATGCAGGAAAATTTCAAATCAGGTGGCAACCCCATGCCATAATTTTTGTATACAAATAATTTCTTAGAAAACGTTCCTCTCACCGGCTATTTCGATTTTCATAATTTTTAGCTACTTACAATTTACAAAAGTCATAAAGAGTGGCAACTCCTTCAAAAATATTATTGAATTGTAATCTTAGAAAACTTCTAGACTTTTGAACCTATTGCTAGCTTAATATTTATATATTTTCAACTAACATTTTATTTGATATCGGGTGGCAACACCATAAAATAAAAATTTTGTGAAAATCATCTCAAACGAGATATTTTTACATAACAAATGACAACTAATACAGAAAAAGGGTTGAGCCCCGTCAAATCATGAGAACGGTCTGCTAAAATAAATAACGGTAATATTTTTAAGCTGATGATTCTCTAGCAAAGTAAGTTTCCTAAATCAGATATGGTATTTTCCCGAGTTCTGAGATGTGTTGAAAAACCCTGGACCGTCTTCGAGAGACCGCAAATTTTAGGGCAAAATGCAATTTGAAGTAAAATAAATTTAGAATTCCTCAACAACAGTTTGAACAGCAATACCCTACTCGCCTTGAAATATGTTTCTTTTCAATTTAAGTGTAATTTAAATATATTTTAAAACCTTCCCCTCGCTCTCATTCGAAAATTGAGTACCTCTCACATTCCCTCGACCAACCGACACAACCGTTAACTGTAGTCCGCCGCGTGAGCACTTCGCCGCAAGTAACCTTGGCTTTGCACATTCAACACTTTGGAGGAATAGCAGTAAATTTCCGTCTGATAACACCCAGTCATTCAACGCAATGAGCGCAGCCATGGATGTAAGCCACCGGTTACGGTTATAATTCAATGCCACAAAATACTGTTACTTTTGTTTATGCTAGCTGCTTGACTTTATTTATTCTTACTGTACTTTATACCACGCCGTGGCATTGCATTTTTCGTTGAGCGCCCGCCGCAGACGCCTTTGGGAATGTGCCACTGAGCCAGAAGTGCCGACGCGTAGGTATTTGCTGAAGGGCGGCGGCGGCAGCAGGGTAGGCACTTCATTTAACATTCGCAAGCGCTGTACGAAAAAGTAATATAAATAAAAGAAGAAAGAAAGAAAAGTGGTCGCAGCAGCAGAAGCAGCTAAAGAAGTCTGCGAGCGCGAGCTGAGCTGATGCATTCCTTTGTTTCAAGGACAACACTTTGATTTACCTGTGTCGCTAAGTGCTTGCGAATTTCTGCTAGCGAAATGAGAATTGCGTGTTTTTTGTTTTCGCTTTTGTGATTCTTTTTTGCTGTGGCTCTTGTACAGCTTGAATATTTATAAAGGAATATATGGGTGTTTTTGTGTACTTTCTTGGCACCCGTTGCATAACAAAAGGCGCATTTCTTATTATTCACTTCTTTTATTTACATCTGGCAATACCTCTCCCTTCCCTTTGAATGCGCATTAAAACTCACAATCTCTTCACTCTTGACTGGATTTCCCTGAACTGTCTTGGTATGTCAATTCTTTCTTGACATTTTTAATCTTCTAAAAGAAGTTGTGTACATATGACGAGTCGGAATATTTGTCGTTATGCAAGTAATCTCATTCTTAGCTTTGCATTTTCTTACCTTGCTTTATTTTCCTATTACCTCTTGACAGTTTTTCGTCATTTGTATTGATGCAAAGAATATTTTCGCTTTAAAAATTATACTAAATAGATTCTTCGTTTCACTATTTCTTCGCTTATTATTTTTGAGCTCTGTTTTCTTGTCAAAAAATGTACGTGAGTTAGTGGCAAAGAAGTTAACAAGTTGAGTTAAATATAATAGAGTATACGTCTATCTCATCTGCTACTCATCAACTTACTGTTATTTTCCTATTGTATTATACCACTCTCTTAGATTTATACCAGTTTTTTATCAGATTCGTCACTTTTAATTTTATCTATTTTTGCTCAACAACTTGCTGTTCATTTCCTATTGGATTACATTTATACCAGTTTTTGTTCGATTCGCCACATCCTTTGATCTTAGGTTATTGTACTTATTGATAGAGATATCCTTGTTGAAAACTATCGGAAGAACGAACACTTTATTTGGTATATGGGGTCCTTAGAAAGATATAGATTGGGAGAGCCGAGAGTTCCGATACATCAGAGGTACCAAAGTTTACTTAAGTTTCGATATCCGTAATCTTATGTCTGAATAATGTCTTTCAAATGAAAGCTGTTGAAATCTCAATGGATTCTAAAGGAAGTAGTCGTCCTTAATTCTGTCATAAAGTAATGACTTCAATGTCTTATTACATATAAGTCTATTTATATGCATGTCGCTTTAACATTCTCCCAGAATTTAAATTTCCCGCTGCTATAAAGTCATTTTTCAATATTTAACTGCTTTTCCGCTCTCTCAATTCGGCTGGTTAATGAACCTCTGCGAATGCAACACAACAACCGGCAAATGGATTACCTGGCCGCCGACAACGACCGCCAATGAAGAGCCACTTCATAATCCAAAAAGGCGTCGGAGATATGAATAAATTAAATGGTTCGTCGGCAAACAAAAGGCTGTGCGACAGCGCCAACAACAGACTGTTCGGACGACGGACGACGGAACTGGTTTTTATGATTGTTGGCAAATTAGCAAAACAATTGTTGACGCCATAAAAATGGCAGAAAAAAAAACAATTACACACAGAATTTGTTGCACATTTCGTGTTGCAGGAGGATATTGTTTGCATTTACATGCATTTCCATGCACAAGGAGTGACGGTAAGTGTCGGTGCTGGCGAAAGGCGGAATAATTGCGAGCACTCACAGGACAATAGCGACGCGGCGAAATGAGGGCAATGCGACTAAGCAGAAATCGGTGAGCACGGAAATTGTGCGGCATTCAAGTCGGCCCGATGGCCCGGCGTTGCAAGACACTCAATCCGAGAAGGTGTGAATGTACTGCTTATAGGTGGCAAATATTTTGATTGCATGAGGAGAGCAGGAAGTACTGGCAACTGGATTTGAATTTGCTGTTTGCAGCATTGAAAATTGGAACTTCGTATTTAAATTTCAAAATTATGCAACGAAAATTGAAAGTTCTGTTCAATGGAGTTCTGTTTCTACTATCTCTATTTCTCTCTTTTCTCGCTAACACAATTTGCTGTTTATGTACTGTCCTTGTCACCTGCTTGTGTGCAACTTGCATCCTGATTGCATTAGTCTACCGGAAGTCCACTAACTTTCTACTTCAATTTTCTAATTTTATACTTATACTTATACTCGTAAGGGTATGGTAAGTACATGGCTTTTGCTCTAACAAAGTTGGCAAAGTGACTCTCTATTTTGATTATTTTTGCTCACCACAAACTTTGTCGCTTTCATTAGATTTGTTTGCATAAAAAGTTAATGTTACTGCTTTTGTTTGGCAAGCATTAAGGAGTTCGTGACAAGTAGTAGTGGAAGTTGGAAAACATAAAGTTTTTTACTCAAAAATATTCCAAAGTTGTTAGGCAAAAAATTAAATACAATAAAAAAAAATTAAAAAAATTCAATACAATTTTCACACATTTTTTCAAACATTTGATTGAAAATTTGAGTTACTTTTCTTCGGGTGACAACTCTGTTCAAAATATTTTCTCGAAAACTAAACTGTTTTCTTATATTTATGTCTCGTATTTAGCATTTTTAATATTTTTGGATTTATTTTTTTCAAAGGGGGGCAATCTGTTTACAAAATATGGCTTAAGACTCTATTTCTTTCTTACTTTGTTCGAAAATGTTAGGAACCAGTATTCCTCGAGAGACTAAACGAACCGATTCGGAAGCATTCGTCCGAACTGTTTCGGAACCATGAGATTTAAGAGCCTGTTTCGACATTTTCGACGAAATGTCAAGTATCCCTCATGTTTTGATAATTTAAAAGGGCGAAACTAATGTATTCTTTAGCTTTTAATTATGTATCCCCAGTGTAACCCCACAAAATGAATGAGCCGAAGATTACCGCAAAAACAAATATTTCCTAAAGCAAACACTTGCAACTCGGCAGCGAGTTCACTCTGCTCGAGGCCTGTAAAAATATTTTGCCAACTACGCGCTTGTAATTCCTCAAACAGTAAATACAAGCTTAGACCGCGCACTCACAGCAAATCATTAATCACAATCAGTGAGCGGAGTGGGGTGAAGAGGAAGAAAAATGAGACAAACACACCGCCGAATGACAGCTGTCAAAGCAAAGCGATAAAATCGCAACAATACAAAGTAAACAGACAGTAACGGTAAATTAAAGAGAGTGAGTGTGTTTAAGAAAACATACGCGTTGAAGATGAGTCGCATGAAATCGCATAAACAGAGATACATAAGAGTATGAAGGTGAGTCGTAAGTGAAAGTTTGCTGCAAAACGATTTTTGACAGCTCGACTCGACACTTCATTACGCACGCATTGACAGACATTCGAATCGAATGTGTGAAAGCGCGCTTGTTTACTTTGAAGAAGTGGGAGGAGGTGGGTGGTAATGTGGGTATACCATGAGTGAGACTGCAAAATAAACAAACCACCCGAATTTGAACAGAAGTTCAGCGCTGCAAAAGCTTGTTAACCACATATTCCTACCGTACAAAAGCTTAAGTATTCATTAACGCCGCTTATATTTGTAGAATACTGAAACTAATCAGCTCTGCGCGACGACCTAACAATGAGTCAAGTACTAAGTAGCAACAGTAATTTCGGCGCGCCCCATAAAATACCCCAAAATACTGGAAGTTTTGTTTGCCAAGCTAAGCCAAATGAAGTGGCATGCAGAGAGCGCGCTCCTTGCAACATGAATATTTATGTGCCCATTGTGAGCTGTCTTCATACCCCACCATTCGGTAAGTATCCATTTCAGCGCTCCCCTTCTAATTGTTTATGCATAAGCCATAACCTGAAACGAGCTTAAATTTGTATAAAAACGGATTTCCACATCATCCCTCAAGGTAGCGTCCCCCACTCTAACTTGGGTTGCACATTTCGAAGTGCGTACGCGCTGGTGTCGATTCTTCAACCGTTGCTTCAACGTCTTGATGACAAGCAGTTTATGGCATCGCCATGGCGTCGTTGCGTTGCTTGACTGTGCGTGTTCCATAGTTATCAAACGCAGGCAAACAATTTAATTTATCATCTTAAACGCAAACGCGGCACCGAAACGAAGAAAACAGCACAGGCCGCCCCACACGCAGAGCTCTGTAGTGCGCTCCACTTTATTCACTTCGTTAAGACCATTCCGGTCGACAAAGCAACCCTCGCTAAAAACAAATACCGCAATCTCGGCGTATTTTCGAGTTTGCCGATGGCTTTGCGCTGCAGTAAACTTTCCGCCTTGCTTTCGGCTCACCCAAACCACGACCGATAATTTGGCGGAAGCGTAGGAAATGTGTACATACGAATTTCTTGCCGCTTTTCCTGTGCAGTCGTCTGCAGTTTTCATAACGACGGTGGCGGCGGTGTCGACTCTATCGTGTTGGCTTATGAAAATGCAATTAATCATTTTGGTTCAATGAACGTTCGAGACGTTCGCAGGAGTACCTTCTTAAACTGCACCCCTGTCAGTGTCTGCGGCTGCGAAACTTTTCAGTCCACTGTGTCTGTTTGCAGAAAGGCGGTAAAGTTTTGGCAGTTCACTTCAGCTGCGCAACGGAAAATGATGAAATACTTTTTAATTTCCACTTTAGCATGTAATTTAATATCAATTTTCCAGTAACGCGTTGCCATTTGCTTTCATCCGCCGCGGTTGGTTACGCTCAGCCAATTTGGTTATGTATTTATGGAGAAACCCAGTGCATATGCTTAATGGTGGTTTATTTCCATCCAAAAGACTTCAAAGGATTTAGGCGAATTCAATTAAGTTGCTATGGAGACTTTTTTTGAGATGGAGCTCCGTTGTGACTGACAACTACTACTAACGGATTGCCTACAAGATTACATACTTTGTCTCTGAGCAGAAAATCTGTCAATATATTTGGCTTTACATGGACCGTGGATTATAGAAGCGGCTAGAGGTGAGCACTGTCATTAAGTACGACAACAACTGCCTCTGTTCTCACGACAGTCGAAATGGATCCGGATTTTTATGCAGCCAAGGACTGTCAACTCGGCAGTAAGCTGCAAGAATCTGACAAGTTTGACTACAATTCTAATAGAAGATGCCTTTGGGACGACAGCCTTGAAACTCTGAGCACATTTCTGTCTCAAAAAGTTTGCGGGATTCTGAATTAGTCGGATACCATGATGGTACACACTACAAACCACTAGAAGAACTGTTGTGATTCACTTGTCCGATCTCGAATCCGTCGAGTGAATCTCTTCGATTTACTGGGCTTCTAGATAATTGTAGTTTCGGAAGTTAGCTGATCTTTCTTTCACATTTTGGACGACTGGAATTTTAAAGTTTATTTCTGAAATCGACTACAAAATAAAGATGACTTATTCGTCGAAAATAAGTGTCTGCAAAACGAAGTTCGACCACTTCTTCCCCCGATAGACATATTCTTAATGCCGTCACTTAAATATTCTCAGATCTAATACATAACTAATCAAACTATAGAGCGAACAGCAATTGTATCCATATTAAAATTTAATGAACCCACTCTCAATAATCCGCATGACAATACAATCTCGGTATTTACCGTTATAATATTCAATTTCTTAAATAAATAATTCATGAGCATGGAAAATCAATGAAATATTAATTTCACCAAATTTACTTACGAGCACACTATATACACACACATGAGTATATGTATGTAAATACCAGTTGTAATACAATTCATCAACTACCTGCGCTGGGTCTCTGCAATGAGTGGACACAGCCGCGGGTGTTTTATTTTGTAGCATGCAAATTTTCAATGGCGTCGAAACAATGTCGGCATAACTCAATTAAGTGTTCGACAGCGCGCTGTCATAGCCAGGGATCTGCATGTAGTATGTGTTTCGAGGATATGTATGTATGTAAATGTGGGCAGACATGTAGATCAGACCAGGTTTAAGCGTTCATTGTGTATTCATGAAAAACGTCACTGAGCTCATTGGCCAAAAAATTAAATTTATCCTGCAGCTTTCGGAAAGTGTAGTGGGTGTGGGTGTATTACAATGGATTTAATGTGGCATAACAAAGCATGATTTTTTAAGTCCAGTAGAGAATTTAATAGGTTTCTGAATCAAACTTTCGGGTTTTGATATATTTCTGATGGTTGAAAGGATTGTAGAACTACTGGATAATATACTTTCAGAAGTTGAAGTTTAATAGTTAACATCAGAGAAGGTATAAAACTGAGTACACAGTGGACGAATAGCACGAAAGTATGTGGAAATTAAAATCGGTACTCAGTGAAGATCCCGTATTTCAGTATTACAGAATTGAAGAGTCGGAAAGACTTAAATTCAGCTTAAAGACTGATATCACGGAACCAATTTCTTGAAAATTTTCTAGTTATAATTGTTTCTTAGAAGCCCCAAAAGTGTTTCTGATAATCTTTAGTCCAGCAGATAGCGCTGTAGTCTTACACCTTGAATATTCGAAAAAGTTGTGATTGGTCCCATATACAATATAATATGGAGAAGAAGATAACGGTAAGGGTGCCACATTTGCTAATGATGTATCTGATTAGAAGGCATCCGAGTCGAATTCTTACTAAACTGTGTATCTTTGATCCATCCTTGCTATGCTTCATTTCGCAGAAATGAAAGCTAAAAAACTACAAGTAATTTACTTGCGGGATCCCGAAATATTTTATTATTAAATTTGAAGATGCCATACAACAGTTAATGCGAGTATGTGCTCGTCAGCAACAAATTGCAACAACAACAATATACGATGTGGCATCGTACAGAACGAGCTCACTTTGAGCAGCATTCATTCCGGTCTGGACGGCAAAAAAGAAAGTGGTTTTGCATAAAATAAGCACTACACTGTATGCACAACAATCACATATACTTGAATAAGAGCTTACAAATGTGTGCAACAACATGAAAACATCAACAGCAACTCAAATGTTGCAAGGGTCCAGCGCAGGCTGGCTGACCCAGGACGGCGACTGGTGGCAAGCCGCCTCTTCTCGTGATGGGCTGATGGGCTTTAGAGCGACCGCAGCATGTGAAAAATTTAATTATTGCAAAATGCATGCATGTGTGTGTGTGTGTGTGTCTGTATATTTATTTATGTAAAACAGTTGATTGCCGCACATTTGCACGCTTTTGTGGCAAAGAAAGGGCGATTACAGTCATTCGCTTGCATTTGTGGCATGCAACTGAGTTCTTTGCAAAAAAAATAAGCGATTTGCTGTGCGTATGATTAAAATCACTTGACATTTCAACACCTATTCGCAGTGACGTGCATACATATGTACATATATGTATATGTGTATCACATGCAGTTCATTTAAGCTTTAACTGCAATTACGTGTGCATAAATAAGTAAATAATGCATTTAAAAACAACAACAACATGCATGATTTATAAACAAACGCTTGTTGAACGCCTAAAGATGCCAGTGCATTGGTTTAATTAAGGGTTAATGTTGCACACACCACGCGGGCAATTAAAGCGTGCTGGCGACTACTTATATATATGAAATATATATATATGTATGAATATATGTTTGTATTATGTTGTCACTTTAACGCTTTTGTGTTGTTGTGCTAGTTTGCGGACGCACTAATGACTTTGCATTGTGACTGCAACGTCAACCCTTTACGCAATTAACCCTTATTGACCAGTGCAAACACATGATATTCGACTGGGGTTAAGCATTTTTCATAAACTGCTTAAGTTAAATGAATTGACATGTAAATATATATGTAAATGTGTGAGTAATGTAAACAAACGATCTAATTACAGTGTTTACGAACCTCATTTGCACTGATTTTTTCGTATTTTTTACATATTTTTTTTTTCGATTTGTTCTGCGAAAATTTGTAAAATATTTGTAGCAAAAAATTTTGTCGCCGCCACAAAAAATCTAACCAGACAAAATAAACGTTAATCAAATTAAGTCAAATCAAATTGAGGTTAAATGGCGTGATTTAAAATGTAAATTATTGTGCAAATGGGGAGATATATTTTCAGGGAAAATAATAAAAAATAAACAATAAATACTTGTATAATTTTTCTCGTATCATTGAAGTGTAACTCTTTTTATTTAATTGCGACTTAATTAATGAAATTGAATTCGGTTGAATTATGAAATTATTGAACTTACATTTGGCCTTGAATTCTAAATTTTTTTATTATTTTTTTTATTTTTAACATTTTTTAGTATTCTACTACACAAAACATATTATATTAATCATCTAATTTATGACAGCATAAATATATTAATTTAGGCAAAATAAATGAATAATATTTTATAGTTGATAAATTATAATCAGCTCATACTTTTAAACCACAAATCCCTAAAAAATTACAACAAAAAAATATTTCTTTGATAAAAATGTATATGCAAAAAAATAATATATGAAAAAAGTGTCAAAATATGAATTTTTTTGTGGTTAGGTATTTTTATTTAAAAATATTTGTTGCGAAATTTCGTTCCTGCATTTGGTTATTTTTATTAATACTTGAAAGTTTGAAAGATATTAATGATTTGAAAGTACATTCGAAAACGGTAAATGTTTTCCAATAAAATCTTTGGTGATTGATTGCATTAAACCTTACATGAAAACTTAAAGTTGAGTTTCGCTGTAAAATCTCCCGATCTGTCTACAGTTTTATAAAAATTTACTCTAAGTCTCTCTGGAGTATTTATTAAGGGGTTTATTCTAGGATTTTGAAAAAATCGTTTTTTTTTTGCATATTTTGAATGTTTAGACTTTCAAAAATATGACCTTGGAAGGATTTTTAAAAATTCGACTTATTTTCGGGGATACAGCCGATTTTGTAACGTGGCGTTCGAGCCGGCCGAGCGGTCTCCTAAACTTTAAATGCGTTTTTCTCGAAACTACTTTTTTTGAGGTGGTTGACTTTATATCTCAAGTTCTACTGAACCGATTCTTTTGAAATTTGATATATATCTTCTTTATACAATGCTCTATCGTGTCTGCTTTGGATTTCCATTTGAAGTATTTTTAAAAAATTCAAAAAGGTCGAAAAAAAATCGGGTCAAAAAAATTTTTTTTTTCAAGTCGACACCATTTTGTTATTTATTTATTTATTTTTATTTTTTGAAAATGGTCAACCCGATAATGACATCCTTACTAATGAAGAATCTTCTTATTTTTTGTGTTTTAGCTCTCTACAATGGTTGAAATCACGTCAACCAGGACGCACCGTTTTTTTGAAGCCCCACTTCACCGGCCCGTGTCTCGACGAATTTTTTAATATTAATAAAAAGCAATAAACAACATACATATATAAAAATGGATAGTAAAAGTGTTTTTAATTTTTTTATCTTAGTTTAAAAAATGCCTAAAATTCATGCGTCTAGACCAGAATACCCCATTAATGGAATTGTTTTACTTATTTATAGCCACTTCCGTTTGTGTACATATAATTGAAATCAAATCATCTAAAGTCATCATAGTTTTGAGACTGAAAATATCTTGGAACCACAGTTATTTATAGCTGTTTTTATTATATTGAAAGCTGCACTTGAGTCAAAAACTTTGCTTATTTTGAGGATTTTGAACATTTCATCAGTCATTAAGACCAAGAGGATGCTTATAACCCTCAAAAGTATATCGATTGACTTTCCCTTTGATGTCAAACATCTCGTCTTTTATGCAAATTCGAATTGTGTAATTGAAATCTTGAACTTTGGTGTGGATTTGGACAGAGACAAGGGTAAACCACTTTCAAAGATTTCATGGTTTCACGATTAACATAGTCTTAAGCTTTTATTAACATCTAAACGACTTTTGGAGACCTTATAACAAGCAAGAAGGTTTTGGTAGAAAATTTCTCAAGATTACATATAATAGGCCTTAAAACTTCCAGGATATGGAAATAATTTGTTGTGCTGGTGATAACGACAGGAACAATTGTTGAATATCTAATTTAAAAAAATTAAAAAAAATCAGTTTAGTGTACTTACAGAAATGTTTGAGGGACTCTTCGAGCAAAATAAGTTTCAGAATTCCAAACGAAATAAATTTTTCAACAGCGAATGATTATAGAAAGCTTAAAAAATATATTAAAAAAATGTCCAAAACCATGTTGGAGAAAATCTTTCATGATCTGATGATACAAATAACAAGTAAGAATTAGAAGATAAGAAAATATTAAAAGTTAACAAGTAAGGAAGGGCTAAGTTCGGGTGTAACCGAACATTTTATACTCTCGCAATTTATTTATTTAACTTAATTATTATTATATAATACACAATTTGACCTACATATTCGTCATTTATATTGTATAAAGTACATTGAAAGTTGGAAACCCTAATATTAGGTTAGAAGCACCGAGGTCCTCATGTTCGATATATGGGGCCTTGAAAACCTATGGTCCGATTTCGGCGATTTTTAGAAATGGG
Organism: Zeugodacus tau; assembly: GCA_031772095.1. Lineage (NCBI taxonomy): Eukaryota > Metazoa > Arthropoda > Insecta > Diptera > Tephritidae > Zeugodacus > Zeugodacus tau. Next base: position 67,691,790 of record CM062650.1, on the reverse strand, counting down.
CTGCCACACTATAAATACAGTATTTGTGCAAAGTTTTGCACCGATATCTTCACAAGTGCTTACTTTATATATTGTAAAGTAAACGATTCAGATCATCTTTTAAGTTCTGGTATATAGGAAGTAGGCGTGGTTGTGAAGCGATTTGGCCAATTTTCACAACATATTATTGGGAAGTAAGGAAACTATTACAAACCAAGTTTCATTGAAATCGGTCGAGTAGTTCCTGAGATATGGTTTTTGACCCATAAGTGGGCGACGCCACGCCCATTTTCCATCTACTCGTCATCCTGATCATTTATGTATATATAACCCCATATCTAACTCTTATATTTCTTGGTGACACAAACAACCGTTAGGTGAACAAAACTATTATACTCTGTGCAACAGGTTGCGAGAGTATAAAAATAAACCAGACAAGTAAGGAAGGGCTAAGTTCGGGTGTAACCGAACATTTTATACTCTCGCAATTTATTGATGTAATTTTATAAAGATAACACAATTCGACCCATATATTTGGTATAAAGTTCAATAGAATAACGAAAATCATCATAAATAGTATATGGGGACTGAGGTAATTCCTAAACCGATTTCACTCGTTTTCACCACCAAGATACAATGTATCGAAGGCTATACGCTCACTTAATTTAATATTACTTATAATTAGGTATATGGGATCTGGGGGAAGTTATGACCCGATTTTTACCATTTCAGGTACAGAGAGAAACTGTTATAAGAAAAAAATTCAGAGGGAATGAATTACATTAAAATATCTGAGCGATTTACCTAAGTATATTTTCGGGGAAAAATTACCCTTAGGCACTGAGTTCTTCATGTTCGATATCAGGGGCTTTGAAAAGTCTTGGTTCGATTTTGACAATTTTTTCACATGTGATGCAACAGATCATATACAGTGTTTGTGTAAAGTTTTATTTCGCTTATCTTCATTGATTCCTAATGTATATATTATAAAGTGAAGGAATAAGATGAAATTCAAAAATGAGTTATATGGGAAGTTGCCGTGGTTGTGAACCAATTTCGTCCATTTTCACGTGTCATCAGGGTGTCTAGAAAATATTATATACCGAATTTCATTGAAATCTGTCTAGTAGTTCCTGAGATATGGTTTTTGACTCATAAGTGGGCGACGCCACGCCCATTTTCCTTTTTGTAAAAAAATCTCAGTGCAGCTTCCATCTGCCATTTCTTATGTGAAATTTACTGTTTCTGAAGTTTTTGGTTAGTGAGTTAACCCACTTTTAGTAATTTTCAACCTAACCTTTGTATGGGAGGTGGGCGTGGTTATTATCCGATTTCTTTCATTTTTGGACTGTATAAGGAAATGGCTAAAAGAAATGACTGCAGAAAGTTTGGCTTATATAACTTTATTGGTTTGCGAGTTATATACAAAAAACCTATTTGGGGGCGGGGTCACGCCCAATTTTCCAAAAAAAAATACATCCAAATGTGCCCCTCCCTAATGGGATCCTATGTTCCAAATTTCATTTTCATAACTTTATTTATGGCTTAGTTATGACACTGTATAGGTTTTCGGTTTCCACCATTTTGTGGGCGTGGCAGTGGACCGATTTTGCCCATTTTCAAAAGCAACCTCCTCAGGGTGCTAAGGAACATGTGTTCCAAGTTTCATTAAGATATCTTAATTTTTACTCAAGTTATCGCTTGAGAGTATAAAAATAGCAAATTATTTTAAGAAATATTCAGAGTTTAAATTCTAATAATTACAAAAACGCAAATAAAATTTAAATTTCATAACAATATGCACTCTTCACATTTTCAAGTTCAAAATAAACTTTCAGAAATCTCCTAGTGGCAAAGAGCACTGCATTGGCAATTAGCCGAAACACCCATAAATAAATAATATTCCGATTAGTAAGAGGCACTCTAAGGCCAAGTGTTGACAGACGAAATGGCATTAAGAATTCATAACTCTTAGAAGGTAAACTTCACCTTTAACAACAACAACAATAGCAACAACTGCAAAAAAACAACAACATGAAGTCAAACGAGATCAACTTGGGTTTGGTTGAGAAATTTTAGGAAAATGTAAATGAGTGTTGGGAGTACAGTGCACTCGCGGTAACGTGAACTAATTAAAACAAAGGGAGTTCACGTTAGTGAAAATGTTCACGTTAACGATTGTCGAATTTGAAGACGCAAAAAAACTTCAAATTGCTAAATTCAGGATTTTTACACATTTAAATGTAAAAGTATTTTATTATTGCTATTAGTATGTTCATGGGTATGAACATACATATTAAATTGCGAATAAAATTTCAAATTAGATTTATTCATTAAAAAAAATTCGTTATCTTTTTCTGCTGCTTTTTCCTTTCTAATAGCTGAAATACTGCTTTCTCCCTTAAGCGTCTAAGTACACTCATGTCGCTTTGATCAACCATTGCATCTCCAGCCCATTGCAATGCCTTGTTAAAGATTTCAACTTGTTCACGTTACTGAGCTTTCTAAGTAAGTTTGTTCACGTTACAGAGTAGTCAATGTAAAAAAAAGTGTGTTCACGTTAGCCGGTGTTCATGTTAGACGGTGTTCACGTTACCGCGAGTGCACTGTATTTACATAACACATGTATATTATATACATATAAACAAACATATATATGTACATATGTTTGTGTTGAATAGACAAATATGAAAATGATAAGTCAACTAAAAAGTGCTCAAACGGCCATTCACAGACGGCCAACAAAACAATCAAAGAATGGAAAATGTCAAAGACCATATGTACATATGCACCGGCATTATACCAATAATAACAACAACAACAACAGTCATCTACCAAAGTGCAATGGCAATGTCATTTGCAGCATTTACAATAAAAGCAGGAAACAACAAATGGCATTTGCATTTGTCTACGATTATTTGTTGTAATGTGATTGGGGGTGCGGGTGTGCGAGCGTTGGGTGGCACACCTAACACGGCCTGAGGAGCAGTGCGCCCCGCTTGTTTTGGCGGCTTCAAGCGACGAACAAACAAACAAGCAAACCAACCGGCAAACAACGAAGCGTACAACAACAGCAATCAAAAATGGCAACAGAAATGCCAGCAAATGAGTGGCGGCGTAGAACGAATGGCGACAGCAAACATTAGTCACTTGGCAAACGAGCGACAACACACAAACAACGTTGGTGCAACAACAAATGCCGTGTGGCAAACAAACAAAGCGCAGAAAAGGGAGTTGCAACAACAACAACAATACATTTTTATATAGACGTTTGCAGTTATGTGCTTATACATATGTGTTTGTGTTTGTGCTTTTCAGTAATTGCAAAGTGGGTGTGTCGGCGGGTGTCGGTTGGCGTCGCTGGCTTGCCAGCTTAATTGCCACATCGTTGTTGCAACGTACATATGTTGAATGTTGGATATTTTCGAGTGCAGGTATGCACTCAATGCATTTACAGTGCACCATATGTGTTAGTGCATAAGTATGCTTATGAGTATATATTTTGCTGTTATAGAAGCGATTTTGTGTAGAAAGATTGGCTTTTGGAGTGATTCCAGGCATGCTAAGCACAATGAATTTAAAAATGATTTTTTTATTATTAAAAAATTCGAATTTTTTAAATATAAATTTTGTTTCAGAAATTTTCGAATATTAATCTACTTTTTTTGCTAACGAGGTTGCCACTTAATTAAAAAAATAAATTTTCTATTAGTATCAGTTTTATATAGTATTTCTACAAAATAAATTAGAAATTTTCCAAGATTCATTTTTTGTCAGAGTTGCCACCTTTTTAGAAGATTAATATTATTTAGGAAAAATAATTTAGTTAATTAGTTAATTTTAGTAGAGAGTATCAAATCTTCTTTTCATGTCCGCTGTCAGTTGTTGTAATTTTTGTTAACGAGGTTGCCACTCAACTTTTATCTAATTTTATTAGTTTTAACAGTATTTATATAAAATAAATTTGAAATTTTCGAATTTTAGTTTTTTAGAGTTGCCACCTATTTAAAATATTACCATTATTAACTCAGTTGTTCTATGTTTTGCTAAGGAGGTTGCCACTCGATTAAAAAAAATATTTTTTTTGCCTAGGTATATTAGTGTTATACAATATTTAAATAAAATCAATAAGAAATTTCGGCATTTTTTTGCCAGAGTTGCCACCCATTTATAATATTAATATGTGAGAAAAAAATATTTTAATTTTTTTTCTTATAATTTAAGCATTATCGATATTTTTTTAATTTTTCACATAAAATTTTCAAACAATCTGCCCCACAAGGAATGCACATGTGCGTTAATGGCATGTGTATGCAACCGAAAATTGCTTTGTGTGCAAAATTTAAGCGACTTTATGAATATGAATGTGAACAGCTAAGTATGCTCTATACATAAACACACACACACATATGTATCCACAATCATTATATAACTGTTGTGCGACCGTGGTAATGTTGATGCAACAGCATTTTTGCAACCTTAACCCTAACATTGTTGTGCTGACTCCTTTGCATGCAAGCATGTTTTCACAATGCCGCAATTGAAGTTGCACGCAAATGCACGCACATTGCAAGCATTGTTGCTGTTGTGGCAATTTGTATGAATGCACAACATGCGAAGCCATGCATTCAAAGGGCATGTTTGCACATGAAGGCGGCTTTTTTATAGCCTCCTCCCCCCGACAGTCCGCTGCAAGCGCTGCCGTTTGTTGCTAGGCTCGACTCCTACAGCGCAGCACCAGCACTTTGCTTGCTTGTTGTTGTGGAAGTTAAGCGTCTGCTTTGTTTCCGGCTTTATTGCATTTTTCGGCTATTGAACGAGCCGAGCCGCCGCCCCTGCTGTCGATGCACTTGTCAATTCGCCGCTTGTGTCAACTGCAGCATTGCAGTTCAGTCTGTCACGGCGCTGCATGCCACCAACGCTTGTTGTTGTCAATTATCCTTATTTTTGCATTATTGTTATGACTGTTGGCGTTGTTGTTGTTGCTGTTATTATTGCTGTTGTTATTCATTGTCACTTGAATATTGCATTGGCGTTAAATTATTTTTAGTGGCGTCCACTTTACAGCCTTTGTGACATGTGGCACCCACAACAGCAGACTCATCAGCTTTGTGAGCAAAAGCTCTCGAAAAATGTCGCCCGGAGACAAGTATGCTGGCGGGTTGGTGGCATCGGCGGGCGTTTAATGACTACCTACACCGCGTGTTATAATACGTTTATTGCGGATGCAACGTAGGCGTCGCAAATCCCACACAATACCGTTATAATAAGGATATATATGCGCAAAGGCGCGATTTCCGCGTGTTGCAACTCTTCGTAAAATGTGTTGGTGGATTATTTCGTGCAGTTCGGTAGCTTGTCGGTGACTGTCATTACGCTTTAGGGGACGTACATGTAAAATGTTTTATGCTCAAAATGGTTGACTAATGAAAAAAAATCTATAAAATTGTTGTATAATTATTTTGAGGTTAGAAAAGTTTGGTATCGCGAGCAAGACTGACAATTACTAGTTCATTAACAAATGTTATGGGCTCGAGTGAGTATTTAGATAGTCAATGTATAAAGTTTAGAAAAATCTGGATTCTAGCCTTTTGAAGTTGGGGGAAAATGAAAATATCGAAAAGGAATTGAAAGGGTTAAATGATATTATTGAAAGATCTTGGACAGAACTCATATAATGTTAATTTTTATGGAATATATATGGAACTTCTCTAACTCGAATCACCATAATCCACAAAAAAACTTCGAGTTATATAATTTTTCATTAAAAAATTAAATTTTAAATTATACAGTTTTATTTATTTACTTCGCATAGAGTTTTATGTTCATACGTTAAAACATATATTTTGTAATTTTGTTGGTTGCAGTTTGCTATTATTTGGCTTCGGACGTCTGTATCCATGCCTGTTTTACATGATTTGTATGAACATGTATGAAATTTGGCTTCTAAACGCTATAGAAGTTCGAGTTATGGAAGTTCCACTGTATATTGGTAGAAATGTTATTTGTGAGTTTTTGCCTGAAACCAGTTTCGCAAATTTCACGGGTTCTACAAAAACTATAAAATAATAATGGACATTTTCACAACAAAAAATAATTGCGAACAGAGCAACAATATCACGAAAAAATATGGAGAAAATTTGGGAATCATCACGACAACCTATTTTAGCCACTTCAAGAAGCCGCTTAATTTAGTCCATTAGTAAATTTTTCTTTGGCTTATTATCTATCTCAGACTATTTCTTGATTGGTTAAATTAAAAGCTCATCTGAAACGCTCATTAAGTTCAAATTATGAATTATGAAAATTTCATTTAATTATCTCGCTAACCATGAATAAATGGTTCTCTTCTATAATCAAGAAAAAGGTTGGTGGTTTGTATTGCAATAAATCAACATATTAAAGCTTTTAGAACATGTGGAACTCATGTATATATGTATAAGTATGAATGCTACAAGTGTACACACTCATATGTACATAAATACTTAAGAATCTCTTTTATGAAGTGAGCTCAGTTCATTATCTTCCGTGTTTACATTTTAGCTTAACGAAAAGTAGCTCAATAAATTTCACGGCACTTAAATATATACACTTATTAAGTTAAGTATGCAGGCATATAAGCTTTATATAAATATTTGTATATGATGTATATGTACATATATATGTACCTATATTCCGCTACACACTTTATCGGAGCTCATAAGTGATTCGGAAGTACTCATCAAATATTTAAGTAGTATGAAAATAATATAATTATAAAAATATGATATAATTTTGCTTTAGAATAATCTGCTAAATCTCATTAAAAATATATATATGGCATCTCTAGTTATTTATATTACTATTGAAAGTACTTGCCAAAAATAATTTAACCTTAAAAATAGCCAACCTCGTCTAAAGTTGTAAATGTATATTGAATTTACCTGCAAAGAAAAAGAGAAACGTAAAAATTAGAATATTTGTAGATAAATATTTATTTTCTGATAAAAAATCTTCTAAAACCACTAAATATAGTTAATATTCAAGATAAAGTATTATAAAATATCAAATAAAGTCCAAATTCGAATTCGAAAATTAAGACGTGATATTGTCTTTAGATAACGGTAAATAAATAACAGTTATACCCCTGACAGATCGTGGCGCTAATCGGGATTAATTCGGGAGTTATCTCAGTTAACTCCGTTTGCTAACTCCCATTTTCTAAAGTGGAAGTTCTAATAATAACGTATGTATATTTTTTAATAAGTAGTGATTTTTTACTCATTGTGCGGCAACAACCGCAATATTTGCATTCTATCAAATTTTATTTTACCAAACTGAAAATATTTTTGCCAATCAGCTGTTAATGGGAGCTTATAACTCGCTTTGCTGCCGTCTGTCACCAACAAGTTTGGAACTGATTAAAGTCGCAATTAATCGGGGATAACTCTGCCGTCTGTCTAGGCTATTAGAGGCTAAGATAAATATGACAAGCTCCGAGATATTTGTTTTATGAAAATCGAAAGTAGAGAACCTACTTGTCGAAAATTGTTGTAAATCTTAAAGTCTAAGCCGTCCAAAGGTTCTAAACTTCTGAAATGCACGAAAGAAGTTATTCATACATTCCGGCGAAAATATAAGGTGAATCTAACTTCAAAAGGAACCGTCAGCAGAATCTATTGTCGAAAAATGCTAATTTGAAATGTCAAATAGCTGACTTCGAAAATTCGAAATTCAGTTTTATTCAATGAATATGCTGCGTGGGTGAGAATTTGAGAATTTTTACTGAGAAAACCGTGGGAAAATAATTCTGAGCAATTATTTAAAATTTAACTAATTTAATAAAAATCGATTTGCAGTTCTAACCTCACTTAGATAGTATATAAATCACAACGGTATAAAATCGTACAGATTTGCTGAGCTTTAAAATAATGAAACCTTGTGATTCATTTTGATATGAGTCAACTTTAAACCACATCTAAAATGCCGATAATTCACCTGAGATAACATTGCAAACAATACCCAACAAAAACCAACAAAAAAAACAGCAAAACAATAACAAATATTTACTTCAATTGCACCACATGGTTGCATTTCAGAGCTCAGCGCTTGAAGGGTAACAAATTGCCAACCGGCACAAATACATGCGCACTAGGGTGGCCCTTAGTTGTATGGAGGATAAAAAAAGTTTCTGGATTCTCGATCGCACCCCCTAGAAATATGCGAATAGCCCAAAAACTTTTTGCCATTTTTTTGGGCTATTCGCATATTTCTAGGGGGTGCGATCGAGAATCGGAACACTTTGGAAAATAAGGGCCACCCTAATGCACACATACACCAAAATTAAAAAAAGTCCACAAAGCAAGGTCATCAACTGTGCCCTACACGCCCATACAAATGAGAATAACCAGCGAACAACAGAGTGCATGGTCCCCCCTGGTAACCTTTACCCATTTCATTTCATTGCATGTTTGCATATAAAAAATTAATCAAACAGTAAAAACAACAAGCATAAGACAACAACAACAACATTGCACAGTTATTACATAAAAATCGTCGATGGCATGGAAGTGTCCCAATTGAGAATTATGAGACTGATTTAAATTGTCGCCGCCACAATTCGGTCGCGTCGCTGCCATCGCTGAGCTGCTGAACTGCCAAACTCACGGCTGGTGGTGGCTCGAGTCTCGAGTCTAGCACACGCTGGTGGCTCATAGCTTTTGCGACGACGACATATGATTTTATGTTGCAGCCCAATCATTGGGGGTTAAATTCATAAACGCCGTTGGAAATGAGAGCATGAATGAGAACAAAAAAAAAACAAAACAAAAACAAGAAATGCAGCAATTATAACAAGAAACGGGGGAGGGTGAGGGCATTGGCATTAATAATACTTTTGTTTTATGTCAATTTAGCACCCCAAAGCCATGAAGCTCTACTCTACTCTGTGTGATGTTCTGTGTGTAATTGCTGGCAGTGTCTTTTGTTGTTGATTTATTTTTGTGTTTTTGTTTATTACCACTGCAGTTACTTTCGATTTCTCATGTCGGAATTGTTGTTGTGTTAACTTTTGTTGGATTTTGGTATTTGCAGGTTTTCAACAAATGGAAGACAATGCCTGCAAATGAAGACTTTTCTTATTTTGACATATTTTTGGATATCTACGAGGGATTAGCTGAAATGGATGGGGGTTGTTTAGTCTGCTTTCTATGACTTGCTTAGATGTGTGTGAATTTTTTAGGTTAGGTAAGTAGAAATGTTAGATGGGATGATTCAATTACAAATCACTTGACAAAACATTTTCCAGTGAATTATGTAATTGTATGGATTGGTCACGGGGAATGGCTGTTATCACAAGTAAAATGAAAATATAAGCTTCTTTTGACCGAGGCGTAACTGTTTTTGTGCACAATTTATTTTGGTTGATATTTATATCCAAAATTTAAAAAAATATAAATATTTTTTTCACCTCAAATTCATATTTTGGTCTATTAAAAATAAATGAGTGAAATCAGCCTATCGATAGATTCTTCTATGGTTTAACCATAAATACTTTTATTGTAGAATTTTTTTTTAAAAAAAGATGTTTTTCGAAAGTATCTTTGTTATCTCAGGTCGACGACTTTAAACATTTTTCAAGAAAACTGGAAGGGTTCTTGGTGAGAAACTGCACATTTCACAGGGAATGGCAGACCTTATAAGAAAGTACTTTTGGCCGAGGCGTAACTTTTTCATGAAAAATATATTTTGAACGATAGTTATATTCTAAAAATAAATTTACTTCACCTCAAATTGATCTTTTGAGCAACCAAAATTAATTTAGTAAATGTTGTACCTATCAATAGATTTGTTAAATGGTTAGGTAAGTAATAACATTTTGCTCGGAGAAATTCCCGAAATTTTTCGAGTTCAACGAACTAAGTATTGTTCAAAGAAACTGACGGTTTTTGACAATGAAAGAGAGATCTCTTGGTGAAAAACATCAAGTTGAAGGAGTTTTCTTATAAGAAGTTCTATTTCTGGTATCGAATAATAATTATTTTATTTTTATTATATTTATTTGGAGTATTTTTTTCTCGATAATTTAATATTTTAGTCCAGAAAACTTTAAATAATATCCGGAAGAAAAATGAATAATCAGAGTAATTTATTTCCAGATTAATGAAGATCGCGCATTAAGCATTTAGATATTAGAATGAAGAATACGAGTACATTCTTTCAAAAACAGTTTGTCTCTCACCCAGTCTCAGTACTTCCAACTGTTTCTTGTTTCAACATAACCTCAAATTTAGTGAAATATATTTTGTTTCTTAATAGCTTAAATGTATGTTGATCAAATGTAATGAAAATAAAAACATAAAAGAATTAGTTCAGCATAGACTTGATGATTTTGGGCCTAAATAAGAATTCTCTCTGTAATGTAATAATGGGTAATAAAGGAGAAACCGGTAAGGAACGATTTTCAGAAAATTATTATGATACTGTTACATACATTGGTTCATTCATATGTAGGAACTTTGTACAGATCCAAACCATTAGTAGTTTTGGCAATACTTTCAAAAACTATATCTACTAAATGTAGACCAATTGATATATTTAGTTATTGAAAGTTGTGTGTGTTCTCAAAGAACTCAGCATATAGAATTGTATACCAATAAAAACATGCTTTCTGGAAATCTATGGTCTACAAATTCAATTTCGCTTGGCTTTGGTTTCGGTTTCACTATATTTGTCACCTTATTGTGCAAAAAAGAAAAACCATGACTATAAATAATTCACATTATTTATCAATCAGTTCGCGAATGATAGAAAATTTCGCCAGCAACGATTTTACACCCTCACCCTCCCCGATTTATTGCATTTCCCTTGACCCATATACAGCCGCGTGCAAAACTACCTTAATTTATATGAGAAAAAGCAATCCTATAAAAATTCAACAAAATTCCTGAAATTACATTAACACCCTCACCCTTTATCCCGATGACACATTTAAACGTCATCTCACGAACGCATGCGATAACTGCACGCGTGTCACGTGCGACAAAAATGCGCTTAGTAGGCGAATATGCAATAAAAAAGAAACGAACAAAAGTATTAAAATGCAATAAAAAATGAATGCGCTACGTACATTCGGAAGATTGGGAAACAATAAAATGGGAACTAGGAAAAGCGCTAACGGTAAATCTCACGCATTGCAGACACGTAGACGCTTCGTAAAATTTGAGTTATAGTCGGCGGACGTGTGACAGAAAAAGTGCGTAAATCAATTGATTGTATTGGAAATGTGCGAAATGATGCTGATAACATGGCGACACGTTGCAAGCGCGCTCTCAAGTGCAAATAAAGGAAATGTGTCAAAAAACAACAACAAAAAAGAAATAATAATAAAAATTGGAAATCCGCGCACTGCAGGCGTCAAAAAACAATCAAGACACAGGCAATCACTCACAATATGCTACATGTGGCAAGTAGTTGTAGTTCTGTTCTTGCAACACATGATAAAATACCGTGAACTATTGTATTACAGCTGAGAGACAGAAACATGACATGTCTTAAGATCAATAAAACGAAATTAAATGTATAAATGTGGCATGCAGCATGTGTGGCAGGCACACCACTACATGCAACAAAGATGCGCTGCTTGCAATTTGGAAAAAATAGTTAGATAAAGAGGAAGAGAGTAAGCGAAATAGGACACTTGACACTTCCGTTCGCAGGCATACGTGTGTTATACTATACATGCTTGCAACATATGTTGCACGTTAAAATGCTGACACAGTAAATAAGGGTTTATCTTTTTTGCTGAGCATATATATTTGTAATATATAAATATATACAAAAGTAAGACACAAACTCCACGAAAACTCGTTAAATCAAACTTCCAGCTATCCAACTTTCTATGTTCCATCTTGCAACACTCTAAAGAAAAAACTTTATTTTTGTAATTTCTGCAAAAATTCATGAGAATGCAATAAAAGTCTGCAAGAAAATTTATTTAACACTTAGCGCAACGTGCCGCCCGACACAAATCGCCAATAAATGAGGCAATGAGGGTGTCTAAGGGTCAAAGTGCATACATTCAAACATACAAATACAATAGGTAAGCATGTAATCATGCTTTTATTCTTCCGATTTCCTATATCCTATCAATAGAACTCATTTATTTATGCGGTGGTGGGTTTTCCAACTGAGTTTGGCAGTCTTTCTTCCAATTTCGACCCAAAGTAGATTAAAGCAAATACAATGTTTTTATTTGACTTGAAGATTGAAGGAAATTCGAGTTTAATAAATTAAATGATTCGGGTATTGTTGCACTGAAGGGGGTGATACTGTGAAGTGTATTTTTCTGAGGCGGAGAGGTTTTGGAAGCAGACAATTTATGGATGCTGTTTTGAAGTGGGTGGTGAATGTTTTTAGAGGAGAGTTTCTATGACTTCAATAATTGAAATTAAATATATTTTCTTCTTATTATTTATGAAACTTATATGAAGTGGGGTCAAGTTTCCTTTTAATGTCATCCGATAAACGAACCTAAAAATTGTTGAGCATTCTCCGAAAATCTAATTCATTTTTAGGGTTTATTGGTTCAGAAATTCAATCGGAGGTCTGCTAAGGTTTGTCGAATTTATAAGCTTATAAGGAACTTTCTGAGTATTTATCTACATTATAGTTCTCTACCGTTGCCTACTTTTAAGCGCGTAGATTGATTTGATCTAAAGTTTATCTATTGAGATGTTTTATAAAACTTTTCAGCAGATATCAAAATAAAGTATTGAGATATTCATGACTGCGAGCTTTCATGACTTCAGAGCTTTTTATCGTCATCTTCTTCGATTCTTTAGCCAAACAAGCCACTTCGCATAAAGTAACTCTATAAAACAAGTTGAGGTGTGTTCAAAAAATAACTGGAATTTTTGCAATTTTTTGGGAATTGGACTCTCCAAACACGCAATATTTAAAAATTCCCGTTATTTTTTGAACATATGTCTATATACCATTTAGTTTAAGGGGTTAGGTGGGTTTTAAAATTTCAAAGTTTTATAATTATAAAATCTTATTAAATAGTAAGATAAATACAGTTGAACTTCTATAACTCGAACTTCAATAACTCGAAGTTCTCCATAACTCGAACCCTTGAATTGCCAATAGCAGACAAATTTCATACAAATCATCTTCCATAACTCGGAAGTCTCTCTAACTCGAAGTTTTTTTGTGGATTATGGTGATTCGAGTTAGGGAAGTTCAACTGTATATTTAAAACATTCTCCAAAAATTTCTAATCAATCCGATCCGAGGTCATGTCAGTTTCAATTTGTTTTTGTAAACTCGATAAATTTTCAGTTTTTACACCGTTATATAAAATCATGAAAACAATAAGAACATTACTACAACTTAGATCATTTTATTTTTGTATAAATCTCTTCCGAGTTCCTCGGAGCACTATGCCTATTAGTATGCTGGCAAGTATTTTTAAAAATTACAAAAACAAAAATAAAAAACTCACTTATTACGAAAGAATCAACAAAACCGCAGCATGTTGTTGTTGTACCGGAAGCAATAAATTGCAATGCTGCAGAAAACATCTGCAATCGACACACAGATATATCTACACACACACCCGAGACACTAGCGACGCGTAACACTTGCTTGTTGCTATTTTTGTAAATTGTCGCAAGCGTGTTGTAGATTTTTTCCTCTGTTTCTTCTTCTTCTTCCTCTTCTCCTGCATCTACATATGTGTTGCAAGTACGTGTAATCGTTTTACTGTGAACATTTTCGCAACCTCGTCGGTAATTTCATTTTATCTTGCAATTTTGCAGCTACGACTCATTGCACCTCGAAAGGATAATAGTGCACTTGGGATACATAAATAAAATCAAATATAATAAAAGCAACAACAAAATGGTGCAAAAATATTGAAATGATGAAAAAAAGTGGCGCAGCACAAAAGGGCGAAAGCGAAGCGGCAATCGATAAGCCGCAGACGGCAGCCAGACGCCGGCAAGTGAATGTGGTGTGGCGCAAGTTTAAGGGCGGAATATTGAAGCATCTGCCTTCTTTGTGGCTCTGGTTGTTCTTGTTGCGCTTGCCTCGGCACTATAACTTTCGGTTTTTTTTTGCATTTATTTTAGTTGTTGTTGTTGTTATAATTTTAGCCACTGTCACTGCGTGGTTCCTTATGTGAGCGGTTAGCTGTAAATAACGACGTCTGGCCAGTGATGCACAGCACCACACAAACAGCAGAGAGAGAGTGCTTCTATAATAGTTGGTGCTCTGTAGGAACATGCGGAGCTGGTTGGGTCCGAACCTTTTTTCTTTTAACTGGTTGGATACTTCTTCTTCTTCTTGACTGGCGTAGACACCGCTTACGCGGTTATAGCCGAGTCCAAAACAGCGCGCCACGCATCCCTCCTTCTGGCAGTTTGGCGCCAATTGGTTATTCCAAGCGAAGCCAGGTCCCGCTCCACCTGGTCCTTCCATCGGAGTGGAGGTCTCCCTCTTCCTCTGCTTCCACCAGCGGGTACTGCATCGAATACTTTCAAAGCTGGAGCACTTTCATCCATTCGAACAACATGACCTAGCCAGCGTAGCCGCTGTTTTTTTATTCGCTGGACTATGTCTATGTCGTCGAATAACACATACAGCTCATCGTTCCATCGTCTGCGGTATTCGCCGTTGCCAATTCTTAAGGGACCATAAATCTTCCGCAAAACCTTTCTCTCGAAAATTCCTAGTGCCGTCTCATCGGATGTTGACATCGTCCACGCTTCTGCACCGTAAAGTAGGACGGGAATGATGAGAGACTTGTAGAGTTTGGTTTTTGTTCGTCGAGAGAGGACTTTACTTTTCAATTGCCTACTTAGTCCATAGTAGCACCTGTTGGCAAGAGTGATTCTGCGTTGGATTTCCAGGCTGACATTGTTATTGGTGTTAATGCTGGTTCCCAGGTAGACGAAATTATCTACAACTTCAAAGTTATGACTGTCAACAGTGACGTGGGAGCCAAGACGCGAATGCGCTGACTGTTTGTTTGACGACAGGAGATATTTCGTCTTGTCCTCGTTCACCACCAGACCCATACGCTTCGCTTCCTTATCCAGTCTGGAGAAAGCAGAACTAACGGCGCGGGTGTTGTTTCCGATGATATCGATATCATCGGCGTACGCCAGTAGCTGTACACTCTTATAGAAGATTGTACCTTCTCGATTTAGCTCTGCAGCTCGTATTATTTTCTCCAGCATCAGGTTAAAGAAATCACACGAGAGTGAGTCACCTTGTCTGAAACCTCGTCTGGTATCGAACGGCTCGGAGAGGTCCTTCCCGATCCTGACGGAGCTTTTGGTGTTGCTCAACGTCAGCTTACACAGCCGTATTAGTTTTGCGGGGATACCAAATTCAGACATCGCGGCATAAAGGCAGCTCCTTTTCGTGCTGTCGAAAGCAGCTTTAAAGTCGACAAAGAGATGGTGTGTGTCGATCCTATTTTCACGGGTCTTCTCCAAAATTTGGCGCATGGTGAATATCTGGTCTGTTGTTGATTTTCCAGGTCTAAAGCCACACTGAGGTTGGATACTTGGTTATGAAAAATAGAATTTATTTGAATTGCGTTGCTAGCTGTTGTCTGAGGTTCTAAAAGTTCGGAGCTGCTCGGAAAGTAGTCTCGAGATCTTATGAGAAGCGCTACATGACAGGATTACCAACGGAGCTTAGGAATTGACATCAAAAGGCGACAGAAAAGATAAATTTATGCTTTTTTGTTAAAAAAAAAATCATATCTGGTTCCACGACAGACCTTGATAAACACTATTTCGGATTCTTTGCTATGATTTTTCTCCATTCTAATGCTAGGTTTGATACTTTTATAGAATATTTTCTGACGAAACCCAAGCATAACTGTTCCACAACTGTTCTAGAAGTATCTTCTCAAGATCATAAAACCATTTACGAAACACAAAGTGTGAAATAAATCTCCCACTTCCCTGCAGGGTCTCCCATTCATAGTTTTTACGCATATGTGACTGTGGTTGTTGTGACTTCCGGCTTCGCAGTGTCGTCTGTCGTCACACCATCGGTACATACCACTGATACGATGGTTGACTTCAAAGGGCGTCGTTGGCTTTGAATGCTGATGACGATGATTATACTGTTGCTGATGCTGGTGATTTTGGCGCTGTTGGAAACGCTGTGGCTGGGCTAATTTAATTGATTTTGCTGCTGCTTGCTTGCACTTTGCTTTGACATTCGAACCTCAGTGGTGCCACATAACGGTTCAATTGGCAGGCGAAGGCAGAGAAGCAAGATCAAGGTCGAATTGAATTATAACTCAACTATTCAAGTTAAGGCAAGTCTCTTAAAAGGGAAGTAATTTGCATCATCAGCAGTTATTGAAAGTGATTTGGTGTAGACTGCGGTATGATGTGCGCAGATATGTGAATGATTGGAACTTAAGATTGTGGTAAATGGGAGAAACAATTAGAAAAGAGAGAAATTTTATACTTCTTAAGAGCATGTTTATAATCATTTTATAATTTAAATATTAAATTTTAACTTCAGATTTCCTGGAAATCTTGAAATTATTTAAAAAAAATATTTTCTGATCTCTTTTAAAGAACTTATATTTACAGCCGATAATTCATTTTTAATTCCGAAAAATTAAGATTCGAAATTCTCAATAAATATAGCTATAGAAATGAAATTGGACACTTTGCACTTCATTAAGCCTTTATAGGCATTATGTAAGAATCATTAAAAATAATGAACGACTTAAATTGTATAAAAATAAATTTTTTCAGAGCAAATCGCTGGAAATCCGAACGCTGTAGCCCGTTCCATGTGTTATTTTGACCTACTAAGTGTGCCAGCCGGTATAGCCAAATAATTATAAACTGTTTCCAGTACACAAAATGTTGAAATATCAAAATAAACAAATTAAAATGCCGTACATAAATTTTATTAACAAAAAAAATTAATAGAAGACCAAATGGCGCTCCACAAGCACACAAGTCAAGAAACTCTTAATGCCAACAAAAACAAAACCAACAGCAACAAAAGCAAATGCAAACAAAACCAAAAGTAAATTGATAAATGAAAATGAGGGAAAAAATGAATAAAATTTGTGCCGTTGCCAAAAATAGCCACATATTAATGAGGTCTACAAGTAGTCGCTGTTGGGTCGGTAGCAAAAGCGAAGGTAGAAAAGAAATCAACGCAAAAATGGTAAAACAATATAAAATTAATGAAAAGAAAAAGTTAATAAACGAGTTGACAATTGAGTGGAGTTGAAAGATAGGAGAAAAAATACAATAAGAGACGCAAGAAAAACGGTTGTGAGAGAGAATATCATTCCGAAAGGTTTAGGCATGAAACATTTGTAGAGGTTGAAACTCTGTAGATGGTTGTGGAACATTGTTATATTGTTGAAATATTTGGTTCAATAGCAAAGATACTAGTTTTTTATAAAAAGAAATAGAATTATAACAATTTATATTTTGTAACGAAAAGCTTTGTAAAATCGTTTCAAATTTCGTTTAGATTAAAAAATGTTAATCGAATTTAATTTTATTAAAACACCTATTTTGAAATTGACTTAATTAGTTTAACTTACTCTATTAAAGGGCTTACAAATCACAGTTTAGAGCTAATGAAATTATACAATTTTGTATATGAAGTCTTATGAAAAACTTTATTTAATAAATAAATTGACTCAATTAATGTAATTTTCTTAATTACTCAATTAAAGTGGTTAAGAATTATAAATAAATAAAAATTTAAATAAACATTTTTTTTTCAAAATACCAAACAATGTAACTGATTTTTATATAATATAATACTAATTTAATTGCCCTTCTTAA
Source organism: Zeugodacus tau (assembly GCA_031772095.1). Taxonomy (NCBI): domain Eukaryota; kingdom Metazoa; phylum Arthropoda; class Insecta; order Diptera; family Tephritidae; genus Zeugodacus; species Zeugodacus tau. The sequence goes on along the minus strand of CM062650.1, from coordinate 67,673,980 downwards.
AATCCGCCAATTGACCATATTTTCAGTGACAGTAACCATTTCCACAAGACTTTTCCACACAGTAGAGCTATTAGTTAAAGATTTTCTGCATTGATTTTTGATTTAAATTAGTTTAAAATGTAAAGCCAAAATTAATACTTTTATCGATAACCTGTTATCGATTTTTTCTAATAAAATTTATCGATTAATTATTGTTATAGTCGAAATTTAACAAAAATTTTGTGAGTATCTACTTCAAAACTATTATTATCGATTTAAAAAGTGAAAAAACTGATTGCAAATTAACTATAATCGAAACAGTTATCGAAATGAAAAGTTTAGTATTTATTTAGTATTTTTCCAAAATTAATTTATTAAAAAAAAATATTAAAATTAAAAAAAAAAAATAAATAAAAAAATTTAAATTTTCTTCAGTGAAAATTCTAGTCTAAAACTTCTTAAGACATAGTAGTGCAACAGTTACCTTACGAAAACAAATATGTGTCTGTTTACTTGCACTGCAAAGCTACAAATTAAAGAAAACAAATAAATAGTGCAACCAACAAAAACAACAATTTAATTATTGTTAGCTGAAACTAAACAGTGCACCCACGCGGCTGAGGAGTTTAGCTTTAGAAATTCAACACAGCTGTGTGCTGCTGCAACAAACTACCGCTATGTGGATAAGCGTTGAGAAGTTTGAAAGCTGTTTTGCCGTTGTTATTGTTTACATTTGAACAACAACAAAAACAAGTTTAGATGAACTACTGAAGACTTTCGTTAGAATTGACTTGTCTGCAAAGCACACACACACAGAGAGAGGTGAGTTTGTTTGTATGTATGTGCATATGTATATGTATGTGTGTGGCCACACATTCCCGCAGCAACTAATTGCCATATTTTCCAGCTGCCTGAAGGTGTTTATTAGCCCTCTCAATCCCAACACATTGCTCATACAATAAATTTGTTGCCAGCAAAGGCGCTGAGACAGCAGTCATTAGCCGTTTCTCATGTATTCTATGTATGTATGTATGTTTGCTTTTGTGTTGAAATAATGAGCTGCTGCAACTAAATTACATTGTTTGCATTCCCCCTCACTTCGTTTGAAACATATCAAACTAATCAATTTCATTAACTTTCAACAACAATCCCGAAAATGTTGCATGCCGCATGCTGCCTGTCCTGCATTTGTAGTGATATTTGTCACTTTTATGACAATCAACTGCACTCTCTCCCCCCTTCTGTCTGAGTGAACTCACTGTGCACACATGTGTGAAGAAGTAGAATCCGAAATGAATGCGAAGCAACGGCAATCAAGAAGACACTGCTTACGGAAGACAGCGAAGGGGTGGTCCGGGGTTAATGTGTGGTGCAGGCAAGAAGCTGCCTGCAATTGGAGACAATTCGGTTTGTCGCAGCATCAACAAGGCAGCAATTTTTCATTTGACTTGCATGCTATAATGCCGTTACCCATACATATCTACATATGTGGAACCATGGATTCATTGAGTTTCTTTGCATATCTCAAGTGAACTGCTGCTGCTGTTTCATATCTGTCTCTTTCGAGTATTTCCTCTTGGCAGCTGTTTGCCATTGATGCTGCCACAGCAGCCGTGTTGCTCATGTTGCACTTGTATTGTGCTTTGCTGGCTGCAGCAAGTGATTTGTAGCGATCGGTTAGCTCACCCTTTGGGTAGGAAGTGAGACCATCTGTGTATGTCTGTTGTGTTGTGTGGCGTTCCTCTGTTCTTTGCTGGGTGCACAGACAGAAATGCCACATATGCATGAGTGTATAATTTAATGGCATCCGACGAGTAAATTTCTTTGAAGTGGGAAAACTGAATTAATAAGAAATTTAAAAGTTTTATTCAGTGGCAGTCATTAAGTCAATTGCTGATACAGTTCACTTGAGGCGGAAAGTATTGAATTTTGTGAAGCAGTAAATTTAATTATTTTTGTTAAATTTTATCCATTAATTTATTCAATTCCAGCAATTATTCAATTAAATGAGTTAAAATACAATTTACCATCAATTAAATTAATTTATTGTGTATAACAAGTTTTATGAAGAACTGAATTTATAAAAAAAAATATTTTTAATTGTATATATTTAATAAATTGACTCAATTAACTTAATTTTACTCAATTAAAATGGTTAAAAAGTACAAGCTTACATTATAAGTTTTATGAAAAACTAAATTTAATATATTAAAATAATTGACTCAATTAATATATAATTTTTCTTAATTACTCAATTAAGGTAGTTTTAAAATATAATTTTGAGTGCATTAGACGCAATAATTTTGTATATGTATTAAGTTTTGTGAAGGACTATGTAGGTGGAGTGCATGTCTGACTACGCACTTACGCCTTGAGAAGAATCATCGAAAGACTAACTTTAATAACTTGATTAACTCCATTAATATATATTTTGTTAATTGCTTAATTGAGGTGGTTGATATTTGTAATTTATAAGATTAAACACTTCAATAAATATAATTTACTTGATATAAAACCATTTAGTAATTGAATTCAACTGGTAACAAAATAAAATTAAAATATATTATAAAACAGTTTGTTGAATTAATTGACTCAATTAAAGTGTTTTAAAATTATAATTGTGAGTTATTTAGATTAAATCATTTGTATTACAAATATTATGAAGTACTAAAATTAAATTAAATTAAATTTAATTTTAATTTAATAAATTAATTGACTCAATTAGAGATATTTCCTAAATATAATTTCAATTGGGAAATCAAATAAGCTTGTTAAAGTAAAATAATAATAATAATACAATTATTTTTTTTTTATTAATTAACTCAATTACTTAATTGACATAATAAAAAAATATTCAATTAATTTTAATTTCTATTGTTCTTCGCCATTCTATCAAACTAAATTCACCAAAGAGCCACCGCCAACTTGGTGTGTGGCATCAGCGTAAAGTCAAAAGGGCAATATCCTATAATCCAAACAAAAACAAAAATGCGTCTGCGAACGAATGCGTTCTCAATGTTTACTTAAGGTGCATACATATCTACAATGCACATTTCCTTTATTCATATGTGTTTCTGGGTGTGTTCGTGTGCATTTTAAAATCGCGTGAGGTGTCTGGCGAGTCCAAGTGTGAATTTGCAAATTTTCGCTGGTGGGAAGTGGCAAATCGCTGATTGCATTAAGCAAATAGCGGTGTTGACGAAAGAATGTGCAAATAATGAGTAAAGGAAATTGTTACGAAAATGTTAGTCACTATAGACAGATAAGATATTGTGTAAAAAAATATTGTGCAATATGCTTGCATATGTAGTTCAGAAATTTGAAATCGTAAAGTAAAATTAGCTATCGACAGTTGGCGCCGTTCTCTAATTAGATGAGGTGATTAGGAGTTTGAATGAAATTTGTGAAATTTCACCTAAATTTTCCGTGATGAACTGATAACTACGGTTTTTTCAACTGTCAAACTCCTCAAATTAGCATTTAGCGATGCAGTTAATTGCGTCTAAATTTAATTAGATTAGCATACAAAATTCAACAAAAGCAGTTCAAAAAAGTGACTCATCATCTTTCAGTAAAATTACAAGCACAATTAGCATAGCACAATGCCAAGCGCAGCTAATTGCCCTGCAATGATGACAACGAATCAACTCGATCAAAACTCAAATTGAGCAGAAATTAAGGGAAAATACACGAAATTAAAATGAAATGGAAATTAGGGTGCGCGGCCGAACAAGGTTTCGTAAGCGTAAATGACAAATGGGAAGTATTCCTTTTTTGTGAAGAAGAAGAAAGGAAGAACAAAAACATTTCAACACTCGACTGCCGAGTGCGCCACTCAAGTACCCAGGCAGCTGAGAGCGTCGCGCAACTTCAAAAATATTTCGCTGCCACTTTTTGGGCGGCATTTTGAATACCGAAAATTTCCAGCTAATTTCTAACACCCGAGCGAGCGACCGAGGAGTACTGTGCGTGGCGACTTCGAAGTGAAATCGGCATGTGAGTCACGTGCACAGGCCATATAAATTATGAGCGGGATGTACTTTGTACTGCAGCTGGTTGTGTGTGGGTCTGTGTGCCTTAGGGTATGTTTCAAAATTTATGAGAAGTGCTTTGCTATGGTGACATGCTTATTAGATTACCAAAGGCGCATGAAATGTGTAGACAGCGCTAATTTTGAAATCTCAAACGGAGAGGAAGAATAGCATAACTCAATTTAAGGAAAATCTCAGAATATGTGATTTTGGGGGGTTTAAAATTAATTTTTATGGATTTAGAATAAACAAATTTTGTGATTTAAAAATCAGTTGGTTGAAATAAAAGTGAAATGAGGGACTGAAGTGACTCCTGTAAGTTAGAGAGGTTAATTTTGTAGCATACTTTAAATCGACTTAGGCGCTTTTACTTTACAAAGACAAAAATATGAATGCCACTAAAGTTGTTGTTGTAAATTTCGATTGCTGCCATAGCACCTGCGTCACTGCGATGATTTTTTGTAGTTTTTGTTGTTTTTATTTTTGGTTCTTTGTCGACCATTGTAGACTGGGCGCAGCAGGGGCACGTGCATAAAATGCTTAATTAGTACGAGACGAATGTGCGAAATACAAGGATTTAGTGTATATAAAAGGATTATGTGAAAATGAGAACGTAAGCGCCTCGAGCTCTGGGTAATTGGAGACACGCAGCGTTTAACGCAAAGCATATCGGTTGCATTCAACAGAATCAAATTGACACTTTTGACATTGACACACGCACACACATACACAAATAACAGTAAATTCCCTAAAAGCACGCCTGAATTCATACGCTTCAAAGGCTTCGTCTTCGACTCGTTTGCCTTGCCGACTCGCCTTCTGATCCGCTTTGTTGCAGCTTAAGTTGTAATAAGAAATTCACAGTTGACTTCATCGGGTCACACACAAACAATTTGTATATTTGCATAAATTAAGCGATGCACTATGCAGTGGGTGTTGAAATAATGACAACACGCCAACAACAACAACAACACATGTATGGCAGTCTATGGCACGGCGTGTGGTCTTGGGAAAGTGCAATAATGCACGCCTGCTTCAGTGGGTGGTGTTGGACGGAAAGGGTTAATTTATCAGTTGCCAGCATCAATTATTTGCAGCCTTCCGGGGTGGCAGCGCTGTGGACTTGATTACATGCACACACACACACATATATGAGTTTGGTTAATAAATTGGTGTGGCGCTTGGGGTTGCACGTCATGCTTGTGAATGTGTGCTTGTGTGTGTGTATCGGCATTTTGTTGCGGTTTGTGCGGTTCACTGGCAACACGTTTATATGCTCATGTGGTTATGTCATGGCTTGGTCGAGTTGGTCAATTGCTAAAATTAATAGGAAATTTATATGTGGAATAAATTGTGAGAAATTCCTAATTGAATTGCGATCGAGTTGTGAATGAGTTGAAGCATGCAAAATATCAGTAAATGCAATTAATGCGTGCAACAAAGGCGAAATGGATGGGCTAGTGTGCGATTTAATGCAATTGATGTGTCAATATCCGATACAAAATTGATATACGAATTTTGTGAGATGAGATAAGATTGCACCCGTTTTGAATGCGACAAGCGTGAGAGAATGGTGAATCAAACATGTTATACCAGCTCTTCAAACATATTGGTAGCACTGAAAAAAAACTATCGAAAATTCCATATATTTGGTGACACAACACAAATGCAATTGCCCCAAAACCAACCAAATGGAAGCATTGAAACAATGATTTTAAACCTTACCCAATGTATGACACAATTTATGTCAACAATGCAAAATATGATTCAAGAGGTAATCAAAGCCCAAAACCAAATGTTGCAAACTTTTTTAAGTAAAAAATGAGCGTACTTAACATTTGTATATGGAATGCTAATGGTGTTAACCAACATAAATTGGAACTTATTAGATTTCTGAATGAAAATAATGTAGATGTAATGCTGTTGTCAGAAACCCATCTTACGAATAAAAACAATTTCTTCATACCGGAGTATAGACTCTATGTTACAAATCACCCAGATGGAAAGGCACATGGTGGTACAGCAGTGTTAGTTAGAAAACGACTAAGCCACCACGCATTAGAATCTCATGCTACAGCGCAGTTACAAGCAACAACAATATCTATAAAAAATCGTTGCGGAGACTTAAACCTGACGGCTATATACTGTCCACCTCGTTTTAAAATTACAGAGAGTGAATTTAAAGACTTTTTTGAAACGCTAGGTCATAGATTTCTAGCAGGTGGAGATTACAATGCAAAACATATGTATTGGGGCTCACGACTTATTAATCCGAAAGGACAGCTGTATCATACTATTATAAATAGGCGCAATAACCTTGATATAATATCCCCGGGTAAGCCGACATATTGGCCTACTGACCGTAAAAAAATACCAGATTTAATTGATTTTGCAGTAATCAAAAATATAGATAAATCGCACATAACAGTAGATACATGTACTGACCTATCTTCTGATCACTCTCCTATACTAATAAAATTATGTGAACAACCCATATTTGTTGAAAAGAAAGTGGGCCTAACATCTCACAAAACGAACTGGCTAAAATACAAAAAATACGTGAGCCACATTAATATTGAATACAAAATAAATACAGAAGGAGACATTGACGAAACTATAAGGGAACTCAATGATATAATTATTAACGCAGCGGTCTTAGCAACACCAAAGAAAAGCTATAAGCCACTTGGTCTCAGGAAAATCAGTAATAGAGAAATAGAACAGCTTGTAAATGAAAAAAGACGTGCTAGACGAGAATGGCAGATAAATCGCTCCCCTTCCACTCAGCTTCAATTGAAATCTGCTGTACGAAAATTAAAAAAAGCGCTTAAACGCGAGGAAGAACTCAACAATGAAATATATATAAAGAAGCTGTGTCCAAACTCAAGCAAGCAAAATTCACTTTGGAAAGCCCAAAAGTCCATGAAGCCACCAGTGGACTCCAACATGCCTATACGAGACTTGGGTGGAAATTGGGCTCGAAGTGACGAGGAAAAGGCTACTTGTTTTGCAAATCACCTAGAAAAGGTATTTCAACCAAATTGCCCAAAGAATAACTTTAAATTGTCAATCTTACCTAACACAGCAAATGAGTCGCCCGAGTCCTTTACGTCTTCACCTTCTGAAATTATTGGCATCATAAAAGAACTTAATCCAAAAAAGTCGCCAGGACATGATAATATCACCCCAAAATTGCTAATTGAGTTACCAAATATTGCTGTAGAGGTGCTCTCTTTGCTCTTCAATGCAATTCTAAGTTTCGGATACTATCCAATTTCGTGGAAAAAGTCGCAGATTATCCTGATAGATAAACCTGGGAAAGACTTGACACAGCCGTCTTCATACAGACCAATCAGTCTTCTACCCTGCCTTTCGAAAATATTTGAAAAGGTGCTACTATCAAAGATGTCTCCTTTCCTCCACGAAAATAATGTAATACCAACGCACCAATTCGGGTTTCGTGCAAAACATAGTACAATAGAACAAGTAAATAGAATAACTAACGAAATAAGAAAAGCATTCGAGCACAGAGAGTACTGTTCAGCTATATTTCTAGACGTAGCTCAGGCATTTGATAAGGTGTGGCATGAAGGGCTTTTATATAAGATTAAAAACATTCTACCTTTAGAATTGTATAAAATATTGGAGTCTTATTTAAAAAATAGACAATTTACGGTTAAAGTGGGAGACTTCATATCTGGTGAACGACAAACCTGTACATCATATATACTGCTGATCTTCCAACAGCTAATAATGTTTTGACATCAACTTTCGCGGATGACACAGCTTTAGTGAGCCGTAACAAATGCCACATTATAGCATCAAGAATATTATCGGAGTACTTAAGATCTGTCGAAGAATAGCTATCCAACTGGCGTATAAATGTGAATGAACAAAAGTGTAAGCACGTTACATTTTCGCTAAGACCAAAAATGTGCCCGGCAGTAAAAATGAACAATATTCCAGTGCCTCAAGCGAATGAAGTTATCTATCTTGGTATTCATCTAGATAGAAGGCTTACGTGGAGAAAACATATATCTAGTAAAATAACGTGCATGAAGATAAGAGCTGCAAATTTAAATTGGCTTTTAAACTAAACTTAGCCTAAAAAACTCTAAACTTAGCCTAGACAACAAAGTGCTTTTATACAATGCGGTCATAAAGCCGAGTTGGATGTATGGCATTCAACTGTGGGGTACGACCTGTGCACCTAATATTGATATAATACAAAGGTTCCAATCGAAAATGCTTAGATCAATCACGTGCTCACCATGGTACATTCGCAATGAAAATATCCATAAAGATCTTGGTATCCCTATGGTGAAGAAAGCAGTAGAGGACAGCGGATTGAAATATATATCTAAACTCCGTGATCACCCAAACCCATTGGCTAATGCCTTAGTACATTCCTGCGATCAAACACGCCTAAAAAGAAGGGATATGCCTGCGTACTAAAGAGCAACGTTTCACCAATACAGCTCAATCACTTGTTTGAGCTTGTCTAGTTTTTAAATAGATTTAAGATTTTATAACTTATTGTTAGGCTTAAAGTAAAAGCAGATTCAATAAATAAAGAAATATTGAAAAAAAAAAATAAAAAATATTTGGTGACACTAAAAAAATTTTTTGGCAGCTCTGAACAATTTGACAGTTCAGTGATACTTTCTGAAAATGAAGATTGATGTAAAACAACTTTGCTATTTTAAGATTTGAATTTTAGTGTTATGAAAAATTTTGCTTGTCATTTTGACAGTAATTTGTCATTTGGGTCAGTCACAATGGTAAAACTGGTCTAAACATGTAAAATAAAACTTGGCAGCACTGAAGAAAACCTTTAAAGTGACCTTAATGAGGTTTTAGAGCTAAGTGATAACGACCAGTGAAATGACAAACCGATGACGACTGAGTTAATTGTGGATCTCAATAGGACAGCTAATATCACACGTCCCTTGTGATACCGCGAACTCCTAATTGCAAATACCCCAGACCTTTCAGGGTGGACGAATCGCTTTGAGCCTGCTACGAATTTGTTGAGGCGATTAATATCCAAATCGAGCTCAGCCGAAATTAGATCTAACAAGATATTTCACCATTAGTCAGTCGAAAGCTAGATAACGAAGGAGAAAGTGTTTTGATAGTTCAATCTCGTCTTCATCCAGACAACATTGATAACTTGCAATATGCAGAATTTTCAGTCTCACGGCATGTGAGCCCATTGTACAGTATCCCCCTTGACTCCTGAACCTTGCTGAGGGCAAGTATTTCAATGGACATACTACGATCAACACAGGCCAAAAGAATCTCTAAGTCACGCAGGTGCTGGTCGTTAACCACCGCCTACAAAGTTCAGGTCCACATATCCAAAGCGTAAATGCAGGGGTAGTGTGACAACAGCTCGTTCCCAATCTTAGGAGGGATGTAAGGTCCATAACACTAAATGACTTAAAGCCTCCACAACTTATCGAACTCCTACTGCCAATAGTAAATTTTACATGATCTTAAGCATTTTTAGAGTCCAAAATTGTGGTTCGGAACACGATTTCGAAGTCTTCGGGCAAATCAAAGCATTCATTTAACGTTTCCGTTTATATCGATTTTATCGACATTTAACTTAAGTGATTCATGACTATAAGCGTAGATACTTTTAGATATAGCAAATTGCGAAAAAAATATATAACTGTCATCCTCAAATTCTTTAAATACCAAATCTCTGGTATTACCGAAATTTCCAGTTCTTATACAGTGTCTTTATATTTTAGCAAAACTTTGAAATTAATTTGCATTGTGATATTTCATCTGTCATTGTCATGATTAACAAATTTTCACTCAAGCAAATAACGCTTTGATGAATTTAATTGAGACAAACATAAAATGGAAGCATCTAAAGAACAGCAAAAACATCAAAGAGCAGCAATGCTAATGAAAAGACACATAAATACTATTTGTGAAGTTTAACGCTAAGTTAAGGCATGCCATGTAGGACATTGTCGGAAAATTGACTATACAACAAGAACTACTGAAATTTCACAGAAGTCGTAATAGGCGCTTGCATTAGTAATGTGCTCTTGGAAAATATATTTTTATAATTTTTACTGGTAAAATTTTCCTACTGGGTATATATGTAGTTTGCCCGAAAATGCCAAATTTGAAACGAGGAAATGACTGCTAATAAATATCCAGCAAAAGCTAGATATAATACCTAAAAATGACAAGTGAATTTATAGGAATCGCTGTATGTGAGTATGTACTCCCATATTTGACCGGAATTTCAACTCCCCTTTTCATTAAGACTCAGACAAACTGAAGGGGATAGCTGAACTGCTGCTGGAGTTTCGAAGTGCAGCCTAAAGCAGACCATAAACACACATTCTTGCTTGCTTGCGTATTGACCAGAGCACGACAATGTTGCCATTAGTTTTACCTGTTTGCTGTCAAGTGCACTCGAGAGTAAATAAACTGCAGCATTTTCATTTCTCTGTTTCTGTGTGTGCTTATTTAGCTTGGAAATGTCGAGGCAATATTTCACTGTTTACTGTCAACTGTGGAAGGAGTAAATATTTACGAGCTTCGACCAAGCCACAACAGTCGGTTTCTGTGAAGGGGACGCCCCTCAAAGAGCAATGCTTTCGATACTCGAGCAAATAGTTCGCAAATAATTGGCGAAATGGGGAAGATTTTGTGCAAAAATCGCTACAAATATTTACCGTTATGTGCGAAAAGCGGTCATTCGCTGCACACACACACACACAGACTTCCGCATAGGTCACCCATGTGACCGATGCAATTATTGCCGAGCATTAAGTTTTCGCCGAATTCAACTCGCTAGAATTGTGAGATTTCAATTTTCCACTTTAATGCAGTTACACAATGGACGCGAGTAATTAGCCACGCAGCTGTTCGTTCTTTGGAAAGAGCAGCAATCGGCGAGAGAGGAAAGCAGGACGGCCGCTTTAGTGTGACAGCGCTTGGCAATTAGGAGTGCTGGAAATTTATGGCAAATTGCTTACGAATTTGCGCGATAGCCAGTGCCAGTGCTCGTGATGTGCAACAAATTAAACCGGTAAATAGTTGCAAGTGTGTGTGTGTCACGCACCGGTTGCAATAACTATGGTGGCAAGTATGCATTTCCGCTATGTGTGGCAAAAGGAAGCATACGCATTGCTGTTAAGCGACATTTGTGGAACGTTATGCAACTTCTCGCTTATGTGCGTGGCTAGATTTTATAACGTCACATTTCAACAGTTCGGTCATTATTTACGCATAATATTTCTCTTGATTGCAATGTGCAACTTGTTGACAACATTGTCGGCGCACAGTGGGGCAAATAAAATATTAAAAAATAAAATTAATAAATGATAAATATTATTTAAAGAGCAATACAGGGTAATATCAATCATTATAACGGTAATATTTTTATTCGACAAAGCAAATATTTAAATTTGAAATAAAATTTTGTCGATAACAAGTTATCGATATTTCCAGATTTCCAACTTATCGATTAAAATTAACAAATTATCGATAAATATAATTTTATTCGACAAACAAAGTGTAGTCTTTATAGATACAATTTTTTTCGATAACAAACCGATACTTTTCTATCTACTGTTTATCGATTAAAATTAACAAATGATCGATAAATATTGTTTTAGACGGCAAAAAATATGTAATATCTATTTATATAAATTTTTCGATAAAAGTTATCGATATTTAAGATTTATTTTTATCGATTATAACGAACAAATTATCGATAAATAGTATTCCAATGTTTAGAAAAACAAGACTATTTTATTAAGATAATTAATAAATTTAATTTATTTTTTTTTATAAAATTTTATCGCTGAAATATCTTTAAAACAATCTAGAATCTGATAGCTGGAACTTGGCAGCCTTATTTCTATCTCGATTATATTTATATTTGACTTCAGAAAGTTTAATTGGCCTTTTGATATGACCCAGTGAGGTTACTATATATAGTTTTTAGAATAATACTGTTTTTAGTCCAATAAACGGCTTAGAAATTCTTTCTTATAAGTCAATTAAGCATGATTTCAATTTTTTGTTCCACTATACTGAACATAATCCAAGCACATGTGCGTGGAAAATTTCCGAAGCTGTGAAGTCTCAACACAGTTGGAGAGTCGTTTGTCTTGCTACAAAATGATCTCTGTTACAAAATGTGGCTTCATTCACTACTTTTAAATAAATATATAGAAATATGTACAGATACAAGTATTAGATCATTTATTTCTCTTTTTATAAGATTGCTAATGCAGTCTTACACAATTTTTAAAATTGTTGAAATAACGGTGTCAACACTTTAGTGAACAAAAGTTCATTTAAATCATTTTTGTTTATCATAAATATGCAAATTATCTATTAAATTAACTAATTTATCAAAATTTTTATGACAGTACATTCTTTGAGGTTATATTATTTTTTTTTTGGTAATTGCGAGTGGGGATTTACTTTGTTGGGGAATTTCATAAGTGATCTGAAGTGGAATTCAAAAACGAGTTTGGACTGCGGTTTCTATGAGCTACAAATTATTTAATTTTTAATAAGAGAAGGCTCTTACGTATAATAAACGCTACAATTTGTATTAAAAAATCGAAAATAAAATATTTATAATAAATTCAAAAGAATTGAAATTTATTTTTTATCCATAAATAAAAAAAATAATACGCACGTGAGCCGGTATTCTTTAGATATTTGAATGGATAATACTACGTAATAGCAGAAGAAGAGAGAGAGCAACAGCATCGATCGACAAACAAAAAAGAAATTGAGAAAGTAAAGTGGAGGAATTGAAAACGAAATAGAAATACTAAAGCGTCACAGCATACAAAAAAGCGTTGTTCACAAAAGCATTCACAAACAACGAAAGCGAAGATAATTATCAACGGCCATTTAATTACGTCATTTACAAAAATAAACTAATGACAAATCACGAGTGCGAAACGACGCAAAAATTTATACTATATGGCCTATTGAACGTGGTGAATGTGAAGCGAGATAAAAGTTCCTCGCTTTTATTTTGCTTCACATTTTATGATATTTTTTTAACATAATATATTTTAATATTTTAGTCTCAAACATTAAACTAAAAAATCAGAAATTTGAAAAAAAAAAACATTCACAAACCAGACGCTCAAATAGCACGGAGTATATATCAGCATTTGAGAGTGAGAAGTTCATGATCTTGTCGAACTGCGTGATGAAACACTGCAGTGATGGTCACGGACAGTGTAAACAAGGGTGCGAACAATGCATTGACAGCCGAGTGAATGATGTGTTGCACACGTGTTGCACGATTGTCCCAGAAGATTTGTTCTTGAATTTGTTTGGCTATAATTCAGGCTATGTGCGGAGAGATTGATTGTTGTTGAAAAGATCTGTGGGCTATTTAGTGATGTTGTCACTTGAGCGAAGGCAAATAATTTATAAGAGATCTTCAACAAATTTATTTGTTCAAATTAACATAAAATAAAATATATAAAGTGATATGAAAGACACAATAAATTATGGAATCAGGAAAAATACCCTAGAAATTAGAATGTGTATAAATTAAGGGCTTGAGAGTAGAAAACAAGCAATAACATAAGTAAGAGTATAATTTATAATATAAACCAAATGAAATCTGTCATAAAAACTAATTCAATTTGTTTTTAGAAAATAAACTCGAGTTAAATTTTTTATGTCTTTAAGGCAGTCGTCTGCTTTAGAAGCCGAAAAAAGCGTTTTTTTAGCAATTTTTTGAAAGGGAAGGAAATGATTGCGGTAAACAGAATTTTAATACGATAGTCTACTATATTTAAGGCTTAAAAAACAATATTTATTATTAAAAAATATTGAAATTTTTTCAAAGTTGTAAGTATTTTTCTGGAGCGCCTGGAGTCTGCACTTGTAAATCGGTGCCGGTGATGGGGGTCGTGCGATGCATCTGAAACAGTCGAACAAATTTTTTTTTTAATTTTTATAAGTTTCTTTTCTTTATGAACTAAAAAAATACCGAAGAAGTTATAAAATTCGAAGTTTTTTCCAAGTTTGAAAAAAAAATTCACTTTTTTAAGAAAAAAATTGACTTTAAGTTGCAAAACAAGTAGTTTAAATAATGCTTCTTCAATCCAACTTTTTTAGTTCAAATAGAACATAATTTAATACTGAAGCTAGATCACTTTGGATTTTTTCGATCGGACATATATTCTTTTTGCTATCGCCGGCACCGTTTTCTAACACTTGTGAAAATGAAAACTCGAGAACACGCGCTTTAAAGTCTGTCTGAGCATTCGCACCTGCTCGACGCTCGGCCACTAAAACTGCTCTAGCTTCGAAAATATGTCGAATTGGCCACTGGAAGTTTAAAGACATATTCTTGGATAGTTTTGGAAGAGATTTAAAACAAAACAAAAAAATCGAGTTTTTGAAGCCTGTAAAGCAGACTACTGCCTTAAACAACTGCCAGGGACACATTCAGCTGTTTTTGAAACTTCGGAATAACTATTAACTCAGTAGTAATCTTTAATATGTTCAAGGAAAATTCAGTTGTAAACACTGTGTGTATGAGTAGTATTTAATACTCATTAAGTGTTTAATGTAATAAAATCGAATTTTTGAAGCCCTTATAACTGTGAAAAGTTTGGAAGTTCTTCCATTGTGTGTCCATGGATAAGTTATATATTCATTAATTCTTAAGTAAACTCCACGCGTTTCAATGTATAGGAAATAGTATGTATTTTTGAATATAGTTTACTGCATAAACTTAGTGTTTCATCGAATTTTGAATGCAATAAACTCGAGTTTAATTTAAACTCTCATAACTGCGACTGCGAAAAGTTTTTCTTTTTTTCTAGATTTTATTTCAGTTTGAAACTTGGAACTTCTGGTTAAATTGGAATGAATGACTCATACTGCCAGTCACCTGTAACTTAAATCGACTTAAAGTATTGCCACAGAAATTACAAAAGCATGAAGTTTCGAGTTTAAATAGTGAAATGGTAATTAAATGAACTACAATTAAAAACAAGCAAACATAATTTATACATAAAAATATGAAATATGTAAAGCAGTATTGAGTAAATATTTGCGGTTGAAAATTGTTTTTCATTAAATTTTAAGTAAATGCTGAATTTTGCACACACATAAGTGTAATATAAACGGAAAACGATATTTCATAATAAAATATTTTCTGCCAAATTGAATTTCAACCGTCGCGGGCAGTGCGAAAGCACACACAAATCATATTTAATGATGCTTTATTGATGTGTGTTTTTGTAGTTGCATGGGGTATATAATATCACTATGCTCATGTGCGTGTAAACAGGAAAGCGGCTGCCAAAGCATGCGACTCATTTCAATTAGCCAACAAGCGAGCAAATTGAGACTTCAATATAGACATAACAACAAATAACACACATTTATATACAATCAAATACAATAATAATAATAAAGATGTACTTATGTGTCTCCATGCAGATAAAGTACATATGTATTTACAGATACACAGAAGTGTAGTACGAGATGCGTTCAAAAAATAATGGGAATTTTAAAATTTCCAATTATCAAACATTTTTTTATGATATGACTCCGTGTGATTTCTTCCTATTTTAAAAAACGAAGAGAAATTTAGAGGGCCGTCGTTTTACAAGGATACGAGAAATCGCTGAAAGCGCCAAGGGCTAGTAAAAAAATCGAGTTTGAGAACTGTTTCGACGATTGGAAGAAGCGCTGGCATAAGGCATACTATGGAATGGGGACTATTTTGAAGGCGTCGACATTAATGTAGGCGAATGAATAAATATTTTTTCAAAAACCAAAAATTCCCGTTATTTTTTGAACACACCTCGTATTTGCATAGATACTTGTTCCGATACAGAAGAATGAATTGAATGAAAGGCTCAGCGTTTGTCACTGACTGTTGGCAGCATTTTGCGCCTACAAATATTTTTTTTTTCTATTTTTTTATTTAAAAAAAAATGTATTTTTGTGCAACTTTGCTAAATTTCATTTGAGTTTTTTGTATTTGTTGGTTTGTCTGTGTGCCAAACGTGACACCCGACGAATTTCGTGCTCGAAAATAAATTAAGGAGCTTGAATTTGTTTTCGAAATAGTGGCCATAATGCAAACGTGGGTCAATTAGTTCGGCGCATTTCGCGCATTACTCATGTCAACGATGGCGAGCTTAGCGCGGCTCCACCTATACTATAAAAAAATATATTAAAATTGTAGGCCTTGCGCCGTTTAATAAACTTTACCCTTCTAACTTCTAAATGCCGCCTTATTTGCTGGGATTTATTTTCATTAATATTTCGAATGCGAAAATAATTTGTTGTCAAGGCAGCGCGCGGTTTGTGAACCAGGTGATGTGCGTGTGCGGCTGTTCATATCTGTATATACTTATGTTTTTTTGTACATATGTATGTATGTCAGTGTGGGCGTTTCGGTAGTCTAGGGTGATTGAACGCCACAAACAGTTGGCATGAAACAGATTTTTTACGATTTTTTTATGTATATATGTTAAGTAAATAAATATTCAATATCTGCCGCATCAACAATCGCCCTGAGAATGCTTTTAAATATTGTTGTAAATACATAAAAGCACAGTTTATTTTAGTTAACGCCAGTTTGTCTGTCCGTTTCATGCTTTTCAGCACAACTGTTGACATAAATATTCACTGGAAATTTTTTATTATGATTCCTGCTGACAAAACATTTCTACCTTTCAGCAGAAACACTTGCCTTTAAACACATGTTTACATACAAACATATTTCAATAAATTGTCATTTTAATGAAGAGTGTAAATATCTCGGCCGCCGGATTATTAATTGGAATGCTTAAAACAAATAAATTTAAGAATAAACATCAATATATCCACACACTTTTTAAATTATTTTCTTCTGTTATGTTATGCTATGTTAAGTTATATTATGTTGAACAAGATATTCTCCGTAAGTATTGGAAGACACATTTATCATCAAATAATATTTTCATACAAAGTTTTATGTTTGGTTACGCTATGCTTTAGCTGCGAATGAGTATAAGAAGACCATTTTGTCATAAAAATTTTTTTAAATAAAAATAATAATTTTTTAAATAAAAATTTAAATTTTTTAAATATTTTTTTTTTTATTTGTAGGTTATGTTAATTCTGGAAACTTTAGCTGCGAATGAGTATAAGAAGACAATTTTGTTTTAAAAATTTTTTTAAATAAAAATAATAATTTTTTAAATAAAAATTTTAATTTCTTAAATAATTTTTTTTTTTATTTGTAGGTTATGTTAATTCTGGAAACTTTAGCTGCGAATGAGTATAAGAAGACAATTTTGTCATAAAAAAATTTTTAAATAAAAATTTAAATTTTTGAAATATTTTTTTTTTTTATTTGTAGGTTATGTTAATTCTGGAAACTTTAGCTGCGAATGAGTATAAGAAGACAATTTTGTCATAAAAAACTTTTTAAATAAAATTTAAATTTTTTAAATAAATTTTTTTTTGATTTGTAGGTTATGTTAATTCTGGAAACTTTAGCTGCGAATGAGTATAAGAAGACTATTTTGTGATAAAAATTTTTTAAAATATTTTTAAATAAATTTTTTTGTTGATTTGTTAATTCTGGAAAAACCCAACGCTTTTCAATACACCAAGAATAGACAGTTATTAATAAATTTTAGCAACACTCTCCTATAAAATGTTTGGCTCTACATTTACCATTCTAGACACTCCCTCTCGAAAATGCCCATAGAATAAGCTTAAAGCGATGGTACAAACCTTTCTCCCCAAAAACCTGTCAAAATTACTGGCGACATTTCATAGTCCACACAAAAATATATATATTTTTTTGTATTTTCATACTTGTCTAGCTGTTAATTTTCAGCTTTATTGTGCGCCCACAACTCACCCATTTGCCGCATGACATTCGAAATTGTCAAAACGTGACTTTGTGTCATACATTTAATTTGTTTTGTTGTTTTAAATTTGGAGTTACGTCGCGTACGTTCGAATGTGACATTGAGTGCTTTTAATTGAGAGGTGTTCTCGCTTATGTTTATTTTTTTTGACATTTAATGGTTTCCGTAATTTGGAATTGAAATGTTCTGATGCTTATTAAGGGGGGAACGTTTGTGGGAGTTAGAATTCAGCTTGGTTTCAATACTCTCTAGTAGATCTATATTGTGATGAGTAAGGTTCCAACGCTAAGGTATTGGGAAATTATTCGAGAAATATGAAAGTTTCTTTAATTCACTTTCAATTTCACTCATCTCTTTTGTTTTTATTCACACTGTAACGGTATGCTGGTACGTCTTTTACACTCGTTTTGTATCTACAATAGTATACATAAATTATGCACTCACTAATTGTTTGGTCATTTCGTTCGGAAACTTTTTAGTGAAAGCTAAAAAATTGATAAATCATGGATATTGATTAGTTTTTCCCTTGTTTTTTTGCGCAAATTATTTTAATTGATACTTTGCTTATTCAAGAGGAAGGCATTAAAAAATTATATATTCACTAAATTGTTGAGGTGGAATTTTTAAGTTCAAAGAAATCCTACAAATACAAAAACTAAAGATTTTAAATGAAGAAAGCTTATAAATGAGTAGCCATCTATATATGTATGTATATTCCACTCGTATAGAGAGACTACTTGAATGAAATTGAGTCCAATGTATAGTTGTCTTAGATTTCCCAAAACTTGAAATATAGCCAATCGATCAATCAACTGCTATAATAAAGATAGAAATACCATAGCAAACGGTTATACCACTTCAGTTAGGTACCTTTAGTACAAGATGGTTATCCAATGTTTAGTAAAAAGGTTATCCAATTGGTTATTGGATTGGTTACAATATTGGATAACTTTTTTATCGCTTGCCGATGCTAATTTTTTGTTATGAGAGCAGTTCTAAAATATTGTAATTAGAGTGGTGGCGAATCGTAGATGACTTATAGACTCGTAAATCAACAAAATACATATTATCAAGCATAATTGTACATATGTAAATAATGATTTTTTAAGAGCTTGATAACTTAAAAAAAAAAAAAACGCATAAAATTCAAAATCTCATCGGTTCTTTATTTGAAACGTTAGATTGGTTCATGACATTTACTTTTTGAAGATAATTTCATTTAAATGTTGACCGCGGCTGCGTCTTAGGTGGTCCATTCGGAAAGTCCAATTTTGGGCAACTTTTTCGAGCATTTCGGCCGGAATAGCCCGAATTTCTTCGGAAATGTTGTCTTCCAAAGCTGGAATAGTTGCTGGCTTATTTCTGTAGACTTTAGACTTGACGTAGCCCCACAAAAAATAGTCTAAAGGCGTTAAATCGCATGATCTTGGTGGCCAACTTACGGGTCCATTTCTTGAGATGAATTGTTCTCCGAAGTTTTCCCTCAAAATGGCCATAGAATCGCGAGCTGTGTGGCATGTAGCGCCATCTTGTTGAAACCACATGTCAACCAAGTTCAGTTCTTCCATTTTTGGCAACAAAAAGTTTGTTAGCATCGAACGATAGCGATCGCCATTCACCGTAACGTTGCGTCCAACAGCATCTTTGAAAAAATACGGTCCAATGATTCCACCAGCGTACAAACCACACCAAACAGTGCATTTTTCGGGATGCATGGGCAGTTCTTGAACGGCTTCTGGTTGCTCTTCACCCCAAATGCGGCAATTTTGCTTATTTACGTAGCCATTCAACCAGAAATGAGCCTCATCGCTGAACAAAATTTGTCGATAAAAATTTTTCGAACCGAACACTGATTTTGGTAATAAAATTCAATGATTTGCAAGCGTTGCTCGTTAGTAAGTCTATTCATGATGAAATGTCAAAGCATACTGAGCATCTTTCTCTTTGACACCATGTCTGAAATCCCACGTGATCTGTCAAATACTAATGCATGAAAATCCTAACCTCAAAAAAATCACCCTTTATGTATGCAGTAAACTGTAATTGTAATAAAAGAGTGACAATTTGGAGCAATTAAAAAATAGTTTTATAATTGTTTAAAGTGCGAACATTTGAATTCCAGCATAAAAATGCAACTAGTCCGAGCTTTTTATGTATTTGTATATACTAAAGTGTATCATAAAAATGTGCAACGAACGAAATGTGGATTTCAGAAGATAGTATGAAATATAAGCGATGATACGCGAAAAAAATTACAGCTATTTTGAATAAATTATATTAAAGATGTTACAAAAAATATTGATTTGTCTTTTTAAAGCATTATTCTTTACTTAATTAAATTAATATAAAGTTCAAATGATATTTAAATGAAAAAGAACAGCTTTCAAGGGCTCAAAAGTAGTCTCGGAAATATCAATTTTGCCATATGATCTTTTTTCGTATTTTTCGTCACATTTTTTGTCATTCAGCAACTTCTTTTCGGAGAGTGTTTTTGGTGTAAATCTATAAATTTATTTATTAAAAATTATGAATTCTATTGGTCTGTTTCAAAATATTTCAGTAGGATTTTGTAATTTATTTTTCTCCATACACGTAAAATCATAGCTGATCCAAAAATATTATTTTAAATTATCTGAAAGCATTATCGCTATAACATGCTATACCATTACATTTGTCACACACTGTATTTGTATGAATGAAAGTATAAATGAACTACATAGTATGAGCAAAGTTTTCGTATAATTGAATCAAGTAAGCGTTTTAGTGGCATGCATTTCGACGCCTCGAATGTGCAGCCGCTGCATCAGATATGTATGCTACGACACCCAATTACAAAAGTGTGTCAAATTTAAAGGGTGTTTTTTAGACATGTGGTTTTTATGAAGAAATATAACGCATATAATTTAATGTTATGTGAAATTTTTCAAGATTTTTTAAAACATGTTAAGATATTTACTAAATGGTAATACTATAACTTGAAATAATAATAATTTTTTTTCGTATCATTTTCAAAACAAAGAAAGTGACATTATAAATATCAAAGTACTAACTTTCAGTGATTTTAAGCACCCAAAATGAGCACTAATTTTTGTTGTAATTAACTTTCTTTTGTAGCAAATTATATTTTTATTGTTTGCGCTTTTTTGCCATTGCCATGAAAGTTAAAATTTTTTGCACATTAAGGCGAAAGTTATGAACACTTAATTGATATCTGTGAAGGTATGAATGATTTTTTATATTCAATGCTCACAATAGTCGGAATATGCAAATACAGTTGAACTTCCTTAACTAAAACATCAATAACTCGAAATTCTCCATAACGCGAATTCAATTCAATAGGAATTGGCAATAGAAGTCCAATTTCATAAAAATTTCCTTCCCTAACTCGTAGTTTTTTTATGGATTGTGGTGATTCGAGTTAGGGAAGGGAAGTTCAACTGTATGCATATATAAGAATTGCTATAACCTATGAACAACCTGTGAAAAGACAGCTGGTTTGAGTTGAGGTGTCTGAGAACTATGTCGAGTTCATATTTAATGATTTGGTAAACAAATAATAAATATTTTCATATGTGTAAGTAGGGTGAGATTAATGCTAAGACTACCATAATCGTTGTTGTTTCAAGCAAATTATGTTTTCAGTAAGATTTCAACTGTGGTTCTACTCGAGGAAAATATAAATATATATATGAACGAAAATTTGCATATAAAAACGCTTACTAGATGAAATGGCGAAAGTAAAAACTCTAAAATTTCACCGCGAAAAAGCAGCAACAACAAAACTTACCGTTGATAGCAATTAAATTGCCACACAATGGCTGAAATTTCGCTTGTCGAGTAGCAAGTTTTTTGTGAGCATATGTGAAAAAAGCTAATATGCTTATACATATGTAAGTATGTATGAATATATAATATTTCCATGTACTAAATTCATTTTTTTATATATGCGTGCTGGCACAATTATGGCATTTATTACCAGCATAATTTCATGCCATTAATGCTTTTTTGTTTTTGTTTCTCGTGTGCCTCTAATTTGTACCCACTATTTTACTGAGTATGTATGTTTGTGTAGCTAATGTGAGAATGGTGTTATGATGCCACAGTTTGCCACTTTGTCGACAACAAACTTAAATTGCGGAGATCACATGTACTTTCCCACTCCCGCCAAACAGTCCAATATTTACAGTTGGAAATAATTGAGTATATTTTCAGAATTGAGACCTTTTGGATTCGGATATCTTTCAGAACACCAAGTACTTTCTTTAAGTAGACACACGTTCGCAATGAAAATCTTTATGGAAAAGTACGAACTATCGAAATCCTTGTTAGAACAATAATATTGTACAAAACATTCAACAAATTCCCCATTTCGAGAACTGCAATTGAGTTGACAGCCTATAGCCGAATATGCGAGTAAATACAGGATCACGATCACGAAAACTCGACTATCGTTAGAATGACATAGAAACTAATACTAATACCTCCTTCAAATATATTAATACAATGAGATTAATATTATTGGATTTAAGTTATACAGTGCACTTTTAGGGATCTTTATGTTGACAGTTCTCTTACGAGATTTCAGAGCTTGTGTGAATCAAATACTTCGGGGTTTTTGAGTGTTTATGGGTAAAAGGTATGGATATTTTTTCGTAACTTGCCTGGAACAAGTTCAAATAGTGTTTTTCGTAAGGTATTCCCATTACATTTAGGTAATCTAGTGGTCTTTTCAGCAGTTGCAAGTTGAAAACTGTTGAAATATATTAAAAGAACTCACTAAAGCCTTCTTTTATGAAAGATCATAACTTGAATTATACTGCCGAACTTACTAGAGACTTGTGTTTTATGGCGAACAACGCCTAAGATGCTGAGATCTAAAAACATTAGACTACATATCCAAATTTAAACTAGGCATCTAAATTTCTACCATGCAAATCTTCATTGATCTATTTTACCCAAGTTTTCGCTTGTCTACTGCATTATCGTTTTCACTCGGCTCGCGAGTCTAGTCACGATGCCGCACACAACTCAACTGCAAGTTGATTTGGTGGTGGGTGACAGTTGATGGCCAGATGACATTGTGACAGACTGTCACGAGTGGCGCAAATGTGTCATTGCCTATTATATTGTAATTTTATACCAAACATAAGACAAATTAAATAGAAAAATATAAAACAAAATGAGACCACATTGAATGAAATTTAATAATGAAATTCAGAACTTATTCACGAGATAGTCTCCGTCATATACATATAATGAAAGATTATTCGTATATATTATTATCGTTAACTAAAATTTGAAATAACTAAAACTTAAATGTTTAATACTCAGGTACACATCTTCAACAAAAAGAGAAAACAAAATATATTGCAAGCCCAACCTACAGTCATTCACCAGATTACTTAACTGCATCTAATTACATAGGGTAACTAGGTTAGTACATCTTTTTGTGAGGCGTTTACCACTTATTTCTCTTTAATTTTATGCATTACATAATGCTGCAACAAGTGTAGCAACACGGAGTTACAAATTAACGCCAACAAAATGTTGCATTTCAAGCTTCAAATTCAAATTTAAAACTCAAAATTATAATAAACATTCGAAATTGTAAAAACTGCACAAAAGCTTGAAACACAAAAAGAGCGTTGAATGGGGATAAAACCTTGAAACCAAATCAAAGTGGCACACAAATTCAGCTAAAATATTTTGTTTGTAAAGCAAAAATGTTGCGTAGCGAGCTAAAAAGCGATAAAATAAACTAAAAAGCAGGAAAACAAAACACTTGACTTTTAAAAGGGGGCACTTGATTTTATGTTGCAAATAGTATGCCGTTCACTGCTATTTTTATTAAAGTGCGTATGCAAATTCATATGTAAATTAAAGCAAATAACGAAATCTAGTGGGAAATAGTAAATGTGACTTTACCTTCGATCATAAGGAAATAAGTATTCATATGTGGTAAGTTTTACTAAAAATAGTGTTGCCACGCTGTTTGATTTTTATGTGAATTCAAATAAATTTTTGGAAATTATCAACATTCTACTTTAAAAGTTAAAATGATGGAAGGGACGATACAATTTTTAGGAAACTAATTATAATATTAAACTTGCAGTTAACTTATTTCGATTAACGTTTGATAAAAAATATGTGATATCTCAGAAAATACATTTTTACAAAATACGATATTATTATATAACGATTTTTTATAAGTTATATCAAAATATTAACTGCTGGTTAACTTAACCACAAGTTAACGATTAATGGAAAGTCAAATTTAGACTAAATAACAGAGAAATACTGTCGCTAAGTGAATTTTATGTTATAATTTGATGCATATTAGTGCTGGAAATCGAGTATAGTTATAACTGACAGTTAATTTTTATACTCTCGCAACAAAAGTTGCTAAAAAGAGTATTATAGTTTTGTTCACATAACGGTTGTTTGTAACACCCAAAACTAAACGAGTTAGATATAGGGTTATATATACCAAAGTGATCAGGGTGAAGAGTGGAGTTCAAATCCGAATGTCTGTCTGTCCGTCCGTCTGTGCAAGCTGTAACTTGAGTAAAAATTAAGATATCTTGATGAAACTTGGCACCATAGGAAGGTTGCAAAATCGGACCACTGCCACGCCCACAAAATGGCGAAAACCGAAAACACAAGTGTCATAACTAAGCCATAAATAAAGCTATGGAAATAAAATTTGGTATGAAGGATCGCACTATGAAGGGGCATATTTGGATGTAATTTTTTAGGGAAGTGGGCGTGGCCCCGCTATCTATATAAACCAAACTTTCTGCAGTCGTTTTTTTAGCCATTTCCTTATACAGGCCAAAAATTACAAAAATCGTATAATAACCACGCCCCCCTCCCATACAAAGGTTAGGTTGAAAATTACTAAAAGTGGGTTAACTCACTAACCAAAAACGTCAGAAACACTAAATTTCACATAAGAAATGGTAGATGAAAGCTACACTCAGATTTTTTTACAAAATGGAAAATGGGCGTGGCGTCGCCCACTTATGGGTCAAAACCCATATCGTAGGAACTACTCGACCGATTTCAATTAAACTTGGTTTATAATAGTTTCCTTACATCCCAATGATATGTTGTGAAAATAGGCCAAATCGCTTCACAACCACGCCTACTTCCTATATACCAGAACTTCGAAGACGATCTGAATCGTTTACTTTACAATATATAAAGTAAGTACTAGTGAAGATATCGGTGCAGAACTTTGCACAAATACTATGTTAATAGTGTGGCAGCCACATTCTAAAAATCGCCGAAATCGGACCATAGGTTTTTAAGGCCCCATATATCGAACATGAGGACCTCGGTGCTTCTAATATTAATGGTTTCCAACTTTCAATGGACTTTATACAATATATATGACGAATATGTAGGTCAAATTGTATAATATATAATATAAATAAAGTTAAATAAATAATTTGCGAGAGTATAAAATGTTCGGTTACACCCGAACTTAGCCCTTCCTTACTTGTTTTATTTATTTAAAAACAAAAATAATTTTTTGTTAAAATTGAATCCATATTTGTGCTGATTAACTATTTAATCGACGGTTATTTGTATATCTGCCGGTTAAGATGGTTAAGTATCAATACACAATATTTAATTATTTTATAAATTAAAAACAAAATAATTCTCTTTCAATAAACAATTGGACTTAATGAGTTTCTCGAACTTATAAGGCTCTTTCTCAACAGTGTCTCAATTGGAGAATCATATCATTCTCAATAAAGGAAATATTTTGTATAAAAATAATAGTGTTTTTCAACTTCAGACTCTCATATTACTCTATTTGAAAGCAAATTTAACCCCCTAATGACCTCTAAATAAATTAAATATTAAATTTCTTAAAAATTGGAAAATGTTTTTTTCAACACTTTTTGCGCTTCCAAAACTTCGAGCATCACAATAGCGTCACTTTACTGCACCTATTTACCTATATAATAATATTTATGTATAATTTCTAAGCATATTTACATATACAAATACAAAATATGCTCGTGTATGCGTTGCCGCGACTCACCTGTGCGCAAAATGCTGTTAAAATTAATCCAATGAGTAAGTTTCGTTGTAGTTGTACAAGCTTGCTCTGCGGCTGCGACTGTTGTTGCTGTTGCTTACTGCATGACGTCGTCTGCATTGTTTGCTGTTGTTGTTCTTCTTCTACTTGTTGTTGCTGTTGATTTTGCTTTTGTATTCGAAATATTGTTGCGTTTTGACTCGCTTTAGCTACGCTAACTTCACAACTAACGTTGGCTGTTTGTGTTGGTAGCATTGCTGTTGTTGTTGTTGTTGCTGCTGCTGTTTTTGTTGTCATTGTGTTTAGTGTAGCTGGCTTTTTGGCAGCCCAGTCGCTGCTCACTTGCTGGTTGGCTGTCATTTTCAGACGCACAACCAAACACTTTGATTTACTTTTGAATGGAAGTGATTTTGATTTTTTTTTCGCTTTATATATTTTTTTTGATTTTCAATTTTTAACTTTTCGCTCACACTTTTGTGCTGCTTTGGCTTTTGTTATAATTAATTTCACTTTTTTTCCAGATATTTATGAATTTCTTTGCTTTAACTTTTATTATTTTTATTATGTGGGAAATGGCGTTTTGCAACTTTTGTGCGTTTCAAATTCACTTTTATTTAATTTTTATTTTTTACTATTTTTGCTCGCTTTTATTTTCAAATAAAAGTTTTTGTAGTTTTTTTCTCGTTTGCAGCGATTGCATGATTTTTGCGATTTTCTCTTACATTTATTGACGCAATTTTTGTGGTTTTAAAATGGAATATTAAAATTTATTTTATTTTTTTTTTCACTTCACTTGATATGTAAAATTCGTTAGACAGCTGTGAGAAAGAAGGTAAAAATGCATTAAAATGTGTAAATAAAACGAAGTTTGTGTTGCGAAGCAGTAACTGGTGCTGTGACTGTGTAATTTTGCAGCCAACTCAGGCTTAAACGCGAGCGCGACACACTCTCTCTCTCTGATTGTTGCGCTCTTGCCAACACTTCACTTGCATATGCATATATTATGTATTTATGTTTGTTTGCTTGTCTGCAGCATTCCTATGGCTTCACGTTTAAGTCACGCTCACGCTCAGCAACTTCACTTTAGTGATCGCTCAGTAGTTTTGTTGTTGCACACACACTCTCAAAAATATTTCATTTCATTATTCACTTTTGCCACAATTCAATTGACAACCAAATTAAAAGTCACAATCAAAATTTAATAAAAAATCACTTTTACTGACGCTCCTAAATAGTGACCATTTGGCGCTCTCACTTAGCCAGCGCAACAAATTGTCCAAAAGCGAGGCACTGAGCCACAGCTACTTCGAGCTACTCACTAACCATTTGTGACACTTGACTTGGCCACAAAACGTCAAACTGACAGTTGAGTTAGTAAACGCAAACAAATGAAATCACAGATCACACGCTCAGCTGTGTGCGCTCTCTTGCTCTCTCTCACTCTTTGCGTTTTCATTTATTTTTTATTTTGCTTTGTTTTTGCTCACTATTATAAATAATGACATTCATATTGATATTTACTGTTGTAGCTATATACTCATAACACCTCCCTGCCACCAGACTCACCAACATTAACCCGTTAATTGCTTAGTACTCACATTCTAATATCGCACTAATTTAGTGAAATGCAAATTAACTAGCAATTTATTTGCCTGTCGATATGTAAATTGCAATTATTATTATTTTCGTTAAAATTCTCGGAAAGTTTCGTCGCTACGTAACTGTTTACAGCAGTTTTTCGCCACTGTCCATTTTTGCAACTTGCGTTAATTAGCAGTTTACTCGGCGCTGTTAATTAGTAGTGAAAATAATTTTCGTATAAAAATCGCGATTTTATCGTTGCCGAAGTGAAATTAGTTTGCACTCGCTGTAATCGGTTGCTACGTGTCGGAAATATGATTTGCTAAAATACTATATTCATAATCTGTAGACACGACTTGAATATTACTAATTAGTTGCTGGAGTTGTTTTGTTTTTTCATTCAAAAATGTACTATTTTAAGGTGTGTCGAGAGCTGGGGTTTATTGAAATTTTTGTTTAGCAGCAAAATTAACTGTCATCATTTCAGTGGTAAAAATCGTGATTTACATTGTAGTGACATTGGAATATTTTAGAACAGATTTCATAGTTGTATCTAGAAGAGAAATAAGAAAAAAGTGCTGACGAAGACGACAGCAAATAACACTAGATCTTTCAATAATAGCAACAAGTCTTATATTATACCAATGGAATCAAGAACTGTTGATCTTCAAAGACTCTAATCAAATGAATATTAAGTGATCTTCAAATCGGTAAGACTTTTGCTGACAATATTTGTACAGATCTACAGAAATGTCATTCATTCCGTTTGTGAATTTATGTAGACTCGCAGAGAGTCTCGTATATAATGAATTATTCACTTCTAGTCAAAGTTTTGTTCTTTGAAGTGATCTCTTGGTTTACAATTTATACCCGAACTTAACCTTTAAATGGACAAATTTCATGGACTCAAGGTTTTCAATACAGTGAAAAATACTAATACGGAGAGTTTTCATAACCGGACAGCTCTCATAGCCGGACAAAAACATTACGACGGTTGGTATCCGGAGGATTTTCATTAGAATCCATGGCTGATGTGGTCGAATAAAAATCGAGATCGGTTACGCAAACAACCGTCCATCCACATTTGATGCATTTAATCATGAAGAAGATGTCTGATTTGTTTATGAAGAAAAGTAGAGAACGAAATCTACAGTATTTTATATTGCGACATGTGAAATCTATATTTATACTTAACAACTCCAATTCATCATTTATATCCTGTTTCCTCTTTTAATTTCTCCAGTTAATACAAGCATGTTCTACTCAAAGACATTTTGGAAAAACAGTTGATTTCGAAAATTCGAAATTTCTATTTTTCAATAATTCCTTTACTGAGAATTTTTACTATGATAGAGTTAGTCAGAGCAATATTGTACAGCAAAAGCAGAGACAAATTTCTCGTATCAAACTAAAAATCGTTTATGCAGGAAAATGGACCCACCGAAAAAGCCAATTGTTCAAAATATACGAAAATCGCATGACATTATCACTCAGTCAAACAAACAGACAGTCAACCAGAGCAAACCAGTTATCGAGATGACAACAATCGGTTTTTTTTTGCATAAACGCTTCTGGCCGAGAACACAAATTTCGAGGATCTGTCAACCAGTATTTCGAAAATACATATCAATATATGAATACCAGACAATAATAGGTATGTAAATACACATAATAGTAAACTCGTAAAGTGGGTAAATAAAACATATTCAAAACAATAAAGAGTGAAACGGTTGAAGACAAGAGACAAAAGCGTTAACCGACAAAGCCACAAGAGAGAACTGGAACGACAGGCGCGCAAAGGTAAATGGTGAGTAAAATCAAAATGTAAACGCAAGTTAATAAGAATGAATATGAAAAGCAAGAAATGCCATACCATGAGTACAACAACAACAATACCACATTTACATACAAACAAACAAAATGTCGATATGTAAATGCGATCGCGCATACTAAGTACAAGTACAATGCAATTGTCTGTTGTTGCTGCTGCGTATTTGTATGGCCAACAGACGACGGGCCCAAGTGTGAGCTGAATTAAAGGTAGGTAATATTAGTGAGTGAGTGAGTGGTACACGTTGTTGGGCGGATCGTCAAACAGTCATGCATATGAGTCTGTTTGTGTGTGTGTGTGTGCCTCATACTGATATTGTTGGCCGTAAAGTGAGTTATGTTGTAGTGAGCGGCATATTTTGAAGTCGAATTGCTTTGCCTTGTTTTTGTTATTATTGTGCTCACTATTCATTCAGGTGTGTGTGCATGTTTGTTAGCTGCCTACCTACCGGTGAGAAGCGGTTTTGGTTTAAAGTATCTGGCAAAACGTGTTTGCCCGCTCGCTTGCCTTTGCCGCTGGCTGCCTGCCCGTCGCTGCCAACATTGAATTTGGGACAAGATTTTTAAATTTTATTTAAAACAACAAATCACAACAATCACACTAACAATACGCCAACAACCGCGAAATGCGCGTTGGGCAAAATGTAAAGTTGGCAATAAAAAAATAATAATTTAAAATTAAGTTATAAGTACCTACAACAAGTTGGCTGCTGCGCCAAACAGGTAAGCTCGGATTTTTTTCTTCATTTTGGAAAATTTCAAATGGGTTTTTGCGAAATTTCAGTTATTTTTGAGAAAATATTAAAATTTCCTAATCTATAATTAATTTCAAGTAATGCATATAATACTTTGGGGAATCATTAGTGTATAAACATTAATTATATTTAGGCTAAGATGTTTGAAGCTGATAGTTTCACAACTTGTCGTGGATATCAGCTGAATGAGGTGCTACATGAGATGAAACAGAGGTTTGTATATTTTAACCAGAGTTGGAAGATATGGAGTTTTTGAGTTATGTTGTTCCAGCTCTTCAAATGGAAGTAAACGTAAGGACAGCATCATTTCCATATCCTAAGCCGAAACAGGGGTGGAGACGCTTCTGCGTTACCGGACTGTTCCGATCAGAAACTCATCTGGTCACGGGCTATAATTTCAGCGATCGAACCCTGTTTGAATCGGAAATTTTACGGTTTCTTCATGGTAGAATATCAGTCAATTATACAGCTCTGACATTAGGCCCATACCTTGCAACGAGTCCTATAACACATTAAGAGGATTAGGGTTTTTCAAATTCCTTAGAAATATTTTTTTGCTTAGCCTACGAAGTTAGTAATGTCTTGAGGATACTCGAAAATATTTGGATGGATAATGACATTGTGTTACGTGCTATCAGAAGCAGCTGAAATCCTTGCTGTGTGGGACCATATCAAAATTTACATTACCAATCACAAATCTCATCTACTATTCATCAATGAAGATAAAATATGATATCATAGATCTAGATCTTTAATTTCGATCAATTTAACCCAAGTATTTACTACCGAGATGTGAGTATTACAATCTAGGGAATGTTTTGAAGTAAAGGCGGCTTCTTGATCTAGCCTAAACTCTTCAAAGGCTTTGGTTTGGGAAAGAAATCGAAATCATCGACGAAATATTAGAAACGCCAAGTGAAAGCAAGACATTTCATTGAAACAATGCAATCTCTGGATCTGTTATCGATAAGTACTCTTTTCAGGGATTGCTGAGCTAGATTTTTGTGGTCTTAGTAACTTCTTTTTCGTAATAGTGATGAGCAAAGGCGAAAAATTCATTAAATAAATTATCAATTTGGACATCTTGTAGCATCTTATGTAGAGAATATAAGCGATGAAGGTCCCCGATCAGAGACGCAAAATAATACGCAGCTCTAGGTAATGGAAGGCATAATTAAGCAGCAAGGGCTGCGCTGTAGATCTAGTTGAAATACTTTAGTCAGTAAGTTTAAATTAAATTTGTATAAATTATCCAGCTATTAAATATGAAAACAGTTTATGCGAAATTAGCTCAAAACGGTCCTTAGAGTAAGCTTAGTATGCGTTCTCACTTTCAGCGCTTTTGATGAGTTGATATACCATACCTTGTTATCTTCTTATCAGTTACTACTCTATTCCTTGATACAATTTATTTACGGTTTTTGGTGTATTTAAATACAGCGATCATTTTCAGAAAACTCAATTCAAGTTTTTCAAATTAATTTTTCGTTTTGTTAAAAAATCGAACACTGCTTTCTTCTTGGACTTGCCAGACTTAACCTAAGCACGCACTTTGCAAAAAACACTTTCTTTCTTTTTTCCTTTCATGCGTTTGCATTAACAATTTCTTGGACTTGAGTTTCACATTTTTGGAATTTCAAATTAGTACGAAAATAACGAAGTGACCGACGCCGTCACAGGCAAGTTGTATGGACGTTAGCGATTAACAAAAACAAAAACAAAGGCAGTGTGCATAAAAAATAAGAGACTGGCTAAAAATTAACAATGAGCAATAAGCCATGAGCCAATAAGCGCCAACAACAGCGTCTGTTAGCGAGCGCAAAACCAGTCACTAAAACACAAAGAAGGCAGCAAACGGCGGCTACAGAGTTGGTTTGAAGGCGAAAACGGTGGAATGAGTATGGGAAAGAGATACACGTGTGTGTGTGTGTTTGTATATAGTATAGTAACAGAAAGCAAAGTTGAAACATGTATGAAAGAAATAAAAACAAAAACAAATAACTAACTAAACGAGTGCGGTGAAATTTCAAATATTTGGTTGTTGACTATTAATGCGATCTGTGACGTCGTCACGTGGGGATGGGAAAAAAAAAAAACTAAATAAAAAATTTACTTATCAATTGAGAAGCCCTGGAGATACTAGTAAGATTACTACCAAGAGATCATAAATAATTGAAAAATTAAAATTTTTTTCGTAGCAGAAATACTCAAAAGTTACCGAAGATTTTTTTCTTTAGAAAGAGTCTAAAAATTAAATGAAATATAATTGTTTTTTTTTTTTGTTTTTGTACTTGTAAAAAAAAAAATAATTATTTTCCTGTATCCACTTCATATCCACTTGTTTGTGTAGGCGTACGCCAACAGAACAACTTCGAGCAAACAGTCAATGTTGCTGGTCACATGTTTATAAACACTGCAATGCCTACAGACATTTGTATGGAGACATGTTTGTGTAAGCGAGATTAATTTTTTTGCGCAAACAATTTTCACTTTATCAGCTGTGTGTATGCATCGGTGTGTGTGCGTTATTTTTTTTGTTTTGTTTACACTTTGTTTTTGCACCACTAAATTTGCTTGTTGCTGCCACACATGCAACCACATATCTGTATATGTATATATACCTGCAGCGCTACACTCCCGCAATTATGTAGACATACATACACACACACACACCGTCGCAAACAAAGAGATTCTCAGCGTGTTGTTGTTGTTTTCAAATTAAATTTTTTTCCACTTTTTGCCTTTGCAACTTGTATGTTGCAAACGCATTTCCTCATTAACGATTCACTGCACGCCCAAAACACACTTACTGTATATTATTTCCTTTTTTACACTAAACAAAAATTATTGTTGTTTTTTGTCGCCGTTTTGAACATTTTCTCGTTGTGGCTCTTCGCCTTTTAGCCACTAGACACGGGCACAAGCACAAACACCGACACTCTGTTTACACGCATACCGAACACTTTGTTGTTGCTTTTGCTTTTGCCTTTGCTGGCAAAATAACAAAACACTACGCGCGATCCGAGCAAAAATTCACCCCGTCCGTTCGCGTTCACGTATCAAACACCAATAAATGTAAACAGCCAGTCGTTTTGGACTAGCGAACCGGCGGCAATTGGCAACTCTATGCTGGCGCTCTCGCTCTCTCTAGCAATTGGCGGTAGGTGGCAAGGTCGTCTGCAGAGTACACACAATTGCAACGCTGCTTCTTATTAATATTTTTTAATTAATTAATAATTTTACTAAAGACTTTTCGTATTAAAAATAATTCGTAAATATTTGAGAAACAAAAAATAATATTTTTATTAATTTAAAGCCAAATTAGAATTAATAATTAATATCTAGATATTAAATAGTTTCACTTTCTAATGTATATACTGTCTCCAGCGCCATCTACAGTCAGCAGCACATTGCTTTATAGGTTCCAAGCCTAGCTAATCGGAATAATTTTAGTTTTCAGCGTTCGGAGTAAAGTTTCTGCAATCACGTACGATAATGTATACTTTACGATCTCGGCTTCAGTTTTCCCCCAAATATTATTTACGTTCTGTGGTGTATTCGCTTTTAATTTAGTCAAGTTTCGCACCAGTAAACGGCTGTAGCCAAGATTATTTGATGCGATTACAGTCTACAACCGGAAGTTATAGGGATGCAAAGAGAAGTTCAGTCTCCGGTTAAGGGAAATGGAAATATTTGAGTTATACGCCAAAAAAATGGAAGAAAGAAAGTGGCAGCCTAGCCTATCTCGATACCTTTCTGGGAAGGTTGTCGTCAAACTATGATTTCGTAGTAGTAACTAACAGCCTTTGTGTCTTCTTTTGGAATGTTTGGTTGGTGGGTTGGTACACTTCGTCAACCCCGAATATAATTTAATGCAGTGTCCGTGTGTTGGCGAGACTAGCAATGACTGTAATAATGCCGATACCCTATACCAACGTCCGACCAAATTGATATTATAGATCATTGAAGAAAATTGTTGAAATAAAATGATTAATTCCCTCGAAGAAAGGTCAAAGGAAGTTCGATTAGCTTGCTTCGAAGGGAGGGAAGCATTTTTATACTCTCGCAACAAAAGTTGCTAAAGAGAGTATTATAGTTATGTTCACATAACGGTTGTTTGTAACACCCAAAACTAAACTATACCAAAGTTATCAGGGTCTGTCCGTCCGTCCGTCCGTCCGTCCGTCTGTGCAAGCTGTAACTTGAGTAAAAATTAAGATATCTTGATGAAACTTGGCACACTTATTTCTTGGCACCATAGGAAGGTTGCTTTCGAAAATGAGCAAAATCGGACCACTGCAAGCCCACAAAATTGCGAAAACCGAAAACACATAAAGTGCCATAACTAAGCCATAAATAAAGCTATGGAAATAAAATTTGGTATGAAGGATCGCACTATGAAGGGGCATATTTGGATGTAATTTTTTTGGGGAAGTGGGCGTGGCCCCGCCCCCTACTAAGTTTTTTGTACATATCTCGCAAACCAATAGAGCTATATAAACCAAACTTTCTGCAGTCGTTTTTTTAGCCACTTCCTAATACAGTCCAAAAATGAAAGAAATCGGATAATAACCACGTCCACTTCCCATACAAAAGTTAGGTTGAAAATTACTAAAAGTGGGTTAACTCACTAACGAAAAACGTCAGAAACACTAAATTTCACATAAGAAATGGCAAATGGAAGCTGCACTCAGATTTTTTTTACAAAATGGGCGTGGCGTCGCCCACTTATGGGTCAAAAACCATATCTCAGGAACTACTCGACCGATTTCAATGAAACTTGGTTTGTAATAGTTTCCTTACCTCCCAATAATATGTTGTGAAAATTGGCCAAATCGCTTCACAACCACGCCTACTTCGTATATACCAGAACTTAGAAGATGATCTGAATCGTTTACTTTACTATATATAAAGTAGTGTGGGTCAAATTGTGTATTATATAATATAAATAAAGTTATATATATAAATAAATTGCGAGAGTATAAAATGTACACCCGAACTTAACCCTTCCTTACTTGTTATTTAAAGCTTCTTTTAAATTGTCTTCATAATATATTGAAGACTGATCTCGGTAGGATTAAAATCCATATACCAAGGTAAGAAAGAATCTCCACGCCACGAAAGCTAATAAATATTATTAAATATATAAATATTATAATAGTGACATTTTATACGAAACCTAATAATTGGCTCTCAGCCGATTGATTTCTTTCCATATTAGGAGAATTAGCTTTAGTACAAGTTTTTAGGATTCGTCGGCATTTGTTGACAACAGCAGATGATCTTCGATAGTGATTGAGGAGAGGCGCGGTACATATTAATCACATTTGCTTAATTAGATTTTCTAAACAACAACAAAAAAGTTGTACTTATTTAAAATTCCTCATCCTACTTAGCGACTCGATGAGATAAGCACTTAAATGTCATATGGAATGTCCAAAGAAATAAAAATGGCAGTTTGAGGACTGTTGAATAAGTCCTTAAATTTTATTTTCGTTAATGTTTTTGGTAGGTGGATTCGTAAAGGAATATTCTTCACTCGCTTAAGAAAATATTCGACTTTCTTATATAAAGACTCGGTCCAAAATAGATTGCTTTGGCTAGATTTGGTGTCCTTCTTTAAATACTTTGGAATAAGACGTACACTATGTACGTCAGACAAGCTTCTAAGACCCAACGCTCCTTGAAGTCGTGGAATTCATACGTTGAACAACTTCGCTGACGATTTTATCGAATTTGTTTTGGACCATTTGACTATAATAAAAAAGTTCAGAAACCTTACCTCAAATCAAATGAAACCTTACCCTTGATTCTGGAGAATTCCATACTTATTTCCAGTTAGTTCTTCCGCTGGTTTTTTTCTGTCATAATGGATTGTTTGGTGCGCGAAATCAATAGTCTAATAATTTATACTTATAAATGGTGGTCCGCTCGAAGAGAACAAGTAGAAATTGATTTGTCTAAGCTATAATGAGACAATTATTTCCTCGAACTGATTTGTTGAAGCTGAGAGGATAGAAAACATTTCAACACAGTTCATTTCGCATTTAGGGAAATTAGGCTGAATTACCTTGGAAGGAGGCGAATCGAACAAGCAACTGACATAAATAAGATAGACAGAGGTACATAAGAGAGTATTGAACACTATTGGATGACCTTGCTGACTGACCTTTCTTGGAATGGAAAATCGAACATGCTGCATACATAGATCTCTTTAAAGATTCAAGGCCAAACTATTATTTATTGACTTCGGTGACTTATTGAGCCCTGCTCGTGCTTCAGTTTGCGTACGCTCGTACTTATTCGGCAAATCTAGCGACGAGTTGTTACAAACGGCATTCCTCGCGTTGCAGACGAGTGCGCAAAAGTTGTATGATTGAGTAGTTTACGTAGAAGAAAACAAGTAGAAGACAACTGCACCATTCTTCATGTGAATAATAGCAATCATACAGACATAGAGTGGCGGAAAAAAGCGCATACGCTTACAAGTAAGTCGGCTACACATGTTCCAGTGCTTGTAAAAATGTGTAAACGCGCACAACAAACACCAATTAAGCGATCGACAAATTTTATTTGCGCAGACTTACCGAGTTGCTGCCAAAGCCAGCAAAAAGTTGTCAACAGCTGTCCGAGCGAAATGTATGTGTGTTTGTATGCTTTCTACTCGTATTCAATGACATTAGCGACAATTGTTCGCTGGCGAGACGACAATGCAAAGTGCTTTGGAAAAGTGGCTGAGCAACGGCGACTGAGCGCGGCGTTAAAAGGCAAAAAGAAGCTGAAGACAACACGAAAAAAACAACAAAAAATCACTTGACAACAGCAATAAAACATGCACAGCAATGACAGGAAGTTTAATTAGAATTTAATGCCAAATACAGGAAAGTCGAGCGAACCACTAAGGGGGCAGCGTGGCGGCAGAAGGCACAGAGGCAGCGCTGCGGTGAGACTTGCTGGCAGATGAGCGCTGCAAACAGGTGAGGCACAGAAATCAGACGACTACTAGTTAAGCTTGCAACGCAGTTGCCGTCGCAACAAATCTCAACGCCGTCTGTCACCAACATAAGGAGGTGCAACAAAAATAAAAAAAAATGTTGCAACGATTATAAATTGTAATTGAAATGGATTAGTGTCAGTTTAAATAGAAAATGCGGTAGCCTTATTGGTAAGCTCATACTCGTATGTGGCTATTGAATTGTGTGACGTGGGGTCAATGTGGAATGCGACGTCGTCCCATACAAATAAAGCGCAACTAATTGCATTTGCACTTGTTGTTGTTGCCACATTGTTGTGGCAAATGTGTTAAATGTGGCAGTGTAGATGCATAAAAGGGTTTATTAACACGAAATCATGTGCAACTTTCTTTCTTTTTAGGTTAGTTCTTATACCCAGCGTCCACTTCTAGAGATATGGTTACCTGTATTACTAGCGGACAAAATATACATTTTCTGTTTTACTTTTCAAACCGTATTAATTCTGGAACTAAAATTACTGGCGACCTCTGTGTCATTTAACAACAAACACTCGATAGATCATAGATTCCTATCTATCTACATCAGTAATTTTCCTTATTTTTTCTATATCTGACAAAAATGTCATGTCAACAAGTAAGAAAAGGACAAGTTCGGGTGTAACCGAACATTTTATACTCTCGCAATTTATTGAAGAAATTGTATATATAATTATGTATATGGGAACTAGGAGATGTTGTGACCCGATTTTAATAATGTTTGGAACAGAGACACACTATTGGAAGAAAACAATTTCCTCTGAATTACATTAAATTAGCTGAGAGATTTACCCATATTTTCCGTTAAAATTTAACCTTAGGCGCTGAGTTCAACATGTTCGATATCTGGGGCCTTGAAAAGTTATAGTCCGTTTTCGAAAATTTTTTCACAAGTGATGCCACAGATCATATACTGTATTTGTGTAAAGTTTTATTTCGCTATCATGATTGGTTCCTAATGTATATAATATAAAGTGAAGGAATCAGATGAAATTCAAAATTGAGTTATAAAGAAAGTAGTCGTGGTTGTGAACCGATTTCATCCATTTTCCACACGTGTCATCAGGGTGCCAAGAAAATATTATATACCGAATTTCATTGAAATCTGTCGAGTAGTTCCTGAGATATGGTTTTTAACCCATAAGTGGGCGATGCTACGCCCATTTTCCATTTTGTAAAAAGATCTGAGTGCAGTTTCCTTCTGCTATCATTTTTGTGAAATTTTGTGTTTCTGACGTTTCTCGTTAGTGAGTTAACCCACCTTTAGTAATTTTCAACCTAACCTTTGTATGGGAGGGGGGCGTGGTTATTATCCGATTTCTTTCATTTTTGGACTGTATAAGGAAACGGGTAAAAGAAAGGACTGCAGAAAGTTTGGTTTATACAGCTTTATTGGTTTGCAAGATATATACAAAAAACATATTTGCGGGCGGGGTCACGCCCACTTTTCCAAAAAAATTACATTCAAATGTGCCCCTCCCTAATGCGATCCTATGTTCCAAATTTTATTTTCATAACTTTATTTATGGCTTAGTTATAGCTCTTTATGTGTTTTTGGTTATCGTCATTTTGTGGGCGTGGCAGTGGTCCGATTCCGCCCATCTTCGAATTTAACCTTCTTATGGTGCCAAGGAACACGTGTTCCAAGTTTCATTAAGATATCTCAATTTTTACTCAAGTTACAGCTTGCACGGACGGACAGACGGACAGACGGACGGACGGACAGACAGACATCTGGATTTGAACTTTACTCGTCACCCTGATCACTTTGGTATATATAACCCTATATCTAACTCGTTTAGTTTTAGGACTTACAAACAACCGTTATGTGGACAAAACTATAATACTCTCTTTAGCAACTTTTGTTGCGAGAGTATAAAAATATATGAATGGTTTTGAAGCCACTTAAAAAGAAAATATCTTTGACTGAGTGCCATCAAAATGTCAGCGTAATTTGTAGAAAAGATCTTAAAAAGCTCCGAGTAACTATTTTCTTCATAAAAAGCTTCGATATCGCTATGAACCAATTTAGAAGCTCAGAATCTTGCAAGAAGCTAATATTTCTAAAATTTACCATCTAAAGAAAAGCTCATCAAAAGCTCCGAAAAACGATTTTATTTGGAAAAAGCTTCGGTATTGTTATAAATCTATTTAGTAGCTCAGCATTGTGTAGAAGGTAATATTAATATCCTTTGCAATATAAAGATAAGCTCTTCAAAAGCTCAGAACAACAGTTTTTTTTTTTTTTGTAAAAAGCTACGAATCTACATATTTGTAGAAGGGTGATTTTTCTAACTATTTAACGATAAAATGCCATGCGTTGTAACATAGCTGACTCAGTATATGATGGGTCTTCATGCAGAAAAGTCTATTGTCAATTTTTAAACATTTTGAAATGTACTGTGGTTGAGTAGATATTTCGGAGTCTAATTCCATGGTTGTCATTTCGCAATTGTCTTAAAACGCTGAGACCTTTCTCATACCAAAATTTTCATGAACGATATATCCAATAAGTATCTTTGATACCTTTAGAATACCAACTAACTGTATTTTCTTCATCTTATGGGTATCCAAAATCATTTTATTTAACCCAAATCTATCAAAAGCTACAAAGACTTTTAGAAGTTTTCAAGAGAGTCGCAAATTATTGTAAGAATATGTGAGAGGATGTAGGGTTGGAACTTGAAGCAAACTTATCTTTGGGTGGAGAACATTGAGTTAGACGAAAAAGAGGATGAGGAGAACCTACAATTAAAGACAATGATGTTGCCATTCTATTACTTGATAGTAGTACAGCTCAAATTCAGAGAGAAGTCTGGAACGGTTAAGCATAAAAAATGTAGTACGTAAGTCTACTTAGAGTGTGGTTGAATGAGCTTCTGCTTTAAGTCCACTCACTCAGATCTACATGAAATTCAATAAAATATCGAATATAGAACCCTAAGAACATTTGTATGAATAATTGACGATTTCTAACAACAAATTGTTTAGTTGTTCACACTGAGAGAAAAGTGCTCTAATGGTAAACTCTTGACCTTCTATAAAAGTTAAGGAATGTGTTAGATTGTGGATCTGATTTGGGGATACTGTATTTCAGCATTGAACACAACATCTCCGTTTCTCTACATCCGGCTAATTAAATCAAATGTTCAGATTACGCGGAATTCAATACAAACGAAATCAGATTTTGTTTCCTTAAAACGAACTCGACTGAGCTCCATATTTCAAAGATGTGTCTCAAAAGATTGCACATATAAAAGAGCACCCGTTTTAATCCCTGGAGGCTGCAGTGCTGCACAAGTCTATTAAAGAAATGCATAAATACCCGTATATATGGATGTCTGCATCTAAGTGAGTGATGAGAAGCAGTAAAGCCCCAAAAAGGCGTGAAAGCTTCTGTAGCTGAGCCAACGATGAGCTGCATACTAATGAATTTGATGCATAAAATTACTGCAAGAGGGAGAGAGAGAAAAACTTAAAGATTTATGATGACTTTCTTCGGATTTGCGTGTAAAGTGAAGAAGCCGGGGGAATAAAGTAGCTGTACTCACCTGCAGCTGCGGCTCCATAACTCCGCTGCGTCCGTCAAACGGCTAAAGTGCCAAAGCAGACATTCCAAGTTGATGGCTGCTTAATAAGGATATAAATTACGCAGATAATATTGTTCACTGCGCGCGTGTTTTTTTCTCACTAAGCAGCTCTTTGCAGCAGTAGACTCATATTGAACGGCTGTTTGTTGCAACATTCGATTGCCGACAATTGTCAGCAATTGTTGCACGAATGTGCGCAACGCAAAACGCATTGCTGTGTCATTGCCAGTAAACAACAAAATTATGGTGGCGTACAATAATTACTGCCGCAGCCATTTTCTGCTAATGTTGCACGTTGCACATGGCTGGCAGTAAGCGTTGTCGCATGTTGCACGTTGCACGTTGTAAATAAAAATGCTGCACAAATTGATGTGGCTGCTGTTATGTATGGTCAATGACAATTTCATACGGAATTTACACATTTCATGCGTGTGTTAGTGTGTGTGTGGCAACATGGAGGAAAAAAAATGTTATTGTTGCAACATGCGCGCAATTTCAA
Organism: Zeugodacus tau; assembly: GCA_031772095.1. Taxonomy (NCBI): domain Eukaryota; kingdom Metazoa; phylum Arthropoda; class Insecta; order Diptera; family Tephritidae; genus Zeugodacus; species Zeugodacus tau. Next base: position 67,632,749 of record CM062650.1, on the reverse strand, counting down.
ACTTTAAACAAATGTTTGTTGATATGCTGTATAAAAAAAACATTGTCAACATGTTTGTCGCATGTTGCACATTCGCAAGTAATTGCAACCCTTTTAACGGTGGCAATATGCTTGTGTTGCAAGTAGAATAGCATTTCATTTCTGTCTAACTGGTAACTCACTCCTGGCATTGTTGTTGCACATAACTATTTGACAATATAGCGCATGTGCTATTTAGTTGTAGCTATGTTGCTGTTGTTAAGAGCAACATTATATTGCGTGTGCCTAACATATTTGTTGTAAAATTTTTTCTGCTTCTTGGTTCTTGCTTTTGTGCTTATGTGCAGTTATAACTCGTTGTTGTTTTCACCTTGAAACCGTTTTAATTAGTTGCGCGCAATGTCATGTCATACCAACATGCAACATGTGGCAAGCACACACTCGCAGCCATATTGCTACAAATAACAATAAGCAAGAAACAGGCGTGGCATGTTGCATCATCATATTGTACTCCATGCATACATACAGTTTTGTTGCGTGTTAAGCTGTTAAGCCGTGCGTTGATAGATTATCCCAGTGCTGCAGACACACATGCATACATATGTACAGGTAAGCATGGATATTTTGATATATGTTGAGCGCAGTTGGCTTTGTTGTACTACTTATAGTTTACACATCGCTAATTTGATGTTAATGGTGGGGAAGTGAGGGGATTTATCAACGGGTTTCTGCAGCTGTGGGCTTCATCATAGCAACTCGAGGGGTTTATCGGTAGGATTTTGATTTTGACCTTCAATCTTCGAGGTCAGTTCTATCCTGCCGAATCTCGGTTGTGGGAATCCGATATACTTTGTATTTTTTAGACAGTTCCATTCTTGTTCTGTTACTTAGGATCGATTAGACTTTAGATTGGAACAGTTTTTTTATGAGGTCTGTGTTTTAGGCCACTTGAAATTGACAACTCTCGAGCGAATGGATTATAAAGAAAATCTGTAGCTAAGATGCTACAAGGTTTTATACCATGGACCAATGAACTTTAAAAGAACATGAGCTGTCTGTCTGAGATTAAGCTTTAGATCTTCGGTAACCTATCTTTAAGCTAGAAAGTTATCATATAATATCTAGAAGTTATAATTTCTGAGAAATCTCGGAGACTCGAGAAACTCAGAATGTTAAAAAAACAGTTTTTGGAACGAATTTTGTCGGAGATATGTCTTCAAGGATCTTCCAACAATCGTCTAAACATATCCGTGAACTCCTACCAGTGCAAATGCAATGAAAGATTTGCTCAAGAATCCATATTAGAATGATTTTATTTCGTGTTAGTCCAAAACTAGGATCGAAAAACATGTAAGGAAGGGCTAAGTTTGGGTGCAACCGAACATTTTATACTCTCGCAATTTATTTATTTAACTTTATTTATATTATATAATACACAATTTGACCCACATATTCGTCATATATATTGTATAAAGTCCATTGAAAGTTGGAAACCATAATATTAGGTTAGAAGCACCGAGGTCCTCGTGTTCGATATATGGGGCCTTGAAAACCTATGGTCCGATTTTGGCGATTTTTAGAATGGGGCTGCCACACTATAAAGGGAGTATTTGTGCAAAGTCTGCATCGATATCTTCACTAGTGCTTAATTTATGTGTTGTAAAGTTAACGATTCAGATTGTCTTCAAAGTTCTGGTATATAGGAAGTAGGCGTGGTTGTGAAGCGATTTGGCCTATTTTCACAACATATAATTGGGATGCAAGGAAACTATTACAAACCAAGTTTCATTGAAATCGGTTGTGTAGTTCCTGAGATATGGTTTTTGACCCATAAGTGGGCGACGCCACGCCCATTTTCCATTTTGTAAAAAAATCTCAGTGCAGCTTTCATCTGCCATTTCGTATGTGAAATTTAGTGTTTCCGACGTTTTTCGTTAGTGAGTTAACCCACTTTTAGTAATTTTCAACCTAACTTTTGTATGGGAGGTGGGCGTGGTTGTGATCCGATTTCTTTCATTTTTGGACTGTATTAGGAAGTGGCTAAAAAAAACGATTGCAGAAAGTTTGGTTTCTATAGCTCTATTGGTTTGCGAGATATGTACAAAAAACTTAGTAGGGGGCGGGGCCACGCCCACTTCCCCAAAAAAATTACATCCAAATATGCCCCTTCATAGTGCGATCCTTCATACCAAATTTTACTTCCATAGCTTTATTTATAGTTTAGTTATGGCACTTTACGTGTTTTCGGTTTTCGCCATTTTGTGGGTCCGATTTTGTGGTCCGATTACGCCCATTAAGATAACTCAATTTTTACTCAAGTTACAGCTTGCACGAACTCGTTTAGTTTTAGGACTTACAACCAATCGTTATGTGGACAAAACTACATATAATACTCTCGTAGCAACTTTGTTGCGAGAGTATAAAAATATTATCTGCTTTGGTCACCGCTAAATTCCGCGTTTGCTTATACTCAATACCGAGATGACTGCTTTGTAGAAAAGTGCTTGGCGAACGCTCCACAGAAACCCTTCTATATAATCGAAACGATCGACTCTTTAACAATTTAAGAAATACCTTTGAAGAACCAAAACAGCGAAGCTGCGACGTCTTTGTTCGACTACAGAAATATATCAGATTCCAAGAAAGCTTAGGGTAACAGTTTCTTGGGATATGTACTCGTCGAATGAGTTTATCTTTTGAACAATAGTTGGCTAAGGTGTTTAATCGATTTAGCAGAGTTAAAAAAACCGAGATTGATTGGTTTACAAAACTTCAAAAAGCTCGAAGGTTAAATGTTTGTATCGGTCCTAAGTCTAAAATGTTAAAAGTGACGGCCTGAAGTGTTCCATTTGATAAAATATTTTATAATTTTAGGTTATTTTAAATGGGGAATCGCTGGTAAACTATACGACTATGATTTAACTGCACGCCTAGTGAGGTTTACAGTTATAATTAAAAAGAATATCGCTAATGGAACTAATTCTACACTGCAATCTTCAAATATCTTCTATAGTCTTATGAAAAACTCCAGCTAACACCGCAAACTCCAGATGCTGGCATCTGCTTCACTAATTAATACGAAAATCGCAGAAAGGTGATGTGGCGCCTGCGATGAGTATTTCGCGATTTAATCAGTTGGCAATACTTTGTTTGAAGCGTGATCTAGCCATTTAATTGCTACTTGCCACATTATGTAATGTATTAATTATGCCATATAAGGACGGTTCGAATAAAAACCAAATTAGTTTTTGTCAGCACACTTTCGAAGGCGATTATTGGCTTGCATTAAAACACAAACGCTTTGCTGGGCCGTGCATTCTCAGCTGGACAGCTGCACAGTTGTTGCAAGAATACTCCTTTTGTTGCAGCTTTGCGGCCACCTTATGTGCAGTTGAATGACTTTGGCGGCATTTGCTCGTGTCGCTGTCAGCGGCTAGCGGCTAGTAAGCATATGTACATATATAAAAAGCCTTCTGATGCTGTTATAATATTTATTGGTCCAACTTCATATTCAATATATGCATGTATATGTATGTTTGTCTGTATGTGTGTGTTTGTTGGAGTTCATGAATCTGCAATGCATAAGCGATTCGCTTGTCGTCGTCGTCTCTTCGATTGTCGCTGATGATAATGCAATGCGATTATGCGTTCTAATGTTGCACGGCTGTTGTTGCTGCTGTCTGTTGTGTTGTCCTTGTTGTAGCGATCGCGCAACATGGCAGAATGTAATGTGATCAGTTATGCGCTGACGTTGCATGCATCAATAGTCGCCGCGGCGTCGAACGCACTTGTATGTACTGGCACCCATACATCCCCACTAGCCGATATGTGCTTGATGTGAGGCAACAGCAAAGAAGGTGTAAGAAATTTTGTTACGACATGCTTTGTATTCATTCTTTGTTGTTCTTTTGTTCGTTTGTTTTTGTTGCTTTTTTTGCTTTTGTTTTTGTGATTTATAAATAACCATGAAACTGTAACGTCTAAACATCTTAGCTGCAACGGCGAAAATTGATTTGTAATGGGAATATAATGCACGGCACGGCAGAAGTTCATTGCTGCCAAGCTGACCCTGTAGGAAATATTAGACTAATGTGACAGCACAGCCAGTCGATGGTTGATTTTCTGTTAGGTACTCAGCAGATCAATAGTCAAGGAGTCAAGTTAGTGTTGGTTTTGTGGTTGTTGGCTTATTATACCGTCGTGGCATTTGGTCAAGAGCGCCCTTTTTGAAAGCAGTAAACTTTATTGGTGAGGATATGAGTCGGGAATGTCTTGAGATAATCACTTGTTCAAATTATTTTGTATTGGAATTAGAAAATAGAGTTTATAAAGAGATTCTCGGAGTGAAATATTGACAGCAAGCTACTAGCAATCCCACAGTAATGTCATCAACTATATTACTCTTTAGATAAATCAGTGCATTACCAGCAGAATTTCCTACAGGGCATCAACATACACTTCAAAGTTCACATATATCTATGCACTTGCAAGAAAATAATATTTACAAATCTTATGTTAAAAGAAGAGCTTAGTAATAACGGGTGATTTTTTTGAGGTTAGGATTTTCATGCATTAGTATTTGACAGATCACGTGGGATTTCAGACATGGTGTCAAAGAGAAAGATGCTCAGTATGCTTTGACATTTCATCATGAATAGACTTACTAACGAGCAACGCTTGCAAATCATTGAAAAAAAAAAAAAAAAACTTCGGAGAACAATTCATCTCAAGAAATGGACCCGTAAGTTGGCCACCAAGATCATGCGATTTAACGCCTTTAGACTATTTTTTGTGGGGCTACGTCAAGTCTAAAGTCTACAGAAATAAGCCAGCAACTATTCCAGCTTTGGAAGACAACATTTCCGAAGAAATTCGGGCTATTCCGGCCGAAATGCTCGAAAAAGTTGCCCAAAATTGGACTTTCCGAATGGACCACCTAAGACGCAGCCGCGGTCAACATTTAAATGAAATTATCTTCAAAAAGTAAATGTCATGAACCAATCTAACGTTTCAAATAAAGAACCGATGAGATTTTGCAAATTTTATGCGTTTTTTTTTTAAAAAAAGTTATCAAGCTCTTAAAAAATCACCCTTTATTTATAGTGTGCCAACCTAAATGAGGAAGCGGAACTTGCTTTTGTATGAGAACCAATTACTTGCTCTAACGTACTTTTCTACGCATCTGCTTTGTACTACCGCTGTAGGTTAGGTCAGGGTCAACGCTTTGGAGCGAGCATACTGTAAGCTTAAATAAATATATATTTGTTTCTAGGTGTGTGAGATTCAGTAAGGTACTTCCTGTTTTTATTAATATTTGATCCCTCTTCTTCTCTTTCTTTCAAAGATCGGTAGAATTTATGAAATGGTTTGAAGTAACAGTAGTTGATTAATGACGTTTCCAGATCATCAATGAATACTTCCTTTTACCCAGCAGAACGGGAGTTAGTGCGAATTACCGTTCCCCTAACTGATTGTGGGGTAGTATGAGCAGCAAAGACATGGCTAAAGAACCGTTTTTCAATTTTGCTAAAAAAAGAAATACAGTACTCACGGATTAACGATAAATGAAGATATACCAACACTTATGAATAATCGCAGAGTATTTTTTTGAAGGACCTCACCGTAGTGACTTGAATTTTCATACTTAAAAGATAAATTCGCACGAAGACTAGACTTGGACTATGTAGATTTTAAGGCTCCCATTACTCTAATCTGAGAGAAATTGGGCAGCAGGGATGGAATAAATTCAGAAGCTTCGTTAAATCGACCGCGTTGTTCAGGTGACGCTTATCAGGGTACCTTCGGGGAGCACAATGGGCCTAATAATGGCCTAAGTGCGGCCGCTTGTGGTCTGGCTCTCTTCGCCTCCCTTTTCAACCAACCAACCAATCAACCAAGAAGATTTTAAAAATATTGTCCTATTACTGGTATCGCAAAAGTCTGAGGCAAGAAAATAAGCATGTTGATACACAGCGCCACCTATCGTCAATCACATTGCTTGAAAGAAGCATATCTCAAATCGACCCACTGACTTGTAGAGAGTCAACACACAAGTATATAAATTCTTATCGACAAATTAACAAGCCAACTCTTGCTGCTAAGCAACCAAGCCAGTTCAAATATTTTCCACACCTATGTGCAATCACATCTCTATAGACACCTGTACGCTTACATAAAACCATAAAGATAATAAATGTTCTTGGAATTAAAAATTTATTAATTATTTAGTAACAAATCGGTTGCAGCCAGCGCAGCACGCGACCGACAACACGACATCACTTCTGGACGAAGCACAACAACGCAATGCGTACGAGTATGTATGTATACATATGTACACACAAAGCTCGACAAGTTGGCGACGTGGTCGCTCTAAGAAAAGTAGAAAGTAACAAAAAAGGATTTGACTTCAACTGTAGCCTCTGAGTAGAGTGTGTTTGTATGAGAACATTCTGCTAAAATGCCACACCTTCTCGATCACTCGGCGAAGCAGAAGACACGCTGCTGACCAAACTTAAAACAAAATACTCTTACTATATGTAGAAGTGCTGTAAACAACAACAATAACAACATTGTAATATAATTTTCACGCTGGTTACAAGCGTTTTAACACCACCAGCGCTTCGGCCGTTTGGAGTGGTCCTCTTGCAGTTACTTCTGCTACCGAGACGACGGCGAGGTGGCTTCAGCAATCTCTATTATGATTTACATGATTATGTGTACGATTATTATCAATCAAATCGATTTTGTGTACTCGTACATATTTATTAAATTCTGCTAGCATACAAAAGAAGCAATCTTGCTGAGTTGTTATTGTTGTGTTCATTTGCTTGGTTTGCTGGTGTCTGCTTTTGGAGGAGTGTGTTCATTGGTCATCAGCGAGTAGGCTACTTGCATTAGGGTGAACGATTATTTGAAGAATTTAGAAATAGGAGAAAATATTAAGAAAAGTATAATAAAATAATTTCTTTACCTCATGTGATGTGATACAATTTGATCCGATATGATATATTATAAAATTTTATAATTTTCACAGCATTTGTTCTTATTTCATGTAATGTCCACCAATTTCATAAGATTTTTAATAAAATGAACTATTACGTTTCCATTTGATTTATTTTCATAGCAAACATCTGATCCAATCCTATCATATGATCCGGTTTGGTGATATCATCTGATGTGGTTTGATGACATCATATGAACTTATGTGTTCATAAAATTTATTTTTATCATTTTCTATCATAATATTATTTATTGTCATAATATTAATTCTAATTTCAAAATATCTCATCTGATGTCATCATATGATCTGACATTTTGATCATATGATCCGACTTGTTGACGTCACATGAACAGATATGATGTCTTCACATGTTATAATTTTATGACTTTCTTTTCATAATCGACTAATTTATTATAATTTAAACTCAAATAATCTGTTCTGAACTTATCACACATTAGCTGCCTTCATATGATCTGACATCATATGACATCACATACAAAGAGCTGCCAAAAAATATTCAAACAACTTGTCATCACGTCTTGAAAAGCACTAATCTAAACTGATTTAAAATAATTTGTGGCTAACTTATCACAACTAATTAGAAGTGGTGTAAGCTGTTAACGAGTTTCAAATCACATCATATCATAAGTTGAACTAAAATATCAACTCAAGTGATCACATCAGTTTTGATCTGGATCTAAAGTGTTTCATTTATTGTCCGCATTGAATACGAACTTTCAGGTTCCTATTGGGTCTAGTTGTACAATTATGTACAACCACTGAACATAAGCTACAACAACAACAACTCATCGAACGTGTAACCGTGTAACAAAGTCTTAAGTGCTTTCGCTGGCAACATTGTCTGCAAAATATGCTAAAAGTCATCGCACTGCGGTCCTAGGCTCAACGTGCCAACTCAACTCAGCAGTGCAACAATAAGCATGGAGTCTGTTCATATGTATACTTGTACATATTAGTGATTGGCTATGTGCATGCGAGAACATCTTCCTTGAAGTGCCTGTGTGGCCAAATGTTGTTGCAATCATTTGTTGTGCATTGAGCCTTGTTTGTAATGACGGTAAGACATGCTACTTGCCACATGCTTCATGAGCAGGCACAGGCAAGCGATTGTCTGCTGTTGTTGTTGTGGCACTCGCTGCTAGAAGTCTTGCAACAATCGCACTTCTGTGTATGTTTGTGTGGCGTGTGCGCCTGGCTGTGATTAATATGCAACGGGCCAGCAAGCACCTAATGCTGCTGCAAGTCAGACAACCACAACAACAATAGTAACAACAAAAGTCATATCGGCCAGCAACGTTTTCATTTGCCTTATGTGCATCTTTTTGCACTTCTCCCATTTTACTTTGCTCATATTCCCCATTGCTGCCTGTGTACATATGTATCTTATATATAATCACATCTTTATATACCTAAGCTTCGGCAACGATTTTTAATTGTAATATTCTACAGTGTTAATTGCAGAAATTTGCATGAAATTCGCGCAAAGTCGAAATTAAATTGAAGAATCTGTGGAAGAAAGGAATACAACAAAATATTATTTAATCACACAGTGTTGTTGTTGCAACAACATTAGTTGGGTAGCTACAATTAGTATTTATTATGCTCTAATAATTTCAAAATCTTGCGAAGAACATCCCAAATCTACAAGAAAGTTAATTTGGGGACGAGTTACCAACGTTTGGACCGCAAGAGAAACCCCTCTATACCTAAGAGAGTTTGTTTCCATAGCCCTTTCCACGTCATATGCTTCTTCTTCGGCATTAATTATATTTCCAACCAGAGTTGCATATTCAATATGAATTCTTAGGTCAATGCCTCCTGATTTTCAGGTTTTGATTCGGTTTACTCCGCGGTCTTGAATCAAGTGGAATTCTTCCAGTTGCCGAATCCATCCCATCATCTTGCCTTGAACTAGTTTAGGTTAGGTTAGGAAGTCGACCCTGCTTTGAAAGTCACGAAGGCTTCCTCCTGGGCAGTGATATGGGATGTGACTCCAATGACTTCTAAGTATAGATCATGAAGGTTCCTATTTAATGACGGAGCTCTTTGAGCCTGTCACAACTTTGTTGAGACGGTTAATTTCGACCCCAGCCAATTCGCCTGATTCGCCGAAGTAGTGACTATCGGGATGTTCCAATCTCGGTCTTCCAAAGGTCGGAAAGTGGAGGAGAAAGTGTCTAGTTGTTTCCAAATTGGTTTTCTTCCTTCATACAACTTTAGGAATGTGGTTCCAACAATATTTTTAGACTCATTACAACTATGGCTATTGGTTCGGTAAGAACAAGCTCCGACATTTGCGACAAGATGAGTATTCCTAAGAGTTCAGTTGAGCTTCTGCGTTCCAATCTCGGCCAGAAGGATCTTGTCGCCAAGCAGGTGGTAGTTGTTAACAAACGCTGACCGTATGAGGACAATGAAGATTTGTTACCAATCGGATGAAAGGGATGGGACAAAGGTGTATTTTCCTTCATATGAGCTCATTGTTTCTGCAATTTTCAGCTTTGATTCGGAACCTAACATCTCCGTTATTATTGTAGTTGTTGTAACAGAAAACTTCCCTATATACTTTTTGGAACCTATTCGTTAGGGCAGTGCTTGACTAGATAAAAATCAGGGTACTTACTTTGGACGGGGTCAAACCCCGGGTAGGGAAGCCCTTAGCTGGAAAATAATCTTACTTTGAACCCATCTAAATCCAATAAAGCCAGTTCCGCCCTCACTTGTAACAAACTGAGTTTAAGCAAACCGATTCTGGTGAAAACTAGTTCATCCAGCAATTATTTTAACCATCGGGAAGGCCAACCGACACAATTTAAATAGAGTGACCTATAATTTTATGCCTCGTGCTTGTCGCACCGAAAATTGGGTGAGTAAGTTTATAATTTATAGTGCTTGGGTGATGTACTGAGCGCTGAACTAAATCAACGAAAGCAATGACAACTTTTGCGAGTTCTAAATTTGCTTCAAATAAAAAGTGGTGAACAGGGACTGCGGGGGTGCAACCATTTAATGCGGCAAGTGCCACACATTTTCTTGTTCTTTTTTTTTACTTTTCACCAGTCTAACCAGTCAGCAAGCGGCCTATAAGTGCAAAACTAGATAAGTATATACTTATGCACTTAAACCATTTCAAATTGCCGACAGAGAAATGCGCCAACGCCACCTCCGCCAGCTGAAAATGCGGCATGAAGTAGAAAATTCGTAAAATACGAAAAAATTTACAGTGAAAATTGTTTTTGTTTTTGCAATACTAGTCTTTGGTGAAGATAAAGTGCTTCGTTTTAGGGGGTCGCCTTCGGTGTTCGGTGCGCTAAGAGGCAGTCAGTCAAGCGTTGCCAACAACAAGCAGACTAAGTCCGATAATGCCCGGCGTTTTGGAACCAGCAACCAGCAACCAGCAGCTTCGGAACCGGCAATGAGTTTTTGTTGCGGCTAAAAATACAACACGGCACATACCCTTATCTACGATGGGTATTACGTACGATGAGTATGAGTACGAGTATGCACACACGCATGTAGGTGCTCTTATTAGCTGGTCGTGTGTCTTAGGCGCGTGAGGTGGTTGCGGTTGCTGGTTGCTGGTTGTCTAACTGCTGCTTGTTGGCGTGTGCGCCTGCGCAGTTACCCACTACAAGCATATAGTCACTTTGGCTGCAGCTCCACGACTGCGCTTTTTGCCCACATTCAAGTGGTTAGTGCGCATTTCGCCGCTGCTCGTCTGTGGAGCAGCAAGGCACTGGGCCAGTGTAGCAATCAGTTATTTAGTTGGTAACTGCAATTTACTGGCGGCACGTAACCATACGAGAATGCTGACCAGCAGACACATGCTGTGGAGCTCGCTTGACAGCCATTGGTTGGCGGAATTGCAAGGTAAAGGTATTTCTACTCACAAACATGCACCACATTTGTGATTAGCTTTAAGCTAGTTGCTTCTATTAGCCCTAGAAGTAAACGCGGTGTATTTATTATTATGGTAGTAATCTATTCTCCATTTTGTAGATGCCCTCTGGATTGTGCTCTAGGTGTGGTTTTAGCTTAGTCTAAAGTTCAAACTCTTTGTAGCTTTTATTTTAGTCTGGCGAATGTGGACATTGAAGGAGGATTATTCTTCTTCCCATGAACCTTCTTCGTCTACCTCCAAGCAGCTTTACATTCTCGTTACATCTCGCATAATTGGGTCTGGCTTGATCCCTAATCTCAACGTATAGACCCAAAAGGGCTTATAGTTTCTGAAACAAAAAAAGTGGAACGGACGAATTTATGACTCGATCGATGTATAGGCATCGTACCTCGGAAGAGTCGTTACAAGCGGAGATCTTCAAACGAAGGTTTTTCGGATTAAAGACTTTACGAACAAGCTTAGTTACACCAACAACTTATCTAATAGTAATTCGTAGATTCCGTAAGACTTTGGACATATTGTTGACATAAGATCATTTCGTCTAGTCTTTTATATAATGAAGAGAAGATCGGATGGATGAAAAGTTCGCTAGAAGAGATTTAATACAGCTTAAGACACCTTCGCTCTACTAGGATTTGCTTAAAAACTTCAGCCTGGGAGTCGCTTAAAGTGGTCCCTGTGAAGTCTTCAAGAAAAGCGACGTACCATATGACTACCGAGTCGGTTGGAATCTGATCAGTTGGATATGTAAAATATATCTAATAACTGAGCCCCCTTACGAGTATTCGCTGCCAGTTTAAGAGCTTTCAGCACTGTTCCCCATTCGTTCGTGCCACATATGTTGAAATCAGCCTGAGCACATAAAAATGTAATTGGGCACCCACATACGTACTTCTTGGATGGATTGCCATGATTTGGAGGCAGCAATTGCCACTGTTGCGCTGAGTGACGTGGCAGCCCACATCTGATGATGATTGCTGGCCGCTAGTGGCTTGCTACCGGCGACGAGGGAAATGTATTAAGAACACTTGAGTGCCGCACTTTTTTCTGCGCATGCGCAGCGATAAATTCCACTTACTCGGCTGCTTGGGGGCGGTTAATCGCAGCGCTCGCTGGCTGGACGACTGTCGGAATAGTTGACAGAGTGTAGTTGGCATGGTGGCATGGCGGATTGACATTGACGGGTTTGGGAGCGTGCGCACAGCAATTTCTGCGCCATTAGAGACAACTCTCAAGTGAGTGAGTTTCTTGCTGTGGGTGTGCGGGCGTGTGTATGTCACTACCAGCAGCATTTTTGTGCGCATTTGGTGATAAAAGCTTTCAAATTCTAGCGAAGCATTTTTGCCATTCTCGAATTCTTCTTGTTCTTTCACGGCAACTTAGTAGAATTTTACTTTTGCGTCGTTGCGCTACATTGTCGAGCGTTGTCTGACCCGTATTGAAGAGCCGCTGCCTCTCCGCGCCGTCGGCAGACGCTGCATTTTCCCCGACTCGGACCAATCTCCACAACAACAACACAGTCGCGATGGCATGCCCGGAGCATAGAACGCAGAACTCGGAACGCATTTCGTTGTCATAAATTCGGCTTTTGGTGCGCGGCATTTTTGTGTGCCATCATCGGCGAGTGTTGTTGATCGTGGCGACGCGCTGGGTGTGGCGTCAAATGCACATTTGTTGCACAAACAAATCAACAAACAAGCACTCAACAGCAAATAAACAAAACAAAAAAAAACTAAATGGGAAAAAGGAATTAAAAGAGCCAAACGTTGTGTGATTGCGACCCTGCATAAGTGCATGTGTCTGCGTTCGCGCTTGGCTTGCTGGCTGGCTGGCTTTGCGGCCGTCCAGGTAAATATTTGTGATTACTTTGTTTTTTATTGTTGTTATGTTTTGTTTTGCTTGATTTTTTTTTATCTTTTTGTGCGCTTCGGTTTTATGGTTTGCACTCTTGACATCGTCACTATATTGCGCCGCAACAATGTCGTTGTTGTTGTTTGGTTTCAGATTTGAGTGCAATCGCCTCCAATAGCAATTAATTCGGCTTCGTGCATTCGTCTCGCCGGTTTTGCCGAATGACCTGTCGCCAGTGTGTGGCATATTTTAATCACTTCTTTACGTTGGTTCTGTTCGGGTGCCCCGCAGCTGCTACAATTGTAGGAGTGCGAATTCGATGCAATTACCTACCTTTTTTGGTTGTTGAAGATTACGGCTCTGTATAGAAAAGATTGCTTGAATATCACGTCAACTTTTGGGTATTTCATGCAAACTACTTATATTTTGATGACAATATTTTTTTCTGAGTTTTTGTTGTAATTAATATTGTTGTTACTTGTTATGATCTATAAAGGAGATCGTATCAGAGATTGACTAGCGTATTTCATTGGAATTATCTTCTACTAATTTTTAATCGTGACAGTTCAACTGGTTCTCCGTCTAGCGAAAGCTGGACAATGTAGAAGAAAGTGTCTCAATCTCCCCTTCTTCCATACAACTTTGGCAATTGACATCCGTTAGTATATTTAGCCTCACGGCACCTAACTTCATCGGGAAGTGTCTAATAAGGGCTCCTTTCATTACGGCGAGCTGAACCTTACTTAGAACAAATAGGTCATTGGATTTCTTGCGATCCACCTCGTTGTCCAACGCCTACCTTGTTCAATCGGCGACCACTGATCCTACGCGGTGAGCCAGGGGGATATTGGGCCACCAGCTTGTTCCCAATCTCATCAGATTGCAGATTGGGTACCTTTAAGCGCAAGCTCATCGGCTTTGCAGTTTCTAGCAATATCGCTATGGCCTGGGACCCAAATGAGTCTAATATTAAAGTTACTAAAAAATGCTGTCTCCATATCATATAATCGCTGCTAGCTCTTGTTAATAACTTTACTCTTCTATAGACCCTTAAGGAAGTAGTCTGCTTTAGAAGCCGAAAAAAAGCGTTTTTTTATTAATTTTTTTTGAAAGAGAAGGAAATGATTGCGGTAAACGGAATTTTAAGACGATAGTGGTTAAGGTTTAAAAAATAATATTTATTGTTAAAAAATATTGAAATTTTTTCTGGAGCGCCTGGAGTCTGCACTTGTAAATCGGTACCGGTGATGGAGGTCGTGCGATGCATCTGAAACAGTCGAACCAATTTTTTTTTTAATTTTTATAAGTTTCTTTTCTTTATGAACTAAAAAAATACCGAAGAAGTTATAAAATTCCAAATTTTTTCGAATTTTGAAAAAAAATTCACTTTGTTAAGAAAAAAAAATTGACTTTAAGTTGCAAAACAAGTAGTTAAAATAATACTTTTGTCCAACTTTTATAGTTCAAATAGAAGATAATTTAATACTGAAGCTAGATCACTTTGGTTTTTTTCGATCGGATATATATTCTTTTTGCTATCGCCGGCACCGTTTTCTAACACTTGTGAAAATGAAAACTCGAAAAAAACGCGCTTTAAAGTTTTCGATCCACCTCGCACCTGCTCGACGCTCGGCCACTAAAACTGCTCTAGCTTCGAAAATATGTCGAATTGGCCTCTGGAATTTTAAAGACATATTCTTGGATAGTTTTGGAAGAGATTTAACCCTTAATTAGGCGCATGGGATCAGTTTTTTTATTTGATCCGACTATGCCAAAAAAAAGTTTTAAGAGAAGTTAAGTTTTTTAATTTTTTTTTATTAGGTATAATGTTCCAGTTATGTTTTTGCTTTTTAAAGTTAATAATAATAAAGGACTTTATTAATTACTATAAAATTAATTTCATTTTATTTCGTTTTGACACTCATTTCCTAATATTTGTTTGGGGTCACTCAAGACCCCATGCGCCTAATTGTGTGATTTTTTCGATGCGCCTAATTAAGGGTTAAAACAAAACAAAAAATTGTGTGTGGGATTGGCTATACTTCTCTCTCCTTCAGACCAGAATCCCTCAAAGAATCTAAGTGGGAGTTTTACTCATTTAGTATATTCTGAAAAGGCAACTGGTGTAAGGAGAACCCGAAAGTTTTGAGTCAAGAAAAACTTAAACTATAAATTATTGTTCTATTATCTTTGTGAAGGATCTTGGTACATACATATTAGAGCAATTTAATGATACAAAATATTATGTTTGACTGAATTTGCGACACATCTATCCTAAATTCTAGGTGAAAGACAACATAACTTGCCTTTCGAAAGCTACTTAAAGTTCTTAATAGACAGAAAATCGGACTTCACCTCCTTTAGATATAATGCCATTTTGTCGGCGGTGAATAATACAATTATAAGGAAAATATTGTTGGTGTAGCTAGTATGCCTGCTTTTAGTACACTGCTTTAAGGTTGTCATAATCGGGTTATGATTCAACCTATCACGAAGATATTGTTATATACAATGATTGTCTCGAATAATTGATTCGCTAAAGCTTTACAAAACTTCTGTTTTCTTTAATATAAAGAATAAGATAATATAGTCTGATTAACTTAACATTAATAGTTCGGAGAATGAGTAAAAGAAACTAAATTAACAGAACATTAATTATTTGCGATAGTAACTAATATTTGATTCCATTTAAGCTTTAAGCATCTCAGCTTGTTTAAAATTCATGTCAAATACTGGAGAGATCTTAAATACATACAAGCACGAATATGCATGACTTCAAAATTATTAATGCCAATACGATAACACCGTAGAACACCTCGTAGCGTTGAATCCTTTCTCCTCCACAGGCCAAAGTTGCGATAATTCCCGCAATAAATCAGCGACCATTTAACTATCAATGCGTACGACTAACCGATAAGCGATAAATGGCTTTAACCCAAATTTACATACAATTAAAATGGTGAAAGTACGCGGCCCAAGCGAGGCGTTAAAACAAAAATTCCCACTCCTTTCTAATGCTAGATTTAGTGGCATAAATCTATAGACGAGCAGACGAAAAACACAATAGCATTAGAGATAGAACGCAGAATGGAGGCAGTGAGTAGAAAAGGGGAACAAAAATGGAAAAGAATTCACACAAAAGCCCACAATGGAACACACCAAAATTGACACAAAAGGAAGTGTGAGCGAGTGAGTGGCGCATAAATGTTGTCAACGCGCCAATATAAAGGCGAGTGATGAGAAGAACAACCACATGCTATAAAACGGAGCATTTTTCGGCTATAAAATTTAAAGAATTTCTATGCAAAATGGGTTAAAGGCTTGTGGCATGAATGTGATGAATTTGGCATTTAGAAGAAGAGTCTTGCAACACACATAGACACATATAAATGTAGTTGTTTCAGCTGAGTCCGGAGAATGTTGGCCTGGTAATGTGCTCATTCCAAAATGCCAATCTATTAGCAGTACATTTCAAATCATAACTGAACAATAAAACACCTAAAAGTATGAGCAATCAATACAGAAATACACGTACTTGTTGTTTTTGGCCGCAAGCCAATGACCAGTTCACTGCATTCCCTCAATCACACACACACACACTCAGTCATGCGGTCGGTCCGTCGATCATTCAAGCGCGCAACTGGTCAGCTCAGCCAGTCAGTCAGTCATTGTCACTGCCAATTAAACTATGTATTCTGCCGGCATTGACATCGGCTTTTCATGCAACATAACGTGCAACATACACACACACAGCGGGATGACAACGCGAATTCACTCATTGCTGCATGTAGACAAGCATATTTGCCGCGTCTCCACTGCGCAGGCGCAAGCGCGCACCTGATTGAATGCTTGTTGCATGCACTCCCAACTCCCAACATGCTTGTTTGTGTGTGTGTGTATGGCAGTGTGGCAGTTGCATGCGACGTGTGAAACGTCGTTGCCGTTTTGCGTTTAATTGAAAAATCAAAAACGTGCAACGTGCTGTGCAAAGTTCCAATCACATACATATATTCGTACAACAACAAACACACTCACTTATCTATAGAACATTGACTGGCCTGTCTGTTGTTGCGTCGAGCGTGCGAACATTATCGAATGTTGCATTGCATAAAGTTTAGAACGAATATGCGGCATGCTTACCAATCGATGGATCGTTGGACTATACGTTGCCACATGCAACACGCACAAATCGATTAGAGATATGCTGTACATTTGCTAGTACATCAGAAGTGGTTGTTATTAGGCGCACAGTGGGCATGTGTGGCATAAATTGGCGGCAAAAATTTTGTTTGCCGATTCTTAAAATTTTCAAGCTCCCTAAATGTTTGCGCATATCTCGAAGTATTTGATTTCATGAGGTGTTAAATAAAGTGGTTTAAAGAATCACATAACAGTTCTTTATGTATAGCATAAATCGTAGTTAGTATAGTCTTGGTAGAGTCTCTACAGATTGATTCAAAAAATTCTCTAAAAATTCGATCCCACTGGCGGTCTGATACTAAACAGTTTATTCTAATAACTGCCGTTACTTGACAGGTGAGAGAAAATCTGCGATGAGATTCCTTCCGAGAAAAAGTCTCTCATAAAAATCAGCACTTGAAACTGTTTTAAAACTAGTCTAAGATCAATAAGGTGATTTATTATTCTTCTTTTTACTAGCGCAGACACCGTTTATGCGTTTATAGCTTTTGCACCATAAAGCAAGATGGAAATATTGAGGGACTTGTAGAATTTGGCCTTTTGTTGTGTCTTATGAAATCGGTATCATTAGGAGATATGAAGGGATGACAAATTTTTCAATGCCAAAGCAATATCGCTTCCTATTGATCCAGTCTTCCAAGGTTTTGATGACGGTTTTCATGATATTTTTCAAATGGTTAATCGATTTACGATAGATTACCGGCTGATCTATTCAAATACCCAAATTCAAATATCTATTCAAAGACCCGTGAAAAGAGGATCGACACACACCACCTTTTTGTCGATTTCAAAGCTGCTTTCGACAGCACGAAAAGGAGCTGCCTTTATGCCGCGATGTCTGAATTTGGTATCCCCGCAAAACTAATACGGCTGTGTAAGTTGACGTTTAGCAACACCAAAAGCTCCGTCATGATTGGGAAGGACCTCTCCGAGCCGTTCGATACCAAACGAGGTTTCAGACAAGGTGACTCACTATCGTGCGACTTCTTTAACCTGATGCTGGAAAAAATTATAAGAGCTGCAGAGCTTAACCGAGAAGGTACAATCTTCTACAAGAGTGTACAGCTCCTGGCGTACGCCGATGATATTGATATCTTCGGAAGCAACAACCGCGCCGTTTGTTCTGCTTTTTCCCGCATGGATAAGGAGGCGAAGCGAATGGGTCTGGAGGTGAATGAGGACAAGACGAAATATCTCCTGTCATCAAGCAAACAGTCGGCGCACTCGCGTCTTGGCTCCCACGTCACTGTTGACAGTCATAACTTCGAAGTCGTAGATAATTTCGTATACCTGGGAACCAGTATCAACAACACCAACAATGTCAGCCTCGAAATCCATCGCAGAATCACTCTTTCCAACAGGTGCTACTTTGGACTGAGTAGGCAATTGAACAGTAAAGTCCTCTCTCGACGAACCAAAATCAAACTCTACAAGTCGCTTATCATTCCGTCCTGCTGTATGGTGCAGAAGCTTGGACGATGTCAACATCAGACGAGACGACACTAGGAGTTTTCGAGAGGAAAATTTTGCGCAAGATTTATGGACATTGGCAACGGCGAACACCGCAGACGATGGAACGATGAGCTTTACGAGTTATACGACGACATTGACATAGTTTAGCGAATAAAAAGACAGCGGCTACGCTGGCTAGGTCATGTTGTCCGAATGGACGAAAACAATCCAGCTCTGAAAGTATTCGATGCAGTACCCGCCGGAGGAAGACGAGGAATGGGAAGGCCTCCATTCCGTTGGAGGGACCAGGTGGACAGCGACCTGGTTACACTTGGAATCTCCAACTGGCGCCGAACTGCGAAGTAAAGAGAGGAGTGGCACGCTCTCATCGATTCGGCTATAACCGGCTAAACGATTGAACGCCAATCACATACATACAATCGATTTACGAGCCTAAGCCACTGATGGATAGCACACATAATATAACTCCATAACAGAAAATACTTACCTTACAAAAAATTTAAAACTGTCGAAATGGAACTCCGAGCTTAATATAGATCTCCATGCGTATCATGAGGTTGAAAAGAAGGAATGTTCGAGAGAGTGACCTCAGTTGTTAGACGCATCTTGTTCTCTTTTCTCTAAACCTTGATCGATAGGGAGTTCTGGGTGAGAGTGCGTCGGTTTTTTGACAATTTTTCAGGTTTTCGATACCCAGATCATCAATTCAAGATCATCAGTCAGCATCCTAAATCTCTTAATCTTAATCTTAAAGTCCTCATTGGAATTTGGGCACGATTTTGAATGGTTTAAAAAATAGCTGGAAATGAAATTGGTACCGATAAAAGCGTTGCCACCGCAGTTGGTTTGTATTTTTAAAATCAGCTGATTTCTGGTAACACAACCGTTTCCAACTCTTGCTTGTTGTTGCAGTGATCTCTATGGACGGAGAGTCAAATTACAAGCTCAACTCAAGATCATATTGCTAAGTACTTCATTACACATTTCGAATAATAATGATTCCAAAATTTGTTTCTAAATTATCACACTGTGCCAGCGGCGCCTCTGCTAAGAGTACGAGTACACACCTGAATTCGAATTACGAGTTAAAGCATTGGTGAATAAAATTTTGCAAATACAATAAATTTCCTTATTAAATAACGGTGCTAAGGTGCAAATGCATACGGATAGCTTACCGGCGCATAGAGTCAATCTATCTACAAATGCAGATATGAATGTTGTTGGTTTGGTTGTTCGAAAACTGATTGCGTAAAACCAATCGACCGCTCGCTGCTGCTGCAAGAACTGACACTGAAAAAGCCAATGGCACATCGATCAGCTCCGCAGATATGCTGATTTGCGTTAATTTGCTACGTTTCAGTGCGACTCTTGGTGCGTGGATTCGCACCTATTGCTGATTGCTGGCCGATTCGCGTACGCATATGCGGCACTTCTGGGAAAGATAGCAATCGGAAGATATTAGCGGAGTCTAGTAGTCATTTGTGATACGCCATTTTCTGCAACTAATTCGAACAAGCCTTCTGCTATTTCTGTTTTTCTTCTGCTTTTCGCTGGGTTCTTCTGCTTGTGCGTTTCTAATGGACAGCGTGGCTTTGATGATTCGCGGAAAAAAATCGCTCGCTGGTGTGAAGTCATTTAAATTTTCCGCTTGGCTTATATCAGATTGGCTGCTATTATGACTTGATGTGGTGTTTTTCTTGGCATTACATAATTTCTCGCACATTTATTTCTAATCTATTTCTTCTCTAATCTTTGTTTTAGTTTCATAATTTTTCTACTTATCTGCTGATCTTTTATGTGCTGTTAAGCTTCAGCTTTTGCCTTTAACCCTTTGATGATCTAACTGTTTTGTTAATCATTGGTCCGCAAATTTTATGCGGAAATCATAGGCATAGTCTGGACAGTTATTTGATGAGAAAATATTTTTCACAGGTTATTTTGAGATTGTTCTGTTTTTACTTGAACTTGGTAGAAGAGTTCATTTTTCTTCGCTAACTGCAATAGGAACTGTTCTTTGCCGTCTTCAGATAGTTCCTTTATCTCGGCAGATCTAGATTTTTAGATGAGTCTTTCAAATTGAGGACATCTCAAATAAACCGGACCGAATATTCTCTCTCTTTAAAAACTGTTATTTTGCAGTCTTCAAATAGTTTTTTATCTCTGCGAAATCTAGGTTCGACTCTTCTTATTTTTTTTAAGTTGATAAGATCTTAAATAAACTGAACAGGATCGTTTCCGGATTCGGATTTAGACGAGTCTTTAGAACTGATAATATCTTAAATAAGTGCAACATAAATTTTTGTCCATCAGTAAAATTGGGCGGTACAAAGACGGATTTAAAGTTAGGTTAGACTGTTTTACTGATCCTCAAGAAAGGGGGATCACACTTGGACTTCCTTATTGAAATTAGACATTAAGTTTTGACAAATTGTCTTGACTCTATCACAAATCTGCTTAGGAACCTTATTTGCATTCTCGCTAGTTCACCTGAGGGTTTGAGAACCTAGATATTGTAATATCGATCTTGTATTTCTGTCTGGGGAAAAGCATATATGGACCATCTCTATAATCAATGGCAGTTCTTGAGTCCAGTCCATTCTCTTGAAATGAAAAAAGGTTATTAAGAAGACTTGATAGCCATCTTACAGGCATTTTACCGGTCAAACTGATCCTCTCTAATATCAGTATGAGTTCCACGCTTGTCAAAGGAGGTTTTGGTAACTTCTTACCTCATTTATCGGCGTAAAAGGTATTAGGACATTGTGACCTTAAAGTGAACGAATCCGAGATCATATTGTCAAGAGTGAACTCCTCATCCAACATCTTCGATAATAAAGTATATAGTATATAAGATAAGTAAAGTTTTTTGTCCAAATCGCTATAGTTGACTACGTCCTCTTATGCAACTCTCTCTTGACAATTTTATATCAAATTAGATGGGATTTATGAGCCAGGAGTTGTTATTATATTTTTCTTTTGTCAATTTTTTAAAACCACTGAGACCTCTTACCAATTTGCTCATTTTCCGCCATATTACCTAATCGCTATTAACCTAATTTCGACGGGACCCTAACAGCCTTGACAACATTGTCTCGTCCTGTTACCATTTTCTCAATAATTGCTAAATTATTTGCCCATTACAGCGCTGTGCCGAAGGTGAGGTGAAAAGTAATAAAGGCGCTTAAATTGTTTTCGGTGAAAATAAATGGCAAATCAGATAAGTAGGGTAGGGTAGACAACATGCCAAAAAGGCTCTCGACTGACCAGCAGGACATGCTTTCATTTCACTTTCTGACACTTTCCATTTCAATGCGATTACTCGTATTTGTAACAATGGGAAATCAACGATAAAAACACATGACAAATAAGATTTATTCGCATTTATGTGTCCTTTAGTGAGACGAAAGACAAAAGGATATGTATTTTGAAATGGAAAGTGGCCAATGTCATTTATACTTGCTGATAAATATATATCTACATCTGAATAACTCCACTTCGGTGCGTACGCCTGACCACATGCTTGTTACACTTGCATTGTGATGAGAACGTAGTAGCAAGGACACTCTAGGATATTTGAGATTTATATATATGTACATAATATAGGTGAGCGTAGATTTGCGCAAATACTGAACATCACCTTTTCCAAATTTTGCTTTCGTCGGAAATTCGATATGAGTTACGAACTGACACACACACGCACGCACAATTGAAATCAGGATTCTGACGACAGGATGTGCGCAGGATATTTGCTCGACGCACTTACATACCTTCAGATGTTTTTGCTGCCTACCTGCCACGCATTTATTACTCTGATAATTCCAGTCTGTGGCATTGCGAACACGAACGAAGGATCAGCCATCTCCCCTCCTTCAAAGCGTAAGCAGCGCTGCTGACACTGCTGCAGTACGATGACTTGTTTTTTTGTTGTAAGGATGTCACTTTATAGCTGCTATTTTTTTGTTTGCTGTTTGCATTTCTTTCATTGGATCATATTTGTCTCCCCTATTTATTTACAATTTTCTTTGTATTGAATTTCTGCTGTCTCAGATTCTATTTGATTTGAGGGAATGTGCGAATTTCTTTTTTTCTACGCGTGGGAACTACACCTTGCGTGGAGAAATAAAATCTCGTAGATAGTGTAGGGGTGTGTTTGGAGAACTTGTGAAGATTTCAATAATTAAATGACGATTAATGGTGTTTAATGCGAAATATTCGCGATTTGCTTGAAATTCTTAGATATATCATCAATTTCGAAATAAGATTTGTATAGAAATGTTCAATTTGAATACAGTTTCGGCAATTTTCTTTCCAGTGACTACACTCTTAAGGTGTGAGAACTGAAAAGAAGGACGTTAGTACCAGGATTCGTGCAGTAGAGTGAATGTGGAGTAATTCTAATCCCGATTTTTGCATTCTTGTCATTGTTTTCATAGATTTTCGACGCATTGGTCTTTATGCCTGAACTCACTCTCCATGCACTATGAATATTTTGATATCATATTGTAATATTCATGAATGATCCGCATATTCTCTAGAGTATTAACTTCTAGATCAACTTAAATTTATGTCCGTCCAAAACTTTGTAGATTTTTTGTAGTCCCATCAGTTACAGGTTCTTTCGGACATCCACCACTTTCGTCAAGCGAAAATTAAATGTTACCCAAAAAGCTATATCTTACAAATCGTAGTCCGATAGCTATGAACTATACTCTAGTCTACTGAAAGTTAGATGAAACTACAAATCATATGCTAAATACTACTGACTCACTTTCATAGAAAATATTCTATCATATATATTTCACCTGATATATTCATGGAAGAGAAGAAAACCTCACGGGTCAATGAAGTTGAACCATTTATTTGGCCAAAGATTCGTTCACATTCAGATTTGAATGTGACCTTAATGAAGTATGGTTGATTGCTCACGTATTTGGTTCATTACGTCGATTTTGTATATGTCTTAGAAGGATCAAACAGTATTCCTTAGCATATCTGCCTTTTTTTCTAATTCAGAAAACTAAATTGATATTATGTCATATTGTTAAACCATAAAGATCCATAAATCCCTTGCAAAATATTTGTATCGGACACCTTAAGAGCCATCTTAGCGGTTTTAGTCACTGCTCACTATTCTGTGATATCGTATAGATAATACAACTATAAAAGACCATAGGACGGGTGTAATAAGAGTCTCATAAAGTATTAAATTGATTCGTCGAGAGATTACTTGGATTGACCATCCAAAGTATCACTATGAAATTTTTGTTAGTAACAGAGATCCTACGTAGGATTTCCAGATACTGTTGTAGTCGAAATTTGTTACAACTACGAAATTTGGACTACCAACAGAGAATTGTTATAAAATATTAGAAATTTGCCTTTAAAATTTGATATTTCAACAATGGTCTTCATCTAAAAATAAAAAAACAAGTAAGGAAGGGCTAAGTTCGGTTCTGACCGAACATTTTATATTCTCGCAATTTATTTATTTATATTATATAATACACAATTTGACCCACATATTCGTCATATATATTGTATAAAGTCCATTGAAAGTTGGAAGCCCTAATATTATGTTAGAGATCCTCATGTTCGATATTTGGGACCTTGAAAACCTATGGTCCGATTTCGGCGATTTTTAGAAAGGGCCTGCAACACTATAAATGCAGCATGTATGCAAAGTTCTGTTCCGATATCTTCACTAGTCATATTGTAAAGTAAACTATGTATTCAGGTCGACTTCAAAGTTCTGGTATATAAGAAGAAGGCGTGGTTGTGAACCGATTTGGCCTATTTTCTTAACATATTATTGGGATGTAAGTAAAATATTAAAACCAAGTTTCATTGATATTGGTCGAGTAATTTCGGAGATATGGTTTTTGACCAATAAGTGGGCGGAGCCACACCCACTTAAAATTTTGTATTCCAATTTGGGTGGAGCTCTTCTGTACCTTCTTTATAATGATTTCGGGTCTTTCAGGTTTCAGGTGTTTTCCTTTACTGAATTAAAGCATTTTTAGTAGTTTTCCTATACATAACCTTTGTATGGCAAGTACTTGTGCCATTAGCGGATGCTACCACGCCCCGCGCACAACCCACACACATCCAGAGAATAATATTAGTAGTTTTCAACATAACCTTTGTATGGGAGGTGGGTGTGGTTAAAGTCCGATTGTATCCATTTTTGGACTGTATAAAGTAATACTTAAATGAAACGATTATAGAAAGTTTGGTTGATATAGCATAAGTAGTTTACGGGTGCCGATGGATTACCGGCCGAGCTATTTAAATACGGCGGCGAAGAGCTGATAAGGTGCTTGCATCAGCTTCTTTGCAGAATATGGTCGGAAGAAAGCATGCCTGACGATTGGAATCTCAGTGTACTCTGCCCAATACACAAAAAGGGAGACCCCACAATTTGCGCCAATTACCGTGGGATAAGCCTCCTCAACATCGCGTATAAGGTTCTGTCGAGCGTATTGTGTGAAAGACTAAAGCCCACCGTCAACAAACTGATTGGACCTTATCAGTGTGGCTTTAGACCTGGAAAATCAACAACAGACCAGATATTCACCATGCGCCAAATTTTGGAGAAGACCCGTGAAAATAGGATCGACACACACCATCTCTTTGTCGACTTTAAAGCTGCTTTCGACAGCACGAAAAGGAGCTGCCTTTATGCCGCGATGTTTGAATTTGGTATCCCCGCAAAACTAATACGGCTGTGTAAGCTGACGTTGAGCAATACCAAAAGCTCCGTCAGGATCGGGAAGGACCTCTCCGAGCCGTTCGATACCAGACGAGGTTTCAGACAAGGTGACTCACTATCGTGCGACTTCTTTAACCTGATGCTGGAGAAAATAATACGAGCTGCAGAGCTAAACCGAGAAGGTACAATCTTCTATAAGAGTGTACAGCTACTGGCGTACGCCGATGATATCGATATCATCGGAAACAACACCCGCGCCGTTAGTTCTGCTTTCTCCAGACTGGATAAGGAAGCGAAGCGTATGGGTCTGGTGGTGAACGAGGACAAGACGAAATATCTCCTGTCGTCAAACAAACAGTCAGCGCATTCGCGTCTTGGCTTCCACGTCACTGTTGACAGTCATAACTTTGAAGTTGTAGATAATTTCGTCTACCTGGGAACCAGCATTAACACCAATAACAATGTCAGCCTGGAAATCCAACGCAGAATCACTCTTGCCAACAGGTGCTACTATGGACTAAGTAGGCAATTGAAAAGTAAAGTCCTCTCTCGACGAACAAAAACCAAACTCTACAAGTCTCTCATCATTCCCGTCCTACTTTACGGTGCAGAAGCGTGGACGATGTCAACATCCGATGAGACGGCACTAGGAGTTTTCGAGAGAAAGGTTTTGCGGAAGATTTATGGTCCCTTAAGAATTGGCAACGGCGAATACCGCAGAAGATGGAATGATGAGCTGTATGTGTTGTTCGACGACATAGACATAGTCCAGCGAATAAAAAAACGGCGGCTACGCTGGCTAGGTCATGTTGTCCGAATGGATGAAAGTGCTCCAGCTCTGAAAGTATTCGATGCAGTACCCGCTGGTGGAAGCAGAGGAAGAGGGAGACCTCCACTCCGATGGAAGGACCAGGTGGAGAGGGACCTGGCTTCGCTTGGAATAACCAATTGGCGCCAAACTGCCAGAAGGAGGGATGCGTGGCGCGCTGTTTTGGAATCGGCTATAACCGCGTAAGCGGTGTCTACGCCAGTCAAGAAGAAGAAGAAGTTTACGAGATATGTACAAAAACCTTAGTTGGGGCCACTTCTCCCAACAAATTACATCCAAATATGCCCTTACGTAGTGCGATCCAAAGTAACCTTCCTATGGTGCCAAGAAACAAGTTTCATCAAAATATCTTCATTTTGACTAAAGTTACAGCTTGCATAGACGGACGGACAGACAGACATCCGGATTTGAACTCCAATTTTCACCCTGATCACTTTGGTATACATAACCCTATATCTAACTCATTTGGTTTTGGGTGTTACAAACAACCGTTATGTGAACAAAACTGAAATACTCTCTTAGCTACTTTATTGCGAGAGTATACAAATCATACAGGGAGTAACTCTGACTAACGATTTGTCGAGTTCAATGTAATTCTACAAGGCTAAATTTTCCTCTTCTAAAATTTACTGTCAAAAAAAAATATGGATAAATGAACATAGAGAAGAAGAAGTGAACTTCTTGTTTTTCCAATCTGCAATTTATATGAAGTTAAGTATCTTAATCCCCGCTTAAAATATGCATATATCAAAGCTTTAAGTCATAATATTTTCTCAAAAGAGCATGGGAACTAAAATATAATCTATCGAGTCAAAATATTTAGTAATTTATGGGAGAGCAACATGAAAACTGTTTTATCACGCAGTCCGCTTACTCTTGAATGAGCTCCATAAGGTTTTCAGTAAACATGGTACATGGTAACTATTGTATTGTATGTATAATATACACAAGTCTCCACAAACTTTCTGAACACGTGAATAAACACCAAATCTTGAATGCACTTGTTAGCACTAATAATTAACTCCGTCACATATATCAGCTGCGCAGCGAGTGCACTGAGTGAGAATAACACTACTTCCTAATAGAGACATTAAATTGTGAAGTTTGGAGAAATAACGCCAGCAGCCAGAAGCACAAACGCGTTTGAAATGTTTGTACAGTAAATCTAAAATATTATTAAAATATGCAAATGCTCAACAAACAACCTAATTTATATCCAAATCCAATCAACAACTGTTTGTTAGCATTCGAACACGAAAAAACGAACAACAACAAATACTCGCTTGGATAGATAATACTACAAAGAGTTGAACATAGTGACAACAAACAGAGAATATGCTTCCATGAAATCTTCTAAGCAAACTGCTCACTTTAGTTCCACATATGTCTGTAGACTGGGTCTATGGCCACGGGCAGCAACGCTTGCGAATGAGTTAATCACGTTTCGAACGAGCA
Organism: Zeugodacus tau; assembly: GCA_031772095.1. NCBI lineage: Eukaryota > Metazoa > Arthropoda > Insecta > Diptera > Tephritidae > Zeugodacus > Zeugodacus tau. The sequence goes on along the minus strand of CM062650.1, from coordinate 67,605,331 downwards.
GCACAAATAAGTCCAAGCAAAGTCGTGTCGTTGTCATTGCTAATCGTCGAAGCTGGGTGTAAGCAACAGCGATGATTCAATACAAGTTGCCGCCCAAATGGCAGAAGAAACACACACACACTCCTACATATGTCTTCATAGCAGCCAAATGAAGTACAATTTGTCACTGCACCGATTTGAGCCTCGAGGCATGGGAGGACCGAATAAGAATAATAAATACAAACATATTAGGAAGTCAACATGCCACAGCTGACCATTGCACACGATTACTAGCGCGCTAGAGCTTTCTTAGAAGCTACTGGCTTGTTGCGAAGCCAGGAAGACGGCGCTTCGTCACGCTTCGCTGATGCCAAACGCTGGTCTGATTTCGGGCGTTTATTTGAGGGGGTTGCGATCATGACAATGCATGAGTGGACTAAGAAATAAAGCACACATACAAGTGAAGTAATAAAAATGAAGAAAACAACAACAACAAATACCAATAAAACTACTGTCATTGCTCTGCTTCTGCAATAATGTTGCTGTTCAACAATTTGTTCGTAACAAGGGAGCACCTGTTCACCTGTTCACCCGTTCAACTGTAGTACGGGTCATTGGTGTATGTTTGCTTGTTGTTATGTTGTTGTTGTTGTTATCATTATTTTTTTATGTTATGTCTGGATAAGGAAAGCATTGTGGCTACTGTGTTCGTTGTAAGCAGATAAATCGTGACAAAGTTCGGTGCAGCAGGTTGGCTACTGTTTGGAGTTAGAGAGGTAGAGAGATGAAGAAAGGAAGAGGTCGCGTGTGGCGTTGTTAGGCGGCAAAATGCGCTTAGTAACGACTTATCGAAAACTATTGGTAATGATGACGCCGCAAAAGTTTGCTTAGAAGAAAATTCGATTACAATAACAACAAGTTGAACTGACCAATAACAACACAGATTTGCTGCAGTTAGGCAATAGAAGTGAACTTGTAAGTGTAATTATGATCGAAAAAATTAAGTATAATGTACAAAGACACTTACATATATGTTTCTGATTTTCAGGAAATATGAAAAATATTGCCGGCTTGCTATCATAATCCGATTTTTTTATTATTTTGGGTGTGAAATGTATGTAGTGAGTTCCATTAATTAATAATATTGATCAGTAAGTTCTTATTGCTCGAGTTCAAGGAAGTTTCTGTTATAATTTGTAAATAAATATTGAATTTGTCGTGTAATTTGTGGACGACATCACCCATAACCCATAACCCTCTGCTTAAACAAAATATAGTGATTTATCAACCATTTCGCAAAATTCAACCGTTTTAGACCCGGATTTAGTCATACTTTTATGAGATGAAGCCTACTTCAAAGGGCATTTCCTTCGAAAGGAGAGTAGTAATACTGGCCTCGATGTGTAACATTAATAATCTTTGCAAAATATAAACATATTGGGAACGGTTCGGAGCTTTGTTGACCTCTGACAGCCTCTACCTATATACCTACTCAGAACGCTTGTCGGCATTTGAAGGCCTCTTAATCCATATCCGCCCTCGGAATCACAAAGGATAGGTGATCAAATGTGCAAGTGGGACCGCCATGATCTTCATCCCTCAGTCAGCCTCAAATTAGCTTAACCTAATAGCTCTGACCAAGTACTGACTGGGACCTTTTGGAGTGGTATCGGTTAGCAGCATAATTTGGCAATGAACATCTGATTGGATGGAAGTATTTTTCTTTTCAAAAAGCGACTCTTGCACATGGGTTTTTTTTATAGATATCCAGGAAAACTATGGTTACAGCCGAATATTAGCACTGACGCTTATACTTTGGTTTTCCGAATTATGATTTTTTCATTAATCAGACACTCGGAAGATCGTATAGCGAAGCATTTTGTACAAGTATTTCACAAGCGGCTATTAATGATATTTGATATTATATCGAACAGCTTTTAAGAGTAAGCGAAAATGAAAAAATTAAGATAATTATATTTAGACTTATTCAACAATTTCTTAAAGAAAAACTCATAACTAGACCCAAAAAGAAACATTTCAATCGGATAAAAAACCAGTAAACCATATTCAGGGAATATTACATAAGAAACAAAGACAAAACAGATTAGGCAAACAAATCGCATTGCCAGGGCTAACTGAGTCAAACACTCAACGATAATAATAGAAAGCCTATTAAGAAGAGAAAATGCAATTTTCGCACGCCCATGCATCGAACACACAATCGCGATAACCGAGAAAAGGTGCAAATTTTCGAAAATTCTCACACATAAAATGCAGATTTCTGCAATGCACGAAGAGAGTTCAGAAATACACGAAGGAAAATGTTAATATGAATCAATCAAATCAGCTGAAAGTACGACTCGTATCGAATTTCCATAGAGGAAATAGACAATGACAACGCTGATGCAAGTGGTAAAGTACAAATAGACGCTGAGATACGCTGGGGAGAGAACATGCCGATTATCTGCATTTGATATGCCACACATAGAAGTGATCGCTTGTGCGTGATCCACACCTGTGTGCGATTCCCACGTTGGAACCGAGAGAGAGAACGAGTCAACAACCCCCGTATAAAAATAAGCGAGGCAAACGAGTGTGTGGCAAGTACTTGTGCCATTAGCGGATGCTGCCACGCCCCGCGCACAACCCACACACTTCCAGGGAATAATATTTTGTATTTTTTGGGGGAAAATCCATGATAAAAATTTTCTATAAAAAATGTGCAAATAAACGTTGGTATTTGTATAGCGCTGGAGCACAACTCTTCGAGTACTTCCCCTAAACTGCGAGTAATCAAAAGGTTTTCATATCAAAAATGCCATAAACTGCCATAAAAATGGTACAAAAGTGCCGAGTTGAAGCGATGAGAGGTGTGTTGAGCCATTTATGCGTTTACCTGCGTGACAATTTTCCCACACAGCACAAGGACACGCTTCGGTGTAAAGGATGTAGCGCTGCTGTCGTGGGTGCTGAGATGAATTGTGAAGAGAGCAAGTGAGCTGCCAACAGCTTGCTGATGGACATGTGAAAGGATCTATTTTTGTGTTGCTACTGCTTTGTGGTCTATAAATTTCTTTGTTAACGCCTTCTAATGCGATTTTCTATGGCTCTTTAGTGCTCGTGAATACAAATATATATAACACATGTGGTATATATGTGACGAGTGTGAGTACCGTAGAGGGCATTGTACTCTTTCTGCGTCTATTTGATAGGCATTTAGTGATTTGCAGTTATTTCCTCTATTCTTCTTTCTCCTTTCTTATAGATAACCTTTATAAGTGTGTGACGCACTTGCCAGCCGTGCTTTATTCACTTCCGCAGAATAGATTTTATTCTTCTAGCTCCAACAATTTTTCATATACTATATACATTTGCGTGCATTCTTTTTGAGCTGCTTGAAGATGGCTGAACTTTACTGTAAATTCTCAAACAACCTTTTCTAAAACTATGCCGTTAATCCTTAATTGTATAGCAGATTTATGTCCGCCGGCCTGTCGTAATTTCTATGATTTTGGAGTTAACTTCGATTTGAAATTCTACCCAAGGTCTTATTGTATACTAACCTGTCGGAGATTCGTTTAAGAGTTTACTGATTAGGGTACTCTATAATTACTTAATATGATCTAAGCGAAACTATACCATTTTTGAATGGAAACCATATCATGATTGCTATATTTGAAACTTGTTATCAGATCCTGAAGATCCGTGATCCATTTTCCTCGTAGAACTCAATATGTTTCTTAGTCTTTCTATACTAGGATAATTAATTATTCTTTGAATATACTTTCCATTCTTTCTCATTCGCATTAATTTTCATACTGTTTAATAAAATTTCCGATTTTATTTTTTGGTACCGCCTAAGGTATGGATCTCTGGACAAAACAGTTTAGTCTATCGGGTTTTTGTCATAGTCACCCTTTTTGATTTTGTAGTATTTGAGAATAAGCTTGGTAAGTACCTCGAAGCACTTAAGCGGGAGGTATTTTACAGGTCGAGGTCATTGACCTTTTGACAGGGGTTTGTTTACATTTTGGTCGAGGTCATTGACCTTTGACAAAGGTTTGTTTACATTTTGGCCGTGGTCATTGACCTTTGACAGTGGTTTGTTTTTATTTTGGTAGAGGTCTTTTACCTTTGACAGGGGTTTGTTTACATTTTAGTCGAAGTCATTGACCTCGTGGTTTGTTTGCATTTTGGTCGGGGAATGATCCCAAATGATAGGTTTTTACATTTTGAAGGATCACTTGAGGTTAGTTTTGTTAGGTGCTAGGGGATTTTATAAGGTTAAGTTTGTTGATATTTTGGGTGGGTCTCGTGAAAAATGGTTTGTTTATATTTTAAATGGAAATTTTAAGGTAAATTGGTAAAATACTTGTAAAAAAAATAAGAAAAAGTTGAAAATTTAAAAATTTATTTTAAGTGTCATAAAGGTATTCGAAAATTTGTGTAGATTATTAGAATTTGAGTGAAAGGTGTTGGTCAGTCTGAATTTTGAAAATTTTAATATTCTCAATATATTGATTTCAAATTAATCTATTTGAAAATGAGCAACTTTTGTGCGTGCAAAAACATTTTTTAGCCTAGTAGAATATAATACCAACCCTCCCATTGTGCCAGGTAACACCTGTACGATCAACAAGTCTCAAATTTTACTCAAGTTATCGTAAAAATGGACAGATAGGCATCCGAATTTCAATTTGTCACGCCATACTGATCATTTCAATATACATACAAATGACTCCACTCATTTCGTTTTAGGTGTTACAAGTAGCCGTTAGAAGAAACAAATTATTATACTTTGTGCAACATGTTGCGAGTGTCTAAAAAACGTATATAAAGCAAATGAAGGCTAACAATGGGTTTATACAAATTTTACTAGCAAATTTCTAATATAGACTATGCCGACATTGATAAATCATGCAAATAAAATTTATTTTAAACTAATTCTTCGTACTATTTGTAAAATATCTTTCACCTCATTTCTCTAGTGCCAAGAAAGGCTTCTGGATGAACTTTTTCCGCGCAGAGCGACGTTGCAACGCTGTCACTCACTGCAACGAGTGACTTATTTACCCAATTAATTCAATATGGACACTATAATTATGCCTTTTGTCTAACCAAATATATATATTTAAATATTTTCTACTAAATTCCGCATGTAGTGGTATTTATCATATGCTAGAAAGCCTATATCTTAGGCTTATTTACATACGTCCGAGAAGTATTCATTGTTGGTTTAGCCGCCAGCAGCAGCGCCACTTATGTGTGCATTACATGCATAAACTATATAAATAATATATTATTTGCTTTTAACCACCTTGCCTATGATAATATTATGTATCGACGGCTCAGATACAAAGAGTGTGAATACATGTGTATTTACAGCTTCGAGCTTGCGCTGATGAGCGCTGAGTCTCTGAGTCGCTGAGTTAGAACGAAATAGAATGTATGTAGTAGCACCCAGTTCGGCCAGTCGGTGGATCGCAGAACGCCGATTCAACGAGTTGGCGAGTCGGCAAGTCGTTCATACTGTCTGCGCCGAGGCGTACGTATAATTAATGTACTCGTATTTCAAGAAAACAGCCAATAACTCATTATAATGGCATTCCTATTCTATTTCAGTTAATAGGGCACGTGCGGATGCGCGCCGTGGCCGCAGCAAGACGTCGACGACGATCGGGCCGATGCAGAGCCGCGACGCATAAGCAGAGTTGCATTGAGACGCGGCTGCAGTCATTGTCATCGACGGCATTACGGCTGTGGCTGGACACGCGTCGGCCCACTTCTATGTTTAACTAAAATTATTCATACAAACAGATCTCGATGTGTGTTGCTGTTGTTGTTGCAGATGATGATGTTGAAGAATACCCGTTTATTTATTTATTATTTAGTCGAGAAATTACCTGTACGCGTATGACTCTAAGTTGGCCGGTAATGGTCGAATTGCTGCCACGAAGCGTGTCGAAACGACAGTGGAACGTAAACATATATTTAGAGAATTTTTATGATTACACAGAACTGCTCATCAATGCGCGAATTTATATGTGCTTTCAACTTGAGTTGCAAGTATTTTATCCACGTGCATGCTACAATATGTACAGCTACTCGCTAGTTATGTACTTGTTGTAACTTGGTCTGTGTGCTAAGAACCTTCTTCGTGGCACAGACAAACTGACATCGTGTAACCTTATACTAAGTCCATAAATGGTCTATGATGTTTGATATGGAATTGTAGCGTAGCAAATATATATGTCGACAATGATTGCGTGCATTAACAGTTATGCTTGACCACATACCGCAAAACCTTCGGCAGTGATGGAGAGCGCCATATTAATGGAGCGAATGGTATTCTGCGAAAGTAGTTCAAGTTATGGAGTTAAGCGGAAAGCTTACGCCTATCTGGGCATTAAAACTAATTCCGTTTAATAGTTCAACATGATTTATAAAGTCTGGCACTCATCGGGTATTCATATCTCCGAAACAGCTGACCAAAGTTCTTCAAGCACTGTTCACTCTGAATAAGAGAAAAAACGGCGAATCTGAGTGCTTCTTTCCTCGGAATTTTCGATATCTACTACTGATAAGGAATGGAGCCGGTAAAATACAGGTTCAAGCTCTTGGAATTCGGTTAAGTCCAAGTTATTCAATAAATTTCCATCGACTTTCCAATCTATAGTTTCCTTTGCCTTAACAACCCTCTCAAATATTTTTCGGTGATGAAATACAGATTTAAAAGTTACTTTCGAGTTGGCCGATGAATCCTTGAGGTATACAGATATACTTGAGAACGAGACATCAATCGACTTTTTTTATCCTCTAAAGATTTATTTTTTGTATAGACGGAGTATAGTATCCCGTTATGTCCGCATATGGGATCTCTTCGAAACATTTGCATGTTGGTTTAGTTGGTCCTTATTTCTAATGCGTTCTAGATTATACATGAAGTCGTAACTTCGAAACTGAGAACGAAAATCTAAAACAGGGTTATTTCAATTCTTAAAATCCATTTAACAAAATTTGTATTTTAAATTTTTTAATAAAGAACAGTCTTTAAGACTCTTTGGTCCCAAAAAGTTTCGCATTAGGTGGGATCACATTGAGATAGAATTGGATTTATTTGTAGGTTTTGTATTTAAGGGATTCTTCAAGCGAATATGGTATCAATAGGAGTTTGAAAACGACGAGACTTAGCACTAGGTTTCAGGAAGTTCACTTATGAATGAGGTGAGACAATATAAGCTCAGAGAGAAAGAGAGGGAGAATAATGATGAGACAAGAATGTGTGAATGTGAACTTAAATATAACAATCGAAGAATGTCTGCACTATCGGAACTATATTTTGTTGAAAGAAAAAAGTAAAGACAGTAGCTCAATCTCCGCGAATGAAAAAGGTACAAACTCATTGTCTGAAAATTGCAAAAAGCCGACTTTTCCCATGAGCGTCTCTTCAATAGGCTCATATGAGCTTATTCATATTTATGCTAAATAAAGTAGGAGCTTTACAACAGTACTACAAGAAGCTTAGTACAGCTATGAATGGGGAAGCTCTTCAATGAACGGCAAGAAAACGTTTAGTGACTATTTAGTGGCATTTAAAAAGTAACTGCTGAGCCGCTAAGCGGTTTTAGAAAGCAATATGCGCATTGTTGGCAAGCACTGCTAGCATTCTCACCTTGTAACCCAAACTAAGCGCTGTCTTCCATTGACATTTTAGGCGGCGATTAGGTCGTAATTACATCCGGTGCCTTAAAGCGTTGTTGCCACACTATTGTTTTTTTGTTGTCTTCTTATTTTTTTTGTGTACAGCAAACAATTGAAGTGTCAACGCTAATACTTGTAGACACTTAGCTGCGTTTAAAGCTTAGTCTACTTTTAAAAGCTCTCGACTATCTCAAATGCGCGCCTATTAAATTGTCCATAGAAATTTATGAATGAAAATGTTGCCGTCGGTGAAATGCTCTGAAAAAAAGCACCGATCGGTGTTAGCTGATTTGCATGCGCTACGTTTTCTATCTTTCACCTGTGAGTCTACATTTTCTTCAACGTTCTTTCTTTTTTCCTTTTTTGATTTCTCAGAATGAAATGTACATGAGATCAGCTAGTCAGGTCTTTTATCTACTGCATATTTATCTATGAATATATATGAGTGCTATATGTATATTTATACCTGTGGCTATGTAAATTAAGATTTGACAGCGCACACATTAACATTAAATACAATCGAGCATTAACACTTAAAAGCCACGATTTTGAATATTATAGTAGAATTATGTAAAGTAGTTGAGAGAAAGACCACAGAAACACACACTCGTACACATATATATAGATTGAAACAGCGGGGTCTACATTTAAATTGTTGCTCTCCAACCTGTGGTTGCACACATAAATAAAATCACCAGCAATAATATTTATACAGCCGCGGTGATATGTGTGTAGACAGAAAGTTGTTGCGTGAATTTATCACACCTCGAAATAAAAATGTTAATATAAATGTTTTTGTTTCGCTTTTTTCCCTCTCTTTTTTTTTTGTAAAGAAATACTAGCATAAATTAAGTATATGAATGAAAATGCAAATGTGCGTTGAAATCGTTGAATTATTTACAAGTGATCATTATTTAATGACATGAATTGTCATTTTAACTAATTTGTGGTACATTTCTCGGTTGTCCCTGTCCGATTTGGTTTTACTTAATAGATATGTTGGGTGAAGGGTTAGAATATTATTAGTAGGCGCGTGAGGTTACAGTGTCTACATTTCGTATACATATATGTATGTTTTTTTGGGTTCCAAAATATAAATAATTAAATTAAATGTTTAATCGATTACTAATTAACTGGTAATTAAAAGGCAATAAAGTCTGTTCAAATTGATATTTTAATTTGCATTTCAGAAATTTTCATTATTTTACTTATTAATTATTACAAAATTTATTTTATAATTGCGCAATTTACTAATTGAAAATTATAAAAAAATTAATTCACATTTAATTAACTAATTGACAATTATGATTAATTTGTTTTATTTAACAGCGAATTTAACTAAATTGTAATTAAACAAAACTTAATTGCAATTCAATTAATTAATTGAAAACAATTAAAAACTTAATAGCCATTCAATTAACTTAAATTTGCATTAATTTCCGCATGAATCTGCAATGCCTTTTCTATTTAGTGAAAGAAAAATTATTTTTCAGTAGTAAAACTAACAACAAATCAACAATATAAAGACCAGTGAAATTGAAAGATGACAACAAAATTTAGTCGAAATACTTATAATAAACTTTGCTAATGAAATGGACTGTGATTTAATACATTTTATTTGCCTAAAAGCGTATTTTTAAAGTTATTTTTTCGTCATAAAAATCACATTAAAATCTATATGCATTAGTACTAATTGAGTCCATTAAACGTATACTATGTTTAAGACGGTGTTTTATATAGCTAATTAAGATATTTTGCATACATATAGAGTCCATATTACTAGGCCTTCATAGCCTTCATGCTTACTTCATTACATAATTTTTTCAGCTTCAATTAGCTTGACAGTTTGAACATGTTATTGACTAATTTAATCAATTTAATGGATTTTCTCAAATATATTTTTAAAATATTCGCCTGAGGGTTGGAAATAAGTTTATTAAGGATTAAGAAATGGATTTTTTATAACTTATTTGACTGATTGCTGTGCGTCGGAGTGATTTCAATTAGTAGAGTTATCAGTAAATGAATGGAAGTAACAACTGAACCTTTGATGGATGCTATCCGTTTACGAGAAATTCAGAGTGCTTGATGTATCCTTTCTAATACAATCGAGTTTGCAGAATTCACTGTGAGAGAGGTTACTAGAGAGTTGAGAGACCGCAGTGATAAGATATATTTCCGGATGATTTCAGACTAAATATAAGTATATACAAAATTGCTCCACCAACTATTTTACAACATAAAATCGAACTTCACGAGCATCTTGGTGTAGACTATAGAATTTGTAACCTCATTGGGTCATGATTTCGAAGCCAAAATTCGTACCTTCTACCAAAAACTAGGTCTGTGTAAGAGATCTCAAACCAAAACCACCGTGCATAGCAAAAATTCACACAGCACCCGTGGAACATAATAGAAATGTCGATGAAAACGAAATCATTTCGCAACGCCACATAAATATTTGCCAAACACAAAAGCGTGATATTCAAATTCCACACGAATTCGACACTATCAGCACAGCTGCCCATTTGTTAACACTCTTTACTATCAGCAAAAGAGACAGTCGCTGTGTACGAATATGTAAGCGACTTCATTTTGCTTAAATCATCGGCAAATAGCCGGACGCGAGCTGTTAATATTTTCATTAGACAACCGAAATGGCCGTATCGAACAGGTCGGTGGCTTTTGCAAAATTTATTAATCTCATTGTGTTTAGGCTAATACTTAAATAATACCTTCATTTGCATAAGTTGGACGTTGAGTTGTTTTTTTTTTATCAACTGTCTGTATGTGGTGGTGCGTTTAATAATAGTTAATTGTGACAAAAGTAAGTCCCAGCTTCTCAATCATAATTCAGTTTAGCATAGTTCCGTGGCATTGTTCGATGCTTTCAAAACTGTAACGGTGTTCAATTGTTCGAAACGAGTCAGACGAGAATCACCCGTGCTATGTATGGGTTCGAAACAAAAAGGATCCATTTGACTTTTTTGCATGGAAAATAAATGTATTTTACCGATATGTTTTGTTCTAAGTTGCTAAGGTTGCTTTGTAGTTATTATTATAAATAGTTGGCTGCGTAATATTGAAAACAAATATTAGATTGTTTCGGAGTGTATTGTTCTGTGAGCTCGATTGCTATTGTTATTAAATGCTTCTTGAAATCTACAATTTACCACAATTGTTCTCGGTTATTGAACCTCTTCAGCGGTGCGGGAAGGCTAGTGGTTGGGGGTTTGTTTTCGTCTCGAAGAGTCTACAAAAATTCTGAAAGTCGTAATGATTAAATATTTATGTTGTTATTTGTTGTTTGTTTGAGCTTTCACAAATTGTTTATTTATGTACTTGAGTCATACTTAAAGTATGAGTGGCGATTATGGTGGTATTTAGTAACTGGGTTATATAAGGGAAACGAGACTTCAACTTTTCGATTTCGTATTTTATTAGGTTGAACATAAGAATACCGTTATATAAAGTAATATTAACTTATCACTATAATTCACTCGTGGATATTCGTCAAATGTAAATCGTTTATGTCAGTCTTCCGTTCTAAAATATCTGACGCGAAAAGTACTCTGAAAATATCCATATTTTAATCGGAAATCTCAAAGTATCTCACGAGCTTTATAATCTAAAATAGGCTATCTACCTTCATCCTATACTGAAACATCTATAGAACGCAGAAATCGCTGATTAATCCGAAAAGGATCAAAAGTATTAATGGATTGCTCTTATAACATTGGTTCCCATACAGAGGACTGTACTGTTCGCAGGGTAATACAGGACTGCTTCATCGCAGCCCATTCCGCAGTGTACAGTGAGTACTTCAACTATTGCAGAAAGTTGAACTTTTTTGAGTGCATATAGTTCCGCCGCCCTCTTGCATTCTAGTTGCTAACCACCCTTTGCCAAATTCGCGAAAGGTACAGTGCTAGAGAACAAGAGAACAGCGAAGCCACGACTCGTTGCCAACATGGTAAAATAGGACAACGGGTGACCTCTTGGGAGCTCATCCGCTCTGCAGTTCCCAGAGATTCCGCTGTGACCCGGCACCCAGACGTGTGTGATAGTGGAATAGCTCAACGCTATCGATAATAACTTGAGATACCTTAACTAGCTTCAGCGAGCTTAGGGCCATAATTGCCGCCCTGGTATCGGAGAGGATACTCACCTCCCTGAAGAAGGCTACACTTCGGAGCAGTTCATCCACGCCGTGGATTCCACGGTTACCTTAATTGCAAACACCTCTGTTTGAATGAAAGTCTTGATGAGCAAGATCTTCAAAACTAAAAAATTAGCTTTAGTTCATCTGTCTGTCCTACAGTAGTATTATAGAGATGAAGTCTCTCTTTCACAATACTAACTACGATTATTTCAAAGAATAATCTGTAGCTCGGGAACTGTTGGGCGATATGAGTGATTCAATATCAAGACACACACTAATAACTCAAGGTGAACCTCTGTTGTATACCTTCTGGCATAACTGTCTTCGAGAAACTCGGTCATTCGCTAGCATATGCTCGTACCGCTATAATACGGTGCTTCCATATCAACCCTGGCACATCAAATGTCATTCAATGTGCGCGCAATTGACATTTGGGTAAGAATTTGTGCCTTTTACAAGAATGTCACTTCAAGTTTTTCCTTGGAAAAATAACATGAAAAGACACTGCAACTGCGGACAGGCGGCCGACATAAATTATATTTATCAAGATAGTGGTGAGTAGTGGCTGCATTCCAATAAATAAATAAAGCAAAACTACGCATAAGGCAACCCTGGGGCATAACTGTGATTTATTGGTGTTGCAACTTGGCTACCGTTGACTATGCGACACAGCAATCACAGATTTGATTTGATGAAGAGCTAAACAGCAACGCTTTTTAGCGACAATCAATTAACCTGTTTAAAGGCATAGCTGTGCTGTTATTTTGATTTTTTTCTTGCCGGGGCCGCCGCGTGCCCCATTGCAAGCGAGCAGCAACTAATTAGTGCACTTAACGAGTCGCCATTAGTGGCAAGCGATAAAGTTGTGCTTTCTAGGTGACTAAGTTGATTTGATAGCATACTTTACCTTTTGCAAAAAAGGCAGCAAAGCAACCCATTCCAGAGAGAACAAGATCAAAGTCAGCTGAATGTAAACGCGAACAAAAAAAGCAAAACGTGCAACTTAAGGTGCAACAACTTTAAACGGCTGTTTTGACGTCAGCAGCCGAATGAATGAGGGGCATATAAACGCCTCGTTGACTTGCTAAAATGTTGCACAGTCTGTCAGCATAAGCGTAAATGTGCGATGCGGCAGCGTTAACAAGTCGCCGGTTGCAGGTTGCAGGTTGCAAGCTGCAAGTGGCATGTAGCAAGTGCAAGGATGCTGCTGCCCGACATAACTTAGCTTCAGCTTAGTAGCGGCAATCGCTGCGTCCCAGCAACTGTTGCTGCCACCGCTATGTGGCAAGCGGCATGCTGTGAGGAGACTATAAGCAATCGCCGCTGTCACTCGCTGCCATCGCAAACACAAGTCCGTCTGTCAATGGCAACAAAACTGCACTCGCTACTTACTTATTTGCTATGCTATGCTGTGCGCTGCAGCGATTTGCTATGCTATGCGGTTTTGTTATGCGCAGCGCATACTTAAGCAACACAGTTGTGGCTTGCCGCTGAGATAGTGGCTGTTGCAACATTTGCTGCGGCGGCTGAATTGATATTAGATCACTCGTTTGCGCTATCAGTTGCAGCGGTCGTTGGCGATCTTGTTGCACGATAAGGCAGGCAGTCGCCTCGTCTGTTCATCTGCTTCGTTTTGCTTCACTTACCTTACCCCACCCCACCCCACTCCACTCTCTCTCACACATTAAATCGTGGTATCCATGCCGCATGTAGGTGAGATTTTAATGTTGCAGTTAGCCTGCTTGCCACCGCGTGCCAATGTGCCGCAGCGTTGTCGTCGTCTTCGTCGTTAAGGCCGCCGCCGTGTGGCAACCAAATCAAGGCAATAATAATTTAACATGTGTGCGACATGTTTGGCACGCGATCGTCGCTTAGTACTCGTACAAGCAATTATAATTGCATGTGATGCCATAACCAGCTCGTAAAACGCAGATATTTATGCGGAATATTTTATACACCAGCATGTCTCTGGCATAAACAAACAAACAAACAGGCACGAGTGAATTGTAATGTGAAAATTATTAATCCCGTCGTGCAGCTTTGGAACGGAGTCCGAGTTAGAAGCCTCATTTGCATTACTCATTCCTCAGTATTGCATTCCGTTTTAGTAGCCCATATAGTTCTGATTTCATAACGCCTTGTACAGGACTTCAGCGTAAATCAAAAGAGTGAACTGGAAATAAGATATGTCATTTAACGATTCTGGATATTTCTTAGTCTTCAAACTTGGTTAAATACTGGCTGACCTAACCAAAAGCTTGAATGTTTAAGTTGATCTTTCAAATGAATTTCAGGATCTCCGGTCTAATTAACACAAATATTCTCTGAAAGCACTTCTTCTGTGTTGGTAAGCCAAAGAAACTTGAAGGACTGAAAATCTCAACGTTAGATATATAGATCTGAAGCTCTTGCTTAGGATAATGTTACCCTAGAGAGGAATCCACCGAAATGCTTTTAGTTTTTTAGACAATATTGTGTATAAGGTTGTCTACTTGAAGACACCTTCCAAATCAAGGAAGTGGAACTAGTTATTAAAGACTTTAATTTAGAGGCGTACAACAAAGGGACCAAATTATTTTAGGAAATTTATGTTCGGCCTAGACTAATCTACTTGGAAGGATTCTTAAGAATTTTTTCGGAAATGTGATATCCGGTTACAACAACAAAATAGATCTATACACTAATTATTGTTACTATCCATAGTCATAAAACGAATGAATCATAAGACTATATTATACAATACTTTGGTCAGGAGGGACTTGTGGACAGGACGAAGTAGATGGGTAATAGGTGCAGCTAGATTTCTCAGGGATGGATCGAGGATTTGGGGCAATGTTGGAGGGGAAGTGTTAGCTAATGAGCTATATCAAGTTTGGTTTCCTATTACCAGATCACTTCAGTGTCTCTCAGGCAGAGGTGTCTGCAATTAAGGTAGCGGTAGATAAATTGCGCTGAAGTGCAGCCTCCTTCAAGGAGATGAGCATTCAGATAGGTTGAGCGGCAATTATGATCATGGGCTTACTGAAAGCGTGTTCAAAGCTAGTAAAGGAGTGTTAAACATTGATTCACTATCAAACTTGTTTATGTATCAGGTGACAGCGCAATCGCTGAGCTGTTGAGTTCGCAAGAAAGGGCACCGTATCCCAGGGCTCCGTTGTCCGCTTGTGTTGTAGCGCTGGATCAATGGACCTCATGTGAGTTCGATTAACGTTGGTTAATAACCAATAGCCCCACGGATGAGAGATCCTTTTGGACCAGAGTGGTATGTAAGGAGTCTGCGGAACCATTTGAACTTAAGAGGTTCACAGTAGTCACACAGTAGTAGTTGCTGCAGTAGTGGAATTCCGTACTGGATACTGCGGAATACATGCGATGAGGTTAGGAATCATGTCGGACACTTGGTTAGGAAGGCGAGAAGTAAAGATCAAATAATTTCCTCTTCACCTATTCAGCGTTCGCAAGACTGTGGTTGAAACATTTCAGTATCTATAATTATAGCTAACCAAGCAAATTGACTGAAATTAACGGTTTAATGAAATTTGTGATCGGCTCAAAACGCTTCGGCGATATATAAGAGTTTTTTTTGCGATCAATACTTGGCAGTCTTTTGGCATCACTGCCGCCTCTAGCGTTTCGTGACATTTGTCGCGAGGGGTCATCTTTGAATCTAACCTAGCTCACGCTAAATGGCACTAATGTTATAATTTTTAAAACTCATCCATTTGAGACTCAATTACATATTAGATACATATGTATGTCCTAACCAGCTACTCAGCTAAGTTTTATGATCTCATTTAACAGGAAATAAAAAATCGCTCGCTTATTCATCAATTTATTAAATCTCAAATTTAAATTTAACGGTAGTTGCTTGTGGAAAGCAACGCCCGACAATTTAACTCCATAACAGAGTATAAGCCCAGGTCCACGGAAACGTACATTTGTAGTGACATCTCAGAGCAGAGAGAAATGCTTTGACATGACAGAGTGATTATAATACAATAAAACTGTTGATCTTCGCTCTAACGATGCGATAGCAACAACAATGACAACCGTAACTTTAATAAAGGCAAACTCTGCACGCCGCCGCTGCCTCCGCTCCGCTAGAGCCTGCAATTTTAATAACTTCATCTTGTGGCAGCCGACGCAGCAGCTCGTGCAGCAAGTTGCAGTTGTTGACACGGCTTGTTTACCGCTGACGACTTGTGAGCTGCGCTGCGGCGGCTCGGCTGTCCGGAGAATGTTGATTAAATGTCGTTTAATAATATCTGCCATTATTTACAGACACTTTTTTGTTTGCCAACTTGTTGTTGTTGACGTTGCAACGGCGTCAAACTGCCATTGTTGCATTGCATTGTTGAGCTCGTTGGCGTTGGTGCCACAGTCATAGCCACAGCTGATGCTTGCACAGGTGCTCTCAAGTGTCTTTGTTGCTGCTGCCCTCATCACTGCCACATACCCACCCCACTTATGCATTTCATGTGCAACTAGTTTTTGCTGCTGCCTCTCTGCTGCTACTCTGCTCACAATTATTGCCACACGCCAATGCCACGAATGCGTTTTTTATTTCGCACAAAAAACTGCTGCATTTCAGTGGCGATTCTAATGCGCACAACTAAACTCCTTTTTAATCACCTCTTTCTATCATCATTTGCTGGCTCATTCGTTCGCCGGCATTCGTTAGTGTAGCCGATACCCGCAATTACAGCTACAGACAATTAATAAAGCGAGGCAATTAAATTGCGAGCAAAAACTCTCGAAATAAAATATGCATACATGAAAGTTGCACGTTGCAACAAGTTGTGAGTGAGTTTTTCCCCATTTCAACGCCGTTTTTATGCAACGCTTTGGCGGCGCCGCTGTTTGGTGTCATGTGTTCACCATTTTATCTCATCATTTAAAGTATCGTCGCATCATATCAAAGTGCCGATGAGACATTCTCGTTTCGCTCGTCTAAAAATTGTCGAAATTGGATCATAAATTTTTAAGACCCGATATACTGTTCATGAGTACCACAGATTTGATCAAAGATATTGGCAAATTTTGATCGAGATATTTTGATTAAATTCTTTTCCTAATACTCCATTATGCCTAATATATATGTATGTATATGGAAGATATCTTAGCAAAATTGTGTAGATGTATATGCATGGCTATAGTATCGTGTACTGAGTAAAAACGATCCAGAAATTACTCCAGCCCTTATATACTTTGTCGATCCAGGCCTTCATCTAGCCCCCTCCATCACTTAATACAATAATTTTCATTTATCCGTTTTACTATTGTGCAATATATTACATTTGTCCCTTTGGTTTTTATAACTACAATATATGTAACTGACTAGAAGATATCGCAATACAAATAAGTGAGAATATTTTGAATACTATTAATCACTCGGTAACAATTATGGATATTTTCCGAGTCAAGTTCGATATCGTTGACATCTTGAAGTCGTTAAACATAGTATATCGTCATTTAAAGGAGGATGGGATCATGTGTAGAAGTTCACGTAAGTGAGGAAAGTTTTTGATTGTCATTCACTTGGGAGTGGTCAGAAACGATTCTTCTCCACATGGTTCAAGCAGCTCAGGACTTCCGGTTTTAGACCAAGCACAGCCAACAAACATCCGTTTGGAGGCGAGCTAAAGTGAGAAGGCGAACCCGCTTCTGCGGTTGTGCGTAGGGTTTGGGACCCACCACATAAAAAAAAACCTCCCCAATGAAAGACCAAACAGAGCCTCGGAAGAGAAACCCCACTATTTATGACGACCCCTGCAAACGTTTTAAGGATAATGATTTAAAGGCATGCACCTGGAATGTCCGGACCCTTAATTGGGAATGTGTCTCTGCCAAGCTGGTTGATGTCTCATACGACTAAAGGCTGACATCACCGCCATGAGCTCTCTGTACCTCCAGCTTCACTTTCTTCGACCTCTACTTCTGACTTGACTTTATATGGGATATATCTAGCACTCAGTTTGTCATCGTTGACTCACTCCTCGTTATCCCTTGACCCCCAACTACATCGCTCGTGACCATCAACTTCCTCTTTGTGATGTAATGTAATGAACTTGACTTCAGATGACCTCGAGCAATTTTACCTATCTTCAAGCTGAACTGAGAGTATCTTTAGAATGTTTTTTAGAAAGTTTCATATTTATTCTCTTTCTTATCTCTGTAATATTCTCATACATACGATATCTTCATTGTGGTGCTTTTTTAATGACGACAAACAAAAGACTTAAGCAACGAACTTAATATGTGTTCCGAACTCCACGCTAGTCACTCTGGTTATTAAATATAATAAATACATTAAATATATTTATAAAAACTATGCAATTTACTTACTCATGTATCCCCAAGAGCCAAAATTAGGGATTAATATTCGCCAAGCGTCGCAACGATCACCAACAGAGCTGTCCACGATGAATTATGGCCGTGAAAAAAAACTAAATGCTGATAATATCTACATCAGCAACACGGTCAGCGTTAATAGAAACAAGTTCTTCATTTGCTGGATTTGGCGCAAGCTAGTAGCGGTGTATTGGCTCCCCAACACACCTCTAGCCTTGAGCAGCAGCAATGTGCAGCGAAGATTTGCTGTATGACAACTTGCAAAACGGATTTGGTGCGGCTTTAAACAACATGCGCCAGCCAAAACAGCATGTGGTGTTGCCACACGCATGCTAAGTAAGTCAACGGCGTAAACGATAATTCAATTAAAAATGATGTTGTTGCAACAATGTATGTACTTGCTGCAAGGCCTGACAGGCTTATATAATATGGAAGTAAATACATTTTTACCGCTGCGTAGGTGTTGCAACATTAATTGCTGCGTATGACGAACATGAGGCAACTAAAAACCTGGTCAGTGGCTACGGTAGTTCACTTGCAAAACACCATTAATAGTGACCGTTAAACACTTGCAACAATTTGTGGCACTTATCACGTGACCTGTGGCAGTGCTGACCAAACCGAGTTTCTGAGTTTGAGGTCATTTCGGGCGACGCCAAATGCAACTCGACACCCGGCGAGCAGGTGAACAGGTGTTGTAATTGTTGTTATTTTATTCTTTCTATTTACAACACAAATATATATATACATATATACATATATATATTTCACAGCAAATAACTGTAGTTTGTCTGTTGCAATTGCTTTATTTGAAGTAGTTTCGCTTTGGTTGGCGTCTGCTCGCATGAATGTGGCAAGTTGTTGTTGTGTGTGCAAACACAGCTGTGCTGTTGCATGCAAAGGCATCCTGTTGTAGCGCATGAAAGAAAGAAAAAAATAAAAACAAAAACACAAACAAACAACAAACTTTACTTGGTGCAACCAATGTGTAATAATTTAAATGATTTTCATTTTGCGTGTCGCTAATTCACTTTGATTGGTTGTGCCATGTTGCCGACTTCCTTTTACGCTTATCAACAGTTTGCATTGCTGAATGAACGCATGCGATTGCTTTGCTCTACTACGAAAGTTGTTGTTGGTTTTTTATTGTTGTTGTTATATTATTGTTGTTGCTGTTCTTGCAACTTTACATTCATTTATACACACTCATGTGGCAAGAAGTTGATAAATGTTGTTGCCAATTCTGATTGAGTCATTAGCATTAGCTCGCAGGCGATGGAAGTATTCAAATCATTTTGCCACAAGCAGAATATAGGACGTTGTTGCCAATGTGTAATTTATAGGTTATATATACGCTGAGAGACATGTCCAGTTATTCCATTTCAGAATTGCTAATAATAGGTATGATTAATAGTGACCGTTTCTCCATTATCAAGTTTCAAGTATCTTTCCAATAGTCACCTAGAATGGTAATGCAACAAAAAGTTGTTGTTTTATTAAACTGTGATTACCCCGATTGAAAGCTAAAGATGATAAATATATCTGAATGTCAAAATAAGTATGTGTATCATTCAATTTTAAGTAATTTTTTCAAAACTTAGATTCAGTCTAGCCACGGTTTTGCCTCGAATTGTATAACAGAGTCAATTACAAGTGCAAGTATATCTCCATACGAGCATCGAATGTTCTCAGAACAGGAACTAGAACACCTCTTGATGTGGGCTTTTGACATTCTACCTTTAAAATCAGATTTATTCAAAGGTAGTTTTCAACATGTTCCGAAAGTTTATACTTCGAGAAGTAATACCAAAATCTGCACAAGTGGGTTTTAGAATCAGAGTTGAAGGAATTTAAGAAATCTAAATTCTTTTTTATTAGACCAAATTATTATAGGGTCGAGATTTCAATAGAAATCCTTCGTATAAGGTTCTCAAACCAATTGAGTATACTCAATATCTTGACACCGTAAATTCTTATAGGAAAATTAACTTTCTTAATCTCAGAAACGCTTTTTTGTCTAGGAGGAATCTAAATTCAAGATTGGTGCTGGACACTATTATTTTATTTGAGACACTGTGTGTATGCTGTTTTAGACTCCGTAATTAGAAGAGAGGAGAGAGAGCTTCCGTAAAAATCCACAAGCTGGCGCTGAGATCAATTTAAGGAATCAATGTTTTTAGAATTTTGTCCTAAAAAATCAAGTCGATCAGAGTAATACTTTGGGAGACACAATTTGAGAAATTTGCTCGCTCCAAAATAGCTTAATTGTCACTCAAAATGTTAAACGAATTTTGTTGAGAACTGTGCACTCAAAGCCGTTTATCCGGATGTCTCGAGAACTACTCAACCGATCTTAATAAAATTTTAGACAGATTTTCGAGAAAAAATTCACAATGACTGAAAAGATTTGGATATTCCTTAAAAGTACAGCTATAAAAATGCCGCGGCATTGCTGTAAAAATTTTGTTTGCCATATTCTTTTTTCCTTTTTCCAAGTTATAGTATAAGTTCTTAACTAAACAGGTCAGGTCATAGTGATGCTCTCAACGCGGAAGCACTTTTTTCTTGATTACTCGCCCGATATGACGTCCCATTGGCAGAGTTTTTATATTCTCCCAAAAAAAATTCGGTACTTCCTTAATAAATTTGTAACTTTAAGACAATAAAAATTCTGAATTAATATTTTATTTATTATATTAGAGGAATTATTGAAAATATACAGTTTTTATCCATAACGAAATCACTTAGTTACATTAAAATCATAATCCTTGATCGATCTGAACATATTCGAAAAGTATATCGACACCGTATACCGTGTAATATTTAGGGTACCACTTGCATATCATCTCACCGCTAGGTGCCGCAAGTGTCAAATTATTACGAAAAATCGAGTTTGTAGCCTTATTTAGTGTCAGAAAATATATCAATAAAATATTGATCGAAGTACCCACAGACCAAGGCAAATAAAACAAGTAAGGAAGGGCTAAGTTCGGGTGTAACCGAACATTTTATACTCTCGCAATTTATTTATTTAACTTTATTAATAGTATATAATATACAATTTGACCCACATATTCGTCATATATATTGTATAAAGTCCATTGAAAGTTGGAAACCCTAATATTAGGTTAGAAGTACCGAGGTCCTCATGTTCGATATATGGGGCCTTGACAATCTATGATCCGATTTCGGTGATTTTTAGAATGGGGCTGCCACACTATAAACGTAGTATTTGTGCAAATTCTACATCGATATCTTCACTAGTGCTTACTTTATATATTGTAAAGTTAACGATTCAGATCGTCTTAAAAGTTCTGGTATATAGGAAGTAGGCGAGGTTGTGAAGCGATTTGGCCCATTTTCACAACATATCATTGGGATGTAAGGAAACTATTATAAACCAAGTTTCATTGAAATCGGTCGAGTAGTTCCTGAGATATGGTTTTTGACCCATAAGTGGGCGACGCCACGCCCATTTTCCATTTTGTAAAAAAATCTGAGTACAGCTTCTATTTGCCATTTCTTATGTGAAATTTAGTGTTTCTGGCGTTTTTCATTAGTGGGTTAAACCACTTTTAGTAATTTTTAACATAACCTTTGTATGGGAGGTGGGCGTGGTTATTATCCGATTTCTTTCATTTTTGGAACGTATTAAGAAGTGGCTAAAAAAAACGACTGCAGAAAGTTTGGTTTATATAGCTCTATTGGTTTCCGAGATATGTACAAAAAACCTATTTGGTGGCAGGGCCTCGCCCACTTCATCAAAAAAATTACATCCACATATGCCCCTTCATAGTGCGATCCTTCATACCAAATTTTATTTCCATAGCTTTATTTATGGCTTAGTTATGGCACTTTATGTGTTTTCGGTTTTCGCCATTTTGTGGGCGTGGCAGTGGTCCGATTTTGCTCATTTTCGAAAGCAACCTTCCTATGGTGCCAAGAGATAAGTGTGCCAAGTTTCATTAAGATATCTTAATTTTTACTCAAGTTACAGCTTGCACAGACGGACGGACGGACAGACAGACATTCGGATTTGAACTCGACTCTTCACCCTGATCATTTTGGTATATATAACCCTATATCTACTCGTTTAGTTTTGGGTGTTACAAACAACCGTTATGTGAACAAAACTATAATACTCTCTTAGCAACTTTGTTGCGAGAGTATACAAAGAAAATATGCTCTTAATGAGCTCATAAACAGATTGATTGAGCACTGATAATCGTAGTATAATGAAATGGCGAGAAGTCTTATTTCCTACTAACTTCAAACCATAAAAACTTAACTTAACTTAAATTAAACTTCATTTAACGCTAATTAATAGACACTTAAACGAAACGCTTCATGCTGATTAAGGAACTATTTATCTATCGGCAAATCGCCGCATAATCGAACAATTCATTATAAATGCAACACAAATGTCAACTTCCTGCTTCCGTTTGAGCGATTCACTGCACTGCGCTTCGCTTTGTATTTACCGCATTGGTCACGGCAATTTGTAATACACATTGCAAGGCATTTAACTACTCGTATATTATTAGCATATAAGTCACATTTTATTGGCTGTTTAGTGGCGAGGTGTTGGAACATAAACGCTTCACTTGCTGCGCAGTTATACGACTAACGACAGGAAGCGCTAAATTTACGCGCTGAGCTTCATTGCTGGCAATCCTTTGCCGTGGCGACTCCTCAACTTGCAACACTCATTTATTAAATGCCACATTATTGCATTAGACCGATCGACTACTTGTCTATAAATATCTAACATTCTGCATTCTGCATTCTGCCTTTATGCCTTTTTCAACAATCGCGAACGCGCATTGCAACATTGACAGCGTACATGGGCGCTGAGATCTAACTGCTTGTTGTTGGCATTCTATTTTTTGCTATCGCTTGCTGGCAGATTGATGTTGTTGACAGCGTGACATGCCACACACGCGCCAAGTTTGTAGAGTCCACCAGCAGAGAGAGATGGCATGTTTCTTTGTTTGCAACAACTTGTTGCATACACATGTTGCCACTTGCCACATTGCATTGAGTGATCACTTCCGTTGTCGATGCGGCAATTACGCAAATACTTTTATATTACATAACTAATTTATTATCATTATTAGTTAATTATAATGTTGGAGGCATACTTACTTCGTTTAGTACTCAGGTGAGTACACAGAAATTTTGCTCGAAGGATGTTTAATGTGAGAATGAAGGCGGGTTTCAAATAGTCTGTGAAGAGGAAGCGGAGTATAAATATTGTTATTTTTGCTCCCATAATGGCAAAATGTATATCATTATCATAATCGCCAAACAAATTGTATATTTGCGAAGTGTTTGTTGTTTATTATGCTAACTGTGGAGCATTGTTTTTCCTTAGTTTGGTCACAAACTGAGCTAATCTTCCTGTTCTTGTTTTTTCTGGGAATGTATTTATTTTTCTATAGTCCACTTTCTTGACTCCCAGGTATTATATTTGTCTATATTTTCTCTTATTCAGACATGCCTTTCTGATTATTTTTTGTATCGTTGGTCCTGACAGTGCTCTATAACTAGAAGCTAGTATTCAGTGTCGCCAATTGTTGTGCTGTCGTCAATACTTTACAAGCCTGTTTAAGTTCAAAGTTATCTGCTCAACTTCACCTATAAGTCAGTCACATTTCAAAAAAACGAGGATCTTTCTCTTTTGTTTTGTGCTTAATTTGGGCCCAAAAATTTAGTTTGAAAGAGTCAGATTCCAGCATATGAGTCCATTAGGGAGTTGAAACTTTAGAATTTGGTTATAATACTCCGTAGAGAATATATTATAGCCACAAGTTGTCCAAAACGAAGTTTATAAATTTATATTTCTAGATCTTCCACTCTTGAGCATTAGATTCGAAAAATATTCCTGTTATGGGTTTAACAAATCCCTAAAATGATACTGAGAAACGAAGTAATAGAAGAGCATCCGAAGACCCTTTTACCTGTTATCTCAAAAACGAACCATTTCTTCACGTTTTCCATGCGAAGAACATCTAATATATAAAATTCTCGTGTCACGGTGTACGTTATTGAACTCCTCTGAAACCGCTCGACCGATTTTCGTGAATCTTAGCGTGCATATCGGCTAGGGTGGAGAATCGGACAACATCTATTTTTCATCCTCCTAAATGTTAAAGGTGGTTCACCCCTAAATTTTTTTAAAAATTAAAAATTTTCTTAAATCGGGAAGTTATTGGTTGTTGAAGTTCAAACCGAACTGGCTAATTTTAGTCTTGTAATATTCGTGGAAGGCCAGAAAAAGATTAGAAAGTGAGTAAATATGGAAAAATTGCGAGGAAGATATCAATAAGAGAATTTTATTCGAGTTGACAAGAAAAATATAAAAAGAGAAAACAAAAAAATAATATTTTGAAGGTTGTCATTGTTGCTTTGTTAAAATATTTTTGTTATTGTTCAATTGTATATGGTTGTGTCGATAGCCCAAAACAATTTGTAAAAAATAAGGAAAGGTTAAGTTCACGTCCAACCGAACATTTTACACTCTCGCAATTTATTGATGTAATTTTATTAAGATAACACACAATATATGACCTATATATTCGGCATAAAGTCCCATAGAAAATCATAACATATAGTATATAAGGGCTGATGTGATTCCAGAAGCAATTTCACTCATTTTCACCACCAAGGTTAACGGGAATAGGGGTAACTTGGCACCTGTTAGTAGGCAAACAAACGGCACATTCGGCCTTGAAATTACTCCTAAATTGCAAATGAACGAAACACCAGTCGGCAAAATCGCCAAAAATAGCGCTATAACGAGGATTTTCCAAATATTCAAGAAGTCGCTGGAGGTACTGCACAGGACTTTAAAAGATCTTGATTGTCGATAAACGTTTTTGGCGGAGCCAGGATTCTGTTAACATTTAATTTACGCCAGACCCTTCCAATTATTCCTGGATCAACTGTTACTGACGGGCTAATCGCATGCCTAAAGCCATTTAATTTGTGGCGACACATAAAGTATCGCCAATTAACAACTAACATATGAGTGTTTTTGCAACAATATCAAATTGCGATTGTAGAATCAGTTGGAAATGGTAGGGTCGCAGTTGACACCTCGATGGATTAATAGCATTTCAAACAGATTTCTGTCACTTCATTGACTTGAAGGAGAAGTTTTCCTGACATGAAACCTCAATATGATAACCATAAATGACTGATTGAATGACCTATATTGGTGGTAAAAAAAAGATATCGATGATCTTAATGCGACAATTTCGAATTTCGGTCCAGGAGAGTTGACACAGCTACAAACCAGGATGACGTAGTCAATCATCCAAAACTATTTAAAATTACCTGAACCATCAACACTCACTTTGCAATTAAAAGTAGTGTGAGTTGTCATCATGCTGCGTAACATAAATCGACCTCGAGTAATCAATATCGTCGCCGAAGCCAAGATTGGACCAACTTAATTTAATGTATACCTTAGCCACAACAACGTGTGGCCGGGTCTGCTAGTATTACTATATATTGCTATTGTCTCTGTTCCACAAGTTCAACACATTAGCTTAACGGCAGCTATTCAAGGAAGTATAGTACTTCAGCAGAAGTCCTTTCTATACCTTCTAGTTCATCACGAATGCCATTAGCTCATTCGAAGCCCAGCAGCTTCTTTCAAGTTCACTTCTCATATGTTTCTCGCTATCTGTTATTTCTATAAAATTTGATTGAGAGACTTTTCTGCTAATTCTTATATTGTAGAAATGTCTTTATGACGCTACTTATCTAAACACCACCTAATTTTTGCCAAGATTCCTTGAACTACTTCTGAGTACAACAAAACTTCATTAATACAACTACGAAGCCAACAGTAAGTTATACCGAGGTGTTCACCATATCTGATCGAACAAGTTCTATTTGCTGTTATCAACGCGTCTATAATCAACACATACAACTTTATGAACGGAATGCGACAGAACGAAAAGCTAAATAAATATTTGCACAGTTTTGCGTGGATTTCGAGAATTTGTTGAAGTCACAACAAAAGTAAACAACTCGGTGATCACGAGCATAGATTTGTGGCTGCTTTGTCACGCACCAACAAGCCAAATTGCATACATATAGATATATATATATATATATGCATGTATATAGCGATGATACCGGTATTGTGTGCTCCTAATTAGTATGCAACAAACGGTGGGCGCTTCTGCCACAAATGTGGCTACTTTATGTGTTGTTAATTTTTTAACTTAGCTGAATGGGTTGTTATTGCTGTTTTATTATTTTTTTTTTTGTAATCTGAAGCCATCGACACAGCGTTGGTAGGCAGGAATGTTGGGCCTGTTGAGCTGTCAACACGCGCGGAGCTGAGCTGAGCTCGGATTGCCGCTGCCGTTGCTTTGCTTTGACTGGGCGAAAACTATTGCTGTTGCTGTTGTGGGCATGTCCAGCCAGCCAGTCGCGTTCCCAAATCCCAGCTACAATTACAAAAACAACTACAAATCAACATATTTACAAAGGCTATCTAGACTTTGGCTTGTTACTGTCACGCATGCGCCTTTGGCATTTCGACTTTTGCGCCTTTTATTGTTGTTGCTGTTACTGTTGTTGTTTCAATTGCGTTGTCATTTGCCTGCCAGTCCATCCGTTTGTCTTTATTCTTGTTATTGTTCTCCTTCATTGTTGTCGTACTGACTTGACCTACTTTGTTAACGCCATTTATATTATTGGATTGTCGCCTTTAAAATAACAATTGTTGTTGTTGTTGTCAGCTTTATAGTTTTTATTGTTGTTCGCACTCTTGTTGTGGTTAATTTCACCAGCGTTGTTGTTGTTTTTGGTAACATTTTTTGTATTGTTGAACGAATTTGTTGCTTTGGGTTGTTGTTGCTGCCACCGTTGTCGTGTGTTACGCAGCAATTTTTTTTTGTTGCTTGTGGTTGTTGTGGCAAAAACAACGCAAATCCCTCAACATGCTGACGGTTTTACTAAAAAAGGCTCGCGGAATTACATTTAAACCCTTTTAAATATGCGTTCGTTGCTTACACAACGATTTGTTTACTTCGCTGTTCGCTGACAAATTAAAATGTAAATAAATAAAATGCCTTTTAGGGTCTTGACAATGGCGTTTACGTAGTACAAGTGGCTTAAATGCTTTGAGTTTTTTTTCGGCGATTTGCGTTAATCCCAGTTTTGGAGATTTTCTTTCGGGATTTTAGCCAAAAATTGTTGTTGTTGTTATTTTTTTATTATTGTGGGGTTAATTTTCCTTGCGCTCTTTTTCTGGCTTACATTACATTTCTGCTTTTATTTTTTTTTGCTTTACCCATATTTTTTGCCATTGCTGCTATGTTGATTGATTTATTGCCGCATTGTCTTGCGCCTCGCATTTCAAGTGTAACAGGAATGGTTTTAAACGCGGCTCAGCGCCTGGCACTCGCCAACGGCAGCGCTGTGATTTATGTTGGTGATGACAATAATTTCGATTAACACAAAAAATATCGGTCTATTTATATAAATTTATCGAAATTGATTTAGATAAAATATTTTCAGAATAGAGTTGCCACGTACAAAAAATTAAAATTAACAAGGAAGGAAAGGCTAACTTCGGGTGCAACCGAACATTTTATAATCTCGCAATTTATTTAGAGATTTACCTATATTTTCGGTGCAAAATTAACCTTAGGCACTGAGTTCTTCATGTTTGATATCAGGGGCCTTGAAAAGTCATGGTTCGATTTTGACAATTTTTCCACAAGTGATGTCACAGCTCAAATACAGTATTTGTTGGTTTTAAAGTTTTATTTCGCTATTTTTATCGGTTCCTTATGTATACATTATAAAGTGAACGAATCAGAAGGATTCAAAATTGAGTTATATGGGAAGTAGGCGTAGTTATGAACCGATTTCGACCATATTCCACCAGTGTCATCACGGAAAATATTACAAACCAAGTTTCATTGAAATCGGTCGAGTAGTTTTTGAGATATGGTTTTTGACCCATAAGTGGGCGACGCCACGCCCATTTTCCATTTTGTAAAAAAATCTCAGTGCAGCTTCCTTCTGCCATTTCTTATGTAAAATTTGGTGTTTCTGATGTTTCTCGTTAGTGAGTTAACGCACTTTTAGTCATTTTCAACCTAACCTTTGTATGGGAGGTGGGCGTGGTTATTATCCAATTTCTTTCATTTTTTGACTGTATTAAGAAGTGACTAAAAGAAACGACTGCAGAAAGTTTGGTTTATATAGCCTTATTGGTTTACAAGATACATACAAAAAACCTATTTGGGGGCGGGGTCACGCCCACTTTTCCAAAAAAATTACATTCAAATGTGCCCCTCTCTAATGCGATCCTATGTTCCAAATTTTCATAACTTTATTTATGGCTTAGTTATAGCTCTTTATGTGTTTTTGGTTATCGCCATTTTGTGGGCGTGGCAATGGTTCGATTCCGCTCATCTTCGAAAAATAAATCTGATCTTATTAGGAAAATATGTTTAATATAACACTTTGAATGAACCATTACCACAAATATTTCAAAAGTTTTCAATTTAGAAACATCTTCGAATAGAGCTGCCACCTGCGAAAAAATTTAAAATTGAAATATTCAGGAAAATTGTGTTAAATGAGAGTTCTTAAATAAAGCACTTCAAAAAGTACTTTGGTAGTTTTTAATTTAGACATAATTTAGTAATAGGGTTGCCAACTATAAAAAAGTGATACTGAATAAAATATTATGAAATGTTTGTCAAACGTGGAGAAACTACCTGAAACTGTTAGGGACTTTACGTAAATTTGTTTTATTAAATATATTTTAAATAGAGTTGCCATCTACAAAGAAATTAAAAATTTAATAAATCTAGAAAAAAAATATTAAATGAAAGACCTCGATTAAGCTCTTTACAAAGAGTAATTTGGAAGTCTTTAAATTTAAAATATCCACTTGCATTAGCAGAAAAGGATTCAAGGATAAAAAACTATGAAGACTAAATGAAAATATCGATCAAAATCACCCACTTCTCTAACCATCGCCATGTAATCGATATACCTTAAATGCGGCAAAAAAACACAACAAAAATTTGCATCGCTAATTGCTTTATTGCCTTCAATGGCTGTGTTTGCAGCATTTATTTTATTTATGTTCTCTTTGAACTTCTTTAACCTTAACTCCGGCTTCTACTGTTGACATGAACCTGTTTTTGCGGGCGTAAAGTCGCTGTTTATTTGGTCGCGGTTGCATTACATTGACGTTAATGCGCGCAAAGTATGCTTAAATGGGCAGCGAACAAATACATATACAAATCTTGAGCTTCGGGAAGGAGTTGTAGTGCTGAAATTCTTTGAAAATACCGTTATTTGCTAACAATAACTCGCAGGAATTCGAAAATGCTTAACGATTTTTGAAAAATATATTGAAAAAGGAGAATGAATAGCAATTTGTTTGAGTTGTGATATCGCTTACATTGAAACATTTTTGAATTTCTCTCTCTCAGAGCCCAAAACAGGTGGTATGGAAGAAAGCTGGTATACTTATTTTTGAACATATAGGCGACTTATAGATGGATAGTAAATTAATATTTTTCATAAATATTTACAATGATAAGAATTAATGATGAGGCAGAAAAAAAGAGGGAGGGAAGAATAAACATAGAGTGACGAACAGTGGCGAATCCAGAAAATTTTTTGGGCGGGGTTTTACGAAAAATTTTATTACTCAACGTATTTTTAATATAGCAGTTCCCTCGCGAAAATTCAGTTATTATAGGACACGTGTTGTTGTTTTTTGTATTTTTCCCAAAGCACGAATTTGATGCTAAAAAAGCTCGAGAAATATTTTCTTTTTATGAAAGGGTGATCAACTGTTCAGAACAAAACTTTCTTGCGGAGGTGAAAATGTGAAAACAGCGAACTTCAGGCAAGCATTTTCGTAATGCTCTCGAAGCTTTAGAGCAGTGAACAGAACGTCTTTTGGGAATGTTTTCAAGATTTTATTGCCTGTTTCAATAGCATCACCGGAAAGAAGTTTTTCAAGTTTAAAGAGAATTGAAACCTATTTACGAAATACGACAGGTCAAGATAGGCGTAATGGTCTAGCATCAATGAATATTTATAGGAATACTAGCAGACCCGGCCACACGTTTTTGTGGCTAAGGTATACATTAAATTAGTAAATCTTTCAATGCAGAGAAAAAAATGCTTACGCATAAAGGCGAAAACGTTATAGCCGATGCATTTTAAAATGATTGATAGACATTATTATAGATCTGTGTTAAGCGTAAATCACCATAATTTGTATAACTTTGATTTTTTTAATCGTATATTGGAGAAAGTAACAAATGACCAAATTTCGTAGTTGGCTTTATCTTGGCTTTGGTGACTTTGCAAGTGAGTGGGGATAGTCCAGCAATTTAAAATAGTCTGTGGGATAATTGAATACGTCATCCTGGTTTGTAGCTGTGTCAACTCTCTTGGACCGAAATTCTAAATTGCCGCATTAAGATCAAAGAGATCTCAACTGCGTCGCTACCATTTTCAACTATTTCTACAATCGCAGTATGATATTGTTGGAAAAACACTCGTATGTTATTTGTTAATTGGCGATTCTTTATGTGTCGCCACAAATGAGATGATTTTAGGAATCAACAACAGTTGATCCAGGAATACTGGCGAAAATAACCTGCCAACAGAATCATGGCTTCACCAAAAAATATTTTCGTTGTCACGTAAATCTTTTAAAGTCCTGTGCAGTACCTCCAGCGACTTGAATATCTGGAAAATCTTCTTTATATATTGATCTGTCAGTTGATGAAATACTAGAAGAATTCTTTCAAAAACCAAGGAAAATATAACATGGAATGTGAGATCCCGTGTAATCCGTAATTAATCACTGAGCTTTAGCGATACTGCTTGAGAAAGTTCGAATTATATGAATAACAACAAAAATCTTGTTACTTATTATAGTTGCTTATAATTTGATGTGATTTTTTTGATCAATAACCTCATTCCAAACCCATATCAACAAACATATATTTTTCTCTGAGCTTAGGGGGTGTTTTAACACCAAAAACCCCCCGAGGATCCCCCACTGGTGACGAATCAAACCCTCCACTACTAATTCGTTCGTTTTAATAGATGCATTATTCACCAGACTTTGAGCGAGTGGCGAATCGAACCTACAACTAGTATAAATCTTATAAACTGGTATAATGAAATTAACACATTGAGTGCCAAGGGGTTTTGACGAAAACCTTCCCCGGGTGCCAAGCACATTTTTTGCTATAAACTGGTGTAAAAGTAGAAAATATTCAGTTCTGCGCCAATCCCGGATGATTTTGTGGTTTATTTTGGATTTTATAACGGTTTTTGTTTGTCGCACGTTTCCTTACGACATGGCACTGCACGACGGAATTGCAATCGTAAAAATCGATGTCGTACGAA
Source organism: Zeugodacus tau (assembly GCA_031772095.1). Lineage (NCBI taxonomy): Eukaryota > Metazoa > Arthropoda > Insecta > Diptera > Tephritidae > Zeugodacus > Zeugodacus tau. The sequence goes on along the minus strand of CM062650.1, from coordinate 67,573,713 downwards.
AATGTGCGACGCGATTTTTTTGCTATTTCTTATTTTTTTTTCTTTTTACGCATTTTCCGTTACATTTATTTAAATTTTTTATTATATCTGTTTTTATTTTTCTTTATTTTCTTTTATTTTTGTAGATTTGAATTAGAAAAATGGCGAAGCGAAACCTTAGAGGTCGTGAAATACGTGAAGCGTTGGAAGGAAGTGATGATGATAGTGATTTTTCTTGCGATGACTTGATTGATGAGAACTGGCTACCAGATGATTTGGACACTGACTCTGATAATAACAATGATACTAATAACAGTGATAACATTTATAACAGCGATACTGAAGACGACTGGGACATGGATGAGGACGAACCAACAGCATTGTCAAACGTAGTCGATTCTTCCGAAACAATCAATTGGACTGAATTTAGTTCTCGTCAGAAAACTTTTACATTCACTGGGCGATCAGGCTTGCAACAGTCTATTCCCTCAGATATTTCCTGTTTGGATGCATTTTTCCTATTTGTTGACAACGACGTTATTGAATTAATTGTATCAGAAACAAATAAGTATGCGGATGAATATGTAAATAAAAGTGCCGTTACCAGATTTTCTCGAAAAAAAAATTGGATATCAACAACAGATTTTGAAATGAAGAAGTTTCTTGGCCTTATGTTGTGGATGGGTTTGGTGAAGGTCGGGTGTTTAAAAGACTATTGGTCCAAAGAAGAGCTCTACAACTTTTCAATTCCGGGGAAAGTAATGTCACGCAATCGCTTTCAGCTATTGCTTAGTTTCATGCACTTCTCAGACAATAACTCAATTATACCAGGTGATAGGCTTGGTAAAATAAAACCACTATTGGACATGCTACAAATGAGATACCAAAGAATTTACGTACCAGGTGAAAACATAGTAATTGATGAGACCCTTATTCCATGGCGAGGCAGACTATTATTCCGTCAATATATACCAAATAAAGCTCATCCTTATGGTATAAAGCTTTTTAAGCTCTGCTCTACCGAAGGATTCACCTGGTCAGTGAAAATATACTCCGGAAAGTCATCAAGTGGATTGAGAGAAGTCGGTTTGGCTAAAACTGTTTGCGAGGATCTGATCATTGATTTGAAAGGTCAGGGTCGAACTTTATATGTAGACAACTTTTACACAAGCTATGAATTGGCTCGTTCAATGCTTGATCAAAAAACACATGTGGTCGGTACACTCCGTGCCAACAAGAAACATTTCCCAAAAGAAGTTATGGTTGCTCCTATAAAGAAAGGCGAAGTAGTGGCAAGAGAAGATCCCTATGGTATAGTTGTTCTAAAGTGGAAAGATAAACGCGACGTCAGAATGCTATCCACGAAACATGCCCCGATAATGGTATCCATAACAGATGGAGCACGTAATCCTGCAGAGCCTTCAACTAGTCAAGGAGCGAGACGTAAAAGACGAGCAACAGAAAAGCCACTGGCTGTGGTAGAATATAATAAGGGGAAATCAGGGATTGATCTTTCCGACCAAATGGCTTCATACGCAAATACCCTTCGCAAAGGATTAAAATGGTATCGAAAGCTGGGGATTGAACTTTTACTTGGACTTTCCGTGGTAAATGCCTATACTGTGTATAAAGCAGCTACGAATAAAAACATTAATATACGAACATTCCGTGAACGCGTTGCTAAGGGCCTACTAGATCTCACATCCCCGCAGCCTGTATCGCAATCAAAACATATTATCACAAAAAGAGTAGATGAAAATAATAGAACCATCCGACGTGCTTGTGTTTTATGCTACGCTGAAGCAAAAAGAAAATTTAGTCGAAAGGAAGCAAGAAAGAATATCAAAAGGACAACTACGTACTGTCCGCAATGCCCCAACACTCCCCAATTGTGCATTGATTGCTTTCCAAAATATACACATCTAAAAAATTTATGTAAAAAATCAATGTAATTGAAGTTATCATATCCTAATTTTGATTTTCAATATCTTTTTTATACGTTTTTTTCCGAAATATCGAATGAATTCCAATAAATTTTAAAAATTAAAAAGAACCTCCGAGATTTTATCATAAAAACCGCAAAAATGAAGATATCTCTATGAAACTTGGACCAAAATTTAGGGCAAACATTAGGCTACTAGAAATACATTTAAAAAACCCTGTAGCGTCAACCAAAAACACATGACAATACCTAAGGCCAGACAATGCCTGTCGCACGAAAACGTGTAGCCATGGCACTCAATGTGTTAATGGAATATAGTTGAAGTAGCATTGAACATTTTTAAAGCGTTGATATACAAGGGTAAGTAGGCTATTAATATCTAGAAGAAAATTCTTAAGAGTAGCTATAAATTTGGCTGTTCTCGTTTGAAAAATATCCTGAAAATCCAAGTAGTGATCACTACGGCTTACTATGCGGTTTGGCTAGAAAACTTAAAAGGAATTAGGAAGCTGTCAGTAATTTTAAGATTATGTCAAATTGCATCATTCGTAAACCAAATAATTTGTACTCTCTTTAGCTAATCTTTTGGCAAAGAGGAAACTTTCAACAATAAATCATTGCAACAAGCTGTGTAATTAGTCTCATTGAAAGTTTGGCTTACTTCTCGAAACTGAAACTAACTGAAAAACGTGTAGGAAGCAGCATGTAATCTCTAGCCATTTCTCAACGCATAAAGTTCATGGCTTGACAGATGAAAGATTTATTGCTTAGTTAATGTACGGTGCTTTCTGTACTTCTAATCTAAATATTAATTAGACTAATTAACCCACGATTAAAATTGCAGACACTTTGCATACACAGCGAATGGAAGAAGCTGCCTAACTATTCTATTCCGCATTGCGACCATGTTGCCACACTGTTGCGCGGCGGCCAACGCTTTTGGCGGCGACGTTGCAATTACCAGCGAAGCAATGAGTGGCCATAAACGACAGCTGGCATGAGGTGCTGTTGGCGTTTTGTTGATGCAACAAACGTATTAATGCGTGCCACAAATATTTGCAGCACCACGCTTGGTGTGGCAACCCATTGTGGCATGCCACAAATACAATGCGACGCATTTAAATGCGCGCAATGCGACAGAACCAGATCGCGAGTTGCAGCCGGGTTAGATGAGAGGCGCGTTGGCGATCAGCTCATAAATTAATGGTTGCCATGCATTCCGCAGATAATGTGGCAAGTTTATTCATAATTTGCCTATACGCCGCAGTTCCTCATTTTGTATAATTTATGTGATCTTTAAGTTGCGCAAGAAGCAGTGTGGCAAGTCCGATTTTAATGCAGCTACTGATTGGTTGCAATCACAGCTGGGTTGACTTGCCGTTGGCCAACGGTCACACCTGCAGCAAATTTTGAAATTAGTGATTTATTCTAATGACCGAAGATTTCATTGCATACAATTGATTATAGAATCGAATTGGAAATATTGCGAAGTAATGATAGCAGAGTTTTGATTTAATTGGACAGCGCTTTGCCGAGCTCTATAAATAACGTTATGTTAAGCTTCCGAGGTGAAGACTCCTTTTGGCTTTAGAAAAATTGACATCGACATTGCGTTGCGTCACACTCGTAATATACAGAGTGACACCATATGTTGTGTGGTTTATAACAAAAAATACAATTAGTAGCCTTGCCGTCTGACATTTTCAAATAAAAAATTTTGTTTGTATAAAAAAGTATATAAGGTGAATAGTAGTCTAGTGAAGTTTAAGATGAAATTTAAAATATTTTTGAGAAGTGTTGCCACCTGTTTGCAAATTTTCAATTAAAACAAATTACTAAAATAAAATAATGATTATAGCTAGCGGGTGTTTAACCAACTAAATAGGTTAAAGATGTCAGTTGAAACTATTTTTTAGATGGGTTGCCACTTGTTTAAAATAAAATTAATTAAATTAAATTAATAAAATGATTAAAATATTTAAATTAAGTTATGGATATACAACGGAAAACGTTTAGACGACAATTGAAAATAGTTTTCTGTAGTGTTGCCATCTGTTTAATTTTTTTTATTATATTTTACTAATTAAATATACTAATTTTATGATTTCAATTGCTGAAATAAATTACGTAATATAGATTGTGTGTGGTTGTAAATATTTCAGTAGTGTTGCCACCTGTTTGCAAAATTCCAATTAATAAAATAAATGAAATATTTCGCACCTAATTTATTTTTCGTGACTGATCTGCCCCTTCCAACGAAGTGAAGGTCTCCCTTTTCCTTGGCTTCCACCAGCGGGTACTGTATCGAACACTCTCAGAGCTGGAACACTTTCGCCCATTCGAACAACATGACCTAACCAGCGTAGCCGCTGTCTCTTTATTCGCTGAACTATGTCCACGTCGTTGAATAACACATACAGCTCATCATTCCATCATCTGCGGTATTCGCCGTTGCCAATGTAAATAGGACCATAAGAGTGGTTGCCACCAGTTTGAAAAAATCTTTCAACTAAAGAAAATACTGCAATTTAGGCAAGTATATTATAACAAGATATGTATGTGGGTAATTTAAAATATTTTCCGAGAATGGTTGCCATCTGTTTAAAATTTTTTATTCTATAAAAATTATTAATAGTAAAAAAGATTAACGGAAAGGAACGAATTGGGGGTCAAACTTAACAGTTTAGGGTTGTAGTCGGAAATAGTTTGCAGAAGGGTTGCCACTGAATCAAAAATTCTAATTTTATAATTTGTTTAAGAAAACTGGATCATTGGTATAAGGTATAATTTTTGTAACAAAAAATTTAGATATTCATTTCTATTAAGAAAAGATATCAAAAATTGGGAGGGATTTTAAATTTTTTTGCACTACAAGATCTTTCGAATATATAATATCAGTAAATGTGAAGTTAAAACATAACTTGCAATATTTGGTTTTTGCTTCTAGATAGAAGACTTGTCTTCCAGAAACCGAACTCTTTAATACACCACAATCGAGCTTTGGACCAACCCAACGGCAGTCCGTCAAAGCACACTTGCTATTTGTGTTGTAGTTATGTAAATATATTGGCACATGCGTTATTTAGTGGCATCCATTAAACAAATCTCAAGACAAGAGCAAAACGCAAGAATGTCTTGAGTCGTTAAGGTTCACAAACTCAACGAGCCATTTACCGAGCGCAGCAAGTCAAACATTGACATACACTCCGAAGCCATTAAATGCGAAATGGGCAGCCGGTTAGACGACGCGTCGCTCCTTGGTCTGTTTGAACCGTCAAAGCCTTTTGGACTCTCTACTTTGACCACCATTTACGTGCAACTGTGCGCTGCGCACAAAACTGTCAAGTCAAAGTCAATAAAATCAAATTGTCAGCATCAACATATAGCAGCATTACTATATGACCAGGCACAAGTCGGCTAATACGGCAGCGCTGCGAATAGCTTCGGTGGCGAAGTGCTTGCAAAGCCAAATAGAATGACACTAAATGAGCTGCCATGGGAATTTCGATGCTCTTACTAGTCGCTGGCGTTCTGCGAACGGAGTGAGTAGTGAGTAGCTGCAGCTGTAAACAGTAAACAGATTAAGGAAATGCAGTTAAAGGCAGTTGGAAGAGGGGAGCGGGAAGAGGAGGAATAGGCGAGTAAATGTTGAAGAAGTGAAAGATCAGTCAACTGATTACCGTGGCAATGTCAAATGAGTGAGGCACAAAAAGCTGCGAAGACGCTGAAGAGCGTCCAATTCCAGGTTGGACTTGCCACATGCGGCGTGCAACTTGGCGGTGTTAATTGTGTGGCAAGTTGCGTTGCGACGCGCTGCAGCAAACTGTGGTCTGCTCGTTTTCTGCTATAAAAGATGCGGCCGGCGCGCACCAGTTGCGGCAGTTACAACATAATTCCATATTTTCCGATCGTTACTCGCCAGGCCGCCTTGGTGCTTTGCCGCTTTTGTTTACTCACCTGCTTATATGCCGATATATTGAAATCGGCGACTGACGAATCCTTTTGGGCATTTGCTTTGCAAGCCAGCGCTTGGCAGCCGACTGTTGGCAGCTCTGAAGTCCAGCGGGTAAGCGGCGCGCTGCCACTGGTGGCAACACCGGTTGTCATCTTTCGCCTTTTGCACAACTCAATGCCAATCGCAGAGAAATAATAATTAATTTGTATGCTGCTTCTTGTCACAATGGCTGCTGGCTGTCGGCTGCCACCACCGCTTTTGGCCAATGACACTGAAAACCATAAGCGTTCGCGCACAACTGCGCGCCGCCAATGCGCAGCGGCGGCAATTAATATGATGCTTATCGAATCCTTCATTACAAATTGTTGTGGCCATTTTGAGTGGATAAATTCGATATCGACTGAACCGAATTTGTGTCGTCGACTTCTTCTTCGGCGCATCCGTTTGTTTGTTGGAGCTCTTTCTTTCCTTTTATTGTTTTGGCAGTGAAAATAATTTCTTGTGCTGTTGTTTTTGTTGTTACTAATAACTTTAAACTTTTGCAAATTTTGCAGTTAATTTCCATAATCCATTTCATATTTTCAGCGCTCATCTGCCTTTTGCACTCTCGTCGCGCTGAAAATGCTTGCCAACGGCGTTGATTTGCATAAAAATTCATTTTGTGTTTATTATAATTTCTCAAAGAAAACTTTTGCACGCCTTTGGCTATTCCGCTTAATTACATTTTAACAAAACTAAATTAGCGACTAATTAAAAGTGGCTGCAATTATTTGTTTGTGGTTGTTGAAAGGTCTGAGGTCCGTCTGTGCTATTAGCATTTGGAAAGCCGTTACATCACCCTGGAAAGCTTTTAATATACTTATATTAATATTTAAAAATAATTATAAAAATTTAATTTCGTTAGTTTGCTGTTGTTGTTGTAATACATTCACATCATTATAATAAAAATAAAAATTTAGTTTTCCTTTGGTTAAAAATACAATTTTAACAATAATAATTATTAATTTTAAAAAATAATTGTAAGCTCTAATATGAATTACTCGGAGATTTATATATATTTAGTTGTCAGGCGTTGTTTAAAATTTCTACTAGAAAGTGTTACGTATATGTATATATATATATTTCTTGTAAGCAGATTATTTTTAACATCATTCAACTCCAAGAAAAATGTTATTTAGTCGTAAGGTCTTCTCAAATACCTTCCTATTTTGTGAAAACAAAAATATATCTTTTAAGTGGCAACTCTTCCCAAATTCCAATAACAAAGACATACGATTTTTTTTTAGAAATGGCAAATGTAATGCCCAATTTGTTCAAATAATGCTTTCTTAAGTAAAAAATTATATAAACCAGGAGAATAAGAGAACAAGCTTTTGATTGATATGATCAAAATATAAAACTTTAGGTTAGGTTAGGTTTGTAGGCATATCTCTGCAAAAAACAGAAGATCTCACTTAGACAACCTGGCGCTGGCCTTAAGACGGCTAATATCGATTCTAGCCAATTCGCTAGGATCGCCGAAAAAGGGCCTTCCGAGATGTTTCAACCTCAATCTGGCAAAAGCTGGACAATGAAGAAGGAAATGCTTAGATGATTCCACCTCGCCTTCCTCCATACAGCTTTGGCAACATGCAGCTGCCACGATCCCAAGTCTCACCGCATGGGTAACCATAGGACAATGTCCAGTAAGTACACCAATGATCGCGCTGAGATGGACCTTGCACAGAGAAAGCAGTTGAAAGGACCGCTTACGCTCCACAGAGGGCCAAAAGGACCTCGCCACTGCGCAAGTACTGGTAGTTGACCAGCGTTTGACGAGCTCATGCGTAGTCTGCATGTCCAGCGTTCTTGCCCAGGTGGACCATAGACTACCAACACGCTCCCATTCCGACGTCAATGTAGCTAGGGTACGCTCCCTTGCAAGATTGTCCGCTATACAGTTACCAACGATCCCGCGGTGACCGGGTACCCACACCAGTCGGATAGCAAAATAGCTGGTGTTGATAGAGAGCTTTCTGCAGAAAAAAACTTTAGGGTATGACGAGAGTAAAGATATTCTGACAGTAACCACTATATCTCTCTCTCTAACTCTTGTTCTTTCTGTCTGTATCTCACTCTTTCTCTCTATCTCTTCTTCTTTCGGGTTGTCTGTCTCTATTTCTCTCTCTCATTGGAAAAAGTTGTAAAATCTGATGATCGGAAACTAGAGCTGAATTACTGAAATACAAATTTTGGGAAAGTGAGAGTTCGGTGAATCTCAAAGGGGTGATGACAATTTTGCTTTGAATATACTATTTTAGGCTTAAGAGGAGAATTTAATGTAGTCCCAATGTGATTGTTTAAGAAAGGTACTCGCGGAGAGTGAAGGCTTTAAATCTTCACATGATCGATCGATATTTTTCCTAGTCTATCGATTGTTTTAGTATTGCCGATGGGGTCAACAATCAGGGAGAAGATAGGACCATCTAGGTTGAATACATTTTAGCACTTAAATTTTTAAATGTGGTCTCTTAAAAAGGAAGAAAGAAATATCTTTCGGGCTGCTTTGATACTTTCAGGATTCCACATTAAACTCAGCTATTTGAGAACGTTATCTGTCAGATTTAGAGTGTTCGACGTTTTCCAAAAGTTGTCACCTCTAAGGAAAATATATCAATCAATTCCACTCCACATAAATTAGCGCTCCGGATGAATAAACATCAATTCTAATTATATTAATTCGATTAATAAGACGTTCAGGCGTCTTAAGCATACAAACATTTGATTTACAACCGCCACTGCAGGTGTATGTGTGATTGTGAGTAAGTGTGCGTGTGTTGCCGCCAACATAGCCGCCGGAGCCGACGCTTCAACAGGCCAATTTAGATGCCATCAATGATGAATTAGCTACCGGTGCAGACGCAATAAGCAGGTTTGCAACAACTAACAAGAACAACAAATACAACAGCATCAACATTGACAAGAACATTGTCAACAACAACAATAGTCTGCATCAACAACTAGCAATAAAAACAACATGGTAAGCCACAACAACAGCAACGGCAACAACTGAGTTTACAGCAACAACAACAACGTAGCGTCGCAGTGATGCACGCAAATTAATTTCAATTTGTAAAGCTTGATTGCACGCGCCAAATTGAAGATGCCACAAACGTACAGTAGCAACAACAACAAATGACGCGTGTTATTGCGCATGCGTTTGACTTGAGCAGAAGTTGCTGCATTTGTATGGCTGTATGTGTGTGTTTGTTGTTGTTGCGCATGTGCGTCTGCGCAAAGTTCACTTGTCCGCGTGATTGACTTTAAATAGCAAACAAACAGACAAATGAACAAATGGCACTTTGAGACAATCAGTTCAACACTCCAACACTCCGTCTGTCTGTCCGCCAGTCCATCCGTCAATGGCTTTGGCGCGCAAATAACGAATAACTTTGCTGCCAGCAATTATAGCATTTTTAGTGTAAATGATAATGGTAACTATTAAATAACCGCTATAGAGCATTGACATTCACAGCAGCGACTGTCAGCAATAATAGCAATAACAACAACACCAACAACATTACTCATGCTTGGCAATTTAAGTGCAAAAGAATGCGCGCGCGCGCGCTCACAACCGAAACTATTTCACCGCTATCATTCTGTTGTTGCTGTCTGTCAACAACAACAACAACAATAATTTCATATCTTTCAACAAATAATTGTCTATATATTGACAGCAGCTGCCGTTGCCGCCTTCGGCCAAGCTTTTGTGAGCTCATTTAGTGGTGCACATTAAGAAGCGTAAGAACTTATATTTAACTTAATGGCGCTTTGTTGTTGTTGTTGTTGCTTGTGTTTGCAGCTCGCTTTGCATGACATCATAAATCATGCTGTTCATAGATATTTACCACTGAAATGTGTATAATTGGCGTACAAAAGAAAACATTAAGCTTAACAAACAATGAACTTTCAAGAATTATCAAAAAATATGAAAACCAACAACAACAACAAATATATGCAAGTATATACACAGATATATATGTATACTTCATAGTAAGCGCGTGAGCGCACATATAAATAATAAGCTAGTCTGATATAACTGCAAAAATTACACAAGCGCTGCGCCGGCGCACCTGTTATTAAGTGCCATAAAAAGTAACATTTAAAATGCCACACGCACGCACACACACATACATGCTTATATATGAACTAAAGCATTGCTGTTATTTCATAATATATGTAATATTGTATATTAAGTAATGAGTATATGTGTGGCAGCCAGCAATTAATGTGGCAATAAGAATACTTTGCAGTTCAAATAAATAACATAAATAGCTATGTATATGAATATATGGGTGTATATGTGTGTGTGTATCCATCCACCATAATTCACAGAATCTTCTTTTGACTTAATTACACTTCACTACTTAAGTATAAATATAATTACACGCAGTTGTGGAGGCATGCAACACACGCTGACTACAGCTACATATGCATGTATATACACATATGTTTATAAACATTTCAAGCAGAAATTAAAAATTGTACAATGAAATGTACTAAGCACATACTTATGTATATATAAATTATGAAATATACACACATATTATATATATAAATATGTAAGTGCATAAATATAAAGGGTGTGTTTTTAGAAAATAAATTTAATTTAATTTAATTTATTTTATTTTATTTAATTTAATTTGATTTATTCTATTTTATTTTATTTTAATTTAATCTAATTTAATTTAATTTAATTTAATGTAATTTAATCTAATTTAATTTAATTTAATTTAATTTAATTTAATTTAATTTAATTTAATTTCATTTCATTTCATTTCATTTCATTTAATTTAATCTAATTTAATTTAATTTAATTCAATCTAATTTAATTTAATTTAATCTAATTTAATTTAATTTAATTTAATTTAATTTAATTTAATTTAATTTAATTTAATTTAATGTAATTTAATTTAATTTAATTTAATTTAATTTAATTTAATTTAATTTAATTTAATTTAATTTAATTTTATTTAATTTAATTTAATTTAATTTAATTTAATTTAATTTAATTTAAGTTTAATTTAATTTAATTTAATGTAATGTAATGTAATTTAATTTAATTTAATTTAATGTAATGTAATTTAATTTAATTTAATTTAATTTAATTTAATTTAATTTAATTTAATTTAATTTAATTTAATTTAATTTAATTTAGTTTAGGGCTGCGATATGAAATGTCAAACCAAACTGAGTATAATTCAAGTTATAGCTGTCAAGAAAGATTAACTACGAAAAAAATATTGCATTATTGAAAACCACACATCCAAAAAAACACCCATTATACTTACATACAGATATCAACAAATATATCCGTAAATATATGTATAAACATAAATATATTTCATAAATTTCAAAGCGCGACTATCTTCCAGTCTAGTCTTGTACTTAACTCATATTTTATGACTGCCACACTTGTTGCGCCGAACGCTTGCCGTGTGTTCCAGCGTTACGCGCATGCGCATTGACTACTCATACGTCTACATACATACATATGTGTACATGAGTACCTGTATATACGAGTATGTGCGCAGCAAAATTAACCGCTTCTTCGCTGTTGACATGACGTTCCTTGTTTATTGCACGCGCTTCTGCCGGTAGTTCACATCTTTGAATTTTATTTTTTTGTTTTTCTTTGCTTTACAGTGATAAATTTTCCCAAAAAGTAACGATGCGTTTAAATTCTAAGCGATTTTACTTCCGTATTCGATAGCCGCACTTAGATTAATTAAGTTAATGGCAAGCATTTTAAAATAATTTTCAAATAGTTTTGGTACTTAAATAACACCCAGTGGTTAATAAAAATACCTCTTTGTTGATTCTTTGTTTGATGTTACCGTTATTAAATTCATAAGTTCACTGGTTCATTAACATTTTTGGATGTGCTATGAAGAAAATGAATCATATTGGCTTTGGAGGTGTTGGGTGGTTAGTTGTAATAAATTTCAGAGAGTCAATGCCCTCAGACCTCATAGTGTCCTTACGCTTTTACTAATCATAGGTGTACTTATGTTGAAAGATCGCACTACTTTTTGCGTAGAATCCAAATAAAGTTTACGTGTGTTTGATATTTGAATAGTCATATACTCACTATTGGACGGTTGGACCTCAGCTGAACTGAGCAAACGCTGGACAGTCAGTAGAACGTAAGCTGTCGCAAGATCCTTCGTACCCATGGTAAATCGCAAGAGGTCTATGGAACTCTTCGTCCTCAGTAAAGTTCATATTTTCAAACTGGTCACTTTCCCATTACAATATATATCGTCAGACCGCAGAGCTTCTTGGAGGAGGACGAAAGAAATTATCCTAACATTTCCTTTTGAAATGCCCAGGCCATTGCGAGATATAAGCAAATATTTCTTGGATCTCACTTTTCAAAACACCTTCTCTAACTAGCAGAATTATTAGTAAAAAACCTTTACAGATTTGTACTAAATTCTGGGTGCTTTGTCGAGATATTTTTTGACGTTGCAAAGCACCGTCCTGAGTTTTCATACAACTTCCGTATTTCTTTCACAACTCGCCAATGACTCTTGTATTATAAATTTTTTCTTGAATTTTTAAAAGATTATTTCTCTTTATCTTCTTTGCTAAAGTTTACTAAGTTGAGATGTACTTCGTTTTGAGTTAGTTCTTCGAATTGCAAGTGGAGTTCCACCTGACAATCCTCAACGGACATTATATTATCCACACATACATATTGAAGATATCCTTTGGTATTGATGAACTCGTCGGATATTTCAAAAACAATGTTCCATGTTTCTATGATGATGAGTCAAGATAATATAGTTTTTGTGCCATATGGCCAGAAAGCTTTATACTGTAATACAAAATGGGTTATAATAAACGATTTATGATATCCAAAGTCTGCATGCTTTGTTTGTTCATTAGTGTCCTAGAACTTTTTTATTTATAGTACCTTGATCTAGGAGGTACTTATTGAGATTCGTGAATGAAAAAATTAGTGGATATTTAGTTACTTGAAGAATTAGTACCCAAGCTTTGGTAAATAATAGATCTCCAGTATAGATTGTGGTACTGGATTCTTCAGGTTATATTGTAGGACATTTGGAATAACCGTGGATGGGTTCTGTCTGTTAAGCTATCAAAGCGTAATGGAATACTGAAAGACCATAATTGACAAAGTCACCAGAAAATTCGTGAAATTATGTTATAAGGCCGTGAAATGAACTTCTACCAGTCAAATCAGACAAACCTTCAAAGGGCAATCTAACATTGATCAAATGCAATTAGCACGACTTTCTGTGGCGATTTATGACCTTGCATGAAACATAGATACATCATTACATATGCGATGAACTGTGTCCATCGACAGTCTACTTAATTGTTATTGATGAAGTCGTCAGAAGCGCCTGAAAAATAAGACAGTCGTTTCCCACGACAGTTGGTACTACATAACCGGAATGAACTCAGATTTTTATTTTATTTACTTTTACTAAAAATAAACTTTCTGTTTTTATATTTTTTTTCACAAATTAATACTTTCACAAGATTCTTTAAAAATGAGATGCTTGATCTACCTATTTATTAATTTGATTTATATTCATCCGCTTCCTTTGCAACGTTAAACGGCATGTTAAGGAGTCCACAGAGATCTAGTTAAAAACGCATGCGCTATATTTATACCCCATAAAACCGCCCAACTGGCAGCGCTATATTAAATATATTAAGAGCTACGAAATTCCATAAATATTTCACGCTAATAAACATGTTCGCCATAAATACGCGGGCACTAAGCGATTTATATGCAGTCAATATACGAGTACATATCAAGTACTCGTATGCATATGAGGGGCTGGTAAGTACATATTATAGACTCAACAGGTTGTTGGCCGGGCTGTAATTAACTGTCGCGAACAAGCGCTTACCGCTTACCGAGATAATCTAACTGCATAAAATGGCCAAGTAAGCGACAACTGCCGCCAACTGCCAACTGAAAAGCGGCGGTGAACAGTAGGTGTTGGGTGTTTGCTCGTGGGACACACCCACCAAGCGGCCTAACCACTGCCGATGCAGCGTTATTGACAATCGGCGACTGAGCGACAAAGTGCAAAAAGGTTAAAACGCCCACTGGAGCTACTGCTGTTGTTGGCTCTCGTTGTTGTTGTTGTTTCGCGCTATTGCAATAAATATGTTGCACTTAAATGTTGGGCAATAAATGTTGCGCGAAAAATAAAGCGCGGCGTTGCAATGAAAAATCGCAATTTAAAATGCAAAAGCGCAGTGGGAAATCCACACAGCGCTTGGATAACAGCTATCCTGCGGGCAAAGCACAGTGATTAGAATTTAATGGTTGGCAGTTGCAGCCCAGCGCACCGCACAAGCCTCCACCTCTATGCAGCTCACCGCGGTGGCAGTGGTGGCATTGCCGCAGCGCTGATAATTTTATGCTACATGTTGCACACTTTAAATTAGACGCGAGCAGCATGTTGTTGTTGTTTTTTATTTAAAGTTTTTTTGTTGTTGTCTTTTTTCGATCCATTTTGTTGTTGTTATTGTTGTTTTTCATTTTTCTCGCTTGCTGTCAGTGCGCTCAACGAAACTTGCCAGGCCACATGCAAGCGTATGTATATATGTGCTCGTGTATCTTCGTGTGTGTGTGTGTCATTGTGGCAGCATGCTGCAGGCTATAATTTTCCACCCACATGCAATTTGTGAGCTTGGCGTGTCGTTGCTGCCACCAACTGCTAGCTGCGCTGTGGCATGTGCCTAAGCGCTATTCAGAGTTTGAGTTGTTGTTTTTGTTGTCGTTGCTTTGTGGCAGCACTCGTTCATCAACAGCTATGTACATGTGCGCCGCTTGACGTTGACTTTGAAAATTGCCAACGCGAGCTGTTGCTGCCGTGAAAATGCTAGTTCGTCCATCATGGCAAACACACATGCATTTGATACATTTTATATGTTGTTTGGTATGTTGTTGTTGGTTGGCTTGGCGCTTGTGCGCTAGCAGAAAATGCACTTAACCATGTAACTTTAGTTGCCACTTAATTTTATCTTTGCCACTTGGCTTGACACGTTGTTCGCGTACGAATTTTTATTGTTTTTGTTTCTTTTTTTTTTTTTTTGTATTTTGTTGTGCATTTTTTATTTCCTGTGCATTATTGTGGTGTTAGAGTGGTACTTAAATGTTGTGTGGGCGTGCACACACCCTTATGGAATATTATAATGCGAAAAGTATATATATTAAATTATATAAATGTTTATAAAGCAATAAAAGTACAAATTATTAGAGAAAAATATTGATTTTAAAGTCTTAAATTTTTTTTTAAATGTGTCCTGAGAAATCAAATTTGTGAAATGAATCTGAAATGGACGATTTTTTTTATATATTTTCTATATAAGCGGTTCTATTTTAGAACTATTCCACAGCTGTTTCTGAAGATGCTCTTGGAAATCTTGCAATTAATGAGTTTCGAAAAGAAAAATATGATTATGATATATGATAAAAGAAGTCTGAGTTACATATATACATACATATCTTGACTAATAACCACTTCTCTTCCAAGATTTATCAAATTTTTCCCAATTGGTCAGTGGATGTCAATCATGAGCCTTGTTTTGAATAATATGATTATAATATAATATAAGGTTTACTTTATAAACATATATTCCACAATTCGGCGACTCTTTGCTTTTTTTCCGTCTCCTCAGTTGCAATCCGTTTAAAAATGGGTAAAGACATGCAACCACAAGGTTATTTGAGTTTAGAGAAACCAGCACAGATATTAAAAAATATATCGGAAAAAGTATATATGGCACAATATTACTGATATGTGACAACTCTGGCACAAACAAGTAGAAAATAAGTCCAAAACATCTACTATTTGAAAGCTACATTAGTCCTCACATACCGAATTTGATGTTATTCCCCTTATCAATTTACATTATATCTGTCTATATGTGAAATATTTGAGTGAAAATATGCGTGTATATTGTCCGGAGAGTGTCGTCCTTTTCCTCTCATGTGGATTAGTAAGGTATATATCTCCATGAAGTTAACTGACTTAGCATAATGTGATACATGGATTTCAATTAGTGTCATTCACTTTAGTGTAGTGGATATGAGGGGTGTTTAAAAATAATTTTCGTATATTGGAAAAAAAAAATTATTCATTCGTCTACATTAAAGTTGTCGCCTTCATAATAGTCCCTATTTGATATTACGCACTTGTGCCTGCGTTTCTTCGTCTTCAATCGTCGAAACATTTCTTCTACATATTCAATTTCGATTTTTGGGATAGCCTTTGGCTCTTTCATAGATTTCTCGTATGCTTTTAAAACGAGGACCGTCGTAGTTAAGATTATCTTTTTTTGGAGAAAGTCACACGAAGCCATGCCAGGCAAATATGGAGGCTGGACATCGTTACAGTATTGTTTTTGCCCAAGAATTCAGGAACAAGCTACGAAGTGTGAGTATTTAACAAGTCAAAATCGTCAAGCTTATGAAAGCACGTCTACTACCACAGACGAAATAAGCAATGAATACAGCTGGCAATTTTATAGATCTAGGGTATATACGAATATATGAACATGATGTATTTCACATATTATGCACACTATCGTCAATTAACTGAGTAAGTATCTGAACAATGGTCTAGTTTAATTTATTAATAATTTATGAGAAAAAAGTTTTCCTTAAGGGGTTAGGCCAATCTTGGCAAAGGTGGTTCCGTTAATATAATAATTTTTATACATTTAAACACATATTTAAAAAATCTTGAAGAAGACAAATTCGATCTTGTTTCTGTTACTACCCCAGAATAAATTGAGACAAGGCTTAACCACCAAATTACTGTTCACACCAAAATATAAATAACTAACGCTTAAATAACTAACGCTTGGAGGATGGAGTCATATGTAGAAGTTCACGCAAGTGAGGAAAGTTTCTGACTGTCATTCACTTGGGAGTGGCCAGGAACGATTCTTTTACATGTGGCTCAAGCAGCTCACGACTTCCGGTCTTAGACCAAGTATCCTCTGGGTAGCTAACAAACATCCGTTTGAAGGCGAACTAAAGTGAGAAGGCGAAACCCGCTTATGCGGTTGTGCGTAGGGTTTGGGACCCACCACATAAAAACACCCCCCAATGAAAAGAACAAAACAGCCTCGGATGAGAGACCCCAATTTTGATGACGACCACTGCAAACGTTTAAAGGACTACGAAATAAGGGCATGCACCTGGAATGTCCGGACCCTTAATTGGGAAGGTGCCTCTGCCCAGCTGGTTGATGTCCTCGTAAGAGTAAAGGCTGACATCACCGCAATCCAAGAAATGCGATGGACGGGACAAGGACGGAAGAAGGTGGGTCCTTGTGACATCTACTACAGCGGCCATATAAAGGAGCGCAAATTCGGTGTGGGATTCGTGGTGGGAGAGAGACTCCGTCGTCGAGTCCTGGCATTCACTCCGGTGGATGAACGTCTAGCCACAATCCGCATCAAAGCGAGGTTCTTCAACATATCGCTGATTTGCGCCCACGCCCCGACGGAAGAGAAGGACGAAGTGATCAAAGATACCTTCTATGAGCGCCTAGAACGTACCTATGAGCGCTGCCCCCGCCACGATGTCAAAATCGTGCTTGGCGATTTCAACGCTAGGGTGGGTAAAGAAGGTGTCTTTGGCACAACAGTCGGAAAATTCAGCCTCCATGACGAAACATCACCAAACGGTCTGAGGCTGATCGACTTCGCCGGGGCCCGAAATATGGTCGTCTGTAGTACTAGATTCCAGCATAAAAAATCCATCAAGCTACTTGGCTGTCCCCGGATCGAATCACTCGAGTGTTTCTGATGTGCGTACGCTTCGTGGTCCCAACATCGACTCGGACCACTATCTTGTAGCAGCTAAGATACGCACCCGCCTCTGTGTAGAAAAGCGCACACGTCAACAAACACAAAGAAGGTTCGACATCGAGAAGCTGCAATCACAACCGACAGCCGAACGATTTTCTACTCGACTTGCACTCCTGCTCTCTGAGAGCACTCATCAGCATCTCGGTATAAGGGAGCTGTGGGACGGCATATCAAACTCCTTACGTACAGCTGCAACCGAAACCATTGGCAGTGGAGAGAAAACAGACTGCCTACCTCGCAATGTTGCGATCGACCGCAACACGGGCGGGATGGGAAAGATACCGAGAGCTGAAGAGGGAAGCGAGACGCATTTGCAGACAAAAAAAGAAAGAGGCCGAAATGCGTGAGTATGAAGAGCTTGACAAGCTGGCCGACAGGGGTAATGCTCGAAAATTTTACGAAAAGATCCGGCGACTAACTGAAGGTTTCAAGACCGGAGCACACTCATGTAGGACCCCCAGAGGTGATCTAGTTATTGATGACCAGAGTATACTGAGGTTGTGGAGGGAACACTTCTCCAACCTGCTGAATGGCAGTGAAAGTACAACAACAGGAGATGGCGAACCCGATTCCCCAATCGACGACGATGGAGCAGATGTTCCATTGCCCGACCGTGAAGAAATTCGAATAGCAATTACCCGCTTGAAGAACAAAGAAGGTACAATCTTCTACAAGAGTGTACAGCTACTGGCGTACGCCGATGATATCGACATCATTGGAAACAACACCCGCGCCGTTAGTTCTGCTTTCTCCAGACTGGATAAGGAAGCGAAGCGTATGGGTCTGGTGGTGAACGAGGACAAGACGAAATATCTCCTGTCATCAAACAAACAGTCAGCGCATTCGCGTCTTGGCTCCCACGTCACTGTTGACAGTCATAACTTTGAAGTTGTAGATAATTTCGTCTACCTGGGAACCAGCATAAACCAGCGGCTACGTATGTCAGCCTTGAAATCCAACGCAGAATCACTCTTGCCAACAGGTGCTACTATGGACTAAGTAGGCAATTGAAAAGTAAAGTCCTCTCTCGACGAACAAAAACCAAACTCTACAAGTCTCTCATCATTCCCGTCCTACTTTACGGTGCAGAAGCGTGGACGATGTCAACATCCGATGAGACGGCACTAGGAGTTTTCGAGAGAAAGGTTTTGCGGAAGATTTATGGTCCCTTAAGAATTGGCAACGGCGAATACCGCAGACGATGGAACGATGGATGAGCTGTATGTGTTATTCGACGACATAGACATAGTCCAGCGAATAAAAAAACAGCGGCTACGCTGGCTAGGTCATGTTGTTCGAATGGATGAAAGTGCTCCAGCTCTGAAAGTATTCGATGCAGTACCCGCTGGTGGAAGCCGAGGAAGAGGGAGACCTCCACTCCGATGGAAGGACCAGGTGGAGAGGGACCTGGCTTCGCTTGGAATAACCAATTGGCGCCAAACTGCCAGAAGGAGGGATGCGTGGCGCGCTGTTTTGGACTCGGCTATAACCGCGTAAGCGGTGTCTACGCCAGTCAAGAAGAAGAAGAAGAACGCTTATTAGAAGCGATGAATTCGTAAAAAATGTCTAAAAAATATATGCAAAAATTTTTATAAAATAGATTCCATCAAAGGAATGACACTAATCGTCGGCAAAAAATATGCATACGCCATTTTATAATAGTTATTTTATTGCCACAGTAAATTCTTACGTGTGCACTCTCAGTTGGCCAAGGGCAATATTTTCTACTCGTGCGCGAAAGTTTTTACACAAAATTTATTTAATTTAAATATTACAAATTTGCCTTGCATTTCATGCAAATCGGTTGAGTGCCGCGTGAGTTTGACTACTCACTTGTCATGCGGGTGAGTCACCTGTCATGAGCATGCCACTTGAAAAAAACATCCGTTGCTTAACTGAAGGTTAATGTTTTATTCAAAATGCATTTGGTGTTCAACAAAAGGCATGCGAATGCAAATTTCACTGACAAGAACGAAAGAGAGAGAGAGAAGAACGGGGACTTTTTTTTGGGGATGCTTTTGAAATACTAAAAAGGTGTGAGGTACTCTCTTCAGAGATATTGTGAAAGATATTATTTACTTCATTTATTAGTTTATTATTCGAAAAAATACCGTTAGTTATACCGTTAGTTACATATACTATAACATTTATATATGTATATGCTTTTTTATCAACCACTGCATGGAAGCTTGCTATTTTTTGCGGACTGCTCTAAGAGCATCCAGTGTCATCTGGCCAAATTCGTTAATCATGGAAAATCAAACAATAAATTCAACGCGCCTTAAGGCATCAACAATTCTTGGTTTTTCCATTTTCCATGCTACTACTGTCTTCAAATTTATTATGCCATGTTTACACGGGTTTTTTCAACAGGAAGCCTACAAAGGCTGCACCGTACGCCCGTGGCCAGTCAAAGCCACATTCTGCTCAAGTTCTTAGTCACAATTTGTGTCGACAATTTGTCAATCAGCAATTTATCGCTTAACCAGCAGAGAGCAGCTGCTGCGCTGGCTAGAAATGGCTAGCAAGTTCGGCAGTGGCTTTCTAATAAACCTACATGTACTACACAGCGCGTTGCCCAGCGGCGACAACAACAAGCTACTTGACTTGCCACCACAAAGCTACGCCTTTATCGCCTAAAATATTACACTCTGTTTGTAGTTGATATTTGTTTATTATTGTTGTTGATGTTGCAACGATTTGGCATAAACCAAACGACTTTATCGCTTCGCAACATCACTCGCTAACAAAAACAATTGTCCAACTGGCCATGGTCATGGCCGTGGCCGGGAGCACTGGCGGTGGTCAACAATCGATATTTGTGTGTTGCATAACTGCATCCGGTATTTCGGTCTGTTGTTGTGACAGTGTGGCACGCGACATTTCGTTGCAAGTTTATGTTGCATGCTCACCGAGAGATAAACTGTTGATGTGCATGGCATTTGTTGGCACTGTGCGTCCTCTATCCGATTGGAGGATTGCACTTGCTGGTTCTGTCCGATGTTTTTCCTATTTATTGTCCATTATTAGCATGGCTTTTTATTTCCGTCTGTCGATCGTTTATTGTGGGATTATCATCTGCTAGCAAATAGCAGCAAACTAAACATGAACATTAAGCTCGTGGTAAAAGCTTAAGCGGATTAAAGAGAACTGGTCGATGAACGCTATTAGTGGCTTGAAGAGTTTAAGCTCTCAGAGTAGTAATTTTAGTTGATTAGTTCGAAAGGCTACAGGGAGGTTCCTCTTGTGGAATTCAAACCCAAACTAAGGTGAGGATAGCACTATGTTTGAGTCTCTTAAATTTATACCAGTTGTTGGTTCGATTCGTCACTTTTAAATTTCTGTCGTAGAGCTTTCCATTCAACCTGCCAATACCTGTTACTCAGAAGTTTCAGAGTGAAATTTACGAATATTCTGCCAAAAAAAAATGAAAAATAAAAGCTGTGGTTAAAAGCTTTTGAAATCAATCAAAAAAACTTTCATGAACCATTTTCAATAAAAGCTTTGAATGTCCTTTCGTGAAATACACATAAAAGCTTTTTATAAAGTCTATCAATCGTTACCTAATTTTGATGATTCATATTAAGCTTCTAGGCCGCAGAAGCGTTTAGCAAATGTATAAGTCGCAACTATACCCATCTAAGTTCCTTATAACATAAGTTTGATATCACTAAGCTTAAAGAGCTTTTGAAGCTTTTCATGCTTTGTGAGCTTTTTATGATTTTTGCACTATAGCTTTCAGTTTGTAGCTCTTTTTAGTGTAAGCTATTTTTGAAACAAAGAATATGACGCATTTATATATTTTTACACAAGCTCTTTTATAATAATCCGGAGCTTTAACAAACATTTTCTTATATTTTAAGATTTATGACTTGGTTAACTATAAACGAAAGGTATTTATACCTGTCTTCTTATTAGTCTTTTCATAAATTTTGAAAGACATGTTGTGTCAGATTGTCAGATATTTTCTTTAAGTTAGTATAATCGCTTTCTTAATTTCAGCTATTCCCTTTAACTCGCTCTTCCAACAATTTTTTTTATTTTTCCTTCACTACCATTCTTCTTCTGACGCGACTTCCCAAGCGCTCATTCATCAATATTGCGCATTGATTAATTTTAGAGCGAAAATGTTCACGAATTTTGGTTGGCGTCATACGAAATTCATTCAACAACTAACTAATTTGTTAACTTGATAATTACATGTGCTTAACGGTATTTGAATCAAGGAACTAAACAAGCTACGTAGAAGTTAGAAATATATTTTTTTCTTTCACAGAAAATTACAGCAAAATAATATGTTGTCATTTTAAGTATGCGCAACCAACAATCTGACACGAGCCAAGCGCTCACGCAGCAGAAGAGCGATCAAAATGTTAACCGAATGAATATTTAAAATTCAGCAGACGAACATGAAAAATGAAGGTTTACAAGTCAAGCTCAGCCGTCAGCTGTCAACTGTCAGCGGTCAACCAGACAAGCAGGTTGTGCCATGCACATTTTTGAACAAATCTCAGACTTCTTGAAATGTCCACCGTGTAAGTGTCAGCGCTTTCATTCTTCTTTGTTTGCATACTCTTTAGAAATCAAAAGAATTGTTCTTTCTTTCTTCACTTGAAATTATTTTTAGACACCGCGTTCTTAATGTGGAGACAAAGGCAAGGCACATACATAATCACGGTTGGCGTTCGACGACTTCCCCGCTCGAGCTCCACGAATGCCTGAGACGCTTTTGGGCAGCGCTGCGCTTTATTGGCATATTTTGCTATTTTTACCTGTTTCTGATGCTTTCCTTTTTGCCTTTATTTTTATTACTATTTTATTGTGTTTTTTTCTCTTTTTCGCCACTCTGTTTTATTACACTTCCGGTTTGCGCGCTTAAAATGTGTGACAACGGCCAGTTGAAACTTCCCTTTCGGTAGCGTTTATGCTGTCGCCTGCCACAAACGCCTTTTGTTGTAGTATTCATACATTTGTTGTTGTTTTGTTTTTGTATTTTTTATGCGTAATTTTTTCCTTTTTCGTCATTGTTGTTCTCTACGAAATTGTGTCAAGCTTATTGCTGTTGTTGTTGGCAGCTCATTTCATATGCATAAATCGTTCCATATTTCAATTTTCCGCCACTGGCAACATAAACTGCCACATTGTGACCACAGCTCGCCTGCCCGCGGCTCTGACAGCGTGTAAGCGCGACACTTGACTGTCTGACGGTCGCGCATGCGCACTGTAACTACACGTAGGCCCTCAGATGTACATGTGCCGGTCGTGTCAACGCTGGTGACATGTTGTTTTAAGGCAGTTTTGCTGCCTTTTGCTGGGTAAATGCTATTTGCGTTTCAGTTCGCGTCCAATGCCAAGTGCAAAGTGTCGAAGGCATTGCGAACGCCTCATAGATCTCAATATAGACAATGAAAGAATCCATCTTCTTACATTTGGAAATGTAAGGTCACCGAAAAAGTTGGGTTAAGTAAACTTTGATGCTGTCCAACAATAGCACTGCCTAAGAATGGCTCATGAGTTTCACAAGAAGTGTTTTTCGTGTCAAAAACATGCTCGGGAGTATGCTATTTCTTTCCGAGTTTTTATTATCGTTTGATATTATCTGAAAACTGACATTGAATCGAGGTTTCTGTATCTTACGATGAATGGAACATGGTTTATCGAGGAATTTATTCGATAGTCGCCCCATCTCAGACCTACTGGGTTCTGAAGGTGAAAGTTCTTATAACAATGTCTAAGGTTTTCGAAACGGTTACCGAAGGATGGCGACCTTCCCACCAGTTAACAACATAAAATTATTCCAAAATGCGGAAAAGACAACATTATATCTGGATCTGGATCTCGAGTAACACAAAGATTTTAAAAATGAATCGTTGATTCTAGTCGTCACATTAACTTCTAATTTTTCTTCTCTAACTTATCAACAGTCATTTATTATTTTCGTAGAAGCGTTTAAAAGGCTAAAAATATAGCCTCTTCTAAGAATTTACTGCCTTAAGACCCTAACCTTTCGATTTTATATTTTCAAATAGCCTTAGCCTCATAGACCACAGACCTTCTAAATCTTAGATTATCGAGATAAAGTAAATATATCTTCTAGATCAAGTATTCTTAGACTTTTATAAATAGATCCTAGATCACTAGTAGCAGTAGCTGGCAATGTCAATACCTTTCTTAAATCTCAGTGGTTCTATCGTATATTTAGAAATTATAGCCATCCATATACTCATATAATTGACAGACATATAGGTAGTGTTCGTTAGTCGATTCTTAATTAATACGAGCTATTTCGAGTTTGGTTGATCCAACGATCCCATACCGATGACTTAACGAACGATCCAAATGAAGGCAAAATTCGATATACTCTTTATCCAATGATCTCTCGTTGACAACGAATCAATAAAAGCTATTTCGTTTTGTTGTAATAAATTTTATATTTTATTATATCGAATCGAATTTCAAACATTTGAAATATATATTGGTTCGATAATGATTTTATCGCAGTGCGTGCTAGATCCATCCTCAACCTAAGTATGACATCTTTTATTGCATAACCCATAAACCTGCTACCATTTTTGGCTTGACACACTAAACTATATATTTTTTGATAACTTTATGCCCTTTTTTAAACAGAAATAGTAAAAAATCAATAACTAAATACTCTTAACCTATTTCATACATTTTGTATTTATATTTATGATAATTTCAAAAAGTATAATCTTCTTCAATTCTCCACTCGAATTTATGTCACACGTATTCTTTATAGTCATTTCATAACATAAACTTCCTGCCGGCTTTAGATTTTACTTTTACAAAGCATTAAAGAGTAGCCAACTGTCTGAAGCGAATGAGGTTAAACGGAAAGAACGGCGTACAGGATGTCCCACAGGTGCGTTGAATTTATAAATACCCAAAAAAATAATAAATAAATATGATTGTTGTAGTGGCGCATAATTTTCTAACGCATTTAGAAAGGTGTAAAGTGGACGGGAGCGTAAGACAGTAGCACATGCCATATTTTAGTCGGATTGGAATGGGTGAGAACTTATTGTATTTTATATCAATAGTTTATCATTGATCAGCGATCAGCTGTTGGGTGTTCTTTTTGGGTCTGAAGTTAGTTCGTGCTCTCTTGCAGCTCCTTTTTTGGACTACATGAATATTGGTTAATATGGGTACCACAACAGTCATACCCGTTAGACAACCTGGGAGACAATGTTTATTTACTTTACACCGAATACCTGCGAGACGAGGTTTGAGGTGCAAGACCGTTCACACGATGGTCGAGAACTTTCAACTTGACATCATTCCTCACATTATTTGGATAATGTTTTCTGCCTCTCCAACAATAACAACAGGGTTCCCTCAAAATCGTTTCATATAGTATAGGCATTTGAGTTACTTTACGATGTCTTTAAAACTATTAGAGACCGATGGAAATCACGAAGAATTTCCGAAATGTACGAATCCTCAGGTCTCGAAGTTAATAGAGGTGACGGCTGTTCAATACTCCATTATACAGACTCTAACCGGTATTCGTTCGATCATATAGTTAAAGAATCTTTGACAATTGCGAAGATGAGGGCCAAAGGTCCACTGCAGCTAACCGAAGAATATTAAAAATATTAAGAAGAACAGTTAAATTTTTCGAACTCCATCAAAGAGAGCGTTTCTATTACTGAAGACGATATGGATGTGGAACTTATTCTGGCATCCATTGAGACCAAGATTAATTGATATGCAAGAAACGAGATAAGAAACTGTTTATGGCACTAAGAAAGTTTTAAAACCCGATTCTTATTTGTGTCTTTGTCCAATCTCTTTGCCATTACATTCGACACATAATCCGATAGCTAATAAGCTTTCAATTAGTGAGAGCTTTAAAAGCCCGTCTTAAGCTCAATAGCTTCAATCCATGCTACCTTATTACCATATACATAATTAAGTCTTTTCCCTCGACGCCCATTAATTACACACAAATTTAAACAATACCAAATCTCCCGCGCATTGTCGTTGCCACCTGCTTAAGCGAAAAATCCAATAATCGATCATAATCGCATAATAATAAACGAAATACTTGAATATTTATGGATTCTTAGATAAATCAAAAAAAAAAAAATCACGAAAATATGTGGCCACTTGTCCAGCGGTGGCATTGTTCGACCAATGATTGATTGCGCACACTCGAGCAACACACAAGACCGGGTAGGTATTGTTTCGGCGTAGAACCGTTAAAGTCGCACATTGACACTGGACATCTGTTCGGCGGCCATTAATCCTTTGTTTGAATGCAAAAGCGCTGAAAGCTTTCGTTATATGTCAAATTAAATGCAAACAAATAGTTTCGGTGTTAATAGATTGTCACTAATTTAACGCTCTTCATGCGTCACTTTAGCACGCACCACAGCGGCTGACTCGGCTACCAAAAGTATTTGATTACTGAACTTCATTCTTCTGCGCTTGTATTGTTGTCTTTTTCGCTTTGATCGCGGCTACTTATTCAGCTGCTTCTGCTGCCAACTTCGTCACCGGCTTTTGTTTCGGAAATTTGATTTATCTAAAGTGGCTTATTTGTGTTTAACGATTTGCTGAGTTTGTCGCCTCGTTCATTCTCCTCCATCTATTTTGTTGTAATCCGAAATAGTTTGTATTGGCTGGGAGCTTCACTCTTTCTTTGCGGTAATTGTTCGCTTGTTCGGCCGCCATCTGTGCTATGCCGATTATTGTTTTAAGCAGCTCGTGGCTTTTGTCCGCTGTGCTAATTAATGATTTCGTCTACAAAGGTGTTGAAAATAATACTTTCATAAAATACAGCTCTGCTCTGCGTAGAGATGCCAATACAATTACAAACTAATTACAAACAAATCGGTTTTCAAATTTTATAAATTTCCCGAATTATTCTAAACTAATTGGAGTCTTTCAGAAGACATACCGATTACTTCAAGTAATCCATACAATTACTTCAGGTATTCCGTAAGTAGTAATTGGTCTATTATGATTTTATGGTAAAATGTAAGTTGATATTTTAGTTTAAGACCTCAGAAAAATGTTAACCCATTAATTCGTGCGTTCCTTCAATGACTAAAATGTGAAAATTATTTTTTTAGGATTTTTTGATTTACTCTGGGTCTTAAAATTTACTGTTGAATACTTTTATTGTACGAAGATCATTTCTATAACGAAATTTCCCCATTTTTTTTAAACAATAGTATTTGCTTTTACTTATATTCGTTTGCATTCTCATATAAACATCCATCTCTTGGACAGTTTTCTCTTTCATTTTCCTGCCTTAAGTCCAAGTAAAACTACACTGACCTTTGTAATCCTTCTCCTTCTCGCCTTCGTCTTGTTTTTGGTATTTTTATTACTTCTCCTATCTCTCCTGCCCCTTCTTCTGCTTCTCTTCATTATTTTCTTCATTTTCATTGCATATATCCTATATTTTCTATTACTATTTCAACTGTTACTGCATACTTCTCCATCTACTTATATTCCTTCTCATACTTCCACTTATATTTCTCCTTCTAGTCAAGCTTCTACTTCTACTCATATCCCTACTATTATTCCTATTCATACTTGCACTCCTTTTCCTACTTCTAATTTAACTTCTACTTGCGTTTGTACTCATAGTACTACCATTAGTTCTATTATATCTTATATTACTATTTCTTAAATACTACATCTACTCATATCTATATTCAAATTAATACTCATAATCCCTTTCATTATACTCTACTTTCCTTCTTCTAATGCTACTCATACTCATACTGTTACTTATAGTCTAATTCCTTCAACTACTTTTATTATTATTCTTCCTACTCCTATAGTAAATACTTCAACTCCTACTCTTGATAAACTCCCAAAAAAATACTTCAGTGCTATACAAATTTCCAACAGTCATCATCAAAGTCCAATTCATATAAATACCACCGGACCGATCGCAGGTAAAAATTTCGGCCGATGCAATATCGACAATTAAATAACAGATTTTTATATTGGCAGTACCAATATCATGCTTTTGGCATACTTCTCACATAAAACCTAAATTAATCTGTAATTCTATTTCATATATCTTGTGTAATAGAATAAACTACACAGAGCAAGATCAGTTGGCACATTGGAACCTTGTTGAGTCAACGTGATGAATATGAATGCATTTCAAGTGACCACTGAAAATAAAATAAACATTTTCCAATAAAATTAAACGATTGCAATAGAAATGCAAATATATCGATGGCGTAGTGTCTTGCTTACTTACTGCCATGCAATAGTTCACATACTTCTCGCATCACGTTGCATGCTCACCCAGCAGTGTGCCACAATCACATATAAGTGGCATTTAACTTGCTAATTAGAATGAGGCGGATTTTCGTAGCTATGCCTGTGATATCAAGATTTATATACATGTTAATACGATTCTTTCGTTGGGCACTCATATACTTTAGTTTCATTATTCGCGTAACAATCAATGACGGAAAGACCTTCAAAAGGTTTGATCACCAACGATGTAATGCACTAGATTCTCGATTATCTAGTCAAAATGTAAACAAAAAATGGTTGCGGATATGACACACTATTAAGACGATCGCTGGCGAATCTCATTTGAATTTCGCAACTATTGCACTACTGAGCGTTGATCTAGAGACCGCAGCTGCCCTTGGAACCATACTTAAACAAGCTTGACTTGCTGATAAGCAATTCAAATCCAGTGCCGACCACATTTCCATATATACTATATATACGTTTAAAGTATTTGAAACAAAGACCGATGTGTACATGGATGGCATAAATTTACACATATATAGAACCTTAGAAATCTATTTATATTTCCCTTAAAAAAATAGTGAGAAAGTCGATTGCGACTTTTGTTGATGGAGTTCAAGTCAAAATATATTATATCATGAAATAAAGAGTGCTATATTTGGGCTATGGGCTTTACGTACTGAACTTGCAACCGACAATAATACCAACAGCGTTGAAAAATAGTATACTGTAGAATTGTTTATCAGAACAAGTCTCAGATGATGGTGGAGAAGCAAGAAGCTTCTCCAAAGCATTAATGGGAGTATAACCTGGTTGGATTTTTTATTGTTTTGTTGCAGAACTTTTTGACCGGATCAAACTCCGTTTATAATATCTCACACCTTCAGATATACAACGTTATACTCATTAAATTCTATATTTTATCTCGACAGCGGTAACCAGTTCTCTGACAACCCAGTAGCCACAAACTCAGATTCTGAAGGGTCCTGAAACTTATTCATTAACCTTTCCAAGAAAAGATTGAAACACTTTAAAAGGGAATCCGCTCATTTTCATTTACAAAATCTCTAAAAATAATCTTGGATTACACACTTCAAATGGTCCATCTCCAGAAGGTCCCCTTGATGGAACTATGGAAAAGTCAAAATCTCGGTAGGGTTCCAAGTATATTTCATTCCTCGCTGCTTAAGAAAAAGCGAAGTATGCCGTAGAGACGAATCGATCTAATTACAATAGCACGAAGTCAATGTATTACTGCTGCTCTAAATTGATCTTCAACATATTTTAAGTTCTGAGAATGTAAACATAACAATTATCAATAATAATTACATGTAAATTAAGCTTCAAGTCGTCCGATTAATTTTATACGAGTTTTAACTTTTTTTCAAAAAAAACACCAGTATGTCAGCGCAACCTTTTGCGGCATGTCTCACATGACGAAATTATTGAGCGTAAATTACTATGTGAAACAAAAACAAACATAAATTCCATATGAATTGTTGAGTTTAATGCTGTTGTTGCCACAGATTTAATGAATGAACGAAATGCCAGCAGCCGCAGCCCATATGACGCAACAACAACATGGCAGCTCGTTGCGGATATCACGATGTCCTCAGAAAATGTTCGTGGATTAATAATATGGATATGAGATTTATGTGAAGATATACGAGATCATAAAATTTTACGATATGATTTTAGTACTCTTAATATTGTTTTGATATTGCGGAGGGTGATAAGCTTTTATTTTTCTTTAGCCGATGTGGTTTGACCTTTAGAAGTAGTGCTCGAAATATTCTTTAATTGCGGGAGCGTCCAGTTCGAGCTCCAAAAATTATGGGCTTTTTAGTCCAGTCTTATATATTAGCTCGGTTCTTGAAGTCACTCTCTTTAGACGGGGTCTCTTCTATATACATCCAAGGTTTCCGTTATTCTTTACTAGTTGTATCTAAATTCAAATTCTGTCTCTAGGAATGCCATATAACTGACCTCTTTATGCTCCTATAGTTGTCTTTTGAACCACTATGCAACATCCAACAACAACTTTTGCCGCACCTACAACAACATGCAATAACAATAAGTGCTATAAAATGTTTACAGTTCACCAAGTTGACTGCTATGCGATCATAGCACCGAAAAACAGGCATTTAAGTTCGCTAAGATCAACCTGCGCTGGCTACTTGCTTTTCGCGAGTTTTTTCACCGCATTTTTTTTGCATGTGCCGCATATCATGTTGCGTTAAGTTATTCCAACAACTTTTTCAGCCAATTTTTCCTTTTGTTGCGTTTTCAACTCTTCCGATTATCTGCCACGTTAATCCGGGTGTTCGGCATTCACAGATCTTTTACTATTTTTACGGCTCGTCGGCGCTGTGTGCGAGTAAATTTATGCTCGTGTCGGCCGTTTAGCGTATCGCGTTGATGATGCACTTGTTGCGAACGGCCTTGCGGACTCGTTTATAGACAATTTTCAATTCAAAAACGCATCGTAAAATGAATTATTATTGCGCGCGCCAGATTCGTATCAGTAAATCGATGTAATTTTATATACGTAATTTCACGAATATTTTACTCGAAGATTACCTTTAATTTTATTATTAAAAGGCGAACAAAAACTAAAAAAAAATCATAATTTTATACATAAATGTAATGCTGCTGATTTATATGATTTGTTGAAATTTTTTTCGGAATTTAATATTGTTGTTGGTACCTATATATATTAATATGGTATACTAGAGAACCGTTGAAGGCTTACGCTTAATAATATGCGAAAAAACGTCAAGTGCTTTGGAAATTGGAACATCTATTTAGAAGCCTGATACTTATGTTTCAGTGCTGGAATTGAAAGTGGATCCACAAAACTTAATATTATTATATTAGAAATGTTTAAAATATGTATCCAATCCGGAAAGAAAATCTGGCGCAGTTACTCTACACGATTTAAAATTTTCTATGAAAGGTAAATTTGCTCGCTGGGATCTCTTTGTCCTGCTTTTTCCTTAGATTTAGCTGTCTATGAAATGGAAATGAGAAAATTTTGACCACAAACCCCGTTTTCATTGAAAAGACCCTCAGCAGAAACCTCTCTCTCTCTCTCCCAAATAACTGTCAGGCTTGATCCATGCGACGGAGATCATGGCGTCTCTATTTGGATAATAAAATTACCGGTCTTTCGTGATGACAAACTCTCAGATATGGATCGAGAGTCTGTCATATACTCATAAATCGGCGAAACAAGAGTCTATAAAAATAGGAATCATATCGATTCCAGTCAATTCGTCCTAGAAGGACCAAAGATATGACAACCACGAAGTTTCAGCCAGCAAAAGTTGAATAGTCACTGAGAATGTGTCGAGATAGTTTTAGCTTGTTTGCCTACAGACAATTTTTATAATCGAGAATATTATTATCTTTATAAAATAATAAGGGCAGATTTATATGATAAACCATTGATGAAATTTCTACTTAAATACTATTATGATTTTCGCCAGGGTTCTCAGAAATAAAACTAATAGTTCGACTTTATAAGATCTGATCTCGAAGACAAGATTCGATCTCGAACACGAGATATGTTTTCGAACGCAAGATCCGATCTCGAAGACAAGCTCGCATTTTGAAAACAAGATCCCATTTTGAAGACAAGATTCGGCTGTGGACTGCAGCAAGCAAATGAATGTCCGATTGCAGATCAGAGGCCGATTGTAATACTGAAACACGTTCATATGATAAAACTCATAACCTAGTTAAAGTGTTATGTGCCTTTGGAGATGCTTAGACAAATCTTAAAACCAAAGCTGGAAACTTTCATCAGCCGGTTAGTGTATATGATCTGTGTTTTTATGATACCACTTCCATACACGTTGTTATTGTTGTAAATACATTTCATTACTCTCCCATCCGTAATGTCAACGCCTGTGCGCTACGCTGTCGCTCTGCGCGATTCATCGACCGAAACGATCGCCACTTGGCGCTGCGATTGGATTTTTCGATTGCGCACACGCAGCCAACAATTCATTTCGCCGAATTTTTTATACCCAGCACACATGTGCCACGCAGTTGTGGCAAGTACGAGTCATGGCTTCAGCTGATGCGCAGAGCAGCAAGTCAAAGCGATAGCTTCTCAGCCGTAGCGGCTGCTGCGCTGGGTACAACAGTGGCGAAGCGATGCGAGTCTGTTGATGAACTTAAGCTGTTTAAGCCGTTGTCTTTCGGCTTGGCTTCCGATTCGTTGTGCTCTCCATAAAATTTATGTGTCTCGCGGTCCAAAGGCCAGCAGCGTTACATGGCTTATGCGCAGGACAAGACGACACACGGTTGCATGCGCAGTCAGTGGATTATTTATACATAAATATTTATTGTGTTCGTATGTAAGCACGAGTGAGTCCACGATTGCTGTTTAAATGTAAATGCATGCGTAATCGATTGCTAAAGTGGCATGCAAATCATCAATTGCCGTTGAACCGCTTGCCACCGTGGCATACTTCTTAATGTGGAACCAATCTGTGTGGCTGGCGGGGAAGGTGTGATAAAATCATAATCTTAAATTTATACGCAATATTAGATGTGATTTTGACAATTACGCGCAGAAAATTATGTACAACCACTGCATATACATACATTTGTGTGTTTGTGCATCTCAGGAGTGCAGAAGCTTAAAAATTGCTTCAATGTTGGCCTACAAAAATAATGAGTAATAGTAATATATGAACAAATATACCGTTATTGCTATTATAGAAAACAGGTTGCATAAAGTATGAACATGTTTTTGTAATTCAAATGAATTGACTTTTGCTGCAAGGCCTAGAAGCCTAGAAGGTGCGCAAGCTAGCTGTTGGCAGAGTAAGTATTATACATATGTTATTATTTCGGATCTTTCGGATTTCAAATATGATTTTGTTGAGCACACTATTATACGCCAAAAAATTCCTTTTCATTTGATATCAATATTGCATTATTACAAATTTATTATTGACAGGTGGCAACTCTGTTTTAATTTTTTTTCTTAAAAATGCTTAGTTCGATACTTATATGCTTATATAGCGCATATTTTCCGTGTTTTATTGCGTTGAAAATTTAAACAAGTGGCAACGCTGCCAAAAAATATGTTTAAATTTAAACTATTTTCAAGTTAATTTTATATATTTTAGTGTTTATTTAGCTTACAAAGTTTTGTATTTCACAATTTCAAACAGGTGGCAACCTGCTAACGTTTTTAAACACCGAGTAAAGCTTAACAACGATGTCTAAAAACTGAGGGATCTTCACAATTGCATTACATGAGGGTTTTCCATGCTTATGAGATGGAATTTGGAGAGCTTTTTAGTGAGAGAGAATTAGCATCTAGGAGACTGTAAAGCTTGTAAAGCTCTCCAATAACAGGTTTCTCACAAGTCTATTAAAAAAATATCCCTGCAAAACTGCTGAAAACTCAATCAATCATAATTAGATATACATAAATATAATCTGGAAGCCTTTAGCTGTATGAGACATGCAACAACTGAAACTTTTGATTTTTGTTATGCAGGTATACTCGTAATTCCTATATGACACATTGATAATTTTATATATTTCCAAGCAATTTACAAACACAAATGACGAACGCGTATATTCCCAACAACCTCAGCATGGTCCATGGTTTTATAAATGCCGCGCCTTCCTCACTCAAGATCGAACGAATCGAATATAAAATCGTATTTTTTTTGATTTTCGGAAACACCGGCTTTCTGCGATGCTCCACTTCGCAAAGCGTCACCAAGTCTTTACAATATTCCAAACTATATTCAAAGCAATAAAGTTCGGATGCTAATAGTAGAATCGGCTTCGGTTTGTGATGATCCATACATACGAAATCAGTAGCATTTTTCCATTTTATCCTTTTACAGAAATGCAAAACGGATTTACGTAATGCCAATAAATAGACGCTTGGATCATTCTCGGCCGAATAAATGGCGAATTGATTGAGACGATGCATTTTGCCATCCATATACTTCGCGATCATCGTGCCAGTGTAGAGTCCAACGCATCTTTGCTTAAATACGACTCCTTCTAAGTACTCACAAGATTCTTCAATTTGAAGACCGCCTCGAAGGATCGTTTGTGCCGGTAAGGCGCACAAAAAGAGAATTATGAAAAATATATAAAATGAAGACATTTACAAATTTTTTTTTCCTTCCTTACTGACAAAATTCGTATGGAGTGTTGCTCAAAGTCGACAAAATACAAATTATTCGGTGCGTATTTGTTATAAAAATATTTCCAGTTTCTCACAAAATACACACAATACATTTGGTAACGTAGTTAGTCTTGAATGACACACAACTTATAAGTCAGTGTTCTTTAACACTCAGTGGAGAGTTAAAAGCTTGAAGGTATGTACTGTCATATGTATTGAACGTTTCAGAGAGCTTGAATGAATTGCTTTTATTTACTGGGAAGAGTTGTGGTGTGCGAGTTGTTTAGCCAGATTACCAAAAATATTATTTTAAAAATAAAAAAGTAAGGAAAGGCTAAGTTCGGGTGCCACCGAACATATTATACTCCCGCAATTTATTGATGTAATTTTATAAAGATAACACAATTCGACCCATTTATTCTGCATAAAGTTCAATAGAATAACGAAAATCATAATAAATAGTATATGGGGACTGAGGTAATTCCTGAACCGATTTCACACGTTTTCACTACCAAGATACAATATATCGAAGACTATACGCTCACTTAATTTTTATACCCTGAACAGACAGGGTATATTAAGTTTGTCACGAAGTTTGTAACACCTAGAAGGAAGCGTCGGAGGCCCTATAAAGTATATATATAAATGATCAGTATGTTGAGCTGAGTCAATTTAGCCATGTCCGTCTGTCTGTCTGTCTGTATATATACGAACTAATCCTTCAGTTTTTAAGGTATCCTTTTGAAATTTTGCAGATGTTATTTTCTCTTCAAGAAGCTGCTCATTTGTCGGAACTGCCGATATCGGACCACTATATCATATAGCTGCCATACAAACTGAGCGATCGGAATCAAGGGCTTGTATGGAAAACTTCCTCATTTTACTACATATCTTCACGAAATTTGGTGTGAGTTATTGCTCATAGAAATAATTTAATTTCCAAAGAAA
Source organism: Zeugodacus tau (assembly GCA_031772095.1). NCBI lineage: Eukaryota > Metazoa > Arthropoda > Insecta > Diptera > Tephritidae > Zeugodacus > Zeugodacus tau. The sequence goes on along the minus strand of CM062650.1, from coordinate 67,538,547 downwards.
TTGTTCAGATCGGTTCACTATAGCATATATGTAGTTGCCGTACAAAATTTTAGCATTTGACGTGGTATCTTCACGAAATTTGGCATGGATTACTGCTTAAGGTAATAATATAATCTCCGAAGAAATTGTTCAAATCGGTTAACTATATAACCTTAATGTTTCTAGCAAACAACCCTGCTAAAAAGAATCATTAAAATGTTTTCTTTTTTTTTACTTACTTTTTCTTACGTCTATAGATTTGCTTAAACACATAGTTACTAAAAGAAATGCACCTGTGAAGGGTATATTAGCTTCGGTACAGCCGAAGTTAACGTTTTTTCTTGTTTTTCCTATAATTAGGTATATGGGATCTGGGGGAAGTTATGACCCGATTTAAACCACGTTTGATACATAGACAAACTGTTATAAGAAAAAAATTCAGAGCGAATGAATTACATTAAAATATATGAGAGATTTACCTATATTTTCGGTGAAAAATTATTCTTAGGCACCGAGTTCTTCATGTTCGATATCATGGTCCGATTTTGACAATTTTTCCACAAGTGATGTCACAGCTCAAATACAGTATTTGTGTAAAGTTTTATTCCGCTATCTTCATTTGTTCCTAATGTATATATGTATTATAAAGTGAACGAATCAGAAGAATTCAAAATTGAGTTATATGGGAAGTAGGCGTAGTTGTGAACCGATTTCGCCCATATTCCACCCGTGTCATCAGGGTGTCAAGAAAGTGTTATATACCGAATTTCATTGAAATCGATCGAGTAGTTCTTGAGATATGGTTTTTGACCCATAAGTGGGCGACGCCACGCCCATTTTCCATTTTGTAAAAAATTCTCTGTGCAGTTTCTTTCTGATAGTTCTTCTGTAAAATTTAGTGTTTCTGACGTTTTTCGTTGGTGAGTTAACGCACTTTAAGTCATTTTCAACCTAACCTTTGTATGGGAGTTGGGCGTGGTTATTTTCCGATTTCTTTCATTTTTTGACTGTATAAGGAAATGGCTAAAAGAAACGACTGCAGAAAGTTTGGTGTATACAAAGTTTGGTTTGAAAAATTGATTTCTTTCGGAGCTTTTTGTAACAAAAATGGACCGATATACAGTTGAACTTCCATAACTCGAACTATTGAATTGGCAATAGAAGTCAAAATTCATACAAATTACCTTCTGTAACTCGAAAATCTCTCTAACTCGAAGTTTTTTTTGTGGATTATGGTGATTCGATTTAGAGAAGTTCCAGTGTGTTTCAAAGTAGTGGAGGAGTCTTACAAGGTTTCTCTTAATCTATATATGTCATTTCAGTAGTGTCTCCAAAGCTCTGAGGAAGAAGATACTACCTTAAATTTGAGCTTTCATTTTATAACTAACACAGTACCCACCAGCAACATAGTGACTTCTATATCTCTAGTGCCTTACTCAGCACCTTAAACAGTAGCATGAGAACTCATTGACAGCAACATAACTCATAAACTCAATGGGAAAGCGTGAAATTCTGTCATAAGCGCATGTCATAATATTTATATTAGAACTGCAATAAATATGTAAATGCACGTCAGCGTGGTTAATAACGCTTTATAAAATGTATTGCGCGCCGCTAAGTGACATTTGTCATATTGAATATCGAGAAATGATTCATGGCTTGCTGACACGAGAGCGTTACTGTGGTGATATATATTTTCCAAATGAGATTACTAAGCAAATGCTGACTGTTAGCAAGAAAGAAGTTGTTGTTATTGTTGTCAACGACAAGTCGTGACATTTTTAGTGGCACGAAAGCGAAAATTTTGCACGGAATTTTGCGCGGGTGTCATTTCAAAGCTGTGAATGCAGAGTTTGGCGCTAAGGGTGAAGAAAACGCATGAAAGTCGTGTAATGATTACTTTGATTGCTTTTTCAATACTTTTCATATAATTACAGATTCTACAAGATATTTACATTTTCGATTCGCATGATACATAAATGAATATATTTAATTGATCCTTATTAATTATTATGTGTCGCGAGACTTGTGCTTTTGTATGCGTTTTTCTTCGTTACTCATCAATTTGACGTTGTGAACGATTTAATTACAGTTGATTAATTATTGTCAACAATTACAACAATAATAAATAGATAATAAATGGAAAACAATGACTGAATCTTTTCTATGCACAACATTGCTTTAGTCAATGGGTTTAGGAATTATCGTGCCTTTAATTATAAGAACTTGAGATTACGTTGGTTATAAGTATTGTTGTTTTGGAGGAATAAAATACATTACGTGCATGACTGGATCTAAAATCGTACTCTTTTCAGTTAGAGAGATCCAACTGTCAGAGATATGGAATTGTCCTAAATCGATGAAGTGATCACTTAGTATCGAACCAAAATCAAACTCTACAAGTCGCTTATCATTCCCGTCCTGCGTTATGGTACAGAATCTTGGACGATGTCAACATCAGATGAGACGACACTAGGAGTTTTCGAGAGGAAAATTTTGCGCAAAATGTATGCTCCTCAGAACATTGGCAACAGCGAGTACCGCAGACGATGGAACGTTGAGCTGTACGAGCTATTCGACGACATTGACATAGTTCAGCGAATAAAAAGACAGCGGCTACGCTGGCTAGGTCATGTTGTCCGAATGGACGAAAACACTCCAGCTCTGAAAGGGTTCGAAGCAGTACCAGCCGGAGGAAATCGAGGAAGGGGAAGGCCTCCATTCCATTGGGGGGACCAGGTGGAGAGCGACCTGGTTATACATGGGATCTCCATATGGAGCCGAACTGCGAAGGAGAGAGAGAAGTGTCGCACTATCGTCGATTCCGGTATAACCGGCTAAACGGTTGCAACGCCAATCACATACATACTTAGTATACATGTAAACTCTCTTGGTCTGAAAATTATGTGACCGTAATTTTATATGTGGTTTTAATATGCTCTATATGCTCTATACCTATTTCTGATAGATAAAAGATATGCATGAGTATAAAAGTATACTTTGGCTTTCAGTCTCCAGTTTCTGTTTGATTAATTCTCTTCTGTTTGAAGTAGCACTTTTGAAAAAATGTTGATTGTAGTAGCTAAAAGAAAGGCCGAACTGCCGAATTGTTGTTTTATCGGCGAACAGATTCAGTTCAGATTTTTTAGTGCATGCTTATAAAGGCGTCTCATATCTCGTTGAATGTTTTAGAAGAAGCATGAATGTTAGAAGCATGTTTGAATACAGACTGAAGGGGGGAAATAGTTGGGTTCGTATTTAACGCTCCGTAATATCTAAAGTAAATAATCCAATTTCAGGCTTAAACTAGTTCAAAAGTGTCTCCCTTTAAGGCAGTAGTCTGCTTTACAGGCTTCAAAAAATCGATTTTTTTCCAAAACTATCCAAAAATATGTAAATAAATTCCAGGGGCCAATTCGACATATTTTCGAAGCTAGGGCAGTTTTAGTGGCCGAGCGTCGAGTAGGTGCAAATGCTCAGGCAGATCTTTAAAGCGCGTTTTCTAGAGTTTTCATTTTCACAAGTGTTAGAAAACGGTTCAAACTTTGAAAAAATTTGGAATTTTATAACTTCTTCAGTATTTTTTTTTAGTTCCTAAAGAAAAGAAACTTATAAGAAAAATAAAAAAAAAATTGGTTCGACTGTTTCAGATGCATCACACGACCTCCATCACAGGCACCGATTTACAAGTGCAGAATCCAGGCGCTCCAAAATTGCAATCTTTTTTAATAATAAATATTGTCTTTTAAGCCTTAAATATAGAACACTATTGTCTTAAAATTCCGTTTACCGCAATCATTTCCTTCCCTTTAAAAAAAAATGCTAAAAAAACGTTTTTTTTTCGGCTTCTAAAGCAGACTACTGCCTTTGGAGAGGTAGCGTAGGTGTACGGAAAACGAATTAAATCTAATATATAAAATTCTCGTGTCACGGTGTACGTTATTGAACTCCTCTGAAACCGCTCGACCGATTTTCGTGAATCTTAGCGTGTATATCGGCTAGGGTGGAGAATCGGACAACATCTATTTTTCATCCTCCTAAATGTTAAGGGTGGTCCACCCCTAAATTTTTTTAACTTTTCGCGAAGAAAATTAAAAATTTTCCAAAATTGGGAAGTTATTGGTTGTTGAAGTTCAAATCGATCTGGCTAATTTTAGTCTTGAAATATTCGTGGAAGGCCACGAATAGATTAGAGAGTGAGTAAATATGGAAAAATTGCGAGGAAGATATCAATAAGAGAATTTTATTCGAGTTGACAAGAAAAATATAAAAAGAGAAAACAAAAAAATAATATTTTGAAGGTTGTCATTGTTGCTTTGTTAAAATATTTTTGTTATTGTTCAATTGTATAAGGTTGTGTCGATAGCCCAAAACAATTTGTAAAAAATAAGGAAAGGTTAAGTTCACGTCCAACCGAACATTTTACACTCTCGCAATTTATTGATGTAATTTTATTAAGATAACACACAATATATGACCTATATATTCGGCATAAAGTCCCATAGAAAATCATAACATATAGTATATAAGGGCTGATGTGATTCAAGAACAAATTTCACTCATTTTCACCACCAAGGTTAACGGGAATAGGGGTAACTTGGCACCTGTTAGTAGGCAAACAAACGTCACATTCGGCCTTGAAATTACTCCTAAATTGCAAATGAACGAAACACCAGTCGGCAAAATCGCCAAAAATAGCGCTATAACGAAGATTTTCCAAATATTCAAGAAGTCGCTGGAGGTACTGCACAGGTCTTTAAAAGATCTTGATTGTCGATAAACGTTTTTGGTGGAGCCAGGATTCTGTTAGCATGTGATTTACGCCAGTCTCTTCCAATTATTCCTGGATCAACTGTTACTGACGGGCTAATCGCATGCCTAAAATCATTTAATTTGTGGCGACACATAAAGTATCGCCAATTAACAACTAACATATGAGTGTTTTTGCAACAATATCAAATTGCGATTGTAGAAGCAGTTGGAAATGGTAGGGTCGCAGTTGACACCTCGATGGATTAATAGCATTTCCAACAGATTTCTGTCACTTCATTGACTTGAAGGAGATCAACACTATGGCGATTGCTCTCAATATTTGCACTCAACTGTGGCAAATACAATCTTATGAAATATATGAAATTGTTTTGATACAAAATTAAATTAACTGTTCGTAATGTGTTTGCGGTAATATTTATTATATGCTATTGTATAATGAGCCTTACTAACGGTCGGTGTTAACAACCTCAAACTGTTATTTGTTCCTGATCTTGAACGCACCGCTTAAATGCTTCACTTTACTCATGTATTTATTAGAAATGCGTCTATAATAAATAAGCATTTCTTTAATTGATCACATGCAAATGTGCCGCCAATGTGTGCGTCATTAAATTATTTTTATGCTTAATCACATTTAAATACCTAATTTTATACCGTGACACGATTTCCGACCACAAAGTAACACTATACCACTGGCAGCAGCGTCACATTTCCTCCAACTTGATTTGTTCCTGATTTCCATTTGTTTTTGTTTTGCTCTTCGCAATCATTCAGCCAACCACACATCGGTCAAATCGCAGCTGCACAATTAGTATTGCTTGCTAAGCGGCGATTTTATGCAAATTAATAAATTGCTCTGCAGTTCGTTACTTGTGCCACATTTGCTTACACACATACATATATGTAAGTGAGTGTGTGCTGCATGATTAGCTCATTGCCGCATTTGTTGTTGTTGTTGTTGTAATAATTAGACAACACTTTTGCATTAGTGATTAAGAGAGCGTGTGCTCTCTCGCGTATAACATTAAATAATCAGTCAGCACGGATGTCTTCAATCTAACACCGTTGACGTGTGGCAATTATAATGGGCGGCTATAAGAATGTTTGTGGAATTATATGTCTCCTAGGGTATGACATAGTTCATAATATTTAATTTTTTATAAGAAAAAAAATTTAAAAAAAAATTAAAAAAAAAATAAAAAAAAAAATTTTTAAATCTAAATTCTCTTGAAAACCACTTTTAGTCACCAACTATAATAAAAAAAATCAATAATATTATCAGTGTCTCAAAATAGCCCATTATCTTGATCTAAATATGTTAGCGCGCTATTATTAGCAACTCTCAGTGTATAGTATAAGTAACCCAAATCCATTTGTTAGCACCTAATTTATAGCTTTTCAACAAAAATCACTTAAAAAAAAATGGCTGTGTTGCTTGTATTTCCCTTTACCGCGCATCATATCACTAACCCAATTCAAAGACAATATAAACATGTTGCATGGCCAGCGCAGCGCATTGACTTCAAGCAGCAAAAAGTCAAAGGAAGCACATAAATCGCGCAGCCGATTGAAAACACAATAACGCTGCTTACACACACAGCAGGCACAACAAAAGCCAAAGCAATTCATATTCATAATCAATATGAGACATGCGAGATAGCCCAAAGCGAACTGTGGCACACAAATATTTCCTCGCAACCAAAAAAAAAAACTAAAAATACAAAAAAAAAAAATCAGAAAAAGTAATAATCAAATAACAAGAAACAATGAACAAGTGCAGTTAGACTAACTGTATTGAACATCTTTAACAAATAAGCGTCAATAGTAAACAAGTTAATAAGCACGCATGAGTTAGTGGCAGCGCGCGAATGAGCGTAGAGCGGAAAGAGGAGTTCAATAGAGTCTACATAACATATCGGCTACGACAAAAATCCATTCATAAAAAAAATAAAAAAATCAAATTTCAATTCGTATGCTGGCTTGCCACCCTCCAAAGTGGCCTTTCCTTTTACCCAACCAGACACCTCATACACACACACAGAACAGCAAATTGGTGTGCGTGTATTTGTATGCTTTTCATTATCGCCACAAACAACAAAAACATTTAGTAATTCGTTTCTGAAGCCCGAAGCGACCAATCAAATCAATACTCGCTGCTATTTATACATGCTCTTCTCTCTATTCGAAAGCCTCAGCGTTTGCTTTATTTTTCGTTTGATTTCTGGTTTTCATTGTGTTTGTGGTGACAAAAAACAAAGATGCGTAGAAATATTTTTGTTACCGAAAGTACCGTAGCATCCTTTTGTTCCGAAATAGATTCGTCGAAACAATTGGCATTAGAATGGCTGCTGCTTGATAGATACAAAATACATGAAAACAAAATCAAAAACCCAAATCAACACACAAACAACAAGAGAGTGTGCGCAGAGGTGCACTAACAACACGGACAACAACGTAACATTCACCTACAACAATAAATAAAAGAAGTGAAAAATATAGGAAAAAAATAAGAAAAAGTTCGTCGCTTAAGTCTTTTGTTTGGGGCGGTTGACACTTGTTCTACCAAAACATTCGAAAAAGGCAAAGTTCTACCATCTTTTATTGAAAAAAAACAGGCGTGAAAAGGCTTTTGGCGCCGCGCTGTTAATTGTATGCAAATGTTTAAAGTATTTAGAATAGTATTAAATTTCAGTTGTGATGTTTATGGGTACTTCAAACTACAAGTACTTACATTCAGATATACACAGATTGTCAGTATATATGCGTATTGTTTTAACGATAGAAATTTAAATACGAATATTATATTATGAAGACTAATGCTCACACTTATTTTTAAATTTATATTTATAAGAATTATCGAAGATTTCTTTAGAATATTGATATGAAGCATGAAGCATAAAACTAAAGAGGTGTAAAAAATAAAATAGTTTTTGATATTAAAATTTAATTCAAAATTGTCTCACTTTCCTTACAGAATAAATCAAATTTTGTGCGAGTCATCCACCAAACATTTTTCTCTTACCTCAAAAAATTTTCTATAATTTGACCCAACAACCACCAATGATGAATACCTTAGACGCTGCAAATGGTATACTCATAGCTACCTTGATCCGTGCAAATATTCATATTCCTTTCAGATAATATTATTTTCCAGATCATCATCATTGTATTCGGAGTTCAGTTTTACTCCACAGACCTCTAATTAACACCGAGAATTATATCTTGTGAACCAAGTCGGGAGAGTGATGTTTCATCCACCATGAAATATATTTTCTCAACATCTTCATCATCTCTAGCAAAAATCGAACTAACGGTGCGGTTGTTTCGTAACGAAATTAGTTACAATATTCATTTTGTGTTATATCTTCATCTATAGTTAAGCGGAACTTATTAATTTTCCAATGAAGTTCATATCTTTATTGCATCTCCTTCTCTTATTGCGAAATATTAATGTATTCCGTGGACGTTTCTATTGATATTTTGCTGAAGTAGTAGTCCTGAGTAATTAAAAAATGGGCCATAACTTAGAAACGTACTGAAATTAGAAGCGATGTGCTAAAGTATAGGTTATGTTAGTTTGGTAGGCTAGCAGTAGACCAGTTATGGTCCTTAGCGATACCAGATGAAGTGCCGTCACGTATTCTCTGAGTAGTAGTCATCGTTTAGCGATTGACGCGAATTTTAAGAGATTATGATCACTGATGATAGAGGAGACTCCAACTTATCGTCTGTGGGGCCCCTAAAGTTTAACCTATATAAAAACAGAAAATACTTTACAAATTATTAAACTGATTAAATTAAAAATTTTTGGAACATCTTAGTAAGTTTGAGAGTTTTTATATCAATATTATGGTAGGATGCTTTATGTGGAAGTTCATCTATCTCTGTTAACGATGAGTTACATCAAAGAAGTGAATGAAATTAGGCCTGCAAATCATCGTGCTATCATCAAAGAGATGTTGGTTTTAAAGTACACCGCTGCATAATACAGACCAATCTACCCGTGTTTGTTTGATCCAATTGAAATCATTTGAAATATATTGACAAGCCATCAGCCAACAAATTCGCCAGATTTCGCTTTAACTTTTAGTTGAAATTAATTAGAAATCGAACAATTCGTTAGGCCAGGGGCTTATATGGATTTTATGGAAAATTAGAGAATATATCGTTGACATAATTGACTAAGAGTTAGAGTTTAAATTGTTTGGCTATGAGAAATAGAAATTCGCAGGCCTTCAAGTCCATATAAATATGTTGCTAATTCCCACAGTACTCTCCTTATAACAAATCTATGGCCATTAATCCAAAGCTTCTGCAATCATTAATAAATTTCAATTACTCCGAATGCATGAAATAAATATGATACACGCCATTAAAGAAATACAGTAAGTAAATTCTACAAAGTGCTAAAGACACTTAAAATTGCTTGCAACACCAACAACAATAAGGTGAGTTGCGTAGCAATTGGTGCAAAGTCCGGTGGCAAGTAGCAGCTGACTGTGCGAACGGTAACTCCGACTGTTGCTTCAACTGTAGATACGAGAGCTTGGACACCGCGTTAGGTGGCATTCATATTTGTGACAGCGTGAGTTGCAATGCCTCCAATGTGTGTTTGTGTGTTAGTGACGCTCAGCTGCTTGGTGGCAATTCTAAGCACCAAATCAGGTGCACATCTACGCCGTCATTCGCAGATGACCTTTTGCGTGTTTAGTTTATGATACTCTCTACTGATATAGTCTAATTTATTATTTGTCTATGAGTGTGTGTGTAATTGTTGAAAGGCTAATTGGAGACACTTGGATTTGACTATCTTTAAACAGAAAGTCAACTGTTTATTTTATTGTTGTAATATAAAATATATTTTTTTCATATACTGAATTCAGCTACAAAATCGCTTTCATAGGAGTTTATAGTCTCCAAAGGAAGAACCTCTCTAAAATCACGAGAAGCTCGCTTCATCTGGTGGCGCGCACTCGGTTGACATTTTCCCACTTGCATTAGTGTTGTGTTTAAATTTTTTGCCACATCTTTCACTGCTCCACAGAGATTAATGAATCTTCGCGCAATTTTCTTCTTCATTGAAAATAAATGAATTTTAATGTGTGCCCGAGTGTCATGTGAACCAGCAAGACAGCCGGCAAGACTGGATCGTTAATGGCTTTTTGATTAATTGCGTTCTAAGTGTTTTTAATTTGCATTGTTATTACTGTATATACATACACATAAACATAATTGTATCTAAGCAAGTGATACCGCTTCATGTCATAGAAAAACTTGCGTGCTTCTGCCAACTGAGACAGTTTCTGTTTTTGTATCAAAGTGTCATGTGAAGATGATTCATAATAGTCGTGTTGAATTCAATGAGATGAATTATAAATTCTATTATTACCGCTTATACATACATAAATGAGATTGTGAAGATTGCAGGTATGATTACAAAGCTTTTTATGGATTTTTATACTTGGGATCACAGAAGAATTATTAAAAGAAATAAATGAGAAATAAACTATTCGCAACAGAGGTGAGACATCCAGGGAAGTCACGTATTTATTAAATGAAATAAGGAGATTGGGAAGAATGTACGAATATTTCACATAGGATCACACTACTCGTTTTAGATAATTCAAATGCTAATTATATTATTTATAATCCAATTTATTGTTTTTATACTCTCGCAACAAAAGTTGCTAAAGAGAGTATTATAGTTTTGTTCACCTAACAGTTGTTTGTAAGTCCTAAAACTAAACGAGTTAGATATAGGGTTATATATACCAAAGTGATCAGGGTGACGAGTAATGTTCAAATCCGGATGTCTGTCTGTCCGTCCGTCCGTCTGTCCGTCCGTGCAAGCTGTAACTTGAGTAAAAATTTAGATATCTTAATGAAACTTGGAACACGTGTTCCTTGGCACCATAAGAAGGTTCAGTTCGAAAATGGGCGGAATCGGACCACTGCCACGCCCACAAAATGGCGATAACCGAAAACACATAAAGAGCTATAACTAAGCAATAAATAAAGTTATGAAAATAAAATTTGGAACATAGGATCGCATTAAAGAGGGGCATATTTGAGTGTAATTTTTTTGGAAAAGTGGGCGTGACCCCGCCCCCAAATAGGTTTTTTATATATATCTTGCAAACCAATAAAGCTATATAAACCAAACTTTCTGCAGTCATTTCTTTTCGCCGTTTCCTTACTAATTTAATGTAATTCAGAGGAAATTGTTTTCTTCCAATAGTGTGTCTCTGTTCCAAAAATTATTAAAGTCGGGTCACAACATCTCTTAGCTCCCATATACCTAATTAAAAGTTTTTCAAAAATTCGTTGGGCTTTATTACGCATATATGTATTGGTTAATATGTGATATATCTTAGCAAAATTAAGTGAGTGTATAGTCTTGGATATAGTGTACCTTGCTGGTGAAATTGAATGAAATCGGTTCAGAAATTACCTCAGCCCTCATACACTATATAGGACGATTTTCGTTATTCTATTAAACTTTATGCCGAATTTATGGGTAAATTTGTGCGTTATCTTAATAAAATTTCTTCAATAAATTGCGAGAGTATAAAATGTTCGGTTACACCCGAACTTAGCCTTTCCTTACTTGTTTTTTTAATATTTGGTATATTTTTTTATACCGACGCAGTTATTTGAATTTGTAATGGCAACCCTACTCAAAATATTATTAACAGAAACCATTGTTAAAGGTATTTGATGTTCATATTTTAAAGCATATTTTACTTAATCCTTTAAAATAAAAAAAAATCAACCCTTCTCAAAATAATTTCAACAGAACCATTTTCAAACCTTTGTATTGTAATACTGTGTATATTTTAAAACTATTTTATTTTCTATATTTAATTTAATAAAAATTTCAAAAATATGGCAACTCTTTTTTTAATTTTTTTCATTTTGAGTATTTTTAGCTTCATATCTATTTTTTAGAGTTTTTAATTTTCCTTAGCATCATATTTTTATTGAGTTAATATGTATCAACAAGTGGCAACCCCTTCAAAAAATTTGTACATACATAGTAAGCCTGCGATGTAGAGCGGGTCGCCTCCTAGTGGTGCATCCTGGGTAACGCTAAATGACCGGCGGCATCCACGGTCTTTTTGAAGCTCCTCACGAACTATGACCCTGGACCGACACGGATTTCGATTTTGAAATTTCGTATTGGATTATCTCTGTGAATATTGCAGAATATTTGTTTCATACATTTTGTACTTAACAATTTCAAATAAGGTGGCAACTCTGTAAATTTGTTGTTAACAATTTTGTTCTATTATTCTATTTTTTTGTCCTTCATTATAATTTTTCATCCTTCATCACTGGTGCGACCGTAACATAATTAGTCTAAAATACACTTATCTGTACTACCAATGTGCTTATGAACAATGAAAGACCACGAAAAGATACGCATATATTATATGTTCTTATACTGTATGAACAATAGAAAATCAAGAAAAATAGAATATTTGTGCTGAAAGAATAAAAGCCCAATGTCCACGGGATATTGATGAGCATGAAGCAAGGACCCTCAATTCATATACAATTTTGATGAATGAGTGTAGAAAATGTAGAACTGAGTTTTTTTTTGTGGCGCTGGTAAAACAATATCGTATTATTTTCGCACAGAATATACGTAAAAAACTAAGAACATGTTCGTAATCTTTTCCGGTATTCGTGCATTTTGATGTCATAGCACTTTAGGTGATCACTGTTACAAAAACTCCGCAACTCCGTCGTCTGTCAATTAAATAACTTCAAATCAAATGAAACTGAGTTCATCAGTAAAATATCTACTGAACAGACTGACTCCTTCACTTCCCATCACTAACTATTGAACCGGAATTTATCAAAGCCATTCGTACTAGTACAGACCACCAATGTGAGTGGTAAGCCACTTCGAAATTATTAAAATCAACTTGACAGAGTCTTCATAATATTTTCAAATCATTCATGTTTTAATTTGCGATTTCAGATTTCTCTAAGAAAAAAGCATGTTTTAGGATAATTTTATGATTTTTATGAGCCATCTGCTCTTATTAGTATTTATCACTTCGTAAGGCGGTCTCAAAACATTTTTTTTATTTATTACCATGAGTTTTTAAATAAATAATTGATTACGCATAAACTCTTTGTAAAATTATTTTACTTGCAATTCATACTAAAGAAACTGACAGCGAGTTGGAAATATGTGACAATAACTGTAACAGCACTTCCCTTAGCGATAAAATGAAATTGCTCAGTAATAAATATGGACATAAGAGCATTTACGTGCATACATGCGGTATTGAGTTGTCAACAAGCTCACAAGTTATCCTTTCTAATGTGTTCTAAATGTCATAAAATAATTTTATTAATTCGTGAATTGACACTTTCGACAGCGGAATTAGTTTGGCACAAACAGACCCATTTACTAATGTCAATTAAACTATCAACAAGCTAATCAGTGGGTTCTTCATTTCAATGGGAGCGCCGTGTTGCCAGCAAAAAGTATAACTGGAGCGGGTACTAGAACCAGTTGCACTGCATATTTTATTATTCAATGTCACAAAAGTCGAATTGCAATGCAACAACGTCACGTCCTTTAATATTATGGTCTGCCTGATAAGCTTAAGATGTTTGGTCATTTGACTGCACTTGGTAGGTGGCACAATAAACAGGAATTATATGGGTAAAGGAGTCATAAGATTTTGTAGGTGTTGTAGTAGAAGATATGTTTTCTGTTAAAATAAAATTGATAAAATTTACGAATTAATAAATACAATAGACTAATTAAACGAAATTTATTTAAGAAGTAATACAGTGGAAAATATTTCTTAGAAGAGTATTGGAAAATTTGTTTTCAGACCCTCACTCACTACATAGTTTCTTACTGCACCAAAAAAATAACAAATATAACACTAAGTTTCTAAAAAAATACCTCAATAATCATCAGAATAGTTTTAATCCAGCGCTATGGCTCATTTCATTGCTGGCAAATTTGAAAGAGTAAGTGAAATCAAATCTACATTTCCATACAGATAAACTTTCTCTGAAGAGGTACCACCAATATATCGGACGACTAAAATTGCTCACTGGGTCTAGCTTTCTTCACTTCATTTTGAGGCAGTTTAAAATTCATTCTTAAAAAATCTTAAATCTTCGAGCCTTTAAAGGAAAGAACTTTATCAAATTAGAAGATGATGAAACACCATTCTCCAATGCTGAGAAATGATCTTCCATTTAAAATTATTCGAAAAGGTGGTCGTTTTTCAACCAGTACTCCCTCTAAGCCCAAGTCAGCCCCATCGTGAGTTCAATCATTTAAGCACTTCTTCAGTCAAATACTTGGGAGCTTGGTGAAGTGAAATCTTTTGCAGTACGAAAAACGAAAACACTTCTCGCCATTCGCTTTTTCACAATTTCTTACACCTTTTCTTGTCGCTTACGCGGCGATTCGGGTGCAGTGAAGGTGAATCTGATGAAATTATGGCTTGAAATTAGTTTCTGTCGGAGCTTCCTCTCAACCGCCATCGACTCTCTAACCGAAATGTGCAAAGTTTGCGTAAATGCCTACAATGTTTGTGTTGCTGTTGTTGCTTTAAGGTATTGTATGCTTGATCGCAGCATGACATCAGGTATTCCACGAAGAATTTCACAAAGTATGTGTGTGGCTGTGTGATTAAGCAGGTAGTTGGGCGCTGCAGTTCTTACACTCATACAGAATATATTTGCACAAACTTTGAGTCACTATATGTATGTACGGAAGAAGAAGCATATGTATGCGCGGCATATCCTCTGTGGCATTTGCGGTCCCGGCGGTCGTTGGGAGTGACTCGTGACTTATGGCGTTGCGCCCGTGCCCGGCAAACAGCGAACAGCCTCAGCGCTCGGTTGAAAGCAAAAAGCCTCACTTAAAAAGTTATTACAGAAAAATAATAAATTTCATTATTAACAGTTCAGCAAGGTCATGGGATTCACAGCGGCACCGCACCGCATGGTCGTCGCTTGGTGTGACTGAGACCGGCGCAAAAGGGAGTTGCCCACAACAACAAGCACACACAGCCTGTGACTTCAACATTTTTGTATTATATTCTTAGCGGAGTTATGAGTCGTGACGTCTTTTAGTTACAGCCAATAAAATTGTGCAACTTGCAACAATAAACCTCTGTTTGCACATGTTTTGCCGCATCCTTTTTGTGGGTTCCGCCTTTTGCGTAACATTGTGTCACAACTTCGACGGACATAAAGCGCCGCAAAGTAAATAAATGTGTGTTTAAAGAAGATGCTTACGAGTAGAATGCTTTGAAAAGGAAGTGAAGCGCTTAAAAATTTTGTTTCTTACATTTATTTGTATTCTCATATGGTTTTTAGGCGTTTTGAACATGAAGTGTCTTCACTTAGCTGGACTATAATTTCAATTTATATACTTGTAGTATTGTGGGTTATTTTCAGAGCTTCCTGTAGGTAAAACATGGTTATGCAGTTACCGTTACATAGCTGGTTCGATTTCAAATAGATACTTAGGAGTTTACTGAAATTCCAGGCTTTTGCTTGGAAGATTTTCCCGAAGACCTTAACTGAAGTTTGAAAGAGCCAAAATTAAAATCGAATTTCGTCGGAAAGTTAAGCCAATTGGACAATATCACCAAAATAAGCCAAAGATACAACCTGGACCTGGTGGTAAAGTACCATAGAATCAAAAGTCGTATATCCAAATAGTTAGCGCTCTCCGGGATCCTCTGCGACCTAAATACAAGGATGGACCTTTCAACATAACCTAACCTGTCATTGCCTATTGGATTGACTAAGCAATTAGTGAGAAATATTCACTCGAGGTTCCTCAATAGATTCACATAAAAAGGATTGACTAAGCATTTAGTGAGAAATATTCACTCGAGGTTCCTCAATAGATTCACATAAAAAGACAGATAAAGAAGGAAGTCCCTTCTGGTGCTCGTAGAAAAAATGTGTCCATAAGAGATACCAACATAACGCCTTATCCATTATAAGTAATCTGACTGGGATATTTAGAGATGTAGAGGATCCAGATAATCACTACGTGCTCTGATCGTATCACAAGATCCATTTGGTGAACTAGATGAAGAGAAAACGAAAATTGTACTTGATATTTTGAATTTACGCTATTAAGAGGAAGATTATCAGTTAATTTATGACTGGATCTTTTATTTTTTAAACAACTCATCTTCAAGTTCATAACTTGCCGTTAATTTTCCGAAAAAGCTTTGTTGAAATAAGATATGCTTATACTTTCCCAAAATCGAATATATAATTAAACTATCCAGAGCTTTAACTCTTTAAATAAAGTATCCGAAGCCGATTGTGCATGTTCGGTTATTTATTCTGTTACTGAACACCTATACTTCGAACACTTTTTAAAAAAAATATATATTTTTCTGCTCTTCATAAGACATTTTTGAGATAGTATATATTTCTGTGGTATTGTATATATTTCAATGCTTATGAATTTTTTTTCTTATAGAGCTTACACTATCTATCTATTTAAAGCTGTCAGTTGTCAGCTATCAAGTAAAGATTTCATGCTAAATTCTGTACTTGGGATGCCAATTCTGTTTATCAGTTCTTGTAATAAAATAATATGTTAAATATGTTGCTAAAAATTTCATTTGAATTTTTCGCATTTTCCCAGCTCGCTCCACAAATGGTTTCTCAAACCGTTTGAGGCTATCTTCAAACAACTCATTCCAACCATTTAACTACAGACTGATCATAAATAACTGCATTCTATTAAATAAATATCTGTGCTACATTGTAATGGAATCCTTCACGCATGCAAGACAGATGGCTCGCCCACAGCGCCAGTCATGCCGCATTTCCGCAATAAAAACACGATTGTCAAATGTAAAACCAAATAAATTGCAATAAAACTAAAAAGAGTGCTTGTCATAATCTACGTCAATTATTGATAAATGGCAAACAAGTCAGTTAATTGAATGAAAAACTGTACGGTTTTTTTCGACTGCATGCGACAGGTTCACGGCATTCAATTGTACGAACAATTGCCATTTAATGTGGCTCTATTTGAGCTTGTCTCGCTCTCTTCTCGCTTGCTGCTCCGACTGCCTCCTCCTCCTCAGGCCAACAAATGTTTGTTCGCTTCAAACTTGCTACACTTTTTCCGTTTTGTTTCTGTTTCTGTTGCTCTTTCTGTTTCTGCGACTGTGTTTGCATTTGTTTTTGCCCGCGTAAATTATGTGTAACGCGACGCACTTTTCATGTTGCAGGCAAAACGCAAGGCGACAAACTCGTTCGCCTTATTGATTGCAGTAGGTTTCTAGGCAATGTCGATCTTTACCTTGTCCAATAAATTATCTTACCACAACCGGTTGCGCCACAGCCGCTACACTTTGTTGTTATTGTTGTGCTTACTTCAAATATCAGTGCCCACTTGTTGCTGCAGACTTCTTTGGAAAATGCGCACGTGCGGCAAGGTTGCAGGTGTGGCAAACTTCATACAACTCAAGTGCTCTTGCCACACACTCAATTTTCTTTCTATTTATTTCGGAATTTATCTTAATTTAATATTATTGTATTGCATTACTCTCGCATCGATTTGCGCCCGCCTAACTGCTCTTATTTTAATATCGAAGTGCGTTGGACGCCCACTTCGTGCTTTTCGATATTTGATATTTATTCGCAAGCCATCTCTCTGTGTGTGTGTGTGTTGGTACCGTAAAGTGTCGGTTGTCTCAAGTTCCAGCGCGGAAGATGCGTGACCTGTCCGTATTTTTCTAGTTGCTCTGGTAACTGCGTGTCTACGCATTTTCTTTCCGGTTTTTTTGTCACTTGGTGTGGTCTCCTAAATTTTTCGCCGCAGCGACTGACCTGCTTGTGCCGTAAATGACGGACGGAATGTGCCAGGAATTTCGTAAACTGGTGCTAAAGTAATGGCCGAAATTGTTGTAAGCTTACAAGTATGTATTTATGGCTATAAATAATCGTCAGTTAGTGCAAAAGTGTTTTCACGAGCATTTCATATTGCAGGTAAGTTAGTTTACGAACGAAAAGCTTCACATTAGATGGCGCTTTAGTAGAAATTGCTCAAAATCTGACTTACACTGACTGAAATTAATTTACCTGAGAATTCTTGGCAAAGCTTAAAAGCTCCGAACATCACGATAGAGCTAAAAGCTTTCAGTTTTTGAGTAGTTGCTATTAAGCTTTTATAATTTTTGGAAGAAATGGTCAAGATAGTATAGTTAATATTAAGATCCTTTGTATTTCAATGCTCCAAAATGTATCTGTGTATTATCTAAACTCCAGACAACTCGATAAAGCGAAAAGCTTTAAGCTTTTATGTAGTTCCCATGAACTTTTTATATTTTTCAGAAGAAATGGTCCATACAGTTAAAATAAGGATCCTTTGTAAGTCTGTAAACAACCGTTACTGTATGCCAACAAAAGCAAATAGGTAATAATGAAAGCTTAGTAAGCTTCGAAGCTTTATCAAAAAATTCTGATATTCGAAAGTTTACTAATAAGCTTCAGAATTACAGTTAGTAATTGATTGAAAAAAAAAAATGAAACGAGCTTTTTTATTGCGCAATAATCTTTGGCATATAAATTATGACAACAAATACAGAATTATGTTTAATAAAAAATCATCCAAAAACACTTTTCAATTTAAACCGTTACTAAGCAGCTAGTAAACTTACACACAGAAATAAATTTGTACTTAATAAAAAGTTTATAGTTGTATTTGAAAGGACAACACAATTACTCACACATACTAAACCGAAGCTGTCATAAATGTTTGTTGCTTTGAAGAGCGCAGAGTTATAAAGGTTCGATTAAAATTCCTTGCTTGTCATAATTTTTAATATTCTTTATTTTTATTTTATTTTTTTTTTCATTTTACATATGTTTAAACACAAGTATATGACCGATTGCAGGCATAAAATAGTAATTAAGTAGCTGATTTATCAGTTGAACGCGGTAAGTATTTATGTTAGTTCGTAATCGTTAGTGGCAATTAAACTGTTAAACAACTTTTATTAATGTCAAGTAATCAAGTTGAAGCATAAAAACACACAATAAGAATTCTAAGAGTTGAACATAGTTCTTGCCGCGAACAAATAATACGTGTGCTCAGTTACACTTTCGAACATTCAATAAAATCGTTAATTCGTCTTGTTATTGTTAGTGTAACATAAGCGCTTTTATGGCTGCTTAAAAATTAATAACGAATTTTGACAAATTTTATTTGTGCCGAAAATAGCTCTCGTTAGCTCCATAATACTTGTTAATGCTTTTTCGCTGCTCTTCCAACAATTCCTAATTTTATTGATCACGGTTCAGTGATCGATGATTTGTCGCACTTTTACGAGCTTAACCTCACTTCCTAATAATCAGCTCAATGGCGGTATTTTACAATTTCTTTCACAAAATTCAGTTATAAATGCCCCGTTTAGTTCTCAATGACGGCACATTGAATGAAATATTGTTGATTGATTTGTTCCGATTTTAGTGACTGTGTTTTATTACTAGATCAAGTTCTGGGTTATTAAAAATTTGTAAAGATTTTGAATGTAAATTATTGTAGATTTTTATTGCCCCATATTTGATGTTCTATAGCTGGGTGGTTTACAACTCTGGGCTCAGTGGCTCGTGCCGTTTCACAGTGGGTTAAAAAATTTTTGGATTTTTGTGAATATGTGACGAAAAATTTCTTAAGAAAAGTTTATTAGCTTTGAAGGGCTTTGAGAATTATATTTTTAAAATAAATTAGAAAAAACGTTATATAAAAAAAAATTATTTTGAACAAACTTTTTTTTTATTAATAAATAATCGCTTCTCAATAACATTTAATTCACAATTATTTGACTAACTGAAATTTATATTTTAGAGAAATTATATTCTAACTGTTTTTTTATAATAATGTTTTATAATAAATAATTAATTATTTATATTTTCCGAAAATTGTTTCAATATACTGTATCGAAACAAAAATTAAGAATATATGTACTTTCCGAAAATATTTTCAACAAATTTAAAAATCTATACTAATATTATAAAGCTGAAGAGTTTGTTTGAATGCGCTAATCTCCGAAACTACTGGTTCGAATTGAATAATTCTTTTTGTGTTGGATAGTCCATTTATCGAGGAAGGCTATAGGCTATATCATATCATGACCAATAGGAGCGAAGAAACAGTGGTAAATGTGTAAAAACGTGATTTTGGCAACAATTCGATCTCAAAATGGCATTACGTTGGCTCTCGCATCTACTGGAATTGCAGCAACGCTACTTGAAGTTGGAAGAACGGCACATACGACACTGTAGCTTCAGTTAAACATGCAAATCTATGAAACATATATGAGATGAGCGCAATTTTCTAGAAGCACTTAACAGAACAATGAAAGATCTGTGGAATAATAATCATCGCTTTGGTGGCGTAATGATACTGTTATTGACAAACACATTCTGTTATTTCGAAATCAACAGCGGCGGAGGAATTGAACGCATGTCTCAAGTCATCGTACTTGTGGCGGCACGCGAAAACCATATGATTGACCATGAATATGCGTGTGTTCCTGCAACAGGATAGCACCGCAGAAGATTTGCAAAGAACTGGGCACATTCCGGTTAATACTTCTAATGGTTTGATATCAATCCGAACATTAGCCAAATTTGTCGTAACTACGATTGGTTGAGTGCACGCAGATTTTTAACTGTCAAAAATACCGATGTCGATGACTTAATCTATACGACTTAAAGTCAACTTCCGGGATATTTGTGTTCATACACATCGATCGACCATGTTGAAAATGAAGACGAAGCTGTGAATTATCCAGTGAAATTTCTAAAGTCTTTGTCATTTATTACGCTTCGCAATCTTCAAGCAGCTATCGAATAATGTAAAAGTTGCAAGAATTTTTTAAAGGGACTTACAAGGGGGCAGTATACTTGATTCTACGAATTTCTTTGAGTTCCAACGATTTGCCATTTCAGTTCAAACGTATTCAGTTTCCAATGACAATTGCATTTGGGATGACAATCAACAGGTCTCAAAGACATTCGCTGGAGGTGTGTGGCATAAATTTTATTCATGGGTTGAAAAATCATCTTCTCTGTATATTTACGCACCGGAACAGAAAACAAAAAATGTTGTTTATTAAGCTGCGTTGCATTGAAAAAAAAAAAAATTAGAAAAATCGCAAATAAATGTTTTCCAACACTATACAAATTCAACTTTGTTTTCAAAACAAATAATTTCACGCAGTGCAACGACTGCGGAGTCAGCTAGTTAATAATAAAAATAAAATACTTTTTACCGACTGTTAACACATTTTCCGAAATATTTTTTGACATACTGTACAAAAATAAAGATTAAAAAAATTAAAATTATTGGACTAACGGTAAATTATATTTTCCGACAAATTTTCGTAGACACTGTGTTATAATAAAATAAAAATTAGAAAAAAATACCACTTAACTAACTGTACATAAAAAAATTCAAAAATTTTTTCAAACACACTGTGCGCATGAATGAAACTCTGAAAACACCTGATTTTATTGCAGCACCAGTAAAACCGTTTTAGCACTATTCACTAAATTCGAAAAAAAAAATCTAATAATAATAATAACAAAAATTTAACACTCAACATGATTATGACGCTTTTTATAGTTTCCAATTAAAAAAATAAAAGTACTGAATGGCCACTTTACGATGGGCCCCACGCCGGCCACATCACGCACCTGTTTCCGCGCCTTTCATTCATACAGAAATTCTATGAATCCACAAGACACTTGTTTAATGTCTAGGTTTATTGCCAGCCCGCAGAACTACGAACTACGCTGTCTGCTATGCACTCATGTATATATGTATTTACGAAAATGTGTGTGTAACTGAGTGCACACACGCATTGTTGGAATATTTGAAGCGATCGGCAAGTTCGTTGCTTAAGTCTTTTATATTGGAGAGCACATAAATTATGTACAATTTATATACGACGGTTGATATAAATATGTATGGGTGTAAATGTCTTCTTGTTCTTATGCACACTTATGAAAAGTTGCTCTTTTGTGATTCAAATCCTAATAAAGTGAAACAAAAGCATGCGTCTTTGGCTCAGAGTGAAAGGCTTATAAATGATAAGCACATAGTTGGCTTTGGTGATATTTTGAAAGCGCGTGATTTCAACAATTATAGATTTTTTGGCACTAAATGAGGTGCGAAATGCCATTGTCTGCGAATTATCGATGTTTTTTTTTTTATTTGAATGAGAGGCTCATCTGTTTAGCAAAGCTAAGTTTTAAAGTCACATTTGTTCAAATAGTATAATAAAAGAATCTTCCAGCAATTGGTGCTGAGATACTTTGGAAATATTTTTTGTGATTAGATGTTGCCTAAGAAAGCCTAATATTAACTTTTAGCAAAATAAAGTAAATTTTTAAATTAAGTATTAGTTGGTATATCAAAAAAGCAAAATATCTGAATCAACACAGTATAACTTTTACTTTAAGAGTTTTCATTTAATAATCCATATTTGTAAGGTCATACTCCTGAAAGTAGGCTATTTTATGGTTTACCAGCTTTTTAGGTTTATTGTAACTTAAGCCCATCTTAAATAGACTTGTTTTGAAACAGTCTGGCTTATAGTAATCCATGTTCCAGCGGGATTTAATTAATTCTAAACACAAATTTTAAACAAAGAGGAATCCAAATACTCCAAATAACTTGATTTTGATCTAAATATTGTTGCTCCTTTTCGGGAATTGTAAAATTTTAAATTTCACGATTTTGAAGAGTCAAATTGTCAAAATTTTCTTTTTTATTATGTTGATATACCCTGAAGTACGATTTTCAGCTGTATTCATAGCTTACTTTGTTTGTAGCAGCCACTAAAGTTAGACACGTTTTTATAAGCTTTTTGTGGCAATTTTCGTTGGTGAAAAGCTCACAATTCGTTGCTTGTTCGTGAATTCTTGGCCTAAAACAATACTGTAACGAAGCCCCAACTTCCATCTGTTCCAATCTGTTTCCAAAAATAAAAATAACGGTCATTTTACACAAATCCTTTCCTATTGCTCAAAGTCAGGACGCTGCTGGGCAATTGCTTACTTCAATCCGTAGCATTATTGACACTACAGCAGATTATTCCCTGCTAATCCCAACAAACCCATAGCAAAACCTTCTTCACATTCAGTCAATAAGAAATATTTTGAATTTGATGCTACTAGACTTTAGAGAATTATCTCAAGAGCTTTTAGCATCATATTTTTTTTCTTTTTGTGCTGCAATCTTCTTCATTCATCTTAATGCAATTATCCATATCTACAAAAGAGTAGTTAAACTACGTGCTTCTATATAAAGCATAAGTGGACTTAACTATACACGTAGACTTAAAAGAGTTCTTTGACCTATCATAAAGCAGCTAAACGCGTCAATATATCATAAGAGGATAAAAGCAAGCGCTCATGATTCAGGTAACATGAAAAAGCGAGCCAGTTTATGCTGCAGACTTGAATACATACATATAAGCATGCTTTCATTCGCTTCGTGATTTATAGTGATAATAATATGATACGCTTTCGTGATAAGGCGAAAAAAGATCAAAAGCTTTGATATAAATACGATATAAATATAAAATATATGTGTTTAAGAGAAAAAACTGTATAAGCTTTCTTTCGCCACTCTCTCGAGGATTATATAGAAGTTTTGCTATTACTTAGTACCTTGAAATTGAGTTGTATATATTATATATTGCGGAAAATATTGTGCTAAAATATGTTTTTCAGCAACGAAATTCGACTATAAGAAATATATATTTCATATATACATATATAACATTAAAGCTCACTGGGTGTTCTAGGTTATCTTCTTCTCTTTTATCTAATCAGAGTATATCAAACTAATCTAAAAGCTTTCACCAAAGTGACCACAGAGCTTCAAAGCTCAAAAGAATATTTTTTATATATAAGAGTATATTATAATATTTATTCAAGCTCTCTCTTCTAATCTTCTGATCATTGTAATTGTACATGTTTCTATATTCAGAATTGGCACATTAGACAGAGGCCACTGGGGGCTTGTAAAGCTAGATTTGTATAACTCGTGAGACAACTTCATCAAGAGCCTAACTGTTTAATACAAATTTAAACAACATTTGCAATCAGTTTTACTTATACTTGACTTTTAACACCCATTATCAAATGCGAACAAACATTTCGTTACCAAACCGGCAGCCATATAAAGCTGCTTTAAACATATTTGTGTAAGGTATTTAAGCATTGTACAATTGCTACTAAAATTCGATTTGCCAGCCGAGGCAAATAAATAAGCGACTTCATGACCTACTACCTGATTTCAGCTATATCCAACTATTCCTAATTACAGCGCAATGTTCTCCATGTGATCTAAAGACAATAAACAAATATATTGCCACAACCACACAGCGCCCTCCACACACTTACTGCCTTGCCACATGCAACATGCAACCGCGTCGCCGTTTAAACACTTGTATTAGCAAATAATTTGCATTTTTGTATCTAATCAAACGGGCAATGGGAAATTTGTTGCACTCACATGCCGCATGCCGCATGTTGCCGCAATTGACGGCCAACATGGGCAACCACTGATTGCAACACTCACTCGCCTAATGTCTACGCCAAAGCCCACTTACGGCTATGTTCGCGCTATTACTGCACTTGTATGCCTTTGGCATTCAGCCGCACAAAGTTGCCCCAACACACAGCGTACTTGGCACGTCTGATATGTATATTTTTAAATGGATCTTAAATTTGTCGCATAAAAAACCCGTATCGCCGGCAGCGCATGCGCACAAAATTCTTTGGCTTCATTGGCCTGTTTTTCTTGCTGGCGTTCAGGTGTCTTTGGGGCAAACACGCGCAAGGTGATTCGTTTTTATTTTTCGGCTCATCCGCATTTATTGAGTAATTCCATGCGTGAGAGAATGTGTTTTTATATTTTTGAGGGATAATTGAAGATATTGGTTACTAGTCGTTTGAAATTACAATGTTAGTGGCAGAACACACTTTTCATCCAATTAAAAGCCAAAATTTCATCTTTTTGACACAGAAACTTCTATAATTCTTAGTGTTAATATTCAGACCCGGTCTTGTTTGTCTTCAGACCTTAGGAAAGGTTAGGTTAGGTTAGGTTGGTCTGGTAGGCCTGCAGGCCACGCATAGTCCAGTTATGGTCCTTTGCGATACCAGAATGGAGTGCCTTTACGTATTCCCTGAGTAGTAGTCATCGTTCAGGATGCCTGCGCCTGTCGTGAATTTTAATAGTTTATGAGGCTTCACTGACGATATCTCCTCTAGCTTATCGTACTGTGGGGCCCCTAAGTGCCTAAAACGCTGTCTCGCTAACGCAGGACATACGCACAAGAGATGCTCCACTGTTTCCTTGGTGCACCTTAGGAACCTTAGGAAAATACTCAATGAAAATAAATTTTGTGAGGTGTCGTCGATACAATTTTGAAGCAATTATGTATTTTGAAAGACAAACATTGTATCGAAAAGATTATCGCTATAATCTGTGATTTGTTCTCGATATCCAATCTTAGTAAAATGCTCAACTTAAAATTAGTGACTAGTTCACTAGTATTCACGCCATTTGGAAACTAGCTAATACTCTACAAAGGCAACACACCAGTACTGCTTTGTCCAAGTCCTTCGTAAAACCCAAAAAAGTACTGCAGTTGGATCTAATAAATGAATTTGAGCTCATCACAAATTAGCTTAGGCGTTTCCTTTTATATTGCACTGGAGTTCCTAGTTCAACTAGATGATTGAAGGTGTGATATCCAAGTTATTTCAGCCATGGGATTACAAAGACGGACATCTCATCGATCTCATCAGCCACTGGTCAGCGTCCCGAAATTCATCCTCTTGGTAATGTGGATTTGACACACTATCCATCTTGGTAGAGTTCGATACTCCCTTAAAGCTTTGTGCACTTTGTGCCCGGCAACCGATTCGAATGTAACTCCATATCGAGCTGAAACAAGGTCATTTCTTCAAAGGCGGACAATAGAGATGAAAGTATTGAGATGCACGGATTTTCATTAGATAAGAAATAAGAATCAGAAGTTAAAGAAAGGCTGAACAGCAAAAACGCACTAGAGCTGGACATATAACTCTTATTGCTTGTAATATCTGAAGAGGATACTATAGAGAAGAACTAATGAGAAAAAGTTAGACCGGTTCTCAAGCAAAGCAATGTATCAACGAGCAATGCAAATGCCTTCGAGTGTCTATGTTTATGTCTATAAGGAAAGTTCAAAAAAAAAATTAAGATGGAAGTGAGTTGCAACATATTTCTTGGAATTGAGAACTTAGTATGAACATCGTACGAACTCCATTAAGTTCAAGATCGTTGGTTTTCTTAATTAATTAAATT
Organism: Zeugodacus tau; assembly: GCA_031772095.1. Taxonomy (NCBI): domain Eukaryota; kingdom Metazoa; phylum Arthropoda; class Insecta; order Diptera; family Tephritidae; genus Zeugodacus; species Zeugodacus tau. The sequence continues at coordinate 67,512,392 of CM062650.1, read as the reverse complement.
AATTCCTTTTGATCTCTATCAGATCGTCCATTGAAAGTTAGTCTTTTTCAATGACGTTCTATAGGAAAGCATTTAATTTACAAAAACTCGTGAATGATATGTGCGACGGATTCAAATTATGTAATTTTATCAAGACCACAGGGTGGGTCAAAGAGGACTTAATAGCATGAGGGGATCCCAGTTCCGGTGGTGTCATAATGGGCCTCCGAAAGGCGTAGATGCGTCGACAGACAGCCACTTAACCTAACCTAACCAATGAGCGACTGAGGGTTTCTAGAGATCATAATGATGTTAACCAACTCAGTCAATTTCATTATAGGGTCATTCAAAACCATTTTAAGAAAATTCGGAATTTTTTCTGGCGTTACTGTCAAAGCCTTTCTCGCTCATCGAGCCAAAGACAAATCTAAGGTGGAAATATGGAAAATCTCTCAAAACAACCAACCTTTAAGTACAATTTCCGTTCATATGGCTTTATGCTCCTTCCAGGAGTAATAGGAATAAATATATGTAACTGGAACGGTTTCGAATTTTAATATGGTCAGTTTTTTCACCCTGTTTTTCAAAATATTTTGGGGAGTATGTTCTGTAACAACAGCAAACAGCAACTAACAAATTATTATTTTCGCGAGACTTTACTTCCGATCATTTATATTTATATAAAACAACCAGGGTTTCTTGGAAATTCCACTTCGGCACCGCAACTCAAAGAATAGCCCATTCTTTACATTAAATATTTAATTTCCAATTTTGTTGGTTTGTTTTTTGTGTATACTGTCTCTCTATTTGTTTATGTCCGCTGCCTGGGTCAACTGTTGGCGCACAAAAAATCGCGCTCAACATTAATTTCACGCTTGCAACAGCAACGGCAACGGCAAGTTGTACGCAATAAAATGTTGTTCTCTCCCAGCTGGCAGACAGCTTGTAATGCAATCGGCAGGCAGCGCTGCCAGCCAGCGTAGCGCAGCGGGCCTTTGACCAAGTGGCGCGAACCTGCGCTGACGCAGCAGGAAGCAATTATCTTTTCATGTTGTTGTAGTCGTGCGACAATATTTTTTCCACACACACACACACACATACACGCGTCGGGATTAATATTTTTGATTTTTTTTTTCTTTTCGTATTGCTCAAATATGCTGCTTGCCACATGTGGCATGTTGGCAATTTAAGCGCTGCATTTGCATTTGGTGCGACAATGGCGGTAATAGAATTACAGCAAATTCGATGGCAAATCGCGCGGCGAACAAAAAAATTAAACATGATATTAAAATGTGAAAAGTCTCATAAAACCCACACGAACACACACAGAGACACACAGAGACAGATTAACGCTTTGGCAATGAATGCGCCTGAAAATCGCGCCGGTTCGTCCGCTTTAATGTTGCTTTAATTTTTATATGAATTTTCTTCGCTACTTTTTTTTTGGTCTATAATCAACGCGTGCCGCTCACAGCGAGCGCATCACGCTAATAACAGCGCTTGCAACAATAACAACATCATTAATGAATATCGTTCATTTACAGTAGCCGTGCGGCGGCAGCTAATTTGCCAATACGCGCTACAACATTGCCGAAGCGATTAGTGCACATCTGCTTTGAAATGTAGTTGCTGTTGCTATTTGCTGTTGTTGTTGTTGTTGCCGCTCGCTAATTTAGCACCACAGCAGCTATGCAGATATGAAAGAAATTCTGGGTTGTGCACGCTTTTAAATCCGTTGCCACCCCTTAATTCCGGCGAACATTGCCGGCAATTTCACTGCCTAGTGTGTCACTGTTGTTGTTGTTGGCACCTGGTGCACCTGGCCGTTTTTCCACTTGCCACGCGTAAATCGCAATGGTAATTTGGCATTAAATGCATTTGTTGTTGCGCGAGGCGGCATGCATTTATTTGCTTTTCTTCTGATTTTTTTTTCTTCTTCTCGGTTTTTTATGGTGACGTTGTTGATTTGTAAGAGCAATCGATCTCAGTTGCTGCTGGCGAGAAACGAAAAAATGATACAAAATGGATTTTTATTGTAAATGTATAAAGAAAACAGTTGTTTACAGTGGGGTGATTAGTTGAGAATAACGGTTATAAATTAAATAAAAAATTAAAATAAAAAAAAAAAATAAATAAAACAATAATTTTAATTACAAATTAAAAAAAACATAAAAAATAATATTTTTAAATTAAACAAGTAAGGAAGGGCTAAGTTCGGGTGCAACCGAACATTTTATACTCTCGCAATTTATTTATTTAACTTAATTAATATTATATAATACACAATTTGACCCACATATTCGTCATATATATTGTATGAAGTCCATTGAAAGTTGGAAATCATAATATTAGGTTAGAAGCACCGAGGTCCTCGTGTTCGATATATGGGGCCTTAAAATCCTATGTTCCGATTTCGGCGATTTTTAGAATGGGGCTCCCACACTATTAACATAGTATTTGTGCAAAGTTCTGCATCGATATCTTCACTAGTACTTACTTTATATATTGTAAAGTAAACGATTCAGATTGTCTTCAAAGTTCTGGTATATAGGAAGTAGACGTGTTTGTGAAGCGATTTGGCCTATTTTCACAACATATCATTGGGATGGTAGGAAACTATTACAAACCAAGTTTCATTGAAATCGGTCGAGTAGTTATTAAGACATGGTTTTCTGCCATTTCTTATGTGAAATTTAATGTTTCTGACGTTTTTCGTTAGTGAGTTAACCCACTTTTAGTAATTTTCAACCTAACCTTTGTATGGGAGGTGGGCGTGGTTATGATCCGATTTCTTTCATTTTTGGACTGTATTAGGAAGTGGCTAAAAAAAAACGGCTGCAGAAAGTTTGGTGTATATACCTCTATGGGTTTCCGAGATATGTACAAAAAACTTAGTAGGGGGCGGGGCCACGCCCACTTCCCAAAAAAATTACATCCAAATATGTCCCTTCATAGTGCGATCCTTCATACCAAATTTTATTTCCATAGCTTTATTTATAGCTTAGTTATGACACTTTAAGTGTTTTCGGTTTTCGCCATTTTGTGGGCGTGGCAGTGGTCCGATTACGCCCATTTTCGAACTTAGCCTTCTTATGGTGTCAAGAAATACGTCTTCCAAGTTTCATCAAGATATCTCAATTTTTACTCAAGTTACAGCTTGCACGGACGGACAGACAGACGGACGGACAGACAGACATCCGGATTTGAACTTTTCTCGTCACCCTGATCATTTTGATATATATAACCCTATATCTAACTCGTCTACTTATATGACTTACAAAAAAGAAGAAAATATTATATAACGAATTTCATTGAAATCGGTCGAATAGTTCCTGAGATATGGTTTTTGACCCATAAGTGGGCGACGCTACGCCCATTTTCCATTTTGTAAAAAAATCTGAGTACATCTTCTTTCTGCTATTTCTTCTGTAAAATTAAGTGTTTCTGACGCTTTGCGTTAGTGAGTTAACTCACTTTTAGTAAATTCCCAAGAAAAAGGGCGGGGCCACGCCGTCTTCCCCAAAAATATTACACCCAAATATGCACCTCCCTAATGTGATCCTTTATACCAAATTTTACTTTCATAACTTTATTTATGGCTTAGTTATGACGCTTTTTGGTTTAGGGTTTTCGCCATTTTGTGGGCGTATCCGATTTCGCCTATTTTCAATACCAACCTCCTCAGAGTGCCAAGGAATATGTGTTCCCTCATCTCATTTTTTGCTCAAGTTATCGCTTGCACGGACAGACGGACGGACGGACAGACATCCGGATTTATATATATATATAACCCCATGTCTAACTCTTTTATTTCTGGGTGATACAAATAACCGAACAAAAACTATAATACTCTGTGCAACATGTTGCGAGAGTATAAAAACTTAATTAAAAAAACTTAATTAATGGTAAATTTTTTTATAATAATTGAGCTCTTTGAGCACCCTGTTGTGAGTTAAAATTCGTGTCTCACAATCGCTCATCGTAATGCCATAACTATTTGTACATTTCCTGTGTAGAGTTGTTGTTGCTGTATTTAGATTTGTTGCACTTGTTAGCATTCGCTTTATCTGCGATCGATTTATAACGAATTAATGATATTCAATAAATCCAAGAGTAGTGTGGAAAGTTGACAAATAAGTGCAGTGGCAAGCTGATAACTGAAGCGAGTGCAACTGCGAGTTCAATACATTAGAGAAATGAATTTTATGAAAGCTTTACCGCTATTTTATTGCCACTGAATAATAAAAATAAATCAAATTTCCGGATCTTCATTTATTAATTTGCCTGTTTTTCAAACCATTTACTACGGTGAATAAATCACGAACAACATACAACTTAACAACAACAACAACCAACGAGGGGTCACTTGTTGCCAACAAAAATAAGTTTTATACGCAGCAGCAGAGGCAATAAAATAAATTCACAGCTGCAATTTCGAAAATGCCATTAAATGCGAGCAATCGAGCAGGAGGACGAACACCACAAGCAACATTTGAGGAGGAGAAGTAGGAGAAGCTGAAGTAAAAAATTAGTTCGCCGCTCAGGCTTTGAATGCTTTGAATGGTTGCAACTTGTTTGCATTTGAATTTATAGTTACGCATCGAAGAGAAATTGTGGCAGCCGCCAACAACAATAGTGTCCATTTGAGCCGCGACAGGCGGCAGCGTTGAATTTATGGCCGCGCCGACACGCTACTGGAAACTGTACATAATCGCGGCGAATGACAGCAGCAGCGACGAGGCAAGCAATCAAACGTGGGGAGCAGGTCAATTGAATTGATTTCGCGTGTAAATTGTTGCAACTGCCACAACCAGAGCAACGCGGACCAATAATGAGCAGCCAATGTGGCAGAGAGTGGACGTGTGTGTATGTGTGTGTGCGGAGTAATTTATTTTGTGCTTGATAAATGCAAAACTGTTGCAGCGAAAACAATGAAGCAGTCACATTGACATTTAACTAAATGCTTGCAACATTGCGGCAACAACAGAAAAAACTCTTACAAATCAACAACAGCTGAAAATGCAATGTGAAGACATTGCTGTTGTTGTTTTTTCATGCCACTTCGTTGTTTTGTTGTCTAAAATACATGTTGTTGTATTCCGAGTCACTTGATTGTTTTGTTTTCTAAACTTCGTTTTTTGTTGTTATTGTTGCTGGTTGCTGCTGTTGCTTGTGGCAGCCTGCTGGCCAACGCCTCGAGTGTCAAACACAATTGAATGCTTCGCATGTTATATGTCGCTAATATCTTTTTGTGCGACATGTTGCCACATGCCGCATGCCACATGTTGCATGCCACATATTGTTGCACATGTTGTGGCACATGCATATCGTGTAATTCAGTGAAATGTGACTTCGCACAAGCGTGGCATTCGGCATTCAGCATTTGATTTACGTTCGCGCCATCACACACAAACAGCCGACCAGCCAGCAGCCTTGAATCGATTGCCAATGAAAATCAAACGAATTGCAGCGCAAACATACACACTCACACACTCCGGCTCATGCTGTGGCAGTGAAATTTTCGACGGAATGCGTGGCACAGAATGCGTGATTTGTGTGTGTTGCAAATTGTAAAACATTACATGCATCTTCTCGGCTGCCACTCCTGCAGCTTTGCAATAACAACAAATTTCGTTGTTGTACGTACTCGCTGCAGAATGTCTCAATTACAATTATCGACTTCATTGGACCAAAAGAAAAGGATTAAAAGCAACGGAGTGTTGTAGTTGCAACACATTCGATTTTTTAAGTATTTTTGACTTTTTTATTTAGGAGATAAATATTTGATACATCTCAAAGCAATCCTCTTCATTTTAGCTCAAGTGAGAAGTAATTTGTCTTTACAAGTATTTCAATGAACTGTGCTATATTTTTATGGAATGACCGATCTCGAACTTCTTCGATGTTTGTGGTCTATTTTTTGTTTGTTTGTGGTTATATTTTCAACCTTCGTAAAATTGTTTCTTTCCTTAGAATTTTCAATATGGAAAATAGAGCATCAAAGTTATATTTTTAATCCTTTTCTTTTTTGTCAAAAAAAAAAATATATTTAAAACCCACAAAAATTATTGTAGAAAATTTTGGAAATTTATTATGACTATTTTTTTATAAAATACCATAATATAAAATTTTGAAATCGATTTTTTTATAAAAAAAATTTGCGTATTCTCTCCACTAATTACAAGATCGCACATAACTTTACCGAAATCCGTCTGATTTTTTTTTCATTTCAGCTAAACATCTTCATTATAAGCGGTTCCTGGTTCAGCTGTGGCAGCTTCAACAACTATTATTTTTACAAATAAAATATTATTCAATACTCTTCGAAGTTACCATTTGTGTACAAATTCTTAAAAAATAATCAATTTAGGAGTTTTCTCAAGAAAAATGTTTGAAAACTTAATTTTTAGGTCTTCTAACTAGATGTAACGCCTTAAAAGAAATTTAACTTTATTTTAATGGAAGGCACATATAATAAATTAAGGATCGCATTGTTCTAATAACAGGAGGTTCTTAAATTGTGTGAATTTGCTGATATAATTTGTTTATGTATTCTAAAAAGCGGTAACGGCAATAACAATGTCAGATTGGAAATCCAACGCAGAATCACTCTTGCCAACAGGTGCTTATATGGACTGAGTAGGCAATTGAAAAGTAAAGTCCTCTCTTGACGGACAAAAACCAAATTCTACAAGTCTCTCATCATTCCCGTCCTACATTATGGTGCAGAAGCGTGGACGATGTCAACATCCGATGAGACAGCACTAGAAGTTTTTGAGAGAAAGATTTTGCGGAAAATTTATGGTCCCTTAAACATTGGCAACGGCGAATACCGCAGAAGATGGAATGATGAGCTATATGTGTTATTCGACGGCATTGACATAGTTCAGCGAATAAAAAGACAGCGGCTACGCTGGTTAGGTCATGCTGTTCGAATGGACGAAAGTGCTCCAGCTCTGAAAGTGTTCGATGCAGTACCCACTGGTGGAAGCCGAGGAAGAGGGAGACCTCCACTCCGATGGAAGGACCAGGTGGAGAGGAACCTGGCTTCGCTTGGTATAACCAATTGGCGCCACACTGCCAGAAGGAGAGTTGCGTGGCGCGCCTGTTGGGGACTCGGCTATAACCGCGTAAGCGGTGTCTACGCCAGCCAAGAAGAAGAAGAAGGTATTCGGGCTTAATTGTCTGTAGAACGGACTTCGCGAGTGAAAAAAAAAACACTTTTTTGTGGAATCCGAGAAGTTTAAAAAAAAAAAATAGCAGTCCAAATGATCACAATCGTATAATTGACTAGAGATATTTTTTGCTAGAAATACAATTTAAAACTCTGCAACTGAGAGTGGTAATGGGAATAGAATTTCAATCAATAGTTAAAGATTAGTAGAAAAAACTGTAAAAGTGATTTATAAAATTTTCAAATTTACTCTTATGCTGCGGGTTACCTTATAAGTTCATTGTAGTTGAAAGCATAAGAATTCACAAAGTAGCCAAGTGACAAATATACTTTAACTAATTCGTAATGAAAATGTGTTATGAAAACCATTTCTCTTAGGTAGCACTGAAGTGAAGTAGAGTGCTAATGTATGATATAGTATTTAATGAACTACTTATACCATGTTAAGAAGTGTTCTTTGTATTATATATTACTTCAGGCTTCTCGAATTTTAAATTCACAGTAAATTTTTTCTTCTGTTGTAATCATCTTTATTCACCATTCTGTTGAACTTTTAAAAATTTATTAAAAATCAATGTATAAACAAATTGTGTTTGGTTACCACATTTTATATTCCAGAGCCTAAAAAAATTGTTTTATTACACTCACTTATAAAATATTATAATATCTATTGCGATTTATTGACTTTCAGAAATAAATAAAAGAAATTTCTGCTGCTTTGTATTCCTCTTAGACAAACGTAAATTGCACCCAAATTCAATTTATTTGATACATTAAATGAAATATTCGCATCGCTCCCGTTTTGCTGTTGCTTTTATTTTATCTTAATTACGTCATTATGCAACAATCGTGGTTTGAATATCAATTTTGATAGCAATACAATTATTCTTGTCGAACCAAAAAAGAAAAAGAAAAACATATTCTCCCGTTTTCTACCTACATTATGGTTGTGGATATATTGTTATATATATTTATTCAATTACACAACATTAATGAGTCTAGAATTTTTGTATTTTGCATATGTAGAATCGTGGGCAACGTTATGTACAGTGCGACGCTTTTAAGTGGACTGAATATTAAAAAAAATATTGTAAGAAATGGAATGTTGTTTTTTAAGATCGAGTAAAACTTCTTCTTCTTCTTAACTGGCGTAGAAACCGCTTACGCGGTTATAGCCGAGTCCACAACAGTGCGCCACGCATCTCTCCTTTTGGCGTTTTGGCGCCAATTGGTAATACCAAGTGAAGACAGGTCCTTCTCCACCTGGTCTTTCCACCGGAGTGGAGGTCTCCCTCTTCCTCGGCTTCCACCAGCGGGTACTGCATCGAAAACTTTCAGAGCTGGGGCACTTTCATCCATTCGGACAACATGACCCAGCCAGCGTAGCCGCTGTCTTTTTATTCGCTGGACTATGTCTATGTCGTCGAACAACACATACAGCTCATCATTCCATCTTCTGCGGTATTCGCCGTTGCCAATGTTTAAGGGACCGTAAATCTTCCGCAAAACCTTTCTCTCGAAAACTCCTAGTGCCGTCTCATCGGATGTTGACATCGTCCACGCTTCTGCACCATAAAGTAGGACGGGAATGATGAGGGACTTGTAGAGTTTAGTTTTTGTTCGTCGAGAGAGGACTTTACTTTTCAATTGCCTACTCAGTCCATAGTAGCACCTGTTGGCAAGAGTGATTCTGCGTTGGATTTCAAGGCTGACATTATTATCGGTGTTAATGTTGGTTCCTAGGTATACGAAATTATCTACAACTTCAAAGGTATGACTGTCAACAGTGACGTGGGAGCCAAGACGCGAATGCGCTGACTGTTTGTTTGACGACAGGAGATATTTCGTCTTGTCCTCGTTCACCACCAGACCCATACGCTTCGCTTCCTTATCCAGTCTGGAGAAAGCAGAACTAACGGCGCGGGTGTTGTTTCCGATAATATCGATATCATCGGCGTACGCCAGTAGCTGTACACTCTTATAGAAGATTGTACTTTCTCGATTTAGCTCTGCGGCTCGTATTATTTTCTCCAGCATCAGGTTAAAGAAATCACACGAGAGTGAGTCACCTTGTCTGAAACCTCGTCTGGTATCGAACGGCTCGGAGAGGTCCTTCCCGATCCTGACGGAGCTTTTGGTGTTGCTCAACGTCAACTTACACAGCCGTATTAGTTTTGCGGGGATACCAAATTCAGACATCGCGGCATAAAGGCAGCTCCTTTTCGTGCTGTCGAAAGCAGCTTTAAAGTCGACAAATAGATGGTGTGTGTCGATCCTTTTTTCACGGGTCTTCTCCAAGATTTGGCGCATGGTGAATATCTGGTCAGTTGTTGATTTTCCAGGTCTAAAGCCACACTGATAAGGTCCAATCAGTTTGTTGACGGTGGGCTTTAGTCTTTCACACAGTACGCTCGATAGAACCTTATAAGCGATGTTAAGGAGGCTTATCCCACGATAGTTGGCGCAGATTGTGGGGTCTCCCTTTTTGTGGATTGGGCAGAGTACACTGAGATTCCAATCGTCGGGCATGCTTTCTTCCGACCATATTTCGCAAAGCAGCTGATGCATGCACCTTATCAGCTCTTCGCCGCCGTATTTGAATAGCTCGGCCGGCAATCCATCGGCCCCCGCCGCCTTGTTGTTCTTCAAGCGGGTAATTGCTATTCTAATTTCTTCACGGTCGGGCAATGGAACATCTGTTCCATCGTCGTCGATTGGGGAATCGGGTTCGCCATCTCCTGGTGTTGTACTTTCACTGCCATTCAGCAGGCTGGAGAAGTGTTCCCTCCACAAACACAGTATACTCTGGTCATCAACCACTAGATCACCGCTGGGGGTCCTACAGGAGTGTGCTCCGGTCTTGAAACCTTCAGTTAGTCGCCGGATCTTTTCGTAAAATTTTCGAGCATTACCCCTGTCGGCCAGCTTGTCAAGCTCGTCATACTCACGCATTTCGGCCTCTTTCTTTCTTTTTCTGCAAATGCGTCTCGCTTCCCTCTTCAGCTCTCGGTATCTTTCCCATCCCGCTCGTGTTGCGGTTGATCGCAACATTGCGAGGTAGGCAGTCTGTTTTTCTCTCCACTGCGAGACGACAATCCTCATCATACCAGCAGTTTTTGGGCTTTTCCGAAAGCCAATGGTTTCGGTTGCAGCTGTACGTAAGGAGTTTGATATGCCGTCCCACAGATCCCTTATACCGAGATGCTGATGAGTGCTCTCAGAGAGCAGGAGTGCAAGTCGAGTAGAAAATCGTTCGGCTGTCGGTTGTGATTGCAGCTTCTCGATGTCGAACCTTCCTTGTGTTTGTTGACGTGTGCGCTTTTCTACACAGAGGCGGGTGCGTATTTTAGCTGCTACAAGATAGTGGTCCGAGTCGATGTTGGGACCACGAAGCGTACGCACATCAAAAACACTGGAGACATGTCGTCCATCTATCACAACATGATCGATCTGGTTGCGAGTGATTCGATCCGGGGACAGCCAAGTAGCTTGATGGATTTTCTTATGCTGGAATCTAGTACTACAGATGACCATATTTCGGGCCCCGGCGAAGTCGATCAGCCTCAGACCGTTTGGTGATGTTTCGTCATGGAGGCTGAATTTTCCGACTGTTGTGCCAAAGACACCTTCTTTACCCACCCTAGCGTTGAAATCGCCAAGCACGATTTTGACATCGTGGCGGGGGCAGCGCTCATAGGTACGTTCTAGGCGCTCATAGAAGGTATCTTTGATCACTTCGTCCTTCTCTTCCGTCGGGGCGTGGGCGCAAATCAGCGATATATTGAAGAACCTCGCTTTGATGCGGATTGTGGCTAGACGTTCATCCACCGGAGTGAATGCCAGGACTCGACGACGGAGTCTCTCTCCCACCACGAATCCCACACCGAATTTGCGCTCCTTTATATGGCCGCTGTAGTAGATGTCACAAGGACCCACCTTCTTCCGTCCTTGTCCCGTCCATCGCATTTCTTGGATTGCGGTGATGTCAGCCTTTACTCTTACGAGGACATCAACCAGCTGGGCAGAGGCACCTTCCCAATTAAGAGTCCGGACATTCCAGGTGCATGCCCTTAAATCATAGTCCTTTATACGTTTGCCGTGGTCGTCATCAAAAGGGGGGTTTCTCATCCGAGGCCTGTGTTTCTTATTCACTGGTTATTCGTTTTTATGTGGTGGGTCCCAAGCCCAACGCACAACCGCATAAGCGGGATTCGCCTTCTCACTTTAGCTCGCTTCCAGACGGATGTCTGTTGGCTACCCAGAGGATACTTGGTCTAAGACCGGAAGTTGTGAGCTGCTTGAGCCACATGTAAAAGAATCGTTCCTGGCCACTCCCAAGTGAATGGCAGTCAGAAACTTTCCTCACTTACGTGAACTTCTACATATGACTCCATCCTCCTCTACATATGACTCCATCCTCCAGTAAAACTTAAGAAACTATAATATTATTAAAAGTGTTAGATTGATGTAATGAAGAGAAAACTATCGAAAAGCCAGACGGACCTCTAGCAGTCTTCCATAGTATTTTCAATCATTATTACTTTGCTGAATTTTTTCATATACAATTTTATACAAATATTTCATAAATTTATTATATTCTTTATATTTCAATTCTAAACCTTCCCTTTGAACACTAAAATTCATATTATCGAAAATTTACTGTGTTTTTCTTCAAAAGGCAAACAACTCCAAGCAACTAATTCAATTATCTATGCGTTGCACGTTCCATGCTACATTTTTGTTGTTCTATTTACAATGCGCACTAATGCAAAGCAACCGCAAAGAATTCGGAGAATTTCTATGCAAATTTGCTAGAATAACAACAACAGCATAGCCAGCAAGTCAAGTGCTGCTTTTCGCCAATTTTTTTGCAGTAAAAAATCATTATTGGCAACAACAGCAGCCCAGAAGCACAACTATTGGCAGCTAACGGTAGTTGGTTGCAACAAAACAAGTTGAAAGCCATAAGCTATAAACAAACAAATAAATAAGCAACTATAAAAGCAAGTTAAACAAATGATTAAAGCTTCTATTTATGACTTAATTAATTAAGCGTGAAATTCGCCAAAGAGAGTTTGTGGCTTAAGTCTTTTGTGGCGGCTAATTAATAATGTGCATATGTTTATATGCATATAAAGCTTACTGCTCCGATAACTTCACAAAAAAAAATAACAAAAACAGAAAAAAAGAAAAATAACAATAATAATAAAAACAACAACAACAACGCAACCAGTGAACTATGAATTTCAACTGTAAAACGCTGAAGAAATTTCTAATTATGAATTAATGCTATAAATCAGCTACAAATTGCAACGAAATCCAACAATAAAACAACATCTATTGTTTTTATATCAGCAAAGTGTAGAAGGAGAAGAAAATGAGACAAGAATTGAGTGTGATTGAGTGGACGCGCGAAACACTTGAATTGACAATTAAAAAGCACTTAAATCATTTTTGATTTTTTCGTGGCAAATGCCGTGGTGAAATCAATACGGCAAAAATAGAATTAATAAGAAAACAAAAACAAAAATAACAATAAAATATAAAAAACAATAAAGACAGCGCATTAAGTTGAAATTAGACACAACAATAATTTACAATAATCATTAATGAAGCTACCAAATAAGGTTGTATTGATTTCATTTCAACTTTTTTTTTAATTTTTAATCTTTAAACATTTTTTTATATTTTTTTTTAAGTATTTATTTTCAATATTTTTGAATTTTTTTATTATATTTTATTTTAATTTTTTTTCTATTTTCGAAATATATTTTTACTCTTGTTTAAGTTTTTTTGGAATTTTCATAATTTTTAAAATTTTTTTTTCAAATATTTCTTAATTTCTTATTATATTTTTTAAATACCGATTTTTTAATGTTAAATTTTTTTGGAATTTTTTCAATTTCTGAAATGATTAATTTTTTAAATATTTCTGAATTTTTAAATTATATTTTTTTATACTTCAAATATCTTCTTTCTGTTATTTACCTTTTTTTGAAATTTTCTTAATTTTTTAGAATTTTTATTAAATTTTTTTTTTTATATTTTTAAAAAATATTTATTATAAATATTTTATATTTTTTTATTATATTTTATTTTAATTTTTTTCTAACTTCTAAATATATTTTTAGATTTTTCATAGTTTTTTTTAATTGTTTTTTCAAAATTTCCTTAATTTTTTATTATACTTTTTTAATTTTTCAAATACCCATTTTCTAATGTTAAATTTGTTTGGAATTTTCTTAATCTTTTAATATAATTTTTTTACATTTTTCAAATATTTCTGAATTTTTAAATTATATTTTTTTCTTTTCTTCAAATATCTTCTTTCTAATGTTTAAATTTTTTTGAAATTTTCTAAATTTTTTTAAATTATTTTTTAATTTTTATTAATTTTTTTTTATTTTTTTAATATATTTTTTAAAAATATTAATATACTTTAAAAAAAATATGTATTTTAAATTTTTTTGATTTTTTTTATTATATTTAATTTTAATTTTTTTTTTTCTAATTTCTAAATATATTTTTACTCATGTTTATGTTTTTTTTGAATTCTCATAGTTTTTAAAATTTTTTTTTCAAATACAGTATACTCTCGAAAAGTAAATTCTCAGAAAGTAAATAATCGCGGAAAAGTTAATCACCTTTAAGATTACACATGCACCTCGAAAAAGTAAATTTTTTAATTTACTTTTCAGATACTGTGATAAAAAATTTGAAACGAAGCAAGCAGCGTTTTTTACGATGTTGCAAAAACACTTACTCTCTTGTTTATCGCGTCTTTTTAGTAAATAAACTCTCCTACTTGATCCACTGGTTTAAAAATGAAAACGATGCAAATCAGGTGTCAGACTTTCTGAATTGTCGTACAAAAATGGTCAGAAAATATATTGCAAAAGAAAAAAAAAAAACAAAAGAATATTCAAGATCTTTTCTCTTCATAGTAAATACATATGTATGTATGTATGTAAATGTAAATATGTATGTTTTTCATGTAAATCCATATGTTTTATTGAAGCAAATAAATGAATAAATTTTTTAAGTTTAAAAATGCATTTAATATTATAAAAACAGATAATTTATGTATATATTTGGAAATGTAAATTATTCGTAAAAGTAAATTACCCAAAATACCAATAGATTTACTTTTCGAGAGTATACTGTATTTAATTTTTTTTTTCTATTTTTTAAAAACCTATTTTTTATGTTTTACATTTTATATATTTTTTTTAATATTTCTGAATTTCTTTATTCTATTTTTTTCTATACTTCAAATATCTTCTTTCTAATGTTTATATTCTTTTTGAAATTTTCATAATTTTTTTAATTATTTTTGGAATTTTTTATTAATTTTTTTTTAATATATTTTTAAAAAATATTTTTGATTTTTTTAATTATATTCTATTTTAATTTTTATCTAATTTCTAAATATTTTTTTACTAATATTTAATTTTTTTTTTGAATTTTCATAGTTTTTAATTTTTTTCAAATATTTAATATTTTTTTTTTTAATTTTTTTAATTAATTCAATATTTTTTTTTATTTTTATCCATTTTTAAGTAATTTTTCTTCTTCATCCAACAATTTATTCGTTCATTTCAAGTGGCAAAGCAACAATTATGCATTGTTCTAAGCGTAATGACTGGTTGTGGGTGTGCCTTTTGGTGCGGCAACACCAGCGCACATCGAAAATTTGAATAAACCTAAACGAATAATTAATTATTATTGTAAATATATACGTCACACATATGTATGTACAAGCACATAAATATGGTTGACGCGCTTAAATCAAAGCACTTCTGGATCCCAACAAATATGTGCTCTGACACGTGAGAGCCCGCTCACCTCTAGTAAAGCTGTGTGCAAAAAGCCATACTTATTACTTTTTAATTGTGAGAAAATGCAAAAAAGACGCTTACTACCCACCCTCTGCCACTTGGCTGGCACAAATTACAAACGAACACACATATACAATTTTTAATTTAAGCGAAACAAAATCGCTTTGGCAACTATGCAGTGAGCGTTTTGCAGGCATTCGTTACCATCTGCGTCGCATGCGCATTAAACACTTCAGCAACAACACAAACAAACAACTAAACATTTCTATTAAAACAATTTACATACAAATATGTGCAGGAGCATGTGTGGGTGCTCATAATAATCATTTAAACTCATTTCGTATGTCAAGTGCTCTGGCTGTATTCTATTTCACTTACCACACTCATATACACACATATGTACATACACACATACTTAGTACACATGTGATGCTATCATTTCACATTGGCCAAACGTGCTCAGTCGTGGGAAAAATCTATTTGTCTGATTATTATTTCTTTGCTCAATTAACTTTGAGGGTTTATCATCTCATCGGAGATTTGCACATGCATATTTATATATAAAAGTATATAAATATTTGCAATGTAGTATCTGTGATGACTTGTGTAAGTACTTTAGATTGAATTAAATTATGGGGAGAATTTTGCTTTCGAATAGTAGCAAACTACAGCTAGTATTTAATATTTTATACATAGAACAGAGCCCTGGCAATATATGTACGTTTAAGTTTCTTGCTAGATGTAAAATATTGACTTTATGAAGAATGCAAATATTTAAGCGCCGTGGAGGCAACTTCGGATCCCACATGTAACTTATTTTAATGACTATTTGACTTACATGGAAAAGTTAATGTAAATTGTGCTCCTTAGCTTGAAAGAAGCAGCGGAGACTCTCTATAGATCTTATGGAGCAACTCAATGCACTCTGAACTGCATGAGTCTTGTTTTAATTAAGATGAAAGAGTTCTCTCGACGAACAAAAAAAACCTCTACAAGTCCCCCATCATTCCCGTCCTACTTTATGGTGCAGAAGCGTGGACGATGACAACATCCCATGAGGGCTGAGGGCAGTAGGAGTTTTCGAGAGAAAGGTTTTGCGGAAGATTTACGATCCCTTAAACATTGGCGACGGCGAATACCGCAGAAGATGGAATGATGAGCTGTATGTGTTATTCGACGACATAGACATAGTTCAGCGAATAAAAAAACTGCGGCTACACCGGCTAGGTCATGTTGTGCGAATGGGCAAAAGTGCTCCAGCTCTGAAAGTGTTGGATGCAGTAACCACTGGTGCAAGCCGAGAACGAGTGCGACCTTCACTCCGTTGGAAGGACCAGGTGGAAAAAGACCTGGATTCACTTGGTATTACCAATTGGCGCCAAACTGGCAAATGGAGTAATGAGTGGCACGCTGTTGTGATCTCGGCTATAACCGCGTAGGCGGTGTCTACGCCAGTCAAGAACCCGACAAAATTAAAAAAAAATGTTTGCTTATTTGAATTTATCAACTGATTCGAGTTAATTTGTGCCCGCTGAATTCAAATATGTAATCAGTTTGTCTCTATCAGCTCAAATTTTAATATATTATTTTTTCAGGTCATAAGTTAAGTGGAGGGTATAAAAAATCTATATCATGATTACAGATTTTGTATTACAAATACAGATTTGAATTCAGCGGACCCAAATTAACTAGAATCAAAGAAGAGCAAATTGAGTGTTGGTTGGCCTGTGTAATCTATAATGAATATTTACTTGGTTTTGGACCCATATTTTATGATCTTAAACGTAAGTTGACAATTAAACAAGCTCTATGAAAAGGTTGTACTGACCAAAAACCAAGGGTTGTTTCTTTGTTTGGAGGAATTGAATACTTCATCATTATTTTTCTCCGGAATCCCATCGACAGATATGTTTTTAGTGAAGTGTTTTCTTTTCTTGAATGTGAATGCTCGCTCGAAAGAAATGTATCGAGAATAAATATATAATGGGCAACACTGAGGTCTTTTTAGAAGGCAAAAACAAAAGCAGTGTTCTTTTATATGTTTTTATAGAATATTTGCTGTTAAATTCCTTTACTACATATTTTTGTCTTAACTTTTCATTTCTGAAGTATTGCTACTGTTGTTAGTCGCTTGTTGGTAAGTGCGATAAGTAGAGAAATCTCTTCGAATCGACTGTTATTATTTGTAGACAACATCCAGAATTTATAAAAAAAAAAAAATTTTTATAATACAAAAGGATTAAAGAAATTGCAGAAAACATTTTCCTTGATCACCACGCTATCGGGTATGAAAATAAGTAAAATCTGATAACAATCACGCTCGCCCTATATACAAAGGTCATGTTGAAAGCTTTAGTATTCACTCAATAACGGAAAATAAAAAAGATGGTATAGAGGGACTGCATTCAGATTGGTGTAAAAAATGGAAAATGGGTGTGGCGCACGCACACTCTTTGGTCAGAAACCATATTTTATATCAAATTCAATCAAATTTTGTACATAAAATTTCTTTGACATCCTAATGTTATAACTTGATATATAAGTACCATCGTTAATTTAGAAATTTTTGAAATCGGATTATAACTTTTCAAAGGCCCACATATCGATCACCTGATCCTGATGACTTCAGGACCTGTAGCTAATTTTTTATCGAAAATATCTGTATATCTCACTATTCATACTCAAACGGGATGTTTTCCTTATTCTAAATTCGGTCAATACTTCGGCTAGCCCCCATACACCTCATATACGTATTTTCAAATTTCCGCTATACTGTATATATGGGTTAATATGTAAGATATCAAAGCAAAATTAATATTATAATCTTGGACATGATGTAACTTGGTGGTGAAAATTTTTGAAATTGGTCCCAGTCTCCAAATACTTTGATGATGATTTTTGTTTTCTATTGGAATATATTTTGAATATGTCGGTCAAATTCTCTGTTCTCTTAATAAAATTAAATTAATTAATTCCGAGAATAGAAAATGTTCCGTTAAGACTGAACTTTGCTTTTCCTTACCTGTTTTAGTTTACATATATCCACTTTACTTCTCAATAGGAAGTAGGTAAATGCTAACTAATATGATATTAATAAAATTAATTACGAAATTGTATGAATTAGGTAATTAGAGAAGAAAGAAGGAAGATTTTAAGTGTGTTCAGCTATCAGCAGTTTAATATTATTGTGGAAAAGAACCTGATTTTTCTCTAATGCAGCAGTAAATGAGTGCAAAAGTATTAAGATAACGTCACTGAGACCTTAACTTATACTGAACATAAAAAAGTTGCAGAAAAAAGGCGTGAAATGCTAATTGAGTATTAATGTGGACGCGTAATGACAGGAAATGCAGTGATTTGATGTGTTGAATTGAATTCGTTAAGAGAGTGTGAAACTGAGCGAGAATTGCTGACTTTACAATAAAGGCGAAATACGCATGAGAACTTTTTTAATTTTCTATGTATTTAAAAAGGAATTTGTAGAGGTGAGCAGCAACAAAATGCTAAATGTTTGCTGATGCCACACTTCGCGCTCTCAGCCGTTCTTTGCGCATTTGCATACAACTTTAAATTGCATACTAGTTTTTTCCTTCAATTAAACAGCAATTGACATGGTGACCGCTTGAGATTGTTGGCCAAAGGCGAGAGAATCCCGAATGCGCAGTTAATGAGAGAGTCGCGCATGGTAATTTACCCGCAGATACCACTATGGAAATCACATTTAATGCCGCAATGCAGCCGTGCAATTATCGGCGTAGCATTTAATAGCTGCTTAGCGCAGCACTAAGTACCCACTCATTCACGTTCTTTATCTGAGCACTCATTTAGAGCGAGCGCGATATTCTTAGTTCTGGTCAACCAATCGACTGACATGAAAGAAATGAATGAATTGATCTTGCCTCGCCTGTTGCATGCACCCGCCGGCTAGTGGCAGAGCCCCACACTGTTGCCACGGACAATGTTGAACGTGCCACTGACCACCACTCAATGCTGTAATTGTCGCTGATTGTGCGCGGCCTACAACAGCCGCAGCGCACGCAACGGTTCGACGACGCGATTATGCAAGTGGCCGCCTCTGATTTTCTCAACGCATCTATTATTAAAAGCCGCGCACTCTTTTTTGCTCTTTTTGCATTTCTTCGTGAGTGTCTTTTTTGCAATCGCTGGCATTCTTTTGCATTTCTAATTAAGTTGCATAATTCTGCAGCCATTTCTTTGGCGCTCATTGGTCGCCTCTGTTGGCGTGTGTCGCTCGCCTTCTCTTCTCTTGCGCTCATTGCTCGATTCCATAATTAATCGTTGCACTTGATATGTGTCAGCTGTAATTTATTGTTGTACTTCTATTTATCTATTTATCTTTCATTGTCATTATGGCACTCACGTACTTTTGTAGAATTCGAGGAATCTTGTAAGCGCTTGCTAAGTATCGCTGTTGCTATTGCATTTAAATATTTATAACTGTTGTATGCGTTCGGAATGAAGGCGATGCTTATGATTTTATTGGCTATCGATACTTATAATTTGCTGCATAATTAAATAGTAATGAGGTATTCAGAGTTTATTTCTTTGGTTGTAAATTTCGAACTTCTGCATATTTATGTTTCAAGTTATTGGAGTTATTAAGTTGTCTAAATGTCTATAAGTTCCAAGATCAATGGTAATTCTTCCACCACTATATATATTTGTGACTTCTACTACTACGATTTCGCGGTGCCCCGCATATTCGTAGTGCCTATATACAACATCTCACATCATCTCAGAGCTAATATCTTGAAATAAAGCTCTTGAAACAACTACACGATTTTGACTTGGTCAGGCTAATACCCCCAATCGAATTTCGATTTTTTTCACACGCAGATTGTATTTTATTTTAAAAGGAGATCAGTAGAATCAAGGAATACAGCTGCGGAAACGCGTTAAAAATGATTGGTCGATGGTTTCTTGAAATTCCTTAACTTGTTTTTTTTTTGTTTTAAATTTAAGCTTTTTCTGGAGCTAAAATGTGGAAAAAGCTAGGAAAAACGAATTTTTTCTCATTTTTAAAAATTGTGAGCTTTTCAGAGCAAAAAACGTGATCCTTTAATTTTTTCAAAAATTCGATCGAGTGAAACAAAAAAACGGCTGGCTGGATTAATTTGATTTTTTGTAGGGTTTTTGTGGACATATTGAACTGTAAAAGGCACACTTAACATTTGTGGTTTCCTCAATATTTTCGATCTAGCGCTCGATTTTCCAAAAAACCATCAAAAGCCCTTTTTTGTTGCATTTTCAAATGCATGTCACAATAAGAAAAAAAAATGTTTCGGATGCCATTGCTTAGTCGTTAATGAGAATTCATTCAAGTTCTTGAAACTCCCCTTTAACTTTCTGTGCGATCATTGGTTGCTGAGATATCGATAATCAAAGACAAAAGGATCCTTTTCCATTTGAAGACCGATATCTCGGCGAGAAGTGGACGTATCGAGGTGTTCAAAAAACCAAATTAAAGCTAAATGAACAAAGTATCCGATCCTTATAGTGATTAAGCGTAGACCAAAAAAAAAACTAAACAAATTTTGAAAATTTTTTTGTTGCTGGTTTTTCTACGATTACTCAAAAACCGCATAGGTTAAAAATTTTTAAAGTTCTAATCCAAAAACTAGACACTTGGAGCTATAATTTCCTTCCTTATCGATTTCTTGTAAGACCATTTCTTTCGAAGTTACGGCCTGTTGAAATTTGCCCAAAAAATTGTAATTTTTTTTTATCCCTTAATTTTTTCCAGTAGTGTATATATTTTTTTCTACAACAAAATGAAGGTCTTACCACAAAATTTGATAAAATTCAATAGTGAGCTTTGAAGTAAAGGAAGAAACTTATTATTTGAGCCCAGCGCCCACAGTTGCGAAGGTTCATGGAAAAGTGTCAGTGGTATTCTAGAGACAAGTTATACTTGATGTATAAGAACGATTCGAAGAGTAGATTATAAGCTAAAGCACCATTCGAATAGCCACACTTCAGAAAGCGAGTCAGTGTAAACATCTTTGGATTAAGAATATAATTATAATAACATAAAAAGATGATGATTCCTACTATTCGATGCCATTGTTTAGCACAATTTATCTCTTTCTTCAAAATAGATAGCCGTTTCGTCAATACGAGGTGTGATCAAAAAATAAAGGGAATTTTCGTTTTTTGAAAAAATATAAATTCATTCGTCTACATTAATATCTTTGCCTTCAAAGTAGTTCCTATTCGATATTATGCACTTATGACAGCGCTTCTTCCAATCGTCGAAACACTTCTTCTTTACAGCGATTTCTTGCATGCTTATAAAACGACGATCCTTTGAGGTTCTCTTTATTGTTGGATATAGCACAAAGTCACACGGAGTCTTCGATGTATAGCGAATATTCGAATGGAAGTTGGGTCATCGATACAGTATCGTTTTTGGCCAAGCATTCACGAACAAGGAACGAAGTGCGAGCTTTTACTAAACGAAAATCGCCAAGCAAAACACGCGTAACCTTAGCGGCTGCTACAGACAAAGTATGCAATGATTACAGCCAAATTCGAAACTTATCGTACGTCATCTTCATAAAAAATATAAAAAACATGTCCTTTCCTTTGGTGCAACTTTTATATGAGGGTCAATTATCTCAAACAACTTCTTTTTAATATCGTTTCGAATAGGTTTAGAGTCCATATATTGTACTTTACGGACAATATATTGATTATATTCTTCTTCTTCTTCTTGACTGGCGTAGACACCGCTTACGCGGTTATAGCCGGTTCCAAAACAGCGCGCCATGTATCCCTCCTTCTAGCAGTTTGGCGCCAATTGGTTATACCAAGCGAGGCCAGGTCCCTCTCCACCTGGTCCTTTCATCGGAGTGGAGGTCTCCCTCTTCCTCGGCTTCCACCAGCGGGTACTGCATCGAATACTTTCAGAGCTGGAGCACTTTCATCCATTCGTAGCCGCTGTATTTTTATTCGCTGGACTATGTCTCTGTCGTTGAATAACACATACAGCTCATCGTTCCAACGTCTGCGGTATTCGCCGTTGCCAATGCTTAAGGGACCATAAATCTTCCGCAAACCCTTTCTCTCGAAAACTCCTAGTGCCGTCTCATCGGATGGTGACATCGTTCACGCTTCTGCACCGTAAAGTAGGACGGGAATGATGAGAGACTTGTAGAGTTTGGTTTTTGTTCGTCGAGAGAGGACTTTACTTTTCAATTGCCTACTTAGTCCATAGTAGCACCTGTTGGCAAGAGTGATTCTGCGTTGGATTTCCAGGCTGACATTGTTATTGCTGTTAATGCTGGTTCCCAGGTATACGAAATTATCTTCAACTTCAAAGTTATGACTGTCAACAGTGACGTGGGAGCCAAGACGCGAATGCGCTGACTGTTTGTTTGACGACAGGAGATATTTCGTCTTGTCCTCGTTCACCACCAGACCCATACGCTTCGCTTCCTTATCCAGGCTGGAAAAAGCAGAACTAACGGCGCGGTTGTTGCTTCCGATGATATCAATATCATCGGCGTACGCCAGGAGCTGTACACTCTTGTAAAAGATGGTACCCTATCTGTTTAGCTCTGCAGCTCGTATTATTTTCTCCAGCATCAGGTTAAAGAAATCACACGAGAGTGAGTCACCTTGTCTGAAACTTCGTCTGGTATCGATATATTGATTATATTGGTTATATGAAAAATAAGTTTTTTTATTAGACAAGGTTAATAACCTGGTATTACACCTCAAATGCATAATTATGTAAACAAAACTAAATTCTTGTATAATAGTATTACATGACTAGCTGACTAACTAAATTTAGCACTTTAGCCTCTACAAAAATAAGAAAATATGAATCTAGTTTCGGCTTCCAGTGAAATGCAAAGTGAACAAAGCAAAACCATTTTCAGTGACCATAATTAAGGTATCGTTCACACAAAGTGCCGAGCGCTGACATAACGGTGTGTTGACTTAATTGTGCACACCAAGTAATTAAACAAGCCAGAAAAAGAATTTCAAGTGTAAACACATATTTAACTACTATTTTCTAAACAACAAAAGTTTAGAATTTCATAATTTCCTGACCTCCGGTTGTAAACAAATTCGCTCTCTGTCATTTGCTTTCGTTGCTCGTGGGTACTTTTTATTTTTTGTTTTTATTTATTGTTGTTGCTTTTTCATTTTAGTTTTTTAAGTTTATTGTTGTTTTTATTTTATTTTTGTTGTTACTTGTAGTACAAATAAGACATATATTCCAACTGGAAATTGCTTAATTTGTTGACAATAACTACCGGCTAAGCGCTTCGGCTGCTAAAGTGCTTGCTTGCGTCTATGAACTCTCAGTGAACTTTGCGTGCTTTCGCGCTTTATTGTTTTTTCTTTTGGCAATTTGTTTACTTCCTAAAGCGCCGCTGCGGACATAATGGCTTTCTACTTCTTGGCAGCAGCAATTAAAACAACAAACACAACAGCAACAACTTAATCTTGAATATGCTCTGCGACAATTATTCAAGTGCTGACTATTAGCATTTTTGTGAACTTTGCTTTTGTCGTTTCTGATTTTTTTTCTTGTTTTTTTAATGTTTTTTTTTATTTTTATATTTTTTTTGTTCTTGTTTTTTGCTCTTTTTGACTTCCTCGTCATTCATTGGCCTGCCTTCTAGTCAAACGCGTTGCTACATTTATCTGCTTGAATGTGCTTAATGGACTTTTGTGCCGTTGTTTGACTTTGGTTTTATCTGGAATTACATTTGTCGCTGCTACTGCTGATATATATTTAGTGGCTTGGCGCTGAAGGTCATTGTGCGTTGCGGTAATATTTTGTACTTTGCCTAAAGTGCTATCTCCAAATATAATTTTTTTGACTATAAGTCACCCATAAAGTTCGTCTACAAGACAATGCCAATGACAATGATGGCACTCTAGTTTATGTTTGTCTTAATTGCTATCTGCCGATGTCATTGACGTTGGTTTATTGTGCAATAATTTTCAGAATTTGTCTGTTGACAATTGGTATGTATGTTTTGTTTCTGATGATAGTTGAAACTTTTCACAATTTAAGAAAAATATATTTTAAATAAATTTAATCGCCAATTATAGCCTTTACTTCTTGAATTTTTTTTTTATTTTTCTACATTTTTTTTCTTCCACTACTCAAACACCCTTTTCTATATATCCACTTCTCATACCAACTTTCTATAATTATCAAAAAAAAAAGATTTTAAATCAATTTCTTGATTTTTTTTCTTTTCTAAATTTTAAAAATTAAATTTTCTTCCACAACCCAAGCACACTATTTCTAAAAATCCACTTCTCATGCCACACTTCCCATAAATATCAAAAAAAAAACAAGAAAAAATCGAAACTCCCAAATTTCGTTGACAAATTACGCAATTCATATTTTTATGTGCTTAACGGTACTCAATTTCGTGAATTATTAATTAAATATTCCACTATAAAAACATACATGCGATAAAGCATAAAATGATCGTCTAATCCATTGCCTTGCATATAATTGACACAAATCGCCGTAATTCATAGAAAAACAAGCACACGAGGCCCCGATTATGGCGGATAAGCGCAGCAGCGGAAGCGGATGTGTAGTGACAGACAGCAGTTTTGTTGTCGAACAAACGAATTTCGCACACACATTACAGCTATAATTTATGCTTGACTAGATAGCAGAAGTATATATGAATCTAAGCATATAAATATGTATAGAAGTTGCTTTGTGTTCAGTGAGAACTTTAGAGTGGCAAACAAGTCACAATCTAAGCATTTCACCACACAAATTTGCATGCGTTCCCAGTAGCAGCCACATAAACCATAAATAAGTTCGTCGCTTAAGTCTTTTGTTGCTCTTCGTTCTTTGTGTATAAAATATTTGTTTTTTTTTTTTTGGCAAATGGGGAGTGTAGTGCATGTTTGTTAAGTATTTTAGTGAGGTTAATGAATTATGCGAATGTGTCAGAGCTTTTTGTTTAATGAACTTTGTTTGCCAGCAACTTTTCCGCGAAATTTCTTTTGTATGCAGCAAATTGCTATATATTTATTTCTATCAAAAATACCCAAATGACTTTAAAATGTGCTACTTGAGTTGATTTAAAATTAAAATTTGAAATGATTTGGAAAATGTCTAAAAACGTTTAGAATAAACTTTTATTTTGAGTTTTTAAATATTGTCGTAATTTTTAGTTTAGAATTTTACTACTTTTATTAATTACTGTAATTAGAATTAGTATAATTATTTTCTGGGAACCAGCTTTCCTTATTATAGGCATGGTGAACAGATAAGATAAAAATAAAAAAAATATTTTACAGTTGAGATAGATTCTCTGAAATTTTCTGAGGGTTGATTGGCTATTTATTTAAATAGAAGCCTATTTTTAGATATGCTTCATGTGAAAATCTCTGTGCGAATATGTACTCCTAATAGTTCGGCCTTCAACTATTAGGAGTACATCTTCGTAATTTCTAGAATTAGACACATTTTATAAGACATCGTTCCTAAGAAGAGCCAACAGATAAAAGAAGCTTATTTACGTTTGTTCCATAAGGGAAAATGCTCTTTAAAACACTACAAATAGCCAACTGCAGATTTTTTGTATTGGACACTAAAAATTAAGAATCCTCTTTTATATTTTCAAATCATTAAATTATTTTAAATTTATAAAATTTTATAATCAAGCTAAGAAGTGTAAATATAGATATAAACAGTTTTTTTAAAACATATTCTTTAAATGTTTATTTTTTGCTGTAGGTGTCAACCCTGATTCAAAATATTCCAAGTCCAAGTTTTCCAATTTCATTTTTTGGTGCAATACCGGGGGTGCAATGAGGCTATTACTTGATTTATATCGAGTTTGGTTTGCCATTTCATGATGAACGTATGATCCCCATCGCTGGAATAGGTGGTTGGAAATTGAGCCTCTCGCGGCTGCAATTTATTCGAGACAACCGCGGCGGTCACTTCACCCTTTTTATAATAATGCGAAATTCTTGGTCATAACATTGTATGCGATTTATTTCTTCTTGAAAACCACATGTATAAACAAGTAAGAAGGGCTAAGTTCGGGTGTAACCTAACATTTTATACTCTCGGAATTTATTTAATTTTATTGATATAAAACACAATTTGACTCATATATTTGGCATATACATACATATTTAGGTATATGGGAGCTAGGGGAAGTTATGACCCGATTTTACTCATTTTAGGAATGGATACATATTATTAGATGAAAAATATTTCCTCTGAATTTCTTCAAAATATGTGAGAGACTTACTCATATTTTTGGTAAAAAATTTATTCGAAGCTCTTAGGTCCTCATATTCGATATATGGGGCCTGGAATACTTTTAGTCCAATTTCGGCGATTTTTAGAAGGGCGATGCCACACTATAAATGCAGTATTTGTGCAAAGTTCTGTTCCGATATCTTCACTAGGGCTTACTTTATATATTGTAAAGTAAACGATTCAGATCATATTCCAAGTTCTTGTATATGGGAGGTAGGCGATTGTGAACCGATTTGGACTATTTTCATAACATATCATTGGGAAGCCAGGAATATATTATTTATCGAATTTCATTGAATTGGTCGAGTAGTTTCGGAGATATTTGGATACTATTTTGAGTGCAGCTCTTCTGTACCATCTTTATAATGAAATTTAAGGTTTCTGGTGGTTTTCCTTACTGAATTAAAGCATGTTTAGTAGTTTTCAACATAGCCTTTGTATAGGATGTAGGCGTGGTTATAATCCGATTTCCTCCATTTTTAGACTGTATAAAGAAATGCCAGAAAAAAACGACTCCTGGGAGTTTCGTTGCTTTAGCTTTAATAGTTTACGAGATATGTACACAAATCTTAGTAGAGGTGTGGTCACACCCACTTTTTCAAACAAATGTTTACATAGAAGGATTTCTCAAAGGAATATTTATTTATTTTTGGCACCGTTTTTTAAAACATTTCATGTTATAAATCAATTTACCATAATGATCTCTATAAACTAATTTCTCAAAGGTAAGTATTGAATCATGTTGTACGAATGGATGGAAACACTCCAGCTCTGAAAGTGTTCGATGCAGTACCCGCTGGAGGACCCGCGGAAGAGGACGAACTCCACTCCGGTGGAAAGACCAAGTGCAAAGGGACCTGGCTTCACTTAGTGTTTCCAGTTGGAGCCAAAAAGCAATAAGGAGGAACGAGTGGCGCGCTCTGGTGGATTCGGATATAATCGCTTAAGCGGTTTCTACGCCAAATATATATATATATGTATATATATAAGTATTGAATCCGAATTCGACAATAATCGGCCAAATCTGTTTTTTATAATATTTATTTTTATTCACAAGTATGTAGATAGATAGTATTAGTAAAAGTCTCAATCCTGCCAAAGTATTTTTACTATGTTCGCAATCACTCCTTATCACTCTTTATAAATTTTTCTCAAAAGAAAAATATGTTAAAAGAACATAACATTCTTGTGATCGTGTTTAATATTTATAATACATATAAACATGTATTTGCAATATCTATTAAAAACTTCAAGCCCCATATTGCACAAACAGCGATTGTCAATAATAATTAAATTGTAATAAGAATAATTGTACAATAATAAAAATAATAGTTTTCACAGCGCGAGTACATTCACAAATCCAAATCCTATTTAAATATTTATTTATTTTTTTGTTGCAGAAAGAAAAACAATAAAAATGTAGTCATTCCAGCTACCGAGAGCGAATTTTATATGCACCACAGGAGATTACACCAAGCGCTGTATTAGATGGAATCCAGTTAATTCACACCATCACAACAACACACACAGCTGAATACAAGAAAATAATGGAAATTTAAATAGAAAATTTGCAATGCGCAAGCCTACGCATTATTAGAACGCCGGCATTTGGAATTTTATGGACCAGAAAAAAAATAAATAAAAAAGGAGAATAAAAAGAAGAAATGAGGATGCAGCTGCAGCTGAGAGCGCGCGATAATAACAAATATTATATTTGGTTTAGCCAATTGGACACAATGTGCTTATGGCTGGCTTATTTATTTAATAGTTGTTGTTTATAACTTTATACAATTTGTGTGTTTTCAATTACTTTTTATATTATTTGCGCAATTTTCCAGCATTAACCATAAACAGTGGTGTTTATTGTTAACTCGGCCATAAATACACGCATAAAATCGGAGATAAAGCCATTCTGAGTCTCTTGGAGATTTCGCTAATTTTAGGCACCGCAATTTGTGCGCCAATAAATATTTCCAATTTGCAGTGACTAATTAAGTAATCAGCAGGCCTTTGTAGAATACTACTAAGTTCTAGCACTTACTTTCAAATAACTGTTCATTTGCATTAGCAATATAATTTATTTCAAGTTTTTTGTGTTTTAAGTGCACCCTGTGTTTGAAGGAACACTGAAATTTTTGCAAAAAAATCAATTTTGTATGAACTGCTTCATATATATTTTGAGTGCCTTCATATAAATTTTGCCGGCAATACAAGTTTTGTTTGCGCTTTGACTTTCCGCAGAAATGTTTAGATTTGCATAAAACCCGCTGATGACGTGAATTGACGTGCCCAAAGTTGGGCGCTGACATTTGTGACAATTGAATGACATATGTTTGTATGCAACTGCGCACTGTCTTGCGGTGATCAGCGTAGATCATAAGCCGCAAAAATTGTTGTTATCTGAATTTTAAGTACTTGGAATTATTAGCTAAGTGCTAAGCTTGAGGAGCATTCCAGTTTATCGACTTATATTGTTATATATAACAGTTATATTATAAACCAATAAATTTCAAAATAATACTAATCAATTTTTTCCCAGAATTTATTTTTTTTACTTATTTATTTTTTAATTTAAATTATCATTTACGGGGGGTGTTCGACAATTTTCGTTTTTTTGAAAAATAATATTTATTCATTCGTCTATATTAATGTTATGAACGATTTTCTTCCTTTCTCCTTCTCATTCTTTGAAACATTCTCATCTTGATTTTTTTATTCAACTTGTCATATTCGAAAGTTCAATTATCGATTAAATCTACAAAATACGCTTTAGTTAATCCATTATCCATTTGTGAAAACAGTCCAATTTTAAGTAAGTTCTTTGCTTGTGTCAATATTCTATATATCCTAAATATTTCCTGAAACATCGTCAAAAATAACATATTGGAGTCTGCAGAGACTCTGTATCTCTTTCTGACATATAAAGCTCTCAATTTTTCTCTACCACATGGAAGAGGGTGAGTTTGTATATTATGCTTATCGTACCGTAATTTCTACGTATCTCACTTATATAGATACTGACTTCTTTACAAAAATTCTGTTAATCTCAACTAAAAACTATTTTATTTATTCTAGATTTACTAATTTAATTATAATATAAGATGCACTACCAAAGGTACTGCAAAGGTCAATCTTATAAAAAGGGATTCATATTACTTATAAATCAGTGGGTAAAACTATTTTAAAAGAGATTTTAGTATTTTAATATTTTTTAATAATTAAAGAGTAATTCAAACCAAAAAATAATTATTTCAATACCAAATAAAATGTAATAATTATATATTTCTCAATAAAAGTCAAAAAGCTTCAAACTGTTTTATTACTCTTTTACCTTTTGCTTTGCGCAAATTAAATTGTGTTTTCCTCTTATTTTCTGTTTATTTATTGCCAAAACTCACAAGTCATTAATTGGCTTATCCACCACCGTCGTGGGTGTGGCCGTGAACACCCTTATTTATTTTTGAAAACATAATTTCAACAAAAGTAAATAAGACACTTAAATGCCGGAACATATTCTACCAGGCCAATATACTTACCAGGTGCAATAAAATGGCATTAAACATACAAATGGGTTGGTAAAAGCTTATCAGCTTAAGAAGAATATGCGCTCTTTCTTAATAAATTCGAGTTTAATATACACTGGAAATAATTTTTAAATTTTTTGTTCGAAGGCAATTGAGAAAATTTTTTGTTTACCATTCACCAAAATTTTTCCAAAATTCCAAAAAATATACAAGATATATTTATCATTATTATTATTATTTTATTTTATTGGGTACTCTTTCGCGATCAAAACATAGAATATATGACATCATATCCGAAAGGGCATGATATATATATCTTTTTATCGTAAAATGAACTCGCAAGATATCGGATCCACAGTTTATTGTTCACATAGTATCACTTTTTTCATAAAACATAAGAAATATAGTAACTCAAGTTGGAATTGATCATTCGCTATCTCAAAAGTGGCTTTTCAGTCGATTGTCTTACCAAACCTAAAGTTCCAGAGATCTAATGTGAGACGATCTGTTCGATATGACTAACTATTGAAGAAGAAACACATATTCTAAGATCAAAAACAAATAGGCTGGTCAGATAAAGACACATTGACTATCTTTTTGAATTCCTCTACGGCCCTCCTTATGATCCTCATAAATTAATCAAGATTATGGAATCTGCAGAATTTTATTCTTAAGATTAAGAATTTGATTCTTAAGATTCCAAACAAAAAAAAAAAGAAAGTGACATCCTCATTTCTTTCACTGTAATGAAAGTACTTAAGCAAACATGACCGAGAACAGCAAGCGCTTCCCAAGCGCGAGTGATAAAAGTGTCATTTGCGGCTTATCAGAGCCATGAGTTGTGCTCAAGCATTTCAGCAAACATGCCAACCCTCCGATGGGTTTTCTGCTGCAGATTGTTTACACACAGCAGCAAATTGCCGGCAAGTGGCAAGCAGAGCTTCAGCAGCTAATGGAAAGCTGTGCGTCATGGCGCAGCCGAAAATCGTGCTTTATGATTGCTTATCTCTTCGGCTCGAGACATTGTTGTTGTTGTTTATGCACGGAAACGCAATGTGTTGCAGCAATTTCGACTGACACTCGGCCACAGCGGCAAACTGGCGTTACAATAACATCAGCCGGCAGCTGCTAACCCTCAAAATTGACAAAGGATGCGCTGTCAGAGATTTTGGCAAAAAATAAAACAACAAAAACTCTCGAGAAAAATTGCGTATGTCATTGCAGGCAAATAAGGGCAATTACTTTAGCATCGATGCGCCTGTAAGCTGCAACAGGCGCTTCCGCGTGGCAAGTGGTGAGAAGAAGAAGAAGCAGCAGAAGACAAATGCAACAACAGCGAAAAAAAAGTCGCCTCTTATCGTTATTATGTAATTTGAACGACGTGCAGCAACTGATTGTTTGTGGGGCGTAATTGCAACACAAGGTGCATCATCAAATGCACTCGCAGCTTACAAGTTCAAACAAGCCAACTTGCAGCCATTTGTGGCAAGCGGCAGATGCCACATTTACATGTGTCTGCTTGATTCCTGCTGTGGCAGTGATAATAACAAAAAATCACAAAAACAATGCCACAAATTATTAGGTACGCGTTTGGCAAGTTAGCACTTGGACCAGGAGAACTTCTACCGCACTTCTGCTGCCACCGAACTAAAGACTTAAGCAGCGAACCTGATTTGTGCGTTGGGCGCGTGGCCAACGAACGGCCGAGATTACCAACTGCAGTGCATCCAGAATGTTATTTATATATGTATAAGTGTCCATGTTGCAAGCATGTAATCAAACGCCGTGTGGCAGCTGCGCGATTGTAAACGCATAAATTCTGAGCGCTCTGCAGTTGGCAGGCCAGATTGGCGCTCAAGTGCCTCAATTGGCGTGTTGGCACTGAAATTTCGACTGTTTGTTTGTCGTAAATGTAAAAAGTGATTTGGCCAAAATCGAAATTAAATGGCTGTCATTAAATGTTTGGCTGCCACATGCCCATGCCATGTGCAAATGTGCGTTCATTAGTGCGTTGTGCCTCCATGTGGAGTTGGTGTTGGGCGCAGACAGCGAAATTGCCAGTTTACATTAGTTTGCATTTGTAAAGGGTTCGAGATGTTTTTGTTATATCCGGTTGTCTCCGTGGATTTTTGTTGACTGAAAGTAAAAAATTAGTAAAATATACAAAGGTCATGGACTCCATCTGATTTTGGTTCTTCGCATGTATTGGTTAGTTGAATGCACTTTTGGCGTTAACTCCTGAGCTTGGAAAATTATTTATAAATATAAGTAATATGTACATTTTGTCTTCTCTCTCATCAGTAGTAGAAAGTGTGAAATTACATTTGGAATATTGAAATTAAGGGTGATCTCTATAAGTTTATTGCAAAGAAAATGGTCCAATGATATGATGACATAGAGTAATCAATAGACATTTTATAAAATTATTATAATATTTCGTATACCTAAAATGCAAAAAGTATTTGACAGGAGATATGTGATAGGGATATATCACATAATTTTGAGAACAGGCCACAATAGATGATATAAATATTGCCTCAACCAAGCTTGATGGTCATAGTATTTAGTACTTTTGTTTATTCAGTATGTTTATGATATTAAGTAGAGAGCTAGAGCACGTAAGGTTTCAAAACAAAATGCGCCTTACAATTACATCGCATAGTTAATTGTGTTTTTATTCAAATAGGATCGGTCTTTTACATAGATCCTCATTCCAATGTTGTAAAAATTTGATGAAATTATGAGATTGATCACTATGAAATTTTATGACACATATTCTTGTAATTCCTTTTATCAGAGTATTAAAACCGTCCGTTTTGTAGATCCTTGTGGCAGTGCTGCTTCGTCGAAACTGTTCTCAAACTCTATAATTGGGATACCCCTTGGTTTTTTCAGCGTCTTCTCCTATGCTTGTAAAATGAGGACCGTCGATTAACGCTCTCTTTACGAGGGCTGCTATATATATTTCTGGCCTAGGCAACAATAAGCGTTGCCAGGTGCAATCTGACATTTCCATTGGAAAGTTTGACATTTTTTAGCATAACATCACTCAGAACGTTTTGTCATTTAATCGTGAATTGTTTTATTTACAGGGAATTAAAAAATTCATCTCGGGCAAAAAATGGAATTAACTCGTGAACATTTTCGTGCGATCATTTTTCACAACTTTCGACGTGGATTATGGCGACAAGAGTGCGTCGATGAACTAAAATCTTTGTATGGCTATGAAGCACCATCCTCTAGCACTGTGAAAAACTGGTACAACGAATTCAATCGTGGCCGACGCTCGCTCAAAGACGAATTCCGTGAAGGTCGTCCAAAAACAGCCGTTGTGCCAGAAAACATCGATGCCGTACGTGAACTGATAATGCAAAACCGTCATGTAACATACCTTCAGATAGAAGCATGCCTATGCATTTCTCCCACCAGCATACATTCGATATTGCATGAACACCTGGCCGTAAAAAAGGTTTGTTCTCGTTGGATCCCGCACAATTTGACAATCATTGGTTTGAGCGCATGCAAAAGTGTATAAATCTTGATAGAGAATATTTTGAAAAACAATAAAACCATTTTCGTTGATAAATATTCCGATTTTCATTATTAGGCCAGAAATATATATAGCAGCCCTCGTATTTTTGCAAATGAGAAGAAGTCCAAAGTCTGGCAAATATTGAGGTTGGGCTATGTTCAGTATTGTTTTTGGCCAAGAATTGACGAATAGACAACGAAGTGTAAGCTGTAAAAAAAGGAAAAACTCCAATGTCCTAAAAACACGTATAATCTTAATGGCTGCTACAGACAAAGTAAACAATGAATAGAACTGAAAATTGTATCGTACTTCAATGGCATGTATACCAATATTAAATTTTGACAATTCGATACATATGTATACGTGAATTTTTAAATTTTACTATTCCATATAATTCCAAAAAATTCGAAACCTAAAATTATGTATAGTAAACTGAAACAAGTAATCAATTATTTATTATAAACATATACAGTGGAACTTCTCGAACTCGAATCTCCATAATCCATAAAAAAACTTCGAGTTAGAGAGACTTTGAGTTATAGAAATTTTCATTAAAACATAATTTTTTCAAACAGCTGTAAAATATAGATTTGTACTCAGTTTAATTTATTTCCTTTGCATAAAGTTGTATGTAAATACGTTAAAACATATATCCTCTAATCTGGTATGTTGCAGTTTACTATTCTTTGGCTCTTGACGTGTGTATCCCAAGCCTTTCTTACATGATTTATGGAATCCATAATATTATATTTTTTGTTCGCCTCCATACCATATAGAGGGACTGTTTTATTCTGCCTCGATAGTAAAATTGTAAATTTTGTAATATGCCCTGGTCGAAGAGTTCAATTCATAGAAGGAAATTTGTATGAAATTTGACTTGTATTGCCAATTCAAAAGTTCGAGTTATGGAGATCTTCGAGTTATGGAAGTTCGAGTTCTGGAAGTTCCACTGTATATAAATTGAACAAAAGATATATGTCAACCCTTACAGCTCTCCCACTTTACCTTTAAAGTACACTCGCTAAAGTAAAATCCCTAATCTCAAATAATCAGCGGCTTACAATTCATAACCATTATAAAGCATTTTTCGCAATTAAATTTGGTATAACAAATGCATAACAACTTCATTAATCAGTTGGCGGCCGAAAAAACAAAAAAAAATATTTCTTTGTTTGTGGCATGAGATAAACACTACTACAACAGAATAATAACAATAACAATAAGGCAGTGGCAATCATAATTGATCACCATAAAGTGTGGAATGTGACTCAGATTTGGTGACCAATGCGAAAAACACACCCACCACAAAAAAATGTCGGAGCCGAAAATTTACTGTCATTTTATTTATCACAAACACGCAGCTAAAAAAAAAATAACAGCAACAACAATAAAATGGCAATAAAGTGCTGAATGACAATGAGATGGAATAGAAGAAGAGGAAGAAGCAGGAGAAGGTGAAGAAGACGAAGAAGCAGGCGCATGCGCAGCTTAAGGGCGTTGAGCACAGGCGCAAGGCGGAAATGTTGAGCACAATAAAAGAAAATTAAAAGAATTTGCCCGAACAATATGAATTCGGCAGCTGAAAAAATTCCATAAAAACGCTTTCCTTTGGCGCTCGGCGACGACGCAGAGCAGCACGTACGACGGCAAATTGCTCGCACTATTCACCTTCGCTTTGAAGAACAGTTAGCAGCGCACCACCCACTCACACTTGTCGCCGCTCGCAATCACTTGTAGAACGAACGAAGAGCCCTGTCGAAGTGACTACAACAACAACACACACATATATAAGTACACACGCATGCTTTTACGTAATAAACGCTTTCGAGTGCGAGCGAGCGAGTGTAAATTTTTATGGCCAACAAAGTGAGTAAATATATTTCGAAATACTTGTGTATGTAAATAGCGGCAACGGAGTGCCTTTTATAGCCACACACACATGCACATGTACTCAGTTATATGTCCGTGTCTGTCTGCCAGCGCAGCGCAGTCAGGCTGTGTACATTACGGTAAATAAATAAAAGTGATCAATTCATTTTCGTTTGCGCCGCTACAGCCACGTACGTACTGTCATAATATGCCTTATTGCTGTTGTCATTGTTGTTGTTGTTATATTCTACTGTTATACCTGCTGTTGTGACTTGTTGTGCTTGTTCTTGTTGCTTTTATTGGCTGCCATTTAACTCTTGGGGTATTTTCGCAAATTTACAAAACATGTGCACGCAGACGCCATAAAAAAGCTCAAGTAATTTAAAAAATAATAACAAAAACAACAATAATAAAATAAAACTAAGAGCAATGCGCAAATACGCGTTAAACAGCCCACGGCGCTTTGTAGAATTGCTTTTTTTGGTACTTTATTTGCGGCTCGGACAAGGCAGCAATGCCATGTCGTGGTATATGCCGTATAAGAATTAATGCGAGCGCAATTTGTGAGCGCACATTAACATATGAAGAAGACACATGTTTGTTGCTTTTGTTTGTACACCAATTAATTTCTTATTCATTCTTTAGTGTTATTTCTTCTTCATCAAGTGTTTTCATATGAGTATATGTGTATGGAGCTTATTTATTTCAATTAACTGCGCAAAGGGTATTTCAAAGAAATCAAGTCAATAGAAAGCTCTTACTTGAATATTTTCTTCTTGTTGTCAGGCAAAAGTTAATCCTAATATAATGACTCAAGTTACAGGGTGGTTCAAAATCTTTATTAATTTTTTTAAAACTCATCGTCAAATGAGATAATTTAGAAAACGTTTGAGTTTCGTAGTAAAAATATATGTATTTGGAGTATGGAATTTATTTAACATATTGTCCAGGTAAAATCTTTAATGCATCCACTGATGAATTCCATAATTCGGAGCGCTTGATATAATAGACTTGTAGACTTATACTGCAGAGGTTTGTGTGTCTGCTATAAAAACTAAGATTATGATCAGATTAGGTAAAGTAAGCAATAATAAAGGGTGTTTTTTCCAGACTTTTAAGGTGTTAGGGGTAGTCAGGACTTTCAAAAAAGCATATTTTTTTTTGCATTTTCGTTAAGTGGAATATCTTAAAAATATTCTTCTATGAAAATTTGAAGTTGAGCCGATAATTACTTTTCGAGTTATTAGACAATTAACAACGAGAGCGCGGGCAAACCAAAACCCTAATGTGAAACTTTAAATGCGTTTATCTCAAAACTATGTATTTTGAACTGGTGACAACTGTAATTCAATAACCGCTCAGTAGATTTTAACGAAATTCATAAACTCGGGCCTGATCGAAGGATTTTTTTTTAATTTCGATTTTTTAACACCAATTAACTGTTGATTTTTTCCCGAAAATCTAGAAAAAAGCTTCGATCAGGCCCAGGATTATCAGGCCCAGGATTATCTATTTATAAAAATATTTTTTTTATCCGATTGATTCTAGATGAATCGCCAAGGACTTATGATTGTCACCGCAAGGACCTTTTTTTTTGAAACTGGGTCAACACAGACAGCTATAACTTTGGAAATTATAAATTTTTGTTTTTTTTTTTAAATTTTCGTGACATTAAGTCAAAACATTGTATAATAATGCCATATTATTAATTTTGTAAAATAACATGATTTAATAGCAAAAAAAATACTGAAAATTCTCATTTTTTCGTGTCTCTGACTACCCCTAACCCCTTAATTTTCATGAAGCCGAGAGGCTCAATGTTTGATCACTTTTTGCATGTAGACCCTTTATTATTAAATTGCAAATTGCCTCATTGAATAGGCGTCATATATAGAAAAAAAAAACAGGTGATTTCTATACAGACGATAAAACTTTGTATGTTGATATATGAAAGGTAAATTAAAAAATATTTTAAAATCCCTTTTTCTTTCATAATTCAAGTACCTATCAGACAAATGTGTGTAAATTCTTAAGAAATGTCATGCTATTATCAAACCTTAAGTTATGTGCTTTAAAGCTGTTAACTTCAAATATCACATGAAAGTGTTCAAAAGGATGAGTTTAAGAGCAAAGAAAATGCTGTTATCTCCGAGATCTTTGGGAAATGTTTCCTGTTGGATACTCATTGAACTATTAACTACGATGAGGCAACTGCAGTTACACACAATTAACCTAATTGGACCCTATTTAAGGCTTTCTATCTTTATAGGCACAAAAAAGTGTCAAATATAGACCGATTCTTGATTGATAAGCTCAAAATTTCACATGATAGTATTTCCAAATAAAATGAAGATTCTTCATAGTCAATCGCAGTAGTAATATTATGCAAGAAATATAGAAGCATTTAAGCTATTTAGATCTCGAACGTTAGACTATGTTGATTAATGATGTTCCTACGTCATTATAAAAGTTTACTATTTGGAGCTTTCAAACAATAATCTTTTTTAATCAAAAAAATAAATCACAAGGATACCTATTATATTTACATATAATATATACATTTTATTATTGTTTTCTGATATATAAGAAAGTATGTACTACTTCTTAAATATATATTCAAATAAAAAAATCCAAAAACATGTTAAAACAGCCAACAGTCATAATCATTCCAAAAACTAATTTAAATTGTCAAAAATCCATAAAAAACATTTCATAAATCTGAATTGATTACATTTTAGCTAATTTTATTTAAAAATCTTAAGTTTTGCAAATTAAAAATAAATTTGCTTATCAGTTGTTCATACATACACTACTTAGTGACTCATCCTGAAGGAAGAAAACTGAACAAAATAACTAAAAACGAAAATACAGGAAAAGATAAGTAAACAACTTCAGCATTAAATTATATAAGAATATTCTCTTAATTTCATTTTTTTAATTTTTTTCTTGTTTTTATTTTAGGTTGGGCACTTCCATTCGGCTGACTCGGCAGACATTTGTATTTTGTCATTTAATTTAAAAACTGTTTTGCATTTTGGATTTTTTGTTGTATTTTGCGTTGTTTGTAATTGACTCCCCTAAAATGGCGTGCGTCCCGATTATCTTTATATGTGCATGGGCGCTTTTATACAAACATACATACAAGTACCAGTAGTATGAGTTAAATTAAATATGTATATAAATTCTAAGCGGAAGGTTCTGCTTTCTGAATTGAATAACAGCGTGGGGCGTTGAATAATAAACAAATTATATGTAATTATACAAAAATGTGTACGTATAAATAATACATTTATGTGAAGCCAAATGCTTCTTGCAGAATATTTTTAACAAAATAATTTCACTTAATTTACCTTCGATTTTTTTGTAAATAAATACATTTTTTTTTTATTTGTTGATTTTTAAAAACTGTGTGAAATATTAATGCAACTATTATATGAATGATCAATTGGAGAGAGAGAAAAAATATAAAAAATAAAGATAATGAAATTTATTTTTTAAAAACAGAAGGACTTATACCATTAGGCTAGAATTTTTCACCATTGTTGCCAAATTGCAACTTTAAGATCTACGATACATTTTCATTGTTTATTTCTTTTTTTATATTTAAAGATTTGTATATACTTTGAGGCGATCTGGAGTAATATTATATTTCAATATATTTGATATTCAATATTTGATTTTTTCGCGTTTGTGTAGTTCTCTTACTAGGCTCAGTTGACATGATGCCAAATTTAATGGCATGACAATTATTATTGTTATTTGCTAGCTATAGCAACTTATGACAACACTTTAGAACAAAGCGGACAATCTTCTGGAAAAAGCCTATCAAATATATGTCATATGACATATGTCATTAGAATCGTGCCATTGTCAGTTAAGCTTTATTAAATTTGACATAATGTTAACCACACATGAGACTGCAGTTCGGTCATTCGCATGTAATGAATAACTCGAGTCCGTTTCAGCCACTGGTAAATTGTGTTTAAAAATATCTAGACTTCAGTGGCATCTACGGAATATATTTATAATCTACTAGCAGACCCGGCCACACGTTGTTGTGGCTAAGGTATACAATACAATTAAGTTGGTCCATTCTTGGCTTCGGCGACGATATTGATTACTCGAGGTTGATTTATGTTACGCAGCATGATGACAACTCACACTACTTTTAATTCCAAAGTGAGTGGTGATAGTACAGGCATTTTTACATAGTTTGGGATAATTGACTACGCCATCCTGGTTTGTAGCTGTGTCAACTCTCTTGGACCGAAATACTAAATTGTCGCATTAAGATCATCGATATCTTTGTTTTTTTTTACCACCAATATAGGTCATTCAATCAGTCATTTATGGTGATCATATTGAGGTTTCATGTCAGGAAAACTTCTCTTTCGAGTCAATGAACTGACAGAAATTTGTTGGAAATGCTATTAATCCATCGAGGTGTCAACTGCGACCCTACCATTTCCAACTGCTTCTACAATCGCAATTTGATATTGTTGCAAAAACACTCATATGTTAGTTGTTAATTGGCGATACTTTATGTGTCGCCACAACAAAGCAACAATGACAACCTTCAAAATATTATTTTTTTGTGTTCTCTTTTTTTATTTTTCTTGTCAACTCGAATAAAATTCTCTTATTGATATCTTCCTCGCAATTTTTCCATTTTTACTCACTTTCTAATCTTTTCCTGGCCTTCCATGAATATTTCAAGACTAAAATTAGCCAGATCGGTTTGGCCGTTCTCGACTTTTTGCGAGACTAAAAAACAGAAATTCATTTTTATATTATATTTGGCTGTATTTATGTAACTGTAAATTAGAAGTAAAACAAAATGTTATTTATTAATTAAGGAGACGAGTAATTTGAATAATAACTATCCTATCATCTAAGTTGGACCAAATTACATGTATATGCCAACTTTCATGAATATTAGTTGACTCGTTTTTGAGTTCATTCGGAACATACACACGGACACTGGATTTTTATATATTAAGATATATATTTTATTTCACCTTAGTGAACTAAATGGTATGGCAAACTTATATGGGCGAAAGAACATGCTTACGGTTCTCAGTTTTTTGAGGTTCACTCTCTGAAAATCTTAAAGTTTTAGTAAAATCGGTTAAGCTGTTTTCAGTAATTCAGTTTCCCATAAATATATAAAAATAAATTCCTGAAAATTTCACAATTCAGCGCGAAATATTGCAGCCACTAAGTCGCTTCGGCAGATTAAGAATTTAACCCAGATACTAAAATAAATTCCAAGTTATTTACACATTGAATTACGTATTAGTTCATACGAATATACAATAAGTATATCTGTACACTTGTGTAAGAAAGTACAAATATGTATGTAAACAAATATTTCATCATCATGACCAATTCATCAGCGAAACCAAGCCATATATTATATGAGAAGTGATACACACAAATACATAAATAAATCAATAAACTTGGATGTGTATGTGTGTGTGTGAATAAATATGTTGATTACTTTCCATTAAGGTTCTGTAAATATTTTCGTTGATATTCTCGCATTGTACGCCAACGCAAGTCGTCAAGTGCGAAGAAATGCGCAAGTGGAATTGAGTGGTTGTAGCTACAGGTACA
Organism: Zeugodacus tau; assembly: GCA_031772095.1. Taxonomy (NCBI): domain Eukaryota; kingdom Metazoa; phylum Arthropoda; class Insecta; order Diptera; family Tephritidae; genus Zeugodacus; species Zeugodacus tau. The sequence goes on along the minus strand of CM062650.1, from coordinate 67,471,570 downwards.
TAAATACCTCTGTATATATGTATGTACATACATTTGTGTATATATAGTGGTAATTGTTTGCTTATAAATTAATTCGTCGACAAATTCGTTGAGTTATAGTATGACTAACGCAAGTTACCGTTATATACGCGTAAAACCGCAAGCGACGGTGGTGAGTGAAGGAGTTAAAGCCGCTACCCTGCCAGCCAAAGGTGGTGAAAAAGCTGGTTAAACCGAAGTTTTTTAAACCCACAAAAGTGGTAAAAAAAGTGGTGAGTATGCCATAGGCCAGCATAGCTGCTTGTGAGTTTTTTAACCACTATTCCCCTCACACGTACGAATACAAAAACAAAACAACCCAAACGTGTGCGTTGGTGTTAGTAATTGAAGAAACATGAGGGGAAAGTGGTTAGGCCTGGCTGGCAGGGTATAAAGGAGGGTATAGCGATTTTTGTTTGTATTGGTGAGGCTTATTGGTAATAGTATTAGTGTTGTAGGTGGTATAAGTAATTATTATTGAAATTAATAAATATTATTAAACAAAATGAATTTTTTAATAAAATAAAATATAAATTTTTTATTTTAACTTAAGGGGTTATATACAGTTAGGATTTTCTAAAAATCTATTGTAATGGCCTACAAAAAGGTGATTTTTGGGAATTTTTATTAAAAAAAATACTTTATCAAGAATATACAGTGAAATTTTTGAAGAAAACAATTCAATTTTTTTTAAGTTATAGTCGATCTCCAACGGCGCGAATACAATGACCCACGAAAAAAAAAAACAAAAATTGACAATATGGCGGCGTTTTAAAAAAAATAGTCGAATTTTACCCAAAATTTTGGTCGTTTTTGGCCTGCCAAAATTCGATTTTTTGATCAAATCAAAAGTCGATAGGTCATTGTACGGAGAACTATATATAGAACATGTAAAAAAAATTCGATAGTGATCGGATCATTTGTTTTTGAGTAATCACTGCAGCAAATTCGGAAAATGCTGTTTCGATAAAAACGCCTTTAAAGATAAAATGATCGTTTTCACTGTTAGCGAGCTCTTTAAATTGCTATAACTCAAAAACTATGTGAGATATCGATTTGATATTTTAATATGTTATTTTTAAAGGTGTATGAATATGAAATATGAAATATGAAAAATAATATGAAAAAAAATATCGATTTTTTTGAAATTTCGCACTAGGTGTGCCCCTTAATATATATATATATCTGAGTATACACATACAAAATTTGTCGATCCGACGAATATTTTCGAAGTTATAGGCACATTAGTGAAAGCGCGCCGACTACATGTAAAGTGCTTTCAAAACTTTAAACACGTTTTTCTCGAAACGGTGTTTTCAAAGTCGGTGAGCTAGATTTCTCAGAAACGGCCGAACCGATCGGTCAGTCTTAACTTTATTTTTTTAGTAATTAATCGAAGGATTTCCCCATTCTATGAAAATTTCTTATTTTTATAAAATAGAATTTTGGTCGAAAATCGAACCTTTTGCTTTGAGTAGCCGCCATTTTGTCAAAAAATTTTATTTTGCTAATTCCTTCGATCAATCACTAGATTATTTATTATATTAATGAAATTTATTTGGTTTTTGCTTTTTATGACCCAGTCCAGAGATATCTTGCTCACCGCAAGAGGCCTTGTTTTTGCGGACCTCTGAAAAATTGGCGATATCAACGTTCCCGATAATTATTTTTGGCAATAAAAAATATGTGAATATAGTTTAAGGTTGTCATAATATACCTGCCAAGTTTCAAATCAATAAACCAAATAGTTTGCTTAGAAAAAATTCTTGAAAAATGCCTCCTTTTCGACCTCCTAACTGTATACGACCTCTTAATTGTAGACTATTAACAAGTATTTATTTATTCATTTTATCATTCGAAAATATTTATTCAGTTTAAAAAAAAATGAGGAAATATATAAAAATTTTCATAAATATTTCAAAATCATAAATTCTTTACAACACCAATAAAACACGCATGCCAATGCGCCGTTAGGTCCGCATGCCGCTGATCACATCGTCAATCTTCACAGCCGGGATCACTTTCGTTCACTTAATAGGCCAGCCACCACATCAGAAGGTAAAAAGGTTCTAATGGAATTTGCAAATAATTTTGCTTTTAATAAACAGTTTCACAACGAAAGTCGGAATTCAATAAATATATATCTACATATATATTTACATACAGACACATGCAAAATGCTGCCTTTTTCGTTGTGCTGAGCCGCTGGCGGCGCTGAAAAAACTTACTTTTTTACCGTTTTCAGCGAAAGGAGTGACTCAACAACAACAAAGACTACAACAACAGCGCAGACACAATAACAATTTGGCACATTGTTGTTGAATATATTTTTTTTCGCGCGCTGCAAACAAGAAAGTTCGTCGCAAAAAAATCTGGTCCAGTCAGTCATTGCCAAAAATGATTGGAGTTCTTTGTTGTTGTTACTGTTGATTTTGTGCCTTTTCACTACGCGCCTTTATGTGTTTGCTGATGTTTTTATTTTATTTTAATTTTTTTTTTTGGTTTTGTTGTTGTTCTTTTTTGCAACCATTTAATTTCTTGCGCATATTTTTTCGGGAACAAGACTGAAAAATTAACTCAAAAACATGCGAACAACGTTGTTTTTTTTCCTGCGATTTGTCTTGATGATTGGTCACCGACAACGCTGTAGGTGGTTACCGCACTAATGCACTGTTAGCTGATGGCAGCACGGACAGACACAGGCAATGCAAGGCAGGAAAACAAAGGAACGCATTATTGCGCAAACGAAAAAAGGTGTTCATATGTATGTATGCCTTTTTTGCTGCCCATAAATGCCCAAATTGAGCGCTGAAAAATCACCAGCCATTTAAAAGTAAAAACGCTGCACTTGAACACACTCACATGCACACATGAAAAACAATAAAAATGCAAATAATACACTGTCACAATGCCGCTGCATGCAAACAACAACAAAAAAAGCAGCAAAAAGCAAAACAAGTTCGTTGCTTAAGTCTTTTGTTTGTTCGCTGCTCATACTGGCAGCGCTCGGCTCATTTACATTGCCGCCGGCAAATATTAAAATTGCAAATTTCCATCAAACTGAAAACGAAAGGTTCGCGAACCACCCAAAAAAGGCATGGAGTTGGCCAAAAGTGGTGCTGCCTTATGCCACTGCCTGCCTTCCCTATACCTTTTGTGTGCTTCTTTTCAACTTCTTTTCTTCTGAGCTTCTTATGTGGAAGCAAATTTTGTTGCACTTCTTGCCGCAAATACCAAATTCCTCTACTCTAGGCATGTCTTCTAACGTGCAGCAGGTCATCAGCTGAGCGGTATTTCTTGCTCATGGAATTCTTTCGTTTGCTTTACTTCTTACTTCCTCAGCTCTTAGCTAAGTAGCTGCGCTCGCTTGAGTTCATGGCATAATTACGTGCAGGCCTGCAAGTTTCCGTGTTTTGTTTCTATTTATTTTTTGCTCGCAAATGAGCAGTTTGCATGCTCCCCAATTCCAGTTTGCATATTTGCCTTTGCACTTAAGAGGAGTTAGTGCGATTTCTGGACAGTTTTTTTTAATTTCAGTGGTTTTTATGTATGGAAGAGTTCATTTCTGAAATTTGTTATAATAAATTAGGATGCAAAATGCCACAGGCATCTTAGAAGCACTTCTTATCTTTTTTAATTGAAAAGTATTATTTAAAGAAATTATACACAGACACCGATATTCGTTATTTAAAACGCATTCCTTTGAATAAAATTTTATAATAAAATTAAGAACGAAATTGTGTAAATAAAAATTAATTACAATTGCAATAAAGTTGCAATAAAGTCTTTAACTAAAATGTCTAATTTAACAAATTTAAGATTTTGAAAAAAAAAGATAATAATTAAATTTATTAAAAAAATTTGTTGAAATCGACATTCTGTACTTTCACAAAAATTTTGTTAGGGTTGCCAATTGGATTCTGTTAATTAATATTTTTTATAGTACAATGGGTTAGAAGTTTGCTTCTTGGTATATAGCTACGGATTATTCCAGACAAAATTATATTTAATATTGTATTTTCTCAAATTCTTAAGCTCTAATATTAAGTTACTCCTGAATAAGAACATATTTTACAAAACTACCTTCGCACTCTAAATAAACGTTAGTCCTCGAACGTCATCGGAAGCCTTAAATAGTGATAACAGATCTCTAGACGTTCACCGGTACACAAGAAGAGGTGAGCTTTGCTTTAGACCTTTGTTCCAATTTTAAAGCGACAAGCTTAAAATCTATCTTAAAGCAGGGTATCTATAACAGTATCCGACATTCTCTTAACTCTTTCAGTCACGCTTTTAGATTAAGAATATGTTGAATGTTTCGATTATTGTTTTGGCATTATCTATAGCTGATATATCATTGAAAGTATGAAAAAAAATCTACGTATGAAGGTTTTCGAGGTATGAGGTGGTTAGTGGCACTAACCACCGTGACTATTGATAGAAACAAAACAATTATGAGTTACTTATATTGTTTACTAATATTAAATGATATAATGAAATTCTCCGGAAAGAAACTAAGGTAAATTGTTTTTTTTATGAAAATCTGAAAAACAAGCATTTCCCTTGCGTAGACAAAGAGTCACTTTGCATGTACTCCACTGCCATACAGCCGGTCTGTGTGAGTTTACAGTGTTAGACTTTGTAGATTCAGGATTCCGAAGTACTAAGTTAGACAGAGGGATGTCATCATCGGAATTAAAGTTGTCATAATCAGTCATTTGAACTTCTCCAAACGAATCGCCTAACACCAGCGGATTTGGCTGATCTTCTGTATCCTCATCGCAACAAATACTTTCGCTATCTGAAGGAATATCTTCAAAACAGTATTTTTCGATTTGTCCATTATTTAGCTTGCGCGACATACTGAAATAAATATAAAAATGCATCAATACTTACATGTCTAACTCATATGTAGATTAAACCTATAAACCTGCAACAGTCACGGTGGTTAGTTTACTAACCACTATATTTTCGTCGTCAATACACATTGAAAATAAAAAAATTATGATAGTTTCATACACATACATCTGAAATAGATATAGGAGTATAAGTTGAATACAAAACATTAAAGAAAAACGTTACTTACACACTTCACAGATATTTTTTATCAAACACAAGAAAAAATGTACGTTAGCGCAATTTTCAAATGAAAACAAATGAACTGTCATTCATCGAATATGCCGCTAACCGGTCGCTCCTTGTCAAAAAAGGTACAAACATTCATGATAATTAACGCGATTGTCGATAGATGGCGTGGATTTTAATATAAAAAATCGGAAAGAGGTGGTTATTGACACTAACCACCACGACTGAAAGAGTTAAACAAAAATGTCAATATATTAGTTTTTAATAATGTAATGGCAATACAGTCGGGAACAATCCTCAAACCTTGGTAGGTAGGACCTTGGACCTTTAGGAGGTCCATTGTGAAACCACCGAGTACGCCTTGCAGCCACATAGGAGATGTACTACAGTCTATACTTCTTGACAGCTTCTACAGCAAACACTCAGGGATTGTTTCAACTGTGCAAATCTATGGAATATGTATTTATCAATAAAGTGTCTACAAGTGTCCAAGGACATGTATTTTTTCTCATTATTGGAATCAAATAGTAGGGTTGTGCCTAATCTGGCTAGTTCATCTGCTGCACAGTTCGAGGAATTCGTTCATTATTCTAGAGGAAATTATAGCTGTCTGTGTTGACCCAGTTTCAAAAAAAGGTCCATGCGGTGACAATCATAAGTCCTTGGAGATTCTTCTAAAATCAATCGGATAAAAAAACTAGTTTTATAAATAGATAATCCTGGACCTGATCGTAGCTTTTTTTCAAAAATTAACAAAATGGCGGCCTCAGGAAATTTTTTTCTAAATTTTCGGGAAAAATCATCAGTTAATAGGTCTTAAAAAATCGAAGTTTTTGAAAAAAATCCTTCGGATCAGGCCTGAATTTATTATGTATTCTAAAAGCTGTATGAATTTCATTAAAATCTACTGAGCGGTTATCGAGTGGTCACCAGTTCAAAAAACATAGTTTTGAGATAAACCCATTTAAAGTTTCACACTAGCGTGTTAGAGTGCCCGAGCAATCTATGTTATATGTCGAATAACTCCAAAAGTTATTATTGGATCAACTTCAAATTTTCAGAGAATATTTTTAAGATAGTACACTTAACGAAAATGCAAAAAAAAATTGATTGAGAATGAAAATACTGACTACCCCTAACCCCTTAATGATTTCGTTGCCACTTGGCTGTCTGTAAATATAAATATATTTCTTATCCTAAGCATCCACTTTGTCAATACGAGAAGGCCTTCTTTGAGTGCAGTAATCTCCACCTGAAAGACACTGCAGTGATGTGGTAGTCGGGAAGCGATTCTGGTATCTTATCTAATCGTCAAACCTGCTAATGGTTAATAAACAAATTGAAAAACAACAATAACCACTATCATAAGAAGATGCCCAGGGAAATCTAAAAATTAGAATGTTATAATATAATTTTGTAATGGATTTCTAGGCTATATACTACCAAAATTTATTTTTGTTCTTATTCTTCTTGTTGCTATCGTAGATCATAAATATAATAATTAAGTTATTATATTGTTCACGTTACTGCAGTTATTTTGTGATTGTTATTTTAGTTCTTGTCTTCTTAATGCACTTCTTCTTGTATAAGCGTATGCGGCACGCCTGATTGTTGGTAAAAAAGTATTGTTCGCAATTACTTATATACTTCCCCCAACTTCCAGTTAAACTGCATTCATCATCAGCAACTGCAAACTCGACACAATCACTTAAATGAGATTGATTTACGTTTATAATTTATACAACTAAATATAATATATTTCTACTACAAAATAAATTAATCTATAATAAATATTTTCTTGCACTGCACAATGGGACAGAATGCGTTTTTTTTGGCATAAAGTCAAAATTTTTATATATCTATTCCTGTAAAGTAAGTTATTTTTCTATTAGTAGATTATCCATATATATCTAAAAGTAACAATAAAACAGCCTGTTGGCATCTCTACATTTTTGGCGCGCTTTCAAAGTCAGCTGATTGTAACTGCTTGTTTATGTTTTGATACATGCAATTTAAAGCTTGCAAGTAAATCGGCTGTGAAATTTTAAGTAAACCAAAAACTTTATTTTTAAATCATGGAAATCAATCGACATGGTATGTAAATGCATATTGTAAAAAGAAAATGTGTGTATATTTGTCTATTGTGTATTCATACTTCCATATTCATACTTCCATATAAATTGACAAATATTTGTGTTCCGTGAAGTAGAACTTCTTGGCTTCCGCTGCCTTCTGCTCAAAACCTGTTCCAAATGTATTGTGATTATGTCTTCTTAAATGGGTTATACAAATTATTTGCTCATTTTTGCTCGTTTTTTCGAAAATTGGTTTTTTAAGAAAAATATGAATTCTCCCATGAAGAATTGCTGCAAATATGGGAGTCAAATGATCGAAAAGATGACAGTATTTTGAACTACATTTATAAAAAAATTAATGGAGACACGTTAAAAGAAGACAAAAACAAAGAAATAAAAAAGAAAGTTGTAAATTTTTGTAGCTTTATTAGAAAGCATTTACCAAATTGCAACAGACTGTTGAGCAGATTCAAAGAAAAACATTATAAATGGCTTGCGTCGAAAATGACATTGGAAGTTGAAAACAAAGATTGGAAGAGTGCTTCTGCCAGCAAAATAGGACGTCCACATTTAAATTATGATGAAGGTAGTCAACGTTTGAAACGTAAATTGGCCTTTGAACTATCAACAGAGCGGGAGCACAACACCCAACTTCTTGTTCATGCTGCTGCAGTTTCAGCAAAAAAATCAAATAAAAGCGACATGGCGTATGTTTTAAAGGAATGCTCATCATCATCTTCAAGAGCAAGTGAAATTAGGGAAAAACTTCGCTTTAATGAACCACTTCAACTCACTCCTGATGAAGCGTTAAGTTTCTTATTGGAAAATTCGTTTAGTAAACAGCAGTACATTAACATTAGATTGTTAAATAAAAATCGATATTGCAACATATATCCAAGCTATCATACTGTGTATGAAGCGAAATTAAAATGCAGACCGATTGGCATAACTGTTTCGGAAACTAATGCGGAAGTTAGCTTGCAAAACATACTTGACCACACGGCTGGCCGTATTATTTTAATGCAGGAAGATGTTATAAATCAGATTGCAAATATCGATGAAACGACATTAATTGCTAGCTATGGATTCGATGGAACAACAGGACAGAGCATGTACAAACAGAAATTTGAAGGAGATGCACCAGAATCGTTGGATGAATCTTTATTTGTAACAACTTTAATACCGATAAAATTAATTGATTCTTCAGACAGAGTAATTTGGTGTAATCGTACTCCACAATCCGTAAGATTTTGCAGGCCAATTAAAATCGAATTCATCAAAGAAACTAAAAATCAAATATTAGCGGAGAAAGCAAATTTGGATTCACAAATTAAGAGTTTGACACCTCTCAAATACAACCTTAATGGTGGATACATCACTGTAAGCTATGATCTGCATATGACGTTAATAGATGGTAAGGTGTTAAATGTATTAACTGGTACAAATTCTAATCAGTGTTGCCCAGTATGTGGTGCAAAACCAAAAGACTTTTTAGCAACGAAGGATTTGAAATCCAGCGTTTTCAAGAAAAAACCTGGAGCACTTCAATATGGTGTAAGTCCTTTGCATGCGTGGATTAGATTCCTGGAATTTGTATTAAAAATCTCATATAGAATTGAATTAAAAAAGTGGCAGGTTAGGGATGCAATAGATAAACTAAGTATGAGAACTAGAAAACAGAAAATTCAAAAACAATTGTGGGAAGAAATGGGGCTACATGTTGATAAACCAAAACAGAATGGCTGTGGAAGCACAAATGATGGAAATACGGCGAGGAGAGCATTTACAACATACTGAGACCTTAGCATCAATTCTGGAGTTTGACATTGAAATTTTTGAAGAATTTATATTTTATATTAATTTCAATTTCATGTGAATACCAGATCAATGCGGAAAAATTCGAAATTTTTGTAGAAAAACTGCTTTACTATATATGGAAAAGTACTCTTGGTTTCCTATGTCAGCAACCGTCCACAAAAATATTAGTCCATGGTTCAGAGATAATAAGAGCTTCAGTAGTTCCTGTCGGTTGTCTTGGAGAAAATGCGGCCGAGGCTCGAAATAAGTTCTATAAGAAGGATAGAAATGCACATGCCAGAAAAAGTAGCAGAGCATATAATTTGTCCGATGTTTTTCATAGATCTATAGATTCCTCAGATCCTCTTATATCAAGTTTGCACATCAACAAAAGAGAAAATAAACAAATTAAAAAAATGCTCCCGCAAGAAGTGGTGGCGCTTTTGGAAGCTCCGGAAATTGCAATTACACCAGAAGCACCAACTGATGAAGATGAAGATAGACTTTCTGATGATGACGAAATGGCAGATTTGGATATATTTAATGATTATTCAATTGATTTAGATGTAAATGAAGATATGGAATGAAGTTAAAGCAAAATCAATCAATTATTAATGTATTTTTTTGAAATTAAGCTTTGATTCCATAAGGGAGCTGCCTTATTTTGGGGGTAGGGGGTGTGTCATCGAGTTTATTTTTTATTTTTCATATTTATGTGCGTTGTTTAGTATCTGTACCGAATTTCAAGGCACTGAGTAAGTTTTTAGAGTTTATGCCAAAAAAAACGCATTCTGTCCCATAGTGCACTGTCAAAATTAGCACAAACTATGAAGCGCTACCAAAAGTTTTCCAGCAACAACAAATGCAATGGAAAGAACCAAGGAAATATTATTTGATTAAATTCATTTGAATCTACTTTTTCTTCAACAAATCAAAGCATACTTCCTACATTCCGGGTACTAATTCGATTTGAATAAAAAACAATAAATAGAAGAAAAACTGAAACAAAGCAACAAAGTGTGCTTCTTTATAGGATTCCACTTGCAAGCGAGCAATTCAATTCAATAGAACCATTCTCATGCCTTGAAGCGTGAAAAAAGTGCAAAACGAATGTGGCTTGGCTTTCAATGTCACTGCGCATGCCTGCATTTGAGTGTATTTGTATATATGTATGTATGTATGTGTGTTTGCGTCCAACAGCGAGGAAGAGCGCGTAGCAAATTTTGTAAGCCAGTAACAGCAAACAACAACAAATAACCGCAGAATTTCGTTTTCATAGAAGCGCAGCGCAATTTAAGTAGCATAAATAATCAAAGCAACAGTAGCAAAAAAACAACAATAACAAAAACAACTAGAAAACAACAAAGTAGCAGCAACAACATTAGCCACAAAAATTCTAATTACTTCCTCATCGATTTGGTGTTTGCTTCACTGATTGCACCGCAACTCTTCATTCAGCACCCAGTAACAGCAGCAACAACACCAAAATCTCACAACATAACACCAACGCCAACGCTTGTAAGCCAGTACACAATACACAACATACTCGTACTCGTCGGCAATCAAGCTGCCACTGTCTGCTGCTGGCTGTCGACTGTCGGTCGCGTCGTCGTCCAACCGCAACCAATCGCCCTAAGTGCGTTTTAAGTGTGGCTTAAGTGTCTATGCTTAGCTGATTTGACTAGCCAGCTAGCTAGCTAGTTGGTTGCTTGATTTGCTCAAGCACATACATACATAGTCACATATAAACATTTCTTTGGGTGCGCTTCTTTTTAGTGGAGAATTTGCGTCGTGGAATGGCACATATTTTTAGCTCTCTTACATCTTTAAACACTCAACTAAGATATTCGTACTATTGTTATTGTATTGTCTCTTCTTTTATTAGAATTTTTAATTTTTATGGCACTACTAGCACATACATATGCGTACTACTATATAGTGCTTTTAAATGAGCTTTCAACAGTGAAAGCTCCAAAATCTCAAATCGACACAAAAAATTTAGAAGAAATTCAGAATTACTTTTTATTAAAAAATTTAAAATAACTAAATAAATATGTTCTTGAAAATAAAATTATGGCGTTGCCACCTGTGTAATTTAGCGGTGAAAGCTTGAAAAACACAAAATTCATGCAACAAGAAACTATTCAAAATTATTATTATTGAGAATTTAAAATTAAAACATAAATGTGGGCTGCCATCTGTTTCATAATTAAATATTAATTCAAACTGTAAAATTTAAAATTGTAAAATGTTTAATAAAAGTGGAACCGCAATAAATATTTTTTTGATTGCTTGAAGAAATACACGAATGATTTAAAACAAAAAAAATGTTACAAGGTTGCCACCTGTTTGAAATTGTATAGACAAAAAATAAATATACTTCAAACAAAAGTGATTTATGAAAGCATACAGTTTAAAATATTCTCAGAAGGGTTACCACTATTAAAAAATTTAAAATTGAAACCTCAAACTGATTGGACCTTATCAGTGTGGCTTTAGACCTGGAAAATCGACAACTGACCAGATATTCACCATGCGCCAAATTTTGGAGAAGACCCATGAAAAGAGGATCGACACACACCACCTTTTTGTCGATTTTAAAACTGCTTTCGACAGCACGAAAAGGAGTTGCCTTTACGCCGCGATGTCTGAATTTGGTATCCCCGCAAAACTAATACGGCTGTGTAAGCTGACGTTGAGCAACATCAAAAGCTCCGTCATGATTGGGAAGGACCTCTTCGAGCCGTTCGATACCAAACGAGGTTTCAGACAGGGTGACTCACTATCGTGCGACTTCTTTAACCTGATGCTGGAAAAAATTATAAGAGCTGCAGAGCTAAACCGAGAAGGTACAATCTTCTACAAGAGTGTACAGCTCCTGGCGTACGCCGATGATATTGATATCATCGGAAGCAACAACCGCGCCGTTTGTTCTGCTTTTTCCCGCATGGATAAGGAGGCGAAGCGAATGGGTCTGGAGGTGAATGAGGACAAGACGAAATATCTCCTGTCATCAAACAAACAGTCGGCGCATTCGCGTCTTGGCTCCCACGTCACTGTTGACAGTCATAACTTCGAGGTCGTAGATAATTTCGTATACCTGGGAACCAGCATTAACAACACCAACAATGTCAGCCTCGAAATCCAGCGCAGAATAACTCTTGCCAACAGGTGCTACTTTGGACTGAGTAGGCAATTGAACAGTAAAGTCCTCTCTCGACGAACCAAAATCAAATTCTACAAGTAGCTCATTATTCACGTCCTACTTTACGGTGCAGAAGCGTGGACGATGTCAACATCCGATGAGACGGCACTAGGAGTTTTCGAGAGAAAGGTTTTGCGGAAGATTTATGGTCCCTTAAGAATTGGCAACGGCGAATACCGCAGACGATGGAACGATGAGCTGTACGAGTTATACGACGACATTGACATAGTTCAGCGAATAAAAAGACAGCGGCTACGCTGGCTAGGTCATGTTGTCCGAATGGACGAAAACACTCCAGCCCTGAAAGTGTTCGATGCAGTACCCGCCGGAGGAAGCCGAGGAAGGGGAAGGCCAGGTGGAGAGCGACCTGGTTACACTTGGGATCTCCAACTGGCGCCGAACTGCGAAGGAGAGAGAGAGGTGGCGCACTATCGTCGATTCGGCTATAACCGGCTAAACGGTTGCAACGCCAATCACATACATACTACCGTCAAAGTGAAGCAATAGGAATTAAAAGAGATTATCTTCGTTGGACCTTGATATTCGATCCACAATATTTTGCAAACGATTAAAAAAAAGAACTTTAAAATGTCTCAATAAAATAACAAGCCCCTTATAAAAGTGAGCTAATTGAATTTTTCCTGCAAGTCCATTTGATTACACATATAATATGGATTACATACCTAGCAACATAATATACTTATCACTCATACTACTTTTGTTGTTCTCTTAATAGAGCTATTTATGCATTGTTGTTGTCTATTTGACGATTTGCTGGTGTGGTGCTGAGCTTTGTGGCTCAGAACAATGGAAAATTGTTCCGCACTGTCTGCTTGAAGCAAAGCGAAACCCCGCTGCTTCACAACAAAAACACGGCTACAACAAAAACGATAATAGAGACATGCCAACATATATCTGGAGCCACACTATATAGAATAATATACATTTTCATTTAAATTTGAAATTTCTCGCTCACTCGCCTGTCACGGTAACCTGAGCTTGCTCGCCAAAGTTGCCAGGAATTGGCCAACACAGCAGGCAGCAGTAGCGAATTTTTTTTTCATTTTTATTCTATTTTTAAACAAGTGACTAAGTAGGAGTACGTTGAAGTTAGCATGACTTTATGTGTGAGAAATTGCAAGCGAACAAAATGTTTGCACAAAGCATTAGAATTTATAGTATTTATGGAAATTTGTGAGGAATTTAATCAGTGGATTTTTAAGCCTACATCACCAGAAGAATGCACCGCTTGAAAGGCTTGTTGGGCATCGCATTTATTAAATTGAACTGATGATGTTTTAATAAAATAAATGCTATGGTAAGGAAGAGTACATTATAACTCTCAGATATTTTAAAATAAAACAAAATGTTACAAGGTTGCCAGGTGTTTAAAATTTAAAATAAATTATTTTTTTCGATAATGAAACACTGTGAAATAGAAAATATTTTTCGAGCAGAGTTGCCACCTGTTAAATTTTGTATTCAATAAATTGATAGCATAAATTAATTATTACAATTATACTAAATAAGTTTCGGAAGGCTTACAGTTACAAAAAAAAACTTGAGAAGAGTTGCCACATTTTTGAATAAATATTTTTTAAATAAAATAATGAATACAAATTTGTTAAAAAAGAGAGTTGCCATATCTTTGAAAATTTTAATATGATGAAAATTTAAGAGAAAAATATATTATATAAGAGACGATACTGGTATAATTAATCTCTAAAGTTTTACTGTGAAAAGTCCATAATTATTTTTAAACAAGAAAAAACGTTAGCTTCGGTACAGCCGATACCCTTCACAGGTGCATTTCTTTTAGTAACTATGTGTTTAAGCAAATCTAAAGACGTAAGATAAAGTAATTAAAAAAAATAAAACATTTTACTAATTCTTTTTAGCCGGGTTGTTTGCTAGAAACATTAAGGTTATGTAGTTAACCGATCTGAACAATTTCTTCGGAGATTATATTATTACCTTAAGCAGTAATCCATGTCAAATACCACGTCAAATGCGAAAATTTTCCATACAAGCCATTGATTCCGATCGTTCGGTTTGTATGACAGCTATATGCTATAGTGAACCGATCTGAACAATTTTTTCGGAGATTAAATTATTTCTATGAACAATAACTCACACCAAATTTCGTGAAGATATGATATGTAGTAAAATGCGGAAGTTTTCCGTACAAGCCCTTGATTCCGATCGTTCAGTTTGTATGGCAGCTATATGATATAGTGGTCCGATATCGGCAATTCCGACAAATGAGCAGCTTCTTGAAGAGAAAATAACAACTGCAAAATTTCAAAACGATATCTTAAAAACTGAAGGACTAGTTCGTATATATACAGACGGACATGGCTAAATAGACTGAGTTCAACATACTGATCATTTCTATATATACTTTATAGGACCTCCGACGCTTCCTTCTGGGTGTTGCAAACTTCGTGACAAACTTAATATACCATGTTCAGGATATAAAAATTGGAAAATATGTATAAAATAATTGAAGGTAAAATACTAAACTAAGTACCGTGGCATTATTAATTCGTTGTATCATATATTTATATAATACAAAGGGCATTGTACTACTAAGAATCTAAGACTGTACAGTTTGTCGCTTAAGTCTTTTGTTCACCGTTTTGGGATTTAATTTCAACAAAATGCTTAGTCAACGCTCAGCAAGAAAATAATATTAATGAAGTCATCTTTATTCTCAATTAAAGCTTAAATTCCTATTGTCCACCATTTATTTATCGAATTTTGTTATTGTAACACAAGTAAGTTGTGAAATTGCCGCCCTCGCATTTGCTGTGGCTGCATGTGTCCCCACAATACTAACTAATGCTACTAAGTACCGTTGTCAGCGCTATTGTGCAACTAAGTGTGCGCTTAAGCCGCCTCGAAAAAGTAAAAGTCACTTGTTTTTCTGCGAAAATTTCCAGCTCAACAAAAATAATCACTACGCTAAATGAAAAAAAGTTCCAAAAGTGTTGCTCTGAGCTGTCGGGTAGCAACAAAAAATAAGCCAAATTCCATAAGAATGAGACGCGTGCAGCCCCACAAGCCTCAAGCATCGAGTGTCACTGAAAGCTTTAGTCATCCTATGGCATTCTAAGCCTTAGAACAGTAAAGTACTAAAGTGGCTGCAATTATAGCAAGCGTGTAAGTTGTGAGGAGCGCAAACCATGCTTTGTAATTGATACCTTAGTCACAGAAATACTTACATACACATGCTCAAACATATATACTTTTCACATTCTTTTCGCACCTTTTGCTCGTATTCCGTACTAATTGACGCAATTTATGCTTTTGACACTTTTTATATATTTTGTATTTTTTATAAATATTTTTACTTAATTTACTTTAATAACAAAATACTCTTGTCAATCAACTGTCAGGAAATCTGCTAAGCGGCTCTGTGCGATTTTGTTTGGTGGATTTTCAATTAGCTTTCATTATAAAAGCTTTTTTCATTCCTTCTCTCATTAATTGCTGTGATTTTGCGCTTCTAGTTGTTAACTGTTTTATTACTTATTATTTATAATGATATTATTGCACACAAAGTTGGTATTTATAACAAAGAACATTCTTTGAGAGTACAATCACCTGTGCTTTTGAAGCTTTTCTTGTGCACCGTTAAATATTTTAAATACACTGTGCACGATTGTGAAGAGCGTGAAAAGGTTAAAGTTGTTTACTGATTAATACAAACAGAATATTTTTTTCTCTCCTTGCTTAATGAAATATTTATCCAAAATTTTAGGAAAGTGATTACATGTGGTTCAATAAGATCGCTTAAATAAATTTTCTACTCAAATAATTGTTAAATATTTAACCGTGGATATAAAATTGAAAATATCAATCAAGTGCGAAAACGAAATTAATTATATAAAAGTAATCAAGAATAAACATAAGTAATTGAAAAGTAATTTAAATACTTTTGATTACTTTCAAAATTGAGAATATGAAATAAAATAATGTACGTAAAAATAATTTAAAAAAAAAATGTAATTTATAAAATTTATATTTAATTTAATTTTTTTTTTTTTTATATTTAATTTTTTTTTTAATTATTTTCAATTACTTGCCATAATTTTTAAAAAGAATGGTAGACATATTGTTTTTTATTACAATTAAATACAATATTAGGATATAAAAAAAATAAAAGCTATTAAAAAAAACAAATGTAATCAAAAAGTAATTGAAATAATTTTTTATTACTTTCGTTACTTCCCACCATTTTTTTATAGAGACGTAAAAATTATTATTTTGTATTATTTTTAAATACAATTGGCTGTTAACCCTACGTAAAAATAATTTAAAAAAATAATGTAATCACAAAGTAATTAATTTTTTTGGATTATTTTCAATTAATTGCCATAATTTTTAAAAAGAATGGTAGAAATATTGTTGTTTATTATAATTAAATACAATATAAGGTAATCAAAAAAATAAAAGCTATTAAAAAAAAACAAATGTAATCAAAAAGTAATTGAAATAATTTTTTATTATTTTCCACTGCCACTTCTTATAGAGAGGTAAAAATTATTATTTTCTATTATTTTTAAATACAATTGGCTGTTAACCCTACGTAAAAATAATTTAAAAAATAATGTAATCACAAAGAAATTAATTTTTTTTTGGATTATTTTCAATTACTTGCCATAAAGCTTTAAAAAGAATGGTACAAATATTGTTGTTTATTATAATTAAATACAATATTAGGTAATCAAAAAAATAAAAGCTTTTAAAAAAAGCAAATGTAATTGAAATAATTTTTTATTATTTTCGTTACTTACCACTATTTTTTATAGAGAAATAAAAATTATTATTTTCTATTATTTTTATATACAATTGGCTGTTAACCCTTCGATGTTATTAATTATAGAACATAGCAAATAACAGTACTTCTAAATACGCTTCAAACTATAACTATTGCATGATAAAAGCTCCAAAGATTACACTGAGAGTTGCAAAAAAACACACGTGTGCCTAGAAAGCCTAACTAATAGTATGAAATTAGACAAATTTAATGAATGGCAACGAAAATCGCAAAAACACACAATTAAAGCGAAGAAATGTTGGAAAAAAGCTTTAAACAAAACACACTTTAATTGATAAATAAAAGCAAATGCTAGGCTGCAAAAACGTTTGAGGCTAAAAATTAGCAACCGTTTAACTCGATGAACACCGTTCATTTATCATAATTTCATAATTATCGATTTTCGCAAATTTTCTGGACAAATTGTGGCTTGTGCCGCCGCAGTCATAGACAGAAGAAGAAGCGCAAGCACTTTGAAACAATTATTAACAACTGTTATGAAACGACGAAACAAATTAAAAAGAAACTTAAAGAATTGCAAATATCAAATGTTTGTTTGTTGTTATTGCAAGCTCCCCGCACGACGATTTATCATTTGCAGTCAATGAACTGCACAGATGAAAGATAAATTGCAAGCTTCAAGTGATTTTTTTTGTTTTTGTATTTGTTTGCACATTTCATACGCTCTAGCTACTAAGCTACTAAAAATACCATAGACCTCTCTGTTTGTTTGTCTGCGCGTATGTTTGTATTTGCAATAATGGTTTTTGGCAAAACACTGAAATCAATACCTTTAAGGCGAATTAGCAGCGCAAAATGAGCGCGTCAAATGCTATTCAAATGCAATTCGCAAATGAATTCACATTTCTGTGTGTTTGTTTTCGTTGTTGTTGCAATAATTCCCGCGAAAACAAACAGCACTAATTTGTTAACACAGCGATTATTGTACAATACGTAACGGTTGCTTAATCGCTTTGCTTTCGGTGGTACGCATATCGATGGATAATAAGTCATTGTTTGCCAATCGTTTTTTAAGTAGTGAAAATGAAGTGAAAATATTCATGTCGGATATTTTATTGTGTGATTTGAAAGAGAAGCTGTGGTATAAAGTAAAGATTTCTGAATTTTTATTTATTTTTTCTATTATTTATTTAGGAAACTAAAAATCAAAATTCACCCATATCATCCCTTCAGGATAACAAATTTTAATTTCAATAATATACTAGAAAACTATAACATATTTTTGCTTAAGATATAAACTGTCTCAACATGGATTATATTTAATTAAAAGAAAACTAATGCGAACTGAAAAGTTCAAATTTGTATTATATTAGCAGCTATAATAACGACCTTTCAAGATACCATACATGCTTCAAAATAAACCTCTGAAGATTACTTCTTCGTTGACATGAAATCTCGTTTCCGCGTGTATTCTTTTGAGGTCTGAGAACAAGAAACAGTTACTGGAGACTGTCGTTACACAAAATGCTTTAACTCGCAAATAAATTGTATCATAACTTTGTGCCTTTTGAAGGTTAGATCTAACTACATAGAAGCTTTTCAGCCGCATATCATTTCAATATTACACAGATGTCAATTTTGTGAAGCATTAAATTTCGTCGTATTTTGGGTTAACTTAAAGAGTGTCGTTTTCATGAAGAGAGTTGTTTAAATGTTATTGTTCTATGTTAGATTTGTGGTAGGTATCTAATTGCTGCGTCTATCTTTTCGAACCTCTTCACTCCCGACTCTATATGATGCATCCATCATCACTCCACGTTGGTCAGGAGCGGAAAAATTTAGCACTGGAGAATCGAATGCGTCCGGAAATGGCTCCAACGCTTCGGCCGACCTAGTAGATTCTATTTGCTACTAACTCAATTCTATATAAATTGTTTTTTCATCTAAGTTTAGATATTGCAAAACATGCTCCGCTGATTTCGTAATGCTTTCGTCTCATACCTCCTTAAATGACAAAGCGTGGTCCATTAGTAGATTAAAGGCAAGCAACATCAAACAAAAAAGATCATATTTTCTAGAACTCTCAAAGGAGAAAATGTTGAATCGTTTTCCTTAAATGTCGTTGGAAGGCATTGATGAATATCAATTGGTTAAGATAGAATGCGAACATAAAAAGATATGAGAAAATCATCAAACTAAGCAGATGGAATATCAGTTAAGGCAAGATAGAATAGATAGATATCGGGTAGAATAGGTTGATAACTCTTATAAGTTCATGATATTTATTTCTTCTTCTTCTTGATTGGCGAAGATAACGCTTACGCGGTTATAGCCGAGTCCATAATAGCGGGCTACGCATCTCTCATTTTGGCAGTTTGGCGCCAATTGCCAATACCAAGTGAAGACAGGTCCTTCTCCACCTGGTCCTTCCATCGAAGTGGACGCCTACCTCTTTCTCGGCTTCCACCAGCGGGTACTAAGCTCAAAAAGGGTCCTTTCAGAGTGGAGCACTTTCGTCCATTCGAACAACGTGATCTAGCCCGCGTAGCCGCTGTCTTTTTATTCGCTGGACTATGTCTATGTCGTCGAATAACACATACCGCTCATCATTCCATCTTCTACGGTATTCGCCGTTGCCAATGTTTAAGGGACCATAAATCTTCCGCAAAACCTTTCTCTCGAAAACTCCTAGTGCCGTCTCATCGGATGTTGACATCGTCCACGCTTCTGCACCATAAAGTAGGACGGGAATAATGAGCGACTTGTAGAGTTTGATTTTTGTTCGTCGAGAGAGGACTTTACTTTGCAATTGCCTACTCAGTCCAAAGTAACACCTGTTGGCAAGAGTGATTCTGCGTTGGATTTCAAGGCTGACATTGTTGGTGTTGTTAACGCTGGTTCCCAAGTAGACGAAACTATCTACTACTTCAAAGTTATGACTGTCAACAGTGACGTGGGAGCCAAGACACGAATGCGCTGACTGTTTGTTTGATGACTGGAGATATTTCGTTTTCTTCTCGTTTACCAGCAGACCCATACGCTTCGCTTCCTTATCCAGTCTGGAAATGCAGAACTAACGGCGCGGTTGTTGCTTCCGATGATATCGATATCATCGGCATACGCCAGCAGCTGTACATTCTTGTAGGAGATTGTACCTTCTCTATTTAGCTCTGCAGCTCGTATTATTTTTTCCAACATCAAGTTAAAGAAGTCGCACGATAGTGAGTCAACTTGTCTGAAACCTCGTTTGGTATCGAATGGCTCGGAGAGGTTCTTCCCGATCCTGACGGTGCTTTTGGTATTGCTCAACGTCAGTTTAGATAGATATAGGATAGGATAGAATAGGTTGATAACTCTTATGAGTTCATGATATTTATTTACTGCAAGTAAATTTGAAACCGTAAAAAATTTCCAAAATATTATTCCATAATATCATAAATGTGAAGACTCTAAGTATATTTCTGTCACTAAAAACTTATCCAATCAAAAATATATTAATATTTCCGCACATCATTTAAAAGCTATAAAGACATTGCAGTAAAACTATATACTAATATAATATTTAAATATTTAAGTCACAAATCAATGATATTCAACCAAAGGGTAAGCTTGAAACCAGCTTTATGCTATAACATATGTATTCAAAACAGTAAATACAAGTACTTATAGACACATAAAATTAAAATCGCTTAATAGATTCAATAATTGTACAACCACTTAGTAATTTGTATTTATTATTTTATGGGTGCCATCAATGAACGTCCTCACTCCGACCAAATGGAGAACACAAAGTCAATGCGAGTCATTATCCAGCGATTTGTAGCCAAGTGCACAGACACACTCTTTCTCACATACATATATGAATATATTGAGAAGGTTTATGGATTTATTGAATAAGAAGCTAATAAAACTAAAAACCACCACATCCGTTAGTACAATTTAATTAAGCAATTCACGTGTGAATATCCGCTTAACGAACCACCGTTAGCACTGAGCTGAGACAGTGCTGGCTGGCAAGCAAGCAAAGCAAAGTAAAGCCAAGGTGCTAGACGCCGCTCCGAAGCTTATGAATTTGAGCAAAATCAATAATTGCTTGATGTTTGGGTGTGTTTATATGCGAGTATGTGTGTTTGTATATTTGTTTGTGTATTGAACTGCCTACAACAACCACAAGCGCCAATTAACCCCGCCAACCCAACACTTAGCTGTGTTTACAAACAAACGTAAATGCCAAGCAAAATGCGTTTGACGCAAAACTTAGAAGCAAAAGTGATTTAGCAAAATTAAGAATCGAGCAAATAGTGAAATACACAGAGTAATGGAAAACAATTACTATTAATCAAATTCGCATATTCACGCACAAGGCAGCGGTTGGGCGGCAAAATTTTAAGATTTTTTTCAATTATTTTTTAATTTTTTTTTCAATTTTTTAATTCTATATCTGCTTAGACAGTTGCTAACTCACTTTTCATAGGCCGAAACGGTGCTTATATCGTATATGAGCTGCTAGTACTTACCACTTCTCATACAAACAACAACAATTTTAAGCGCTTAGCAATCATGTCTAACGCAATTTTAAACGCCTGCTATGCCATTAAAATGTTGCTGTTGTTGTTGTATTTTTTTCAACTTTTCATTTGCTTAATTTTTGCTTTCAGTTGCTGCTCGTTGTTGTTGTTGTTGTTAATTTTTTTGCGTTACGTTGCGTTTAAGTTTGCGCAGCGAGCAAGCAAGCAAGCTTTTGTTTGGCCAACAACCGCTGCCAAGGCCAAGGCCAGTGTTTGTTCGCACACACGCACACTAACACGCATACACACACACACACATACATACAGACAAATTCAGTGGCAGTTGTTACGCACTTTTGTTGCGTTTATTCGCACCGGCGGCGGCTTGCGGTTGCGTTGCTTGAGTGGTGGGCTGGCTCACCGACGTTCTGATTGAGTCAAGCAGCTGATGTTGTTATTGTTGCCTGCTTGCCAGGTTTACCGCTCGCCACATAATCAAATTCAGTTAGTCAGCTGCTGCTCACATTGGCTTTGCTGGCGAATTTCAACTTTGACTTTCGCACGGCCCAAAATGCGTGTAAAAGTAGAAGTGACGCATGCGCAGCACATTTTTTTCGGAGCTTTCGATTTTTTTGTTGTTGTTGCTGCTGCTTTGATTGGCGCACAAGCGAGGCAATTTAATGTCTTGCGCGCGTGTAGCAAGTAAAATGCGTTAGAAGTAATTAACTACTATAGAATTTTTTCGTAGAATTTGAAGTGAGTTTAATTAAATACGACTGTTAACATTGCTTACAACAACAACAAGGAAAACTGTGGCGGCTTTTTAAAAGATTTCATACGCAAGAGAGAGGAAATAGAAAATTTTTTGGCAAAAAGTGCCTTTTAAGAATTGTGCTTCTGCTAATTAATCAGAAAATTCCAGCTTTATGTTTCACAAATTGAAAGCAGCCACATTTGCACGATTACGCTGAAACCGGAGCTTTTTTGTAGTATTCGTTTCTTGAACCTTAAGTTAGATCCTGGATGAAAAATATTTTGTCTCATTTCATAACTTTTTTCTAAAAGTGTGCTACAGCACTCAAGCAAAAAAGGTCAGCTAAGTTTTTACGGAGTTTTGAAAGCAACATTCTTCGAAGCTTTTTCGGAGCCTTTAAAGTAAAATTCAATAGCCACACACATATTTTCCGAGTTTTCAAAGCGAAACTCCTTGAAACTTTTTCTGAACCCCGAATCTTTTTTAGAGCTTTTAAACTAACTGTCTTGGAAACATTTACTGAAATTTAAGAGGAATATTCGACTTTTCAGATCTTTAAAATCAAAGCTTATTGAAGCTTTTTTGAGCTTTTAACACAATATTCGATTGCTCAGCACAAAAAATTAACGCTGGTCACTATATTCAACTTAAAAAATTACATCCTTGAAGCTTTTTCTAATAATATTCGATTGCCAAAAAAAAACATCCTTGAAGCTTTTTCGAGCTTTTAAAATAGTATTTATAGATTTATCGAATTTAACCGAACTTCGAAAACCTTTCCAAAACAACAACAAAATATTGTATCTAAGCACGTTCGAAATAACAGAACTATCTTCTATGACTACCATATATAGTTATCATTAAAAATTACAAAAATTTGCCTCAAATTCACCTCACAACAAAAACAACGATAAACCGCCATCTATTGCTAATCGGCATTTCATAACATACCAACAACAGCATAAACAAGTTAGCGGCATGTCTATCAGCAGACAATTCTTCAACGCAATAAATATGCCGTCATCGGTTGCAGCGAGACGTCACTGGGCCAGTCATTACATCAGCAACGATGAGGAGGCGCTTCAAAAACAACAAAAATGTGCATTACATTCCCAAAAGAACCTGTAAAACGTCTGCGCTGACTAAGCCGACTTACACACAAACGAGCTTGAACACTTTTCACAAGTTTGTGCCGCGCCGCCGTCGTATCACACCACAGCGATCGTTTGATCGCCACCGCCTCCGATGCGATCCGATCCGTGGCAGTTGCACGCGCGCATTTCTCAAATTGCCAAACGTCAAGCGTGGCGCGCGGGAGCGAAAAACTAATTGGCCGCTGACGCGAACGACATGAGCAAATTAGCAGCGGCCGACACGCCACACACACTCACACGCTCGAGAGCAGAAATTCCACAGCTTCGAATGCAAAAAAGAAGAAACGCCACTGCAGCTTAGCGGCTTAGAAGTCCATCAGCGGCAACTGCGCAGCACTCATTAGTCGAAGCGGCTGCTCTACGTTGCGCTTAGCAACTCTGCGGCTTATTGCGTCCGTCAATTGATGGATCGCTTCTGGGGCTAAGCGCCGCAAAGTGCAGCAGTTGTTCGGACAACTTTTTTTTCATTTTTGAGGTTTTTTTGGCCGCTGGCAATCAGCGCTGTCGGCGAGTGGCGTTGGTTAATCGCCCGCCTGAAATGCCAATGTCAATGTGACGATTGCCTCAAGTCTCACGGCTGCATTAGAAGTTTGCC
Source organism: Zeugodacus tau (assembly GCA_031772095.1). Classification (NCBI taxonomy): domain Eukaryota; kingdom Metazoa; phylum Arthropoda; class Insecta; order Diptera; family Tephritidae; genus Zeugodacus; species Zeugodacus tau. Next base: position 67,447,596 of record CM062650.1, on the reverse strand, counting down.
GCTTGACATACAATTCAACATTCAGTCAGTGAGTCCCTCAAATGGTGCACTAAACGCAGCGAAAAATGTGACAGAAATAATGCAGCTGCTATTAATTACCTAAATTAGCTCTTGTTAAGGTCATCTTTGCGGTCTTTTTGCGTTAATTTTTTCATGTTGAACAAATGCAGTTTTTATGGAATTTGGTTCTTGGAATTTAGTATGACGTCGCTGGCATTTGTTGACCTTTCGACAATTTTAGTGCTTTGGAGATATCAAAAATTGGTATCTAAAGATCGACGAATTTAACAGAATAGGTTTAGGATCCCAATTTCAAACCGAAAATTCCACCTTTGACCACAGTTATCTTCGATATTGGAGTACACAATGTTAACCTTTGCCCTTAGTTCCGAATGAGATGTATGTCATAGTGAATTCATCAACCCGATTTCTGAAAATCTATCTCTCCGTTTTGGTTTCTTGATAAATGAAATATTAAAATCACAAGCTACTGGGAAATGTAATGAACTATGCAGGACTATAAAAATATTGAACTTTCCGATCATTCCTACATCAGTTAAGTAGGCAAAGTAGTATTGTGGAAACGCCATAGTTCTATTTGGGAATATTGTACCCCATCTTAGCCCACAAACTGCTTACTATGGTCATTTTGATGGAAGATTTGACGACTCTCAAAACCTTTATGAACTCTCAAAACTTTTACGGCATAAAATCAGGTTCGCCATGTGCAGTTTCAAATAAAGAAGTTAAGCTTTTGCGCAATACTGATTTCATTCAGAATCTTTAATTCAGAAAGCTTGCCAGATTAAACTGGAAGGAGCTTTTCTTTAATACTTACTTATTGCATATTGAAGTAAATCCAGGATGAAAAGTAATTATGCCTTCGTTCTGTTGGGCAAGAGTGTTAGCGGCCAGACAGATATTCATATTTTTCGGATAGTCAAGCGACTTTAAAATCATTCAAGTCTCATAGAATACCTTCTAAGATAGTGAAAGAATGCTTGGATTTACCCTTAAACTGCCCCAGACCTTTCAGTTCTCTCAAGCGCTGCCTAAAGCAATGGATGCTAGGGGAACATCTCATGTCCTGGTACATGTGCAACATGAGTCGCACCACAAAGCTACTATGGGGTAGTGTTGACACTGGACAGACCACAAAACTTCTTACTTTAAGCAAAAGAGAACTAAGCTGTATCACAGGGGTCATCACGGGGCACCTGCCTCTAAGAGGCCACCTGCAGAGACTTGGCATAGTAGAATCGGCGGAATGCAGGGCGTGCGCGGAAGATGATGAGACACTAGAGCATTATCTCTGCGAATGCCCGGCCTTCTGTCGTTTAAGAAGAGATACCTTCCAAGGCTCCCATTACTCCAATCTGAGAGAAATTGGGCAGCAGGGATGAAATAAACTCAGAAACTTCGTTATCACTTTATCAGACCACAGGGTGGTTCAATGATGACTCGATAGTGTGAGGGATCTCAGTCCCAGTGGTATCACAATGGGCCTAATAATGGTCTAGGTGCGGCCGCTTGCGGTCAGGCTCTCTTCGCCTCCCTTTTCAACCAACCAACCAACCAACCAACCAACTAAAAGCTTTAAACTGAAAGACTCCTCGAAGCTTTTTCGGAGCTTTAAAATTGAAATGAATGCAACAACAACAATTTAGATACTTATTAAATCTATAAAATAGCAAATTAAATCAAAACATCGTACACTCATCAAATCCTACGTCGCAACAATTGTTTTCACTCGATCGATTGCGAAAGTTGCACAAATTACTCATACGCAATGATGCACCATTTCCCCAACACACCGTACCAAACGAACGCACGTACACTACAGATATCGATCGTGATGATGAATTGCAATCATACATGCGGTCTTTTGGCTCTTTTATAAACCGATTAACAATTCGCGCCCACGGAAAACAATCTAAAGCAACAAACAACAGACAACAACAACAGAAAAGCAGGCATTATAGACTACACAAACTGCAAATTTGCGCGAAAGCGATCATTTCTGCTTACAACCAGTAGTTGTTGTTATTGTTATTGCAATGCTGCTGTGCTGCTGTGCTGCCATGTGGGCGTTATTATCGACCCATTTTTGAGCGACAGCTGCGAATGTGTGAGTTCCTGCGGCGGCCACCAGACAACCAAACCAACCACCAAGCAACAGGTGAAATGACGGCTACAAAGTTGATGCCTGATTGATGCTCGCCGCACACTCACCACCTGAAACCGCCTGAACTCAGCGAGTGCAAATGTATGTATGTATGCATGTGTGCGTTTGATTGCTTGTTAACATTCTAGTCAAGCGTGCGCAGAAGTGGCAATTAAATGATAACTTTACAAAGCATTTGCGCTGATTCTCTTTGTAGTCGCACAAATTATAGATAATTACTAGTAAATATAGATATATATACACGTATAAGTATAGATGCGTGGTTGATGCAGACGTGACAGATCCATTACAACAAAACATTTAGGTCACTAGTCCAATTTGTACTCGTAAGCGCTTGATTATGGCTTTGAGATGTTTGCCTATTTGGTTGTGGAAGAATCGTGGGAATTTTCGCATTTATGTGTTATTGGTTTTCGGAAAATCGATTTCAATTCCATTAAGGCAAAATAGTGCAAAATGTCAGTACTTGGCATATACATACACCTCCACATTTGACTAGTAACAGGCTAACAGATAGTTCTACGATCGGCAAGATCATTAAATTGATTATTGCTTGAGACATTGACTATGATATTCGATCAAAGCAATCAATTCAGTTTCGTGTTCTCAAATTTGAAAAACTTCCATTTTGACCTCGAGAAAGAGGGGGTATTCTTTGAAACATCAAGTAGAGGCTTAAAAACCGCCATGAACACGACCAATTTCGCTTGGATTGATATGGCCTAAGTTCAGAAGATAGAAAATGAGTTCAGCAGATAAAAAACTGAACTGAACATAACCCAACTATCTTATTTTACATTGATCTTGCGGCAGATTTTCCATCCAAATAGACACTTAGTGTTAATTTCATCTTACTCTGCTCATTATTTCCACGATACTACCCCATACAAAGAATTATATGTGCATGAACTTCTTGCAAAAAAAAATTAAAGATTACAAAATTGCAAAATATTTCTGAGTATACAGGTGTGTTATTATTAATGTATACGATATAAAAAACAAAAAATTAACAAATTTCAAAATATATTTTAAACTATAAAACAGAATTGAAGTTTAGGCTAATAGTAAATATTTATATGTGCATTTTACTATTTTTACCAGTAAAGCCTATACATTTGAGTTTAACTGAAAGAAATTTTTATTTTAATAGTTAGTAGAATTGTTCTTATATTTTAAAACTAAATTAAGCCGCTTAATCAGAGAATTAACTACTGACTGTAGAATAGTTATGTAAATATTGGCAAATTATTGCTTTATGGCTAATTTAAGGTGACGTTCTGTCTCAAACTGCTTTCCGTTTTGGAAAACAGGAGCAGAAAGGTTCCTCAATAGGATTTAGATTCGAACACAATGCTGCACATTGTAATGCCGGAATTTTCCGGTCGTTAAAGATGTTCTTCGTGTGGATTGAAGCGTTATCCTTTCGATATGTCCAGTTATATGCCATAAATATTGCCAGCAAATTTTATTAACTCGCTGTCCAAAAGATCTACATTGATATTAGCATTCATTTGAGTGAATATAAAACATGTAGATAGCTTTCCACAGCAACAAAATGCAGCCCATGAAATCAAGGCACCGCTTCCAAAACATTGCTTGTAGTAGGACCGTCGTTCCTGGTGCGAATCTCTCCATAATTAGTGGGGTTTTTAAGAAATTTTGAGATACAGTACCGATGTCGCTTTGGTCTACAGTCATTTTGGAACCGCTTTCATGCATTCCTATGATTATGACTTGTTCCTCGGCTGATAAACTAGTACCAAGAGGCATTTTAGGCTTAAAGTTAAATAAATGTAATCAAATTTCTAATAATTCATTAAGTTAATACACCTACAATAATTTTGAAAACAAACTTTAGCAAAAAAAGCTTTTGCTGCGACACTATCAGTAAAAAAGATCCGCTAAACTGATTTTGCATATATAAATATTTACTATGCAATGCCCAATTCACAAGCACATGCTTAATGTAACTGTACACCGAACGAGAAAAGTATGAAACAATTTTCGTTGCATAGTAACGGTAATATATCAACCTTTTATTCCACATTTACCGAAACCCAAAAAAAAACAGCGAATAAGAAATATAAACAATAGCAGAAATGCACAAATAATTCTTTGGGTATAATTCGTAGCTAATAGACCCCATTCTAAACAAAGACGGATATATCAGATTTATTTATACATATTTTATAAGAGTCAGCAGTTCTGGCGTACGCCGATCCCATGTCACTATTAACAGTCATATCTTTGAAGTTGTAGATAATTTCGTCTATCTTGGAACCAGCATTAACACCAACAGGTGCTACTATGGACTGAGTAGGCAAATGAACTCTTCTTCTTCAAGTCCTCTCTCGACGAACTAAAATCAAACCCTACAAGCCGCTGCTGTATGGTGCAGAAGCGTGACTATGTCGACATCCGATGAGATGGCACTAGGAGTTTTCGAGAGAAATATTTTCTGGAAGATTTGTGGACCTTTCAACATTGGAAACGGCGAATAGCACAGACGATGGAACGATGAGCTGTACGACGACATCGTCATAGTTCATCGAATAAAAGAACTGCGTCTGAGCTGGCAGCCATATCGCTCATTTTTTTCATCTGGTATAATCTTTTCGGAAAACAAATTGTAGACGATTTTTCTTATTTGCAGTATGAAACCAGCCAGCGAGAAGTCCGTTGTCTATATTTCTAAAGCAAAACGTATTATTCTGAATATATCGATGGAATGTTTGTATATTTCTTCTTTCCGTTGTTTACAAGGGGTAGACCAAAGTTAGTTGTTAATTTTACCAGAGAAGTAATTCTTTCAAATTTTCTTCAATCCCACTGTTTCCACATCATTTCAATCAACGCCGCATAAAACTTCCCACAACGATGCTTTGAAAAGTTTCGGCACCCGAGGACGCAATAAGCAAATTCGCTCATTAGCCGCTCCAAAATGGCATAATCAAGCCACCGATGATTGCCACAAATGAGTCATAGAATCAAGCACAGGCGGTGAGAGCATGGAAAGCGGAAGTGTGTGTGTGTGAAGAGGCTCATGACTTTTCTGCCAAACACACACACACATACACCAGTAGTTACAACAACAACAAGTAGTTTAAGGCATGTGAACAAAACGCATATGGCACCGTCACCAAGAATCAACACCGCCGGTCATCATGCACACAAATAACAGCAGCAGCAACAACAACAACGCTGTTTGCACATATTAAGCAATAAAACGGCGCGTATAAATATTATGTAAGCGACTAAGCTGGCTGGAAAAACTGAAAATAAGAAAAAAACAAAAAGAAAAAATTAGAAAAAGCAATGAGTTTTGCATTTCGAAAATTTTCCCAAGCATTAAGTACAGCTATTTGAAGTGAAGTTGACGAGCGATGAGCGATCGCTAAAGCAACATAAACGGAGCGTCTCTAACTTGTTTGGTGGGGCTCTGGAGCGAGTGTAGTTTGGATTAGACGCTTATTATGCTTGCACTTTGGTGGTGATGTTTCTTGTAATATTTATTGCTTTTGTTGTTGTAAGATTAGTTGCTATTTCTAACGCCGCGAGCAAGTTTTCTTTTTTCGCTCCTGCATGTTGTTGTTGTTGTTATTGTCTCACCGGTCACGCCGACCCCTGTCATTTGTGACAACAACAACACAAATCTCATATTCTCATGTACATATGTATGTGAGTTCAATCATTTGACCATTACGTCTTTTGTTGTTATTGTTGTTGTTGTAAAAGCCGCTACCGTTTGCTCAGGTTTTGCTCGGGTTCAACCGCCAAACGCCAAGCAGCTCATGAGACATTATGGGAAATCTGCGTGTCCATTACAAAGCGCCGCTCACCGGTGCGCGGTGGTCCGTCCGTCGGTCCAGTTGTTTCTTCCGCAAAGTGTTTTTTTCCTTTGTTTTGTTTTGTTTTCCGTTCTTCTTCCCTTCTACGAATCTACAAATTGAGAAACATTACCTATGTATGTACATAGTTACACATGTCAAATGTGTAAGTCGACAAAAAAGAGATACATTAAGCTTTTATATTTATTTTGCTACCTTTCTATATTCGTGAATGTATGTATATATATATATATATAGGTGTGTTCATATGTTTCTTTAAATGAACGCATGTTTTCTGCGTCTTTCCTAACGCGTTTTCGGCTTTTACAACTTAGCAAAAAGCTAATTAGATAATATATTTTTCAAATGTACCACAAAAATACACTGAAAAAAATCGCCGACAAGTTCTTGAGATTTTTTTTCAAATCTTAGATTGATATAAACAATTTGTGATGTCAAAGCTTAGAGGCCCTATACTATACATTTTCCAGTTGTTCGTGAATTATTGGCCTAAACAATACAGTAACGATGCCCCAGCCTCTATATTCGACAGACTTTTTCCTATTTACAAAAATATAGAGAACTTAAACGACCGTTGTTTTACAAGCGTACGACAGAAAAATGACTGAAAGAGCCAAAAGCTTTCCCAAAAATTCAATTTGAAGAAGAATAAGAAATGGTTTGACAATTGGAATAAAAATGCATGTCATCGAATGGGGACTACTTTGAAGGCGATAATATTAATGCAAACGAATGAATAAACTCTTTTTTTGGCAAAAAACGAAAATTCCCGTTATTTTTTGAACACAGTCGTATGAAACGATTTGAACTATTTTTATAAAATTTTAAATAAAGTTTTACAGAAAACCCCAAGTTTTTACAAGATGGCCTTAAATACTAATTATTACGATAAATATTGTTTGTCGGCTTAAAAATATATAGTATATCAATGAAAAAGGATGTTTGCGAAAAAATCTGACAGATAGCGCAGGTACCAATAATTGGAAAAGCAATTTATGGACCGAAATGGAAGAATTTGAAAGGCGTAGTTTATTAGTTCAGGGTTTCTGGTAGTTCGCTCCGCAGTTCATTACTATTTTAGAAATATTTCAGGGAAATATAGGCCGAAAGCCCAGATACAGTAAATCGTTATTTATTTATGGTCAATTTATTTATTTACCTTTTTTTCTTTTTATAACAGACCTACATGTGAATTTTTGTATGAAAAAATTTCATTTACGATTTGTTTTAAAGAACAATCACTAGATTACGACTTTAGATTGCAGAAAGCTGAACGTATTTAGGCAAATTTTGGCACAAAAAACATAAATCTTATAATTCAGATATTTATGAATTTATTACTGGATCGCCTGATAGTTGTTCGATAATATCCTTATTGATATATACTAAAATGTCGAATATAAGAAGATAGATCTCTCTCTCCTGTGTTTATGACATATTTTTCTCGTAGATTTAAAGCCCTTTTATTCCCGATCTTCCTTTTCATCCGAAGGGAATACGTAATACCTTATACCTTATATACTCAAGATATTTAGGTTAATACTCAGTCCTGCACAACATATTTCTAGTAAATTCGGTTCTCATTCTTGAAAATATCTGATAGCTAAGGTAATAAAATAGTTTCGTGTGACAAAGAAAACCTTAGCTACCAATGAAACGAGGACCATGATCTCAGATTCCTTATACGAATAATAAAAAAAAAAAAGTTTTTTTTTTTTAATTTATTATACCAAATAGTGTTGAAAAAGTTGGTGAATAGTATATTTCTTATTTATAACTCCGCTAATAATTGCTCAGGCTAGTTAAAATATAATATGTAGAGTACCAATTTTTCCTTAAAAAATATAGATATAAATATTTTCTCTAAGTGCATATACATTATGTACATACTCAAACGAATACATATACGTACATATATCGGATATGTTTCATGTCTACACGTAGCATTTTGCTAATCTTTTCCAATAAATTAAGCACTTCAATTGAGCCGTGTATTTATGTACGAATGTATGTAAGTCCATTAGTGCACAGTGAGTATATCCATATATATAAATACAAATATACTTTTGTACAAATAAATATATTGTATTTGATAAAGAAAAAAACCTGCGTTGGCCGATGAGTAGGCAACTGACGTTAGATTGTCGCAGTTTAAAGCCTCTTAAAATAAAAATAGTTTCGCTTTAAAGCAAAAATAAAGAATAAAATCGTAATGTATATGTACATACGAGTACATATTTAGTGATAATGTGACAGCTAGAAAAAATGTCAATTTGCCGTTAATTATGTTGTCAGGTTCATAAACCTCTGATTATTATTAACTTGTTTCTACTCAAGTAAGTACACACTTGATTTGACTTCATAGTGCTTAAGTTGGAGAAGTTATGGGCAAGCGGAAATGTCACTTAGAGCTACATATATAAATACATATAAGTACTTTAAAAATGTAATATACAATTTATTTTAACCTTTAATATGATTTTCGATATTGTAAGGTTTTGGTTATAGCTGCTTTCCAACACTGAGTTGGATACGAGATCGATCACAGTTTCCGAGCAACTTCAAAACTGTTTTTTTTTTTTTAAGTTAGGAAGGCCGACAATGAAATACCTTCAGATATACATATATTTGTCTATCAATAAACAGCTTTTATAATCACCAGTTGTTCGAAGTCCTTCCTATGTTCTGAGTCCCTGAAAAACACTAACAAATATGATTATAAATAAAAATTGGGGTCTGTTTAAGAATCTCAAGATTTATTATAGACCTGTTACGGACCAAAAGTTTCGTGAGAGTTATTGAACACTAAGGTTAGGGGTCCAGCTCCAAAAATTAATCCGACTAAAATCTGAAGTAAACGACTTTGGTGAGATTTCTTGAGTATCTCTCGAAAATTATAGTGTGGTTTTATGCATTAATAATTCTCATAAAGTAAAGGAAGGAGAGATATGAATGTATATAGACCTTCAAGCTTAAGTGAAGAGGGACATGCCTTGAGTACAATAAAGCCAAAAACGCATTTTTATAAAGAATATCATAGGTTACTAAACAAATTTATAGGATACTTGAGAGGAACATACTCGTACATTAAAACTATGCAGTGAAGTTGCATGGTGATCTTATCAGGGGTGCCTACCATGAAAGAGATGTTCCAACACTGGACGAATCTTTGGTTCTAAGAACTTTTGGAAACTAATTTCAATAATTTTTATTTATTTTTGGGAGAGAATTTAAATTTGACTAAAAAGTCGACCATTTGAAAACAATTTATAGAACTACAACAACAAAAAATAGTGTGAAGATTCACCATCTCGATAATGAATGATTCAATAATTTATAATAAAACACTTAAAGAAACCTTGATACTTATAAAAGATACAAATTTGATGGAAATTATTAAATAAACCGCTATTACAATAAAAACTGAGCCACTGATGTACAACAGTGTCCACGTCGCACCAACGCAACTATTGTAAGCCCCACCACGCTTACGCCAACTCAGCTTAGTTTCGGTTCATTTACTTTGCGAATATGCGCCGCTACTTTAAGCGATTAGATAGTAGAATCTCAACAGCTCGACAGCTACGCAGTAATTATTTTTAAAAGTGAGCATCTCAACTAATGCCGCTTTACATTCACTTTACGCGGCTAACGGTACATTTCGGATGTGACTTCTTGAGATATTATGATTATTAATATTTTTCTTAATTCATATCTACCAGTCGTCAAGCAGCCTACCTTTCCCCCAGCCTTTTGTCACAATAATTTCCGAGTAAATTAGAATTAGCATAATGCTGTCATTTAAATCATCATATTATGATATCAAATGCCCACCACCGGGGGCTAGTTGAGTGGCTCAGTGGATGGGTGAGCGTGTGTGGCTGTTAAATCCAACTTCAGTGGCTGTTCGAGTTCTTCGATTTCTTAAGTGTCGATGTGCGTGCGTTTGTGCTTCGATATGTTAATTAGCGACACTTGCGGAGATTTTATTTCACCTATCAAATTCATTCACTTCACACATCGCCCATTCACCTTTCTGGCGCGCGAGCTCTGCGAGTGCCCACAGCCAGCGGAAGCGTGCACGCACGCAAGTGTTTTGAATATATTCATGTGTACATATATATTTACATTCGTTCATTATCACATTTCTTTGGCTGTTTAATGCAGTTCGAATCGGTGACAATTTGTTCGATCCACAGCCTCCTGCCGTGCAGCAATTCTAAGCCGCGAGTTGCCTTCCGCTGTCGGTCTATTGACCAAGATGAGTTACTGGTGCTTGCTTGCACGCCTAGTTGTTGTACTAATGTTGTTGTTGTTGTCATTTATGTTAGCATTATGCACTGCGAAGCCTATAAACATTACCATTTTATTTACACACCACCATTGAGGAGTGTCATAATAATTTGTATGGCATGTCGCGTCTTTAGAATAGCTGCAGCGCTATTTAATGTGAGTCTTGACTTTTGATGTGTAAGCTTTCAACATTTGATCGGCTATCATTTTAAACAATTGATTTTTCATTTCAAATACTTAGCGGCATTTTCAGTGCATTTTTTCGTCATTCTCAATGAAAAGTATTTTGAGCCTCACCTACTGAGCTTTCACACAAAAGCACACATTCATGAAAGCATGTAGGCGTCAATTGTTTAGAAATAAATAATATTTTTATGAACTTCTAGCTTAACGGCTGCTTAGTGGGCTATTTTATGTGTCGGCAATTAAATCAGCATAAAAATTGTAGCGTTTTCAAAGCAATAGACGGGCTTAACTGCGCGCAGCTTCCGTCTCTATAGAGCTTTAATGCGAAAATTAAGGATTTCGAAGGCGGAAGACGACTAGTGTGCGCTTAATAGGCTTAAGACGCGGTGGGCGAGGTGTAAATGTATAAAAAAACGAACTTATAACAGACTTTGTACTTGTTATTGTATTTAGACTTACTTAAAATATTTTCCACAAAAAATATATTAATACTATATATACTCGCAGCTCATATCTGTATAATCGGCCACTCCATAATCTACTAAAATATAAACATATCTACATATTTAAAAGAAATAGTTGCACTTTTGTTGCTCCCACGTTCACTTAACAGCTAATCATTGCAGCGTTGCTTTCATTAATACCCTAAATTATTATTACAAATTGTTGTTAAATTAACGGTAAAATAACCAATTGTTGTGTAGCGAAGTGTTATTGTATACCAAAAAGCAATAAACTTCAAAATAACTTCGTTTTCAATGCTGAGAAAATATCTGAAAATCGAACTTTCCATCATTAAAAGCTTGCATTGTAACACAAATATGAATTAAATATTAATTTTCGGAGTTTTCTCATGTGTGAGGAGTGGTCGAAAATTTTCATTTTTATGAATAAAAAGTATTATTTTAATTTTCTTTACTTTGAGTTAGGTTTACGATGCATTTTAGGTTAAACAAAACGGCGCGAAATTTAATACTCAATTATTTTCTCTTTTCAGTTATTGAGTGAAAACTTTCTTTAAACATTCAGATATTCATATTTTAGACTTTCAGAGTCAGTTTTGAATTAGAAAAAATTTATCACATACGAGGTGTACTCCAAAGATAATCGTCATTAATGTTGTCGCCTTCAAAATAGTTCCCATTCGATATTATGGACTTATGACAGCACTTCTTCCCATCGTCGAATCATTCTCAAACTCGTTTTTGGAATAGCCTTTGGGTCTTTCAGAGATTTCTTGCATGCTTGTAAAATTTTGTAATTTTTATACTCTCGCAACAAATGTTGCTAAAGAGAGTATTATAGTTTTGTTCACATAACGGTTGTTTGTAACACCCAAAACTAAACGAGTTAGATATAGGGTTATATATACCAAAGTGATCAGGGTGAAGAGTGGAGTTCAAATCCGAATGTCTGTCTGTCCGTCCGTCCGTCCGTCCGTCCGTCTGTGCAAGCTGTAACTTGAGTAAAAATTAAGATATCTTGATGAAACTTGGCACACTTATTTCTTGGCTCCATAGGAAGGTTGCTTTCGAAAATGAGCAAAATCGGACTACTGCCACGCCCACAAAATGGCGAAAACCGAAAACACATAAAGTGCCATAACTAAGCCATAAAAAAAGCTATGGAAATAAAATTTGGTATGAAGGATCGCACTATGAAGGGGCATATTTGGATGTAATTTTTTTGGGGAAGTGGGCGTGGCCCCGCCCCCTACTAAGTTTTTTGTACATATCTCGCAAACCAATAGAGCTATATAAACCAAACTTTCTGCCGTCGTTTTTTTTAGCCATTTCCTAATACAGTCCAAAAATGAAAGAAATCGGATAATAACCACGCCCACCTCCCATACAAAAGTTAGGTTGAAAATTACAAAAAGTGGGTTAACTCACTAACGAAAGACGTCAGAAACACCAAATTTTACATAAGGAAGGGCAGAAGGAAGCTGCACTCAGAGTTTTTTACAAAATGGAAAATGGGCGTGGCGTCGCCCACTTATGGGTCAAAAACCATATCTCAGGAACTACTCGACCGATTTCAATGAAACTTGGTTTGTAATAGTTTCCTTACATCCCAATGATATGTTGTGAAAATAGGCCAAATCGCTTTACATCCACGCCTACTTCTTATATACCAGAACTTTGAAGACAATCTGAATCGTTTACTTTACAATATATAAAGTAAGTACTAGTGAAGATATCGGTGCAGAACTTTGCACAAATTCTATGTTAATTGTGTGGCAGCCCCATTCTAAAAACGCCGAAATCGGACCATAGGTTTTAAGGCTCCATATAGCGAACACGAGGACCTCGGTGCTTCTAACCTAATATTATGGTTTTCAACTTTCAAAGTCCATTGAATACAATATATATGACGAATATGTGGGTCTAGTTGTGTATTATATAATATAAATAAAGTTAAATAAATAAATTGCGAGAGTATAAAATGTTCGGTTACACCCGAACTTAGCCCTTCCTTACTTGTTATTTTTATTTTTGATAATTGGAAAAATAATCAAGAATAAAAAACTGACTATTGAACTCTTGGAAAATTGGAAATTTTAAAATCCCCATTATTTTTAACACACCTCGTACTTGTTACGAGATAGAGGCGCATAATGAAATTTTGTGATAAAGTTAGTGAACGTGGACAGTTCGTAACCAGTTGAGTGAAGCATGAAATGACCAAACCGCATGGATATTTTTTTTAAGGATCCAGTGAAGTAGAAATTAAATACATTATTTAAACAAATAACTAATTATAGATGCCTTCAATTATTAACTAAGCTAAGACCATCACTTTTAACTTACAACCACTGAGATTCCATCCGGCTGATTGATGTCCTTCGAGAAACCACATGTGAGATGATTTGAAGTCGTAAGTCATTGTTTATACGTTTTGAAAGAAAATCTTAAGTTTGGTTTCAGGTCAGTAGCCTCAAATTTTGTAATATATTTAAGTCGGAAAAATCGACTGATTTTTGTATATCCTGATACTGTCTTAAATTTTTATTTTATTTATTCGATTAATATCACTATGTAAAACCGGCGTTTAATCTCATACATATTTTTTCAATTTTTGCCAATTCATTTTTATAACTAAATAATATCAAAACCTACAAAAATTACGACACATCCTTAAAATCTTAGTTATTTAACTATTGTTTTGACAACATGTAACATTACACTCTATTTGTAGTATTCCCTCGCAAATCCCGCTTATGTTCGCCTACTTCTCGCCACCGCAAATATTTCTTCTTATAAGCGTAGCCTCCCTCAAGATATGCTAATCCTTTCAAATAGAAATTGCCGCATGAGTAACTCACAATTCTAAAATACTAAAACAGCCGCTTAACACTTGCTGTCAACGCATTCATCCTTCAAGGAAGTACACATTTCGGTTGAACAGGTAAGCGATGACTTGTCAAATTGGCGTAACGGCATTAACGCATGTGAGAAAAGCAGTTTATCCCTTCTGTTTTTAAATATTTTACCTAGATTTAGTCGGCTGTTTGGCTATTGTTTACAAAATAGAGAGAATAGATACTTGATTGCTTAATCTTGCGCGGAGTTCAAGCGACTTCCAAGTGGAAATTGTAAGATTTTTAGGTAAACTGTAAATTCGACATAAAATTGTTCTCAAAATATTAATCCAAACAACAACCTTTAAATTAATTTTACAATAATGTTCCAAAACCTGTTTCTGAAGAAACATTATTCAATTTTGACAAAATCTACCTTTTAAAAATCACCATTTTTTCGAAGATTTTTAATTTTTCTTTAATGTTCTATAAATAGTCTGTTTACATCTTCAAAACCTTTTTTTTAATTTTTTTTATTTTTTTGTTTTATTTTTATTCAATTTCGAACAGCTCAAATTACACTACTTACTATCTTCCAGATCAGTAGTAAAACCACAGAAAACAACAACAACAGCAGCAGTCTCTAAGCTACCGGTTCATCGAAGTCATCAACAACACAGTCAAATTTATCAACAACAATAACAAGCAACAGCAACGAAATCGTAAAAACCAACAACAACAATGCCGAAATAAGATGCAGATGAAACAGCAAAAAAATGCAAAATACACCGACGCGATTCGCGCTGCCGCAAGCTGACTATTCGAAACGCTGTTTATTGCCACTGTTGTTGTTGTTGTTTTTTATACTTTAGCGTTTCTTTTTTTTTGCTATTATTTTCACGTTTACATTGTGTGGTGTATACGAGTATATTGCGCCTCCGAAATGGCTGGCTGTCATTGCCACCGGAGCGCGCCGACGGTCGCACGTGAGACATTCATCATGAACTTGAATTTTTCGGATTTGAATTTGAACTTTATTTCGGATGCCGCTTTGAGCTATTGTTTCGTTGTGTGCTATGAATAGCATATACCCTGCCAGCCAAAGGTGGTGAACAAGCTGGTTAAACCGAAGTTTTTTAAACCCACAAAAGTGGTAAAAAAAGTGGTGAGTTTGCCATAGGCCATCATAGCTGCTTGTGAGTTTTTTAACCACTATTCCCCTCACACGTACGAATACAAAAACAAAACAACCCAAACGTGTGCGTTGGTGTTAGTAATTGAAGAAACATGAGGGGAAAGTGGTTAGGCCTGGCTGGCAGGGTATGCATATATGTATATGTATATGTAGGTATATGTGTGTTGATTTTTTGCTGGCTCATAAATAGCTCGAACAGTGCGCTGCTATTGATAGCCAACAACAACAGCAACACCAATCTCCAAGTTGACTTGCTCACAGCAAAGATTGTTGTGTTTATTTTGATGAATTTTGCCTCATTTGTGTTGTTGTAATTTTTTGTAGGGATGTATGTATGTAAGCACTTATGTAATAGAGACCCTTTAACGCGCCGATATTGCTTTACCATTAATCTTTTATTCATGGACAAATAACTGTATGCAAAGTTGCTTACAACAAAAATAAAAAAAAAAATTTTGTAAGCTTGTTATAATTTGTTACATTTAACCTATGAGATATTTATATATATATACAAATAAATATATATATATTTTTCAACTTTATATATTTATCCGCGTGTCCAAAATCATTTGACAGCTTTATTAGTTTTGTAGTTTTCGTCTCGTTTTGCTCATTTCTCGTCTGTTGATTTGCGATAATAAAAGTGTTTCTTGGCGTTAATGACACTTAATCGCCTTAAGCCTCAATTAGTACTGCTTGCGCGTGCGATCTGTGCGCACATGTGTGTATATAAATATGAAGTCAAATTAGACTTATATATATGTATGTAAGGTGGACACTAAAATTTGCTCATATAAGCTTATTCATATATTATATTATTTAAATATTATTATTTACTGGCAGGTGTTATTTTATACCAGTTAGCACAATTTTGAAATCAAATTAAATAAATTGTTCATTTATCGCTTAATAAGAAACTATTTTTGAGTGTTTAGTGCTGATTATTTTCAACAAAAACAAGAAAAAACGTTAACTTCGGCTGTACCTCATTTTGAAATCAAATTTTATAAATTGTTCAATTATGGCTTAATAAGAAACTAGTTTTGAGTGTTTAGTGCTGATTATTTTCAACAAAAACAAGAAAAAACGTTAACTTCGGCTGTACCTCATTTTGAAATCAAATTTTATAAATTGTTCAATTATGGCTTAATAAGAAACTAGTTTTGAGTGTTTAGTGCTGATTATTTTCAACAAAAACAAGAAAAAACGTTAACTTCGGCTGTACCGAAGCTAATATACCCTTCACAGTTGCATTTCAAATCTAAAGACGTAAGAAAAAGTAAGTAAAAAAAAAAGAAAACATTTTACTAATTCTTTTTAGCCGGGTTGTTTGCTAGAAACATTAAGGTTATATAGTTAACCGATCTGAACAATTTCTTCGGAGATTACATTATTACCTTAAGCAGTAATCCATGTCAAATTTCGTGAAGATACCACGTCAAATGCGAAAATTTTCCATACAAGCCCTTGATTCCGATCGTTCAGTTTGTATGGCAGCTAAATACTATAGTGAACCGATCTGAACGATTTTTTCGGAGATTAAGTTTTTTCTATGAACAATAACTCACACCAAATTTCGTGAAGAAAATGCGGAAGTTTTCCATACAAGCCCTTGATTCCGATCGTTCAGTTTGCATGGCAGCTATATGATATAGTGGTCCGATATCTACAGTTCCGACAAATGAGCAGCTTCTTGAAGAGAAAATAACATCTGCGAAATTTCAAAACGATATCTTAAAAACTGCAGGACTAGTTCGTATATATACAGTGAGACGGACAGACAGACGGACATGGCTAAATCGACTCAGTTCAACATACTGATCATTTATATATATACTTTATAGGGCCTCCGACGCTTCCTTCTGGGTGTTACAAACTTCGTGACAAACTTAATATACCCTGTTCAGGGTATAATTATACGCAAGCTTTTTCAAAAGTCGCGCTCTACTTTTAAATGGCATTAGCTTAACTTCTTTGTTTTGTTTCGCAAAACCTTAATGCTTCTTCATCAAGCTTGAGGAGGTATATCTTTTGTATATGCCAACATTTACTAAATATTATATTGACTGTCATAACGAACTTTGAACCAAATTTCAACCAGAAAACTTCATGAATCAAAATAAACTACTAGAACATCGATCGATGACATTCTGATCCATAATCGATCCAAATCCATATTTCTCTTGAATGATTGAAAAAATTAAAAGAGTGCTGATTGTATCTCATGATATTCCAAAGTGGAATCAAGAACAATAAAAAGACAGCGGCTACGCTGGCAAGGTCATGTTGTTCGCATGGACGAAAGTGCCCCAGCTCTGAAAGTTTTCGATGCAGTACTCGCTGGTGGAAGCCGAGAAAGAGGGAGGCCCTCGCTCCGATGGAAGGACCAGGTGGAGAAGGACCTGCCTTCACTTGGTATTACCAATTGGCGCCAAACTGCCAAAAGAAGAGATGCGTGGCGCGCTGTTGTGGACTCGGCTATAACCGCGGAAGCGCTGTCTACGCAAGTCAAGAAGAAGAAGATGAATTAATAACGTTGTTCTGCCTCACTAAATAGGTTTCAGTCAGATAGTTCCCTAGACCGCTCCTCTATTCACTTCGAATCACAGGTATTGTCCAAATGTTGGCTAAACTGTCAGAAATCTATTCAATCAAGTATGGTAGAAATCTGCAAGTTGATTAAGAAATGCTCACCGACAGATGGCGCAACATAGTCTCGTGAATTACCCGGAAAACTCTATTCCAATTGTGTGCCTAAACTGAAGAGGAAGAGTCTACAGTTCACTAATATTTTAGAGGAAATATCAATTTGTACTATTAATTATGTTTTAGAGCTTTTGAAACTCACTAGAAAATACCGATCCAAATAAATTATTATTTTTTAAATCAGCTCAGCGGAATTGAAAACTGAAAGAGGAGGCGGAGAATGATCGAAACATCATTAATTTCGATATCTAGATCCAACTTCGTGCGAAATTCTAGGTTATGAATCACTCGGTTAAAAATTACAGAGATTTCGAAGCTTTTTAAAATCGAAGTTTTCTTTATTGACTTCTCCTTACCGCTGGTTACAAGTAACTTATAATATGACTTTAGAACTCGAAATGCCAACAAGTATGCCAAATATCGATTGGAAACCCCCCAAATCATAAGACCGTCAACTGCCTTCCATGGCACGAACTTATCTAATATCAAGTAATTAAGTTCGACGCCCCTAAAAATTTGCATAACCCTTGATTTTGAATTTAGTGCAAAGGTAAATGGTATGCCCAAAATGGCAGCAGTAATGAACCCGAAATTTATTTTGCCCTTATTCAAATTATTTCCGCTCACCGACAGACACACTCAGGCTTGCTATACTCAGATATGCTTGTGCTAACTTACCGTGTGCGCACTTCGTTACGGCTAATTACGTGCGTTTGCGCTTACAGCCAACGTAAGTACGTGTGTGTTTTCGTATTTTATGTGTACTAAGTACACTTTGCTAGACAAGACGCCAACAATTGAATTACCAAGCCATTGCTGGCTGCCAACTGTGCTATGTCGCTGCCAAATGTCGCCATGCGATCGCCCGCCAACTGATATACAAAAGCATACGGGCCTTACTATAGACATACACACAACTCACTCACTCATGGAATTCAATGTACGTAATGTGCGTTAACCCGCGTTTTAGCCAGCCGAATTAGACCTTTTAAGGTTAAGCACTAGCTAGTCTAGCTTCTGAAACAAAAAAAAAGAAACAAAAATCGCCACAGCAACAAACTGTTAGTTGGTTGCCTTAAACTTTTCGGAAGTTCAGCGCAAAGGCTAAATAGTCTAACTACTGCTAAGTCAGTTAATGATGTGTTGTTGTTGTCGCTGCTTTTGATTTTTTTTTTAATTTTTTTAAGCTAATGCATAGAGTTTGGGTTGAAAAGGGCGTAGTTTGCGCGCATTTTTTTTATGTTTTGTTGTAGCTCTTTCGCCCATTTGTTGTTGTTGTTTTTGTCTGTGGCTTTATCATCAAATTTCCGTGTGCGTTTTGAGGTGTTAAAATTTAATTAAAATTGCTGCTCATTACACTGGCAATGAATTTTTATGTTTGCGCATACGCGTGTATTAGTTTTTGTTGTTGTCGTTGTTGTTGTTTGGTAGAGGTGCTGGGTGGCAGTTAGAAAACTCACCTTGGCATTGAAGGCGAATTGAAGTAATTTTGTGTTTTTGTTTTTGGGAACATTTATTCTAACTTTTTTAATCTCCTAATTATAAAGCACACAAATATATAAATACATACACACATACAATAAAATCTACATACATACATATACACTGTTACGTAACATTAACCAGCAGTTCAGTTCTAAAGCCATCACAAATGAGTAAGTTATCTCACTTATAAACACTTGCCGCAATCGCCACTATATGCCACAAACTACACACATACACATACATACTACAACAACAACACACCTATAAAAGAGTAAACCATTAAAGCCGCCAAGCAATTACAACGGTTTAAATGCAATAACAACAAGTCGTAGCTTGTAAACGTTTCGATTTTCCTCGGAGATACGCTTATGTTGAAAAACATTGTAATCGATTTCAGCGGAAAATGCTTTATTGCACCAAATCCAAAGTGAACTTGATCGATTTTCGTACAATTAATGTTACTCAATTCGGTGAGCTTTGTGTGCTCGCTGATGTAATTATGTAAGTTAGTTTTAAGTTGCCCTTTGTTTGGTTAATCAGCAAATTAAAAGACTACCAACAATGCTGTTCGCTTTATTAATAGCACTTCAGCACTTTAATGGACACATCAATCATAAGCAAGATTAATAAATATTATTAATATTTCTTTTATCAGCGAGGAACAATACCAGCCGTGATGGAAGTACCTTACACATAAACAAATTCAGTCATATTGCACCTGTTCTGTGCCAAGAAGCTACGTCTTAAACAACAGAAAAAGCCTTGAAAGCTTTTAAAGGGGCTTGGAAAGCTCATCCCAACTCCAATCAACAACAATCAGGCATTCCAAGTTGACCGGAGAGTTATTGATCTAGAAGTGTAGTGCTGTCTTACCTTTAGCGGGAGCTTTTTCAAGATCGGCGGTTAGTATTTATAGAAATGAGCTTTTCAAAGCTTAGTGGAATTGCGTGAAGAGCTTTTAGATCGTTTTTTATTTATTTTTTTGGACGAACCGATAGAAAGCTGCTGAGATTTGGAAATAGAGAATATAAAGGAACAGGTAGTGAAAATTACATAATTTGGAGAATGCTTCCTTAAGAAGGCCAGAATAATATCTATATTAAATTAGCATCGTTTCTATAATTGTGTTATGCTATTATAAATCCTCTAGTTGGAACTCTAGCTTCCTGGTGTAACTACATCAAACTCGTTTCTTCAAACTTTTTAAAATATACATACATACATATATGGATTTATATTGACCACCTATAAGGGATACTATTTAGGGTATGTAGCCTCACCTGTAATGACGCTAAAAATCTTTGATTCTACTAAATCGGATAATATGGTATATTAGATACACATTTGAACTTCCCTAACTCGAATCACCATAATCCACAAAAAACCTTCGAGTTAGAGGAACTTCCGAGTTATGGAAGGTAATTTGAATGAGATTTGACTTCTATTGCCAAATCAAGAGTTCGAGTTATGGAGAACTTCATGGTTTAGAAGTTCGAGTTATGGAAGTTCAACTGTATATATAAGGAAAAACTTTTCAATTTTCTTTCTTGTTTGGCAGGTCCAATTCCGACTAATGGAGTTGGCCGAATCGAAATAGAGCAACTGCCTCTTGAAATAATTATGGAATCTGGAATAATTCTGGAACTCACGAATGGACGCATTTTAAAGCTTTCCGAAAGCTTTTGTTAATAAATATGTCGCTTTTTACGAAATATTTGGGAGGTGTTCCGGAAGTAAATGTTATATATATAAAATTGGATTATTTAAAAAAAATTAAATTAATTACAAAAACTTATGAACCTTCCATGTACTCATACCCTTAATAAGATGTCTTAAAATAATTAAAAATATGTAGCGAATCTCAGCTGTAAACAGATCTATACATGAAATCAAGTTCTCTTTCACCTGAACTACCAACTACAACAGCTCATGTTCCATGCAAAATTCCAGTCAAATTCCCGTACGAATTAATGCAAAATATTCCAATTTTTATCTAATATACATATTAATCAGAAATTCCTTTGAAACCTTATATCTTGTCTGCTGGAGATGTACAGAAAAGAACAGAGAACACCAAACCAGCCGCAAAACACAAAAGCTCATTTCAAGCGCTCATACCGAATGCAGATAACGATCCTTAAGGCCAACGGCCAAAGTGGCAGCAAGGCAAAGATAAACAAGAATACAAGTAAAAACAACAATAACAAACAGCGCCAGAACATTAACTTGTACCAAAGCCAATGAATAAGATGCTGCAACAACATCCCAGCCCAGCGAAGGAAGATCTAAACGCCAGCGATGTGACGGCGATGGATAAAAAACAACCGCGAAGAGCCGCAAGACGATGAAGAAGAAGAAGCAGACAAAGAACGATTGCTTCCTTCGGCAATTGCAGCAGCAACAGCAACAACAATAGTGGTGGGGATCAAAGCCAAGCAGACAGACAACCAAAGAGCCTACCAAAATGAAGAAGACTACAACGGCATTGCCTTGCTGCCGCTGCGTCGCCACTGTCGCTATCGCTGGACGGCTGCTTGGACGGACGGCCGGAGCCAGCAATGAATCCGCTATAACAGTGTTAGTACGTTAGTAGGTACTTATACTGATGTGTATGGTAATGTACAAACTGGTAGAACTGGTATTTTAGCAAAAATATTGCCGGATCGCTAAGACAACAACAATAACAACAACAACAACAACAGCAAATATACATATGTATCGTACATACAAAAGCAATAAGAACAAGCAACACACAACGTCAATAAGAACTAAAAGAAAGCAAGAACAAAACTGAAATAACAACAAAAATAAAATAACAACAACAACAACAACAAATATTAAATGAAGAACAGAACGCTTGAAAGCACACACGAAACACCAGCGATAAAGAATTCAATGAGGGAATACTCGTACAAAGCAGAAGCAGCAGAGGACGAGTCTCTCTTGGGACGGCAGTGCTATAAATATAACGGGTGATTTTTTTGAGGTTAGGATTTTCATGCATTAGTATTTGACAGATCACGTGGGATTTCAGACATGGTGTCAAAGAGAAAGATGCTCAGTATGCTTTGACATTTCATCATGAATAGACTTACTAACGAGCAACGCTTGCAAATCATTGAATTTTATTACCAAAATCAGTGTTCGGTTCGAAATTTTTTTATCGACAAATTTTGTTCAGCGATGAGGCTCATTTCTGGTTGAATGGCTACGTAAATAAGCAAAATTGCCGCATTTGGGGTGAAGAGCAACCAGAAGCCGTTCAAGAACTGCCCATGCATCCCGAAAAATGCACTGTTTGGTGTGGTTTGTACGCTGGTGGAATCATTGGACCGTATTTTTCAAAGATGCTGTTGGACGCAACGTTACGGTGAATGGCGATCGCTATCGTTCGATGCTAACAAACTTTTTGTTGCCAAAAATGGAAGAACTGAACTTGGTTGACATGTGGTTTCAACAAGATGGCGCTACATGCCACACAGCTCGCGATTCTATGGCCATTTTGAGGGAAAACTTCGGAGAACAATTCATCTCAAGAAATGGACCCGTAAGTTGGCCACCAAGATCATGCGATTTAACGCCTTTAGACTATTTTTTGTGGGGCTACGTCAAGTCTAAAGTCTACAGAAATAAGCCAGCAACTATTCCAGCTTTGGAAGACAACATTTCCGAAGAAATTCGGGCTATTCCGGCCGAAATGCTCGAAAAAGTTGCCCAAAATTGGACTTTCCGAATTGACCACCTAAGACGCAGCCGCGGTCAACATTTAAATGAAATTATCTTCAAAAAGTAAATGTCATGAACCAATCTAACGTTTCAAATAAAGAACCGATGAGATTTTGCAAATTTTATGCGTTTTTTTTTTTTTTTAAAGTTATCAAGCTCTTAAAAAATCACCCTTTACATACATACATATATAAACACATTGTATAAAGGAAGGTGGAGAGTTAAGCGCAAAACCAGCGATCGCACCGCATAGAAAAGGGGCGGTATGGTGGGCTAGGCTAGGCTAGGCTAGTAAGACTATAGAAACAACAACAGCCGCGTAGAAGAGCGAAAGGAAGCAGAAGCAGATACTGAAAAAGAAGAGGCAGAAGAAGTAGAAGAGGAGGAGGAGTGCATAGCGCAGCGGTTGCCACTAGTTGAGGTACTATCTGCAAAATAACATACAAACCAACAATGGAAAAGACAAGCATAACAACAACAGCAACAACCACACATACAACTATAAGTTAACTATTAATAGTTATGCACACACTATAGTATATACAAACATACACACACCTACACATACACAGTTAGAGTTATGTACATGCATTTACGGATATTGCCAACAATAAACAACAACCACAACTAGACACAGGAAGGAAAGAACAAGTGAAGACGTCGCCGCTAAATGAGCAACCAAATGCAAACCGCTTTGTAAATATGTATGTCTGCTTACCTTTGTATGTATGTATGTATGTAGATATGTATGTCCGTCTGCGCAAGTGACTGAAAGTGGAAACGGGAAAAACTGTTGAACGGTTGAAAAGCAAAGCGTTGCTCCCTGCACACCCCGCCGTTTACCCGCTGCGCCCAGCAGTGTTTGTAAAGTGCAAAGAAGCAGACCGGCAAGTACTTGTCTAGAGTTGGCCAATAATCGTTATATTTTAGTATATGGTGTTTAATGAATGCGCAATTTGATTGTGGAATAAAATTTAATTTCTATTAGATATTTGTTGCAGGTTGGGGGAACAAAGAAACGGTTGTTTACTTAGTAAAGAAAAAATTTATATTTCTAATGCTTGCAGAAAAGCTTTATATTTATTTGAATATAATTTTTATAAACTTGAACCAATGGTTCCACAAAAAATTACGGCACTTTTAGCTTATCTATACAAATATGAAAAATTTTTGTCGCGTTGAAATATGGACTACTTATCTATACAATAATACAAAATTTTGTCTGATATTAAAGTAGTAATCTAATTTTATTGTTTTTGTTTTGAGGAATACTGCCATGTTAGAAGTAATCTGCTCCGGTTACGAAGACTCGACTGTTTAAGATCGAGATCTTCCGTTCTCTTTCCTTATCTCTTATTAGTCGCTGAAGAAGACCTGACATCACTGAAGACCGTAAGGAATTCACTCGAGAAGATACGGTCTTCCATAGAAAGGAATTATACATCTCTTTAGGCTGTGAAAGTCTCCGGAACACCCTGGAAACCGGGTTGATTCACAAAGGTCACGGTCATATTAATTGAAATTCAAAAAATATAAAAGATGGAGTTTAAAGAACACTTTAATATCTTACAATAGGAACTCTCTTCGAAAGATTCTTCAATGAAATATGCTTTCATAAACTTTTTTATTCTCAATTACTAATCTCAATTCTCAACTACTAAACTCTAATAAACTCTAATAGTATTATTGCTCTACTTACTAGATATAACGTCTTATTTCTTATAATAAACTCTGATATCAAAATTCAAAATTGAGTCGTCTTCCTTGACGAAAGAAAAGTTAAATTATTATTTTTTTATATAATTGAGGTTTGTAAGGTGCTTAGTTTCATCGATACCCCAAAAAAAATCCGAAAATGTTGGACATTTCTTATATTGTTATCTATAAATAAAGAATTCCAGATCGTCCACATTTTTAATTAATCTTCATTTAGAAAATTTTGCATTCAGAACTTCGTTTAAATATACATAATTCAATTTATGTATATTTAATTACCTTGCCAATTAACTGTACACGAGCAATATCTTCTATATATGTTTATAATAGTATATACATATCACTTGATACCTCCACACACACATATAAAGTATTTCTTGGCAACAATTGCTATTTATATAACTACTTGGGTTTCCAACACTTATGCTAAGTACACGAGCCATATATGCATTCCTAACCACAAATACAACGCAGAACAACAACAATTCTTATAGATTCTTCAATACATAATTTGTATATAAGCGCTATTGTCTATATTTATATACACCTACAAACTCTTATACTCGTACATACATACAAACCATTGAAGTACTTTTGATTTAACATTTTTACAGTTCTTGGCTTAAATGTTGGCATTATTGTTGTTGTTGCTCATCGCTGATTGCTGCGACGTGTAACGAGTGAAACGTGAGGCGAAAGTAATTGCCACCGAGCAATACAAACAACAACAACAACTGAGTTTTCGTAATCACCGCAACGCTGACGTTGTGGTCTTCTTCATATGTTTCTACAAAATACAATTGTTTCACAAATAAAATAAGTGTCAAAGTGGAAATGAATAAATGTGTGGTAGATAATAGAGGAATAGTAGATATTTTTAGTTCTTCTTTCGCTTTCAGTACAAAAGAAAAATAATTATTTGTACCACTCTGAAGTGTATATTATTCAATTTATTTATTATATCTTTTAAATATTTTGTTTTGGCAGTTATTTAAAGTTTTTAGCTATATATATTTAGTATTGAAAATTAAGGTAAAAGAACTGAATATTATTCAAAACAAGAAAAAACGTTAACTTCGGCTGTACCGAAGCTAATATACCCTTCACAGGTGTATTTCTTTTAGTAACTATGTGTTTAAGCAAATCTAAAAACGTAAGAAAAAAAAGAAAACATTTTACTAATCCATGTCAAATTTCGTGAAGCTACCACGTCAAATGCGAAAAATTTTCCATACAAGCCCTTGATTCCGATCGTTCAGTTTGTATGGCAGCTATATGCTATAGTGAACCGATCTGAACAATTTTTTCGGAGATTAAATTATTTCTATGAACAATAACTCACACCAAATTTCGTGAAGATATGTATTAAAATGCGGTAGTTTTCCATACAAGCCCTTGATTCCGATCGTTCAGTTTGTATGGCAGCTATATGATATAGTCGGCAGTTCCGACAAATGAGCAGCTTCTTGAAGAGAAAATAACATCTGCAAAATTTCAAAAATATATCTTAAAAACTGAAGGACTAGTTCGTGTATATACAGACGGACAGACAGACGGGCATGGCTAAATCGACTCAGCTCAACATACTGATCATTTATATATATACTTTATAGAGTCTCCTACGCTTCCTTCTGGGTGTTACAAACATCGTGACAAACTTAATATACCCTGTCTGTTCAGGGTATAAAAAGTTAGTCTGTTTCCAAAAGGGACTATCATACCACAAAGAGGATTTTGAGATATCTAAAGTTTATAGATCATGTTTCTAATTATTTATTAGTTATTAGAAGTTAAAACATCTATAACCTCATATAAAAACCACCAAGCTTGTAAGCCCCAAGATAAAAAAAAATCAAGAAGTTCCGAAATGGTTGGAGCCTGAGAGGACTATTTCGAATTCTCATTCAATCTCAATATCAGGCAAGTTTTGCGAGGAAGCTTGAAGAGGATTATATGATTTATTATAATACTTCTTTAACTAAAATATTCATGATCCTTAATCATACCAAAAATTCAGGAAAAAATTTACCAATCTGAAGCTAATCCAACGTAACTTAGTCAAACCTAAACTAACCTCACTTATTTAGCATCATTCCCATTCCAACCATATACTATCTAGCTTCAACCTACGTCAGTTATGTCATCGTCTCATGAAATAGTAAATCCTCAAGGTGAAAGAAAAGAAAGAAAGAAAGTTGCTTGTTAGAGAAAGCTGCTACTTCTAATAACAATTGGATTATTCTTAACTTTTGGGAACAACTAGAGCATCTGTCGATTGGAATTTGGAATGCTTATGCCGAAAGTAATTCTTCAATATTCTTCCGCAAATCATTTCATTTATTCCCAAGTATAAATCTGATTCCGTTAGAAGTACTTATACACAATGTTCTCGGTATCGGTATTTCAAACTTCAATATGAAGGTTGACTTTCTGTTCCAAGGTTGATTTCCAATACGATCATATATTCAACCTTTTCCATATTTGATATACTCTCACGTACAGCTACGTCTTTATGTATACAAATACATACATATATATTTTTTAAAATTCCATACAAATCCACAACTCAGTTATAAATCCTTTCAGTATGTCGTAACTCACGCACACGCCGAGCAAACACACACCCAAACACACACAGACGCAAAGGTTTGGAAAACATTTGAGCAGAACGGCATATTCGATGAGTGAGAGTGAAGTTTAATTTCATTCGTACCGTTCGACGGACGACACTGAATGCCAAGTAACTTAAGCAAACAAAAACCAAAAACGAATGAAAAGAACAACGGCGAATGAGAAAAATATAAAAAAGGAAGCAAAAAAGTCAAAGGCAGCACCTAACTCCTCACGAATAAGGAACGCAGAAGAAGAAGAACCGCTAATGAAAAGGAAGAAGCAATCAGCAAAGAAGAAACATTGAAAATCAAAAACCCCACCGCAAATGCCGATACCGCTGCGAAGGGACGTGTGCAGGCCGTTGGCAAAACGCTAAGCGCGGAGCACTTACCAATAATATATTTATACCCGTTCGTATTTTGTTGTTGCATTTGTTGTTTTGTAATCGCATCAAAGTCAGAGTCAATGTTAGATATCATGTAATGGGCCCCGAAAACCGGTTTTGATCTGACCAACACACCAGCGCTCACGAAAAATACGTCGTTTGCACTCTCTCTCCTTCTCTCTCTCTTGCGCGCTCTGCTAACAAAACCACGCTCAATATTTACTCTCCGCTAACCAAATAAAATCACAGCTAATCAGTGGTGGTCAAGGCGCATACAAACAGACATGTGTTCGGAAAGGCAAACACGCACGCACACATCGGCAATTATAGCTGTAAATTTGTCGTCGTCGCCGTCGATCGGCCAGTCAGCTCGTTGCTGTTGGCCGATTGTCCAAACGACCGGCCAGCACAACTACAACGAGGCGCGTTGGTGAACGGTTGGCGCACAGGTGGCAGCGAGCGCTTCGTGCTCATCTCCAGCAACGTTGAGAGCACAGCGCAGAGAGTTTCTAATGCAGTTACCTTTCTTGTTCGCCGCAAAGCCGTACATGTGTGCGTGAATTCGCCGCGCAGCATACAAGTGCATGCCGATGGACAGCTGCGTGCATGTGTAGGTCAGTGTGTTTTCCGTAGCGGCTTTGCGCTCTGCTCTGCTTGAATAACGTTAGTTGGACGAGTGCTTGAGTCAATATGTAAACACTCGTGGACAGTTAAGTGAGAGTGCTAGGAAATTCTATACATTTGCACACTTATTTGGCTGATGATCACTGGGTCCTACTGCTGCTCGCGTCAGCAGTGAGCGCGTCAGAGCGCCTTTTGGCTTGCGGGGCTATTGCGTAGTCTGTGAGATTCTTTCGCATTTCTATCACACATTCTTATTGGATATTGTAATTTCTCTGCACGACTTTTTGTGGATTCTGAATAAATAAATAGTATTGCCAACTGCCTGTTTATATAATTTGTATATAAATATATAGATGTGTGTATATCAACACACGCACGTTTTGTGACTAATATTTGCTTAATAGTATTTAGATTTGAAATTAGAGATGAATAATGCATGCAAATATCAATTAACCACTTAGTATTGTAGGCAATTAAGTATAACACTCCTAGTTCATCATATAACAACCGCTCCTTTTAGTTATTTTTGCATGATATTGAAATGGAAATATTTTTATGAAAGCATTAATAATATTTTTTTTCAAAGTAGGTGTAGTAAAACCTTTCACGAAGTCATTGTTGTTTATTTAAAGTAGCTCCCAGTTATATCTCGCTGAAGAGAGACTATATTTGTATTAAAGTTTTCACAAAACTGTCACGGAAGTTGTCATAGAGCTTTCATACAACTTATATAGGCTTTTCATAGACCTTTCATATAACTTTCATAGATCTTTTAAAGAACTCACATGTGCTTTCACAGAGCTTTCATAGATATTTCAAAGAACTTTCACATAGCTTTAAACAAGTTTCCACGGAGCTTTGACATAGCTTTTACTCTTGCGGAAGTTGTACAAACTACAATAGAAAATCAAAATTAATCAAAGATTCAACTTCCGGAACTCGACTAAAATGAATAGAAGCTTTCACAGAGCTTTCATAGATATTTCAAAGAACTTTCACATAGTATTAAACAAGTTTCCACGGAACTTTCACATAGCTTTTACTCTTGCGGAAGTTGTACAAACTACAATAGAAAATCAAAATTGATCAAAGATTCAACTTCCGGAACTCGACTAAAATGAATAGAAGCGTATGGGTACTTACTTTGTAAATTGTATCAAGGGAAGTTCTGAATGATATCTTAAGCACCACACAGACTTGTGACAGTACTCCGACTTACTTTCAAATTAAAAAAAAAAATATTTTATCTGTCTGCATACTAAGAATACTTTCCATCTTTGAACGTAGCAAGTAAATATGCTCTATATAACCTCAAAATACGGACCCAAAAAAAGAGAACAGTCCATAGAGCTTTCGAAAAGCTCTTAGAAAGCTTTTTTTTACTCTGACGATACAATTTGCACTATAACCAAGAATTGTAACTGGAACTCGAGTAAAACAGATAGAAGAGTATTAATACATGCTTTCTTTTCAGAAATGAAAGCTATGGAACTATTTTCGAATTTTGGAAAACATTTTCTATATCTGGATACTAAGATATATTTTCCATTAATGAAAATGACATGTAGATGGATTTGATATAATCTCAAAATACGGAGCCAGAGAAATGATTTTTTAACCACGGGTATAATTACATTCTTTTTAGTTCAATAGAGCTTTCATTGCTTAAATAAGAAATTGAAAAAAGGGAAATCACGTTGAACTCCAACGAAGAACACTAAACTATTATCTACGGCAACACATTCAAGCCAAGTAAAAAAACGTACAACAGACGCCCAAACACCCAATTTTCTTGCAAGCATTACTGCGCAACAACAAATCGCCAATATAGACATACACACGAGGTCGGGAAAACCACACAGCGCCTACCTTACATTTGGCCAAAATCGAAAAACCAACAAGAACTGCAGCAAACAACATGCAACAAGTTAAAAAAAAACAACAACTACAGAGAAACAATTTCGAAGAACAACAATAAAAGCAAAAATAAAAAAAATATATAAAACTAAACACCAAAAAGACCGCAACTGGCTAAAAATTCAGAGTCAAGAGCAATAACAAGAAAAACATAGTTAAAGCAAGAGTTATATGCCACACACAAACACACCACATACAAACGCAGAGTGTATGAAGTAATAGCCGAGGCAGCAATGCGGCCGAAATGCAGAAAAACACAACAACGCCAACTTTGCCGGCAATAATAGAGACACGAATAAAAACGACGGAGAAGCAGAAGAAGAAGCGCAGCAAGCAACAAGCTATGAATGCTAACGTACAACCTGCACAACAACAAAAAACAGTGAAGCAACAACAACAAACATGGCACAAAGGTAACAACAAGTATTACCTCTACCTTGACTCTGAACTATGAAGCCGCGACCGGCGAAGCCAAATTCACGACAAGTCGGAATAAAGCCGCAAAACAAGAAACCAAAGCAAAAACCAACGAAAGAAAAACTAAGCAAGCAGAGTCCTAAGTAGTGTGGAAGTCAAAGGGGATGCGCGGGGCAGCTGAGCAGGGTCTGAGTATGACAAAAACCATGTGGTTGAAGAGCAAACGAAGAAAAAAAGCAACAGTACATTGGAGCTGCCGGCCATTACAGCTAGAGTTAGAGCCGAGCTCAGCGCTCAGCTGAGTAACTGTATGCGATGAAAACAACAGTGAGTGGTGAGAGAGTGTGTGCAAGAAAGAGAGAGAGAGAGAGTGTGTAAAATCTCCAATAAGCAGCGCAAGTGGCCGACAACAGGTGAGACAAAACGGAGATTGAGAGTGTGCGCGCAATTGGAGACTAGTGCGCTACAACAACAACAAAGCAAGTAACAAAGTGACAATCAGAAGCAACCGTAAAGACAGGTAAAATGCTAAAACCGTTAAACACAAACACACACATAGACGCCTACACACATATGTAGATACAATAGAGAGAGAGAGAACAACGGCAGAGCGCGGCTCAGACTGAGGGCGAGCAAACAACCCCAAGTACTTGTGGGCTCACCTGAGTCACCACCAACAAGATCACCTGTACTCAGCACCAATACTATTGCATTCAATAAACGCGGCTGCGTCAACCCACTTTAGCACGCAATCGAGACAATCTTGGCAGAGCTGGCCTGAGAGAGAGAGAGCGAGCGCAACAAAGTTGGCTTAGAACGCTGAACGGTCGCTGTTCGGTGCTCAGTTCTAACCGCATACGCTGCTCGTACGTTACATGGCGGCTTACGGTGTTTTTCTGCATTTACAACAACAACGAAAACAACAAAAACATATAGAATAGTAACTAAGTAAGAAGTTCTAACAAACAAACGGCACTCACATATCTACACACCAGCAACAACAAAGTAGCAGTTCTTATGAGCATTCGTTGAAACGACGACGAAGTGACGTCGGCCAACCGATCGCACGGTTGTGTGTAAAAGTGCCGATGTGCCACCGTTGCTCGACATCGATGTGGAGTTGAGCCGCGCACTTTTTACACACTTGCGCCTAAATTCTCAGGTGTGTTCGTGAGTGTGTGTGTGTGTCGGTGTTGGATGTACCGCTGCTGCTGCTGCTGCGTCTGATTGACGGCGTCGGCGTCGTCTACACAAAACGGGCTGACTTTGGACTAACTGCTTGTGCGCGAGTACCGCTGGAATACAGTAAGAGACGATCCAGCGTTGAGGATACACGCGTGTAGCGCTTCCAAATCGCGTTCGTCGTTTTGCAAATAATCTAAATCTAAAACTAAACTAACTTAAAGTGTAACACTACTAGATCTTGTACAAGTTCTAAGTTGAAAAGCAAACGCACACATACATACATATAAATGCTTAAATAGAAATTTCCTACTGCCAGAAAAGAAAAAACACGCAAGGAAAAAAAATAAAACAGAAATCAAGGCATTCTGAAAAAGGCTGAAAAACGCTGAAGTGAAGTGAGAAGTGAATTTGAAAAAATTTTATATGAAAATTGTGTTTCAAAAAGGATTATTGGAGTGGAAAAAAATTTTTAGTGAAAAATAAAATATTTTTAAAAATTTTAAACAGTTTTTTATAATACTGAAAAAATACTGAGTGCTAAAACATTTAAAAAACGTATTAAATAATTATAAAATACTCGAGTATTTTCAACGTACATATGTACACAAGTACAGAAAACTGCCCGAACAGCAAATTAAACACTAGTTTTGTGTTCAAAAATTACTGAAAAACAAAATAAGATTCTTTAGGGGAAAAAATATATATATTTTACAAAGAATAACAGTAAATTGTGTTAAAATAAATTTTGAAAAATAAAATAAATTTTTAAAAATTTTCAAAACTAAATTTTCAAAACAAAAAAATTATTTTCAAAGCAAAAAATTTCAAACAAAAATAACAATCAAATTGTGTTCAAAAAAGAAATTTTAAAAAAGTTTTCAAAAACAAAAAAATTCAAAAAATTATTTTATGTTATAATTACTCTGTGCAGTGTGAAAAATGGCGAGCTACTTAAATATAATTAATGTTTACAAAAATTACAAACAAAAGTGAGCAAAAGAAAATTTCAAAATTTTTTCAAAAACCTATTTTCGAAAACACATACAACAACAACTGTGTGTCACAGTGTAGCACCAGCAAAAACACACAGCGTGGATTAGTGTTTTGCTGGCCGTGACTATGACTACAACATTTTGAGCCAAGTGGAAAAAAAATAAAATTTAAAAAATCATAAAACCCAAACTTTTTACCCCACAAACCACACACACAAAACGACAAAATGCCGAAAATTTTCCTCATCAAAAATCGGCTGCACCAACAGCAACAACGCCTGTTGGAATCACAAAATCTGCTGCAGGACAAAAACGAAGATGATCGCCTAGTGCCACCGTTGAGCCCCTCACCGCCCGTGGGCAATGGCAAGCCGAACACCGCACAGCCTGTCGGCACACGCTCGTACACACCACCGTCACGACATCTGCACAGTCTGCACAGCGGCTTTAGAGGACACACATCACCATCGCCGTCACCGCCAGCACTTGTGCCGGCACCGGTGCAGCCGCCCAAGACACCCGAGCCGTTGGGCAAGGCTGAGGCGGCCACACCTTTGTTGGTGGCCAGACGCAGCGCAACACCCACCACAACAGCAACAACAGTTTCTGCGGAGACTGCGGAGGACACCGCCAATGTGGAACCAGTGAATCTCCTGGTTAAACCAACAACAGAAACTGCAACAGAAACAACAACAACAGAAGCGGCAGAAGCAACTGCTCCGAATACGTCACTACTTTCGCGTAAACGCTTCCATCATCGTCGTTACTACTTTGGCCAACAGCAATTGCAATTGCAACAACAACAGCAGGAGAAGAAATCACTTAATGCTGATAATGATGCTGACGCTGCTGAAGGTAAGTCCTCCACAAATGTTTACGATTTTTTTTTATTATTGAGCTGTTTTTGAAGACGGAAATAGCGTAGAATTCTTTAGTTAAGAGTATGAAGGAAGGTATAAAGGAAATTGTTTTTATAGATTTCTCTGGAAGGACACAAAAGACTTAAGCAACGAACTTCGCCGAAAATAAAAACTAAATTAATAAAATTTAATTTTTTTTTTTAATATTAAAAAAATTAGAAAAAATTCATGAAAGCGAAAAAAATTTATAAAAAAATCAATATTAAAAACTAAAATTAATTTTTGTAAATATATAATATTAAAAAATCTGTAAAGGAGAAAATGCACACAGGTTCGTGTCTTAAGTCTTTTGTTATTTTTACTATTTTAATATAAAAATATGCCATTTAAAGCGATATTAATAATCTAATCGAAAAATTCTTGTTACCAAGGCATTTATGTTCTCGAATATCAGAAATAAAATAGGTACCTGATAGAAAGAATTCTGATTTTTTCGATTCAAATGTGGAAGTTTCTTCAATATGGGCTTATAAATATAAATTTTCGATTTTTTTAATTTTTTAATGTTTCAAAAACTCTATACTTTAATAATGACCAGAGATTGTTAAACCATTCTCGGCTCAATCATGTCTCCAAATAATATTTTAGTTATAAAAGTGAAATAAAATAAGTTGAAATAATTAATAAAAGTCTTTGATGAACTTTTACTTCAATTGAAGACTGAAACTCGAAGGAATAAAAACATTTAAATCGAAAAAAAATATTCTTTTTTGAATTCTATACTCATTTTAGCTTTTGCTAATTTCACATCCAAACGAGCTCAGTGCATATATTATATCGCACTTTCCCATTCCTGCTCCACAAAAACCATATTTCATATAAAAATATTTTTTTCTTTTTTTCCACTTTTTTATTTTTTTTCCTTACTTCAAATATTAGCATAAAAAATTTTATATAATAATCAACCGCATGTCACGCTCGCTTTGACGCAAATAGTACCGTTCATTTTTTATTTATAGTCAGACAAATAAGGAGTCGCTCAGCTCAAACAAGTGTAAACGAGTTCGCTGCATAAGTCTTTTGTACGAAAATAGATTTTCAACTATTTTTAAGAGCAATTATATAAACACGTTGCTGCATAAAACACTTTTGTCTATGCAGAAACATGCAAAAATTTGCAAACAAAAGAAAGCAACATAAATAATGAACAAATCGCTGACATAAATGCAAAATAAATAAACGTGTTAGAACCAATTGACGCACAAGGAATATATTGATTTGGAAAACAAAAGCGATTGAAATGAAATGTGTGGCTGATTAAAATACTTGCGTAGTTATAAAAATTTATGTATGCGCTTTTTTATTGCATAATTCATGTATTTGTTATTTTCGAAATTAATATTTTTCGAAGTTAATAAATTCTCGAAAGAAATGTTACTACGCAAAAAAGAACAAAAGCAATCGAAATGAAATTTATGGCTGAAAATACTTACGTAGATATAAAAAGTTATGCATGCGATTTTCAATTGCATAATTCATGCATTTTTTATTTTCGAAATTAATATTTTTCGAAGTGAATAATTTCTCGAACAAACTCTTTCTACGCAAAAAAAGGACAATATTCTATGCAATAAAGTATTTTCCATGCAAAATTAGTTTTCGAAATTTTCGAAATTAATATTTTTTCGAACAAATTATTTTTATGTAAAATATAACCATAATGTATGCAATAACATATTTTCACAAATAATTCCTACAATTTTTTTCGATATTAATATATTTTCGAATACAATTTTTTTTCGAAGTTAATATTTTTTGGAATAATTTTTTTTTTCGTAATGAAAAACAATACAACAATACTTTTTATGCATAATTCATTGAATTTTTTTTTAATTAGTTTTCGAAAATAATTTTCGAAATTAATATTTTTTCGAATAAACTTTTTTTTCATATTAAATAGCAATATTTCTAGCAATAAAACATTTTCCAGCATTTTAGTCTTAATTTCCCAGCATTCTTAATTACACAAACCCCACCAACAGCACATTAAATATCACTCCCAAATGTATGCATTAGAGCATTTTTTGCCATTTCGCTCATTTCAATTGCTTCAATTAAGTCATTGCCTCACTCACCACATGTGTATAACGCTGTCCGATTGCGAACGGTCGATAAAAATCATCTAAACTAATTAATAGCGAACAACAATTGGTCAACACCCATTTTGTTAACATAACAATAACAAAAAGCAAATAAATAGAATTTGAAGTGCAAAAAATCGTGTATTCTATCTATTAAGCTGAGCACTAAGCGCTGGCCAACAACAATTGAGCCGCTGCTAAGCACAGACACTTTGACAAGCGACAAGACAGCTTGACACTGGCGAACTGCTTGCCGCACTCAAGTGGTTAATATATATATATTTCAATATATCTTTATGTATCTACTACAATTCAAACATTTATCTTCGCGAAATTTAGTGCGCAAATAAAAAGCACTCCCTCAGACATGCGCTGGCGCAAAAAAATCACTGCTGGATAAGGGGGCAAATCGGGAGCTTAGGGAACCAGCTGCACAGCGCAGGGTGTAGAAATGCAAATTATTTCATGAAATTGTAGCAACACTGAATACAGTTGAAGCTGCGCAAATGTAATGATTGCACATTTTCATATTTTTTATTTACACTTTTGTTGTTCTTGTTGTTGTTTTTTGCGATTTTTTTGTAATTTTTTGCTCATTTAAAATTTCTTGCGATCATTATTATTTGAGCTGACTCCATTTAACTGCTCCACGGCATGGGGGTGTGTTTGCCTTATATTGTCAGCAACATTATTTACAACAAACACACACACACACACACACATGTGTATTCATAAATGTGTGTCTTTGTTGTTGCTGCCATAATTTAGCGTAAGAATAATTGTTTATCGCCGCTTTGCCAGCGAAACAATGCAAAATTCAAAATTCAAACAAATTCAATGCAAAGCGCATTAACCGTATGAATGACGGCCAGCCCGTTTGACTGCGGCTTGATTGACTGCCAGCACCCACATACCCACACACACACTCAACTTATACACGCTTACCATTTTCAATGGCTACCGTCGCTCGCAATAAAAGGCGTGCATACTTTTGCCGCTTGCCGCTGTATGATTTGCGCCGAAATGAATGATTGTCAACGACTGTTTAAATGTCGCTT
Source organism: Zeugodacus tau (assembly GCA_031772095.1). Taxonomy (NCBI): domain Eukaryota; kingdom Metazoa; phylum Arthropoda; class Insecta; order Diptera; family Tephritidae; genus Zeugodacus; species Zeugodacus tau. The sequence goes on along the minus strand of CM062650.1, from coordinate 67,410,763 downwards.
TTTTGCATTCTATATTCACATTGCTTTTGTTGTTGTTTGTGTTATTCTGATTTGTTTAGTGTAGCTGTTGTGCTCGCAAATAAATAATTGTGCACTGAAATAAATTCGTTTATTGCAGCGATTTATTATATTTTCATTCATTGCATTGCGGCATTCAGCGTGGCCCATTATGGCATTTCTATAATGAAAAAAGATATTTATTTTTGGTTGTTAAAGTAATTGTATGACTTGAATATGTAAATAAATTAATTAATAATGAGAAGTGTTGAAAAAAGTGCAAACAATTATGGCTTTTTTTGGGGAATAAAGGCGCTTTGTAGCAGATATTTGGTTCGTAATTGGTTCAAAAATCCATTGAAAGAGTAATTTTTTTGTTCAAAATTAAATTTTTTTATTATTTTGAATTTTTTTAAATTGATTTGAATAAAAATATTTAAAAAAAAATTAAAAAAATATAAAAAATATTTTTTTTTTAATTTTGAAATATTTTATATTATTTTAACAAAAAAAATTATTATTTTTTTAATTTTTTTTTTTAATTTTTTTATTTATTTATTTATTATTTTTTTTTTTTTCTAAAAATATTTGAAGAAAACAATTTTATGCATTAAATTTGTTTTTAATAAAAATAAAAATTAATATTATAGTTAAAAATATTCAAAAACATATTTTTTGCTATTTTGAAAATTTAATAAATTCCAGTTATATAATTTATGTAAGATTTTTAAATTTTAAAATCTTTTTAAAATCAATTAAATTATACTTATATATATACATTTTATAGCTAGTTTTTATTTTAATTCTACATTTTTCTTTTTTATCCACTATAAATTGATTTTTTTTTAATTTTTTATATTTTTCTATACAAATTTTTATTCATTTTTTTCGCACAAAATTCCTTTCCCTTAAAATGAAATAAAATTTTTTCAACCCGAAGCGATGCTCCAATCGCCGTCGTAAAACCAAAAATCTTTTACAATTTTAATTACGCAACTTTTGTTTGTCTTTCATCTGAAATCAATTTTTCGCCTGAAAAGCAACTTGAAAGTCAAACGCGCACACAAAACAAAACAACAACAACGCTGCTTATACAGTCATTCATTTGACGCTTATTATTACTATGCAGACACGTATGTGTGAGTGTGTGTGTGTGTGTGCGATTACACAACAAAATGTGAATGCGCTTTTACCACCTCGACACTAGAATGAAGAATGAAGCGCAACTAATCAACGCCATCAACGAAATGGCCGCAAATATACACGCACACAAACACACAAACACACCTGAAACTACGAGCGGCGTACGTGAATGCCACGGCGAGCACATCACAAGCCCACAAAGCAGCCAGTCAAAGCCAAAGCCAAAGCCAACCTTCAGTCAGTCAGTCAGTCAGCATGACAGACAGCCAGCCAGCCAGCCAGTTAGCCTGCTAGCCAACTTGCGAGGTTTGTTACTTAAGTCTAATGTTACGTTACACTAGAATCAAGTATGTACGTATGAGAAAGCAAGAAATGTAAGAAGAACAAAACAACAACAACAAAAAAAGCAAAGCCTCACAGCGCTTTCAGTAGAATTCTCGCCGCCATACCAACAACAAGCGACCAGCCAGCTAGCCAACTATTGCCTTATATGTGACTTGTTGTTGTTCTTGTTTTTGTAGTTTTTTTGCTGTTGTTGTTGTCTTATTTAGCATTCTTACTTGTGTGCTGTGCGTTGTTTATGACTTTCTTGCTTTCTTTCCACCTCACGGATCGGCGGCCGCATGACTGTTTACACGTCTGCCGCGTCACTTGGCTGCTGTGGCTGGCAGCAATTCTACTAAGTGTCTTGCCTTTTTATTTTTAGTAATACTTTTTTGTACTTTTTTTTTTTTTGTTGTGTCGTTGCTTACATAATCTCTTTCACCTTCCAAATGAAAGTAGCTGCGGTAATGGCGCAGTTACCTCAGCATAAGCGGCTTTTTTGGCTCGAACAACAACAAGAACAGCAACAGAGTGTTTGGCTGGCACAGCTTCTCGAAGTGTCTGCAAGTATTTATGTGTGTTTGGGTGAATAATTTTGTTTACAATTCGAATGCCAAATACGTTCGAACTTTTCGTGCACTTTTTTCAAAGTTTTTAAATTTTTTCGCTTTCTAACGGGGTTACCACTTTTTTTTAATTTTTTTTATTTTTATTTTTTTATTTATTACTATTTTTCTTTTATCACTACAGCGGCTTAACTCAAAAGTAAACAAATTCAAATCAATTAATAAAAAGCAACAAAATCCAGCAGCTTATCTAATCAAAAGCTCACTAAGCTCACCAGGCTTACACACCCAGCAGCGTCTCAACCACCTTGTTACCCACTCCACTACTTATCTACTGCCTTAACAACTCAATTGCGTCCAAGTTCTTAATAAAAACTTAATACAAATTACATATGCAAGCTATAAACATTAATTTTCCCCAAAACGCTGGTGCTTTCTTCAGCCGCATATTAAAATTTTCTTTTGTTTTGCTCAACATTTCTCCCATTTCTCTCGCTTGTCAGCGTAACTGTGCGCGCTGTCGCTTCTAATTTAGTCGTACAAATGGCTTTTGGAAGCTTATGAATGAAACATTTGAAATCTTCTAGCTTTACTACACCCAGAAAAGGGTCCAAATATGCTAATGAGAGGTGTGTTTGAAGTTTTAGTGCGCTCTAGCCCGTTTTGTTAGCTTAATCTTGTTATCTAAATAGCTTGTTTTGATCTGGCTGTCGTTGCTGCATGAGTTTGTTAAATATTTATGCGCTATATAAATGCGTATTAGTGTAATTGAGTGGAAAATTATTGCACTTTAATGGCTATATTTATTTTATTTGGGGAGTTCTGGGCAATTTACGACACTTCGTGTTGTGTTGTTGGGAGGGAAATGAGATGCAGTTAGGCGCAGCTTGTGGTCAAATAGACGAAATTTGCATATAGATTTAATAATAACAATGTAGAAAGCACAGCAGGTTGTACTAAAGTGATTACAGTTTTATATATGGTATCAAAATTATATTTAAAATATTATTTGCCTAAAGGTAGGCCACATATATAATATTTGTATATAAAAATAGTACTTCAAATTATATATATTAGAACTTTTAACAAAAAATATAAATTTGTAAGATATCATATCCATAAATTGTTGTATAAGTAGATCATTAGAAAATTTTATTAAAAATTAAGCCTAAAAGTATGCTAAATTTTCGAAATTTGCGAAATTGCCAAAATTGAGCGGACAATTTTGCAGAAGCAGCAGTAAAACGTACACTATTTATGAAACAGTACACTTTCCAAGCAGCTTGCACTAAATGAAACTCGGTAACAACCCTATAAGTATGCTTTGATAATCTCAAAACCTTTCAAATTTATGGATAATTGAAATTAAAAAAAATTTTTGATAATTCTCTATATTTTTATAAGTTGAGCAGCGATTATAGACGGTTTTTGCAGACTTTCTGAGGCTCATACACCAAATAATTTTTTATTTGAAAATGTTGCCCACATTTAGGCTTTTAATCAAATATTTTAATTAAAATTGACAATGTTATTTTGTATACTTAGCTACTAACTACGAATTTGCACAATTTACAACGCTTGCAGTGCTGAAGTGTTTCTTTTAAGCAAATTCAATGTCTTCAAAACAATACAAAAATAGCTCGACATGAATAATTGTAAGCTACAAGTAACACTTTAATCAATTATATGGCAGCTCGAACACTTGCCAACCCTCAACAAACACCATTAAATGCACAAATAAAACAATCATAATTATAATGTCTGCATGCGAAAATATTAAACTCAAATAAATTATACAGAAAAGTACGTAATTTTCACACACAAATATTTCGCATGAAATAGACTTTGCGCGAAACATACGCATGCGCAGAACCTGTTTAAGTTGCCTGCTGTAATGAGCCATGCTAAGAAGCTTCTTCACTACATATGCTTAGCAAGACATACTTACGACTACATGAAGTTCATCAGTCGGCGCCCCGTTGAACCCCCCTGCACTTCAACTGTAGTACAAATTCCAACTAAGCCATTACGAATATGTCTGCTGTGCGTTCACTCGCACGTCGCCGTTCACTGATTTTCCCATTCATACTCACGCCGCTGCTGTTGCTGTTCTTACGAATATCTAAAACTCATGCAATAATTAATTATTTCTTCTTTCATTTCACCATTAATTAAGCCGCGCGCTAAGCAAAACATACGCCAACCAGCGAGAAATGCCAGCAGAGCAAAGAGAAAAAAAATAATAATAAGCCTCATGGCAGCCGTAAACACTTAGTTACTTATTAAAGCTGAGGGTAGCAGAAAAAAATAAAAGATTAGACGGAATTTATGAGTGAATAAGTCTGCAAGAACACACATGTATTTACTTGAAAATATATGTGAGTATGAGCGGCCTCAGCATGGGAGTGCTGGCACTAAAGTCTCTTAGTTATGCCTGTCAGCCAGCTCCAGCTCAGGTTGGAAGTTCGCCAAGAATCATCAAGCGTGAGCTTTGGCCATAACTTCTACCATCAAGTAGTAGCGAAGCTTGCGTGCTTAGACTGAGTCTAATTTCACGCCAGCGGCTTGCATTTTTTATGTATATAAGATTTGGTTATCCAGACCTTTCCCACATTTTTTGCATGGCATGTTTTGAATATCTGCTCTTTCAATGAAAAAATATTTTAAAAATATATGTTTATTTACATAATTAAAAAAAAATACATATTTTTTTTATAAAAATTATTGCAATTTTTTTTAAATATTTTTCTTTTACAATTTTTTTTTTAATATTTCAACAATGCCTAAAACACAGTTTTTAAGTTTAATTATAATATTATTTTTTAATATTTCAAATTATTTTTTTTAATTCAAAATTTTATCAATATTTTTATGTTTTAAATTTTTATTTTAAATTACAAAAAAAAAATAATAAAAAATATTTTCATACTTTAAACCCACTCATTCTACCCACCTCACAGCTAACAAGCTAATTTGCGGCCACTAATTCCTCTTTACTTTTCGCACATATTTCCTTTTACCTTAGCCCTTACTTCGAATGAAAAAATCTAGAACCGCATACTACACACGCATACTACATACATCACACGCACACGCAAACTAACCGCTGTGCGCTCTCACTGCTTGCACTCAGAATTAGCAGCGCATCTTCGCCATTCTATGCCGCATTCCTCACTTGCAACAACTACAACACACTACAACATTGCTGCCTCACTTAGGAGTTTTCTTCTTCAGCGGCTAACAGCAGCATTCCCGCTTGGAGTTTTCTTCTCAAGCCGTTTGCTTTGCGGTCTGCTTGTCATATTTTGTTATTGTACTTAGTGCAATTGTTGTTGTTGCTGTTGTTATGCTTGTTATTCAGCAATAAGCATTATGTATGCACAAACAAAGCACTTAATGCGCCACGGTCTGGTGCATGAGTTACGCTGCGCTGCATAAGCGTTCTGGCTGCACTCGCAAGCGCACAGTGCTTCAACTCCTTCTTTTGCCACCACCAAAGAATAAGCAGTCGTAGCGCTTCCCTTTTGCTTACTTACATTATTCAGCTGCTCTTCTTGGCTGCGCCGAGCTGCGATTTTCATTCCTAGTTACAGCGACTAGTAACGCCATTATGTTAATCGTTGGCATTAACATTGCACGCAAGCATAGAAATATACAGATATACATACACAGATAGAGATAGAGATAGAAGAAAGAGCTCTTAGACACATAAGACCGCAGCGTCCCTAGCAAGAACCTCTGCGCTCGCCTCTTTCTATTTTTCAGCGTCTTGTTTGTTGTCTTCTGTTATGGGTTTTATAAATAGTCAAAAGGAAATCGATAAATGAAAAATGCCAAACTCACTGTTGTGGAAGTTAAGCCAAGTTGTTATGCCTACCTTGAAACCGGAATGGTCAGATTTAAGGCGTACATAATATATAGATGTGTGTCTCGTTCGACTCTGCAGGGCCTAATGACTTTTGGGTGGTAATAGCGAAGATTTTCTGCTTACGTTAAGTGAATGTTAGAATTTGTTTACGAAAAGGCAAAATAGAAAAACTGAATAGAAAAAGAAAATGAAGTTCGTTGCTTTAGTCTTTTGTACTTTGACGATTTGGTCTAAGTAACAATTTTATTTTGAAATACATTGTATACACTATAATTCAAAAGCGATGATAACTGCGCTATATAAAAACAATAAAACTTAGAACTTAAACTTAACTTAAAGTTAGAACTTAAACTTAGGACTCAAAACTAAAGATTAAAAATTTAAAATAAAAATCATAAAACTTAAATTAAACACTTAAAACTTAAAACTTAAAACTTAAAACTTAAAACTTAAAACTTAAAACTTAAAACTTAAAACTTAAAACTTAAAACTTAAAACTTAAAACTTAAAACTTAAAACTTAAAACTTAAAACTTAAAACTTAAAACTTAAAACTTAAAACTTAAAACTTAAAACTTAAACTTAGAACTTAAACTTAAACTTTGAACTTAAACTTAGAACTCAAACTTAAAACTTAAGACTTAAAAATTTGAATCTTAAAACTGTTAGATTTTCACTCAATTCTGACTAAAATCGTACTTTTTACACCGTCTATGTCAAAGTACTTTCCATTTGTCCATGTTTTTAGAAAAACAACTTAGCAACAACAAAGATAATATCAACCTGAGAATTGAGCAATAGCTGTGCGTCAATAAAAACGTACAAAAATAACAACAAAAACAATTACCGTAATAAAATTAACACTTCCAAGAAGCTAAATAACAATCGCCAACACTCACACAGATACTCAAACACATACATATATGCAAACAAATGGCAATAAACTGCACAAACGAAGCGTTTACAAGCAAATAAACCCATAGAGAATAGCAAGAAATAGTCGAAAAAAACGCAAGCAAACAATTACAGCATGCAATCAAGATCTAAGCAGCGTCAATACTACGAAAGAAATTGTTATTTGGCAAATTCGCAGACGGCAACAAAGCATAATGCTGGCGGTTTTATTGCTGCAAAGTCTTCGTTGTACTGACAACAAACACACACAGGCTATCACGCGCGCTATCTGCGCTGTAATTTGCTTAGGCGTGTGGTGATAAAGCGGCAATGATAACTTCAATGCTTTGGCAGTGCTTTGATGTGCCTATGTGTGTGTTGAGACTGAACTTTATTTATTTCGGTTTTATTTTTCTTTCACCATTTTCCTTTTACTATAGGAAATTATCGATATTTCTCCAAAACTTTACGAGTTTCTAATGTCCGCCCAGCGCAGTCAACCTTAAGTGTTAGAATATATTGAACGAATTTGTTACAAAAAAAAATCGAAAATTAGTAGAAGCGCTTCTCGCATGAGTGTATGAGTTTTTGATTGCAAATCTATACACATTTAACTCCTTCCTTGCACAAATTCTAATTCTAATTTGTGAGTTTAATGAACCTCACTGTCGCAATAATTGTTCCTTATTGCTTTTGTTAGAGCAATCTTTAGAGAAATCAAATAAAGCTAGAGTTCTTAATATTTTTGCCATAAAAATAACACTTCCTTATAGCAAAAACAACAAAAAATTCAAATTTTATTAACATAAATTTAGAAATGACCACTTTTACTAGCGCTCAGTCGGATGAGCGGACCCTTTGAGGTAGTTTATGTTGTTCCTTTATGTTGTGCACAGATACTTGTATAAAAATATATATACAAATACACATTAATCTGTGCAGAAAACTGCAAAAGACAAGTGTTTGCCAGCGATCACACGCTGTGCGCAACCGCAGCAGCAGCGAAAGCAGTTATTGATGAGCAGGTGATGATATGATGAAGTTGCAATTTTTCACAATAATAAACGAAACTCAAAGGCACAACGAAAGGGTAAAGTGACTGTTTGAAGAAGTGAAAAAAAATACAAAATAAATAAATTAATAAAATTGCAACAACAAATGCAAAAAATAACAGCGAATTTCTGCAAATCACCATGTAAACGGAAATCGAAATGACTGAAAGCAACAACAACAATTTAATTGTCATCTTAGAAAAGAAGAAAACAAAAAGTCCACCAGCAGCTTCTTGTTTGCCTCAGAAAAAATGTGTGTTTGTCTTTCAAATTGCCCGCCGCTTTGCTAATTTCGCTTGGCTTCCAACCTTCTCGCTGACAACCCTCTAAAGCGAGGGACTGCGCTCGCCCGCCATTTGCTCGTTTGGCACATCTGTTGCGTTTGCTGCGTTTGATCGTTAACTGTTAGCTACATCCGCTAATAATTCTTCCGCCGTTCGTTGATGGCTTGCCATTTCACTATCGCTGTTGTTTGTTTTTGTTGGTGTTTTTTCGCTTTTTGACAACTTTTTTCTCTCCTTGTGGCTGCTTTTTTTTAATACTACGCTTCATTTCATACAATTTCCTTGAGCAAAAGTAAAGACAACTATCTAAGTGCTGTAAGGAAGGTTGCCGAAAACTTCCGTTAGGCTGTTTTTTTTTGAGCTTTTAAAACACAGAAAGCATGTGGCAGGATACGCGTGTGTGGCAAATGTTTTTGTGTTTTTTATTTTTTTTTAATTTTGTTGTTTTTCATTAATGTAATTTTCTTTACTTAATTCTATGTAACAAATTTTATGTAACAAATAAAAAAAATTTAAAAATAATTAAAAAAAATTAATTTTTTTTATTTAATTATTTAATTAATTTTATGTAACAAATAAAAAAAATTAAAAAAAAATTTGAAATTTTATGGAATTTTATAGAATTTTTTTTTTTCTAAAAAAATATTATGTTTTTCTATAAACAATATATCAATTTTTTCTAAGAAATAATAAAAAAAATGTAATAATTTTGTATATAAATTTTTTTGCGTTTATTAACTCTTGCCTACAAAAACTTAATTAAAATTTTTTTTCCCAACTTTTCCACACTCATTGGAGTTCACATTCACATTCTAACTCACTTAATTCACCGTGCTGCTAATCAAAATATGATTTCCTCCGCCAAAGTCGAAAAGCGCAAAAAGCAAATGCTCAAAAGAACCTTTCAAATGTAGGCATTAGCCACACACAAAAGTGGTAATAATAATAGCATATAATAATAATAGTAACGAATTAACTTCACTTCACTTTATTTTAAATATAAAGAAGGTTTCATTAAGCGCTGGCAAAAACAACAGCAACAGCAAAAGCATTTTGCCAAGTTCATTAACTCGCCAACGTTGGCAGCGTCATGCCAACAAATCGCCTGCTTGCCATGTACTCGCAGTAAACTCAGCTGGCTACAAAGGCTTCGAAGAATCATTAAATGTATGACATCATTCTCATCAAGAGCAATAACAACAACAATGTGAAGTTGAAGAAACTTCATAAGCGTTCTTTTCTACTTATTTTCCTTTGGAGTGGCGAAAATTTTGCGAAAAAAAGTGGTTGCGTGTGTAGTTTAATGAGTGAAGGCTTATTTTATAGAAAAAAAATTAAAAATATTGAAAAAAATTTAGAAAAATAATATTTAATTAAAAAAAATGAAATAAAATAAAATGAAATGAAATGAAATTAAATTAAATTAAATTAAATAAATAAAATAAAATAAAATAAAATAAAATAAAATAAAATAAAATAAAATAAAATAAAATAAAATAAAATAAAATAAAATAAAATAAAATAAAATAAAATAAAATAAAATAAAATAAAATAAAATAAAATAAAAATAAAATTAAATTAAATAAAAATCAATTTTCTTTTGAAAAAAATCACCATTTTAAAGGAGTTTCAAAAAAATATTAACACTCAGCGCAGCATGAACACGGCTTCATATATAATTACTGCTGTATAAAAATGCAATACAAGCAGCTAGAAAAATAAAAAATCAAAGAATGCCAGGATTTGCAACAAAAGTATCCAAGTTGTAGATTTAACGGAAATCCAAGGCGTCGTAATGGAAATAAAAATGCCTACGCCGATAGCAGTTGAAAGTAGTTGACGTAACAAGCGATAGAATGCACACACACACACAGCCATATAAGACTGTCTGTAGATATGTATGTATGTTATTGCTTGCTGTCAAAATCAATGCCACTACCTGTGGCATACCTGTCGATTACTCCGGCTGTCTGCCGCCTTGCCACAACGCCAACAAGCGATTGCATTTGATTATCTACGGCAAACAAACGAAATAAAAAAAAACAAATAAAATACATTTATGTGTGGCAAACAAATGCATGCACACGAAAAAAGAAATAAAAATTAAAAAAATAACAACAACAATACACATAGGCACACCACTTGGCAAATAAGCATTTGTGCGTCACACTCCAGCCGCGCCGTGTAGAACTCGTTTGCGCCGCAGACAGGTAGAAGCGTAACCTTTTTCTTCCAATTTCTTTTCTTTTTCCACTTTAATTGAAAGTAAGGAACAAAGCAACAGGCGAGTGATTGAGGCTCCGCAAAGATATGAGAATCATAAAACGCCTGCGTCCCATTTGTCTGTCTGTCTGTCTGTGTGTCCCATTGGGGGTTTGCCGTCGTGCCTGAATTTCGCTTTTTAATTTTTGATTTTCATTGCTTTTGCTTTGTCAGTGCGCATTGGCATCAACAAAATTTTGATAGCAAAGGAATACACGAAATACATTCCCAAAAACACAAAACACAAGTGCCACGAAATTGAGGCATGAATCCTGGTTGCACACAATTAACTATAAGTGAATGTGTGTGTGTGTGTATATAACGAACCTGTAGTAGATAATGAGGTAGAAAATAAAAGTTGGGAGCGGTTTCAAGCATTGTAGAGACCCAATTTTCAATACTTTTTATTCGATTTTTTTTTATTTTTTTATACTTTATTTTTTTATCTAAAATCACTGAATCATCAAGCACATTTCTTACAAAAGTATTCAAGAAATTAAGTGAAAAAGAATTATGTTTTGTTTGTGACAGACAGGTATATAATGCAATTTGTATACAGCTGGCTGGTCTGCTTGCAGCAGTAATCAATTATATTTTGAGGAGTTGAAAAAAAATGTTTTTAATGAAATATATATATTTTTTGGTACTATTTATGAATAAAACTCAAAATTCAAATACAATACAATTTTTGGTTCAAATATAGACATTTATGAGCGCATATAAACCACGAATTTTTCACTTAGAACAGTAAGGGATGGATTTATAAGTGATTGCAATTTCAATTTTGTTGTTGTTAGTATTAAATGAGTATTACAAATTAATTAATTAAAGAATTCTACATTAAAAATATTTTTTATTTTTATTTTTTATAAAAAATCATAAGTCAAATTCAGTTAAGCTCCATATTTTACGTTTTAGAGTTAATTTGGTGCCAGCCTTTAACTCTTTTTCATTCTAATTCAAAGTCATGGCTCTCTTATATTAATGTTTGAAGCAATACAATGATAATTTGCAAATATTTTAGTCAAAATAACTGAAATTGTCAAATTTAACGAAAGTCGACTTAAGCTATTTTAACAATTTTCAACATAAATAATTTTTGTTTAAAAAAAAAATCGTAGGAGTATATTTTTCTTTAAAATAGTTTTGATTAACTATTTTTTTTGTATAAAAAATATTCATATTATAAATTTTAAAAAGTTATTTTTTAAATTTTTTTATAAAAAATATTTATATTTTAAATTTTAAAAATTTATTTTTTAAATTTTTTTATAAAAAATATTTATAAATAAATCAAAAAAAATAAAATAATATTAAAAACCAAAATATGTAAACTCAAGATTTCCTCGAAAAAAATGTATAAAAATCAAAAACCAGCCACCTGCGCATGCGTGCACGCCACCAAAACTACCGTTGTCGTAATCGTCATACAGGCCGCTTAGTTAGCACAACGGCAGGCAGCACGTGCATTATATGCCGTCAACTCATAAGCAGCAGCAGCTCACTAGCTTGTCAACATTGTGACACGTTATATGCACTTCTCCATATTTTTTATTTTTATTTTTTTGTTAACACAAATATTTGCGTTTTGCACTTTTTTCCTGTGCGAGTATTACAAAATCACACGAGTAGAGCCTGCGCAGTGATAAACGCACAAAGCCACCTATGTATATACATATATGTATATATATACTTATGTTCATACATATATAAAACCACATTAGTATGCTAAAAAGCATTAACACATCTCAACGCTCCATTTCATCTGCTAAAATTACGCCACAGCAACGACAAATGCAACAACAACAACACCAGCGAGGCAAAGCAAACAAAACCGCGACAGCAGCAGCATCACACAATCGGCCGCATATAAAGCGCGACTTTAACTTTTTTATTTTGTTTTTGTCTTTGTTGTTGCTTTTTTGTTTTTGTTGTTGTTTGCGACCACAGCAGCCGCCAGCGCGCGGTTGCGTTTACAGTTGGAGTTGGTTGCAGTTATGATTGTTGCCGTGTATTTCAACTTGTTGTTGCTGTTGTTGTTGCATTGCTACGGTGTTTATTTAAAAATACTTCGCGGTGCGCATGCGTGTGTGTGGATGTGTGTTTGTTGTATTTGTTTTTATGCAATTCATACACAAGTCAACCCTGACCTGAAAAGGCATACTTTTTTCACATTGTCGCCGTCGTCGACGCTGACGTCGTGTTGCAGTGTTGCACTCGCCATTGCAATCGCGCGGTATTTGACTATTTATTTTTATTTTTTGTTTATTTTATTTGCGTTTTCCCTCTTGTTGGTGTGAGTTTTATGCGCTTTGCGGCTATTCGTCACAGTTGCACACACGCCCACGCTTTTTACTTTTATTCTTATTGTTTTTTTATAAATATATGTAAATATATTTCGTTTGATTTCCTTTTCCTTGACATTGAAAAGGAAATATGTTTATAATTATTTTTGTTATTATTATTAAAAAATATATATTTTTATAATTTTTTGTAAGATCTTTGAGCTTTGATAATCTAAAAATTAATGAAAAATGTCGAAAATTAATTTAAAGTTCGTTACTTATACGATACTATTACTATAGGAAAACACATTATAAATAACACATTGTTGCACATATTTATTAAATAAAAATATATGTTAGATATATTATACAAATATATACGGTACTCAATCGAAAGCTTTAAACTATTAGTTTATTAAAAATCGGCAAAAAAATTATTCGGTACAAATCCGGTACAATTTAGGTACAAATACGGTACAATTTCGATACAAATACGATGAATTTAGAATACAAAGTCGTGAAAAATATGTTTATAATGCAAAAATATTATTTGATATAAAACCGTTACATTGTAGATACAAATACGGTACAATTTCGGTACAAATATGATGTATTTTTAATGCAAATTCGACAAAAATACGCTAATTATGCATTAAGTAACTCATTTAGTGAATGAAAATCTAAAAAAAATATTAATTTGTCTACAACACATGATTACATGATTGAATCATAAAGTCTTTGCAAACAAAAAGAAAAAATATTAAAGAAATGTCAATTCTCAACAGAGCTGTGTTTACTAAGTAATAATATTTGAATTTATCATGTCTTTATATAATTTCGACAAACTACAATAAAAATAAAACTTAAATAAACATTTATAAATATTAAAAAGCTTTAAAATATGGCAAAAAAACACTGCACTGCAACCAAACAAGTCCACCCACATGTCGCCGTATAGCTAATAATAAACGCCAGTAATAAAACAACAACTAAAACAACAGGCCAAAGCAATTAATGCCACAATGTGGCAAATAATAGCGTATGCACAACCACGAAGGCGGCCAACCAACAAGCCAACAATCAAGCAAAGCAAAAAATAAACTGAATAGCAGTGAATCAAGCCATACAAATAAAAATCAAAGCACCTTGCAATTAACTGCAGCTCGAGTGTGAGTGTGTGTGTGTGTGTGTGCTTGACAAATGTCTGCGTATAAGGGGGCGCAACCCCGTCAAACCAAGCCAAGCCAAGTGCAGCGAGGCGAGCAACACCAAGTCAGCACCAAGAATTTATGCCAAGACCAAGGTTAATGCTAAAGCGCGCAGCCAACTTGCCGCCACCGAAGAAACATTTGGCTGGTGGCTTTGGGTGTTGGCGTTGCCAAGTTGATTACCCACTGCAGGCGAGCGAGTGGTTTGCTGTAAATTTTGTGTTTGTTAAAGTCAAGAGCGTTTTTGTAGGTTAGACCAAAAAAATAAACGGTACTTGAAAATATGCAGTTTTATTAATAGCGGTAATGATTACTTGGCAATTACAATGCAAACTTTACAAGTGTTTATTTGAACATTTAAATTTTTTTTTTTAAATAAAATATATTTTTTATTTAATTTTCTTTTCTCTTCTTTTCACTTTTATTTTTATTTCACTTTTATGCATATTTTGAATATGTTCCCAAAAAACGCCCGAAAAACCCGTTTCGCCACACACTCGTTTGCCGTAAAAATTTAACAGTCACCAACAATAACACCAACAACAACAACTTGCCCACTCGAAATACTAAATTTAAAATCTCGCATCTGCTTGCTTGTTGACGCAAAGCAAAACAAACCGCAAAAAAACAGTTATTCCGCTGGCGACGACAGCATGTGTGTTGGAGCCGCTTGGCATTTTTGGCGAAAAAAAATTGAGAAAAAATCAAATTTAATTATTTTATTGCATGAAAACTGGAAAAAGTCGCTCGAAAACTTGTTTTATTGGTTTTTGTATAAATTTAGCATTATCGACTTTGCTTGCTAACGCTTAGTCGTGGCGAAAAATTTAACGGCATATTCTAAAAGCGCGAGAGAGCCAGCCTTACTTACAGTTCGAAAATTTTGATTTTGCCTTAAAAAGTGCTGCAAAAATATTTAGGCTTAATTTATTATATCAGCTGACAGCGTCGACTCAGTTGATTAGCAAATTTTTGTTGTTGTTTTTTGGTTTTATTGAAGTTATTGACACCTAGCATTGCGGTGATGTCGCCGAGCGTGATATCATCGGTCGGTTGGAATTGTTGTAAAATTGTTTATGAGAGATTTTTTGATAGAAAATGTTGAAAAGGAATGGAATTTTGAAAAAAAGTATTTAAAAAAAAATAATTATTTTTATAGAACAAAATTAAAATTTATACTTTTTATTTGAAATTTTGAGTATTAAAAGATTTTTGAAAATAAAAATACGCAAAGAAATAAACAAAAATTAAAAAAAAAATTAGAATTTAATAAATTATTAATTTATTTGAAAAAGCAGCAAAAATAAATAATCGGTACAAATACGGTACATTTACGATACAAATACGGTACAATTTCGTTACAAATACGGTACAATTACGATACATCTTCTTTACAATTACCACAAAAAATCAAAGAAATTTAAATTTGCACTAAAGCTGCGTTAAAAAATAGTTTTTGGAACAAAAAATAATAATTTTAAATTTGGAGATAAATTAAGAAAAAAAATTCCCGAACAAAATTTCTTTTATAATTTTTATTTCAAAATATTAAAATAAAATATTTTAAAAAATTTAAATCAATTTAAATTCACTTTCTGAAACCCCATCACCCTCTCACCAGTAGAAAAAGAAATAAACGCGCCAAAGCCCATAAATTCTATCAAGCAAAACCGCCAATTGCAGCTTTTAGCAAACAATACCCACTAGCACGCCTCGTTCTCAATCGCATTCGCATTCTAAAGCGGAGCGCAATCAACTACTTAGCAACAAAAACGCTTGTGGGAGCCTCCAAGCAAACGCACTGTCATTAATCATTTTAACACGCGCTTTCAGACAACACATGCAGTGCAAAAATACCGCTACTGCCAAGTGCATGTGGTTGTTGTTTTTGTTGTTGTAGTGGTAGTAATTTGCACTGCAGTGCTCGCTTGATTGCGCCTGGCATCGTTAAACAAGTGATAAATGCGTTTTTGAAATTGACGCTCGCGCATTTTATGGGTGTTTCATTTAATGAATAGGCCGTTGCAGTGATGATTTTTCAAAAAAGCTTAACACAACTTACACATACATACATATATGTAAATATGTAAAAAAAATTGCATGCGAGACATAACTGCACATTTGTAAGGCATTTATACATAAAATTATTGAAAATACTGCAATATTGTCGGCGTGTTGGTGCGAGTTGAAGGCGGTTTAAGCGCCGAGGGTGAGCAGCTTTTGCGAGCAAACAAAAGTGTTAGGCATAAAATTACAAAAGCGAAATGCTTGCAAGCCATGAGAATTGAGAAAACTTACAGGAAATGTGAAAATTGCAATGACGGTGATTTTTTACAATTTTTTTATGATTTTTGTTTTTGAAAAATTCTATTTTTTTTCAAGGTGAGTTGCTTGTTATCCGAGCTACTTGTTTATGTAAAAATAATTAGTAATAGTGAGGTGAATGAATTTTATTGTGAAATATACTTGAAATAGGATTAAGTAAAATTTTATAAAAAATTTAAAAATAAATATTATTTTATTAAAATTTAAATATGAAAAAAAAAAATATTTTAATTATTTTTTTTTAATTTTATTTATTTTTATTTTTTTTTAATTTGAATCTCTTTTCGAAAATACTTCAAATTCAATTTAAAAAGATTAATAGACTAAAATAAAAATAAATTATAAAAATAATTAAAAAATTACATTTATGTGCTAGAAATATTAAAAAAAATTAACAATTCTCAAAACATAAACGATAAAATATATATATTTTTTTTTCAAAATTAAATAAATTCAAAACTTAAAAAAAAATAATAAATTTAATTTAACTGCTAAAAATTAAAAAAAAAGGTTTTATAAAAATATGAAAAGTAAATTTCAAAAAAATATCGAAGTAATTTTAATAATATTAAATTCAACTCCGCAAAAATAAATCCGTCTAATCTAATTTGTGGTATAATAGTTATAATTTTGATCATTGGCTAGCATTTTTCAGTCAAGTTCGTTGCTTAAGTCTTTTATATGCTTGTCCAACTGTCAACAGAGCTTGCAGCTTAGGTTTTTCGATATTATGCAGTTCTTGTGTTTACTGAAATGTTGTTATTTTTCTTTAAAAAATTAATAATAATAACAACAACAAAAATAACATATTAAATTTCATAAAATTAATTTAATTTATTCCCCTGATCTTCTCTTGAACATCCCACAAAGTTCGTTGCATAAGTCTTTCATAACTGCATTTTATGCGCTCGAATTGTCGCATCGAAAACCCACTTTCCACGCGCTGATATGCGATCAACTAAGCCAACAGCCATTTACACCTGCAACTATTTTAGCAGGCAAGCTAAAGATTTCGTTATCCCTTTCGTCAAAAAGAAAAAAAAAATTTTTTAAATAAAATAAAATCACAACAACAACAACAGCGTTGCCGCTATAAGTGTATTTACCGGTTTTCAAGGTTATCGCTATGTTTAATCAGCAAATATCACAGTTTGCTTACTAGCTTGTGTTGTTGCATTTGCCGTTTTTAGTTTTCAGTTTCAACGGTTACTGTTGCTGCTGCTGTTTACATATTTCATTTCATTTAACTGTATTTACATTGTTGTTGCTGTTGCTGTTGCGGCTGTGAAGTGAGGCAAAGTTGGTCAGTCGGCGACGAAAGCGACGACGACACCGAAAAAAGTTACGTCACTTTTGTCTACTATGACGACGCTGGCGAAAAGGCAACATCCAACAACACTAACAACAACAACTGTGCTACATAGCGATGCGGGTTAACTGGTAAGGCAGCAACGGTCCATAGCGGTAGCCGATAGCTCAGCTTAACTCGGCACAGTTAGCTTTTTTATCTCGCTTATTTTGTTTTGTTGGTGTTTTTGTGCATTTTGCGGTTTTCCGTTTTCTGTTTTGTTTCATAGCTTTTCAATAATTTGTAATATTTTGTTTTAAACGCTTCTTCATTTTTGTTGTTACTCTTGTTGCCACTGATAAATATTTCACGCATAATTTCACATTTGTAACAAAATATCCTCACACATACGCACATACACACACAAGTTTTTTCGTGTTACTTTTCGTTCAAAATTTACATAAAAACGGTACACAACGGTACGTTTCGTAAGCGCCGAAAATGCACATTGCTCGTATGTTGCGCGAAGTTTGTGCATTTATTTATTTGCTTGTTGTTGTTGGAGTTAATGACGCGCGTGGCCACATCGTTTTGTTTGCTGTTATGCTAATGCGCGCATGCGTGTGTGTGTGTGTGTGTGTCGATGTCATTAACAAGCTTACAACATCGCCTTTTTGGTCATCACAAATATTACACAGCATCGATTTTGGTCAATATTGCCGATGCTTATGCACATATGTATCTACTCATTCACATAAATATTTTCCGTTCGGTTCGTTTGCCCTTTCGCAATGGACAACTTGGCTTTGTGAGCTTTGAGCTGTGGTATCTCAAAAAGTGGGTGTTTGCCTAACAACCCAGCGAGTATATGAGTGTGTGAGTGGGACTTTAGTTGGCCCGTTGTTGAGCAATTGTAGTATCGCTCTCAGTGAAGTTTGCTCTGCGCTGATTTAAATGTTCGAAGATATCGGTTGCCCGCTGACCGCATTTTATTTGATTGAGCAATATTGTTGCATTCGTTTGTTGTTGTTTTTTTGTTGTACTGTTTTTGTTTTTGTTTAAAATAATTTCTTGTGATTAGTTACAGAAATATTTACATAAAATATGGCAATAATAAAAAATATAAATAAAATTAAAAAAAACAAGTAAGGAAGGGCTAAGTTCGGGTGTAACCGAACATTTTATACTCTCGCAATTTATTTATTTAACTTAATTAATATTATATAATACACAATTTGACCCACATATTCGTCATATATATCGTATAAAGTCCATTGGAAGTAGGAAACCATAATATTAGGTTAGAAGCACCGAGGTCCTGATGTGTGATATATGGGGCCTTGAAAACCTATGGTCCGATTTCGGCGATTTTTAGAAATGGGCTGCCACACTATAAATACAGTATTTGTGCAAACTTTTGCACCGATATCTTCACTAGTGCTTACTTTATATGTTGTAAAGTAAACGATTCAGATCATCTTCTAAGTGCTGGTATATAGGAAGTAGGCGTGGTTGTGAAGCGATTTGGCCAATTTTCACAACATATTATTGGGAGGTAAGGAAATTATTACAAACCAAGTTTCATTGAAATCGGTCGAGTAGTTCCTGAGATATGGTTTTTGACCCATAAATGGGCGACGCCACGCCCATTTTCCATTTTGTAAAAAAAATCTGAGTGCAGCTTTCATCTGCCATTTCTTATGTAAAATTTAGTGTTTCTGACGCATTTCGTTAGTGAGTTAACCCACTTTTAGTAATTTTCAACCTAACTTTTGTATGGGAGATGGGCGTGGTTATGATCCGATTTCTTTCATTTTTGGACTGTATTAGAAAGTGGCTAAAAAAAACGACTGCAGAAAGTTTGGTTTATATAGCTCTATTGGTTTGCGAGATATGTACAAAAAACTAAGTAGGGGGCGGGGCCACGCCCACTTCCCCAAAAAAATTACATCCAAATATGCCTCTTCATAGTGCGATCCTTCATACCAAATTTTATTTACATAGCTTTATTTATGGCTTAGTTATGGCACTTTATGTGTTTTCGGTTTTCGCCATTTTGTGGGCGTGGCAGTGGTCCGATTTTGCTCATTTTCGAAAGCAACCTTCCTATGGTGCCAAGAAATAAGTGTTCCAAGTTTCATTAAGATATCTTAATTTTTACTCAAGTTACAGCTTGCACAGACGGACGGACGGACGGACGGACGGACGGACGGACGGACGGACAGACAGACATTCGGATTTGAACTCCACTCTTCACCCTGATCACTTTGGTATATATAACCCTATATCTAACTCGTTTAGTTTTGGGTGTTACAAACAACCGTTATGTGAACAAAACTATAATACTCTCTTAGCAACTTTGTTGCTAGCAACTTTGTTGCGAGAGTATAAAAATTGTACTAAAAATCACCTAAAAAATTTTACTAAAATTAATTTCATTTAAAAAATATTAAATACTAAAATTTTCTAACAGTTTTAATACGAAAATTGTTCTCAAAATGTACTAAAAATGTTCTAAAAGTTTGTACTAAAATTTTTTTCTAAAAATTTTCGTAAAAGATTGTACTAAATGTTAATTTAAGCTATTTCGAATGCTTATAGTAAATGAAATTTAGACTTTTAATGTAAAATACATACATTTGTTTACTAAAATCAGTTCCAAAAAGTTTGTACTTAACGAGGTTTAAGCTGGTTTGAAAACCGTTCAAAAAAAACGATACTAAAATATTAGTTCTAAACTCTTGTACTGAAATTAGTTCTAAAATTTTGTACTAAAATTATAAAATAGGTTTATGGTATTTTTCCAATACATAGTCCTAAAAAATTTGAAAATTGTACATATAAAAATGTTCCTCTAAGTAGTCTGAAAAACCTTCTACTTTTTTTTAGCAACAAAAAGTGCAAAATAAAAGCAAATTATGAGATCATTTGCTTTCAATAATGTATCAATTATTTGTAATTATTATTAACTTAAGACGTAAAACCAAAATTTTTGTTCCAAAAAAATACTCAAAATTAGTACTAAAATTGTGCTAAAATATTCGGTACTACAAATTTTTCAAAGAAAATATGTTCCAATAAACTTTTTATTGACATATATTTTTCCTTCAGAAATATACTAAAAATGTTCTAAACTATTTAGTACTAAATTTTTTGTTGTTACTTAATTTTTTTATTCCATAAAATTCTTTCTTATCTTCAAATGAGTGACTCATACAATCTCGTAGCCCGTCTGAAACCTTGACCAAAACAAATCACATTAATGAGACATACTTACGCACCCTTTGTCGCACTTCAAAACACCCAAGAGCCAAGCAATAAACACACCTACAACAACATACCATATGAACTGTATAAATTAATGCGGCCAAGCCTACAACAAAAAGAGTGCGCTCAGACGGAAATGTCCTGCAAAAAATCGGCATAAACAAAAACAAAAATTTGCACTTTTCACGCAAAAATTTCGCAAACAATGTGTCGGCAATAAAAATGCTAATATTGTTAGACGAAAAAAATATAATAAAAATAAAAATCATTTAAAAGAGGCAAAACAAATTGCCGCTTTGTGGCAATAACAACGGCTATTGCACACTGAACTAAAAAGCAAAAACAAAAACAAAATAAATTTCGAAAAACAATAACGGCAATAAGGCAATTGAAGTTTTGCTCTATTTTGCACTTTTGTGTTGTTGCTGCTGCCAGCTTTGCCACCATGCCAACAAAAGGCAATTTTGTTACAACAATAGCGAGGCAATAATGAGCGAGCGCTACCATGCAATAAGAATCGCGCGACAAAACATGCAACATCTAACAGGCATATGTGAAATGGTTGCACAAACACAGCGACAAACACACAAAGCAGTCATTTGCACATTTATTTACTTAGTTGCAATCGCCGCTAACTGAGCGCTAAATGCATAGAGACACACACACACACTGAGGCGGTCGCGCACATGCATATCAGCCAATTTTACAATATATGCGTTGACCTAAATTTTATATTATTTGCAATTTAGTTGCAAAATAAAAATGCGAGAGCAAAAAATCAATATTAACAATAACACTGAAAAGCGCTGCGACAATAGTTAAGCGAAAAAAGCGCAAAAACGCGTAGGAAAATAAAACTGTCAAATAAAAGACAATAGCGCGGCAGTGAAATAAAAAGTGCAGCGAAAAAAGTGACGCGGCGCGTCGCCAAAGTTAAGCGCGCGCTAGAGATTTTTGCAAAGCGGCGCACACACACAAACACACACGCGCTTGGCTACCGCGCGCGTATTCACCAGCATGCGCGTTACCATATGCGTACGCGTTTGCATATGAATGACTTTTGTACCGCGGCGTGACGCGCTGCATTTGGTTGGCGTACGCGCGCGCTCGCGCACATGTCACCACAAAAGGCCAGCTTAGCGCGCTTTGCATGCACACACACATACATATATGAGTGGCTAAAAATACATATTAGCTGGCGCGCGGAGTTCTAATGAAATGCACGCTTGCATGTGGAAGCAACCTTCTCGGCGTCCACTGCCCCAAACGCGCGGCGATTAGTCGCCGCCCAAGCGCCGCGTTGCGCTTACATGCACTCATATCTACAACTATAGAACTATAAGTATGTATGAGTAATGACTGTGCTGTGCGAGCGTGCCATGCCGGCTATGGTGCTGGGCGATGGCGATGCTGATGCTAATTTGCAGCTGACAGATAAGCAAATGCAGTTGTTCATACAAAATAACAAGTCAATGAAATGAGCAAATAATCTATGAGCGCGCAGTTGTATTTGCATGCATTTTTTCTATTTACATACATATGTAAATATATACATATATGTAAAGGTGTATGAAAATGTGTCGCCTGTTGTAGTTAGTACTAGCTTAGTCTGTAAGTTATACAGCGCGCATGTAATTGCCGTTTGTTAATTCATTGGATATGTTTGGTTTGTATGTACAAGTGTTTGTTGTTGCTTTTGGCTCATCTGCCTACCTGTACTTTGCCCTAACATCCGCTGTGCTGATAGTGATAAATGCAACGGATGTTTTTTAATTTTTTTTTTCTTTTTACTTGGATAAATAAAAAGAGGAAAATAAAATAAAATAAATTAAAATAAAATAAATTAAAATAAAATAAATAAAGTAAAATAAATAAAGTAAAACAACATAAAAATAAAATAAATAAATAAAATTAAATAAAAATAAAATAAATAAAATAAAAAACAAAATAAAATAAAATAAAATAAAATAAAATAAAATAAAATAAAATAAAATAAAATAAAATAAAATAAAATAAAATAAAATAAAATAAAATAAAATAAAATAAAATAAAATAAATAAAATTAAATAAAATTAAATAAAAATAAAATTAAATTAAAACAAAATCAAATTAAAATAAAATCAAATTGAAATAAAATAAAATAAAAATAAAAATAAAAATAAAAATAAATATAAAATAAAATAAATAAAATAAAATTAAATTAAATTAAATAAAAATGAAATAAAATTAACTAAAATAAAATGATATAAAAAAATTAAATAAAATGATATAAAAAATAAAATAAAATAAAATTATATAAAAAAAATTAAATAAAATAAAATAAAACAAAACAAAATAAAATAAAATAAAATAAAATAAAATAAAGTAAAATAAAATAAAATAAAGTAAAATAAAATAAAATAAAATAAAATAAAATGAAATGAAATGAAATAAAATAAAATTAAATTAAATTAAAAAAAATAAAAATTAAATTAAATTAAATTAAATTAAAAAAATAAATAAAATAAACTAAAATAAAAGGATATAAAAAAATAAAATAAAATGAAATGATAAAAAATAAAAAAATAAATAATATGAAAATATAAATTATTAAATATATTTTTCTTATGAAAAAAATAATTAATTTTAGCAACAGAAAAAAAATTAATTTTTCGATTAAATTATTTTTAATTTTTTTATTTTGAACTGCAGCATTTCCTCACATTTAATTTGATTAGCAGATTTTCGAACCAAATTCCTAACCTCGCACCAAGTCCATAGAACACTTCTAAGTATAAGCAATAACACATTTGCCCCCAGCAAAGTCGCACAAAGCAGCACAAGGTTAAGCGCCAACTACATACTTAACATGAGACTACAACAAATATTAGAACTACAACAAACCACTAACCAAAAACCACCAAAAGCCAAAGCCAAAGCCATGTCAAGACCAATTTCAGAATCAAATACTCAATCGCTTGCTTGCCGAGCGTGCTAGATACATTAAGAATGAAATACAAAACTGCAGCGCCTGCAATTATGCGACGTTGATGGACGCTTAGAATACATACAAATGTGTGTGTGTGTGTTTGTGTTAGCCATTATTAGCGCAGTGTCAACCAAAGCATAGATTACCAATGCGGTCGCTAGCAAGGCCAAATGCAGACGGTGGGGGGTTGATAAATCAAGTGAGGTGCGAGAAAAATAAAATTGAAAATACAAATATAAAAACAACAATAACAACAAATGCTGTGAATTAATAAATTAAAACACTTTATTTAATTAAAGCAATACTAACTGTGCGATATTGTGTTGCATACAGTGTTGTTGTTGTTGTATTAAATTGTTGCTGCATTTAATTGGTTCGCAAACATTGCAGCACAACTCACATACTTACATGCAGTTGCAGCAGCATTTATTTGCCATTTATTGACCTTGAATTTGTGTAATTTTCTTGTCCAACATGAATTAGTCGCAATTTCTTTGCAATTGCGCTGGTGACTCGCGCTTCAAACTTAAGCGCGCTGTGACAGCTTCGATTGTCTCACTGCCAGCCGCGTCAGCCGCTGGTGACTGGACCGCCTGCGAGCGCTAAACCAAAAGCAGCGCGGCAGTCTAAATGACTTTGACCAAGTCAAAGCGTTTGTGGGACTTTGCCACAGTACACACACACACACACAAACAACAATAACAATATATATATACATATCTGTTTTTATTTTCTAATTGCCGCTATTGCTGGTATATGACGTCAAGTTGATTTGGCGCGCGTGCTTTCGAGGTTAATGTTAAAGTCAGTTGGTGTTGTTGTTGCTGTTGTTTCTCAGCCTCCACAGCGCTTGCATTGTCATGACCAAGATACGCCAACAGCATTTTTTTGTTCGCATGCGGTCTTCTACTCACCGCCATGTGCGCACTCAATGCCTTCTGACAGTTTACAGCTTAACGCTTTGGCGCGCTTTTGCCCAAATTTGTTGTGAGATTTTTTGGCGCCAACCACTGCAATATGCCGGACAGACAGCGAATGCAGCGACGTTTTTTGACAGTTCTGGCAGGCTTACATTGCAGGCGGTCACAAGCAAATTAGCGATTGAATGCATCGAATATATTTTTTGCTTTTTGTTGTTGTTGCTGTTGCTTGTGCGCAGAATTGGTTACATGGTCGCTATTGCTTGGTTGACTATTGGTTTTTGTTTTATTGTGGTATTTGTTGTTTTTGTTTTTGCTACTATATTTAACATGTTGACATGATTTTTACCATTTGCTGCCCAAAATCGTAATGACAGCTATCAACTTTAATTTGTACGAAATTTGACGCTACATGTATTCGCTTTTGGTGGTTAGTTCAAGGAATTTCGAGGAAAAAAAATACTTGTTAGAAACAAAAATCAAAATTAAATAAAAAATTTCAAAAATTTATAAAAAAATTATTTATTTTCTTTAAAAAAATTATAAAAATATTTTTTATAAAGAAAATCACTTTTTCAAGTAATCAAAATTCATTTCAATAATTTTTTTAATATTTTTCGATAAAAATATAATAATTTTCACATTAGAACTATAAATCTGAATTATTTGCTATTAATTGTAATGAAGTTAAATTTCGGCCACTTTGTTCATTTGCAAGTCATCGAAGTTGGTGTGCGACTTCGCTATAGTATAATTACGCCTAAGGGTAGGCAAGATAGAAAAAATAGACGCTAAAGGTAGGCAATATTTTATAGAGGAAAAGTATATAAACTATATTTCAAAGTCAAAATTAAATAAAACTGTGTTTTAATAAAAAAATAATAATAATGTCGCCTGAACATCCACTGAACTCACAGTGTAACCACTACCTTAGTCAACACAAACCTGTCATACGTTTTCCTGCTACTAAAATTAAAATTTCTCAAACTTATTCATGCCATCATTCACACATCAACACCCACAACAACAACAAGCACTGGTTTTGTTGTATTTTTAATTTTAATTTTTTCGAACTGATTAAATAAATGAAAAATTGCGCTGCACTTTAATTACACGCTAAACGCTGGCACTTACATTTATTTTAAATCGTTGGGCGTTGAGTTTCTTATCGTCGCGATTTTTCCCAGGCGCACAAGCTGATGAGATTTTTTTCATATATAGCAAACTGAGAGTCTTGCGTTAATTTAACATTAATTTTACGAGAAATTAATTTATGCATATTTCGGCAGCGCCCCACTACATACAGACAAACCAGCAGTACATATATGCAGCAGTTGCCTGGCAGACGCGCTGCCTTCAACACTTTTCAATTAAGCTTATCAGCGCGCATCTGTTGATTATTTTTTTGGCGGCGCTTTAAGTAATTGCATTGCAGTTGGCAATAATGTTATCAACAACGCGCTGCTGCTCAGCCGACAGCAACATTGACTGCTTCGACGGTGCTGCACAGGCATATCAATCAAAGTCTTTAATTTTTATTGTCGCTTTTATTTATTTATTTTTATTTGCCATGAACTTTATATGAATTGTATGTAAAATTTACATTTTGCCTGTGAATGCCAAGTGCTTGTGTGAGCGCGCTTTCATGGCTGGCAATTAAATGTGAACAATGTGCAGCAGCGGCAGCAAGGTCAATAACTGCCAAGTAACTGCAGCTTCTAACGTCATAATTACGGTGCAAACAAACACACAAACACTTTTATAAGCAAATATAACACACTTAGAACAAAAGTTAAGAAGTTGCATGCAATTTTTTTCATGACATTTTTTTCTTATTTTATTGCATGCGATTTTTTTTTTCATTTTTTGCCACTCAAACGCTCAATTAACAATAATAACAAAAATTGCATAGCATTCTTTGCTTAAAAAATTCACTTGCATGTGCTTAAAAAAAATATATCGCCAAGCGCTTGAAGACAATTAATTTAAACTGCAGCGCAAGCGTCGAAAGATTTCAACACAGATACATATAGATATACATATGTGTGTGTAGCAATAGTTGCAATTCATTTTTCTGCAAATTCAAGTGTTATTGCAATGTGGGAAACTGTTAAGTTGATAGAAACAACAATTGCTTGCGCAAATAATTACCGATGCAAACACATACAAACATACATAACTATATATATATTTATATATATACATACATACATATCTAAACAGTTGTAAATGCAGTTGATTTGCATATGCAATTTGCTTGCACAGCTGTTATTATTGTTGTTGTTGTATTATTTTATACACTTTACTAAACACATTCCCAAACACATGCAGCTTCTAATATGCACTGTTGTTGTTGTTGCTGTTGTTGTTTATACATTTACAAACGTCTAATATAGCTCATTTGCCTCAAAGCTTGCCGCCAACACGTGAGCTGTTTATTAACTACACGTAAACGTGCATCAACTAGCGTGTGTTACATGCAACCCCCCCTCCAGCACCCTACCAAGCACTACTAACGCTGCGCCAGCATCCTCTCTGCCATTTAGCGTGTTTTGTAAGTGATATCTAGTACCTTTAACAGCGAAAAATTAATACTCACTTCATTAGTGTATTATTCCAAGTTGCGGTCGCTACTTTTACTGTTATTGTCATGCGCGCTTCGCTTGTTTTTTTTTTCAATTTTTCTATTTTTTTTCCGCTCACCGCTTGTTATATAAGCTGTAAGCGAGCGCTATTCCTCGTAAATTTATTATGCACATTGTTTTTGTGATATAAAAGGGACCTAATTGTGCTTCAGCTGTTGATTTTATGACAACTGTGTTGTGTTGAGGAAATTTCTTTATTGTTGCATTTGTTGTTTACAAGCGCTTTTCTATTGCTAGTTGTTTTGCTAGAATGAGCTTCCATGAATCATCGCTTGTTGTTTACACGCTGGCATGCAAAATTCTGAGAAGTTTTTATGAATTAAAATGCCCTGACGTGTAGCTGTGATAATTTGAAAGGAATTTGCACGACTTTTATAGTGTGTGAATAAACTTGGAAATAGAGAAGGGTGTGGGTGGAAATTTTTTGCATGCGATAATATAGTAAAATGATTGAAAATAATTAGTAAAATAAAGTGAAGCAGTTTAACAAAAATAATAATATAAAAAAAAATAAATTACAAATAAAAAAATATTAAAATTATTATTAAATAAATTGAACTAAAAATAACAATAAATAAATTAATTAAAAATTATAAATTAATATTAAAGATTACAAAAAAAAATTAAAATTATTTGTATAATAAAATTAAGTAAACTAAAATTAAAAAAATTATTTTAATAAATAAAAAAATTTTATATTAATATTAAAAAAATGCAATAAATATTTATTAATTAAATTTAAACAGTATTAAAAATTATTTTTAAATTATAAATTAATATTAAATGTTAATAAATATAAAAAAATGTTATTTAAGTATAATAAAATACTAAATTAAAATTAAAATTATTTTTTATTAATCAAATTTAAAATTTTAAAATAATAAATTAATATTAAAGATTTAATTGAAATAAAAATAAATTTAAAATTATAAATAAAATAAAAAAAAATTAAATTAAAATTAATATAAAAAAATGTATAATCAAAATTAAAATCATAAAATTACTTTTAACATTTTTTTTTTAATTTTTTTAAATGGTAATTTTTATTTTTTTTTTAAATTGTAAATAATTTTTATAATAATTTTACCTCTTACCTTTAAAAAACACACTCTATACAACACCTTTGTAACTTTGTATTTAATGCAACATTACATTACCTTACATCATGGCACACATTAACATAAAAAGCGGCAAAATTTTCTAAAAGTCATGTTATGTTAATAAAAAAGCCAGCAACATTTATAAAAAAAATTTCCAATAAAATTATTCATACATTTTTTCAGTGTAAAAGCAACAAACATCCACATTAATTTTCTAATTAAATTATTGCACCCGGGCGGAAATTACTTGTTTAGTGTATTGAAGTTTGTTGCTTAAGTCTTTTGTACTTGCGCTATTTACGGACAGGAAGTCATTTGCCGCGATGAGTCACACACTGGATTTTTTTTACGTTTCTGGTGAACAAATGATGAACTTTTGTTGAGATTTAGCAATTTTATATTTTTTAGGAAATTAAAAAAATAATTTTTAGAATTGAAAAATTTTTCAAGATTTATTTTTGAACATTAAAAAAATTTTAATTAATTAAAAAAAAAATATTTAAAAATAAATTAAATTTTTCAATAAAAAATTTTTTTTTATTTAAAAATTTTGCCAAAAAAATATTTTTTTTAATTAAATTATTTTTTTAATGTTTTTTTTTTTCAAAATGTCGAGAAAAAATTTAAAGCTGACTGAAAATTCACTTTTCAGCTGCCTTTGACATCTCAATTTCCTTTGAAATTATTTCTGTATGACTCCTAATATCCTGACAGCTATATCAGCTGCCTGCAACTAACTATACTTAATGCAGCTTTGTGCAGTGAAGTTAGATTAGCAGTTCATTTATCATCAGAGGACTAGTGCAACAAGAAAAAAAATGATTTTCAAAAAAAAAAATTTAGCACGAAATTAAGTCACCTGTTGCAGCTTGTATGCTTACCAACTGCAGAAAAAACCTGTCTACACGCACAACAGATTAGTTGACAGCTCATCTATTCTCGCCTGACAACTGCATTGCCAAATTCAAACACCAAATGCGACGTGTTGCAACCTACGCACAGCCAAAGGCACCAACTCAGAGTCCTTTCAACTGTCAATTTGTTTGAAATGCACCTTTTTGTGCGCAATTTTTTTCGCCACTTTTTAGCTGCTTCCACTAATACCTTAGTTGGACAAAATAAGAATGAAGACTTCTAAGTCCTTGCAAGTGCCTCTTCGCTGTGCTGTTGGGGCACTTAAACACGTCGCAACACGTGCTTTTTCATTTTCTAACCACAACGAAGAATGCAAACATTTTGGGTAATTTATTTAAATATGCGTGTTCTGCTGCACAAGAAATGCCAAAAAAATACAAAATAAAAAATAAAAATAATAAAAATTTCGCAGGAAACCTTTATCACATGGAGAATTTCAAGCCACAGTTGGTCAATTTCTTATTTTTTCGCTTTTTTCATTTTTTTTTACCAAAAATATGCGCAAACACCAAATGCTAAATGCCAAACGCTGCTTTTTGCACTTTTTATGCTTTTTTTCTTACATTTTTATTTTCCTTTTTCAATTTATTTTTTAATTTTATTATTCTTCTTCTCCAAGTATTGACGTTCAGCGCCGCCAAATTGATGTATGCATCCGCTGTCAAAGCGATAGGCAGTCTAACACTGCCGCTCAAATGCAGCCCTCGAGCTAAGCATATTCTCCTGCATATTTGTTGTTATATTTGACTGCTGGCTGCTACGCTGCTTCTTGCTCCACAGCTTAACAGGTGCAAGTTAGACACATGCCTTTGCTTCAAGTATAGCTATATAGGTCGCGTTAGGCAACCCTTTGCTTTCCTTTTCGTTTGGCAATTTATTTTACAATTTCCTTTCATTGCTCAAAAAAATATTTATTTTTTTCACATTTTGACTGTGCCAAAAACCAAATGACCTAATGCGCTTCACATTCATATTTAGACACTTGTGTATGTGTATGTGTGCTTGTGAGCCTGCGCGCGCCGCTTAAACACATGTGCCAGCCCTTCCGTAGACATTTAGCAATTCTAACAATAGTTTGCAAATTATTGTATATTTCCGCGCCATTATTTAAACCTTTAATGGATAATAAGATGTTTGTTGCCCAAAGCCACACATGATAAAGCCAGCTTTCATTTATATTTTTTTAAGTCAAGCTTACCCCTTGAGTATAAACATTTTAATTTATTTTTTTGGCAATTTTTTCACTTTCTTTTTTGGCTGCTCCAATTTAGTTTTAAGTAGTCCAGCAAGACACTTCAAGTTGAGTCTATAAATTCTTAGCGCGGCTGCGTTTAAATAAATTTGTCTCTAACCCTCTAAACGCCGGCGGCTAATATATAATCTAAGCGTGGCTTTTTCATCTAATTTATTTTTATTTTTTGTTTTATTTATTTCACTGCACCTTTTGCTTGTGTTAGCCAAATTTGTTGCGTTTGCCGCGTGTTGCCATAAATTGTGGCATGTTGAAAGCAGCTGCAGGATGTGTTGTGTCGTCTCGCGTATTTCGAGACTTCAAACTTTATTAGCTAGACTTTTTTTGCTGGTGTATTTTTCATGTAGCTTTTTTAATAGCTTTTGGAGCAATTTCGGTGCTGGCTTTGCATTAGAAGTTTAATAGTTCATATAATGGGTCTAAAGTTTTTTTTAAATTTATTTTATTATATTTCTTGAGGGAGCTCATTTAATGAGGCAATTTTATATTGTGAGACTACCTGTTATAATTAAGTTTGCATTTTTAATATGTAAAAGAGCTTAAATTCCTAGAAATACGCAGTTAAAACGGCGGATGAGAGGGTACTGCGAAGATATTTATATTTTTCGAATTAATTAAAAAAATTAAATTATTTTATATAAGATTCAACTTTATTTAATAACAACGAATAAAAATAAGTTTTAATAATAATATTTTTTTAATAAAAAAATTAATTCCAAATATTTTTTTTTTTTTAATTTTTAAAAATTGTTATTGATTATCGGAAAAATTTTAACTTAAGAAAAGGTTTAATGAAATAAAATAAATTAAAAATATTTTTTATAATTTGTATAATTTATCAGAATTAAAAAATTAAAAAAAGAAATTAAATTAAAAATAAAAATTATTTTATTTTCTAATTCTTATTTAATATTAAATTAAAAAAATATATATAAAAAAATCATAAAAATCACTTTAAAACAAACCAATAACAACAATTATGATTACCTCATTAACACTACGAAATACAAATATGTCACGCTCTACATAACCCAACAAAATGTACAAATGTCAAAAGCAAAAGTGATTTTTGTATAATTAAGCAACACATTTGAACAATTGAACACATTTCGCTGTCAAACGAAGTTCAAAAAGCAAAAAACTCAAAAAAGCGAAAAATATCGACATATTAACACTCATCCGTGGCATTTCATAAGCGTCTACGGATTGAAAATAAATAAATCTCAGCTGGACAAACATGAAACCGAAAACACATAACGTAACTTCATAATTTATGCAAATACAAATAACTTTATGCATATTGGGCAAGCGCTGCTCGATTGGAGTAAAATCGAAAGCAGTAAATTCGGATTTCGGCTATATATTAACAGTTAGTGATGTTTTATTGCGAAAATGAAATGAACACAGCTATTATATTTTGTTTTTGTTGTAGTAGATAAAGATTAGCTTTAGGTGGCTGCGACGACAAAATGATGAGTAAATTGTTGTTTGTTTGTTTGCGAGTTTGTGTGCGACGCTATTGAATGTGGGTAAAAAGCAAAAAATGTGTTGAGGTAGTGATGCGTTAAGCGTATCTGAGCGCGTGTTGATATAACTAATATAACGATAGTGTTGTAAAATATTGGAAATTGTAAAAAACCTGTTTTTTGCGAAACAAATTTATTTTCATTATTATTTATTTTTTTTAATTAAAAATTATTAAATTTTTTATATTCTTTTTTTTATAAAAAAAATATATATTTAAATAAAAAAAATGCAACAATATTTATATTCATTTTTTTAATTAAAAAAATTATATTTAAATAAAAAAATTCAACAAAATATTCAATAAAACCTTGAAGTTTTATAATTTATATTTTTTAAGTTATTGCTTTTTTTCATTTTATTTGTTGAATTTTATATTTAATATTAAAATTTTTTACTTTATCGAATTTGTAATTTCTTTTGCTTTTTATTTTTTTATTTAATTCAAAATTTTTAAATATTTATATGTAGTTAATTATATGCAAGCTTACATATTGACTAGCCATCAACTTTGTTCAACTAAAATGTCAGTCAAGCACCCATTTTCGGCACCCATCATGGTCACTGCTGACTAAACTATAAAGAATGAAGAGAATAACTCTATTAACAATGCTGACTTACGCTAGAAATATTTAATTTTATTTAGCACCAAAAACAAGCTTACACACATAGTGAGAAGCATATCTAAATAGGCGAGTTTTTTAATTTTTTTTATATTTTTTTTTTCATTTTAATTTTTTTTATATTTTTCCATTAATATTTTTTACACTATTTAACCGGCATTCATTGCCCGAAATTATCACACGAAATGCAAATTATGTTCGGGTTAATGATTTTTTGTCATTGTAACGCACGCAACGGGGCGAGTGACACTGAGGCCGCCAAACAATATGGTTCAAAAAATATATATATGTATTTTTAAATTTAATTTTATTTCCACTAAAATAGAAGCCAACCGCATTTTAGCTACTAATTAAGTTTTTTGCACTCCACACTTTGTATTTCATATAAATTTTGAATATATTTTTTTGAAATATTAATATTCTATACAAATGTATGCCTCAGCACCCTCCTTCCACCCCATCGCTTGGTAAACAATACAACTAACGGCCGCAAATAGCTAGCTGGCAACCACTTTTGGCCACAACTATACAGTTGACGGCTTTTGCGGCGGCTATTGTCGCAGTCGTCGTCGTCGCTGTCATTGCCGCTTCAATTAAACGTGTTCGGCATGCGCAATTGAAACTTTAGCTTAGCTTAGCATGCTTCTAGGGAAGTGTGTTGGTCGTCGAAACGTGTTTAGTTTTTGTTGTTGATTTTATTTTTATTTTTATTCTTTTTTTTATTTTTTATAAACAATAGTGTTGGTGCTTTGTGTTAATATTCAGTTATTATGCATACAAAGTTGTATAATAGCATATTCTGTTGGATATGTGGACAATAATGAATTTTGATAAAAAAAATTGCGGCAATTTTTACACGAAAAAAAATATTTTATAATTTTTTCCGAATTTTTTTTTATTTCATTACTTTAGTTTTCCAAAATTACTGTTAAGTTCAGTTTTTTTCAGCTTTGAAGTCAAAGCCTACATATTGTTCCAAACCATTTTTTGTCTACTCTCCTCATATAAGCTTCTAAATACATTTCCGCAGAAATATTCGCTTTCCAATTGAAATTCTATTTGGCGCATAGCAAAAGTTCTACGCCACCACAAATTATATGCGATTTTTATTGCTGTTGTTGTTGTATTTCTCGCTATTTCTCTACATATTTCACTTTATTGCTGTGTTGTTTGTTGATTTGTGTGCTTTTTTCATTTAATTTGTTACTGTTGTTGGCGTAGAAAATTATGATTATACAATTTCTACGTTACGTTTTGCTACACACATACGTGCGCATGCGTGCATATCACTGCCATTATATTAGAGATTCATTCAGAATATCACATTTCAGTTATAAGCTGCTGTTAGATCACTGTTGCTGTTATTGTTATTGTTGTATTGGTATTATAACATTTTTAGGTATGTACGTAGCTTGACGTAATAGTTTTGTTGTTGTTGTTGCTGAGCGTGTTAAATGTTAATTTTTATCATTTTTAGCGTTTGTTACAATAATTGCACGCCTGTGAACTCATCTATAGATGTGTACTAGCATGCATAATGATTGGGAATTATAACGTCATTTGTAGGTATGTCAAGGTTTACTAAATGTTGGAAGCTTTGTTTACATTGTGTGATAATTACATTTTCTATAGAAATTCATACTTTTTTGATAAAACAAAAATTAATTCTTTTCCAATTTTATAACATTTTATCAAAAATTGTTGCTTTAAATATGTACTTATTCATGCTTTATTAGGTGTGTGTATTTGCTAAAAACAAACATGCGCCTAGATGTAGGCAATAATTTTGGAATATATTGCAATTTCTTATGTTATAACAAGATGTTGCCTACATTTAGGCTGTTATTGTATTAAAATTAAAAAATAAAGAAATTGTGCCTCTGGGACTTGCCACAAATTAATTAAAAAGATTTAAATAAAATAAAATTCAAGCAAAAATCTTATACAACATTTTTAATACTTTATATATCAAAAAATATATATTTTGACATTTCAAAAAAAATTATAAAAACTAATTTCAAGCTTTTTACTGTTTTTCAAAAACTTGTAAGGTATGTCAAGGTTTACTAAATGTTGGAAGCTTTGTTTTAAATTTTTTCCAGGTACATATGACACTATAGAGTGTGATAATTACATTTTCTATTGCAATTCATACTTTTCTGATTAAAAAAAAAAATTATTCTTTTCCAATTTTATAATATTTTATCAAAGATTTTTGCCTCAGATACTCATTAATGCTTTATTAGGTGTGTGTATTTGCTAAACACATAAGCCTGCGCCTAGATGTAGGCAATAATTTTGGAATATATTGCAATTTCTTATGTTATAACAAGATGTTGCCTACATTTAGGCTGTCATTGTATTAAAATTAAAAAATAAAGAAATTGTGCCTCTGGGACTTGCCACAAATTAATTAAAAAGATTTAAATAAAATAAAATTCAAGCAAAAATCTTATACAACATTTTTAAAACATTTTTACAGTTTCTTAATATATTATATAGCAAAAAATAAAAAAATATATTTTAACATTTCAAAAAAAAAAATATAAAAACTAATTTAAAGCATTTTACTGTTTTTCAAAAACTTTTTTTATTTTTAAATAATTAAAAAATATAATTCAATAATTTAAAAAAATTATAAAAATATATTTAAACATTTTTAATGTTTTTTAAATATTTTTAACAGTAAAAAAATACATTTTAAAGTTAAAAAAAATTAAATAAATTTTTAAATTTTTTTTAAATGATTTTTTTTTTTAATTTTTAATAAACTATAAAAATATATTTAAACACGTTTTTCAAATAAAAAATAATATCACATGACCCTTACAGCAACAAAGAACAAAAAATTTGTCACTTCATCCCCTACATTCTTTGAATTAAAACTCGCTTATGCAAATATCTTCAAATAAATTAAACCCAAAATGAGTAAACTATGCGTAAACAGAGCATATTTTACAGTTCATTTACACTAGCACTCCTTTTGCGCATACATACATATTTATCTATATTTATGTGCAGTTAAGTGTTTTTAGAAACAAAACCAGTTGTAATACAACTATTTTTTTAGTTTTCGCTTTTAGAAAACACGATATGCTCACTATAACAAAATGCAAATTTAAAAATAGCACACTCACTCGAACAGAGCCACCCGCACTTCTCCTCGCTACTCACTATACTGCTTCACTACTACACCACAGCGCTGTCACAATTACCTATCACACTACAGGCTATTGACATGTGTAGGCGACGGACGACACTTGCAAGTATGCAAATTAGTGGCTCAACCACGAGGGTACATACATATATGCTACGGCTTATGATTCTTTCGCCGCAACACAGACACAACGACATAAATACACACGCACGTAAATAAATATTTATTTACAAAAAGCATCGCCTCAAATGGTAATGGCTTGTTTACATCTTTCTTTGCTCCACACTCACAGTTGGCACTTCTACTTTTGCTCCAGCGAGCTCTTCTTTCTTTCACTTCACTCTTCCCAGTGCCTCCTTGTAGGTCCACAGCCCACACATTGCGTCTTCAGCGGCTTTCAGTAGGTGAGTGAGTTTGTATGTCGGCCGTATTTACGACGCAATTGCAGATAGGTCTTCCATATGTTTTTTTTCTCGCCGCTTCATTTCACCTCCGCTATTTCGCACTTATTGATGAACGCGGTAAGCTCGCAAATTTCAAGAGTTCATCCACCAACGCAGCGTGAAGGCGTCTGTTCGCTGATGATTGGCTGGCCACAGCCCGCTGTTAGGTTCGTCTGTCGGTCGGAGGTTTGATCACAGCTCGGCGATAGACGCACAGTTGGTTGGCTTTTTTGGGGGAAGTTCACATGAAGTTTGGGGTTCAATGCTTTTTAGATTATTTGTTTACGCAGTTGATTATGCGTCGATTATACTATTCGTTTATTGTTTCGGCGAAGACGGATGTCCATTAGCAAAGCACATATTGTAGAGGCAAGGGTCTAATGACCGATTTAACAATTGAAGTTGAAAAAAATAACATTAAATTGAAAAAAATACATTAATAGAAAACATTTTACTAAAAAGTTTTTGAAAGTATTTTTGAATAAAAATTAATGAAACAAATATTTTTCTATTTTTTTTTTAGTTTTTTATTTTTTTTTTTAGTTTTTTATATATTTTACTATAGTAAAATACGCATTCGCTTTTCTTCAAATACATGTAGACATATCTCCATACATGTTTATATGCATCTAACTGACTTTGTTGCTTCCTTTCGTGTTTACCATTCTGCGTGGCGTATGTTGAATAAATTTGCAAAAATAGTAGTAATAGCGAAATGCCAAGTTCATTGACTCAATCAACACAACTGATAACTCTATATACGCACCTTCATTTTTTTGTTGTTTTGTTGAGAACTGATTTCAAGTTTAACACAGTTAAAGTTCAAGTTGCGAATAAATTAAAATTATCTTATTAATAAAAGCGCCTAGAACTGCTGTGAAAGCTTTTAAAACTACTGTGAAAGCTTTTAAAAATTTCATTAAAGCTCCCAAAATTGTATGAAAGCTTCTAAAACATTCGTAAACGTTTCAAATACTTTTTGAAAGCTACTAAAACTTTTATGAAAGCTACTAAAGCTTTTATGAAAGCTTTAAAGATAATCTTGAAAGCTCTTAAAGCTTTTTTACAATTATAAAAATTCTCTAAAAATAATTTAGTATGGTATTTACATTATTAATTTTTAATTTCCTTAAAATTAGAGCCAAAACAATGTAATTTAAGTCAATTAGAGCCAAAACAATGTAATTTAAGTCATATTCGTCTAATTAACAACAACAAAATCGCAAATTATTTATACAACATTCAACACATTACATTCATGCAGCTGTGTATGTGTTTATTTGTTGATTTTTTTTTTACAAAATTACTGAACTGAATTTTAAACAACTTTATTTGCAATTACGGAAGTAGCAGTTGAAGGTGTTAAGTGTCGCCGCCGCAGCCGCCGCAGCCGCCGCCGCCTCATACTTGGCAATCAATTTAAATTGACAAAATTACAGGCAAACAAACGCAGCGCTTAAGCTTCCGTATACAAAATGTAAATACAAATAAATATATATAATTGTTGTACACATTTAAATATACCGATATTTAAGTATAACTTTACAGCTATGTAGACGCAAGTGTGTATCTTTTTTATTTATTTTCATTTTTTTGTTTTTGTTTAATGAGCAAAGTAACTTTTTTCAACTGTTGGCGCAACTCAAGGTGGCTTAATCTATGTTCTTACTATGTAATTAGTGCTTGTTTACTGCTTTATTGGGTTACATGTTTGTTTGTTTTTATTATTTATTTTTTATTATTTTTTTCATTGTAAAATACTTAAGTCTATGTTGAAGTACAACAACTAATATCAAGTCGTTGATTTGAAAGTTAATTAAATTAAATTATATTAAATAAAGCTAGAATATAGAAAACCAAAATTTTGAGCTACTAAATGCTCACAACAAAACGACCGTTAGCCTGGCGTTTAATGCGATTTCCAGTGAAATGTTTTTTTTCAGCTCATCTCACTTTTATGGGAGTACATAAAACCGTCAAAACAACTACAACATTATAAAATAAAATACTCTAACACCAATACAAACCAACAACAACAACAACAAAGAGTTGAAGCATCAACGCTTAACGGTCCATATTTGCGCAGCTTCGTTTTAGACTTGAATTCTAGTAAACAAATAAACAATTTTTTTATAGATTAACTAGTCTGTGGTGTCTTAGTTATATTTTTATAAGAATTATTATATGCTTGTGTGACGCGACAGCTTGTTAGCACGAGATGTAGACTCAACTTGAGTGAGTTGCGTGCTTTGGCGCAATATTAGCCCTTTTGACTCAGTGGCACACCATCAATTGAGCCTTTGCCCTTTGGCTAAGAATTTTTAGCAACGCAGTGTTTAGATTTAGAATTCTTAGAAGTAACTTTGCTCGTCAGTTGGTTGACCGCTTTATTGCTGTGATTCTAGGAAAGTGTGTTTGGTACTGAGCTAAGAGTAATGTGGTTCAAAAGAGATCAAGACAGAAGTGAGATAATTAAGAAGGGTTAAAATTTTTAGAAATAGTTAATTTTTTCTATTAAAAAATAATAATAATTTTTATTTTATTAATATTTTTTTTTATTTTTATTATTATTTTTTTTTTGTTTTTTATTTTTTTTTTTTTGTTTTTATTTATTTTTTTTTTAATAAAAATAAAATCCTAATTTTTTAATAAAAAAAAGTTTTGCATAATTTATTACAGTTAAAACATTCTGCAACGAATTTTAATTTTATTTTTTTTTTAGTTTTTTTTTTTATTAAAAAAAAAATAATTTTTTGCTTCTTAAAAGCATCCCCAAGACTACTAAATTCCCCAACAAATAAGAGATTTTCCACTTATTTTTCCATCACACTTCCTTCTACCACTTAACAACTACTTGCAACATTTTGTGGCAAGTTCGCTACTCGACTCATTTGTTAACGGCCACTTACTAAGCAGCTCGTTTACTGCTGAAAAGCTGCAAATAAATCGCTAAAATTATACAACAACAACAAAAACTTGCAGGGATAGCACTCAATTGCCTGCCATCTTCTGTGGCAAGTGTTGAGCGACGCGAAACCACCAGTTCGACTCTGTAATGCTAAAATGCAGCAATGCCCTTTACAGCGCGTTGTGATTAGCATTTGCATTTCCTGCAACTTTCCGCCGCCATGTTGCTGCTTCTTCTTCTCCTTCATATTATTATTCTAACAATCAAGTATGCAACAAGCCAAACAACTCCATTATCTGTCATCCGTATGCATTACACACAGTGTGTGTTGCTGCAACAACTCCTTCTCTGGCAAAGTGGTGATTTGCAACTTCCCTTTTCAAAAGTCAACTTGGCCTGGTCGTCTAACTAACCGAGTGACCAAACAGCTAAGCAAATATGCAGGCGGACCGGACGGACAACGTTGCAACAATCTAAGCAACAGCAAAAAAAACCAACAACAATTGTTGGTTAACAATTCACGGTCACAAAACCGCAACGCCTCGTCATCAACGAGTGCTACGAGCCGAAGTTAAGGCTTTACGCGTTGTACAGCTATGCCAAGGCCCTCACAGCAGCGGTCAACAAGCAACTCTGCAGTAGAAATCTCTGTGTGTTTGTGTGTTTCTGCGTAAGTGCACTTACCACTTTGGCATGATGGACGAGTGCGCTTCCAACATCAACAACAACAACTACAATTACAACAACAAAGTGTCTCCTTGTACTCGCTCAGTCACTGAGCAGTTATTCTTGTTGTTGTTGTTGCTGGCATATTTTTTCCAGCTCTTTTGATTTCTTTATTTCCACCATTTCCTTTTAGCTGCCCCACAGCACGCCTGTGTCAGCATTTCTGAGTTTTTCTAGCCGTCATCGCATGCCCTTATATACCCTCAGCTATGCGCCGCGCCGAGATTTTCACAAGAAAATCCAACAAGTAAAGGCAACAAAGCGCGTATGGAAAAAATCGAAAGACTAGTCAAAGGAATTCTAGTTGCACCTATGCTGCTGGACACTTGGCCTGTTGTTGCACCGTTGCATGTTGTAACCGTTTTAACGCCATATTTTTTATGCCAACTCAACGGCAGCTCTCTGAATAGGCGAGACTAGAATGCTCGTATTTAAATGTATGCGTGTTGGTTGGTTTCCCTTTTGGAGGGAGAAATTATGCGCGGAATTCATGTACAAACACACACACACACTAACACATGAATGGGGCACGTCGAATATGCTGATATGCTTAAATATAGAGACGTTCAGCATTGCTTCTTAAGCCTAGCGCTAAAAAAGGGGGAGCATGCGCACTAGCCTCTTGCTTAGCAGCAAAATGCATTTTTTTCAATATTTTTCAATTTTTATTAATCACTAATGCTTTCTATGTGTGTGTATGTATGTGTGTAACTTGCAACAGCTGCCGCTTAGATGCTGTTGTCAAGATTTATGTCGCCTTTAGGTGGCTGAAAAGTGGTGCCATTGCTGTGATTGCGACTGCTGCTGTTGCTGCAGCTTCTCTCGCCAAGCCAGGCCGACAGGTGCAAATGCCGCAATTGAATTCTTACAAGCACATACATATGTACACCAGCTGAAGCCGGGTATGTGCTCAACTGACAGTTAGAGGAAATTCAAAATCGCACATGCAACGATAATTGAAAATCGTTATTAAAACTTACATACACACTTGAGAATTTGTTTGTGTCTATGTGTATCAGAGACGAGTTTGTTGGGCGTGTTGATTTTCTGGTTTAACTGCTAACAAGCGCACAAATCTGGCTAGTAGAAGGGCTGCAATGGCAGCTGGGGAATGCTTAGCTAGTTTGTGGGAACTTTGCACTGAATAAATTCTTTTTTTTTTGATAAAATTAATTTTTTAATTTTCAATAAAATCTCGCTTTTATTATAAACTAAATGCAATGAAAATACTTTTTCATATGAGTTTTATATTTCAAAAAAATTAAATAAAATTTCACCACACCGAAAACCAGTTGTTTATAAAAATATTTCAAAAAACGTTGCCTACATTTGGGCGCATAATGCAGACAAATTTTATTAATTTGTTTTTTAAATTGTGGAAAACTCACTTTAATTGGTTAAACATTATTTTAAGGTTGGAATAATCTCTAAATAAATTTTAAAAACATAAAAACTAAAAAACAAAACAAAAATTTAAATTTAAAAAAATTTTAAATTAAAAAAAAAATTAAAAAAAAGTTTTAAATTAAAAAAAAAATTAAAAAAATTAAGAAAATAATTTAAAAAAAAATTTATTTTCACTATAAATTGGAAATTTTAAATTGTTATTGACAAAATTATTAAATTTTTTATTACAAAAAATAAACATATTTTTTTTTAATTTTTTCATTAAAAATTTTAAAATTTAAATTTTTTTTCTGTTTTTTTAACCATTTATTTATGATTTACTTTATTTTTTTACTATTATTAATTTTTTTTTTATTATTTTCTCAATATTTATTTGCATTTTTCTCGCACCAATGTTAGAGTCCCACCCTCTTGCCGTCAAACAGCCACAAATAAAACAAATATTGCTCATAAATTTGTTATTAGAAGCGCGTAGCTGTTAACCTTTACAAACTACATACAAACACACACACATGAGCGTTTGAAAACTGTTTGAACGCGCCAGTAAGACATTAAATAAAATTGTATATATGTCTGTCTATCGTTAAATAATACAAACTACACGCCGAAACTGTAACGTGACTATTTTGTTCCCACAACCCAGTGACGCCTGCAAACACTCATTTTACAACATTGAAATAAAAAGCTTTGCTTTACAAGCCACACATACACGGCTGACTGCTGCTTTTTGTTGCTACTTTACTTGCTAGTTTTGTTGTTATTTTTTTATTATTTTTCATTATCTTTGTATAACACTCAATAGACAATGGCTAACAGCTAGCAGCCGCACATATGTTTGTATATATATTTGTATGTGTGTAGTCGTCGTTAGCTAGCGAGACAGACAGCTGAGCCGTAGCGTTATGTGAAAACGAAACCTCATTGAAGGTTAAGCCGCAAAGCAAATATTACTTACTAGCAGACAATTGTAAGGCAATTACTAAATACATACAGACATGTGTGTGTACATACATAATTTTTTTCATATACAGTGACTACAAAAAGTATGTGTATGCGCTGCGAAAAAGACACATTTTGTTTGACTGTAAAATTTTGTTTTTTTTTTTATTTTTTTATGCTCATACAGATGTGTGTTTAATTGTCTATGTATGTATGTTTGTATGAATATTTATATATGTATATATAAATCAGTAATTACACTTGTCGTTTGCTGCACAATTTATTTCCCATAATTTTTCTACGGTTTATAATTCGCCTCAAACACTTTGCTTGTGAACAATAGCGAAAATGTAATGTAAAAAAGTAATGCTGCACAACAAATATGTGTAATGTAATGTAATCGCATGCATAAGCGCATAAATAAATATAAAAATTAAACACATTACAAGCGACCTTGACCTTAACACTGTAAGCCGTTGCATTGAACACACCCATTTGTAGGTGTGTGTGTGTGTATCGCATTTACTGCTTGTAATTGTTAACAAAAAATACAACAAATTCCATTTCGTACGCAGTTTTGTTGTTGTTGTTGCTTATCTTACAATAATTGATTGCATTGTTGTACGATTCGATTTGATTACATGTTTTTGATTAGACGATTTTCAATTATAAAATATTTTTTTGAGACAACAACAACAATAAAAAAAATCAAATCAAATTAAATGCAAAATTATATATTTCTCTGAGTTTGTAAATAAATTTGTATATCAGTCTGTCTCTCTGTATGTAGCCTTTAATTTATCAGCCTAGCGCATTGCTCATACGCCATGTGCCGCTTCACGTGCGTGCTCAGCGCATAAGGAACACTACTAGCGCTAAGCCACAGCTGCCGTTACAGATTCGTAAGCGCTAACGCTGTGATTTACGG
The DNA here is from genome assembly GCA_031772095.1 of Zeugodacus tau. Classification (NCBI taxonomy): domain Eukaryota; kingdom Metazoa; phylum Arthropoda; class Insecta; order Diptera; family Tephritidae; genus Zeugodacus; species Zeugodacus tau. Next base: position 67,367,546 of record CM062650.1, on the reverse strand, counting down.
CGTTTTAACTGCCTGTACATAAAGCCAAGCGCTGACCTTAAGCCTTAATTGTTGTAATTACCCCATTATCACGGGTTTCAGTTATTATTTTAGTTAAAACTCGTTTTTTCGCCATGCAAGTGTTACTGTTTGCTGTTTTTTGTTTTTGCAATTTTGTGCGTCAAGTGTAACCGTTATTTATTGCCAACTTTTGCGGTAATTACACGCGTGAATAATTGCGAAAATTAAAAAAAATAAAAATTTATTGATTTTTTTTTTATTTTTAGTAACTATTTGAGTTTAGATATAAATGAAAAAATTAAACAATAAAAAAATTTAAAAAAATATAAAAAAAACTTTAAAAAAAATATAAAAAAATTAAAAAAAAATGTATTGATTTTTTTATTATTTTTTGTAACTTTTTGAGTTTATATATGTATAAAAACAATTAAAAAAATAAAAATAAAATTAAAAAAAAAATTTTTAAATATTAAAAATAAAAAAAAACATAAAAAATTTAAAATAAAAACTAAATAATTACAACAACAAAAATTATAGTACCGTTTCTCAGCTATTCAATCAGTTCGCTTGAAATTCAGCTACAATTATTTTCATTTTTTTCGCTTTGCATTTGTTGTCAAACTTCTTGGCAGCCGGCTGTGGTATTATTAAATTGTGATAAATGATTTGGCATAATTGCAGAAACGTGGTTATGATTTGCAGAAATCAATCTAATGTAGCAGAAAATATGTACATATGTATACAACAACAACAGCTTTGCGCATTCCCAGCGCTCGTTAAATGTGCGCATATGTTAATGATATAGCGGCTACGTATAGCCATCACGTAAGCCGTAAGACGGGTTTGCCGTCATTTTTATTATTTCTTTTTTAATTTTTGCAATTTACTTCTGTGTACACAAGTTTAAGTTTAATGTTTGTCTAACCAGCTAACATACATACAAACAAACACTAAACAAACAAATACATCATTTGGCTGCTTAAGCTTTTCGCTAGCTTGTCAAGTTTGCAATAAGCGCGCGAAAAGGACTTCCTGTTTATAATAACTAACGAGCAATTACTTGGAAAATTAGAATTAAATACTATGTACGCACCGGCATTAAGCAAACGAGTTGAAAACACAACGGAAGCGCGCAATGCTTGTTTGTTGTTATATGGGAAGTTCACTGCCAAATGTAATTATTTAACTTAAAAGTACAACTTTGTGCATTAAAGCAAATTTGACAGACAATATATGCTACATATTTGCATTTAAATTAAAATATTTTTTTTTTACTTATTTTTAATTAATAACTTGATTTTCTATACCATATATACATACATATATGTAATGCCATTTATTTGCACTCACTGTCAATTATTTTGTAATAAAGCAGTTCTATATTTGCTTGCCAAGCTTGCAGACAGCCTTATTGGTTATTTACATATGTAGAATTCTATGGCAGCTTTAAGGCCAGTTAAGCGGCTACATTGTATTTGAGCACATTTTATAATTAATTTATATACATATGTGGCTATATTGACATTTACAATACAATTTGAATTACTTAACGTCATGAGAATATAATAAAAAGTTAAAGAGCAATGCTCTGACGTGAACATTTTTGTGCTCAGATTATTTACAGCACGTCTTACATATATACATACATATTTATTAATGCAATATTATTGAAAAATTTATTTGCAAGCTTTGACGGACTTGGCTTGAATAAATTCATTCAAGAATCTTATATATGCAATGCAATTGTTGTAGATATATTTTTATAAATCACTCGCCATCCACTCTCTCGTACTTGTACACACGTATACATACATACATACTCGTCTCAGAACCCAGTCAATGTACAACCCAAGTTAGATTGCTGCTATCGCACGGTTATGCCTAGAATTTGTAATTAGATTTCTTTCAAAATGTTGTGAAAGAAATTAATTTGCAAAAAAAATTCTACTAACAATGAGCTGATCAAAATTGAAATGCTGCAAACAACAGTACTTTTATTTATGGCGATATTTAATATGCCATAATTTATATGGTTTAAAAAATAAAAATTATTATTTTTTAAATTATAATTAAATTCCTCATTTCGTCAGTATTCCTAATGCATTTTCGACGCATCTTCCTTTATAACAAAATTATAACACTTAGCATGCAATTTACTATATAATTAATTTAGCAAACTCAAGCTCAAGTGCAGTCTTCCAACACCTCAACTCAGCTGGCTTAAATTGTGAGCTTCTTATGCGCTTGCAATTACAAACAGATATAGAAGTATACGAAAAACTGGTTATACTGCACACGAAGAACACACATACACACTTATCTCTTACGTACACACCTATCTCTTACGTACGTTAGTTATTATGCACGTAAGTATGTATGCTACGTTCTGTCGGTCAGCTCATACCACTGTTGCGCTTCTGCCAGCACTTAGTCCAATGTAATCATGGGCTTTGGCATTCTTCAGGCAACTATTTTAAATTCAACGCACACACACTCGTAATTACATTACGTAGCACATATTTATATATAACTTTTATCCTCTAGATACATTCTGTGAGTCTTGAGCTGCTCGTATATACCGTGTGGTCATAGTCAACGGCCAAGCAAAACGTGCCCAGTCAAGCAGACGTAATAGTTGCAAACTTTGTTTCGCGTGATTCTTTTCCATTACTTTATTTATGTTTCATCTTATAGTACCCCTTTCGCTTAAACAGCAACAACAGCGTTCGTTTTTTATGCTCAGCACATACTCGTACATATTTTAGCATGGTTTTTTGAAAAACTTTGGTAGGCTGGCACTTGAATGCCGCACATACTCCAACATACAAAATTATATACATATAGATATACACTTACGTAGGTTGTATGCCTTCAACGAAAATAGCTACACCAAAGCATTGCGTGTTCACGACGCCAAACATCGTTCTCAACTTTTCGTTCTGCCATTGACTCTGACTTTGGCTTTGATTTTTTTCGTAGTAAACTTGTCGGGAAGGCAACATCTTTCGCGCAGTCTTCTGCCCTGATCAGTTTGCTTATATGTATGTATGTATTTGTCGCTTTTAACGTTTTAACATTTGCTTTGCTAACGAATACTTGGACCCCTTATCGAGTTTATGTATGTACCAACATTTGTTTGTATGTTATTGAATTGGCCGGTATCCTTGCCTTCGAACGGCATTGTTTCTCACATCCCAGCTGGGCCAAACGACGTACATACAAAGGTATTTCTGAACAGCTATAATTTTGCCGTTGTCTGCAGCTACTTGCACTGTTTAGAAGTTTTTTAGGCGTTGTTTTGCATTGCATTGTACTAACGCGCACAACTGGTTGTCGGTAAGAAATGGCAAAAACAAAAACAGAAAACAAGTACAAGCACATGAGCAGCAAGGTATTGCATGAGGCTGAGGGAAAAAACCTTGATCTTGATCTCAAATATACAAGCAGCAAAACAAAAAAAATAACTAGGTGCAAGTACAAGCACAAAAATAACAACAAACACCAGCGGTTTGGTCTTGTTGCTGTTATATACCACACCACCTCCTCCCACAGCGCGACGGTTTCACATTACTCCAATACCAGTTTGCAACCTTGCCTTTGCTTTTATGCATTATTTATTGGTATTATATCCACTATTACACCATTTGTTGTTCTTACAACTATTTTTGCATTTGCTATTACTTGTTGCGCGTTTCTTCTCTACTTGTATAACTTATTGCAGCTTGCCTTGCATGTGCTTCTATGCAATTTTGGATTTAGTAAGCCGGTCCAATACCTCGCGTAGTTAGATTCATACATACATATATGCAATGCATTCCCTAGAAGTGCATTCGTTTGACAATGAGTAGGTAGATCCAGTGCGCAAGCAAATAATTCAATTAACATGTTGATTAAATATTTATGGGTACGTATCTATATCAGTACGTGTAAATACTTACAGAACTCGGATTTTATTCACTCACATTGGTTATCAATGGTTTAAATAAAATGCACTTTATTCAAATGGTGGCCCATTAAATCTCCTTCGAGTTGAAGGAAAATTTCTACTTGCAACCTCATATAGTAAATAGGCAATTCATGCCTACAAGTATATTTCACATTTTCGAAAGCAAAACTCTTCACAGCAAACGTATTTGAACAATTTTTAAACAGCACACAATTTTTATAAAAGTTTCTACAAATTGTTTACCACAAATCAAATTTTAAATGCCTTGGAAACGGCAACTCTGGAAAAGCTCACTTTGCTGGTGCTTTCTCCGTCACAGCTGTTTGTACAACTCATCTATTACAATTCATTGATACGGAATTTATTCAGTTATAGTAATCTCGTACAAAACAATTCAAAATGTGCGCTGCACATGTTGAACCAACAGTTCTTGATGCCGTTTTCGAATCCGTTTGTTTACTAAACCAGTGATAACGTGATTTCAGTCGGCTGTAACTCGAAATGTGTAATAATAAAGAAACTTCTAAATTTTTAATGCTTTTGATTTGTGTCAAAATTATACCCAGTGCATTTAAAGTGGAAATAATAAAGTGACAATGATGCCAAATACACCGTTTTGTGTTATAGTAACAAATTATGATGTTATATTCAACGGCGGGTCTTTGGCGACATTTATTTGCGCCCAAGACTCGTTCCAGGAGAGCATACCATGTGAGACATGTGCATATAACTATGTAAATATCTTAAAAATCCCGTAACAGTGAATATAATAATTACTATTTTTGTTTTGGTTTTCCCTGTTGTGTCATGATAAGTGCAGATATATTTATAATTTTAAATTTTTTTAATTGATTTTATATAGTATTAAATAAGTATTAATTTATAACAAAAAATGTAATAGTGCTTACCACCTCATAAAGTTCTCTATTTCATAATAATTTACTAATCCTGCAAATCTGGCAAGCTGTCATTATAAATTGATCTCGCCAGGGAACAGTTATATGGCACCAATTCCCATCGTCTGTCTAGACATATAAACAGTTATTTAAAATTCCAGTTGGTTTAGTGCGCAGTTAACTAAAAAGTTATAAATTATCTAAAATACTTGCTAAATAATTGGTTTAAAACCGTTATCAAGTGATTAAGGTCATTTCAAAGTCGCAAGCAAAAAACTGATTTTTTTTTAAGTACAAAAAAGAAAGTAATCTTCAAGTTTCCCGTTAATTCCAGGAAGACAGCTAAATATAGTGTTTCCGTTAATTCTAGGAAAATTTGTACAGTTAACACCTAAAGTAATTTAATTAATTATGCAATATTTATTTATGAAATGTTTCTCTTTTTCCTTCCAGTTGGCGGTACTGCAATTACACAAAACGATCGGTTATCACCAGCAGTTCCAACTTTGGCAGCTGAAGCAACATCCACCGAAACTACTACATTACCACTACCACACACATCAATCACATCTCCCCAACCACAATCACCTCCACACAAGACTCCCTCGCCGTGCATTGCGCTTGGTCAGGAGGGTTTTGGTAAAGAAACAGAAGACTGTAAAAAGGATTCGCAGGCGGATTCTTACATTCAATCACCAAAAACTGAGAAAATCCAAAACCCAAAGTCGTCTATAGAAAGCGAGGAACAAGCTGAGGAAGCAGTGCAAACTGATAAGCCACGTTTTTTCTCTTCGATTTTAGGTGGTGATAAACCATATAGTGGCGGTGTTGTATTAACACAAGCGCAACGTAAAGAATATCCAGTTGAGATTGTAAATCGCCGTTTAACAGCAACTCCTATTGAAGATAGCTCTAGTGATTCTGATACGGATTCAGAGGGCTCGAAACTTATTGTTGATGAAAAACCATTGGTTCCTGAAGATAAACCACTCTCATTACGTTTGCGAAGCACTCCTCCACCATTAGAGAAGCGTCCTAGTCCACCACCACCACCAGAACCAGCAGTACGTTGTAGTGTTATACAACGCACACCAAAACCAGCGCCAACACCACCCCAACGTCTAAATCAACACGAGGTTCTATTGCCACCCGGTTCTCTTGAACACCTCGGTCCTGAACAACAAGAGCCTATTGACTATCACGTGCCGAAACGTCGTTCGGCTTCATTCGATAGTGACGAAGAACAAAGTGATTCATTGAATACAAAACGTTTAGAACGTGAACGCAAATTGCGTGAAGCTCGGCGACGTAGCGCTATATTAGCAGCACGTGCTGTGCTTGCCCAAGCTAGACTTAATCCACGTCTGGTACGCAGTCTACCCGGTATCTTAGCTGCAGCAGCTGGACACGGACGTACTTCGTCTACAGGTGCCGGTCAGGGTTTCCAAGGCTCGAGTGGCTTTGGGGGAAATAATTCCGGCAGCGGTAACAATCAAAGCCCCAGTGGAGGTGCAGGTTCACCGACAGGTTTTGGTGGTGCGCTCGGCGGCAGCGGTGGTGCAGGAGGTGGTATGGGCGGCGGTCGTGACGGTCGCAGTAATTACGGTCCAAATTCTCCACCATCTGGTGCTCTCCCACCATTCTACGAAAGTTTGAAAAGTGGAAACACAATGAATTCATCATCATCATCAGCGAATTTTAACGGAAATTCAAATTTCCTAATACAAAATGCGGCAGCAGCAGCTTACTTAATGTCGGCAGCCGGTGGAAATGGCGGTGGCCAACAACATTCGAACAGTTATATAGACTGTAGCACAACGAATGGGAATAGTGTAGGTGGTGTAGGTAGTGGTGTGAATGATAGTGGTAGCGGTGGTTTGGAGATCACTACATTTGCTAATGGCCAGGGTAACACAAATTATTCTGCGCATGCGCATAATAATAAATATAATAATAATTCTTCTCCCTCTGCTCAACATCATCATCATCATCACCATCATGGGCATCCACATTACGGTAATAATCCATCAGCGTACGGCATTATATTGAAGGATGAACCAGATATTGAGTATGACGAAGCCAAGATTGATATCGGTGCCTTTGCACAGAACATTATACAGGCAACTATGGGGAATTCGGGAAATTTTAATGCTGCGGCCTATGAAGACGCCATCATGTCGGATTTGGCCAATTCGCAAGGCCCCAACGGTTCGGTAGATCCATTACAATTCACCGCCACCCTCATGCTGAGCTCACAAACCGATCACCTACTGGAACAGCTCTCCGATGCAGTCGATCTTAGTTCTTTTCTGCAACGTGAATGCGTGGACGATGAGAATTCTACCAGTCCTCGGCAGGATTTCGAGCTGGTCTCAACACCATCGCTCACACCCGACTCCGTGTCCATCACACCTGTGGACAGCAATAACACCAACAATTTGGATACATTCCACGAGTCGCTTATACAACAAATAACCAACAACATTTCACGTAATCATATCGGCGGCAATCAAAATGGTAACATGCAATCGTATCCATTCGAGCGTCAACAACATATGAATGGTAATCAACAACATATGAGCAACGAACAGCATAATGTGAATCATCAGCAACAACAACCACCACCATCCTATCAACATGCAACGCGTGATCTATTGCAAATGCAGCAGCAGCAACAACAACACCATCATGCACAAACGCACTCGTATCATCAGCAGCAACAACATCAATCCAATTCCATGTTGCAACACGGTGGTCCAATGTTGTTGGCGCAACAGCCACAACAACATGCCTACCACCAACAACACGGTCATGGATACGGTGCAGCGCAGCATCATCACCAGCAACCGCATCACATTGTGCCGCCACATCATATGCAACATCACCATCATCATCACAGCAGCGATAACAGTAATTTGTCGTTGCCATCACCGAATGCGGCACATCTGTCAGCGCATCACGGCATGTCATCGGCAGCGAGCAACTCATCGGGTGCCTCCACGTCCGGTTTGCTGGACGCCAGCACGGCCATGCTCGACACCAAGCCGCTGATACAAAGCGTAAGTCCCACACATTCGACCGGCAGTTCCAATGCAAGTTCTTGCGGCGGCGTTATGGTTTCTAGAAAATTGAGCACAAGCTCCTCCTCTGGTGGGTCGTCAGCGATGGTGGCGACAGCGTCACTGCGTAGTGTGGCTGCCGCAGCGGCAGCTACAGCCGCTGGCATACTGCCACCATCGCCCACTGTCGCCATGCTGCACGAAAGCAAAGTGCTACAGCAGAGGGTAAGCATCAGCAAAGTCAAGGCAAAAGCAAAAATCAACACTTAACAATTTGTTCTGTTCACGTTTGATTGTTTTCGTTTTGTTTGCATGCTATAACGGTTTTTCATACTTACTTTAGTATACGTCACTTGTGCGGCAGCAAGGGATTGCATACGAGCACGCAGTGTTGCTTACGTAAGCTTTTCAAGTGACTGTCTGGTATCTAATCCTCTGCTCCGCACACTAGGCTAGCGCTAGACTGCTGTAAATAACCGCTAAATGTAAATAGCTACTTATTGCTTCTTCTTCATGTTAAAGAATTGTACATAGCTCTAGCTAACTGCCCAGGAGTCCTACTAGTTGTAGTTGTTTATATATACATTACATTGACTATGTTAACTGTATTGTGCCCCCAATGGAACTTGTTTTGTAACTCTTCAAGATTTAATATTTTCAAATTTTATATTTTATTTAATTTAATTTTTCTCATCCTTTTAATTTACAGTTGGGTCTACCGCCTGAGGTGCAACTGGAATTTGTCAACGGCGGTCATGGCATCAAGAATCCACTCGCCGTGGAGAATACACACTCGGGGCACCATCGCATACGTAGCATCGATTGTGTGGATGATTTGAAGAAGAGCGGCAATATCAGCACCGATGGTTCGGAGAGCGGTGGTGGCCGCGACGGGGGCTGCAGTGCCGGTGACGGTTCCAAATTCGTCTGTCGCATTTGTATGAAAGCTTTCTCGCTGCAACGCCTCTTGAATCGGCACATGAAGTGTCACTCGGAGATCAAACGGTATTTGTGCACCTTTTGCGGCAAGGGTTTCAACGACACCTTCGACTTGAAGCGTCACACGCGCACGCACACCGGCGTGCGTCCGTACAAGTGTAATTTGTGTGAGAAGAGCTTCACTCAGCGTTGCTCGCTGGAGTCGCACTGTCTCAAGGTGCACAGCGTGCAGCATCAGTATGCGTACAAGGAGCGACGCGCTAAGGTGAGAGTTGTGCGGGATTTGATTATTTTTAAATTTGTTGTATTTTTTTTTGTATATTGGCGGAATTTGTTTAATTTTGTGTTTTTTTTTTTTACTTTTTTGGAAATTGTATTTATTTATTTTAGTTTTTACGTTTTTTATACTCTCGCAACCTGTTGCACAGAGTATAATAGTTTTGTTCACCTAACGGTTGTTTGTGTCACCAAGAAATATAAGAGTTAGATATGGGGTTATATATACATAAATGATCAGGATGACGAGTGGATTTGAAATCCGGATGTCTGTCCGTTCGTCTGTCCGTCCGTCTGTCCGTGCAAGCGATAACTTGAGTAAAAATTAAGATATCTTAATGAAACTTGGAATATATGTTCCTTGGCACCCTGAGGAGGTTGCTTTCGAAAATGGGCAAAATCGGTCCACTGCCACGCCCACAAAATGGCGGAAACCGAAAACCTATACAGTGTCATAACTAAGCCATAAATAAAGTTATGAAAATGAAATTTGGAACATATGATCCCATTAGGGAGGGGCACATTTGGATGTAATTTTTTTGGAAAAGTGGGCGTGACCCCACCCCCAAATAGGTTTTTTTGTATATAACTCGCAAACCAATAAAGCTATATAAACCAAACTTTCTGCAGTCGTTTATTTTAGCCATTTCCTTATACAGTCCAAAAATGAAAGAAATCGGATAATAACCACGCCCACCTCCCATACAAAGGTTAGGTTGAAAATTACTAAAAGTGCGTTAACTCACTAACGAAAAACGTCGGAAACACCAAATTTCACATAAGAAATGGCAGAAAGAAGCTGCACTGAGATTTTTTTACAAATTGGAAAATGGGCGTGGCGTCGCCCACTTATGAGTCAAAAACCATATCTCAGGAACTACTAGACAGATTTCAATGAAATTCGGTATATAATATTTTCTTGACACCCTGATGACACGTGTGAAAAATGGACGAAATTGGTTCACAACCACGACAACTTCCCATATAACTCATTTTTGAATTTCATCTTATTCCTTCACTTTATAATATATGCATTAGGAACCTATGAAGATAGCGAAATAAAACTTTACACAAACACTGCATATGATCTGTTGCATCACTTGTGAAAAAATTGTCAAAATCGAACAATGACTTTTCAAGGCCCCTGATATCGAACATGAAGAACTCAGTGCCTAAGGGTAATTTTTCCCCGAAAATATACTTAGGTAAATCCCTCAGATATTTTAATGTAATTCAATCCGTCTGATTTTTTTTCTTATAACAGTTTCTCTCTGTACCTGAAATGGTAAAAATAGGGTCATAACTTCCCCCAGATCCCATACACCTAATTATAAGTAATATTAAATTAAGTGAGCGTATAGTCTTCGATACATTGTATCTTGGTGGTGAAAACGAGTGAAATCGGTTTAGGAATTACCTCAGTCCCCATATACTATTTATGATGATTTTCGTTATTCTATTGAACTTTATACCCAATATATGGGTCGAATTGTGTTATCTTTATAAAATTACATCAATAAATTGCGAGAGTATAAAATGTTCGGTTACGAACATTAGCTTTCCTTACTTGTTTTATTTTTCTTTATTTTTATTTTTTTTTTGTTTTTTCTTTTTTGGAAATTGTATTTATTTATTTTAGTTTTTACATATTTTTTAATATTTGTTTTTCAATTTTTCTAACTTTCTTTCAAATGTTTTTTTGTTGTAATTTTGTGCTTTTGCATTTTTAATATTTTGGTTTTAATTTTTTGTTTTCGTTTAATCTTTTTTTTTGTTTTTATATTAATTTTTTTTGGTATTTAATTATATTTTTTTTAATACTTTATTTAATTTTTTATTTATTTTTTAATATTTTATTTTATTTTTTTTTTAATTTAATTTTATTTTATTTTTTAATATTTTATTTTATTTTCTTTTAATATTTTATTTTATGTTATTTGGTAATATTTTATTTTTTTTATTTGTTAATATTTTATTTTATTTTTTTTGTTAATATTTTATTTTAATTTTTAATATTAATTTTTTGTTAATATTTTTTTTTTATATTTTATTTTATTTTTTTTTTAAATAGTTTTTTTGTAATTTTTTATTTTATTTTATTTTTTAAATATTTTTTTTTATTTTTTTTTTAATATTTCTTTTTATTTTTTTTTAATATTTTATTTTATTTGTGTTTAATATTGGTATTGCATTTTGTTAATTTTTTGTTTTTGTATTTTTATTAATTTAATTTAATTTTTATTCTATTTTAGATGTATGTTTGTGAGGAGTGCGGTCACACGACTTGTGAACCCGAAGTGCATTACATCCATCTGAAGGAGAATCACCCGTATTCACCGGCTTTGCTGAAGTTCTACGACAAGCGTCACTTCAAGTTCACGAATTCTCAATTCGCCAACAATTTGCTGGGTCAACTGCCGATGCCGGTGCATAATTAAGCGGCTTGCTGCGCACATATTTAGAACGTAGTTAGTTCAATTGACACACATTTGAGTTTTCTAAAAACTGCCCATAAAAAACGGAGATTATATTACATATACATACATATATATTTTGCTTACTAGCTTTTACCACTGTACTATATATAGTATAATAACATTATTGAAGGCGTGTATTTCATTTAAGTTTATTTTTGGCGAAATTTTTTTATTGTGAATTATTTTTTTATATTTACAAACACCTTTAAATTTACTATCAAACATGTTTGCGCTGCAGACTTGCTGACGAGCAGCGCTCCTCCCTGACTGCAGCGCTTTGATGTACAGCTGGTCTGCATTGCAAACATATACACATAACGGTACATTAAGCATATATTTATTGAAAGACATAACGGTTAGGTAAAATGTTAAATTTATTAAGCTATTGTATATTGTATTAGAGAATTTGAAGTCATCATTTAAGTTGGTCACACACTGCGCAACTAATTCTCATTAACATTTAAGTTTGTAATATATTTTGAGGAAAGTTTTACTTTGTAAAGAATTTAAGCATATAAATATCGTAAATATGTATATAGTTTCACGCGAGCGAAAATTTCGTGAATTTAGCTTAGCATTAAAGCAGTTCTGCTGTAAATTACGCATTTGAAGTTTATTCTTTCTTATAAGTTATTTAGTTTTCTCGTTAGCAAAGCATTGAAATCATCACTTTTGGAAGTTTATTTATTTGAATTCAATTGTTTACTTTAACTAACTGCATAATTTCCAAGTTGAAACACCCAGTCTATATTAGCCTTATAAAGTATCATGTACATTTGTTTATTATATAATTTTTTTTTTTACATTTAATTCATATTTACAAACACATACCGTTTGTTTAAGTTGTAAACAAAAAAGAATATTGTTAATTTTTTTACTTTTTTATTTCGAGTTGAAGTTAATTTATTGCAAATAAATGAATTAATGAACATAAAACAGCAACAACAACAAGTGTAAAGAGGCGTAATTACAATTTTAAACAAAAAATATTTTTATTAAGTTACAACAACAACAAGTTAGTTGCGCTTGACTACATTGTAGTATATTTTAGCAGTTGATGGCGCACACTTTTTTAGTTTTAAGTCCAAAGTTAACCTAAAAAAATTCAAAATAAGTTATATAAAAAATATAAATAATTTATAAAATAAAAAAATATGAAAATAATTGTTTGCTGCTCATAAGTCGTGCAAAAAAAACAATCTTAAAAATAAATATTTGCAATTGTGTTAAGCTAAGCTTTAATATAAATAATATTTAACAAAAAACCAAGAAGCTGTTTCTATGTGGTGAATTGCTATGAGTGTGTTTCTCGGTTTGACTCATTTAGCCATCCCGGCCCCCCTAGGCGAATATTTAGCCTAGAAGCCGCTGTAGCTGCTGTAGCGTGGCTACGACGCTACTGAGACCTGTTGACCGGCGGGATTGCGGCCTAGGCTGCTGACGTCGTACTGATGTGGCACGATGTTGCCAGTGACGGGATTCTACCGAAGGCGGTCCGCGCCGGCGGTATTCCGTCATAGGAGTTCTTTGAGAACGCCGGTGGTTACTAATGCTGCGAGGAGCCGCTAGTCGCCCAGCGTCGCGTCTGTTAGTGCGGTGCAGCAGTGTGTGATGCGACCGCACGCAGATTTGGCATCGATTGTTCGATGTACACTCCTGCGTTGGGTGAGAAGTTGCCAGACAATTCAGGCAATACCCGTGTGCCTGTGCAACCTGCTGGCATTGCATCGGTGGCATGCCTTTGAATATGCCACAGTGCGATAGCCGATGCGGGCGGCGGCATAATGGGCATCGAATGCGCTGTGGTTCCGCCGGCAATATGGGTGTTGCTGGCGTGTCGTTACGCGGTGTAATTGGCGCGGCGGCGCCTGTCCTTGGTTGAGGCGCGGCCGGTGCAGTGTTGGCCCGGGGTGCTGCTATTGGCGCAGATCCAGAGCGCGGGACGGCAATTGCTGAAGGCATGGTTGGCGTTGAGGATGATGCCATATCTACGTCCATATTACTCTGTGTAGAAAAATGATTATATTAGTTATATATTGGGGAATTTGTAATAATATGGACATTTGTGCCACGTTATGTGGCATGCATAGATTGTCATTTCTTATCGCGCATTTATATTATGGTTTTGTGGCGTTTTAGGATTTTCGAGTTTTCGGTTTTAAGCGGTTTATCTGTTTTAACGATTTATTAATTAACACTCGGTTTTCGATTATATTTACGTTTCGTTGTCTTCGGCGTTTGGCAGAAAGCATAATTTTACGAGCGGTCTGGTTAGCGTTCCGGTTTGGGTGCGGAGATCAACTACTCGAACATGACCGTCGGAGCTGTAGTGAAGCTGCTTTATGCGTCCAAGTCGCCATTCCGAAGGTGGGAGACAATCATCTTGTATAAGGACACAATCTCCAAGCTTTGGTTCTTTTCCTTGAACTTTCCACCGGTATCTCTTGTGGAGGTCCTTTATATAGTCTTCTTTCCATCTACGGCTGAAATCATGATGGAGAATTTTAATTCGTTCCCATTTGTTTAATAAGGATAGCGACTCCACGCCTGGCTCAGGTGTGGCCAGAATGGGTGCTCCTTTGAGAAAATGCCCTGGAGTTAAGGCTGTGAAGTCGGAGGGATCTTGCGAGAGTGGTGAGATAGGTCTAGAGTTAAGTACGGCTTCGATACGAGCGAGTAGTGTGGTAAACTCCTCATAATTGAACTTATGGTTACCTGCCGTTTTCTTTAAATGGGATTTGAAGCTTTTTACTGCTGATTCCCAGAGTCCGCCCATGTGTGGAGAACATGGGGGTATGAATTGCCAATCGATACCTTGGGGTGCAGATTTTTTGATAATTTCAGGGGCTACTTCTTGGCTGAATTGTAAAAACTCCCTTTCTGTGGCTCTTTGAGCTCCGACAAAGTTTTTTCCATTGTCGCTCATAATTTTTAAAGGAAATCCGCGTCGTCCGACAAATCGTGCAAATGCTGCGAGAAAAGCCGCAGTAGTCAGATCGGAACATAGCTCTAGGTGTACTGCCTTTGTCGTAAAACATACAAAGACAGCCACATACCCTTTTCTAAATGAGGAAGACCTTAACATCGAGGCCTTTATCTGGAAAGGTCCAGCAAAATCAACCCCAGTGATGGTAAAGGGTAGAGCATAATTGCAGCGTTCAGGTGGTAAGGCTGCCATGATCTGCGTACGCATCTTGTGCTTGTATATCGTACACTGTTTACACATGAAGATGGTTCTTTTAATTTGTGGCTTTAGTCGCGGTATATAAAATTCTTGCCGGACCATTTGTTGCATCAGGCGATGCTCACCATGCAGTGTAAGCTGATGGAGATATATCAGAAATAAATTGGTAAAACGGGATTTCTCTGGAATAATAATGGGATATCGTTCGTTATAACTAAGGCTGGAATTTGCTAGTCTTCCATTTGCCCGTATTAATCCCTTAGCGTCCAGGAATGGATTAAGGACGAGAAGTGAGCTTCCTTTTTCGAGAGGTCGTTTTTCCAGTAGCTTTGATTTCTCTCGACTGAAATAGCGAGTTTGGGTATATAAGATGAGACTGACCTTGGCATGTTGCAAGTCGGAATGAGTTAGTTGTGCGCAATGATCACTTGATATTCCCTTAATTTTTTGTTTAATCCTTTGGATGAATTTATGGATGTAAGCGATTACCCTTAGTGCTCTAGGGAATGATGAAAATCGGTGGAGAATATCATCCTCTTCGGGAGTGATATGAAAATTTTCAATTTTCCGACTTTCCGGCGGAATTATATTCCGAGCAGGAGATTTTGGCCAGAATTCTTGTGATTCTGTTAGCCAAGTAGGACCGTTCCACCAGAGTGTAGTGCTGGTGAGGTGAAGTGGTTTGCAACCTCTTGTGCCGAGATCCGCTGGGTTATCTGCACTTGCAACATGTTGCCATTTTGCTGGGCCAACTAAGTCTAATATCTGAGATATGCGGTTAGAGACATATGTCTTCCAAGTATAGGGTGGTTTTTCTAACCATGCTAGAACTATTTCTGAGTCTGACCAAAGATACATTTTGTGATCGTTTAATTTAAGATGGGTTTGAACTATTGAAATCAATTTTGCTAACAGAAGAGCACCATTCAGTTCGAGCCGTGGCAGGCTTAGTGTCTTCAAAGGTGCAACTTTGGCTTTGGCTACCAAAAGATGTGAAGATATTTTGCTATCGTACTGAGTGCGTACGTAGACAGTTGCGCAATATGCCTTTTCAGAGGCGTCACAGAAACCGTGTAGTTCTACATTAATGTGAGGGGTGAAGTTTACCCATCGAGGGATTCGAATTTCTGATATGGTGTGTAAGTTGTTAGCAAATTGACCCCATTTTGTTAAGCGTATAGGTTTAACCTGTTCATCCCATTCAGTGCCATCTTGCCACAATTCTTGAATGAGGATTTTAGCTTGAATCATTATTGGCGAAAGCCATCCTGCGGGGTCGAAAAGTTTTGCCACCGAGGAAAGTATTTGGCGTTTGGTTATGGCGGACAATGCAGATCTTGACTCAATTGTATATGAGAATTGATCTGTTATCGCATTCCATTGAATCCCAAGTGTTTTTGTTGTACTAGCCTTTTCAAATTTAAGAAAGTCTGTATCTAATAAGTCTTCCTTATTTATATCTTTTATTATTTCGGGGTGGTTCGATGTAATTTTCTTTAGGGGAAAACCTGCTGAATTAAGTGCTTTGATCACTTGAGATAGTGATTCGCACGCTAATGGGATACTGTGGCTACCTGATAGTATGTCGTCCACGTATGTTTGTGTTTGCAACACAGAAGATGCTAGGGCAAATTAGTTTCGCATGTTTTTGCAACTTCATGTAATGTCCTAATGGCTAAATAAGGTGCGCAATTGATGCCAAAGGTAACTGTTTTAAGTTTGTAATCGCTAATTGGACTATTAATGGAATTGCGGAAGACTATGCGTTGGAAATCTTGGTCATCTTCATGTACCATAATTTGCCTGTACATTTTTTCAACGTCTCCGTTAAAAACGTATTTAAACATGCGCCAATTTAGTATTAGCAACATGAGGTCAGGTTGTAATGTTGGCCCTGTGTATAGTACGTCATTGAGTGATTTGCCTGAGCTCGTACATTTTGAGGCATTGAAAACCACTCGTACTTTCGTTGTGATTTTATCTGGTCTTATTACCCCATGATGTGGAAGGTAAAAAGACAAATATCTACCTTTGGAAATTTTCTCATATGGTACAGTCTCTTCCATATGATTGAGGTCAAGATATTCCTCCATCACATTATCATATGCTGATTTAAGCTCACTTTTCTTTATCAGGCTTTTTTCCATGCTTAGGAATTGCTGGACTGCTGATATTCTAGAGTGGCCTAGCGCTATGGTTTCTGGAAAGGTGGGTTTGAATGGGAGTCTCACAACATAACGACCTTGTTCGTTTCTTGTTGTTGTGGAGGCTTCACATGCCTGATCTTCTTCTGAAAGTTTGGTAATTTGGGGAATTTCTTCTACTTCCCAGAATTTTTTAAGTTGATTGTTTAGATATTCGTTTGAAATATTTTCCACTTCTGTAGTGAAAGAATTTATTTTTTCAGTGACTTGGCCACTTATAATCCACCCAAAGATTGTATTTTGGGCTAACAATTTATTGGAGATTTTCTCAATACCTTCAAGAATTATTTGAGGTATTAAGTCACTGCCTAATAAGATGTCGATTTGTGATGGGGTGTGACAGTTGGGATCTGCTAACTTGAGATGTGAGCATTTTTCCCAGTGTTTTTTATTAACTTCATAGCTTGGAAGTAAATTTGTAAGTTGCGGTAGAACGATGGCTTGCGCATCTATTCTAATATCCGCACTTGGAGATACTATGGTGATGGGACATATTTTATTTGAATTTTGAATAATTCTTCCGCCCATTCCCGAGATTTGAAAGTTAGAATGTTTTATTGGCAGTTTGAGCCGATTTTGAACCTTTGAAGATATAAAGGATCTTTGAGAGCCTTGATCTATTAGTGCTCTTAGTTTGAATAAATCACCTTTATGTTCAATGGTGATGACCGCAGTGGGTAAAAGAATTTTGCTTTCATTTTCTGAATGAAGCGCTTGAATTTTTGCTGCTTTAGAGCAAGATGGTTGTTCTTCCCTTTTTTCGGGATTTGATGTTTCGGGATTATTTGATGTGGTCGTAGCGACTAACCCCGTGGTTTTATTAAACTTATTTTGCTTCATATTTTGAAAATTAGTAATGTGAAGCAGTGAGTGGTGTCTTCGTTGACAATATACACAATTGAATTTGCTTTCACAGTCTTTTGTCATATGATTATTCGACAGACAGTTTATGCAAAGTCTATGTTGACGGACAACATTGTTTCTATCTGAAACGGGTAATTTTTTGAATATCTCGCAAGATCTTAATTTATGACCTTCTTTACAGAGTTCACACAACGATTGCCGTTGATTATTTTGATTTGAAACGAATGTGTGACTTTTATTGACAGGTCTATTATATTGCATATTATTGCTGGCTTGAGGCTTAAACGAGGTTTTACTCGACTCATTTTGATGACTTGATATATTCATATTTTGGCTGCCCATTCGCTCAGCTATCTCGTACTGAGCAGCGAGGAATTTCTTCATTTGCTCCCAAGTGGGCATTACTCTTCTATCGTCAAGTGATTGCTCCCATCGTAGTACCGCAGCCTGAGGGAGTTTTTCTGTACAGATAGTTACTATCATATGGTCCCAATATTCTACGGGAGAATTTTGTGTTTTTAACACTGACAGGCAATTAGTCACTGTCGAGTAAAATTTTTGATATTCCTGGCTGGTTTCTTGTTTAATTTTTGGATAATGTAATACAGTTTTTATAGGGTTTTCTATCATTACCCTTTTATTTTCATATCTTTGAACTAGTGCATCCCAAGCCAGCTTAAAATTGTCGCCATTTACATCGAATTGCTTGACGATAATGCCTGCTTCCCCTTGTGTCTTGTACCTTAGTTGGAATAGCTTTTGTGCTTCTGCAAGTCTAGGATGGTTTATGTAAAGGGCTGTGAACATGTCCCGGAAGGACGGCCATTGTTCATAACATCCAGTAAAAACTTCAGTATCACAAGTTGGTACATTTAGATACATGCCTTTATCTAGGTCTTCTTTTGTTGTTGTGACTTCTCTGGGAGGGGGAGTAGTGGCGCTATTTGGCCTTAATACATTTAGCTGTTCGCTTATCATTCCCGTTATTATTTCTTTATGACCACGGCAATTATTTAATTTGGCTGTCGCCGAAGCTTTTATGTTTTCTGGGAGTTCAGCGTCGTCAGCATCAATTACTGTATCGTACGCTGCCAGAAGGCGTGCCCATATTTCGTGGACACTTTCGAGTTTTACTTTTAAAACCGATTCCGTGGTGTCAGCAATAGGGGAAGCTTTGAATTGAGTGCAATAGTTTATAAAAGTATCACTTTCAGTGATGAATCTTGATAGTAAAGGATCTTTTGATCTTTTTTGTTTTACACTCTGCTTTGAGCGTGTAGCTTCTGCAGGTGTGCTTTGTGGTTTATCTTCATCAGCCATTTTCGGAATTTGTAAAAATTGACTTGATTTAGATTCTTTTGAGTCTGTGCTCATTTAGAATTGAAAATTTGATAAGATAAATTGTTTGTTGTTAACTGATAGTGTTAACTGATAAATCTCGAAAACCGAAACTCATTTTGATAAATAAGAGTTATTAAAATTATTAAATTTGCTAAAATACGCGTTAATCGTTTTTGTTGACCGCACGTTTATATTTACTTGCGATTTTATATTTATATTATATATTACGGACTTATCCGTATGTCCTTGTATATTAGCGCTCGTAAAAGAGGTAAAGAAGGTCAGTAACCTTTGTACATATGTGTGCACGCTATGTGCCTATTTATGTGCATATGATATGCTGAATTGGTTGGTATACAATCCTGCTTGTTTTTGTAATACAAAGAACAAGGGGTATTGTTGTAATAATATTTGCCTATACGGACTTAAATTGTTTATATATGTACTTATATATTATAATACTCTTATACGTGTATTTTGTTTTTGAACCGTATTTTTTTTTTTTTTTTTTTCAAATAGTATTTGCCGCTCAGCTTTTTTTTTTTTTTTTTTTTTTTTTTTAGTAAAAATTATATGCTCGCTTTTTTTTTTTTTTTGATTTATTAAGATTTTTATATTTGCATATACCCGTATGTAGGGTGCATTACCGCGTATGCAAATGAATACCGTATATCTGTTTGTGTAGATATGTATACTTATATTAGCGCGATAAGAAGAGAGCGAGAAAAGAAAAGTGAAAATTTGCAGGTAATTGACCTCTGCACATGTGAATATATAAGTTAATGCGTTTCAAGCTATTAATATTTGTTTCAATGTTTGTTTATGTATATAATGAATAATTGACATATGTTTTTGATAAGTGAATATGTAAATATGTATGTTTGAAATTATTCTCTTTTTTTTTGTTTTTTTTTTGCAATGGATTCTTTGTGCCTTTTGCTTACTTATTGTATGCAATCCTGCTTACTGTTTGAAGAAACAGAAGGGGTATTGCTTGAAAGTTTTGCAAGTAAATACTTGAATATAATTTGTTGATATATATGGTTTGATAGGTGTGTTTGTGTACACAAGTGTAAGTATATAAGGCAGGAAGTTATTTGCTTATGTATTTATCTAAATATATTGATGATATATTTATTAAACTGTTTTTAGTTCCCGTTTATGTGTTATTCAAACGGATTGTATAGGTTTTATATTTGTTAAAACCGTATGATATCATACATATTTACATATAAATAAAGAAATGCAAACGACTTACTTTATCTCGCCTCAAGGGGGTTTTGGGAGAAAGTATGTGTTTGTATTATTTTTGGGGTTTTGTCCTCAGCTTTTGTTTCAGTTTCTTCAGTTTCCTCCTGTGTTTAATGTTCTCTGACTTCTATTTCCTCCTGTGTTTAATGATCTTTGTTTATCCTGTTTCCTCCTTTGTTGAATGTTCCTTATGATCCCGTTTCCTCCTTTGTGGGTTGTTCCGGTACGCCTTATTTTGTATTTTTATAATTAGTTCGCGCCCGATTTATATTTTAGATTTTAATTTCGCGCGCGTTTGTATTTTTTTGTAGATTATTATTTTATTTTAGTTAATTTTATTTTGTTTTATTTTATTTATTTATTTTTATTATTATTTATTTATGTAATGTATTATTTATTTATTTTTATTTATTTATTTATTTTTTTTTTTTTTTTTTCACAGCACTGTATTATCTTTATTCTATTTTATTGTTTTTTATATGTATGTGAGCTAGACAACAGCACTTAGTAAAATCTTATTATTTTGTGTACTTATTATTATTATTATTATTTTTTTTTTTGTTTTTATATATATGCAAATTTTTATGCTTTTAGCACTTCACTTTGTATAATCTATTTAACTTTTATTTTATATGTCTGAACTTTTTTTTTTTTTTTTTTTTTTTCACAGTGTATATTCTCTGTACATATATGTATGTACTATTTATTATCTTGGGTCACTGCACTTGCTGCTTCACTAAACCGGTTTTATATTTTTTGTTGTTAGTGTTTAAATATGATTTTGTCACTTGTTTAGTTTTTACTTTTTTATTACTGCACTTTTTTATCACATATAAACTAATTTTGTGTGTATTTATTTAGCCACAGTGCCTTTCTTTGTGGCTCGAAGGACCATGTTCACTAACTCACCTTGTTTTTCACGTTCGATTAAGTCACTTTCTTTAGAAGAAAAAAAACGCACTTGTTTTTGCACAAATCGTTATAAAACTTATTGTATTTCAGTACAATGATTTTTCACAATAATGCTAGAAATACGTATGTATGAACGCTAAAAATTATATAAATATGCGGAAAACCGGGATGCTGCGGAGATATGACTCGATCAACGTCGTATTGAAAGAAGGAGCTGTGGTATACTTTCTCTTCCTTTTTGTTGAAATTTGTATATGTGTGTGTGTGTGTGTTAACGTGTAGTGTTCTCTGGCGTGATCAGTTGATTGAGCTGTTTCTATGTGGTGAATTGCTATGAGTGTGTTTCTCGGTTTGACTCATTTAGCCATCCCGGCCCCCCTAGGCGAATATTTAGCCTAGAAGCCGCTGTAGCTGCTGTAGCGTGGCTACGACGCTACTGAGACCTGTTGACCGGCGGGATTGCGGCCTAGGCTGCTGACGTCGTACTGATGTGGCACGATGTTGCCAGTGACGGGATTCTACCGAAGGCGGTCCGCGCCGGCGGTATTCCGTCATAGGAGTTCTTTGAGAACGCCGGTGGTTACTAATGCTGCGAGGAGCCGCTAGTCGCCCAGCGTCGCGTCTGTTAGTGCGGTGCAGCAGTGTGTGATGCGACCGCACGCAGATTTGGCATCGATTGTTCGATGTACAAACAAGTTAGTTGCGCTTGACTACATTGTAGTATATTTTAGCAGTTGATGGCGCACACTTTTTTAGTTTTAAGTCCAAAGTTAATCTAAAAAAAATTCAAAATAAGTTATTTAAAAAAATATAAATAATTTATAAAATAAAAAATATGAAAATAATCGTTTGCTGCTCATAAGTCGTGAAAAAAACAAACTTAAAAATAAATATTTGCAATTGTGTTAAGCTAAGCTTTAATATAAATAATATTTAACAAAAAAAAAACCAAGAAAAAAGCAAACTTTTTGTAATTTTTTAGAGCGCCCAAGTGCCTTGCGCAAGTAAACGAGAAAAAGTGAAACCACCAATTTGTACTGATTTGAATCTCTTTTGTTTAATTACTACTTACTTATAAGTACATATATTACATTACATTAAAAAAAATTAAATTACTTTAATTTAAAAAATGTGTTAGTTTAATTTTTTTTTGCTTAGAACATTATTTTTTTAATTTAAATTTTTTGTTAAATTTTTAATTTAATTTTTTTTTTAATTTTTTATAATTGTTAAATTTTCCTAGTAATGCATTAATTTTAAGTTTAAGTAAAATGAGTACACCTAACACATTAAAAATATAGTTTTAAGTATCAAAACACACACACACACACTTGCACACATACTTTAATATATACTGAGTATAATTAATAAAGGCTTTATTTACGCTAAAAAACAAATAAGTTGAGTCAAATTTGCGCTATTTTATTTGTTAGACATTTTTTTGTAGGATAGTGAGAGAGCGGAAGGGCGTAAAACAAGTTTTCGAAAAAAATTTAAAATATGGACTACAAATTTTTATTTATATTAAAATTTTTTTAATTTTCAAGAAAAAAATTTCAAAATTACAATTAAAAAAAAATTTCAAAATTACAATTAAAAAAAAATTTCAAAATTAAAATAAAAAAAATTAAAAAAATTTTGTAAATTTTTTTTTTAATTTTCAAAAAAAAAAAATTTTTTTTTTAATTTTCAAAAATCACAAATTTTTAATTTTCCAAAAAAAAATTTTTTTCTAAGAAAGAAAGTTGTCTCAAAACTGCATTTCGTCAGCTTTTTTGTATTTTTAATACACCGAACTCACAACTCTAACGCGCTCTCTCCGACTCGGACTCGTTTCGCAAATCATAATTTATTTGAAATAATCGGGTTTATTGTGCAATCAACGGTGATGGTTATTACATAAGCGACACACACACACTCACGCATATACACACACACCCACAAGCATAGCAATAAGGCTACATTTTCGTTTAGTCGTTATATATAAATATATAAAAGTAATTTTTTAAATATAATTATTGATCGTTTTAAGTCGCATTTAGTCGTTTGGCAGCAATAATTGCAGCAAAACAACAACAACAATACCCACCATTCCAACATTTAACGCTAACTCACCTCGTTCACTAGTAGCTCATACAACAGCAGCAGACTACTCTCTCTTAACTCCAGTCATGTACGTCTTCACTCATTTGTTGATAACAATTTAGCTTTATATATACTATATATATTTTCTAAAAAAAAAAACAGTTATGTATACTAATCTTAAATTTTTATCTAGTAAGTCTTAATGTTTAGTTTTGAAAAAATATTTTCCACTTTATAAATAAATAACTAGCTTTAAAAGGCATATATGCTGCCCTAATCTATATTTCTACGGCTAACGGTAGTTATCGTTTTGTATTTTGCATTTTTTATGTATTTAAGCTGGAAATTTTTTTATATTATATTGATTAAAAAAATGTATAATTAAGTAAGCACAAAGGAAATTACTTTAAAACAACTAAATGCAATTTATATTGTCTTAAGTTAAGAAAAATTAGTAAAAATGAACCCATGTTCTTTAAGCATTTAAAAAAATGTGAAAGCAAACATTTAAAATAAATTATTGTGTATAAATTTATCAAAATAAAAAAAATAAATGAAAAACTTATTTAAAGCAAAAAAAATATATTTTTTTGGATTCTGATAGCTTGTAAGGGTCTGTATGGCATTTTTACATTTTTTTGTTTAAGGATGAAGAAAAGGTCGTTTGTCAAAAATATAAAAAATGTCTGTTCGCTTCATTGCCAATATGCCATTAGGCGATAATCAAGTCGATCTGCCGCTGGTTAACCAAACTGACCAATAAACTCCTGACCAAGCGCAATTACAAGGCCATTTTCATGCGAAGACTGGTCATAAGATGTTCCCAACTTACCAGTACCCGTGACCGACATCTAGACTTATAACCTCAGACAGCTCTGTACTGAATTTCAGAAAAGAAAACCGAGCTCATATTCTCCAAGGTCATAACAGCAGCAGAACGCTGTCGGTCCTGATTTTTAACGCGATTTAATCCCGACGATCCAAGCCTGAATCTTGAGAACCCGATTCCCTAGAAACAAAGAAAACTACAACAATCAAATACTCGAAATTCATGTTGTTATAGTGACATAAAGCATTCCCCAAATAGGTGCTCTCAACGTGATCTCAACTGAGTGAATCTGGACTCATAACCTCCGACAGTTTGCATTCCGAAAAGTGAGAATCGAAGCAAAAATCGACTTTCCGATTTTCATCTCGAGCCGACTTAGACGAGCCTAAAAACCTGAATAATGTGAAAATGATTCCTGATTAGACTCATCTTCGACAACCATAAACAGATTAAATGCCTAAAACCGAATTTTACTTAAGAACTGTGGAAAGAACTACGCAGAAAACTACAACAATCAAATCATCGAAATTCATGTTGTTGTTGTAATGACATAAAGCATTCTCCAAATAGGTGCTCTCAACTTGATCTCAACTGAGCGAATCTGGACTCATAACCTCCGACAGTTTGCATTCCAAAAAGTGAGAATCGAAGCAAAAATCGACTTTCCGATTTTTATCTCGAGCCGACTTAGACGAGCTTACAAACCTGAATTATCTGAACCTGATTTCTGTGATTAGATGCATCTTCGACAGCCATAAAC
Source organism: Zeugodacus tau (assembly GCA_031772095.1). Classification (NCBI taxonomy): domain Eukaryota; kingdom Metazoa; phylum Arthropoda; class Insecta; order Diptera; family Tephritidae; genus Zeugodacus; species Zeugodacus tau. The sequence continues at coordinate 67,342,523 of CM062650.1, read as the reverse complement.
AGATTAAATGGCTAGAACCGAATTTTACTTAAGAACTGTGAAAAGAACCTCACCAAACGGAGAAAATTACAACAAACAAACCCTCGAAATCCATGTTGTTGCAGCTGTTGTTGTGCATAAAGTATTCTTCAAAGTATTTTGTGGAATGCTGCCGATGTGACAGTCCTTGGAAGCATAAAAATTAGGGTCCTTTACCGTTACATAGAACCGACTATCGTGGAAACGGCTCAAAATTCATCCGGACCCGATCGGTATATTGACGCTGAAACAATTTGATACAACGGGAGTCGAATATCTCAGAAAGCTCCTCAACATGCCTTGGGATACTATAAAATATTGTATTGCTGGTATTCAAAGCTCATTTATCCAACAATTATCACCAAATTACTGCTAGTAAAAACAATAGTACTATAATTAACCGATTTCTAAAATAAATACACTTTCTCTCATTTATTTATATACTTTAATTTATTTTCCATTTCAATTATTTGTTTAATGTAGTTAACTTTTTATTGGTATTCAACGTTGTCTACGAACTAGTACTACTTGATAGTTACAAAGGCGTTGTTTTACTTTTACTTTAATTTTACTTTTAGTTTTTTTGTTAAATGTATGAATTTTCTTTACAATAATTATGCTTAAGAGTTACAATATGTAAGCTAACAGTTCTGTTGTATTCTTTAAAGATGCAATAATTGATTCTTCTTCTACTTAAATGTTTACAAACAAATTTATTTGTTGTTGGAAAATAAATTCCTTAAACAATTCCATTAATGTCGTTGATAGGTTTCTTTTTCAATTTCAGTTTTCTTTATAATATAACTAATGTGATGTTGTGAGCTAAAAAGTTAATAATTATAAAATAAATTGTGTACCAAAGAGCCTTGGAATTTTTTTTGTAATAAAATTCAAATATCAGAATTTTTAACTTCACGCTGGTTTTAGAAAAAAAAACATGAATTTTTAAAAAATTAGTTCACTTTTGCTTAATATATTTTAAGGTTCGGAGTTAATCTATATTTTTTTTTAACAATAAAGGTTTCGGTTTTTTTTGTAATAAAATGTAAAGATTAACATTTTTTAATTCACACAGTTTTTAGAAATTAAATGTAATTTTCTGTAAATTTTATTTTATTATTGCTAACAATATTCCAAGGATCGGTGTTAATATATAGTTTTAATAGTATATGCACTATGCTTTTAAAGCTTACAAAGTTTAATTGTTTACTCGTTTTTCTTAATATACAGTTTATTTTTTTCGTTTTAGTTTTTAAGGAAATTTCATCAATAACAAGCAAGTCTAAATGATTTTAAAATAATAAAGCGCAATATTAAATAAAAAATTTGGGTTATTTATAATGCTATATTAATATTAATTTAGTATTTGAAGGTCAAAGGTTTTTAAAACCAAATTTATTTCATAACATTTTGAGAGATTTTCAATAAAAGAAATGCAAAATATAAATTAAGGACTACTGGACTTGACTTTTTAAAACTTGTTTATAAAAATCTATTTTTTCGGCAATTTAAGCCAAGAAACTATTTTTTAACACGAAGTATAAAAAAAAATATTATGTATACCTGAATTAGTATTTCGATAACTACATAATTTATAAATAACCCATTAGCTGTTAATTTTAAAATTTAAGAATTATTAGGTTTTTTTTTTCAAATAATCTAAGAAAACCAAATTTAGTTAAACAATTTTGGGATTACTTACAAACAAATTTTTTAAAAGCTTGTATTTTCAGATTTTATTTTAAATAAAAAAAAAATATTTTTTAACTCTATTGACTTGTTGCAAGAATTTTGAGTTATAACAAAAACAATTAGTGAGACAAAGTACTTTTACATGACATTTAGAATATTAAAGTCCCCATTAGGGATCCATAAATAAGTAGTATTGCTTTTAATTTCTCAATAAGGCTAAGCACACAGTGAAGTGAATAGAATTAAAAGGAAGAGTGGAGAAATATATTCAATATTACATAAGTAAGTTACTACAACAACAACAATAGTAATACAAGATGAAATTAAATCGTAGTTAATTAAAGCTATTAAAAACAACCAGCTTTTCTTGAACTTGAGCCCACTACAAAATAACTTTTTTACCAAGAAAGATCTCGACCTACTATGTAGGGTTAACGTACGGTAATTTATATTTCTGACAACCATTAAAACAATTTTTAAACAGTTATTTAAAGTAGATTTATAAAAAGGTGAATCATTAAGTTTAGCAAAATAGTTTTAAGGCAAGCAGCTTGGATACAGAGGTCTCAAAATTTTTTTCTATTATTATAAATATTAGTTTCATTTTCAAAATAACAAATATTGGCTAAGCAGGGATAACCGAAAACAATATTTTATGAAAATTTATTAAAAGTATAAGAAAAATTCAGAAAAAAAATTGAAAGGTAATTGAATTCTAGAAAAATATAGCTTTTCGATTATTTGTACACCAAGTTTTGCTCATAGAATTTAAAAAATATGTATAACACCGTGGACCACTTTTCAAAACTTAAAAATATTAAGGAAATTTTATTAAGAAATTAAGAAAATATAAAGCTTATTTTAATTAACAAAATTTTGAACAAAACAGAGCTTAAAATCTTACATAATAACAACAATTTGGCTTGAGAACAATTATAAAAATGTATTGAAGGAACATAATAAACAAATTAAGGAAAATTAGTGAGATGTATGTATGTGTAAGGAACAAATTGCATTTCAACTTTATAGAAATTAAGCAAACTTAAGCTAAAAGCTTTGACAAAAAAATTAATTGATATACTCGTATGTAGGATGTGGTAATTAACTCTCCCTCCACTCCATCACACCCACTACCGATGCAACAGTTTCGTAGTGAGACAAACTTCGAAACGCCATTCCTCGAACCACATGTCCTAAACCGGTATACCAGTACGATCCTTAATCTTACCGAGCACATTGACATGCACCTTCGAATAGCCACTGGACTTTTTGCCCAAAGTACCCATGCTGCCGCTGGGTCCAGCGCCAATACCGGCGGCGCCGCCAGTAGCGTCAATGGAAGAACACGACAACGGTGATGAGGTCTTCGATTCCAAATGTGTTGAACGATGCGAGGAACGATGTAGCGACTCGTGTGACATCAGATCATCGCTACTCGGATGCGTATGCGGTGCGGAGGGTGTATAACCGGGTTGTAGCTTCTCCACCTCATCGTCGATGGCCTTGAATTGCCAGCTCCAGTTGGCACGATACAAGAAGGGGCGATGATCAAAGCGATTGTCGTCCGGACTGTAGCTTTCGGCATGCACCGATGGGGTTAGGACAGTCATTTTATGACGATTGATGGCGTAGCAACGGAAGAAGTGCTTCACTTTGTCGGCGACCTGTGGGGAAAACAATTGAAGGCTAACTTATATGATAGAAAAAAATAATATAAAGTACGCACCTCCTTCGGACTCATGTCGGCGCGCCAAGTCGCGACCAACTTACAAAACATACTGTATGGTCCACAGCTCGCCTGTTTGCGCAAGCGACCATACTCGCTGAGCTCTGCGTAGGTCATGCCCATGTCCTGTTCGTCGGTTTGTACGAGCTGACCATCCTGCAGCGGCTCCAATTCGGCAGTGGGTGGTGCTTCGATAATTGACTCCAATACGGTTAAATTGAACTTCTCCTTCGCGTAGTTGAGAAAACGACGCAAGTCGGTTTTCGAGATACCGCCAATGGGATTCACGTCGGCCGACGAGCAATCATACTTCGTCATATAACCACGCAGCGCTTCGTCGACATTCGCCGAGCCGAGCACCAGCAGTCCGCCGGGGCGATTGCGCACCCACAGCATCAGCTGCGCAAACATGTACGCCAAGACCATGCGTATGCGTGATTGTATATTCTGCAGCGCCAGATTTTGACGCGCACAACCGCCTTGAGTACGAAAACGTGGCGAGAGACCGGTGACCGCATTGAAGATACCCAACAGCGCATTAACGGCAGTGTCGATGCTGATTTCGATGTGATAGCTGCCCAATTGATTGGCTAATTGCGTAGCGCGACGACGTGTCTCCTTGCTGGAGTTCACGCTGCCCATAAAGCAAGTGACCAATAAACGATTGCAAAGGGTTGCCGGATTGTCCGGTGTGTATTCGGCGTCAGCTAAGATTTTACGTATATCGTGTAGTACCTGCGCATCACCGCCTTGTACGGCATTCACGATCATGCGACACATGGAGTAGACAATAGTGGCAGAGCTGCTGGAGTCGACGCCACCGCTGAGCGGCAAAAAGAAACCACCCTGACCCGAGCGGCGTAGATAGTCCCACAACCAACAGGCGGGACCCATCGCAATTTCCTCTTCGGGTGTATGATAAATCCATTGCATGGGCGTGGATGAGCTCTTGAAAATGTCGTTATGTGTTGACATCTCAAAGTCGCAATTGATGCGCGGATAGTTGGGCGCCGAGGCGGAGAATGTGCAGCGTGAACGTTGCGACACGCGGTACGAGCGGATCTCCTCCAAATCGATGGTGGCTAAAGTTACTTCCTGTGAGACAGCAGAAATTATTTTAGCAATTGAAACAGTTAAGATATATAAATCATGAAACACTTACCACATCCTGCAGCGCGAATTGCTTGCTACGCGCCACAATTTCACCATTCATGGCTATCGCCGAGCAGCCATTGAAGTAGACACGTTGTCCGTCGCAACCGCGCAAATTGCTGAAGAGATAGGCGCCGCCCGCCTTGAAGCTGGCATTGCGTATCAGATCGGTGCTAATGTGCGCTTTACGCAGTTCCATGTAGGATCCCGAGCCATTGACAATGATCTCCACACCCGAGAGTGACATATCGATATGTTTGCTAAAAGTTGGACGAAAGAGTTGACATTAGTCGGTTAAGGGATAAATTGAGCTTTACAGATAGTCTAAGGAGTTTGAAGATTTAAGTACTCAATAGCCATTTAAACCTTTGAGGAACTATTTCATCTTACTTAGATCAATTATGGTTTACTCAAAGTTAGTTGAATTTTTAATACTTGACAAAAACCGTCTTGAGGTTAGCTCAGAGGAGGCCAGAGATCTTAAAGATATTCTACGAGAACACCATCTTCGCTTGTAAGATCTTAATCTTCTGTCTGATTTACAGGAAGGTGACGGAAATTCGATTCAAAGCCTGCTACTTAATGGCCGGTTTTATTCAGATTCGGCCTTAAATTACAGTGACAGACTCCTTATGAGTTCATGCGACCTAATCTAACCTACATTCTTTAATAACATTTTCTTCGTAGAAATGGAACTAATAGCTAAAGCTGGGCTCCATTTTAATTTAAATGCAAGCTTACCTGCGAACATTCCACAATTCCTCGCAAATCTCATAGCCGATACAAGTGTCCTTAGTAGCGATAACGGCATCACCGAATGGCACCGATGTCTGCCCGGTGTGCTGAGAAATCATGCGTGGCAAGTAATGCTCCTCCGTTTGAAGAGACTAGGAAGAGAGGAAGATAATAAAAAATTAATTTTAGAAATATATTTAAAGCTAGATTAGTAACAAATGTTTTGAAAAGGGATCGACGATCAAAAATCCATGCCACCTGGACTTTGAGGCAGTTTGTAACTCGAATTGCTATCTACAATAAAACCCGAGTTGTTTTGAGAGCCGAATATAACTCACCTTGGTCCAGGAAGTGAACCAACGTGATTCTCTATAGTTGTCATCATCAGCCATTGCCATCTTTGGGCGTATCAGCAATATCTGACGATTGAAAAAGGCAACGCGACAATTGTAGGCAACATTGCGATGCATAACCGGCATACCAACATCGATGAGCATATTTTCGCTGCAAAAGAGGGTTGATTAAGGGTTTAGTACTTGAGTTCGCAAATAAGGGCTTACCAAAGCGGCGAGAGCATTATCTCCAGCAGCACTTCCCACGAGTGCAGAAATGTGTCGGGCTCGAAGAAGTGATCCTCACAGCTGTAACCACTACAAATAATAGGAAAATAGTAAGATCCCGGTATCCAGTGCAAGAAAAGCAGTGAAAACTTACGTTATTTCCAACTCCGGACCGGTGCGATAGCAAGCGCCCATATCCTTCGCCTCCAGTATGGACTGCAGTATACGCGCCAAATTGCCTTCAAAGTCAAGCGCCCACTGGTTGAGCGTCGACACGGCGACTGTGATTTTGCGACCCATTTCGATGAATGACGACGACTAATGGCTTACCAATAAGCGACAAAGCGAGGAGTGCGTTGCAATGGCAGTAAGAACGTCCAAGACACAGTTATCAATTCCGGTTTGCCTGTAATGGGCTTAAAGCTGACGGGCTGGATGATGTGATGTACGCGAAAAAATGTTAACCTCAAATGTTATTGTCAAATGTCGGCTGAGTGTGTTGAGCGGTGGTTGAACGCAATGTGGCAAATTCAGCGATTGAAGGCGCTGGAAGGCTATGCAGGCAACAGGTGTGTCCTAGTTAACTAGCTGTAATTATAGTGCAATAAAATGGAAATTACTCCTTCGGCATGAACTTCAAAATTCAATAAATTATTGCGACTCTGTAAATGTTCCCACACAATTAACGTGGTTGAGCTCAAAATGGCGCGTCTAAATTAATAATAAATTACACGTTTTGCTAATTCCACGTTATGACGCACGCTTAGTCCTTAAAATAATTGCAACTGCAAGGATACGAAATGCCAGCACAGGAGTCGCTGCTGTGACGCTATGCGACGCTTACCGGTTTGTTATTGTTTGTTGTCGTCTGGCGCGCCTCAGTTTGTTGTTTAGTTAACGAGCTCGACAATGTATCGAAATGGCAACCGCTTTGCCGCTTGCCCACTTCCACCCATTCGCCGCTATCGATCAAACATTCGTCAATGGCGATTCACTTAATCGGGTTCATTATGCACATTGGGGTTTCGTGGAAATTTAGGGGGTTTGCCATTAATTACTTAGAATTAAGTTGAATTTGTGGTTTGGTATATTTAAATATTCTTTTTGGAAATGTAAAACAAGGGTAGGAGTAACATCGATACAGCTCGTGTAAATTGTATAATTAATGTGAGTTTACTGCGGTTTATTTATGGATGGATGTGAAACACATAAGCTATTTAAGGTCTATTGCACTATGTACTATAATCTTATAGATTACATAAATAGATTAGAGAAATAGTTATTATAATTTGTAAGAGAAATATAGTGAACTTCCTAATTCTCTGCGTATCAGAACAAATTTATATAACTTCGCCTTGCCAAATCTAGTAAGCAACAAAAATAAATTGTGAGTTCAGACGCTACTCTATGGAATATAAGCCCATTGACTTAGTTTTTTTCTTCTACAATTTGAAAAACTTTATAGGAACATCCACATCTTGTCAGATCTTGTGGAAACTGGTTTCATACACTACAAGAACGACCTTAATGAAAAATACTTTTGAGATACATTGATCCATATACATCAAAGACTACTCCCAAAATCGGAACGAGCCACGCCTATTTACCATATACCACCACTTTAAATGCTATCTGAGTATTTTTTTTGGCAAAAGAAATTCATTAATACTTTGGTATTAAAATATATGTCGAAACATCTGATATATATCTCCAGAAATGAATAAAATCAGTATAAACCCTTCTTCAATCAAAGTATATTAAATGACAACGTCTGTGTATCCTGTTGACATAGTAATTAATGGGCCTAATCATTGAATCCGTTTCGATCGAAAAATGGTTCGATTCGATCGAAAAAATTTACGTCGGAATCATTGAAACCGTATCGAAAATAAAATTTACCATCACATTAAACTCACTTACCGAATCGAAGAAATACATTCCGAGGCTAATAGATGTCGCTAATTACGAAATCATTGAATCCGCAAAATCGAAAATTTTGGTAGGAATCTATCCGTTGGTGAATGAGTTGCGGAAATGTAAAATTTTTGGAAGAAATTTCACAATAGTTAAAGGTCAGATTTAATTTTTTTTGAACAAAGCAAAAATATTTATTTTAAGCATAGACACTATATCAAATTTTTCGCATTTGTCGCTAAAGGTCGATAAAACAGTTTACGTTCTCACTTTGTGGTAAAGCAGTTTATCGACGGAATCAACGATTGCATGAAAATTTTCGATCGAAAATCTTTATCGTATCGAAATCGAATTCGCTGCGGATTCAATGATTAGGCCCAATATATAGGACAACTAACTCCCACCTAGCCTTTATTCGATTTCTATATCGAGTTTTATATCAGCCACTTAGTAAATATACTTCATTGTCTGCTACAGCATGTTTGTAAGTTAAAAATCGGTCCATATATTCCCTTTCACTATAACAAATTAAGGACAGATTTATTATAAATAAATTTACTATAAATTATATATCTTGGTTACTAAGATAACGCGAACGTTAGAACGATTAATTAGGCACAATTGGTCTATACCTTCACTTTAACTATCGAATATTGATTTGCGGTCAAATAGATTTCTGAAATTTTTAAAGGTTTTCCTTCCTTCTGCAACATTTTGTCAAATAGAAATCAATATTTCCTAACACGGGTATAAGAGATGCATTTCATGGTTTCATAGTACTCAGCAGATCAGAAACGAGTCGTATATATTTTTGTAAAAAAAAATTGGATCGAGTTCGATTATACTCTGCTATCAAACCTAGATGAATTAGTGGTAGTAAGAGAGTCCTAACAGAGTATAATCTGACATTGCAACATCGTTAGTATGACGGTTCGTAAATACTTTTCCAAAACACCATGAGTCTGGCTTCGTTTTGACGGATTATAGCAAGGCTATCAAGACTAATTAAATGATAAGCTCGGTTAAGCATCTGGTATCTATAAAAAATCCAGCTCGACTTTTCTCAGATCTTGAAGTTTAATTATTGGAATTTTCAAGTAAATTAAGATATTTCCAAAATTGCTGAAGCGATAGATTATGTCTTCAATTAGTTCATCTAGATGACGAAAGCTATAAGATACAACTTTCCACGACACGACTGACTGAACCTCTTTGAGGGAAACTTCTATTTTAAATAAGATATGAGAAACATTTTACTAGTCATAGGTAAAGGAAGAATAGGATATTCAATTCTTCTTCAATAAACTCTACATAGTTTACCAAAACTCACTGACGAATCAAACCATCCTAAAACATACGTATATATACACACATGTATTTATGTCTGTCAATGATGCACGGAAATCTCTTTTAGTATTGCTATTTGTATTGCAATGACCGTTGAACTATGCAAACATACTTTCATATACATATGTACATATCTCAATCGTAGCATGTGTATGACACATGTCCATATGCAAAAAAAAAGCTATCCGCCTGTAAGTCCTTACTTTTTGAACAGCTGTCAGTGTCGTCACTCGACAGCAGGACGAATATGAATAAGAGCCAAAGCGTTGAAAGCTTATGCCAATAAGCGCACTAGTTGTTGTTGTTGTATGTTTGTGTTGCTGAAGATATTTGCATAGCAAAAATTCAGTTCGATCTCGTTTTGCTTGTTTGTTATGCACTTGATGGGATTTATTATGTACGAGCACTTGTATGCATACTCGTATGTAATTGGAAATATGATAATCGAGTTAGCAATGGAGAGAGTCTTTGCTTTGCTTCATTGCATTTCATTGGTTTTGTTTATTTTGTTCTCCTGTTCGTATAAATTTTATTTATTTAATAAAGCAGGAAAAGTTGTAAGGGAGTCAAACTAAAATTTAATATAAACAATTTGTCGTCGTTATATGCTTCCGTCAGTTTATCAGTTGTCAGTATATGGAAAGTGTCTCTATCTTCATCGAAATTACGATGGAAATGTTTATTGGGTGAAATTTTGTTTTTGATTGTTTTCTAATATCCTTTTCCTTTTGTGCAACTGTGCATTGAAGTTCTAACGGAAATGCCAATGCAGTCACGTCGATTGTGATGACTTAAAAATAGAAGCACCACCCGGTTTCACCTATAAATAGAAACGTCAATACAAGTTGTGATGCGTTTCTGATATGCATTTGCGAAAAGGGTCAACAGGAAAAATTTATTCAGAAATGTCGAAAAATTTTAGTAAAATTACCGGTACCAATATTTATACTAAATTTCGTATCGTTTGGGATTATAGAAAATTCGCACAGTAATATTGAGAGTGAAATGGGTGGAAAATACATTTTGTTCTTCGAATCTTATATGGAAATTATTTCACAATAAATGGAATTTCGAACTTCGAATTAATTTCGGAGACTTTTCGAATTACATTACTTAAAACCCCAACTATAAAAAAAAAATAAAACAATTCTAGATTTTTTATCAATTTTTGGATTTTGGAAACTATTGATCAATATTTTTAACTTTGGCCATTTCCTTATTTATCAATAATTTTTTAACCAATTTTTGAAGTATTGTTGCTTTATTCTTTTAATTTTCAATTCAATATATTCAGAATAATCGCAATAGTTCGTATAAAACTTTTTCGATCTTCATATACATATGTATATTATACTTGATCTTGAGGAAATTTCGAATCAGTTTTGACTTTGTGCTTCATATTGCAATATTATTAAAAAAATACAAAGTGCTACATTCAGGCCGAACCTCACATTAATTACTCTAGCAAGTTCTAGCGTGACGTTGAGCAACACCAAAAGCTCCGTCAGGATCGGGAAGGACCTCTCCGAGCCGTTCGATACCAAACGAGGTTTCAGACAGGGTGACTCGCTATCGTGCGACTTCTTCAATCTATTGCTGGAAAAATAATACGAGCTGCAGAGCTAAATAAATAAGGTACAATCTTCTACAAAAGTGTACAGCTGCTGGCGTATGCCGATGACATTGATATCGTCTGCTTTTTCCAGACTAGATAAAGAAGCGAAGCGTATGGGTCTGCTGGTGAATGAGGACAAGACGAAATATCTCCTGTTATCAAACAAACAGTCAGCGCATTCGCGTCTTGGCTTCCACGTCACTGTTGACAGTCATACCTTTGAAGTAGTAGATAGTTTCGTCTACTTGGGAACCAGCGTTAACAACGCCAACAATGTCAGCCTTAAAATCCAACGCAGAATCACTCTTGCCAACAGGTGCTACTTTGGACTGAGTAGGCAATTGAAAAGTAAAGTCCTCTCTCGACGAACCAAAATCAAACTCTACAAGTCGCTCATTATTCCCGTCCTGATGAATGAGGCCGAAGCGTGGACGATGTCAACATCCGATGAGACGACTCTTGGGGTTTTCGAGAGAAAGGTTTTGCGTAAGATTTATGGTCCTCTGAACATTGGCAACGGCGAATACCGCAGATGATGGAACGATGAGCTGTACGATTTATACGACGACATTGAGTTCAGCGAATAAAAAGACAGCGGCTACGCTGGCTAGTTCATGTTGTACGAATGGATGGAAACACTTCAGCTCTGAAAGTGTTCGATGCAGTACCCGCTGGAGGAAGCTGCGGAAGAGAACGATCTCGACTCCGGTGGAAAGATCAACATTCCGGAGCATACACGATATTTAACGTGTTACAAAGAACCGTTATGTGAATGAGACTAGACTAGGCATAATCACAAAAATGTTAAAAGAAAACAATTTTCAAACAAAAATATTTTTAATATACCACAAACTTTAATTCTTCTCGTGAAAAGAAGCTTGTACATTTTTGTTGTATCTGCTTCGACACGTAAACCACGCACTTTAAAACTAAAAAAGAAAAAAATATAAAACATAGAAAAAATACAGAGAACAAATAACAACAACAACAAAAACATGACGTTTTATCTCGAAGCGCTGAACCACGAGCCATTCAAAATTTATGCACCTTGCAACATGGTGTTGCAAGTTGCCAGTTGCAAATTACTTGCTAGAAAATTTACACCCCTTCGAAATGAATATAGAAAGCCAGCGAAATTGTGCAAAACGAAAGAACACAACTAAGGATATGCTGCGCGTAAAAAAGAGCGAAGCGAGGCAGAGGAATGCAGGTAGTTTTGCATTTAAGCGGCTTTGCAACGTGCATCGTAAATTTCTGCACTATTCCCGACATGATTCACAGGTAAATCACCAGCTGACGGCGCCAGCACCACGCGGCTGCCGTCGCGGAAAGTTGAAACGCGGAGCAAATATATAAATCAGCGTGTGTGCGAATGTGTGTCACGCCGCTCGCCGTTTGCGCTTTCTTTCGCGCTGCCAGTCATGACTTTTCACCGCGGCCGGGCAGCAACAACAACTAAGTTATCCTTTTCAGTTGCCACAGAGTGTGTTGCAAACGCATAGAGCAAAGAGTAAACTACCTGCAACGAGTGCATGCCACACGAATGCTTGTGAGTGTGCGTGCGTGTTTGTGGCGCTTATTTATGCAGTTCACTGGCATGATACATGTGCCACGATTTATTGTTTTCTGTTTTAATGAAGCCACCGCCACTTTGATTTGCGCACTCCGCCAACGAAACATCAAAGGGTGTGTGTGTGTGCCACATGTGGCATGCTTGTGTGTTGCTTAAGCAGTTAGGTGAGTCAATAGTTAGAAGTTTGTATTAAAGTTGTATAACCTGTACAAAATGGGAAAGTTACTGTAATATATAGTAGACTTTCACGTGCGTAGCCGCAAAGGAATTCATTGAACTTTGATGAAGGCGTAGAAAAACCCTCTTGTGAAAATATATTACCTTTAAGGTTTTTTGCCTTGTCTGACAAATATGGACGGTGAGGCATCGTTACAGTATGGTTTTTATTGAAGAATTCGCGAACGTGTAACGAAGTGGTTGTTTTTAACAAAAGAAAAGAGATCTTGTATGAGATTGTTGTTGGCCATGAGCCATCTGCAATCGACCGTGATTTGACGAATAATTCAAAGCTCTCTATATAAGTTAAAGGATAAGCTCGGTTAATCAACTAGGTATCTATATACATACATAAGTCGAAAAGTGTCGATAATCAAGTTTTTATAGTATATTAAGATCTTGCCTTCGAAGTTCGAAAAAAGGCGAATTAAAAAATATTACAGGATATAGTTACCAAAAAGTCGAACACATGGATATAATCTACATTTCTTTCTTATCTCAATGGTGTATAACATTTTGCAACCAAGTATATCATATATCACAATTTTGAATTTCAACTGATTTATATAGGAGCTTCAAACGTCCTGCGGACTTTATACCGTGTATGTATATCGGTTAATGTGTTAGAGATATTTAGATAAATTGTGCCTACAAATAATCTTGAATATAATGTAGCTTGGTTGATGGTTTCAATACCAAAGTTTTGCAATTAATCGATTGTTTAATGTCCGTATATTATTCGATCTATTTTTTCTCACTCCCTTTTGATAGCTATTTCTAACAGCCTTCCCTAAATAAAAGCGGCAGCGGCAAATTACTGTCAAAAAATTCTCAAGCCTATACAATTTGTATGGCGCATACCTAATTAACACGACGGCGACGCTGAGCGGTTGAAAATTTCGATTTTGACAGAGCGTTCCGAAGTAAAGTTGGCTGCGAAAACCGAAGTTTCTCTGAACAATAAAATTTCACAACAACAATTCAAGTAAACATTTTGATATTTGACGTAAAGTTGCCGCTTTTATTTAGGGATGGCGCATCGACGTTAACGCTCGGCGGTAAAAAACGTTCAGCCAACGCTTTTAGGCAGAATGCAGTAAGAGTTTTTGATAATATTTTTTAATAACTTCAGACTAAACTCGTCAACAAATCATCGAATTTGGTTACCTCCTGATTTCGCTGTCATTAGAAGTATGATATATTACATATGTTTAATTTTTTTCAATATGTCAAGACTTTAGTGAGTTGAATGACATGACAAGTGAATAACTGAAATAGTTCATATAACTGCTATAACTACTACTACTGACATGAAGTGTAAGCCTTAGCAGAACTGGCTGTTGCAACACTTTCTGGACTAAAAAAATGTATCTGTTACATGTATGACATCAAGCCAGCTCAGAAGTCAATGAACCTATTTTAGGAAAACATGTTTTATTAAAAAAAAAATCCATTAAATCTTACAAGAATTTAAATAAATATCCACAATTTCTCTCAAACCCCAGTTGATCACTAATATTCAAGCTCATATTACTACAAGAAATGACAAAAATAAACACTTTACTTTACTTTTTATAGAAAAACAAATATTTTGTAATTAAACTCAAATAACTTCAAATTTATACAAACAATAAATTTCCATATTGAAATTGTCAGAATTGAATACAAAATTTTCGTTTCAAATTGTCTATCTTTCAATTTTAAGTTTTTCTAATTTCTTTATCTAACTTACTGGTGTTTTAATTAAAGTCCAACGATAATTTCGGCAAAAGCAAATTATTTAAGGTGACTTTAACGTAGAATCACATGCAACTGTCAAGCGTTTAGCAACTGGCGAAACGAACAAATCCCGGCGAACACGTTTTGTATATTGAGTTGCATGAATTTGGATTGATTAAATGAAATAAATTGTGTGATTGTGTGGATAGTGTAGCGAATAATCGACAGTGGATTAACTATAAAAGGAGTCTAGCCTTTATCATAGAAAATATATGTACGAATAAAATTGAGAAGATAATATTCTCATCAATGTCACTAGTGAAATTCCATTACTAACACAAATCGCAATGAGTGCTTCGGGTAAGTTTTTGGAATTATAAAATTTCATGATACATAGCTTTTTGTAATGATTTGGTTCATCATCAAATAAAATACTCTTTCGTCCTGAAAATTGAAATTTTACTGAAGAAGTTATACCTCCCAAAGAAAAAGTCGCTGGGGGACTAGACCCTCAGATTATGTTGATGAGGAAGCAATTACACTTTCATTTGATATCTTTAGATATTCTCGAGTAACTTCTACTTATACAAAAACAATTTTCTTATTTTATTTTAAATTTTTATTTATTTTTCTTCCCCATAATCACAATTAGTTGTTGATTTTCTTGAGTCCCTTCTTCACTGCGTCGCCTCTTCTCTTCCTGACGTTCTTCGTTCTTATGCTCCGAACCATTTCGTTGTGGCACATTGTCAGGAAATCTGACCATACGCAGAAATCGGTCCAGATCCGGATCACTACAGTCGTACGGATAATCGGTGCGACAGACGGGACAACGCAATTTCTGTTGCTTCTGCATGCTCTCAAAACAGTTCAGACACACATAATGTACATTCTCACAGAAACGTATGTCACGCTTGATGTATTCATAGCAAACACTGCAAGTGAAATTCTCCACACATTTCCTATTCAATTGCTCATCCTCCTCGGTGAAGGTGAGTTCCTCCCAGGTGGGATCGTACGTATCATCGCTGTCATCGTATTCACCAACATACAAACGCATCTTACGAGACGGTATCTCTTCGTTGATATATTGTATGTAATCGTATTCGAATTCCACTTCGTAGGGTTCACCTTCAATCTCGGCAGAAAGTGATTTATACGGTCCGAGGTACTCTGCGTGGCCATCACGATTGAGTCCGAGCTTAATTGTGTAATCGATCGGTTCCGAATCGCCTATGTGAAAGATGCCGCGATTAATTTCAATATCATCAATGGGGTCCGCACAGAACCAGTACAAGCCACTCGGGCCGCAGAGCATAAATGCATCTGTGGCGATGTCATCAAAGTCGAAATCGTAGTAATTATTGCCCTTGCTCTCGCGTATGAACTCTGCGTGACTGCTTTCGCAGTGAGCAAAAATCTCATCGACACTGCCGGACCAATTGCATTTAGAAAAACGGCATTTGCTTGACATTTTTAGATTTTTGGTATAACTATTTTTCTTAAATAATTTTTATTTCTTTTTGTTAAGCTTATCAAGCGCTTCGATAATCGCGGTGTGAACTACACTGATGCTGTCTACGGTAAACAGTGGAGTTTATGTAGCAGTTCCCGCAGGTAGTTAGCTAGCTTCGGCCTTTGTGTAACAATACTCTATTCTTTAATACGGTTCGTAGACACAGGTAGTAAATTGCAGAGGAACAAAAGCGTTCCGTGTCAATTTACCAGGAATCCTTAAACTAGTGCGAAATATAATAAAATTTAGTAAAGCAGGCGTCGATTTTTTTCGTTTTCACCTTTAAACAATGAAACTGTGCTCAATTTACGGGAATTTTACTAAGTATTTTCTATAGTAAGAAATTTCTCAACTTAATTAAGATTAGTTATGTAAGAAGTAACGGAAATAACGGCATTCAATTAAATGCGTTCACTCGAAAGTCGAGTCTACGAGCAGATCTGAACCCTGGAACCCATCAAGAACTCTAAATGCGATAACGTTCTTCAGAACAAATAGACCCCATCAATCATTACTGTTAATGTTTTCAGGATTCAATATAAAACCGATATTTTGAGGTTAAGTTATCTTAGTTAAAGACGTTCACTCTCTCCTTTATTTTCTTCCACCAAACTCAGTGTTTACTGAAGAAATAATCTAGACTTGACGGAATAACTAGGCATTGAACGGTATCCACGACAGTCGGTTCTACGGAACCGGAACGATCCCTTCAAAATATGTACGAGAATGCTAAGACCATAAAAAGAGCAAAGGGAAAGAAGATGAACGGACATTCAGATAGCATAGCTCGGGCAAAAGAAAGCCGGGTTAAAGCTAAAAGAGAATGTAATAGAGCCGGGTTTCAAACATTACAAACCTGAGCTATTTTCATAGAAATTATGGCACTTCTTACTCGAATGGTAGGTACATCTTAGGCTTAAGAATTATTTAAGGGATGCCAAGCGCATTGTCGAATCGTGTGTTTATATTTGATCCATTAGGAGTTTTTTGGTATCACTGTTGTCCAAGGAAGATCATCTGATTTTGAAATCTTATTCCCTCTGTCATTGTCTTATCTAAACTATCTTACCCGAGTTTGGATGTGATATATTTTTAACAGCACCTTTTAAATAATCCGAAAAGACAAAAATATATGTTCGGAATATCCGAACCGGTTCTTAGTCATTGCATAAAAGAGAAGAACTGATCCCAATAATTTTAGATCGCTGCCTGAACAAATTGAAAAGTTACCTTTCGATAAGCTCAATGTTGATTAATTGAATGTTATTACACCGATTAAATTTTTGGTTAAATAACATTTAGAGTTCTCTCAACTATTACTTGTTCTGATACATCAAAGTGTGTTTCAAGATGGATTCGAAAAATGGTAAATAAAACTTACAACAATTTAGAACATAAATAAATGCTTACTTTAAAAAAATTGACTAACTATAACTTACCTCTTCCTCTTCGGATGATTACACTTGGACATAACAGTTCTTAAATGCGCCGTTAACATTCTTAAACTATGGGAAGGTCTTGATTAATTTCTGGAGATTAATTTCGATACCAGATAGTCTCATCGGATGGCTATTAATTGTAGTACACGTATATAAAACAGGATTTAGACCCATTACTACTCAAAATAAACGAGTATAGCTACTGTGGGATGACAGCTAAAATCATGTCGCCGCTCGATTTTATAACTTTGGAGCCTTATATATTCTAATTGTAACCACCTAAGTCTTCTTAGAGCCTGTAGAAAAAAAGACTCATCAATTCATCAAAAAAGCAAATATTTACTACAATAGAAACCCATCCATCATATCCATCAAATCGGGGTTCAATACAGAAGCAATAAAATAATCACATTAGTCAACAAAAGAAAAACAAATAACCTGCGAAAGAAAAGCAATAAAAAGGGAATAAATTAACCCTAATCGAAATTTCCGTGTCTAAAATCGACAACAAAGGCAACAGGAAATGGGGAACCTACAAAGCTGACGACGACACCATTAATAACGAAATTGGAAGTTGGATAAACAAATAGCAAATAAGCAGAAACAAAAAGCGAACGCGCGAAAGGGAATGGAGAAAAGAATAAGTGTGTGCGCCTAAAAGCACACAAAGCAAATTAACAGCAATAAACACGTGACAATCAATGCCGCGATTGGCGAGGAAGTTGAGAAAGAGGCAGCCCGAAGGTAAACGTTTTAAAATTACAAATGACAATGGCTGTCGGAAATAGCGATAGTTATTGACTCCAGCCGATACAAGCACACACACATCTACATACTAGAGAGGCAATGTAATGTGTGCAATAAAGCCAGTTGCCAGCTGCCAGCTGCCTGCTGTGTTTAGTGAAGGCTGATTTTGGTGAATTCTTTCGTTGGCGCTGACAACAGCCAATACAACAACAAAAATTATTGCAAACATGAATTCGATGACATAAAACATGCTCCGCTGTAAGCTTCCAGTTGTCGTCGGCAGCTCGCTGAGCAATCACTGCGATAAACCGGTGTTGGCGATAAGACAGGCGGCGACAGCAGACAGCGTTTCTTGCAAAATTGATGAGCAAATAGAGAGGAGCAGCAGATGAAGAGGAAGTAAAAGCAGAAGAACAACTAAATCGTATAAACTGTTATTTGTGCTGATTTGTTGCGCCGGGTTAAGTGAAGAGTCGAGTGCATTTTGCTAATTTATTGCATGGCATTTGAACTGCATACCAATTAATTCGAGACAAATTCATTTTGAATTGCCAAACATAATATTGAAATTGATCAAATATGCCGTTAGTGTTGTTTGTACTACAAAGTGAACTTAATTTCCAATAAGATACATACATACAAACTTATGCCAACAAAACTGGGTTAATGGCGCTGCAGTGAAGCCTTCTTTTTTGTTTTTGTGCATTGAAAACCCCCGTTAGTCTTTAAATTGCAGTTAAGTTGTTTGCTTATTGACATGTTGTGTTGGCGTTGTTGTTGCTTGTTATCGTCGGTATGTTGCAACTATGAATATGCAGTGCAAGTGAAGTATCTATCTCTGTGTGTGTAAATGCAAAGTGTCTTTGTGTTTGTGTGAGCAAGATTTTTGTGGTGTTATGCAAGCAATTATTGTGAGAAGTGTTTAAACTGTGGAGAAAGTGTAGTCAATTTCGTTCTAATAAAGTCATCACATATTGCTGCTGCTTGATAATGAGTTTATCACTCATATTGACCGAGTATCCCAGTGGTAAGTTTGAGACTTGAATTTTAATTTATCATATTTAGATAACTAAATTTAAGGAAGAGGAGCTTTAAAGTGGAGTTTTTTACGTATTTTCAGTTATTACCAAAGTATTCATACACAGATTTTTAGATTTTATATATAAGGGTTTCCAAATACATTATGTATTTACCCATATATTCGGCATAAAGTCCATAGGAATATCGAAAATCATTATATAGATTATATGCAGGTAGGTGTCATTCTAGAACCGATTTCACCTATTTTCGCCCCCAAGGTCTCTTATATCCAAATTCACGTTCACTTAATTTTGCTAAGATATCTTACATATTGACCGAAATATATGGTGTAAAGGCCACCGGATGTTTGAAACTTATTTTATATCAATTATTAGGTATTACAAGTATTATCCCGATTTTATCCATATTTATTTATTTATATATTGTAAAATTAAAGAATCAGATGGAGTTTAATATTAAATTATATGCAAAGTAGGCGTAATTTTCAAACTGTCAGGAAATCAAGGAAATATTGCTTTTTTTGAAATCGGTCGTGCAATTCCTGAGATATAAAATTGGACCCAAAAATGTGCGGTTCCATACCTTTTGTATATTTTTTCTACCAATTTGAGTGGTGCTTTATTACACAATCTTTACTGTAAGATTAAGTGCTTCTGACGATTACCTCTTTAAATAAGTTTTCTGTATTACAAAAACCGCTTAAGGAAACTAAACTAATATGCTCTGTGCAACATTTCACGAGATTAGGTCATGTTAGATCGTATCCGATTCCACTAGACTGAAATTTGTGAAATGTTGATCCTTTGTGATGATAACTAAAACGCGTATATCTATGAATCAAGACAACCCTCACGTATCGACAAAGCGCTAGGAGTCTTTCACAAATTTCTTAAGTCGGTTACTATCAATGCCAGCCAGTTCGCTGCCAAATGAGTTGCTTTAACCTTAGTTTGATGAAAGCTGGACAATTTAAAGAGAAAGTGCCTGGATGAATCCATTTTGTCTTCCTTATACAGATTTGACAGTTTACGCTTGACAATATCTTTAGTCGAGCAAGCAGATTATAAAAATCTATTATAAATAAAAAAGTTTTCACCTAACCTAAAACATCCATATACGAATGAAATGGTCACTAAGGTATCTGTAAGCCCCACTGCTGCATTACAGAGTGATTTTTATGGAGTACTCTAATATTACACAGGAACTTAATATTATATAAATAAACGAAAGCCGGAGCGGTCGGCTAGTGCTCCGGCTTCGCACGGCTTTAAACAAACATTTCTTAAGTTACAAGTTTTTACACACGCTCCCATACATATGCGTGGGTTTATTTAAAGAAGTAAAATGAAGAAAATTCGAGCACGAAATTATATTTTATTTGTAATGTGCTAAATCTTGATTACGACCTCTAGTCTTTGGTGTTCGATGAAGATTGCGGAATAAAACTTTACACCAATATCGATAACGATTGCGGGAAACGGAAGTCTGAAGTCTGAAGCTGACGCTGCTTCCGTCACTAAGCACTTTCTGGAGAAGGGACGTTTCCTGTCCAATTTCCACTGCCGTCATTTTGACGTCCGCACAACATCGAACATCCGTTTCCGCAAAAATATTTCCGGTTGCTTCATTTCCGGTTCCGCCCCTTCATTCCCATATCCATCATTCCCATGGTTCCATCGGTTATCCATATCTTGTTTCAGTCATTCATTCAGCTCATTCCGTTTTCGGATGCCTCACTTTCAGTTTCAGTAAACAATATTCAGCCACCCCATTTCCGGTTCCGGCAGTATCGTTATCCATACCCGTTTCCGGATGCCCCATTTCCGGTTCCGGTAACATCATATCCGGTTACCCCATGAGGCCAATGACCCCACCCTGATCACGTGATGACATTTCAAGATCACGTGATATTTTTGCTTACAGGTCATTGACAACGCCCAGATCACGTGTTGTCACATCAAGGTCACGTGATATTTATGTTTATGTTTACATTTTTGAGTGAGGTCATTGACCCCGCCCAGATCATATTTTTGTTAACATTTTTAGGTGTGGTCTTTGGTGTCCAATGTTTTTCTCTCGGATTATGAAGTGAGCTTGTATATTTCTAATATTTTAACGATTTTCAGTTTCAGATTAAGATTCTCCATCACGGAGTCCTTTTGATACCCCACCTGGGAACTATTTCCAAAAAGTTTAGATTCTAGCAAAAAATATAGCCCAAGTTACTCGAGGTGAATGTAGCTTTCGAATGGCGAAAGAATTTTTGAAATCAGCACAGTAGTTTTTGAGTTTATTCATTACAAACATACATACAAATCTTTTCTCTTCATAATAGTAGTATAGATATGTTTACTGTAATCAAGTATGCCATGAAGTCTTCAACAAATTCCAAACAAATTTAAATTCGGTACTTTTATTTATAAGATTCACGCATTCATTTAACTTATCACAAGTATGTATGTCTGATTACATTTGCATTGAAATTGTCTGTAAGTACTTAATCCACAAAGAATACACAGAGTGTCACTTTCAATGACAGCTTCATATTACAAAAGTGAATGAATTAATTGAGCGTCACACAGAGAAATGTCTCTTCAGCGAGACAAGTGGCGCGCGAATAAGGGGAGACGCAGACAAAGACAGCACAGAGATAATTTAATGGTGCGAAAGGCAGCGACGTTGAATATACTCGAATCGATGCAAAAAAGAGTGTGAGAGTGAATTAAAACATGAAAATGTAAAATAATGAGCTGCAAGTCGAAAACAAGTTCGGCTGATTAAAAATTTATGTAAAATATTAATTAAAGCACTTGAGCGGTGACAGCTGTCAACCTTACGAAATTACATAAAATTGACATATTTCGATGCTTAAATGCGGATGTCTCAGATAATCTTCTGAATATAATTCATTATTGAGATATTCGGAGAAATTTTGTTTACATTTCTTTAAATAATTTATTTCTTTCAATGCCCATCGACTGCTGACGCCGTCTTTCGTTGTCAGCTGTCGCCATCCATATCCATTTGTTTCGTAGCCATATTTTATGGTTTTGTGAATTGAGATTGAAATTGCGCGAACAGGTGTCGCGTTCGCCAAACGATTGAACGACCGAATGGTCCACCTCAAAACGTAAAGCTCATTTATTTTGTACGCGAAATTTTAAATAGCGAAAAATAAAAATAAGGCGTGCGCATATTTTGATGGTCAAGGTGAGCGATTTAAAGCGTCGGCATTTGTAAATACTTATAACTGTTTATTTGTTCCTATGTATCGCATGTAATAGACGCGCATTAAATATAGAAATGAATCGTTTCAATGCCCTCCTCTAAAGTGAAACTGTAAATTCACGTGTTTTTGTTGTTTTCATTCTGCATATAAATATTGTTGTACGCCGCATATTTTTCGCTTGGCGAAATACATTTATTTAACGGTAATTTTTATATGCAGCGCGAGTTTGTTTACCATTTTGTCGGGGCAAATAAGAAATTTGTGAAAATAAATTTTGTGCAAAAATCACGTCGCTGAAAGCAATTTTTCATCTTTTGGCTTCTACTTAATTTTTATATGCAATGGATAGCATTAGGGTGGGTCATAAAAATAAATACAATTATTTTAAAATTTGCTAAACTTAAAAAATCGAAGTTGCTTCTTAACCTGTCTTTTTATATGCATTGCATTAACAGCATTAGGGTGAGTCATAAAATATTTTTTCAACTTAAACTATTTACTGTGATTTTTAACTTAGTCTGTAGATTTATAGCATGTTCAGTGAAATTATTAGGGTGATCCACAAAAATTATAAAACTTTGTTTACAGAATTTTACTTTGTAATATTTCTGGACTTGTGTAATATTTTATATGAAATTCTACCCATAAAATGAAGGGCTTTTTGTAGCAGTATAACCTAATACGTATAAGAAATATACAATTAGATATTAGAAAATAAAATATTTTAATTAATAATTTTCATTTTTTCGGTTTCACTAGGACCACCCTAATGTTGCAACATCTCATGAATGTTTATTTAGTAAATCGTATTTCAGCTGAATATTTAATAGCTGCTAAGGAATTACGAATTTCATTATACGTGTATAAATAAGTGGTTTCATGTAAAGAGCTTCTAGAACAATTAAAATAAAATGCGGTTTCTCTTCTCAGGTAAAGTAGGAAGATTTATCTATAGAATTATTTAAATATTTGTGTAAGAGAGGTTTTTGTATGTATTAGGTCTACAACTTTGTTTCCGCCGTTTTTTTTGTAAATTTTTTGTATAAAAACGGTTACAAATGTCGATGAGCCTCATCCGCACTTTTCTTGGAAAAGCAAAATTTCCCGCAAATGTCGAGAATTCGGCTCAAAAAGTGACATTTTCAGAATGAGAATAAGTTAGGGATGCAAACAGATCTCTACAAATATTTTGTTGGGTTAATGTTGACGCAAATGCCCAAGATCGATATAAAAAATGAAAAATTTAATTTACTTTTTCTCTCTCCCCATTAACCTCAAATACTCTAGTATATACCTTCCAAAAGGCATTGTGAGCAAAAAAGTTATTTCCCCCAGCGTATTTACGCTGATTGCTGCTCCGATTAAAAAACCAATTTGGCAGTCAATTCGTTGTCATGTTTTTGTCATATTTAACTATCATGAAATATTTATAGAACGCAAACGCAATTTCTATTTATAAGCAGCAGTGTATGTCAAGCCATGTTAGCCTTACTTTATTTTGCCATGCTAGGCCTTTCGCCAATACACAGCGGATTATTAATTTCGCTAGCAACTCAAAAAGAGAAGCCGCCATCAACGCCAACATCAATCAATTAACGAACTAACGAAAAAGGAAATTTGAATATTGAATGCGTTTTGGAGCGGCGGGCGGCATTCTTTGCTTACTCATAGAACCGTTAGTTGGTGAGCGCCACCATCTTCATTTGCGCATAAATGTCACCTGTTTAACGAAGTGACTGTCTAACTGACGTCATATCAAATGGTAACTGATGCCACGTCTGCTCGTCCTGCCGTCAGTCTGTTGTTTTGTATCTACTTCTTGTTGTTGCGCGGAGTTGTTGTCAAGCGTTGTGGGCGCCGTGAGTCTATTTGGTACCGTTTCCAAGGAATTCGTGGTTTCTTACATTGCTGGCATGTTTGTCGGCATTTTCGCTGCTTTTGTTGTTGTTTTCTTGATTTTGTTACTTTTTTTGTTTTTCATGTTATTTTTTGTTTTTGGTATTACCGTGGTTTTCCCCATTTGTTGTTGGCAAATGCGCCTATGGCAATTCAAATGCAAAGATGCAGACATTTCTTACTCTTACAAACACACATATGCATACATATGTATATCTAACTGTTATTTCATATAAAAGTAACCGTTTTCTCCTCCGTCACTTTTGTTGTTGCCTCAGTTTAATCGCAAATTTTTGTTTTGTTTGAGTGCGCCGCGGTGCATGGGTGTGCGTGCATTTTTCGTGCATACTTTTCGGCGGAATTTCGTCAGTCGCCGTTAGAGTTCGTCGAAAAAAAGTTGTTCAAACTATTTGATGTTGGAAAATATGCAATAGTTCGCAGAAAGTAGCAGACAAGTTTGCCAAAATGTGCGGGAGTTATGTAATTTGACAGCGAGAAAAGCTGCAAAATGTGCGCGCGCGAGTGTGTGTGTGTGAGGTGTATGCAGTGATTTACACATAACAGTTATGTATTTATGGTTAATTGAAAAAAATTTTAATTTCTATATGAGCA
Organism: Zeugodacus tau; assembly: GCA_031772095.1. Classification (NCBI taxonomy): domain Eukaryota; kingdom Metazoa; phylum Arthropoda; class Insecta; order Diptera; family Tephritidae; genus Zeugodacus; species Zeugodacus tau. The sequence goes on along the minus strand of CM062650.1, from coordinate 67,317,776 downwards.
CTGAGGTTACTCATACGCAGTGGTGCACCCAAAAAATCATAGAAATGCTTTAAGCCGAGTGTAAATACAAAAATGTTTACAACAAAAATCTGTTTCCTCTTATTTTTTTAGAAGTATTCAAATCCCCCCCTCATTCAAATGCTTTCCACTTCAAGAAATTCGCATTACGTCGAGCAAGTTCACGGTTTCTTCGCCTTCACTGCGCTAACGAACTGGCGCGCAAGTCAAAGCAATCGACAAATAAATCAAATTTAAAAGTCAATATGTGTATTTGAGCCTGTTTTCTTCGCTCGGTGACTCGAATTTGCCAAATGTCAGCGACTTCTAACAGACTGTCATGGCAATAAAAAGTAAAAAACAAATGAAGATGAGGAAAAAGTGAAGTAAAGAAAATAAAAACAAAAAACAAACAAAAAGTATTGGCATGAGCTTGTAATTTGTAGCAAATAAATAATGAATGTATCGTAATGAAAAGCGAAGGCATTCATCAAGAATTGCTCGCTATACAAATGTAGCGCAAATCAATTCGAGAAATAAAAGTGATATGAAAGCGCTGGCGGTATAATGGCAAATAAAGACGGGAGATCACAACAACACAAACAATGTTAAATTGCAAAGTCACTGCAGCAAATAAAAGTTAAAATACCGTTATTTTAAAAGTGCAAGTTAAAGCGTCTTTACGTGTCTTGGTCTTGGCGATTTAATGTCGTGTGAAATAAAGTACAAATTTATGGCGTGGAAGAAGCAGAGCGAATGGAGCGGCGACAATATATGTGATACAATTGTTGTATGCGTGATGTACTACCCTTACATTGAGAAAGTTTTCTTTGAAAAATGATTTTTTTATAATACACAAAGAAAAAAATATCATAATAATAATAAATAAAAATTGCGAAGCTTAAAAAAAATTTTAAAAGCCTTTCAGTTGCTTTAAAATTCTTCTTTAAATTTGTTTGAGTGTAGTGTGTCTATAAATGCCTACTGTTTATATAATAATCAATGAATTGCATTTAATATCGCGGCATAAACATGGAGTTCGGCTTGGGCGGTCGTGTGCAGTTTCTACAAGCGCAACTCTTTCCCACTTGTGCGCTGTCGCCAATCAATGCTGGAGGTAAATATCGTATCATATGATTTCTATTAGGAATTATATTTTCCACAAAGTTTCTCTATGAAAAGATGAATCTCAGTTTTTTTTAATAAATACTAACTTAGACCTCGCAATCTCTACACTTATGGAGATCTTTATACATAATATATACCTTTTGGATCGGCCTTAATGTTTTGACATAAGAGGTGTGTTCAAAAATTAACGGGATTTTTAAATTTCACGGATAAGCAGAGTCCAATCCAAAAACTATACTGCAACCATGCCCCAGCCACCATATTCGCCAGACCTCGAAGACCCCATGGGTTTTTTCTATTTCCAAAAATAAAGAGTAAGGTTCTCTTAGAGCCGTCGTTTTACAAGCATACGAAAGAGAAATCTTAGCAATATTTGTTGCAAGAGTATAAAAAACAAGAAGAAACGTTAACTTCGGCTGTACCGAAGCTAATATACCCTTCACAGGTGCATTTCTTTTAGTAACTATGTGTTTAAGCAAATCTAAAGACGTAAGAAAAAGTAAGTAAAAAAAAAGAAAACATTTTACTAATTCTTTTTTGCCGGGTTGTTTGCTAGAAACATTAAGGTTATATAGTTAAAGGATCTGAACAATTTCTTCGGAGATTATATTATTACCTTAAGCAGTAATCCATATCAAATTTCGTGAAGATACCACGTCAAATGCGAAAATTTTCCATACAAGCCATCGATTCAGATCGTTCGGTTTGTATGGCAGCTATATGCTATAGTGAACCGATCTAAATAATTTTTTCGGAGATTAAATTATTTCTATGAGCAATAACTCACACCAAATTTCGTGAAGATATATAGTAAAATGCGGAAGTTTTCCATACAAGCCCTTGATTTCGATTGTTCAGTTTGTATGGCAGCTATATGATATAGTGAACCGATCTGAACAATTTTTTCGGAGATTAAATTATTTCTATGAGCAATAACTCACACCAAATTTCGTGAAGATATGTAGTAAAATGCGGAAGTTTTCCATACAAGCCCTTGATTACGATCGTTCAGTTTGTATGGCAGCTATATGATATAGTGGTCCGATATCGAAAAATGAGCAGCTTCTTGAGGAGAAAAAAACATCTGCAAAATTACAAAACGAACAGACAGACGGTCGGACAGACAGACAGACGGATATGGCTAAATCGACTCAGTTCAACATACTGATCGTTTATATATATACTTTATAGGGCCTCCGACCCTTCCTTCAGGGTGTTACAAACTTCGTGACAAACTTAATATACCCTGTTCAGAGTATAAAAATCCGTTATTTTGTGAACACACCTCGTAATGGTTCTATGGAATTATTTTCTTAAAACATAGAAAAGTAATTGTTTGCTTTGATTTGCTTCCACTGTGGCGCTTAGCTCGAAGTAATTTTGTTAGTGCACATCATCAGATCAATGGATGTTTTAAGTATACAAACCTAATCTAAACGGTTACAAGGGTCGCTTCACTGGTTTTGAAATCCTGTTTAATTTTTGGATTCGGAAACACATTTTATGGTGGTTTTTGTACGGTTTACGTACAGTTTATTGACGACTATTTGGCCGAGACTAAAAACATATTCTTACGGACTGTATGCAAAGGAAGTCCTTCGCTTTAATCAATTGTTTAATTAATTATCATCTAATTATTCTTGATTTGACATTCCTTTCTATTTTTAAAAACGTAATAATACCAAACAGATGTTAAGGACATCTTTTATGGAACGACTCAATACAGATTAGTTCATATTTTCTAGAGGCTGATACCAATATGCCTAATACTTTTGTAAAAATGAACATCGAAAAATCTGGGCTCTGAAGCACTCACATCTTGAATCTTTCGTGGCCCTAAAAGGAACTTGCCTATAGTGGAAAGTTGTAGTTGAAAATAAATATGTTTTTAACAGTATAGGTAAACTTGAGTGAATAACGTTACGCTCAGAGCAAATATTTATAGCTTTTTGATCAATCCTGCGAAAAATGAGACAAAGAAACATGGTAGTCTTTAGTAAGAAACGAACTGTTCGAGCATGTTTTATTGAGATTAATTGTATACCCGTATAAATCTAAAAAATATATTCAAAGCTTTTAAGCTTTCATATACTAGTTATCATATAGATAGCTATATCCTAAGGGGCACGGAAGGAGATTAGTCACTACTAAAAATATATCATTTCAAGCATACTTTACATTCAAATTCTTTCTTACAAATTCTTAAATAAATATAAAATTTTCCTCTAACAAATTCCTGCTAAAGAAATCAGCCAAACTTTCTTCTTTTCTTCGGGTGAAATTGAGCGCACTACGAAAGAAAAACGGTATAATCTGCGCAAAGCGAAACACCAACAAAAAATGTTATGATCTCAAAGCAATAGTTCAGCAGTTTGAACACCACCAAACTGAGCGGAGTCAACTTGAAAGTTTGCATAAACCGCTGACGGGCATTTGAACTTTGAACAACAGCACAACACAACTCGAGTCAATGAGCGTCGGAAATTATAAATGTTTTTTGCTTTTTGCATTTTATTTCGACCGTTACGCGATATGCGGATATGCAGCAAAGTGACTGGAAGTAAGCGGCGATAAAATTGAATTTCAAACAGCGGCACGCGGTGCGAGCGAAGTGGAAGTGGAACGGTCAGCGTTGCAATAAACTTTATGCGCCATTTTTCAGCAGTCAATGAAACCGCTGAAGAGGTGCGGAATTTATTGTTTGAAGCGGCGCTGCTGGTTTGTATTGGGAGACTATGAGTAAAGGCTTAAAGCATTACTAGCATTACACTTGTAGTAATCCGATAACCTATAATGCCTGCCTCCACCATCACAGCTCACATAACGTTAAAGCTCTCAACTTGTTCGAACCTACTTCTACTTTTTCGCATAACTTTCGAGGCGAGGCGATTTGCCCTGGGGAAATCATTATGGCAATTCGTTATACGTGTTCAATGCTCGCTTATGAGAGCTTTTCCAACGGCACTTGAGTGGGATTTTTGCGAAAAGCGAAAATTTGTAGAAAACAAACAGGCTTCATCTGGCATTTCTGGTGAACTTACTTACTTGCTTTCACTGCTTTCGTTTCGTCGTCTCCGGCGCTGCCTCTATTAGCTGCAAGTTGTTGTTCCTTTTCGCATCCGTGTTGTTGTCGTTGTACCACTGTTGCTACTGGTTTTCACACAGCTTTTGTTGTTGTATTTCGAATTTTCTACTATTTTTTATGTGTTTTTGTTGTTGTTAGGAAGTCCTTGCAATTGACTTGTCGTTGTTGTGCGATTGTTGCGTTGCGATGTTGTTGTTATTATTGTTGTTGCTTTGAGCGTTGTACTTTTTTCCTCTATATTTGTTTTTGTTATTGCAGGTTTTCTTTTACCCGCTAGTTGCTATGTATTGGAAGGATCGTTGTTGTTATTGTTCTTGCTGTTTTTTTACTATTTGCTTTGCGTTGTTCTTCTGTTTGTTTTCCGATTAAGATTGAAGATAGTTTTGCTGTTGCAGCTGCAGTCATGCATCTACTACTGGCTTGTTTTTGTTGTAGTTGTAGTTGTGCTGAAATGGATCAAGAGATTTGATAACGTTAAGGAATTTGTCATTCACTGAGGATTTGTTTTGACTAAAAACTAAAAAAATAAAAATAAAGCGTAGGAAACTACAGTATAGTGGATTATCACCATGTTAGAGTTGAATTACAGTTGGGAATAACGGTAACGGATAACTGATGGTCGGAAGTTTGTGTTTTAGATGTAAGAGAATATAGACGAATTTATTTGTATTTCACTCGTAGTTCATTCGAATGTGTTGTTACTGTTGCTATAAAATCTGAATCAAATTCTTTTGTTAAATTCAGCGCATATTCAGTTCCAACTGTCGTAATTTACAAGTTTATTAAGTCCCGTCATATAGATCGAATGAAGTATGTATGTCGGAGTTTGTCTGGAGTATTTCGAATCAGTAGGATCCAATATCTAATAGTTATCATAGTTCTGTTAGCTATATACTTGTTGTTTCTAAACCCTGTAAGTTTACGACCTGGAGGGTTTGAGCTTAAGTACAATCACAATTGGTACGGAACCATATCATATTCCTAGATATTCGGATATTTGTTGTTTCAAATTGCTTCTTACATATACCCTGTGGTTGTGAACATGTATAAAGTTCCTAATAGAAAAAATTAGTTTATTCTGAGCTTATTTATGACTAGATTTTGACAACAAATGAAAAAACTTGAGATTTGTTTGGAACCCGGAATATTATTTCGTGAGCTAACTGCAATTGAAACTGTATTTCCAATATTCAGCCAAGGCAGGTTAGTACAGCTCACTTAAAATTCTTGTTAAGGATAGTTTTTTAGATGTATATTCATAGAAGTAAGATAGCAATTCATCAGAATTTCTTCCTCCAGTTAATACGCCGGGTTTGGTCTAAAAAACCTATGCGAAGAAATATGAGACGGAAATTAAGAAAAGTGACTCCAAGACCTGAACAGTGTTGGACTATTGGTTATTTTTCCTTAAACTTCAGAAGTCTTCGCTTAAAAGTTTTAAAATTACGCTCTCTTTGATTTAAATCATTTGATTACTTTGAGTCTCTTTTTTGACTATTGTCTCGAAAGATCTGAATATTATAAAAATCTATTTACGGCGTCTATCACTGGGTAAAAAAATCTATAAAAGAATTTGTGGAAGAAGCGTTATGTCCTCAGACGAAATTATTAAGTTATAATGGATGCTATTTCTGAGAAAACGACCAGATTGAAATTTTATTTAACACTTTTAACACATAAAACTAGCAGACCACTCCGACTCCCGGATTACAACCTCTAGTCTTTGGTGTCCGTTGTCTTCTCTCTGATTATGCAGACGTTGGGAACGCTTAGAGTTCGACGCTCTACTGCGACATTGTATATTTCTAATATTTTGTTCTTCAAACCGCTGCACACGCTCCGTACTCGACTCTCAAGCACGTACTTGCGAGGTTTAGAAATTTTGTTCAGCAAACAGTTGCGGGCACTCGTTAATTGCCTCTCTGGCACGCGATTGCGATGCGAAGAGAATTATTTGTAAGACGATTTTCAGTTTCAGAGTAAGAACCTCCAAACGGAGTCTTTTTGATACCCTCACCAGGGAACTATTTCCAGAAATTTGAGATTCTAGCAATAAATATAGCCTATGTTATTCGGGGTGAATGTAGCTTTCCAATGGTATTTTTTTTTTTTTTTTTGAAATCGGCACAGTAATTTTTCAGTTTATTCATTACAAACATACATACAAATCTTTCCTCTTTATAATAGTAGTATAGATGAATAATTATTGGAAGATTTCTTTCTTCCTTTGTAACACTTTTGTAACACTTTTGTGTAGTTTTTTAGAATTCCCAAGACTTTCTTCTCATCTCAATTTCTCTCACGCAAAATAATTTGAGTCACCCTAATTTATGCGCCTTCTGATTGCCGATTTATGGTGCATTATATGCTAATTAGTTTGTTATTGCTAATGTCAACGAAATGTTTGTTGCCAATGCCTCAAGTATCATTTGCAGAACTTCATTAGAAACATTCGTGGCAATTAGTCTAAATTAGAACGAAATACTTTACATATGTGCTACTTGCAGTGAGTATTTGCAACCATGGTGCAATCGATTTCACAATGAGATTCTAAGGAATGGGTTGAGTACTGGAACATGTGGTGATTTGTCGATTTCCTGAGTAAAAAGACTTTAAATGGATGGGAAATTATGAGGTAAAGGAATGCATGAGGTAGAAATTGGGCACTTTACATACATATATTTTATTACATAATAAAATATGGCAAAATATATAGAGCTAAGGATTATTCCTATAATATAGAATTCTTTCTAACTTCTTTTGAACTTTTAATCTACTTTACTTCTTAATCTAAGAGATCTTTAAAGGATAAGAGAAACCTGGAACTTCCGTGCAAAATTCCCCACAAAGAAATTTATTTGAGGGAATTTCCTTTCGGGTATATTAAAGCGAGGGTATATGTTATAACCCTGTATTAAATAACGTGTGACAGTGTAAATATAGCAAAGGGTTTTTAATCCGCTTTTTCGCAAAGTGCTGATTAAAAAATGAATTAAATAAATTCGCAGCGGTGAATAAATGCGTTGCGTGAGGTAAAAACTGTGGACATTTACGCCCCAAATCATGGCTTGGGTCCACCAAAACACACACTCTTATATGTACATATGGACAATTTGTGTGTGTCAAGTGGTGTGCTCACGTGGGTGTTCCGGTGGCGTGTTGATCAGCAGGTGTATAAATAAAAGCCAATCGAGCGTGTAAATCACTTCCACAAAAAGCAAAAACAAAAAATAAAAGCGTGCAAAATGTTTAATCTGTTCGAGGGTAATTGGGAAAATGGCTGTTAAGTTTGCTGGATGCGCAAGTGAAGTGCTTTAGGGCAAGCGTTCGAAAATAACGCGGTTTACAGGAGGTGGAGAACTGCAAAATTTTACAAGGATATTCGAAACGTTCGATTGGCTTTAAAAAATTTTAAAGTTACAGAGAAAAAGCTTGGAAAACTTTAAATTAAATTAATTTTAGCATAGAGTTGCCACCTGTTAAAAATGAAATATACTGAAAAAAATAAATATAAGTCAAAGTAAGGCATTTAAGCTTTTCTGGTAGTTTTCGCTTTTTAATTTGGAGTTGCCACCTTTTCAAAAAAATGTAAAAACATTAGAAAACATTATTAAATGTAGCCTAAGATAAAATTTTTTAGTTAGTTAGTTTTCCAGAAAGTAGGAAATTATTCAAAAAATTTAACTTTGCCAAACATAGGAATGAAGTTGCCACCTAGAGAAAAGATTAAAGATAAGCAATAAAAAATAAAAATTTGTTAAACTTTAGAATTTCAAGAAAAATTGTGTATTAACCCTTCTTTAATTTTAATATATTTTTTACGGTAGTTGCCACCTATTAAGAAAATTAAAAATAATTAATATTATAACAAGTAAGGAAGGGCTAAGTTCGGGTGTAACCGAACATTTTATACTCTCGCAATTTATTTATTTAACTTTATTTATATTATATAATACACAATTTGACCCACATATTCGTCATATATATTGTATAAAGTCCATTGAAAGTTGGAAACCATAATATTAGGTTAGAAGTACCGAGGTCCTCATGTTCGATATCTGGAACCTTAAAAACCTATGGTCCGATTTTGGCGATTTTTAGAATGGGGCTGCCACACTATTAACATAGTATTTGTGCAAAGTTCTGCACCGATATCTTCACTAGTGCTTACTTTATATATTGTAAAGTAAACGATTTAGATCGTCTTCAAAGTTCTGGTATATAAGAAGTAGGCGTGGTTGTGAAGCGATTTGGCCTATTTTCACAACATATTATTGGGAGGTAAGGAAACTATTACAAACCAAGTTTCATTGAAATCGGTCGAGTAGTTCCTGAGATATGGTTTTTGACCCATAAGTGGGCGATGCCACGCCCATTTTCTATTTTGTAAAAAAATCTGAGTGCAGCTCCTATCTGCCATTGCTTATGTGAAATTTAGTGTTTCTGACGTTTTTCCTTAGCGAGTTAACCCACTTTTAGTAATTTTCAACCTAACTTTTGTATGGGAGGTGGGCGTGGTTATTATCCGATTTCTTTCATTTTTGGACTGTATTAGGAAGTGGCTAAAAAAAACAACTGCAGAAAGTTTGGTTTATATAGCTCTTTTGGTTTGCGAGATATATACAAAAAACTTAGTAGGGGGCGGTGCCACGCCCACTGCCCCAAAAAAATTACATCCAAATATGCCCCTTTATAGTGCGATCCTTCATACCAAATTTTATTTCCATAGCTTTATTTATGGCTTAGTTATGGCACTTTATGTGTTTTCGGTTTTCGCCATTTTGTGGGCGTGGCAGTGGTCCGATTTTGCTCATTTTCGAAAGCAACCTTCCTATGGTGCCAAGAAATAAGTGTGCCAAGTTTCATCAAGATATTAATTTTTACTCAAGTTACAGCTTGCACAGACGGACGGACGGACGGACGGACGGACGGACGGACAGACAGACATTCGGATTTGAACTCCACTCTTCACCCTGATCACTTTGGTATATATAACCCTATATCTAACTCGTTTAGTTTTGGGTGTTACAAACAACCGTTATGTGAACAAAACTATAATACTCTCTTTAGCAACATTTGTTGCGGGAGTATAAAAATAAATTCACATATATGACGTTTAAGAAAATATTCCAGAGAATTTTCGATTAATTTTCAATTTAGTCATACATATTTTGAAGTAGAGTTGCCACCTATCGGCAAAAGTAAAAGTTTGCGAATAAATTACAAAATGAGCGGAAACAGTAGGAAATCAATGAAAATAATAATTATGGAGGAGAATGTGGGGATATTTTATATGAAGATATTGAAAGGGGTTGCCACTTAACGAAAAAATTCCAATCTAAATATTAAAAAATCCGTTCAAATATAGGACATTTATGAAAGTATTCCCAAATATATTTTATGTTTTTAATTGAGATATATTTTGAAATAGTGTTGCCACATATAGATAAAAGTACAACTTTGAAAAATATTACAAAATTAGTGACAAGCTTTAGAAAATTAATGAGAGTATTTGTAAAGAAGAGGAAATGAGAGTATTGTAATTTTAACATATTTTTCTAATAGGTTGCCACTTAATGAAAAATTAAATCAAATAAAATATATTAAAAACAAGAAAAGTCCAAACATAAGACGGTTTTAAAAGAATTCCGTAATGTATTTAAAAGGTATTTTATTGAATTATGTTTTCAGTGGTAGAGTTGCCACCTTTTAATTAAAGGAAAACTGAATAAAATACATTTTAATGTCCGAATATTATAATGTTTTCCGGTGTATAAGTATGTAGGCACCGAAGCGTATTGACTGCCATAACATCTACAACAATAACAACCAAAAACCACAAAAGTGCACCAGCAAGTGCCACTGCCGTTATTAACAGTTATATGCGCATTTGGTGCAAATATATGATTTTTGATATAGTTGCAAACATAAAATGTAATTATTATGACAACTGCAATATGAACACCGCACAAGTGCTGGCCATAATAGATTAATTGCATAACAGCACAAAAGGCACAAGCACAAAGCAATAAAATCAGTGAAATCAAAATTATGTCTGTCTGGCTAGATTTGTACAACGCCAGCTGCAAACGCACTGCAATATTAATATTTCCCTGGCGACAACTGTTGCCACTGCATTGTTCCATGCCACACTCACACACACATGGCCATGTTGCTGTGGCGGCTCATTGTGCCGTTATTTTAACATGTTGCCCACCGCACATTTTCGTGCACGATTAATTAAAATTTTATGCCTGCATGGGAACAATGTTGTTGGCAATGAAAAGCAAAAGCGCAACAAAAAGGTAAAGTGCAGCAACAACAACAACAAAAGCCTCATTTTAGCGTTGCCACATGCATGCACAGCAATACAAATAATAATAATATCTCTAAAATGCTATTGTTGTTTACTTGTGTTGTTGTTGCATTAGCTACACATGTATGTATGTGCCAGTGACAGGCGGAAGAAATGCGGCGATAAGTGCGATTTGAAATTTATTTTTGATATATATGAATTTTATTGGGAATTTCACATTCGTCCGACGCTCGGGCATTTTTGACTCGCATTTCTGTGCATGTGTGTAATTGCGGTTTATTTACCGCCACAAAATATTTGCTTACAAATTTAATAGGTGAAATGCATTTATGTATGTAAATCATAAATAAAATTTAGAATTTTGTCAATTCTTTTTGGCAAATTCACCTAACGAAATAATTTATCGCCAAACATTTGAGTGCATTTATTTTACGATAAATTAGAATGTATGCATTCTTCTTTAAAATAATATTGGCGGAAAATAATTTAATTTTTGGGAAAATAATATACATAATTGTCGCGGTAAAGAAATATTTTTGCACAGGTTTATTAGAAAAAATTAAGTGTTTTACACATACACTAAAATATTTTGTGGCATTTTCACTTAAAATTATTAATATTTGAAAATTAAAAGTACAACTGTAAATAGTGCAATTAACTAAAACAAAGAAAAATACTGAATTAAAAGAAAAAAGCGCATTTAGTTTTCATTATTTTTGTTTTCGAAGAAGCGCTTTGCTATTGGTTAACCATTCTTTGGGGTTCAAAGTTCAATAATGGGGTATTAGTACGCCTGATACCATTTGGCAACCTCTGAACTGTGCTTTCGTCGTCAAGAAATTAGAAATATTTACTGTTATTTTGTATTATTATTTTTTTACTTTTCGGAAGAAACCATATGTACCACCATGTATATTAGTGAATATAGACAAGGTAAATATTTTGATCCTTATACCCGCTGTTGCTAATTCTTAATTCGGAGTTTCGTCATGGCATCTCTATGAACTATGAGACGATTTAATTATAATTTAATTATAATAATTTTCCGTCTTTCATGGTTGCCACCTGTTTGAAAATTCAAAGTCAACAAAATTATTAAGATCTAGAAACTCTTCAAAATTGAACTGAAGGGGTTTAACAAAGATTTCAATAGTAAATATTTATTGAGGAGGGTTACCACCTTTTTAAAATTATTGATACTTTCACTACCAATGGGATTATGCGTTTAGGGATTCGAAAAGTTGAATAAAATTTAGTCTACACTCTATTTGAATACAAAACGCAATCTATACCGACAGGTCCAAAATGGACAGCGGGGAAAGTATATACAGAACTGCTCTAACTCGAATCACCATAATCCACAAAAAAAACTTCGACTTAGAGAGACTTCGAGTTATAGACATTTTCATTAAAACAAAAATTAAAAAGAAATATAAAATATATTGTTACGAACGATATGGCAGCATCATTAACGTAATCCTAATTAGTTACGTTTCTTCTAATAACTTACGTATGTCCTAATTACATACGCGCTTATTGCTATCGTGGCGAGTTCTGATTGGTCGATTTGGAGAAACGAGAGCAATCAGAAGATCAGTTAGCAAAGAAGGAATAAATAGGCAAAAGCGGGAGCCGTTGCTGACAGATCGGCATAATCGCATTAGAGGGTAGAGTGTAAAGTAAATTTTTTAATTCTCGGAACTAATTGTTAATTAATTTAAATTAAAATAATAAATTAATATAAATTAATTCAAAACTAGCGTTTTAGTTCGAATTGCAAAAAATTCTTTATATTTTTTTACATATATTATATTTGCTTCCGCCGTTTTTTTGTAAATTCAAGTTTTTTTTGTACAAAAACCAAGCCGCACTTTTCTTGGAATTAAAAAATAAAAGCAAAATTTCCAACAAATGTCGAGATTTCGGCTCAAAAAGTGACATTTTCAGTTTGAGAATAAGTTTGGGATGCAAACAGATCTCTATAAATATTTTGTTGGGTTAATGTTGACACAAATGTCCAAGATCGATATAAAACGATTTAATCGACCAGTGCTTGACCCTAGAGACATCTATTGGAAAACGGCGGGAGCAAAGTTGTAGACCTAATAGATTTTCCCACAGTTTAGTTATTTACTTCGCCAAAAAGTTTTATTTAAATACATTAACACATGTAATCTATAATTTTGTTTGTTGCACTTTGCTTTGTTTGGCTCTTGACGTCTGTATATCAAGTGTAATATCATATTTTTTGTTCGCCTCCATACGAATATAGGGACTCCTTTAAAATTGTTCCTTGATAGTAAAATTTTAAATTTTGTATTATGCCCTGGTCGGAAAGTTCGATTTATGGAAGGAAATCTGTATGGAATTTGATTTCTAAACGCTATTGCCAATTCAAAATTTCGAGTTATGGAGATCTTCGACTTATGGAAGTTCGAGTTATGGAAGTTCCACTGTATGTACTCTTGACATCTCTCTCTCTCTCTCTCTTCCCATCTACAAAACTCAGCGAGCATCTTTCAAGCGGAAGTGTCTAATACCTAGCGAATGTCCTTGGAGCACTTTCGAACAACCACGACAGGATACAGAAAGCAACTATTTAATACAAGGATAGCCAGGTGACATTGTTAGAATTGCCATCTGTTTGAAAGATCTGTTATTTTTAAATTGATAAAAATTTAAGTAGAACAATATTTTTTTCATACGAAAAAAAATAAACGTTTCTGTTGAAAAATTTTTCGGCAGAGTTGCCAGCTTGTCAAAATTTATAAAACAACTTTAAAAGAAATGTACCTGAAACTAAATAAAATGTACATATTATAACTAAATTTGAAGTATATAGAAATATATATAATGTTTGAGTAAGTAAGATCTAAAATCAAATTATTCCTAGAAAATGAGCATCGAAAATAGAATCAAATAATTCTGGTAATTCTTAAATACTTAACCATTTTTATTCTGTAAGGTAAGGCTTACGATAGACCTAGTTTCATATCCTTATAAAATTGTTTACATCAAAGTTAGGTTAGGGTTTCTGCAAAGCACTGATTTAATTTAGGAAAACAAGTTACCGTTAAATACAAACAATCGTGACATTTCCTAATATTCCTAATATTTATGGAATTCTTTTAGCTATTCGCGATTTTGTACAACATAATAAGTACATATGTTAGTAGATCCAAGCAAGCACAGTTGAGATTCCTGAAATGCAGTAATAACAACTTGTTGAGTAAAGCTCCGTTCAATGCCAAACTACCAAAGACCCAACAACAGCATTTTGTTGCGCCAGTGCCACAAATTTAGCATGAAAACTTGAACATGAACATTGAAAGAAATGTGCAGAGCTGAGGGAAAGTGCATAAAAATTTAAACAATTTAGAATTACATATTCATTCGCATAACAATTAAAAGCAACAAGAGAAAGAATGAGCTCAACAAAAAAAATAAACCAACTGCAAGCATGAAAATTGATTTGAGAGCGCACAATGTCAAATGAGAGAGAGAAAACTGTCACAAAAGAGAGAATTTATGCGATACTTGTACCGTTATGTGGCCGAAAGCGCTTTTTGCAAAGCGACAAATGAGCGCCAAAGAGAGAAACTGAGTAGAAGACAGAGTGAGAGCGCGAGTGTGGTTGCTGCTAAAAGCTTTTTGCGTATATTGGACGCGCATTAAAAGCTGCCAAAGATTTTCGCATTAAAAATTGCAATAAATGAAATAAAAACGAATTTTTTTTTTGTTTCCCAACTTGACCATTAGCGAGGTTTTTTCTGCTTTGTTTTGATTTGTGATTTTGGTAACAACAACAACTGCTATAATACAATAAAACTAAACAAAAAGCAGCAATAATAATTGCGGTGGCAGCGACAGCCGTGCGAAATTGGTGCGCATATGTATACAAGGTCAATGCTTTTGTTGCTGCTTTCCCACGCATAGCCATCGACACATGAGCGCACACACACATACACATATGTACATATATACCCTGCCAGCCAGGCCTAACCACTTTCCCCTCATGTTTCTTCAATTACTAACACCAACGCACACGTTTGGGTTGTTTTGTTTTTGTATTCGTACGTGTGAGGGGAATAGTGGTTAAAAAACTCACAAGCAGCTATGCTGGCCTGTGGCAAACTCACCACATTTTTTACCACTTTTGTGGGTTTAAAAAACTTCGGTTTAACCAGCTTTTTCACCACCTTTGGCTGGCAGGGTACATATGCATAACAATGCCTTGCATCCGCCACCCACCAACCACCCAGCCGTGTGTGCGGCCGGACGAACAGCCATTGACGCTTAGCACATGCCACATTTTTTTATTGTGATCACCAATTTTACCGTTGTTTTGTTTGCTGGCTGGCATGTTTTTTCTGTTGTTGTTTTATTATTTTTGGTGTTTTGCTTAAATGTTTTCCTTTCCAACGCTGTTTGCGCTTCTTTGCTTGTTTACATATGCAGCACGCTTTCTCTGTGTTTGCGCGTGTGTGTGTGAGAGTGTTGGTGTGTTTGGCCACCGTTTAGGCGGACAATTCTGTGTGTGAATCTCCATTACTTTCACTAAATGAAAATTATGAACTGCAATTAAGCGAAAATTTATTACCATTTGAGGCTTTGGCAAACGCCTCGGGGGAGGCCATCGCCTTTTTCGTTGACTTTAATGTGAATTTATTTGTTTGCTTTGTGCGAGTGTGTGTGTGTCTCAATCTTTTATGTGGGTGCGTGTTTGCTGCATTAATTCTACAGTAATCGTTCAAACGTGAGATTTTCGCAAGTCAAACGACGAACTTCTTGTGATTTATGTGCGAGAAAATGCAACTATTATAGCTTTTTATATAGATCAATATTGTTCTTGGGTGTGATTTAATATAATTCTTAATTCATTCAGAATTTGTCTGATTGTAATATTCTCATTGAAAAATTTCTATGAGTCGATGAGTTAACAAAATCGAACAATGGATTTAGAAACAATGCAAATGTGTTTTCTAAATTTTTTTTATAAATTAGAGAAAATATACAATTTTTTGGAAATATTCTTAAGAGGTTAGGGGGTGTAGTGAGCAAATTTTATTTTTTTGTAATTGTATTTTCACATAATATTTTCCGAAAATTTCATATTTTAAATTTTATAGATCTATTTTAGAACAAAAGTATATTCATCTATTTAAAAAAATCAATTAAGTACGATTTCGATGCAAATAAAAAGACATTAGGGATACTAAAAGTCCCGTTATCTTCTACAATTAATATTTTTATAATTATTTTTTTATGAAACATTTTTCGTGATGTGTTTACCTATAAATTCTATAGAAGGTAATTTTTTTTGCCAAATATTTATAGGACCTTTTTCCACAAATCAATAAAGTTCCCCTAAAACATATGGAATCTGACTTCAAATGAAGCGATTAAAAAATGGTTTCCTAGACATAATACCGAATATGGTAAAATATATTTGAATGAAAACTAATAAACCATAAAATATCGCACCATTTCCCGGTAAAAGAGCGAAAAAGTAAGGTCGACCCATTTTAAACTATACACAAAATAATTAAGCTTAATAAATCGTTAAAGATGTGCGGTGCGTGTTTAAATAAAATACGATAAAATAGCACTGCGTAAGTACCAAATCAAAAATAAAATACATTTCTTAAATGTCAGAGATTTCCACCAGATTTTTTGTTGAAACATATTATGGACTAATAAAACCAAGATTAAAATAAATCTAACAAGTAAGGAAGGGCTAAGTTCGGGTGTAACCGAACATTTTATACTCTCGCAATTTATTTATTTAACTTTATTTATATTATATAATACACAATTTGACCCAAATATTCGTCATATATATTGTATAAAGTCCATTGAAAGTTGGAAACCATAATATTAGGTTAGAAGCACCGAGGTCCTCATGTTCGATGTATGGGGCCTTAAAAACCTATGGTCTGATTTCGGCGATTTTTAGAATGGGGCTGCCACACTACAAACATGGTATTTGTGCAAAGTTCTGCACCGATATCTTCACTAGTGCTTACTTTATATATTGTAACTTAAACGATTCAGATTGTCTTCAAAGTTCTGGTATATAGGAAGTAGGCGTGGTTGTGAACCGATTTGGCCTATTTTCACAACATATCATTGGGATGTAAGGAAACTATTACAATCCAAGTTTCATTGAAATCAGTTGAGTAGTTCCTGAGATATGGTTTTTGACCCATAAGTGAGCAACGCCACGCCCATTTCCCATTTTGTAAAAAAATCTGAGTGCAGCTTCGATCTGCCATTTCTTATGTGAATCTTAGTGTTTCTGACGTTTTTCGTTAGTGAGTTAACCCATTAGGAATTTTCAACCTAACCTTTGTATGGGAGGTGGGCGTGGTTATTATTCATTTTTGAACTGTATTAAGAAGTGGCTAAAACAAACGACTGCAGAAAGTTTGGTTTATATAGCTCTATTGTTTTGCGAGATATGTACAAAAAAACCTATATGGGGGCCACGCCCACCTCCCCGAAAAAATTACATCCAAATATGCCCCTTCATAGTGCGATCCTTCATACCAAATTTTATTTCTATAGCTTTATTTATGGTTTAGTTATGACACTTTATGTGTTTTCAGTTTTCGCCATTTTGTGGGCGTGGCAGTGGTCCGATTTTGCTCATTTTCGAAAGCAACCTTCCTATGGTGACAAGAAATAAGTGTGCCAAGTTTTTACTCAAGTTACAGCTTGCACAGACGGACGGACAGACAGACATTCGGATTTTAAATCCACTCTTCACCCTGATTACTTTGGTATATATAATCCTATATCTAACTCGTTTAGTTTTGGGTGTTACAAACAACCGTTATGTGAACAAAACTATAATACTCTCTAGCAACTTTGTTGCGAGAGTATAAAAAGTGGGTCCTGATAGAAGAATTTCTGGGGTTAACGTTATGTTAGAAGGCTAACCTTTTCATTTGAGACAACTGCGGATCATACTTGTATAGCTAGAAAAGCTGGTCCTTTGTGATGTCAACGAAAATACTTTTGCTTATGGATCAAGATAGCCCTCATATGTTTATCGACAAAGCGGTTAGAGTCTTTCACAAATTTCTAAAGTCCGTTTATATCACTGCCATCTAGTTCGCTGGGTTCGCCTAGCTTCGTCCTCGATTCCACCTCGCATTCCTCTATAGAACTTTGAAAGATTATGGAGCCGGTTTAAGATGGTTAGATAAAATGATTTATCTCCGTAGTATAACCGATATGGGAATATCATCGTAATTTTAGCTTAGAATTTATGAATCGTAAATAGATTTTAGTGAAATCCGAACCCAATAACTAATTTTTAACACGACAGTTCGAGAAATAATAATCCTAGCCGAAGTATTACGTACTATTATTTGGCCCAGTTTACTCGTATAAAGGCTTGTAGCTAGGCAGAATAGGACAACTTAATCCTAAATATGTTTACATCTTCAAATATAAGCATTTCAAAAAATATAAAGCTCCGGAAAAGCATCTAAAATTACATGCTGCAAGCAATTATATCGCATGTAGAAAACACTTACGAACGGAATGATTTCCGAAAGCTGTTAATTAAAAGCAACATATGAACCAGAAGGACAGCAACTTCAAGACGAAACGACAAATGCAAACGTAAGCGATTGAGATAAGATAAGTGCTGCCAACAAGTAAAGTTAAGTCAGCAGAAGAACAAGTAGAAAGGCCAAACAGTAGAACCATAAGCAGGCGCAAAAAAATGCAGTTAATGGTAAATAAATAGCAGCACCAAATAGCTTACTTACGCGGTCAACGATGAACGGAAAATTTTTTATACTAAAGCAGCACAGTTCGAGAGAGCAAAAGTTTAAACGGCATAGCTGAAAAGCTCCGTGGATGAATGGCAAACAGAGCGCTGGAGAGTAAAGCGACAAATTGCACCCACACAAAAGCTGCTACGCAACACGAATATGAAAAAGCGCAAGCACTTTGGCTGAAGCGACGCGACAAAAGCTCCGAAGACTGCTATATATATGTATGTTGTTGTATTGTGGCTCAATGCAAATGCTGTTGTTGCTTTCAAATGTTGTTGCTGCTGCTGCCTCTACTACCACCGTTGTTGTTGTTGTTGCCCTGTGGCGCCTGTCGTCGTCAAAGTGGCTGCTGTCGCGTGCATGCAACACAACAACAATAGCAACAATGGCACATGCCGAACGCCAAAAGCTCGCACACAATTGTTGCCATTTAATAGCTTAACCGCTTGCGACTCTGTGTGTGGGCAAAGCGCAAAATTAAGAGCAACCGAAGGACAGACGTTCGGGCGGAAGACGCCAAGCAGTCAGCACAGCGAATTGGCAAAAAATATTTTCCCGCTGATTTCAGTTATCAACAAAGCGAGCAACAGTGAGGCACAACCGAAGCAATCAACGGGCAGCCCAAGTACAACAAAGCGAACGCAAATAATCAACTCGAGCGAACGTGAAAAGTCGAACTAAACGGTAAATGCGTTGAAATTGTGTTGGCGTGTAACGGTTTATGATTTCGCGTATGAAAAGGCGGTTAATGGATTCGATTTTCTGTGTCATTTGTGGTTAAATATTTTATGAATTTTAAGTGAAACGGAGAAAGTGAAATTTTTGGTGATTTGCTTCGGTAAAATAACGGAAGAAGTGCTTAAAATACTATAATTTTCTTTGTTGATTGAATTGAAAAGCTGCATTGGCTGAAATTAATATTATTATACTTTCAAATTTTGAAACATTAATTTTCGAAATTTTCTGTGATTTCAAAACAAAAAAAATATATTTGTGATTTTGAATTACTCTTTTTTGTTTTTGTGAAAATATAACTCTTGCACTCAAAAAAAATTTACAGATTCGAATAAAAATAATTCAAACAATGATTAGCGAAAATAAATTAAATTTTTTATTTTTTATTTACTAATAAAAAATAATAAATTTTTAAAGCTTTTTTGAGAAAGTGAAGATGTGGTGATTTGCTTTGGTAGTATAATGGCATAAGTGTTTGAAACGTGACAGTTTTTCTTATTAATAGAATGGAAAATGCTGCAATAATTTAAATTAATTTTATTACACATTAAAATTTTGGAAAATAAATTTTCGAATTCGAAAAAAAATTTATTGGTGATTTGCATTTTTTTGTGTGTGGAAAAATATAATTTCCAGTCAACAAAATTTTGAAAAGACTTAAATAAAAATTTTCTAAACAAATTTTTACTGAAAATGAAGTTGAAAATAGTATTGTTATTCTTCTAAAATATTATAATTCATAAATTGAATATTATGAAATTTAATAATTAAGCTTCCATTTGCTTTTTCTAAAATTAGTGAATGTTACAAATTAGTGAAACTGAGATTTACAAATTGTGTTAGTGATAAAATATCAAAA
Organism: Zeugodacus tau; assembly: GCA_031772095.1. Classification (NCBI taxonomy): domain Eukaryota; kingdom Metazoa; phylum Arthropoda; class Insecta; order Diptera; family Tephritidae; genus Zeugodacus; species Zeugodacus tau. The sequence goes on along the minus strand of CM062650.1, from coordinate 67,297,866 downwards.
AATAAAAAAATAAATAACAGTAAAGAACATTGTTTGAAATTTTTGTCCATATAAAATATTTAATAAAAAAATTTAGTTGACTGAATAACTAATTTTTTTTTAATAAGAAATTTTTCATCAGTTTTTGGTACGAAATCACACGTTTAATATTTTTTCAGTGAAATACTAGTATCCTTTGCACCTCGGTCTTAAAAAATATGTTTGAACAGAGTGACACTAGTTATCAGTAATCGTTCGCAAAAATATAGAAAAGAGGAATATTTTAAAATAAAAAAATATTTATAACGAAAGCTTCTCTGACGCATATTTTCTGTGAATATTGAGAAATCATAATTTTTTTTATAATTTAATTATATATAGTTTTTTTATACCAGTTATTTATAAGTTTATTATTTATTAATATTTTAAAGTATATTTTCCCTTCAAACTAGTTGAAATATATTTTTGAAATTTTTTTCTTCAACAAAAAGTTCAATAAAACCTTCAAACCACGAAGTTAGAGTCAAGAAAAAAGCGAATAAAGCAGTTTAATAAATAACAAAATTGTCATACGAAAATTATTAAAAATTAAAATAAAGTTTGTGAAGGTGAAAAAGTGCAAAATAAAGTTCAACTGCAATACAAATTTGAAAAAAAAGTCACTGAAAAGTCGCTACGCAAAAGCACGTCTTCGTCAGCGGCAGCAACTAACCGTCAGCAGATAAACGTTGTTGCGTTCGTCGTACACCAGCTGTCAAAAACAACAAATAATTGCAGCAACAACAACAACGCTAAGACATAACGCAGCACGGCGTGGTTTATAATTTAATAAACTTCGCCAACTGAAATTCGTGAAAATTTCGGGTATGTTTTTTTTGGACTCAAACACTTGTACATACACACACTTCTATGGGTTTCTACAGTTGGCAGTGAAGAAAATAAATTTTTGAAGCGAAACATTATAAATGTTTCCGCTGAAGCAGCTGGTGTTACTAGCAACATGGCTCCTATGTTGGTGTTATGGAAATATTTATGTAGCCGTGAATATTGTATGTGGGTCCTGGCAGATTTTGTCCATGAAACTCACGCTGTGACGGAAATTGAACGCGTTGTTTTGGAAGTGTTAGATGATGCTAGTATTTTTCATAAGATTTATTGTTGTAGTAGCGGTATGAAATATTTCTCAAATAGTTTGTAGGGGTTCTGTTGGGATGGGTGTCCTTGGCAGGATATAATTTCGGGTTTATTTCGCTTACGTTGATTTTATATAGTTAGTGAAAACGATTTCTTAGTCATTGCTGTTTCTACTATCTCAAGTTCCGTAGAGATCGGTCTTCAAACACCTCCATATAAGAGTAAATGTTTACGAAAAGGTGGCTCAAAGGTTATAAAAAAATTAAGAAATAATCTAAACTTTTACAAATACTTTGGATTCCCTTTTTGTATATATTATAGAACCCATAATTGAATGACAAATAATAATCAAGTAAACTTACAAATCTGTGTTTTATTGTTTTTTTTTATTTGCTCCAAATTTTTACTTGTGTACATACATATATACGTATATATGTACATGTATGTTTTGACTTTACGCGTTCTTTATTACTCTTCATTCGTTTTGTATCCATTTTTTATACGTGCTTTGCATACACCAAACGGCAAGAAGCAAAACTTCAACCAACGACGAAGCACAACAAAACCGAGACCTTCATTTGCACCAGCTGCGGCCAACTCACTTGCTTGTTTTGTCAACTTAGTTGGTCAATGTGGACAAGAACTTGTCGGTGTTTTTTGCGTTTTCCGTTAACATTAGTTTCATTTACCTTTGATGTTGTTCTCTGTGAGATAGGTTCGAAAAAAATGTAATTTAAAGGGTGCGTCGTGAGCAATAAGTCTTAAAGGAAAGCGAAGAAGCTTAGCGATATGCACAAACAATTTTTTAGAGATTAAAAATATTTTTACATCCCATTTTATTTATCGTATTCTACGATTAAAAAGCTTTTTAGTGTGAAATGCTAAAAAACCAGGTGGCAACTCTTCTTAAAAATAGCTTAAATCTGTTTAGATATATAATATTAAATTAATGTAAACGAGTTAATTGAAATTAAAATGTAAACAGGTGGCAACTCTTATCGAAAAGGCTTCAGTTTTAGACTTCTTAAGCATTTCTAGATTTACAATTATGGAAAAAATTGTTCCTTTACTGAACTTCATTGAATTAGAACTGAATATTTTGTACAGGCGGCAGCTCTTCTAAAAAATTTTCAAATTGTAAGCATTGTGAACAAGCTTACTGCTTGAATCTACTTCGTAATTTAATATTAAATTAATTTAAACGAGTTAATTGAATAAAAAATGTAAACAGGTGGCAACTCTGGTCGCCAAAAATGTTTACCTTAGCTTTCTTAAACTTATTTAGTTCTAAAATTATGTAAGAGAGTCTATTTAATGTATTTGACTTAATTAAATATTTGAAACAGATGGTAGCTCTTCTGAAAATATTTCAAAGTGGAAGCATTTTTGAACCTCTTCAGTTTGATACCCATATTATAGTGATTTTTTAATCTTTTAATGCATTTGCAACCCAATATTTTCTCTAACAACAAAGTAAAATGGCTTATGTGGACTTAAATGATTTCAGAAAATTTGTTATTTACATTAATTTATTCGATACTCGAAGCGGTGTTTCCTCTTAATAATTACTGACAGTCGCAGGCTTTGAATTTCCATATAATTGAGCACAAATATATATGAAGTTTTTTACAAGAAATTAAAATACCAAACATAACTTAAATCGACTTAAGCTATTTTAATGGCAAAGCATTGAAAGTGAAATCTGTATATCGGAATGAGTGTAATCAATATAGTGCTCCCCATCTCAAATTTATCTACACAAATATTTAAGTTCTTCTTCTTAACCAACACACTTTAAAAATCCCTTTAGCCCCTCCTTGCAAAAACACCAACAATATTAATTGTCTACAACAACGTCATTAGTAAACAGTGGCGTCAACATAACTGCAACGTTGACCACTGCCAAAAACAAGGCAAAAACAAGAACAAAGCAGCAGCTTTTGCTGCAACATCAACAGCACTCTCTGTTGGCTAATAAAATCGTTGTGGTTTTGCTGTTTATTAAGTGCTGTTATAATACTCACACACATACAAACATACATACATACATAAATATATATATACATTTGCTATATATTTGCCTTATTTTGTATATATTTTACATATTCCTAAGCAGTCGCTTGGAGCCACAGCTGGCAACTGATTTTGCTTAGTTTGCTTTTGTTTGTGTTGTTGTGTGCGCAAGTTGTTTTTGGCAGTTTCGTAAACGGTTTTGTGGTCAAAGTAACCTTGGCAAAGGGTTTTGCAAAACGTTTATATTAATTGTTGGGGGTAATAGCAACTTTTCGCTTAGAAACTGCACAGCGCCACATCATTAAAAGTTCGAGGGAGTCGTATAAATTGAATTTCCTCTAATATGCTCGAGTGCGCTTAGTGTAGGAAGTCAAATATTTCGCACAACAACAAAAATGTGCTAAGGTCAGAAATTAAATTTTTAGAGCCGTTCGGGAGGTGCGGTTGCAGTTGCATATGACTCTCCTTCATTACTTCATAGCAGACACTTTTGATTATTATGAAGCTGGGGCCTACTAATGAAGTAAAGTATGAGATCAATGTAATGGTTGAATTAAAGAAGAAAGAATAATATATAGGTTATCAGAATGCCACAATAAATTAGTCTGGAATGATTTGAAGATTCCAAAAAATTTATATTTATACTCTCGCAACAAATGTTGCTAAAGAGAGTATTATAGTTTTGTTCACATAACGGTTGTTTGTAACACCCAAAACTAAACGAGTTAGATATAGGGTTATATATACCAAAGTGATCAGGGTGAAGAGTGGAGTTCAAATCCGAATGTCTGTCTGTCCGTCCGTCCGTCCGTCTGTGCAAGCTGTAACTTGAGTAAAAATTAAGATATCTTGATGAAACTTGGCACACTTATTTCTTGGCACCATAGGAAGGTTGCTTTCGAAAATGAGCAAAATCGGACCACTGCCACGCCCACAAAATGGCGAAAACCGAAAACACATAAAGTGCCATAACTAAGCCATAAATAAAGCTATGGAAATAAAATTTGGTATGAAGGATCGCACTATGAAGGGGCATATCTGGATGTAATTTTTTTGGGGAAGTGGGCGTGGCCCCGCCCCCTACTAAGTTTTTTGCACATATCTCGCAAACCAATAGAGCTATATAAACCAAACTTTCTGCAGTCGTTTTTTTAAGCCACTTCCTTATACAGTCCAAAAATGAAAGAAATTGGATCATAACCACGCCCACCTCCCATACAAAAGTTAGGTTGAAAATTACTAAAAGTGGGTTAACTCACTAACGAAAAACGTCAGAAACACTAAATTTCACATAAGAAATGGCAGAAGGAAGCTGCACTCAGATTTTTTTACAAAATGGAAAATGGGCGTGGCGTCGCCCACTTATGGGTCAAAAACCATATCTCAGGAACTACTCGACCGATTTCAATGAAACTTGGTTTGTAATAGTTTCCTTACATCCCAATGATATGTTGTGAAAATAGGCCAAATCGCTTCACAACCACGCCTACTTCCTATATACCAGAACTTTGAAGACGATCTGAATCGTTTACATTACAATATATAAAGTAAGCACTAGTGAAGATATCGGTGCAGAACTTCGCACAAATACTATGTTTATAGTGGGGCAGCCCCATTCTAAAAATTGACGAAATCGGACCATAGGTTTTTAAGGCCCCATATATCGAACACGAGGACCTCGGTGCTTCTAACCTAATATTATGGTTTCCAACTTTCAATGGACTTTTTACAATATATATGATGAATATGTGGGTCAAATTGTGTATTATATAATATAAATAAAGTTAAATAAATAAATTGCGAGAGTATAAAATGTTCGGTTACACCCGAACTTAGCCTTTCCTTACTTGTTTTTTTATATATTTACAAAATTAAATATTTTTTTTTTATTTTCTATTGTCTTAAAAAATCTTTGCCCAAAATCAATATTCAAGTTTTTTTCTTCGACCGATTTCTTGTTTAAAACTGAAATTAACAGAAATCGTGTTTTTATTTTCACCTGAGATTATTCTACTAGGAGTTATGCTGCTTTTTCTCGAGATCAGAAATTACGTCACAATGACAGAGTATTTTCCTTTTAAACAGTCAGTAATCCCACATTAAATATGTATTGTTTACGGACAAAATTGGCGAAAATTTCCAGCCAAGTTCTTGTAAATGTAACTAAAAGACTTGTCAAGATCGGTTGAGTAGTTCTAAAGAAATTTTGACAATTGGTTTTGAAAAACAGTTTTGAGAAAAAGCGTTTTGAGATTTAAGTGACAATACAAACTACCCTAGAGCCCGCTACTTCTTTAGACTGTATCTCCAAAACTATTATCGAATGACTTGAAATTTTAAGATATTCTAGAGATGTTGTAGAATTTAATATGACAAAAAAATTCATTTTTTTTTAAACCATGCAACCAAGGTAACTCCATAGTAATATAACTACAACTTCTCCCAAAAGCTTGGATTATTTAAATCTCAACTGACTTGGCTAGTTTACTTTGGTAATTTATTTGCTGTTTTTTATTTTCTGGATTTATATTCTAGAAATCATAATCTCTCCTTCATGCGGTAACGAATTTGAGACAATTACTTCACGTAGAACATAAAAAAAATAAAAATATTTTTCAAAAGATTACAAGTGTGAAGAAACATCTGAAAGTGTTCAAACTATGTGACCAAAAATGTCTGCTGCCAATTTACACAAAACACACAAACTTATCTAAATAAATGCAGGTTTGCACTGCAGCAATTCATCATAAACCGTAACAATTTCATGCTTGTAATTCCGCACTCAGACTGCTGTCATTCTATTTGTTTGTTTTTCATCGTTTTCGCTGCATTTTCAGTTTATTGCTTTGATTGCACATATTTTTCGAGACACTTTGAGACAATTCACAGCACTTTGTCTTTTGCATGAGCCTTTGTATTTTCGGCATTTATGTAAACTCGCTTACATACTATATATATGTGTGTCTATGTGTTAATAAATATCTCTGTGAGCGTGTGCGCTTGAAAGCGATTGTTTGCATTTGCGACACACATGAAAGTGCCAGCACATACACACCTCTCTTGAACTCAGGCGCAACGCTTCGCTGGTTTTTCCGTTACACTCTTGGCAAACAACAGCATCCTGCTCGTCCTTTCGCACTCCTCCACTCTTAACAACTTACTTACAATGTGTGTGTGTGTTTGCGCTTGGCGTGTCTTTGTCGCCTTCCAATTTGAACCGCAATTACTTGTGCTCTATTAAATTTTTGAGCTGCGTCGTCTTCATTTTACTCCCAACAACCTCGATTATGGCGACGCTCAACCTTGCCACAAAAATGTTGCGTTTACGTCGTACACTTTTTTCAAGTACTTCACTTTTTTTCGTTCTTTTCTTCTTCTTACCAGTCTTCTCTGACTGGGTGACATTAGAATTTGTTATTTAATTTCTTGCTTTTTCTCTTTTTCTAAACATTTTTCAGTCTCCACTTGAAATCTTTCCATTGCCAGTGAGTTATTTTCCTCGTGTTTTCTCTTCTTACTCTACTCTTCGTCTGCATTTTTTTGTTTCAAGGACATTTAATGTTGCAACATTAATGACTTTATCTGCTTTAGTTGTTTCGGCCGCAAAATGAGGTTATGTTTTGATTTGTTTTGGGGTTTTGTTGGCAATTAGTAGACGCTTTTGGCTTTTGTTTTCTGCTGGCTCAACACTTTAAGGGGTTCTATTGCTTTTTGTTATTGCTCTCCGTACTTTATTAGGTTATTTGATGCCGCAAAAAAGGGTAATTTTATGAATCAAGGAAAGATAAGGTTAATTACATACTTAATTACAAATACAGCGAAAAATAATGACGAAAGCTTTTGCATTATGACAGACACCTCGAAACTTCAATTTAGTGAAAATATTATATATTTAATATATTAGGTTTCACTAAATTCTATCCCAGAACTTTTAAAGCTTTTATTTCAAGATATGTTAGAATTAGAGTTGTTTCTAAAATTTCATAGAAGCTTTATTTACAAGCCTGAAGTTTAACAAATGTTCCGTAATATTTTTCTAAATTAAAACTTTTAAAGGTGGCAACTCTATTACAAAACATGTATGAATTGAAGAGTTCTAGAATACTTTTGGGAATACTTTCTTAGCTTCCTCACGTTTGACATATATTTTTTGGTATAATATCCATTTTTTTGGATATTTTGGTGAGATAGGTGGCAACCCTTAAATTTAAGACTTTCAAACTTTATTTTTCACAGTTATGCGTTTATCATACATATTGGTTTAGTTTGTCGAATTTAATGTTTTTGATAGGTGGCAACTCAATTTCAAAATATGTGTGAATTTAATTATATCCCTGAATATTTTTGAGAAGACTGTCTTAACTTTCTTACGTTTAATATAAGTTGTTTGATGTCTTGATCAGTTTAACTATTTTTTATAGGTGGCAACCCTTAAATTCAACCGAACCTTTCCATTTTAATGTTCCATGTTTGTCTTACATACGAAGTTATTTCTCTAAACATGTAACAACTCTTCCAAATTTTTTTCAGTAAAACTTGAGGTTATTTCGAAGTATCTCAAAAATTTCAAAAAAATAAAATACAAAAATGAAAGTTTCCAGGAAAATCAACAAAAATGTTGGATATGGCAAACACGAATGTATTCCTACGGAGTCTAATTATTTATTATAATTTGTGAAATCCCAGAATCCTAATCTCACGTACGACACATAATATAAATACAACACTATATTGTTTTAATTGCTTTTTGGCATATTCTTCTAAACCCTTTTTTCAAACTCTTTGTAGGTTTTCTGGGAAACTTTCTTTCCAAAGGCCTGAAAACCAATCAATTGGAGGTGAATACCGATGAAAAGACGCTACGACCGATTGCACGTCTAAAAGAACCGCGTGATCTCTTCGCCCTGCCGAAAGACAAGGATCATGACTGCTCACAGCAGGCCCCCAGATGGCCGATTGAGTGTCAGGTGAGTGATTTACCCACACGATTTTGAAAAAAAGTAGCTATTATAGACATATCCTTATAGTAGTAAGTATTTTAATACATACTCGTTCATATCTAAATATGTGCCAGTGCTTTGGGTGTCATCAAAGTTCACAAATTGATTTTGCTTGCTCTCCACATACTCGAGTTGAACTAATTTTTTGCTGCTGCTGCCATGTCATATCTATGCGACCTTAACTGTAGGAAATGAAAGTTACGAAAGCGGAAGCTGTTGCCGTTAACTGTAAGCCCAGTAGTTTTTCAATTTCACTCGTCCAACCACAAGTTGTACACATCATACTCGTAAATCGATGTACAAACGATGGGTGGTTGGATGGGTTGAATGGTGAAAATTGAATTTGTGTCAAAAATCATATAGAGCAGAAATCAATATGCGTAACGCATCTCTATTTTACTACAAACGGGCAGACAGGCGATTGAAGTGAGATATGCGTAGCGTTAGTGCATGAGTATGTTTATGCGCTGTGCAGACCATGTAGGAAATATATGATGAGTGAGAGATAGATTTTTTGTAATATTTCAAGTTTTCCTTATTGACGCTTAATATAGTACAATTTGTCTTCGAGTCTTAAGATATATACAAATATAAGTTAACTTTATATCTTATACCAAAAGAACTCTGAACCGATTATATTCACTCGGTATCGATTCAAAGAAGTCAGTATCGGTTTAATAACTCCGTTACTCGTTAAAGAGAATACTCAGTGCTCATACAGTATATAACAATAGAGAGAAGCATGTTGAATACAATGAAAGGCGCTTAGCAACAAATCTATAAGAGCACTCGGTATCAAGTCAAAGTAATCACTACTTTCATAAAGTACTCAGATTAAAATGTTCAATGACGAATAGAATGATGAATGAATTCACATTTTATTTGATTTTTAACATCACATCTATTGGCTGTGTAAATTGCATCGAAGTAGAAGAGGTATCGTCTCAACATTTTCTACTGGAATGCACTGCCTTAGAGAGATAGAAACTATAATTTTGTGGATCTTTCTGTTTTAAACAACTTCGCCTCCTGGAGGAAATATAAGAAAAAAACTAATGCAGATTTGTGGTAAATTCAGGGCGTTTTGTCGATCTCAAGGTTACTCTAATTTAAAGGGGCTGTTTTGGTTAGAAAAAGAGCGGTCTCTTATGGTCCCCATTGTGGGGATCCTCCAAAGAAACTAGTATTTTGCCAACATGATATGATCTAAGATGCTATATTTTAGCTTTTCCAATAGTTTAGTCTACTTTTCCTAACGGGACCTTAACTTATACAGTTGTTTGTGTATTAGTGGGTGCTTGTAAAACGACAAACTCATAAATTTCAATCTGACGCGCATGTAGTATGTAAGACCGGGCGCGTGTTGGTGCGCTCAAACGACAAGCAGAAGGTCCACATATAAGCTAGCAATGGCTCCAAAGCTGCTCGGGTTGTTTGCCTTCAAAGCAGGCGTATTTTTGTATTTTTCCTACGCTCTTCTGTGGGTGTGCGTCTAAAAATTGAATTAGTTTGCAGCTGTTTACGCCGCTGAGCAGGCAGTAGAAGGAGGAGGACAGCGAAGCAGCGATGCGGGGTCTACTTTAATGTAAACCGTTCAAATCGAAGCATATGGAGGCTGTCCTTTTTGTAAACGACACACACGCACACGCGAAGGGCTGCTGTGGGTGATGGGTATCAGCGCGAGCCACCAGTGTGTGTTTGTAGCACTTGAAGATATCCTTCGTTGGTCGCTCGTTCCGTCGCTTCACATGCGTGCGCATAATGATTGATGATCTGCAACATTCGATGTGCTTTGATGGTGATTTTTATTATTTGTTCAACCTCACCCGCATCAAATATATACAAACACTGGCACAGTTATGTTCGTAAGTGTGTGTGTGCGTCGTAAAGGAGTTAAGTAGGTCGCTGTTAGTACTTTAAATTCAGCGCTGTGGTTAAATGTCTGCCGCCCAGTGGTTGCTGGCTGGTGGTTGGTGGTTGAAGAGGCGTGCGTATTAAATTTATTTATTTTGTACGTATCTAATATGTCGAGACTCCTCATACATATGTATATACAAACATATGTATTAAATATATATACATATATTGCTGATTCTGGCGGATTTTTATGAATTTAGATTTATGTATTTGTGGCGACCGTGTGCTGAAATCAATATGACCGAAGTTTATTTGATTTTTATGACAGATGACAGAGATAATGCTGTCAAATTTGTTGCTTATAAATATACACACACGCACATAAATACTAAACACATACGCATAATTTGGTTTTTACTGTCATATTTGCTTATTGCATCTGTCACATTTGGAGAGAAATGTGTGAAAATTTATATGCTGAGACAAATGGGTGCCACATATACGCTTTTATGGCGGTGAATGCTGCATTTTATAACCCAATATAAATTTCACGATGTGAGACCAAATATGCGTACATAAATTTTAATAAACACAGTGGGGTAGAGGGTGCAATAGTGTCACAGACTAACTGAAGATCTATTATTTGTTGTCTCAAAAACGGAGGTTATTCAAAAAGAGAGAATTAATAAAAATTGAGGAAAACGTAGAAAGTCGAGTATGAAATGGTAATAAAGTAAATGGACAAGTGAAGAATAAATATATGGACACCAACGAGGAAAAAATAGATTATAGAATAATACGGAGAAAGGATAATGGTTAGGATATGAATAGCAATAACATAAAGAAAAGGCTAAAGGAGATATCTTTAGGTATTAGAAAATATTATTCCAAATTTTATTACGATAAGTGAAATTCTGGTGAGTTAAAGGGTTATATACAGTTAGACGGCCGAAAAAACGTGAATTTTTTCTGAGAAAACTTTTTAATTTATTGATCCAAAAATTTATACACTTATTATGGTAACTTTTAACTGTATTTTAAGACTTAGTACTAGTAAAAATATTTATTTGAAAAAGAGCTACAGCTGATCTCCAGGAGCTCCTCTCAAAAAAGACGTTTTGAGGTGACCACTATATCTCGGAACTGGATCATTTCAAATTAAAAAACCAAACAGATTTCGTTAAAATAATGTTAAATCTAGTAATTAATCGAAGGAATAAGCAAAATAAATTTTTTTGACAAAATGGCGGTTTCTAAAAAAAAATAGATTCTTCACCGAAATTTCGGCCTTAAATTTTTTATAAAAAAAATATTTATCGGAGAGAAAAAATCTTCGAATAATTACTAAAAAATATATTTAAGAAGGTCGTGTTAAAATTTGAGACTAATCGGTCTAGCCGTTTTCGAGTAATGTTGGTCACCGACTTTGAAAACACCATTTTGAGAAAAACGCGCTGCCGCTCGGTCCTTGTACTTCCAAGCACTCTGAAACGCCTTTTCAAATTTGCTTGTAACTTTGAAAATATTCACCGGAACGATATGAAATTTACTGTGTGTATTCTTAAATATATGTACATAAGAAAATGAAATAAAAAAAAATCTATTTTTTTTAATTCTAACTGTATATAACCCTTTAAGCTTGGTAAATTACTATATTGATAAGAAAAATCAAATATTTATTAAACAAGCAGTGTTCAAAAAATAACGGGAATTTTCATTTCTTTTATAATGTGTATTTATTCATCTACATTAATTTTTTTCAAAATTGAACTATTCAAACTCGCGCAATTTTAAATTTTACAATTCCCGTTACTTTTTGAACACACTACGTATAATTTTTTTTGGTCATAATCCCTCCCAAAATTAGTAATATTAGAGCGCTGTTGTATCTCAGATACTTTACCAACAAAAATATCCAACTTGACAACAACTTTAGAGCGTCTCATTTACGCACCCAACAGGCATGTAACATGTACAGGCATGTTTCCAAAACGTCATACTCTACTTAACGTCAAAATGAAACATTTACGCCGCTTTTAAACTTGCTCCACTAAAAGTGTGCTGCCACATAAAGCTCGAAAAGCGTTGCGCGTCAACAATGAATATTTGCGAGTGCTACAGCTCGACTGGCAGTAGATTGCATACATAAATTCGTGTTTATGCACAAAAATCTGCCATTAACGCCAGCTCTACATTTCACATGCATATGTATATACACTGATACATGTGTATATAGTAAGCTCAGAAAGTACATTTCTATAGCCGGAAGCCAGCAAAGAGTGCAGGAAAACACAGGTACTCGGTATCATGCTTGTATTAGCACAACAATGAGCGTTGCTTTTGTTTTCAGAGTTTCACGTTCATGTGTAAACAAAGTGTAAACAACAACTTTGCATTATCCTCATATATCGTGGTTATACATATATGCTTTTGTGTGTGTCTGGCTGCAGTAAAAGTGCTGGTAAAATGCTATAATGCAAATTTTTCCAAGCTTTACACATGTAAAGTAATTAGGAAGAATTAGTAAGTTGTGGAATAACTTATGCTGTAGCTTGTAGTTAGTCTAATATCATTTGCAAAGGATGCAGCGCTCAAAGGGATATATTTCTACAGATACATACTTCATTTATATTATATACATACATATATTTGCTTACAGGAACTTGAAAATTCGGGATAGAAGTCGAATTATTATTTTTTAATTGTCAAAAAAATTGTATAAATTCGGACTTACATATAAGATTAGAATATTTGTCATAAAAGGATATTTAGAAAATGTCATATTTTGCAAATGATTAAATTTTATCAAATATAAAAATATTTCCATAGTGTGAGTTGAATAGAAAGATACTAATTAATAAAAAAAAAACAAATTTCTTTAAATTGTCAAAAATTAAGATAAAACATAATAATTCTATCTAACTTAGCTTAAGGGGGGGTCTGGGTTTTCACTTTCGAAAAATCGATTTTTTTGTTTTATCTTATTGTTTAACATTTCAAGAATATGTCCTCAAAATTTTAATCCGATCTAAGCAATATTCATGCAGTTATTGTTTAATTAGTCTCGGGGCCTTTAACGCTCTAACTCGTAACAGCTACGGCTTTAAACGCGTTTTTCTCAAAACTACTTTTTTGAAGTCCGTGTTCACTGCCATTTGAAAACTACTCGACCGATTCATTTCAAACTTGGTACACATTTTCTTCATATAAAATACCTCCCCCCTACGTTTAGGGCAAGACTCCGTCAAAAGAAAAGCGATTTGCAAGTGGTCTTCCGATTTTTTTGAAACTTTGGGAAATAATAGTCTTATATAAGTAACTTTTAACCCCAAAAATAATTTTCAAAAATTTTCAAAATGGCGGCCGCTACGCCATGTTGAAAAAAAGTGCAGTGTTTTTTTCAGAAATTAATATCTCCGAAACTTCTTAATCGATTTTAATGAAATTTACAGGCGATATAATTAATAGTACGTAGTTTAATGTTATATTATGACCAAAAAAAAATTTCCAAATTTTGACCAAAAAAATTTCAAAAAAAAATTTTGAGTTAATTTTTAGTTAATTTGGCCACTTTTTTCAACTTTCTAATAAACATTTTTCGATTCCTTATGATTTCACCTTTATTTAAAAAAAAAGAAAAGTTTGGAGACTTGAAAAGTTTTCGAGATATTGAGATTTTAGTGGGAGCGCGCACTACGATTTCTATGTACTGCGTTGCCGTACCGTTAAACGTGCACGAACCTGCATTAGCTACCCTGCACAACCAGCTTTGTGCAGCACATTTCTCACAGTCTGGGGATTTATATTTTTTTTGAATTCGACATTTATATTATTCGTTATCTTTACAGCCGAAATGCGCGGGTTACGCTTGACGGCAACTATGTCATTGCGTTCTTCGTAGGGAGTCAAAGCTTTAGGTCTGCCCGACCTGTGTTTTATATTTAGATCACCATTATTTTTATACGATTTTATAATGTTATAAACATCAGTGAATCAATTAAGTTTAGGTACAGCAAAAATTTAAGAAAAAATCGTTCAAACAACAAATTTCAATAGAAATTTAAAAAAATCCGTTATGCATATTTTAAGAACAGCATTATGCTCATCGTTATTGAGTGATTGCTGTACCGTTATCTTTCTTGTGGCGACACTGAGACGTTGAGTTTTCAGAAAGCAGCCAAAAAGTCGTCAAAATAGTTTAAGTACACTTTATTCAGTGTGTCGTGTAATTTTGGTTTTTGTTGCGTTTGATCAATTTTTTTTAATTATTTCGTTAAGCCGGACAGAGAACTACATAATCAAGCGGAAAAGCAAGAGTTTAGTGTAATTAGTTGTTAAATAAAATAAAAAATGGGCCGTGGTGTACAAATTTCGCTCGAAATAAGAAAATTAATATTAAAATTATATTTGGAAAATAAAACTTTGCGGGAAATTGGCAAGGAGGTAGGGAAACGTCATTCTAGTGTTTATAACATTATAAAATCGTATACAAATAATGGTGATCTAAATATAAAACACAGGTCGGGCAGACCTAAAGCTTTGACTCCCTACGAAGAACGCAATGCCATAGTTGCCGTCAAGTGTAACCCGCGCATTTCGGCTGTAAAGATAACGAATAATATAAATGTCGAATTCAAAAAAAATATAAATCCCCAGACTGTGAGAAATGTGCTGCACAAAGCTGGTTGTGCAGGGTAGCTAATGCAGGTTCGTGCACGTTTAACGGTACGACAACGCAGTACATAGAAATCGTAGTGCGCGCTCCCACTAAAATCTCAATATCTCGAAAACTATTCAAGTCTCCAAACTTTTCTTTTTTTTTTAAATAAAGGTGAAATCATAAGGAATCGAAAAATGTTTATTAGAAAGTTGAAAAAAGTGGCCAAATTAACTAAAAATTAACTCAAAATTTTTTTTTGAAATTTTTTTGGTCAAAATTTGGAAATTTTTTTTTGGTCATAATATAACATTAAACTACGTACTATTAATTATATCGCCTGTAAATTTCATTAAAATCGATTAAGAAGTTTCGGAGATATTCATTTCTGAAAAAAACACTGCACTTTTTTTCAACATGGCGTAGCGGCCGCCATTTTGAAAATTTTTGAAAATTATTTTTGGGGTTAAAAGTTACTTATATAAGACTATTATTTCCCAAAGTTTCAAAAAAATCGGAAGACCACTTGCAAATCGCTTTTCTTTTGACGGAGTCTTGCCCTTTAGTCAAATTTTTTTTTAACATTAAGGGTGTTTCCCACCCTGAAAATGGCGGAAATTTTAGTCGAAAATAACGGTTCACATTTTAGATGAATTTAAATTTTTAAATAAAAAAAAATCAGAGAACGTTGGGGGGAAGATTTGTTTAAAATTTAACAAAATTTTTATGGTTTTTCATTTTCGGCCGAGTTACAGTGAACACCGCAAATTGTTTTTTTTTTCAAGACGTCCTAGGGGAAGGATGGTTTAATATTTTTACATGAAAAATTTACAGAACATAGTCAAAACTATGCTCAATAATGTAAAGAAGGTTTGAATAAAATTGCTTAATCGATATTTGAGATAAAAAATCATAAAAACCGTTTTTTTTTGCGTTGAAACCCAGACCCCTCCCTTAACATATTTTGATAAGACGCAATATGAGGTGTGTTCACTAAATAACGGGAATTTTCGTTTTTCTGAAAAAATATGTATTCATTTATTTTCGGCAAATTGGAAAATTTTAAAATATCCGATCTTTTTTGAACACCTCGCATCTTTTCAGTCAATACGGCCCACAGCCACTGGGATAATATTTAGAAATCATGTTAATATGACAACATTATTAGATCTTTGGCATGTGTATTTGATTAATATCATGATAACTTTCTTAATTTGTTGTGGAAGTTTTCAAAGTTTAAAGATTCTAAAAATAGTGATATGATCTTTTTCTATTAGTTGTATCCTAATCCCATTATATTTTATACCAAATTTCAAATATTTGTTTTTAATTTTTATAATTAGTGTTAGGTGGCCATAAAAGAATAGTTTGGTATTAACACTTATATACTAAAATTTTTTGAAAATCTCTGAAGACAGATGTAAATTCTATAATAATATTTTTATATAGTCTGCTATATAGACTGATAGTGACAATTATATTTTCCCTTATATTATTTTTTTCCTGATTCCTTAGATGCTTTCAAAGAATCTAATTAAATATTAAAATATTTTTTAAAAGCAAAGTGGGAAACAGTTGATCAATTTATTTATTTTAATTTTTATTTTCCTTTTCATTTCCATTTCAAACTTATTTTTAATTTTTATTTTCCATTTATTTACACTCAAGTACCGAATCCATTAAATATCCACACACACACCTCATTTGCTTAAAGTTACGTATACGCACCGACAAACGTCTAACGGAAACGCTGCTTTTCTTTGCGAATTGCCATAAATAAAATAAATCGATAAATCAAGTTTGAAAATGTGGAAGCATAAAGCAAAAAAGTGCAAAAGTTTAAATCTCAAATAAAGTGCAAAGTATGTTTGCACAATCTCAGACGGCGCCTACAAGCGCGCAACTACACACTCAAACATACGCACACTTGTGTAAGCCACTATGCTAAGTGCAAAAGTATATTAGAGCGCGCTCAAGCACTTGTCGGTGACAGAGGCGGCTCACGCAATTAACGCGCATCATCAGACACGTTTACGCCTTCACGGATTTGCATTAAAATACGCAACGCTGCGAAAAACAAAAAAAATCTAAAACAAAAACAAATAAATAACAACAACAATATAATCAGCGTTACACACTCCCCGGGGAGTGATAATCTTAAAAGGAAATCGTATGCTGCGGTATTGTTGTTGTTGTGATTATATGCTTGCTTTGTTACGCAAGAGATGAAGTATAGTGCAAAGAGAATGGCAATAGCAAATTTGCTTAACAAAGAGGTCGAAAAGACAATGGTTGGTCGATTCTAGTTAGGTATGAGTTAGAACTTTACACAAGGAAGAAACGTGCTTTCGACGACAAAACTGCGTTGGCACGCATACACACTCAAAAAAATGGAGACATTAAAGCGACGAAAAGGGGTTGAATACCTAACCTCAATGACTTCATAACGGCAAAATGCTGCGCCAGCACTTTAGCTTCAATTTCAGCACTTCCCCACCAACGTGTAAGCACTTCATAACTCCCTGTCAGTTCGCCACAAAGTCTCAAGCGTCTGTGCAAACGGAGGCGAAATTAGCAATGTAACGGTTTCTTGTGGGTTCTGCGCCAACACCAACGGCCTATAACGGTTGCACTGGTGTTAATTAAGCACCGAACACGCAGCAGACAGCAAGACAAACAACAGACGACTATTCCTGTTATTTGCCTTGCTTGTCGCGGGAATTGTGCTTGAAAGAGTTGCCAACACGCGTCTGTCTGCTGCTGGAATTGGTGAGCGGCATTAAATATGCTCATATTCTCGGTAACTCCCGTTACGTATGCAAATCCATCCCAGATCGTTTGGCGTTTACAAATAGCTGCGTTAGTATAACAAATATGGCGCAAATAGGCAGCAGGCAAACAATACGCGTACTGCAGTTGATGGTACGAGGGTAGTTCGATGAAACAGATATTTTTATTCAAATTTGGAGGTAACACTTTTTTCGGTGAAATTTTTAAAAATTTTAGATTTTTTATCATTGATTAAAAATAATTTCAAATGCTTACTCTTAAAAGTTAGATGATGGTGGTTGCCACCTAGTTGAATTTTTTTAATAAAGCTTCTAAGAAATAATGGTTTCAAATAGAAACATTTAACAGAATTTTGGTTTGTCAAGAAATTTTTATAAATGTTGCCACCTGTTTCGATTTTTTTTAAATAAAAAAATAGGAAAAACTATTTTTTAAAATATATGATTACAAATTAGAATAAATTTAACGTGATTTCCAGGTATACATTTTTTTAAGGTTGCCACCTTGTTAGAAATTTTAATAAACAAATTTAAGAAATCATTGTTATAATATGGGTATAAAAATTAAGAAATTTCACAGAATTTCGGGTGTCTAAATTTTTTTAAGGTTTTAAGGTTACTTGTTCAAAAAAAATCGAAAACAGAAAAAATATTTTTTACGATATACGTTTAAAAGAAGTAAATTTTACAAGATGTGCTGGTGTACAAATTGTAAGGCTTGCCACCATTTTCCAAAATTTAATTTAAAAATTAAAAAAAAATCAATAAATCCTACAAACTGGAGAGCTCACAGCTGAAAATATCTTCTAAAAAAGTTTGCCACCTCTTCCATTGAAATGAAAGAATATTACAACTGTTGCAAAAGGAGATATAATTTACGCTAACAATATTCTAAGAAGTGTTGCCAGATCTTTCAGGTAGGGTTCTGGTAATTTCAAGTTCTCCAAAATCTTCTGACACACTCTATTAGCTATTTTTGAGCTGATTTGATCACATTATAAATGTTCCTAAGAGACTCTTCTCCCAAAAATTATACGCATATTTACCATCTACGAACTTCTCAAACCATCCTCGTGCCACCTCGAGCGCTTTACCTTATCGTCTCGCATATTTAACGCGTCTCAGCTCGTTACTCTGCTGCATTTGAGCGTTATGTTTTTAAGCGCTAACTCATTTGTATTGTGTAACTGACTATAACTGCAGTCATAATTCGTGGCAGTAAAATATAATGACAAGCAATTTGTTGCAGCAACAATTAAAATTTATGTTATTTGAAAACTTTTGACAGTTTTTTCCACTCCTCTAAAAGTAATGACACTGCTGTGGAGTTAATTGTTCTGCTAAGCGTGTGTTGTTGTGCCTGGCAAGTTATTGTTTTCCATGAACTGTAAGAAAATTAATTGTTGATGCGACGCAGAAATAGTTAAGTGCTTTTAATGGTCATGGTCAGCATAGTTCATCCATAAAAAGGTTGAAGGAACTCATTATCATATTCGTAAAGCGTGGGGTTTCAACTAGAAATAAGAGGCATATACGTTAAGGTTAATACCAAGAATTTAGCTTCATTATAAAGACAAGGGTTTGCTAATATGTTTTGAAAATAATTTCGGACAAGTGACCGCCGCAGTTGGCTAAAATAAATTTCAGCCGAAAGATTCCCTATTATCGACCTCTTTTTGCAGCCTTCTTTTCAATATTTTCTCTGCCAAAATTAGAGAGACTTCAAAAGTTTAACGCCTTGCCAAAGAGCCTGGTGATAAATAGACGCAAGTAGCATTAAGATAGAGTGTCTCTAATGAAGGCAATAGACAACAACAACACAACAAATCAACAACATGGCGATAGACAAATGTCGCTCGCTATAAAAGCGCAACAGCGTTGATAGCTGATACTTCTCTACGGTCCCTAGAAGCAGTCAACTAGCCAAACAGTTGGTACTTGCTGCCACACCGTCACTACTCCTACTGGGTGCCGCATGTTGTAGTCTCATGCAACAACCGCCAATCAACCGAGCGACAAACCCAAGAGTCAGTTCATTGTCGACCGACGACCACAGAGCAACCTCGTGCAGTACATTCGCTGACATCCGCTGCCAGGCACAGCAAGCGGTGACGGACAGGCGCAACGTGCCACGTCGCTACTGTTCTACTGTAGATGCAACGAGCTACCTAGCTGCTGGAGTCCGGAGTTGCATAAGCAGTGCATGCGTCACGTGCAATTTGAACTGAGTCCGAATTGTGGTTGTCGCCGACGACGCACGCTCGCTGACAGTTGTGGCAAGTATTGCGTAAATGTTGCAAATTACATGTCGTTGACATTTATTGAAGGGAGAACTTTTTGCGGTCGGCATTACGTGCTTACATATATTTGGACGTTGCACGCGAGCGCACCGGTTGCATGATTAATTTGCTGCATGTGTGTGTGGCAAATAAATGCAACTTCGCTAAAACTTTGGCTGCCTCAGTAGCAGCGCTTAGAACTTACTCGAAATTGCAAAATTTTTAATTAAGCACCGAAAGACGCGGTTGCCAGTCTCATTTATGAGAACAATTTTTGTTGAGCTAAACTTTAATTGCGTAAATTTGGCGCTTAAAGTGTGTCGGTGGCAGCAGAGGACGCGCCAAATTCGCATTTCTACAACAAGTTTGTTTAGCTATGTGAAACAGCATAATAAAACAGCAAACTGACGACTCGTGCCGACCGGCGCGGCTGTCCGTCGACCGTTAGTGGCTAAAGAGTCGAGGCAACCATGTGCAAACTTAATGAATTAACAACGCGCACACATGTACACAAACAACAGAAACAACACACGAACAACAACAACAACATGCATGCGTTGGGGCAATGAAACTGGCAAATTGGCGCGCTGCCTCGCCTCGCCTGGGCGCTAAACACGCGAGGGCGCAGTGTGTCCGTTGAGCGCGCGCGCGTTTGTTGACAGTTCAGCACCTTTAGCGGCAGTTAGTCGAGGGCAAAACAACACAAACCAACTCAACTCGTTTGTTTCTATGTGTGCATGCATGTGTTATGCTGTACAAATTGCAAGCCGCTCTCGGCACTCGCCCCTCGCAAGGGTTTCGGTCAAAGGTCGTATACAGTGAAGTGAAGTAGTTGTTGTCGACGTAGAGCACCCATTAAATTCAGCAACATTGTTAAGTGGCATTTTAAAATTTAAACAAACGTGATTGTTGACAGCCCTTCTCACCTTTGCCGCTTGCGCTGGTTGCACAACTCACACGCAGGTAAACATGCGTGCGTGCCACAAAGCAGCGTTGGTTTTTATTGCGAGTTGTGCTGTTATATTTTTAGTGGCATCATGGAAGAAACACAAATTTTTTTGGTTATTTTAGTTCGAAATGAAGCATTAAGAATATGAAAATAAAGACATAAAATCCTTAATATTTTGTGTGAAGACGACGAGTGAAGATTTCAGCCAATCGCTTGGCGGCTTCCAAGCTTTATTTTTAACTATATCCCAATCTCTATAGTAGTTGATGTTGAGCAACACCAAAAGCTCCGTCATGATGTGGAAGGACCTCTCCGAGCTGTCCGATACCAAACGAGGTTTCAGACAAGGTGACTCACTATCGTGTGACTTCTTTAACCTGATGCTGGAGAAAATAATACGAGCTGCAGAGCTAAATAGAGAAGGTACAGCTGCTGGCGTACGCCGATGATATTGATATCATCGGAAGCAACAACCGCGCCATTTGTTCTGCTTTTTCCCGCATGGATAAGGAGGCGAAGCGAATGGGTCTGGAGGTGAATGAGGCCAAGACGAAATATCTCCAGTCATCAAGCAAACAGTCGGCGCATTCGCGCCACGTCACTATTGACAGTCATAACTTCGAAGTCGTAGATAATTTCGTATACCTGGGAACCAGTATCAGCAACACCAACAATGTCAGCCTCGAAATCCAGCGCAGAATCGCTCTTGCCAACAGGTGCTACTTTGGACTGAGTAGGCAATTGAAAAGTAAAGTCCTCTCTCGGCGACCCAAAATCAAACTCTACAAGTCGCTTATCATTCCCGACCTGCTTTATGGTGCAGAAGCTTGGACGATGTCAACATCAGATGAGACGCGACACTCGGAGTTTTCGAGAGGAAAATTTTGAGCAGGATTTATGTTCCTCAGAACATTGGCAACGGCGAATACCGCAGACAATGGAACGATGTACTGTACGAGTTATACGACGACATTGACATAGTTCAGCGAATAAAAAGACAGCGGCTACGCTGGCTAGGTCATGTTGTCCGAAGACGAAAATACTCCAGCTCTGAAAGTGTTCGATGCAGTACCCGCCGGAGGAAGCCGAGGAAGGGGAAGGCCTCCGCTCCGTTGGAGGAACCTGGTGGAGAGCGACCTGGTTACACTTGGAATCTCCAACTGGCGCCGAACTGCGAAGGAAAGAGAGAGGTGGCGCACTATCGATTCGGCTATAACCGGCTGAACAGTTCAACGCCAATCACATACATACAAACCCTATAGTACTAAAGTTCTACTATGATTAAAAAAATACGGAATGAATATATTAACGAGACGCTTTACATGTCTTCAACAAATCTAGAACCTTACCAAGAGACCGTGTCGTTATTAAGAAGACTATTAACGTAGGCTCAACCATTTTTATCACCATTTTCCACGACCAGTAGGTTTTTGGGAACTTCTTATACATTTCCAATCGATTTATTTATTATAATTAATACCGTTTATGTTTTTTATGAAATTTAGATCTTAAAGAAGAAATTAAAGAAAGCGAACTATTCCAAAAATACTAGTTTGTAACTAGTCCAATAAATACTACATTTGTACCAATTAAAAATTTTATTCTCCGATATATACGGTATAAAGCCCACCGGAAGTGTGAAAATCGAATATTAGATATATGGAAGTTAAAGGAAGTTTTTGGTAAAAAATTGTCCATTGACAACGAGGATTTCATGTTCGACATCTGGGGTCCTGAAAATTATAGTCCGATTTCGATAAATTTTAAATAATTGAAGTGTGTTCAATCCGCTAATGTAGTATTTGTGCAAAGTTCTATTCCGATATATTCATTGGTTCCTGATTAATATATTATAAAGTGAGCAAATAAAATTGAATTACAGTTGAACTTCCCTAACTCGAATGACCATATTCCAAAAAAAAATTCGAGTTAGACAGAATTCCGAGTTACGGAAGATAATTTTGTACGAAATTTGACTTCTATTGGAAATTCAAGAGTTAGAATTATGGAGAACTTTGAGTTATAGAAGTTCGAGTCATGGAAATTCAACTTTATATGAGGGTAGTAAGCGTGGTTGTTAAGCGATTTCGCCCATTTTCCATGGGTAACATCAAGGTGTCGAGAAAATACTATGTATGAAATTTCGTTGAAATCGGTAGTGGGGTTCCTCAGATATCGTTTTTGACTCCTAAGTAGGCGCTGTCACCCCCATTTTGAATTTCTTATACCAAATTGAAAACAGCCCTTTTTTCCATAAAATTTTGTATTTCTGACTATTTTGAAGGCGACAACATTAATGTAGACAAAAGATTATTCCATTCCTTTTTGAACACAACTCGTATATTCTTTATTATTTGTAGATTACATTACAAAAGCCTTAAGCTTCCTCAAAATCTGTTTTATATTTTAAATTTAATGAAAGCGAAATTTCCTCAACGCCACCAAAAAATATATTCCAAGAAAATATGAAAAAAGAACAAAAACAAACAGAAACTCTCCTTATGACACCAACGAATAAACCCACACTGTGCTAAGCTTTGATCCAAATTGCAACCTTGCCAATAATCGCAATCACCGGTTTTGTACGCTTGTGGTCCCCAACGATTACAACTGCTCACACCTCATTTATCATGCCACCACCAACACCCATAAATGGACATGACACAGACACACTTCAACATAGAATACATGAGCACTAATCCGTGCAAGCGACCTCTCTGTTTTGGCAACCGCACACACGCACAAAGACAAACACACACATGGACAGACTCACAGCAGTGAGCTAACTAAGTAACAATGCCAATTTCTATGGCGTTCGACTAAATTGCACCGAAAACCTTCAATTTATCCACATGCCCCACTTCCTCTCGATTGCTTTCTGCTTTCTTCTTGGCCTCCACGCTCTCTTAGCTGCGCAGCAGTCGGTGGTTTGAGTTGGTTGGCAGCTCGGAAGCTGAGCACTGGAAACTGTAAACTGACAGCCGGTCGGGCAGTCGGCCAAATGTGAGTAGCCAAGCGATTGCCGAACAATGGTACTCGCTGCTCGTATAACCAAATGTGGCAACAGACCACGAAAAAAACTCGACTCAATTCAGCACACTTTTCTTTTCGTTGCCGTTTATGATTGCGCTGAGTGGGTGTAGGGTGCTGCGAGCGCATGGGAGTGAAGATGTGTTGTTGGCACACGAGTGAATTGCTTTGCTGTTTGCTAGTGGTTTTCTGATTGTTTGATGACTATTGAAAAATGGTTGGTGGTAAACTTAAAAAAAAGACGAATGAGCGAACGACCGAACGACAACTACAACAATACAAATTGGTAACAACAACAAGAAGGCGCATGTTGAAAATACGAAGGGCAACAAAAGGAATTGGCTCACATTGAACGCCAGCCAGCCATTGGCAATCTTTTATTCACTCAACGTGCGCGCACACACGCAGCCACTCTCTCATATACATACACACATACCTATATGTATATTCGTTACAAGCACTATACATTCATTGGATAACAAACAATGCGTGCATTTGGCACATTTTTTCACTGTTCTTTTATTTTTCTTTTTTATATTTTCACTCTAAACATTTCAACGATGTTTTCATTGTGTTGCCGCGCTGCTGACTGTTGGCATTGCAGGCCGGGGAAAAACAACAAAAACAAAAAATGAAATGGTGGCAATAATGGCAAGAGTAAAAGTGGCAGCATCAATCGAAAACAATTCCGCTGCGCTGCTGCGGAGATTTCTATGTGTATTTTGGTATTTTGGTTTGATTGTTAAATCGAAATAAAAGAAAAAATGGCACACTCCTTTTACAAATATTTCAACTGGGATTTCGACAAATAATGCAGCAATTCAATGCGCAGTATTTGTTTTTGGTTTTTAAGTGATTGGTAGTACGTTTATAACCGCTAATTGTTTTCTTTCCCCCGTAGACTCGCTAATTAATATTCTATGCAATGGAAAATTTTAGTTTTTTACAGTGGAAATAGTTTGAATATAACGGGTCTTTTTAATTTAACTTTTGATATACATATACTCAGTTTGCTTTGCCATTTCATAATGAACAAACGGACTTACACTGGAACAACGTATGTTGCTAACATACTGTCCTAATTTGCTTATTCCTTCTTGAAAATCTCATATCGACACCTTCACTAAGGGGTTACATGGGTTTCGTGGATTAAAAAAATCGATTTTTTTGTTTTTTTGGCTTATTAATATCGACAATATCTCAAGAATATTGTCTTACAATTTTAAGTCGATCCGTATAATAGTTTCGGAGAAACAGCCTTTGGATTGTGTGCGCTCCGAGTCAAGTACTATTGTTACTAAAAACTTTAAACACGTTTTTCTCGGAACCGTGTTTTTAAAGTCGGTTGTCAAATTTTCTCGAAAACTACTCAACCGATCTTGATGAAATTTTTAACAGGTGTTCGTGATACAATTTACTCGTGCTGAGCTGAACGAAGAATTTTATTTTTTTTTTCAATTACAACTACAGTATACTCTCGAAAAGTAAATTCTCACAAAGTAAATAATCGCGGAAAAGTTAATCACCTTTAAGATTACACATGCACCTCGAAAAAGTAAATTTTTTAATTTACTTTTCAGAGAGTGTGATTAAAAATTCGAAACGAAGCAAGCAGCGTTTTTTACGATGTTGCAAAAACACTTACTCTCTTGTTTATCGCGTCTTTTTAGTAAATAAACTCTCCTACTTGATCCACTGGTTTAAAAATGAAAACGATGCAAATCAGGTGTCAGACTTTTTGAATTGTCGTACAAAAATGGTCAGAAAATATATTGCAAAAGAAAAAAACGAAAGAATATTCAAGATTTTTTCTCTTCATAGTAAATACATATGTATGTATGTAAATGTAAATATGTTTTTCATGTAAATCCATATGTTTTATTGAAGCAAATAAATGAATGAATTTTTTAAGTTTAAAAATGCATTTAATATTATAAAAACAGATAATTTATGTATATATTTGGAAAAGTAAATTATTCGAAAAAGTAAATTACCCAAAATACCAATCGATTTACTTTTCGAGAGATACTGTATTTAAAAAAAAATAAAATGTCTAGCAAATTTTAACGAAATTCATTTTATTTTTTTTTTGGAAAAGTGTCTGCCAAAATTCCAATTTTCACCTTTTTTGTCTTTCCTTCGTTCAAGCACGAGATTATGGTCTTACCTAAAACACTTTTTTTGTTTTTATTCATTTTGGATGATCCTGTCAGGAGTGCTGACAACGCGGAAATACCTTTTTTCCGAGGGGCCACCGGAAATGACGTCGCAATGGAGGAGTTTTACTTTTTTTTTCAAATTTTCAGAAATTATTCTTTAAATATGTCTCTATAAGACAGAAAAAAGTTTGAATAAAATAAATAATTTTTTACATGAAAAACAATTATTGAAAAATAGGCCGGTTTTTACACGACAAAACCCATGTAATCCCTTAAAACATATTGCGATACATTTTTAAATATTTTTATTCCTCAACATTCTCACCAGAAAGCGATTTTTTAAAAAAATCTTTAATAAATAGGTCAATATTTATACCGTAAACATCCAGTTAAATTTGGTGGGATATTCTCTTTTTTGTAGAACATTCTAACCACTTAAAATACCTTCTGACCTTGTTGACAATATTCTTGAAAGCTTCATTAAGACAGAGAAATCGACTGTGTCTGACCTTGGGTACCAATTAATCTACGTAACTGGAATGGACTTAGATTTATAGCGAAAGACTGTCTGCAGCATTCGGTGAATTTATTTGTAGAATGTTGTAAAGGGATTCAAAAAACAACAACAACAAATGCTTTATGTGACCGAGTTCCATTTCAACTCGACATATGTGACTCACCTTTGTCCATAGAAACTTGACCGCTTGAGTTCTCTAATATGCACTTAAAAACATACCAACACACATACATATATACAACTATATAAGCCACATTGCGTACATCACTCTTACCACACATACCACTATGAAAAGAAAAAAAACTTGAGTGAAACAAGACCAAAGTAGCTGTACTACAATTATTACGCTCTTAGACATACAATTGTATTGCCGTTGTTACTGTTTTATGTTTGTATTATACTATGTGGCAATTTGCACGCACGAAATGGTTAAAAGTGCGGAAGTGGCATACTACTCTTTCCATTACCACAAGCACAACAACAAACATGATTGTAACGAGTTAAAAGCGAAGAATGCAGAAAATGCAACTGAGAGAAGAGAGATAAAAGCATAGAGACCATAAAAGGGAAATGCGCTTTTAACAGGCAATGACTTTGTCTTTGTAAGAAGAAATGACTGAATATAATTTTATATTTAAATATTATTGCGAAATATTAGAGAAGCTCACACTGAGAAAAAATTTGTTGAAAAATGAAAAAGCTTAGAAATTAAAAGAGAACGATGCCAAATTTATCAATTTGTCTCACAAATTTTACAGACTCTTATGTTAAGCTAAAATGTTAGTTAATTAAGAACAATATCTTTTTAGTTATGGCACTCTTAAAAGTCACAGTCTCACAAACGTATCGAAGCTTTAAAAGATAGTAGCATAGAAACCATAAAAGGCTCCAAAAAAGTTCATTAACACAAGTAAGTTCTTTGTTTCGTCAGAAGAGTACTAAATCCTAACCTTTATATACTCGTACATTGCTTTAAGTAAACTATATTATTAAGCCAAGCAGCAGAGGATATTATCTTTGCACTATAAGAGTATAAATAAGGATGCCTGAATTACATATCCATAAACGGAATAAGTTAAATACAAGTTCATATACAAGCTCATTGGTGTATATGCCTTTATGAAGGAAAGAAAACCTGCATATACATACATATGTGGTAATATACTGCACTATATGCTTTAACATTTCAAAATTACGAAATACAAGCGCTGGCGCCAAGCATAAACAGAAAAAGCTATAAAATAAAAGAGAATGAACACGAGAATCAACTCGCAGCGAACTGGAGTGTGTAACCTTTGTTGCAATAAATCTTGCGTGTTGCATACCACGAGCATATGCTTGTACACAAAAAAGTTTTAATTTCAAAAATTAAAAACAAATATTTGTGGGAAATTTGGAAATAAAAATATATCAGTAAACATATCACAGTTTCATTAAAATACATACAAGCAAATTTACACAGTGAGAGCGTATACACTGCGTATGAGTAATATTTTGTCGAAGGAAGTAGATAATGTTCATGTGGTATAACTTTCTTAATATAAATTAGTAAAATATTTTTTTCAATAAAAAGATTTATAATATAAAAAAAAGATTTCAATACAAAAGAATATTAAATTCTTGATTTATAAATTTTATAATTTTTTTTATCTAATGAAATACATTTGCTCCCATTTTATGCAAATTCAGTGTCATTACATCGCAATTTCAATCGAAATTTATTTTTTCATCTTCCAAACTCTCGTTTACTGCTGTAAATAAAGAAGAAACCATGGTATATACTACATACATACAAATCTAAATTCAATAAAGGACAGAGGGGCATTGTTGAAATTTTCATGAGAAAATGCTGTAAAGAGCTTACCGAGTAAATAAATACAAACCCTTTTGTTTACTTGACGTATTGTGCTGAACTAGTTTACCTGCAATGAAAAGAGAATTAGGTTATTAGAAAAGGGAAAACAGACTCAATTAAATAAAGAAGAGGAACAGGAATGTTGTAATGGAAAACGAGGTAAATTTGATGGCGTAATCTAAAAAAAATAAATGTCTACTATTTGAAGTTATAATTTTTGGAATTACAGTCACTTGTTTATATATGCACATATACCAGTACCTCGGGCGCATAACTATACATCGAGTAGAATTTTTGTATCATTTATGATTAACAAAAATAATTTTCGGACAAAATTGAAAATTTCTTCGTATGGTTCATTGATTTCAGAATACTATTTTTAATTGTTGATTAAATGGGTGACGATGGTAAGCATATATGGCTAAAAGAAGTCTCATTTTATTTTCAAAATGTTAGAATATTTGTAGCTTATGTGAATTATTTCCCTTTCCTTTCTTTGCTGTCTCTAAAGTCATTACTGTAATGACTGATCAAAGACCAATTGGATTAGTGAACGTTGTTTTTCTAGCACGATATTAGTGGTGCAACTAAATAGTAATTTTTATAGTTTTATTTAGCATCTACTTTTATATCCAAAAAAGCATGCAATAACATTTTCTAACCAATTTCCATACTAAAATGGGAATTAATTTCTCTTTATAATTATTATAAATTAATATTATTTTGAAAACATACTATTGAATTTTCATAACTGTGCAAAAATGTTAATTGACAAAATTTGGGATAAAATTTGCCATTTATTACTTTATTAGAAGGCATTATATATTGTCGTTATCACCAGTTTAAACAAAGGATTAAGGTCAACAGTTATTAGCAGAAGTATATTTGTGCGAATGTGTACCACAAAAATACATTGAATTCGTATGCAAAGACTATTATTTGCATATTTTAACAAATTAAATTTTACATTAAGCTTAACACATTTAAAATTGTTTTAATTTTATTAATTGAGCGATTAAGCAACATATTTTCTTAAGATACATAATACATAACTTAAAATAATACATTCATACAAAATAACAAAATAATAAATAATGATTCTAAGGTTTACAATTAGAATTTATTTAAATTAATTGGAAGATAAATATATTAAAGCTTTCATTAAATAGAGATAAGATTACAGTAAAATAACAAAAGTGTACTGAAGGCGAAAATAAAATTACTCATACGCCATGGTGGTTAAGTAAAGCTACATTAAAGTGATGATAACAAGAAAGAAAAAAATTAAAAAATTATGATTAATAGAAGGAAAACTAATGGTGGAAATATACAATAAATATATTTAATTATTCACTCCCCTCATTAACGTCTCCAAAATGTCTTATCCCACCCTCATAACATATATGGTATATATATATAAGGGGGGGGTAAGGTTTGACAAATTTTATTTTTCATATTTTTTTTTTAATTTTTTTTCTGAACCATCAACATCTCAAGAATATTGTGTTAAAATTTTAGGTCATTCGGAGAGAAACTAACGAAGTTACAGCAGGTTGAATAACGGTATCTCCAGCTATCTGCGCTGAGTGTACAAAACTTTGAATCGATTTTCCCAAATATGTCATTTTTAAAGTCGGTGACCAGCCTACAGAAAAAACTACTGCATCGATCGTTTTGAAATTTTGAACAAATATTCTACATATATATAGCTCTCGAATGACGTCGAGTTTTTTAATTACTAACAATTTTACAATAACAAATAGGTCGATTTTTTCGTCTAAAATCGTCATTTTGGCTTGAAAATGGTACCAAAAATTGAAAAATTTAAAAATTAAAAAAAACTCGACGTCAATTGAAAGATAAACTAATAAACTAAAGAAAGCATTTTGATTTTTTGGTTTCGGATGATCCAGTGATGCTGTAGACTGGTCACCGCATAACAATTTTTTTTCGAGGTGCCTGCAGAGATCGACGATAAATCCGTTATTCCTCGCTATTTTTCGATAAAACTTTTTTCTCAGTATCCTTCAAATGTTGCACTTTCATATAATAATAAGTAAAATAAACCTACAGCAATAATTTTTTCTAAAAAAATTCATGAAAAAAGGTCTTTTTTCGACGAAACAAACCTTACCCCCCCTTAAAATGAGAGACAAATTTATTATTTAGTACTCTAAGGCCCACCGTTTACTCCATTACATAGCTAGAATCAAACCCGAAACTGAGTTATGATTAGAAGAGTAGAAGCTGAACTCATATAAGACTTTTAGAGAATTTGCCTCAAAAACAGTAAAAAAAATTCTTCAGCGACAAAAATATATTTCATCACAAATGTGTACCGAGTCAAAATACAAGCATATCTAGTTAATAACTGTAATTCCATAAAATTTCAAACTTTCTAAATGCCAACTACGCAACTTTCTGCCCAATTAAAGCGAGTACATGCAAGCGACGACAACTGTTAATTTAATACCAGCAAACTCATAAAATTATGATTAATATTTTCATAAATTCCGCACATTTGTGGTTGGCATTGCAAATATTTGCGAAATTCGTCAAAGCGTGTGAACGAACAGACGCCGTTACAAATACACACACACACACATGCAACCTTGTGGCATAAACTGATGCAAAAGCCGTTAGCCGCTAGTTTAGTGTGAAATTCCAAGTTTGTCTGTGTGTGTGTGCGTGTGAATATGAAACATGCTAATCCGCATGGCAAACAAACTGCATATATGCAAGTGTGGCTGTGAAATATTACAGTTATATATGTATGTATGTATCTGCAGCGTGAAATAGCCGAAAAGTGCAGCAAAAGCACAATGCAGAGATGCATTTGTGTGTCTGTGTGCGTGCGCATGCAAATAGGTTTTATGTAAAAATTATGTGCGAAGTAACAAATTTGCATAAATATTTAGTGGTAAAATAAATTCGAGCTATTTGCGGCATCACACACACACATACACATACATTTATACGAACTTAGCTGTGCGTGGGCGCTGGTTACATAAGCCAAACCTACA
The DNA here is from genome assembly GCA_031772095.1 of Zeugodacus tau. Classification (NCBI taxonomy): domain Eukaryota; kingdom Metazoa; phylum Arthropoda; class Insecta; order Diptera; family Tephritidae; genus Zeugodacus; species Zeugodacus tau. The sequence goes on along the minus strand of CM062650.1, from coordinate 67,266,625 downwards.
ATTTCCCTGTGCCACAAGTGATGGTTAGAGCCACACAAACACACCCGTAAACACATACAACAACAAAAACAATTTTTTGGTGGATTGTTAGTGTAGCCAAAAGCACCAATTTATATTATTTGTATGTATGCCCGTCAGTGCCACGTAATGTTCGAAACTTTTTCGGAGTTTGTGGCTCACAATGCAAAGGTTATACTCTTTTTTTTTGCCCAACAATTCATAAATTTTATGCGTTGCATATGATGTATAGTAAATATAAATTTTACTCTATAATTTTTATGCCTTTTGGCGGTGAATAATATATGTATGCCTATATTACTGCTACATAATTTGAAATGTGTGTGCATGTGGTTTATGCAAATGTAAACGATTTATCTGTGTGTGCGGTTGAGTTGCGGTTGGCAATGACCTATGCAAAAAACATCAACATTTAAAATATGCGGTGAAGCTCCTCAAAGGATATTATTTTGAAAATTGTGTGTGAATGAATGTATTTCCATATATTTAATTTAATAGAATTTAAAAAAAAATATTAAAATTAAAAATAAAAAAGTATTAAAATTAAAAAATAATACAATTTGATTTTGACAATTTTGAGAAATATTTTTGAAGTCAGTGGAAGAAAATTATGCTCAGTCTACCAAAATATTGTCGGTCTATTTGTCAGTTGGCGCCAATATTATAAGTTTTAAGGCCACCGCATTCAATACCATTGCAAATCGAAAGTAGAAAAGTGACCTACAATTAGGCGCAAGTTATAACTTAGCAAAGTTGCACACCAAATTTAAGACTAAGATAGGAGCTTCTACAAATACAATGAACATATAATAATGGGTTTGGCTGTAGACTATAAACCAGCAGTTAGGTATTTAAGAAATCTTTTTTGTCACCGTAAAGAGAAGATACCAACGGTTGTTAAGGCAGTAGTCTGCTTTAGAAGCCGAAAAAAAGCGTTTTTTTAGCAATTTTTTTTGTAAGGGAAGGAAATGATTGCGGTAAACGGAATTTTAAGACGATAGTGTACTATATTTAAGGCTTAAAAAACAATATTTATTATTAAAAAATATTGAAATTTTTTCGAAGTTGTAAGTATTTTTCTGGAGCGCCTGGAGTCTGCACTTATAAATCGGTGCTGGTGATGGAGGTCGTGCGATGCATCTGAAACAGTCAAACCAATTTTTTTTTAATTTTTATAAGTTTCTTTTCTTTATGAACTAAAAAAATACCGAAGAAGTTATAGGATTCCAAATTTTTTCGAAGTTTGAAACATAAATTCACTTTTTTAAGAAAAAAATTGACTTTAAGTTGCAAAACAAGTAGTTTAAATAATACTTTTGTCCAACTTTTTTGGTTCAAATAGAAAATAATTTAATACTGAAGCTAGTTCACTTTGGTTTTTTTTTGATCGGACATATCTTCTTTTTGCTATCGCCGGCACCGTTTTCTAACACTTGTGAAAATGAAAACTCGAGAACACACGCTTTGAAGGTCTGCCTGAACATTCGCACCTGCTCGACGCTCGGCAACTAAAACTGCTCTAGCTTCGAAAATATGTATGTCGAATTGGCCTCTGGAATTTTAAAGACATATTCTTGGATAGTTTTGGAAGAGATTTAAAACAAAACAAAAAATTCGATTTTTTGAAGCCTGTAAAGCAGACTACTGCCTTAAGCATATGACGCCAAGTATAGATTTAATACCAAAATTCACCTCTAATGGGTATTTTTTTAAGAGTGTGGTGTTCAATGAGATAATATTTTTTCCAAAGTTGGTCTTTTCGACAGCAGTTTGCCCTTTCATAATGAGCAAACGGATTTATTACGGATATTCGGCCTCAAAAAGTGGTCTAAGCTGGAATTTATTCGAAACTCCTTATGATCTGATTGCTCTGATATTTCAGATATATGATAGCTATTACTTCCACAATAAAAGCTGAGTGGCACTAGGGCACTAGTTTCACATTTTTACTAAAAATCGGTGATATGGACCATTATTGCTGGTATATAAGTTTTAATGATTTTAAAATCGTAAATTTCATAGAAACTGATATATTTTCGTTGTTCACAAAATAGAACTTCAACATATTATGCTAGACTGGCTTACAGAGTAGGAACACAATAAAATTGTCGATTAAGTGTAGAAAACTGCCAAACCAGATTTTGTTGTTATTTTTATACACTAAATTTTTTTGCCAAGAAGAAGCCTGCATTTGTCACTTAATTTTACCGTTTTACAAAAAACGGTCTCTAAATTGACATACATTTCTACTGATTTATCAAAAAGTCCACTAAAATTCAGTGAACCTTATAATTTCAAGGCACATAATATATGACGCGAACAGTAACACTTGCACTGGACAACCCAAAAAATCATTTAAAAAAACTAACTAAAAACTGTAGTTAAACACATTATTGGCGTATCAAGGCACATTATTTGTAGCATGATATAAATTTATAATGCAATTTCCGCACAATAAATACAAGTTTACTTTTTTACAGCACACTTTCGAATTGAAAAATGCGCAGCGCTCGTGGCGTTTCCGCGCACGAGTATTTTAATAAACGCAATTTTTTCTGTTCTGTTAAATTATACACACAGCTCTTTTTGTTTTTACATTTCCTGTGCAGATTTTTTAACGATTCAATTACACTCTGTCAAATGCATGTGTGTGTATGCATTTTTTAATACCCGCTTAATATCGCCATAGTTAACAGCCGTTGACGATTTTATGCGATTTAACGCCGAACAAACTGATAATTGCAATTATTTTTTCTTACAATGCCTGTGTTGTTGTTGATTTTTTGTCAATTGCTATTATTTAAAATTAATTTATATTATGCCGGAAGTCATGTGGAATATGCGAGTAAAAAGGAATTTACTTCATGCTTGTAATTAAAGTGTGAATATATACACTTGTACATTTGTGTTTGTAGAGTCTGAAAATAATAAAACTTATAATTTTTTTTCGTAAAAATGGTTCAAATTACTAACGGCGAGTATTTTTTCAATAAATTGTAAACTTTTGTGATATGCGTGTAAATTTGTGGGTACATGGCGTATACGTGACGTGGAATCAGGCTGATATGCTTGTGGTGGAACTGAATTTTTTGTTGTTGCAAGCGTATAGAATGTGAATAATAATTAGATCTCGCATACTAGAGCTCTTAAGATACACATAGCAAGTTCAATAGAGACTTATACTTAAAATCTCTGAAACAGAGTTGAACCTCTAAATTTCTAAGATGCATATTTTGTCACTTTTGGATTATAAAGTATTCTAAACAATCCAAATTTTATTAAAAACAAGTAAGGAAAGGCTAAGTTCGGGTGCAACCGAACATTTTATACCCTCGCAATTTATTGAAGAAATTTTATTAAGATAACAAAACATAAAGTTTAATAGAATAACGAAAATCGTCATATATAGTATATGAGAGCTGAGGTAATTCCTGAACCGATTTCATTCAATTTCACCCGCAAAGTGCACTATATCCAAGGCTATACACTCACTTCATTTTGCTAAGATATCTCACATATTAAGCAATACATACATATATGCGGAATAAAGCCCACCGTATTTTTGAAAAACCTATAATTAGGTATATGGGAGCTAGGAATATGGGAGCTGAATTACATTAAATTATCTGGGAGATTTACCCATATTTTCGGTTAAAATTTATCCTTAGGCGCTGAATTCAACATGTTCGATATCTGGGGCCTTGAAAAGTTATAGTCCGTTTTCGACAATTTTTTCACAAGTGAAGCCAGAGGTGATATGCCCTATTTGTGCAAAGTTTTATTCCGCTATCTTCATTGGTTTCTTATGTTTATATTATAAAGTGAAAAGCAGAAAAGGCAATATCGCCTGTACTCTTAACATTTATTATTATAAGTCACTGTAAATATATATATTTTAAGTTGAAGTGAAATAAATTGAATTGAATAAAGTGAAGGAATAAGATGGAATTCAAAATTGAGTTATAAGGAATGTAGTCGTGGTTGTGAACCGATTTCTCCGTGTTATCAGGGTGTCAAGAAAGTATTATATACCGAATTTCATTGAAATCTGTCGAGTAGTTTCTGAGGTATGGTTTTTGACCCATAAGTGGGCGATGCCACACCCATTTTCCATTTTGTAAAAAAATCTGAGTGCAGCTTCCTTCAGCTATTTCTTCTGTAAAACTTAATGTTTCTGACGTTTTTCGTTAGTGAGTTAACCCACTTTTAGTCATTTTCAACCTAACCTTTGTATGGGAGGTGGGCGTGGTTATTATCCGATTTCAACTATTTTCATGGTGTGTGGTGGTGTACGTAAGAGAACCGACTGCAGAAAGTTTGGTTTATATAGCTTTATTGGTTTGCGAGTTAAATACAAATAACAGATTTGTGGGCGGCGCTACGCCCACTTCCCCAAAAAAAGTACACCCAAATAAGCCCCTTCCTAGTGCGATCCTTTATTCCAAATTTATTTTTAGGTGTTACAAACAACCGTTATGTGAACAAAACTTTTGTTGCGAGAGTATAAATACATATATATTTTTTATTTTTTTCTCTCAAATTTGAGACTTCATATCGCCAAGATGATTGTCAGAGATTCTTCCTCACATTTTCTAAATTGTTGTCGGACAACTGAACGGCCATACAAGTTTTATGTAGATTGTACAAAGCTTAATGCGAAGCTGTTTTATGACTGAAGCATACTTGGTTGCCTATCGTTTTCCACCAAAAGGAGGCCGCCATTAGAAAAAGTCTCATTTTGTTGATGGCCGCAAACTGTAGGTTGTTAAAAGCATTTAATAAATAATAATAAAGTTAACTGCGATCTTGGATCGAATAAAAATATGGGTTGGAACTGGTTACTCATAACTGATTTTGGTGGGAATGAACTTAGCCCAGCTCCTTCTCAGCAGTAGTACCATCTCTAGCCAATCAAAAACGACAAATACCTTGCATTACTCATATATAAAAAAGTATTGAAAAACAGAACAACGATAACCTGTTCACGTGCTCCATCAACCTGACCTGAAATATATGCATGAGACTCTGGAGCTCAATATCTCACACATCACCTTTCTGGTAGAAAACTTAAATATTATTTTTCATTTTCAACTCCACATTTCTGGTAGGCAATGCCAAATATGGCCTGTTAATAAATGCTTTATACTCTTTTATCTTTTACTTCCAACTGCTGCCGCTTCATCTTTTATTGCGCATTTACCGTGCGGCATTTTGTGTCCACCAGAAGCCAGCGCCAGCCTGTGTTGCGACATTGGTGGCCACTGTGGTGATGCATGGCGAATTTATTCTCAATTATTCATGGTATTCCGGGCGTATATTTCAGCTTCTTTTATGCTTCGAACAACAAAACTTCGCAAGGAAAACATATTTCCATGCACTCAATCACATACATATGTTGAGACTTTGCTTAAAGGTCGTTGAAAATATGTTTTCTTTGTTGTGAGCTGCACCGCAGCAGCAGCGTTGAAGTGAAATTAAAAACCATACAAAAGTGGCACAAATTAACATAAGTGAAAGCAGCAGGCGAGCCATATTAAAATAGATACTGGTATGAATTTATCAAACGTATGCATGTGCGTTTGTGTTTGTTGTAATATTTCGCTTCGAAATCGATTTATTAAGTGAACAAATAACCAGGATATCATATACGCATTGACGCTACCGACCAACAACCAACCGACTGCCATTCAATAGCTGTCGCCATGGTGCTTGAGTTGATATTATATATACATATATTCATTTATATGTATGAATATATACATATATTATAGCAAAAAAAATAAATTTTTATTCACCACAGCTGTTGTTGTATGTCCTTTTCCTGCTTCTGCTTTATATCTTCGTAATCAACTTATATTTACTTCCGGCAGTTAAACACGACATTCATTGGTAAATTCAATCAAATATTGTCACTTACCGAAATAGCAGAGACAAATATTTGCACAGACATATATATAAATATGTTATATGTGTATGTATCTCTATATATGTGAGTGTGTTCATAAACTATGCCTTCGTGCTAAAAATAAATGAAGAAATATACACGCATCAGCAATATTTGCCAACTCATCCTAGCAACCTGTACATACTAAAATTCTTATTTGAATCTATAAATATATATCTGTATGTATGTATGTCCCTTTGCTTACATTGCTTTGGCGACAGTTGTTTGTAATAACCTAAAAACCTAAATATTAACCACAGTGGCTTGTAAGCATAACTATGCCTCACATACTTATATACAAACATACATTAATGTAGGCAGCTAGTATATAACTGCACATTTATTTGCATGCAAATAGGTCGAGAGACTGTTAGACGATTATTTTTGCATTATTTGCTCATTATGAATTGGGTTCAAACTATTTCTTTTTGTTTGTTTGTTGATTTTTGAAGTTTGACACTTCGTTTACCAACACTACTTATGTTGTCAAGGGCAATAATCATAGTATCAAATATACATATGTATGTATATTATACATACATATATGTTTGCACATATATAGTCGTTGGCAAGCGAGAATTAACAAGGTAACAGTGAAGTTCATGGCAATGGCCAAATTATTCAGTTGATTTAGTTGATTGGTAATGGATATGGAGCGAAAATATGCATATTTATTGGAATGTTAACGATATATGGATCCAAAAATAATAAAAAATATAAATATTATATATGTATGCATGTATATTAAAATAAAATGGCATTAATAAATTTTTCTAATCTAATTCCTGCAATCGATAAGCGGTTGGTCGAGATTTGAGTTCATTTTGAAGTTATGAGGTCAAAGGTTAAAATTTAAAATTTTCTATCAAGAGTTAAAAAAGTAACTAAATTAAGAGTAAATATTAAAAAACTCAATGAAACCAAAATAATTTTTGGTAAATAAATAATAAAAGAAAATTTCAAATATATTTTTCAATCACATAATGCTTAAAATTAATATTACTGTACTTATTGTTTTTGTTTAAAAATCAGAGTGCAAACGTCTCTTTTACAACACTTCCTTCTTAAGAATTATTAAAAATTGTTTTACTTGTCTATTTGATTGGAAAAAAAATTGTTTTAATTCTATAATTGTTTTTAATTTGGTGGAAAAAGCTGCTGACTCCTGATCTTGTATTCAACTCCGTGCGACACTCACATTTTATAGTATAGCATGTACACACAGCTTAGGTTAAATTCTGTGGCTGATCACCGAAATGGTAACCATTTCTGGACTAGTAAACACAAGTCCTTTGTGGAGCCAGAAAAGTTCAGTTACTGGATGTCAAGTACAGTGGAACTTCTCTAACTCGAATCACCATAATCCACAAAAAACTTCGAGTTATAGAATTTTCATTAAAACATATAATCTGTAAAATATAGATTTTTGCACTGTTTTATTTAGTTACTTCGCAAAAATTTTTGGACATACGATAAAAGATGTTTTCTGTAATTTTGTTTGTTGTATTTTGCTATAGTTTGACTCTTGACGTCTGTATCCCATGCCTTGTGTTAGATGATTTATGCAATCCATAAGTGTAATATTATATTTTTTGTTCGTCTCCGTACGATATAGAGGGACTCTTTTAAAATTCTGCCTCGATAGTAAAATTTTAAATTTTGTATTATGCCCTTGTCGAAAAGTTCGATTTATGGAAGGAAATTTGCATTAAAGTTGCCTCCTATTGCCACTTCAAGAGTTCGAGTTTTTCTCCATAACTAGAAATTCGAGTTAGGGAAGGAAATTTGTATGAAATTTGGTTTCTAAACGCTATTGCCAATTCAAATGTCCAAGTTATGGAGATCTTCGAGTTATGGAAGTTCCACTGTATATTAATCTTTTCGAATGAACGATGATTGGGCAATGATTGCTTAAAACACCTACAATCGAAAAAAGTCGACTTAGCTGGGAGTGAACAGCATTTAAGATGGTAGTCTGATTTACAGGCTTCAAAAAATCGATTTTTTTGTTTTGTTTTAAATCTCTTCCAAAACTATCCAAGAATATGTCTTTAAAATTCCAGAGGCCAATTCGACATATTTTCGAAGCTAGAGCAGTTTTAGTGGCCGAGGGTCGAGCAGGTGCGAATGCTCAGGCAGATTTTTAAAGCGCGTTTTCTCGAGTTTTCATTTTCACAAGTGTTAGAAAACGGTGCCGGCGATAGTAAAAAGAATATATGTCCGATCGAAAAAAACCAAAGTGATCTAGCTTCAGTATTAAACTATCTTCTATTTGAACTAAAAAAGTTGGACAAAACTATTATTTAAACTACTTGTTTTGCAACTTAAAATCAATTTTTTTCTTAAAAAAGTAATTTTTTTTTTTCAAACTTCGAAAAAATTTGGAATTTTATAACTTCTTCGGTATTTTTGTAGTTCATAAAGAAAAGAAACTTATAAAAATTGTAAAAAAATTGGTTCGACTGTTTCAGAACCATCGCACGACCACCATCACCGGCTCCGATTTACAAGTGCAGACTCCAGGCGCTCCAGAAAAATACTTACAACTTTGAAAAAAATTCAATATTTTTTAATAATAAATATTGTTTTTTAAGCCTTAAATATAATACACTATCGTCTTAAAATTCCGTTTACCGCAATCATTTCCTTCCCTTTCAAAAAAAATTGCTAAAAAACGCTTTTTTTCGGCTTCTAAAGCAGACTACTGCCTTAATTGGAAACATATTTTGAAAAGAGAATCAAAGATATTTCATAACAAATTCATTTACAGCGCCATCTAGCAGAGTTTTAATAAAAACCGCCACAGAAGTCAAATTTTTACCAAAAACCTGTTTTTCTAAGTATTGAACTCGTAAACTAGTATTAAAGACACCTACAAGTATTAGTTATACACTTATTCGATTTTTTTTCTAAAGAATAATAGACCAATAGACTTTTTTCTAAAATAGGACATAAAATTCAAATATGTGAAAATATTTTCCATTTCCGATATTTTTACTTTCCATAAAAATCCGAAAAGTATGTATTAAAACTTAGGGATAAAGAAATTTTATTTGTTCTAGCTAAACTAAATTTAAATAATTGAAGTCAGCTGTATGCATATAACTAGCTGAAATAGTACTCAATAATTCTAAACTTAAACTGAAAACTGTAGCATTCCAGCAGCTGAAGTAAAATATTCTGATATCCTACAATATTACACGCGAATTCTTGTATTAAACACGTACAAATTGCAGCAAAAACTATTTAAAGAATTCAATTAAGCGTAGAAAATTTTGGCTGTTGATCTCATAAAAATAAGCTGACCGTAACGAAATGCATTTAATCGCTCATTTCAACGCGTTGCTTCAAGCAAAACTGCATCCACGCAACAACTACTGTACAAAGCATAAACACACACACACAACCGAATGAACATAGAAATATAAATAATTATTAAAGACGAACATAAATTTCGAAATCTCGCAGCAACGCAAAGCATGCGGGGCTAGCTGCGGCAGAGAGGTGAGCGGAGTGCGGACTAATTCATATTCAAAGGTGCGAACGCTCCGCCCACAAGCAGCACTTGTCCGTTCGCGGCAAGTATCACTTTTAATTTAATATGCAGCGCATATTTTTGCACAACTTTTCAACACCCACAAGAATACGAGTACATGCCTCCACTTTCATTCTCGGAGGCTTACTTTTCTTTCATGTCTCTTTTCATTGCCACTTTCGCTTTCTTCAGCAATTTTCGGTGATTGCTGACTGCAGGCAAGCACCGGTGGTGGTGGCAACTCACCTCGCGGCACATTGCACTCTTAAATATGAAAATTTTTGGCAAGAAATATGCAAAACGAATTTCATATTCGCCTCATAAAATGCAGGCGGTTTAATGGTGTGTAGCGCCAGTGAGTGATAAGCGTGCATAAGTGCGAGGGTATAAGTGTACATAAGTGCAACATGAAAGCGGTGGGAATGTGTGATTTTATCAAGTATTTTTAAACTTTTTGAAGAATGTGACATGGTTTGAACTGAAATGCTGATTTTATGTTTTATATGATAGCTGCTCCATTCTATGGCATCAAAGCTATATTGGTATGGCTTTCATTTAAATTTTTATTTATTTTTATTATAAAAGAGAATTGACTATCTGACTTCACACAATTTCTTTTTCATAAAACTATCCTTGCTTAAATATGAATTTAGAAAGCTTTAAAACTACTTAACTCAGAGTTGATGTACAGTGCGTATGAGTAACTTGATTAAGCTATGGATAACTATGGAGATATCTCTATCTTATTTTATTTTTATTTATTCTAACTAAATTTAATGGATAATATTTTATAGATGTTGTTATAAAATATCTTTATATATATGCTCTCCGAGCCGTTTGATACCAAACGAAGTTTCAGACAGGGTGCGAGTCCTTCAATCTATTGCTGGAAAAAATAATACGAGCTGCAGAACTAAATAGAGAAGGTACAAGCTTCTATATGAGTATACAGCTGCTGTCGTATGCCGATGATAGATATCATCGGAAGCAACAACCGCGTTGTTTGTTCTACTTTTTCCAGACTTGATATGGAAGCGAAGCGTATGGGTCTGGTGGTGAACGAGGACAAGACGAAATATCTCCTGTCGTCAAACAAACAGTCAGCGCATTCGCGTCTTGGCTTCCACGTCAGTGTTGACCGTCATACCTTTGAAGTAGTAGATAGTTTCGTCTACTTGGGAACCAGTATCAACAACACCAACAATGTCAGCCTTGCAATCCAACGCAGAATCACGCTTACCAATAGGTGCTACTTTGGACTGAGTAGACAATTGAAAAGTAAAGTCCTCTCTCGACAAACCAAAATCAAACTTTACAAATCTCATTATTCCCGGCCTGATGTATGATGCTGAAACGTCGACGATGACAACATCTGATGAGACGACTCTTGGGTTTTCCGAGAGCAAAGTTTTGCGCAAGATTTATGGTCCTCTAAACATTGTCAACGGCGAATACAGCAGACGATGAGCTGTACGATTTATACGACATATTAACATAGTTCAGTGAATAAAAAGACAGCGGCTACGCTGGCTAGGTCATGTTGCACGGATGGATAAAAACACTCCAGCTCTGAAAGTGTTCGATGCAGTACCCGCTGGAGGAAGCCGCGGAAGAGGACGACCTCCACTCCGATGGCTTCACTTGGTGTTTCCAGTTGGCGCCAAAAAGCAAAAAGAAGAAACGAGTGGCACGCTCTGGTGGATTCGGCTATAATCGCTTAAAGCGGTTCCTACTAGAGCTCTTGGTATTCGACTAATCGACTAACCGATTTAACCGAATAGGGCATTATTCGAATAATAATATTCGGTTTGCACTATTCGGATAGTCGTCAGCCATCGACTATTCGATTAACCGCTCATTTCCGACTATCCGGTTAACCGTTCGTTGTCGACTATTCGAATAGTGTAAGTTCATTCAATTTCCATTTTTATTGAAAAAAGTGAAACACAGAAAAAATGCGCACAACTGACATTTTCACAAGTAAAAACAAACAAAAATCAAAGGCTGCTTGGATTTCAAACAATTTTCATTTATTCGAATAGTGACAGTATAACTATTCGAATAACCGCAGTAGAACGACTATTCGAATAGTCGTAACATTGCGACTAATCGAATAGTACTAACCGGTTAATATTCGTACGAACGGTTACCGGATATTCGAATAATCGGTTTTCAGGTTAATCGAATAATTTTAAGAGCCCTAGTTCCTACGCCGAGTGTAACCGAATATTTTATACCCTCGCAATTGCCCATTTGAAACACTATTACGATGATACTTACTGATCGAACTTAGTACTTCCTTACTTGTTCTTTTAAATAAGTTGAAATTTACTTTGATATTATTTTATTAGGGCCTAGGCATAAAATAAGGAAATTAATTGTGCGCAGTCAAGTCCTTAATGAGAGCGTGTTAAAAATATTCCAGTTCAATTACTTTCCATGGCTCTAGGGTTCAGTGGTTCTCATATAAAAGAGCAAAAGGCATAAAACAAATAATACTTTACAAATTATCATTTAGCGACGTAACATAAGAACTTAAAAACAACATCACATTGAAAATAAAAATCACAAAAAATAAAATAAAATAAATAAATGCGAAGGACAGAAGTGTGTAAAATCGAAAACTAGACTAAGCATCCTCATCAAACATTTATCGAGTACAAATTTGGTCAAGCAAAAAGGTGCAAACGAGCCAACAAAGTGAACACAAACGAAGGACATGCGTGTGTTATGAGAGAAGGGAGCTAAAGCGGCTTAGTTACAGTGAAATGGGTTGACAGTTGGTAAAAAGGAAGAAAACACAAAGCAACAAAGGAATCTAATGTAAGTCAGACCAACTATGTTGGTGAAATATACGTATGTGTTGCCGCACATTCACTAACAAATTCACTGAAGGAACAGTTGAGAAGTGTAAGCCATATAAAATATAAAATAATGCTTTAAGGCCGACATTCCCAGGATGTTAGTTGCAATCAAGCAAATGTAGCACAATTTCTATAATTTCAATTGCTGGACTCCAACTAAGAACGCCAAAGCAAAAGCACAACCACTCGAAACGCAGTCGACTGTTATGTGGACACAAAATATAATTAATAATGAGGCGTACAAAACAAACGCCCACACATAGTGATACAAATTTAGGTATTTAAGCGCTTGTACGCCGGACGATGTACATTTATTTCTCAGGGGTGACAGGCGGTCTCCCACAGCGTCGCTGTTCGTGGGACTCACAGAATATATAATATATGTGTGCGCCAGATGTGGGCATGATTCGGGCAGCGCGTGCCTGCGGCAAGAAGTTCGACCGAACTGATATCATTTGAGCACTAAACGTCCAACGGAAAGTTAGCAGAAATGGCAAACGTTAGATTCGAGAAAAATGTACATCTATATGTATAATTGTTACAGGGTGGACAAAAAATACTTATGAAAAAGAAATTATATTAAATTTTTATAAAATTTCATAGAAGACATTTTATTTAATTGCTTTAAAAATGTTTTTCTATCAAGTGGCAACTCTTTTTAAATATATTCACAATATAAAAATCTAAATTTGAATTTATGACTATACTTTAATATGCTGCTTATTTTATAATTTTAATTAATAAGAAAATTTAAACAGGTGGCAACACTTCCAAAAATAATTTTCAACTTTAAGCTTTCCAAATTATTTCAGTATCATATTATACATATGTCCATATTTTAATATTCTGTTTATTTTAAAATTTCAATTAAAAAAATAAACTGGTGGCAACACGTTTCAAAATAAATTTCAACTATAAGCCTTCCAAACTACTTTTCTTATTTTAATATTCCGTTTAGTTTATAATTTTAATTATTAAAAAAATTTTTAAATAGGTGGCAACACTTCCAAAAATAATTTTCAATTTTAAGCTTTCCAAATACTTTAAGTTTCATATGTTCATATTTTGTTTAATTTATAATTTCCATAAAACAATGTAAACATGTGGCAACACTTCTTAAAAAAATTTTGAATTTTAAGCCTTCCAAACTACTTTAGTTTCATATTTTCTTATTTTAATATTCCGTTTATTTTATAATTTTAATTAAGAAAAAATTATTAAACAGGTAACAACCCTGCCTTAAATCAATATTAACTTTAAGCCTTTCAAACCACTTTTGTTTGGTTTAAATTAAAAATTTTAATGAATTATTTTTTAAACAGATGGCAACTCTGCCTAAAAATCTAAAATATTTTTTATTCTTCACCTTAAAGCTGTTGACAATAGTCCTATGTACCCTGTATTAACTTAATTAAATTATTTTTTAAACAGATGGCAACCCTGCCAAAAAATCAAACATATTTTTTATTCTTCACCCTGTATTCACCACCTACACCTCAGCATTATTGTTTTCATTTATTTGTCTCCCTCTTGACTGACCAAAATTAATTTCGTAAATTTTGATTTTAATGCCATGTCTCGCACCAAAGCCTGACGCTGCGCATAGAATACAAACTTGAGAACTTTAGTACTTTCATTGTACACAACCACCAGCTGACTATAAATATATTATATGCTGTTTACTCAGCTGTTTGTCTTTTCGCTTTTGTGCCATAAGAGCTTAAGAAGCGGAGAAAAGTGAATGAGTGCGCGCCGCCCACAGCGTAAAATAAACAAACAATTGGCTTTTGGGCCACACACACAACAAAAAAAAATTTAATGAGAAAGCAAACCGGTGGGAAAATCATAAAATGCGTTATATGTGAGAGTGTGAATGTGTGTGTGTGTAAACAAAGGAAAAGTCATTCGCATAATGGGAATTACATAAATCTAGTAATTTTTAATTTTCAAGTTAATTTGGGGATTTCTGAGATTTTTTAATTTTTGAGAATTTTTTTTTATTTTTGGTCAGCTAATAAACAAATTGCCATTTTTTAATATCGCCATGAGAGTCATTATTTCAAGTAAAATCAAAGGAACTTCTGGAAAAAGTAGGAATAAATTATTTAATATTAATTGCAACAACTCATTTATGGTTTCTCTCGAAATATAATCAATATTTTTTTGAAAGTAAAAAAATATTTTCAAGTTTTTCGGGCGTTTGTAATGTTTTAAATTCCACTTTCTATAGAAAAAGGTTCCATAAACTTGAATATATAAATTTTGTAAAAAAAAAATATCGAAAAGTCCACGCGCCACGTCCTTCATCCAGCTCATACATGTCATCCACTCGAATTGATTGACAGCCGCTTATAGCAGACACCCTTTAGCATGAACTACAGCACCCTCCCTGCCAACTGTACTACCTGTCAACTGAAGCGCTGACCTCCACTGGCCTCCTGCCGTCCACCGCTCGCCATCAATCACCTTTGTTTTTTCATTGCATTTTTTATTATAAATATTCCATATATTTGAGTCGCGCGTCACACGCGTAACTATGTACATATGTGCATAAATTGAAAATCTAAAATTAGCTTCGCTTTGTGTACTCTCGCCTACTGCGACTAGCGCCCACACGCCGGCGAAGCGACGCGGCTGCTGTTTACTTTTGCAGCGCAAATATCGCACACTTGTTTGCTTTTGTAGCTTGGAGGTGTTGCCGCGCAGTGCGTGTGAGTGTGTTTACAGTTACAAACAAATTTTGTTGGCGTCGGCTGAGCGGCATCCGCTTGTTTACGGTACTTAAGGAAAATATGGAAATTACTTGGAACAGAGTTTTTAATTACGTACAGTTATTAAAAATTCAAAAAGGGATTATAGAAAGTATAAGTAACCTATTCAGTAACCACTAGGTTTATAGAATTTAGATTTTTAACAGAAAAAGTATACTAATAAATCATAGAACTCACTTTGTATATAACCTACATTTGTTTAAAAAGTGTCCATAACCTCACTTTTAGAATTGCTTTTGATTTTTTGATGTATTTCGAACAGACATTATTCTAACGACAGAACCACACAAAAATTACAAAAACAAACATCAAATAAATGCTGACAAAGCCAAGCAAAAATTGCGAATTTTGCAAAAAGCCATAAATAAACAAAAAGTGAGTACCGTGAAGGATTATCGAAATGAATGACAACAAACAGCATTTCAAGTGAGTGGGTCGCTGACTCTTGTTGCCAGATAAATTTTGGATTATTGACAAATTGCTGGCAGATGTTCAGAGAAAATAATTGTATATACAATAAGTGAAAAGTGAAAAACAAAACTTAAAACTAAAAAAATATATGTAAATAAAAATAATGAAAATCGAAAATTTAAATAAAGTCGAAACAAAAAGAAAACAATAAGGAATAACAATCAATATTTAGAATTTTTTTTTAGTGTTGGACCAAACGAATATATATTTTTTGAAGCATTGAGTCATAAGAAAGAATGTTGTTTTCCCTTGAAACACTTGAAATCGAAATCTAAAATTTCGCATTAGAGGTCAAAGGTCAGATCTTGAAGTTTGGTCCTCCTGATATTTGACAATTAGTATATTCGTAAAGATACGGAATTTTTCGTTTGTTAAAAGCTCACACTTCGTTACTCGTTCGTGAGTTCTTGGCCAAAAACAATAATGCAACTCATGTCTCAGCCTCCATATTCGCCAGACTTGGCTCTGTGTGACTTTCTCTTATTTCCAAAAGTAGAGAAAAACAAGTAAGCAAAGGCTAAGTTCGGGTGCAACCGAACATTTTATACTCTCGCAATTTATTGAAGAAATTTAACCAATACATATATGCGGAATAAAGCTCACCGTATTTTTGAAAAACCTATAATTAGGTATATGGGAGATAGGAGAAGATACTTTCTACCAACAATGAGGTATATGGAAATGTTATGACCCGATTTTAATAATTTTTGGAACAGAGACACACTATTAGAAGAAAACAATTTCCTCTGAATTAAGTTGAGATATCTGAGAGATTTATGGTGCCAAGAAATACGTCTTTCAAGTGTCGTCAAGATATCTCAATTTTTACTACAGTTACAGCTTGTACGGACGGACAGACGGACGGACAGACATCCGGATTTGAACTTTTTCGTCACCCTGATCATTTTGATATAAATAACCCTATATCTAACTCGTTTAGTTTTAGGACTTACAACCAACCGTTATGTGGACAAAACTATAATACTCTCGTAGCAACTTTGTTGCGATAGTATAATAATCAAGGATCGGCAAGCATTTTGAATAATCGATTTAAAACGAAATTTTGGCCAAAAATACCTATGTTTTTATTTAAAACGATACAACCTTTTCAGTTTGCTTATACCATATAGTCACTGCATTTAACAACCTTCCTCTCAAAACTTAATTGAATCCATTAAAAAATTATGACTTTATATAGCGATTGAAAATACAATAAATTTCACGCAAAAATATTTTGCCAGTTCATAAAAGTAATCCTTATCACTCGGTGGCACAAAAAACGCCAAACTTCTTATTTATGGCATCAACCAAGACAGGGATGCATTAAGTGCTGCTGCACTTAACCGACACTTTTGCCAATAACACCATACTTTTTGTGCTGTCATTTGTTGTTGTAATACAAAAAAGACAGCATTTTCCCCTTATGCACTGCAACGCTAAAAAGGCAGTGCCACACGCACGAGATACTGAGACTGGCTTAAAAGTTTTGAATTTTATCGCCCACTCACGCACACTTATCTATAAAGTAAAGCAAATAATCTCGCACACACAAAGGCACACGTGCGGCAAAAAGCAGTTGCAAAGCGGCAAATTGTTGCATTCACTTAGCCAAAGGAAGCAAAAGCGTTCGAGCCTTGCATGTCGAAAGTGGACGCACAGACCGGACAGTGCCACAGGCCGGAGATGGAGCGAAACGAGGAGTGTGAGAGTGGGAAACATTTTGCAGCGTGGAAATGAATTTAGCAACATCAAGGGATTCTTTCGCTTTTTTCGGGCTCGACTGTAAAGTGCCGCACGTGCAATTGATTCTGCACACAATGCCTAGATGGCGCTTTATGCGGAGGTAGAACTGGCCACGGTTCGTGTGTATGTAACCCATATTTTTTGTATCTGGCAGATAGATTTTTCCACCCACCTGCTCAACTGTTCAGAATTTAAGCACTGTCTTGAATGAAGTGCACAATTCACTTGTGCGCGGGTGAAAAACTTTGCGCTTTTTTATTGCTTTTAACGCCATCTCTCCTCGAGCTTCTCAAGTGTAATGGCGAGCGAAAAATGTAGTTGAACATATTTTGAAGAATGGATATATATTGGAAGTGTTGGTAGGTGTGCCATATTGAGAAAAAAATTGAACGAAAATATTTTTGAGAGAAGAATCATCTCAGATGAATATGTACTGTACTATGTACTATGTAAAATATAAGAGACTATAGAATGACTAAAGTTTTTGGACTAAACTTTAGAATAGGCTATTCAGGAGTGAGTGAATAGACCTGAAGGCTAGACAATACTTAGGATTTAATTAGACTAAATAGTTCCTTGACTAATAGGATTGGTTAGAGGGACTAATGTACAGGGTACACTACAGAGACTATATGAGTCTAAATTATAGTAGTAAAATTTGGAATTTATACTTAGCCGTAGACGAGAGATTCTCAAAGAAAATGTCTGGTCAAGGTTAGGAAAAACTACAGATTATTTTAGAGTAACGACAGGGAATACCATAGAAGCTATATGCGACTGAATTATACTAGTATAGACTAAACTAAAAAACATTGACTAAAGACTCTTATAGAATATGTTGTATGGTTGGAATAAAATACAAACAACAGGGACACTATAGAAACTATATGAGACTAGACTAAAATCTCGAATCTATACTAAACCATAGACTAGAGATTCTTAAAGAATATGTTATACTAGTCTAGGTAAGAATAAACTGCGTCCATTTTACAGTAAAGATTAAACCAAAGCACGGTTTATTCTGGTCAGAAGACTAGACTTGATCCTAAAGAAGCTAAAATTCTGACTATTTTAAATATTCAACAAGTAAGGAAGGGCTAAGTTCGGGTGTAACCGAACATTTTATACTCTCGCAATTTATTTATTTAACTTTATTAATATTATATAATACACAATTTGACCCACATATTCGTCATATATATTGTATAAAGTCCATTGAAAGTTGAAAACCCTAATATTAGGTTAGAAGTACCGAGGTCCTCATGTTCGATATATGGGGCCTTGACAACCTATGGTCCGATTTCGGTGATTTTTAGAATGGGGCTTCCACACTATAAACGGAGTATTTTTACAAAGTTGTGCATCGATATCTTCACTAGTGCTTACTTTATATATTGTAAAGTTAACGATTCAGATCGTCTTCAAAGTTCTGGTATATAGGAAGTAGGCGTGGTTATGAAGCGATTTGGCCTATTTTCACAACATATCATTGGGATATAAGGAAACTATTACAAACCAAGTTTCATTGAAATCGGTCGAGTAGTTCCTGAGATATGGTTTTTGACCCATAAGTGGGCGACGCCACGCCCATTTTCCATTTTGTAAAAAAATCTGAGTGTAGCTTCTATCTGCCATTTCCTATGTGAAATTTAGTGTTTCTGACGTTTTTGGTTAGTGAGCTAACCCATTTTTAGTAATTTTCAACCTAACCTTTGTATGGGAGGGGGGCGTGGTTATTATCCGATTTCTGTCATTTTTGGAATGTATAAGGAAGTGGCTAAAAAACGACTGCAGAATGTTTGCTTTATATAGCTTCATTGGTTTGCGAGATATATACAAAAAACCTATTTTGGGGCGGGGCCACGCCCACTTCCCTAAAAAATTACATCCAAATATGCCTCTACATAGTGCGATCCTTCATACCAAATTTTATTTCCATATCTTTATTTATGGCTTAGTTATGGCACTTTATGTGTTTTCGGTTTTCGCCATTTTGTGGGCGTGGCAGTGGTCCGATTTGGCTGATTTTCGAACTTAGCCTTCTTATGGTGCCAAGGAACACGTGTTCCAAGTTTCATTAAGATATCTCAATTTTTACTCAAGTTACAGCTTGCACGGACGGACGGACAGACGGACAGACGGACGGACAGACAGACATCCGGATTTGAACTTTTCTCGTCACCCTGATCATTTTGATATATATAACCCTATATCTAACTCGTTTAGTTTTAGGACTTACAACCAACCGTTATGTGGACAAAACTATAATACTCTCGTAGCAACTTTGTTGCTAGCAACTTTGTTGCGAGAGTATAAAAATGAAACTAGACCATAATGTAGTCTGTGGGCTGACGA
This sequence comes from Zeugodacus tau, assembly GCA_031772095.1. NCBI lineage: Eukaryota > Metazoa > Arthropoda > Insecta > Diptera > Tephritidae > Zeugodacus > Zeugodacus tau. Next base: position 67,246,924 of record CM062650.1, on the reverse strand, counting down.
ATATAGAGAATGACTTGGATCAAATATAATATATGAATGCACTATTCTAGGTTAACCTGACTATAAACTAATGACTAGAGTAGACAGCTTAGACTATAAAAAATTTCGCTGTGTAAAATGCCTTTGCATGCATATTAGAAATCAATACTGTCCTAGAATCTTTCGAGTACTATTGAAGAGAAGAGAAAAAAAAATTTCAAATAAAGAACCAAGAATCCATGTTTCAAGACTAGATTTACTTTCTAATTTGACAGACTATATTAAAAACTCAAAGACCTCTACCAAACTCTAAACATCATCAAATTTCCATTATCTTTTTCGTACTTTAAGAGACACGTATAATTTGGAATATTTTTTCCTTTCTGCAACCTGCAACTGCTTCATATATTCTCTCTTTCACCTGCCTCTCAACACATATTAATCATTAAAGAAATATTTACGATTTTCAGTGAGCAATATTTAAAATTCATTTCAAGTCTTCTCATACTACTAACACACTGACACACACACACACATGTCCTTCCGCTTCCGTGTGTGCACGAATAATGTACGGTAAACATGGCAATCCTTTAAGGTATTCAATTGCTCGTTTATCACTTGATATACACTAACAAATGCCCAACAATGATTGATGATGCAACACAATGGTACTTTAAATTGTATTCCCAGCAATCTTTCTTTTCACCTGCTGATGTATGTTGCATGCATATTGCAAACATTTTTCACCTTTAACAGCAACAAAAGTAGAGCGATACAGAAGCATACTCACATTTGGATGCATGGAATTTTAAGTTTTGATTGATGGTGAAGTAGGGGAATATATGAATTTTGGTGCAGACAACACTTAAGGGTGCAGAAATGCAATAATTTTCAAAATAATTTGAATAAATACTCAGGTGAGGTGATTAGTATTGTTGATGGGCAGTTATTATAAAGGTTTTGAGAAATATATTTTTTTATTAAATGCAGGGTAAAATCGAAATGCGAAAATGAAAAAATATATATTTTTTCAGTGCATTTTCTTCTTTTCGCTTCCACTCACCTTACCACTTCCGGTAGCGCATCGTGCCTAGGATATCAGCGGTAGAAGGGTGAGCACTACTGCAAACAGTAATATGAAGTGATGTGGCGACGGTAGTAGCTATAGATAGTAACACCTGCGTTATTCTAAGCAGCTCACGAAATGCTTTTTTTGCTCTCTTTCATTAATTTCGCAAGCGGAAAGTAGTCCGGAACCGGAACCAAAAAGTAAAAAGTAAAAAAAGTAAAAAGTAAAATAATTTTGCATGACGCCGCATACAATGAGTGGGTTCTATTGTTTGTTTGGACAAAAAAATTTCAGCGAAATTAAATTATGAAGCCGACGGCAAAAACATAAATTAAATTTCATTTACGCCAAATTTTATGCCAATGAAATATTTAATTGCATTGAGTTTTCACACTTACTACTCAAGATACGGAGGGTCGAAATTAATATAATCGTTAAAAATATTCGCCAGCCATAGGTCGATGTAAATTTTTCCTATTTCCAAAAATAAAGATAACTTTAGGAAGGGTCGTCGATAAATTGCGGAAAGAGCCAAAGACTCTCCAAAAAAATCGAATGTGAGAAGTGTTTCGGCGACAACATTAATGTAGACGAATGAATTAATATTTTTTTTCAAAAAACGAAAATTCCCGATATTTTTTGAACACACCTCGACGGCACTCCTTATATGATATTTAGTATTTCATTCTTATCTACATTTATTAAGTTGTATGACCTTAATTTTATGTCATAAATGGGACTAGACCACGGTTGGAATGCCGCAATCTTTTGAAAACTCACTTAACTAACTACAGACAGCGCCATCTATTGTTTCGGTATGTAAGCATTAAATAACTTGTGACATTTACTCACCGCGGCCAAAACCAAAATCTTTCGGGTTAAATTTTTGAAACAAAACGAAATAGTTGACCACCTGGATAACCACCAGATCTTTAGATCTGAGTAAGTAATTTGACAAGCAAAAGAGCATTTGTGCCGAGATTATAATTAAGTAATGGAAAAAATAACATAAATAGCTTTAAATAGCTAATTTTCGAGGTCGATTGATGTTGTAATACAAAAATACTCAAAAAATATTTCAATAATATGTAATATTTTATATAAAAGTCAGTTATGTTTTTTTTCAAACACCCAGTATAAAACAGATAAGTTCTACAATACACTCCATTTGTGCTGATAAATAACAAGAGTGTCATTGAATTTTGCTAAGAGAAGAACACACAGATTATAATAATATTGTCTTAATGAAGGACATGCGTATAATATTACATAACAAATATATACGAGTCTTTATATACTTCAAGTGCCGTCCGTTATCTAACCAAATTGTGTCCTATTTGTGGTAAGGAGCACTAACCTTGTCATCAGCACATTCTAGTTGCGCACAACTTAATCGACATTTTTATCTACTCCTAGCAGCTATCGGCAATGTCGTCAAAATTATTAAATATATACAGTTACATTCTTCCTCCACCAAGGACTACAAACCACCACACAACCATCCTTATGTATTTTACAACCTCATTGCCAAGCGTTCTAATTTAATTTCGGCTGCAATTTATGCCATCAGATTATTATTTAATTTTTCTTTTATGAATTTCGTACGCGATCACGTGCTGCCTCAGTGAATTGACGAGGAGACGAGAAGAATTTACATTTCCTCTTCCGTAGCCAAGTTGGCTGCCATCCGCAGCGCTACACTAACCATTCGCTTAATTTGGTGTTTGGTGCGTGTTGAATGCGGAAAATTGAATGTGCAGCATTAAAATTATTCGAAGCTGCTTCGTGGCGATTGTGTTGCTTTCCGCTAAGTTTCAGTGTCCTTAAGAAGAAATAGTGAAAAGCAATTTACTGAATGGCGAGGCTATTTGCATACATATTGAATGCTATTGTTGATGAGCTTCTAAGGGACATACATATTTTTATTTATTTTTAAAGATACATTTCTCTCATATAAAATTAAAGATTATAAATTTCAAATACTGATTACTATGAACCTAACCTAACGATAGAGGCTATTAGAAAATTAAGCAAAAAAATCAAGAATAGAAATTGACATTCAGAATTTGGATTACACTTCGATTACTGTAATCGTAATTATAATGATAACCATGACCTTTCTGAATTAGGATTACATTTGATTTACTTGTGATTACGATTACTGAAATTGTAATATTGAAATTATAATTATTATGCTGGAAACTAAGATTGTTGTAATCAGAATTGTAATATTAATCATGAGCTTCCAGGATCAGGATTAGCCTTCAATTACTTGTGATTACGATTACTGAAATTGTAATATTGAAATTATAATTATTATGCTGGAAACTAAGATTGTTGTAATCAGAGTTCTAATCGTAATCATGAGCTTTCAGGATTATGATTAGACTTCAATTACTTGTGATTACAATTACTGAAGTTGTGACATTGAAATCATCATTATTATGCTGGGAACTATTACTGAAATCATAATTATAATACATAGTAATCATGGCCATTCAGGATTACAATTACATTTTAATTACTTCTGATTTCGATTACTGAAGCTTGAAATACTGAAATCAGCATTATTATACTGCGATTTCTGTAATCATAGTTATAATTGTAATCGTTCAAGTATTTTAATTATAAATTATTGTAATTGTAATCATATCATATTACAGTAAACATTTTTATCATTTTTTATGTACTTACAATACATTTTGAACTACAGTATACGTATTTTATGTCATGTATTTAATTACAGTAATCATAGTCCATAAATTTTCGAAACTATGAATATTTCAAACAAAATTAATATTATGATTAAATCAAAAGCAAGGATTTATTGATAATATATAGAAGAAAAGAAGGTCTACCATATTCTATCAAGCTTTTATAATGTAGAGACACCGCTTGAAATAAATATTTAGTTGAGACTTAGAGAATTGGTAGTTCCCCCACATTTTCTCTATTATTATTAAATAATACAGTAAGCCTACTTTAATTCACGTATTAGAGAAGGATTTCATTTATTTTAGCAAAGTTTAAAGCTTTCCATGAAACTCTTGCTTTGTGCATAGTGTTAAAATCGCTACATTTTCATATTCCGAAATTTAACGGAGCGCAATTATTTAAACTAATAACATCTATATTAAACTCCATTGTAACACAGCATTTGAACATTTCAACACACGGCTTCTGCTTTCCGCACACAAAACTTTGTGCAAATATGCCACTTTAAATCCGTGCACAAATCCCCTGAAATATGCAACGAACTGTCATAAGCTGGACAAAAACTGAGCGTACGCTGTCACAACAACACACAAAGTAGAGAAAGAAAGAGAGGAAGTGTGGGAGAGCGAGCAAAAAAAACGATAATAATAACGTAGTTGTGAACGGAATTTGCATATTGCAAAATATGAATAGTCTTCCGCAGCTACATAACTGTCACACCAAAGCGGCGCCAAAATATATAACGGTACATAAAAAATAAATAAAAATCTAGTTTTATTCACTTTGAAGCGTGCTGTTCTACAAACGACAGCCACCAGTCGTTGCAACCTTGACAGATGGGCCTGAATATTGTATGCATAGCATACTTTTAAGCGCCTAACAGCAGGTGGCACAGCTGATAGATTTATGCCGTCAACGGCGAGTGGCGGCGTCGGCCGTAAAGTTACTGAGTGATTGCGGGAGTATGAGGCACGGCGCGTGCGGCTGTCACTCTATAGGCATTGTGTCTGCTGGCTTGCTCCGAAATGTGGTATATTTTTATTATGCTAAATTGTTATGGTGATTTGTAGTGGTGCGCGAAATTTTTTGACAAATCTTTTGCCTTTGTAAAATGGGGTCCTTACAAATAGCGGTACGAGAAATGGGAGTAGAACAATTTTATTTGTAATGGATTGTAGGCTTTATGTATATGGTGTTAGTTCGGTTAAAAAAAATTAAATTTTATACATTTAAAGAGCTCTACAAGAATTGTGGATTGGTACTGAGGGTACAATGCAATTGTTATAAATATGTAATGGTTATCCGTTTGTTTGATTTTTTAAAACAGGTGGCAACCTTAATTTTAAAATATTATTTTTTCGAGTTCGCCTTACTTTCTATTCTTTTTCAAACTTCTTTAATATGTTATTAAAATTTTTTATAATAAATTTTATAAATAAGTGGCAACTCTTAAAAATTTTTTAATGTATTTTGTTTTCTTCTTTTTATATAATTTCTTTCCAATATTATTATTTGATAAAAATTTAAAATAAAATTTTTAAACAGCTGGCAACTCTGTTACAATTTTTTTTACATTTTTTATTGCATTAAACATTAAAACTGGTGGCAACCTTTAGCCCTTTCTATGCATGAATATATCTGTCAAAGTTTCTTTCCAACTGAGATTACGTCTCCCTTACTATCTTTCTTTACAATTTTATTAACATTTTCAATGCCTTTACTTTACGAGCGTACCAGCTTACGATTTTTCTGCTTGAAAAAGCATGAATTCCAGCTGGTTCGTTCACAAAAGCGCACAACAAACACATACAAATGAGTCAGGAAGAATAAGTTTTTGGCGGCAGCTCGCTGAAGCAAATATGCTTTCTTTATGAAAGAAAGAAAGTGCAATGCGGATGGCAGTGGGTGTTAAATATAAAATAGAAATGCTGAATATTCACCAGCATTTTTACCATGCGCTCGCGAACTATTGTCTGCCCATCAGCGCTGTCATTTGCATTATTACAGACACCTTTGTCACGGCGTGTAATCAAAGTCGTCATCGATCCTTGTCTCTAAACTATAAGCATATTAAAATGAAAATAAAAATGTCAACGCGCGCTCAACAAACGTCAGCTGCTTGTAATACCTACGCTCTCGCATTCACTTAATATGTCTTATTGCTTGCCGCCTGCGTTCACACCGCACCAGCACCAACATTGCTTTGGTGTCATAAGTCCCCTGCCAGCATTTAGTGAATGTGTTGGCTTTAAATGCGCATCTTATTGACAGTCAGGCAACGCCACTCACCCTTCAGCACAAAGCACTCATCATTTTAACGATTCACTCTTCATATCAGCGTTTACCTTTGTACATTCGCCATTCACTCATTCACCCAGCCACCGGGGCGTATACGTAACATTTGAAGGCAGTAAGCGACAGCACAGCAGCTACATTGAGACCAATAATTGTGATTGCCATTAATATATGTACCTTGTACGTGTGAGGCAGAAACACATACAAACATATATATATATACACTTACACCCACAAGCATATAAATATACATACGCACACAAATGTCTATAAACAAATTGATTTGGCAGCAAAGCTGACGCAAAGACGTGCTCTTCTGCTGAAGACAGTCGCTTCGCATATAAGATGGTGTATCGCCTTTCGCATGCAAATAAAGTGAAGAAATGCGTTAACAGCCGCACAGACAGTGACGAAGGCAGTGACAGTGGCAGCTGATCATATCAAAGTCGCGTCGTATCAAATTTAATGGCATTTAATGCTTTTATATGATTCGCTTTTGTTGTTGTTGTTTACAGCTTTAAGTCCGTTGACGCAATGCAGAGGGTGTGAATTTATGCATATTTGTTTCTTTTTTTCTCCATTTATATATTCTTTTATTTTTTTGATGTGTAAACAAGTTTTATTGCTGTTTGATGGTGATTTTCACAGTTGACTTGCTTTTATGGGTTTTCATGTAGTTGTATGGTAAGCATGAGATATTAAATGTTAGCGTAAAAGCGTGATATAAAGAGGAAGAAAGTGATGTAAGGGTGTCTTTTCTTACTCAAAGCTTTTTCTTGAAAATCAGCGCCGTGGTTGTATATGATTTCTTGTATCGGTTTAGACTACACTGTTTGGTTACTACAAGAGGATCTGGCCAACACTATGTAAGAAGATTCCAAGATATGCACATCTTATTGTATGAGGTGTGTTCAAAAAATAGCGGGAATGTTTATACTCTCGCAACAAAAGTTGTTAAAGAGAGTATTATAGTTTTGTTCACATAACGGTTGTTTGTAACACCCAAAACTAAAGGAGTTAGATATAGGGTTATATATACCAAAGTGATCAGGGTGAAGAGTTCAAATCCGAATGTCTTTCTGTCCGCCCGTCCGTCCGTCTGTGCAAGCTGTAACTTTAGTAAAAATGAAGATATCTTAATGAAACTTGGAACAAGTTCGAAAATGGGCGGAATCGGACCACTGCCACGCCCACAAAATGGCGAAAACAGAAAACACATAAAGTGCCATAACATAAATAAAGCTTCTGCAGTCGTTTTTTTAGCTACTTCTTGATATAGTCCAAAAATGAAAGAAATCGGATAATAACCACCTCCCATACAAAAGTTAGGTTGAAAATTACTAAAAGTGGGTTAACTCACTAACGAAAAACGTCAGAAACACTAAATTTTATATAAGAAATGGCAGATGGAAGCTGCACTCAATTTTTTTTACAAAATGGAAAATGGGAGTGGCGTCGCCCACTTATGGGTCAAAAACCATATCTCAGGAACTACTCGACCGATTTCAATGAAACTTGGTTTGTAATAGTTTCCTTACATCCCAATGATATGTTGTGAAAATAGGCCAAATGGCTTCACAACCACGCCTACTTCCTATATACCAGAACTTTGAAGACGATCTGAATCGTTTACTTTACAATATATAAAGTAAGCACTAGTGGAGATATCGGTGCAGAACTTTGCACAAATACTATGTTTATAGTGTGACAGCCCCATTCTAAAAATCGCCGAAATCGGACCATAGCTTTTTAAGGCCCCATATATCGAACACGAGGACCTCGGTGCTTCTAACCTAATATTATGGTTTCCAACTTTCAATGGACTTTATACAATATATATGACGAATATGTGGGTCAAATTGTGTATTATATAATATAAATAAAGTTAAATAAATAAATTGCGAGAGTATAAAATGTTCGCTTACACCTTCCTTACTTGTTAAATTTCCAATTGTCCTAAAGAGGAATTGTCAAATTTCATTCATACCTGCACCAAGAAGTACGATGATCGTGGGTCATGGTCTTTGATCAAGTAGTATTCCACAGAAGCATTAAAGGAATGTTTAATGCTGGCACTACACATGAGAATTCTCATTTGCTCAGATGAATGAGAAAGCACTAACATTACATCGAATCTCGTTTAAAAATTCGAACGAGATCAGTGGGTGGGAACTAGGGTTCTATCTTGTGCCATGATGGCATACTTTAGTCCAGGGTGTTTTAATGAAATAGTAACTCGGCGACCATGCTTTAATTTTGTTTAAGAAGGTGGCAATCAAGGTTTTCGAGACTAGATATATGTATAATCAACTAGTCCTGTGAGCATTCTGCAATAAATAATTTTGGATTGAAAAAAGGGTATTTTACTATGTTTTTTTTTTAATATATACAATCATATCGCTCATTTACTTGAATAGTGTCATAACTCAAAAAAGTCGATTTTTCAGGAGAGCGATTTAAAGCTTTCAATTGTCTCTTGTTTAGCAAATATAGAAAAATGCCATCAGTTTATTGACAAATCTAGTGGCCTGTAACATATTAAATACAATGTTGGGCATAAATGGATCAAATAGGGTGTACTAATGCTAAATTTCCTTGGGCATAAATGTGACCCACTTTGAATTATGTCGTTATTTGTGAAAAATATAAATCAATTTCGCCGTCATAAGTCAAATGTGTCGTTTTTGCAGAAAAAAGCAATATGAAAACTTTAATTAATTTTTCATCAATATCGTTGTAATACAAAATGTGTCGTTCTTTTTGAAAAGAAAATCAAATTCACCTTTTCACAATATGTGTTGGAACACAAAAGATGTCGTTATTTCGTAAAAAAAATTATAACTAATTCTGGCACAACTCAGAAGTGTCGTTATTGTGGTTAAAAACTAATGCAACATGACAAGTTTAAAAACGGCACATTCTTATTTCACGGTTTATTTTCCTACGCATCAGAATGAACGAATGAATTTTAAACAATATGGACGATGAAATTGTGCACATTTTGCATACTCAACTCGAAAATCGTGTTTTTTGAGTTATGACACTATTCACGTAAACGAGCGATATATTTTATTTAAACAATTTACGTTTTTTTTTCTGACGTTTAAAAAAAATGGTCTAGTCTTCACCCAAAGTCATCAATAATATTTCAGTTTTACTGAATAAATTAAGTTAATGAACGAATAAAATATGAAATTAAAATTTGAGTTTTTGACTTTATTAATTTCAGAATTTTAACAAAAAAAATTTTTTGGTAAAAATTTCGCCATATATTGGGTCGAAAATAATAGTTGAACAAATAAAAAAATTAAATTTATTCAGAATAATATTCGTGAAAATTTTATTGAACCAACCCAAATATAACCACAGATTTCGCTGGCCGTATTGGTATATTAGTAGTGTTATAACGATACCTATTACTCACTCAGAGAAGACCTACTCTTTAATATCCCCTTTTCTTAAATATGCGCAATATCACTACTCCTCTTAAGATATGTAATGCTTTTAAATTATTTATAATCTACTATAATCTCATATGACATACTATTTCATATATTTTTTTTTACCAAAAGCAACTTCCTTTAATGTGCAAACGGCATACTAATATACAACAATAAAAAACTCCATTCCAAAAACTACATACTACACTGCGTATACGTAACATTTAACAACGCATTCACATTAACTGAACTATAAAACGCGCTCATATGGCTTGCAAGCACACATAACTACCGCACAAGCATAAAATATACAAAAACTTGCCATGCCGAAAAAATAAAAAAATATGTCACATGCGACAGCGAAAAAAATTCGCATGAAATTTCGCACGCAGCTAATCTGGAAAATTATTTTACTTACACAGCCAAAACACGCGCACTACTTGACATGCCACAAGCAATAACAACGCTAACCAAAAGGAGTTGCATAAAAAATGAGGGTATATACATACAAACACACATGGAAAATATGCCAGATAACATGTAACCAAAGTAAAGCATAATAAAGAAGAATTAGAGTGAGCTCACTGCTGAGCGTGGATGGGGATTGGGGACAAAAACTACTATATGGAAAATTTTGTGAAAGACTGCAGATCCGCTGTGGAGCATGCTGAAAAGGAAACTGTTCAAAAATGTGTCAGCGTGGGAGATTAAAAATAGCTGAATGGCTTAAATAAACAAAGAGTTTCTTTTATATATGTATGTGTGTATGTGTAAGTACTCATGTAAATATATGAAAAGCTCAGAGGCAAGGCAGTCAGCTTGGGTAAATGAGTAACTGCTCCACTTTCATAACCAAATAATAAAGACAGTCAGCTAACGCAAAGAGACCTTAAGCAGATGCCGACAAACAAAGGAAGCAGAAGAGGAGGGCAAAAAAACTCTAAGCCAAGCCGCAGAGGAGCCAACGTCACGTGCGACATGGAAATAGAAGTGGAAAATCAGCAAAATCACCGAAGTAACAAGTGCATTAATAATGTATGTCTGCCTACTAAGGCAACCAATACTCCATCAAATAAGCGTAGATTTGACAAAGAGCTAGATGAAATGAGAAGACTTTCAGCAGCTTTTAGACATTACAAGCAGATAAACTCTTTTCGACTTACCTTCAGTAGCTTAGCATAGACATATCGAACTGAGTGACTGACTGCCGAGCGGAGGATAGGAAAGGTAAAGCAAGTGAAGCAGTAAGCAGAGCTAATGCTAAGCTTAAGCGGAAGACTACACAGGCATGCTTACATATAAGTGCTCTTATTTATAAGCGCTTCACTCGTAAGCATGAACAAAATTAATTCCACGAAATTTTGTTGCTCCAAATCTGCTGTTTACACACTCAGCTCCCTTTCTCCCCTCTTCCTCATATTCAGACTCTGACTTAACTCTCGAGTGCTTTTGTTGCTTTATATTTGTATTTGTAGCTACTTGGTGATGCGCACAGGACGTAGCACACATAAATTAATTAAACGCAAATTCACCACATTTAATTAATGTGTGATGCACGTGACATGCTGCTGCCGCTACAACTACAATTTGAGCCGCTGCCATACAACAGCCATGACTCACTATCATTATAGTCATTAATGTCCTCATACACAAGCAAGCAACCGAGCAAGCACAGCAAGCAACTAATCCAAACTAACTTTGGCATTTGTATGTGGTACTAAAGGCGGTTGGCGGCATTGACGTGATTACCTGGCAGGCAGCACGTGGGTTGCTGTTTGAGTTTTGTTAGTGTGGTGGCGATTTGTTAAGAAAGTAGAAGGAAATGAATATGACACAAAAACCGATTTTAGAGTGTAGAATGAACCGAAGTGAGTACTTTTTAATTAACTGATTTAAAATAAGTTATAGTGTTGCCACCTGTTTGAATTTTTAAATAAATAATTCATATACATATGTATGTTTGGTTCACACTACAAACTAGAGATATCTTAAAAAGTTTAGACTTATGAATAAAATGAAAAATAAGTTATAGTGTTGCCACCTGTTTGGAATTTTTAAAGGAAAGGAAATTTTAAAAGGGTTTCCAGTTAAAAATATTGTTGAAAAGGGTTGCCAATGATGCTTACTATTATACATTAAGCGCTATATTTTTTCGTATCGATCGAATTCGCGCAGTAAACAAAACTTAAATATAGTGACGGAGCAACCGAATTGAGTAATTTTAAATGAACTGATATAAAATAGTGTTGCCACCTGTTTTAAATGGTTTAATAAAAAATTTATTTATGTATGATGACAAAGTTCCAGATCCCGAATAACTTCGAGCTTCTTAATCGTTTACACCACCATCGAAAAACTTTTAAATGGCTTTCCAATGCAACCAACCGTTCCGTACTATAATTAAAGACTATACAATCAACGTCTGCTTTCTTCCAACGCAATTTTCTGTCACATAAATTAACAAGAAATTACAGACTTGAGATAAATTCGCCGTAAAGTAAAACACTAAAGCATAAAACAAAAGAATAGAGAGAGAGAGAGAGAGAAGAGACAATATAAAAAGGATTATAATAAGCACTGAGAGTACGAGTACGAGTATGTAGTAGTTGAGGCAATTACTTCCGGCACTCAACGCCCGTACATTGTTTAATGTCATTTCAGTTGTGTTTCAAGATAATAACAAAGCGACTTAGCAATAACAATAACAACAATAAAGCGCTATGATACAAAACACTCGTATTCATTACGAACACCGCCGACCGAATCTGTAACAGGGCTGAATGAAGGCACAAATGCGCCTAGCAACGGTAAAAGTACCGTAATAACTACTAAAATAGAATGGAATAGAAGAGAAGAGCTCTGCGTAACGAGCGAAAGACTAACTGCAGTCGCAATAAAGAAGAAGCGAAAATAATTTGCATAACAAAACAAAAAGGCCAAAGCCAAGAAAGTTGGACTCGTAATGTCATCAACGATTTCCACATGCCAACCCAAGTGAGAGGTTAATGGCAAGAAAAGTGGCGAAATGGTAGGCGCACAGCGCAAAAGTAATCATAGAAAGCGAAGCTCGACTGAAGGACCAAAGGCGACAACCGAAATTATGGCTGCAAGCGGACCAAAGACCGAAAGTTGTTGCTGGGTAGTAATGAACACACCGTGAGACATACATACGAGTACAAACATAACGGCATGTGGCAACTGTGTACTGCTACCCAACTTCTGTAATGCATACAGATTATATTTATTTGTTGGGCGACTCTTATGCGCCGCCGGCTCGTTCGACTCGCCGTAAGTTGTGTGGCAATCCTAAAGTAAACTTTTTATTAGCCTTGGTTAGACTGCGCGCCACTTCTGTCGCATGACAAATAATCATAAAATGGCGCAACCACGGACGTCAACACGGCAAGAGATTTCAGCTACTGTGGGCGCTTGTCATTTTCTGTTTTCGTACAAAACAGCCACAGCGAGCTGAGCAGCTAAGAAGAAAGTTAAATAAATGCGTTATGTGTATAGTAGAGGGCAGAGGAAACCGAGTAGCTAACGGCGGCTGGGCGAAAATCACTCATAAATGAATTAGTCTTAGAAATCTTGGACTACTGTGACCCAAGCGCTGGCTTTACTACAGAGCTGTGTTGAAATTGTTAGAGAAAAATGGTACAATGACATAGAAAAGTTATTCACCATAATTTCGCGCTATCTTCGCGACATTGTTGGTAATTTGAAGTGAAGGCTAACATTTTTATGTGCAACGGAGCTGAAAAAGTTTTAATGGCGTCAAGCAAATAATGGTAGCAAATAAGCGGAGCTGAATGGAAAATAGGTTTTACGAGTGTAGACGTCTAACTTATATTGTAACTTCAATTATTTTTATTGTATTACTAATGTTATTTAGTTAGTTTAGAAGAGCGAGAGAAGTTCTATACTCAGTGTCGGAGAGTATTCTAATAATTAGAAAATACTCAACATTTTATTGACAAAATTGGACGAAGATCTGGGCTCTCTCGAAGAAAAATCTTACTCTCTTGTCTTTGAACAATTAAACTATTGGACTCACTTCCTCCATAAAAGAGAAAATTCGAAAAATATTATAGAATGAGAAGAGCGAGAGCTAAATCGAGAAATCACCTCTTTCTTTCGAAGATTATAAGATTTTTTTATACTCTGACTCTCAAAAAAATTGGTTGATCAGCTTGACTCTCTCGTAGCAAAACCGTACTCCCTTTTTTGATCAATTAAACCTTAAGATTAACTTTTAGGATCCGCCATGAAAGCGAAAATTCTGAAAAATATGATGAGAGTGAGAACAGCGAGAGAGAGAAATTTCTTCAAGTCTCTGATACATACCCGAATGTTGTTCGGCATGGTATCGGAAATATGTGCCAAGATACATAGTTTACTTGCGACAAAAAATATTTCAGAAAGCAACAGAAAATTATTCATTAAGCTTAACCCCATACTACGAAGCGATGTTCTGATGTAAGAACCTCATGAAAGACAAACATTTGTTTTTACGCAAAACAAACTTTCAGGCTTTTAGTTCTCCTAGACGACGTTTCAAAAGAAATTAATGTATTTAAAATCCAAATTCCATACTATAAATTAAGTTTGGTGTAAGTTGACCGGACTAAAACTGTTCTAAAACTTATTCCGGAGTAAGATAATATATATTATGTGTGTATCAAGATTTATTTATGTCGTATTGACCTCAATTCAGAATAATTCTATATTTTGATAAGATATCTTATAAATTTTCATTAACAAAAAAAATCACATTTATTTTTCCAGAGATTTTGAATGAAGACATAAAACATCTTCTCATATCTTCACAAATTATTTTTCTCTATAAAATATGTGCAAAAAATCCCATTACACACTCCATACCCTTCTTTAATATTTATGTGTAAATTCATACAGTTGACTATAAGAATGAAGAAAGTGGCGATTGCGTTACCCAGATGGGCGTTACGACATTCAGGGAAGGTAATTGCTGTGCACTTAAAGAAACCCAAGCCCACCAAGTGCAGCACTTGACTCGAGCGCCAATCGACATTGTATGCCCGCCACTTTGGCAGAAGGCAATCAAAGCGACCATGTGGTACTAGGACCCTGTAGGAAATATTTTAGACAATGAAACTAAAAGTAGTTTAAGACAAAACTTATTTTTATAGGGTGTTCCAACAGAACTTGTACAAAAAAATAGTAAGAAAATCTACATAGAAGACTCGGAATTTAGAAAACCGGTATTTGAAATGCTCACAGTATATATTTATGCTCAGAAAAGCCTACTTGTATTCTTCCAGCGAAATTTTTAATTTTTGAAATCTCCGAAAATTTCCTACAGGGTTACTACGCAGCTGAATCTGACACCGCTGCAACAGCGCCACAATGACGAAGGAATAAAAAAGATTTGTGGCAAGAACCTTTCAACTATTTAATATGCATACTTATACAAAATAACTGTAAGCGTGCAAAGGTGTGAGCTGGCCTGTGTTCTTGTACACAATAGATGCTCTCTCTCACTCATAGACACGACTAGTACATGAATTAGGTGTATGCGAGTGTGAAGCGCGTGATATGCATAATTTAAATTATGCATAATATGCAAATATGAATATGTTATATTAAAAGCCTTGCTATATTAAATTATATACCCGTTCGCTGAGCAAACTGAATGGGACCAAACGCTGTGCAAGCAATAAATATTGTGTGTGGGTGAGAGAGGAAAGTAGGTATACATACATATGTACACCATTAATTTGCTAATATTTTAAATCATATTAAATAGAGAGGAGGAATGTGCAAATATAACAATGAAATATTAGATGAAAATTCAAACGGACAATATGGGGTCATATGGCTTTGGTTAATGCTTGGTATTCTATGTAGACACGAGTCCATGCGAGTAAAATCATTTAAAATGAAAATGTGAAATTCAACTAAATATTTATGGGTCAAAATACATAAATTCCATTGCCTGCTCAAAAAATACACTGCGTAACAAATTTTTTTTTTTAAGAAACTTTTTTCAAATATTCGGATAACTGTTTTGGTGAATGTTTTTTAGATTTTTATGCTTGAGGCAATATATAGAGCAGAAACAATCAGCTTAACGTTATCCGCAGATTATCCGTTGGTGCGGATAAAGTTCGGATAATATGGATAATCATTTAATTGTTTCGCAAGAACTATCCACATAATATTTAACTATCCATTAAGATTATCCGTTGTCACGGATAAAATTTGGATAATACGGATAACCAATTAATCGAAAAAGACGTACGAAGCACGAAATCTCAACCCTTTGATGAACAACGCTCTGTTTTATGATTATCCAAATATTATGTGAGGATATCCGAATATGCGGTTTTTTTGATTAGTTCTCCGGATATTCGAGTTTTCAGTTTTTATGTATTGTGAAAAAATTCGGATTGAATTTCCAACTCAAGGAGTAATATCTTTGAAGATAAGGGCATTTGCATTAATTACTACCACTTTCCAGTACTCTAAAACCGATTCCTTTAATGTCCCTCACCAATTTAAAATTTACTACCTCAAAATCTAAAATTTTGTTAACTAGTGTCAAATATTATTGTATACATTTCTATTTTGCGCTCACGTTTAGCAAATTTAATTAAATTTGGCATTAGCGAAAGCGCGTTACCAAACAAAACGACTGCCATGCATAATGTACGAGTGGGTTTCCAAAAATCCGCAGCATATTTTGGCAAACACCCACACCTCTTGTGCTTATGAATACAAATTACCACGCGCGTAAATCATTTATCATTAACTTGTGCGATTAATTAAAGACACTTAAAATTTATAGCCGCAAGAACAATTAAAATAATTCCGTTGAATATTTGCGCTATATTGCATATTAGAAATATTTAATTTCTTCTTTCTTTCTCTCTCTTCTTCTAGGTCATCGAGGAGCGTATTGTCCATATACCCTATGTACCCGCCCAGCCGGAACCTTACAATCAACCGTCGGGACACGAATTGAAGCCGCGTCCGGTGGGTGAAGAGAATGGTGTGATCGTTTTTAATTACAATCCCGTTAGCGCTGTCAATTATGTAAGTTTTATTAAAGAGTTTATATAAATAGTTTTTCGTATAATTTATATACTATTTGTTGAACTATGACATTGACAGTCGAGATTAACAGCCTACAATTGTAATTCTAACTCATTAAATTGCATAAAATATTAAAAAAGTTGGCCATAGTCTGACATTGACTACATTTTTTAAGCTCTATTTGCACTTCATTTATAATTTATAGTTACAAATTAATTAATGTTAATTTTTTTCTCATTTGTGTATTTTTTTTTTTGATATTTGTTGACAATTTTATTTTGTGTTTCAAATGAGATCAAGAATTTTAGATTTTTTTATTTTCTAGATCTGCAATAAAAACATAGTTAGCGAAAGGAATGCAGTTTTCAAATCCCGAAGTCTTTCGGAGTATAATAAATAGTAGGTTTAAGTTATTCAAAAAATTTCCCAAAAAACTCCAGAAAAATCGATTCGAAGAGTATTAGACTATATTTCAAGAAAATCAAAATACCAATCTATAAGCACTAGCTGGGAAAGTGATATATATCTTTGTACGAGGTTCTTACTATCGCTCAGAGAACATACGTAAACCAATAACGGAAATTCAATAACAGAATTCTGGCTAGAAGGAATTGGCAATAAGTCTTATGATCCTAAGTATATTGACTGTTACGAACTGATCTAAGATAAATATTTATAGAACAACAAACCAGATATTCTACCACAAAGCACAGTGGTTCTGTAGTTCTGCACCGAATCTCAATCGCTTTGCAAGACACTGTTTTTCAAGAACTTTACTTGATAAGGATGGTCTTGTATAGCTATGTATAATTACATAGAATTTTTTTGACCAGACTCAATAAGTGAACTCGTCGTCCACCTTTGAGGCCTTTGATGGGCTTGATTTGACTTTCTCCTGACAGTCGTGTACTAAATGGTTAAATGTAGACTTTTCAGTCAACACCAGAGCGAATCTCAATTGAATAGAGTTTATCGACATTCTCGGAATGTCCACCTTGTCTTAAGACTAAAGAAACACTAGTGTAAAATAATAAATGCTTTACGGCTGATCTATGGTTTCATTATTGGACCCTACATAACTGATTCGCTTACTAAAGCACTAGTAGAGTCTAAAGAGAAAAAGTTCTAATCTTCTTCAAAGCAATCGAATTTTTATTTTTATTTACCGAATCATTTTTGGAGTTCGCACTATTTCTCCGACTTTACAGCTCATTACATAAACAAACGAATATTGGTGGCGCCAAATGGCGAAGGCGACTGTAGCAACAGCTGCCAGTAATTAGCCAACGGTTCAATAAACCGTGACGGCGCTCGGCAAATATGGCACGAAAAATCTATTAAATAATTGGACGCCCATTATTATTTGTAAGTGTGTATGGAAGGCAATTGAATTTGAGCGCGTGTAAATGGTGGCGCTTACATTTATTTGTGTGTGTGTCTGTGGACGTTAAGCGACCGCAAATTGTTCAAAACTTTCTGGCGTACTGCACTTGACTAGGCAAAAGGAGAGGCACACAAACAACACACAATTATAATTCAGCGAGTGTTCACGCTTGAATGCCTGCAATATGCTAAATGTGGAAATTGCAGTGGGGAGTGGCAGGAATTTGTCGAAAATTTAATTACTCGAAAATAAAATCGAATTTTACATCTCCATTGTTGTTGTTGTTGCTGCGTCGAAAAGTTTGGCAGTGCACGGGCGAACAACAAAAACAATAGCATTGCGGAGTGGCGGCAAATGAAATGAACAGTTAACACGTCCATTGTCGAAGAGAATCAATTGTGAATGAGTATTAATATACGAAGTCGGTACGATAAGTACTTAGCCTACAGAAGAAAAGTTGAAGAAATAAATCGCCCAATTTAACTGGGGCGTCGTCGGAGACAGGAGCCGGTACATTGTCATATGGATCCCGTTAGATGACCTCGACGACAACTCGATTTATACTTTACTTTCCGGCAGGGATAGATAATCGTTACAACAAGAACAACAACAACACGACCATTTTTTTATTCTTTAAATTACGCCGGGTCTTCTACAATTCGGCCTCGAAACGGCCTAATAATTCATCATAATAGAGCACTGTGCGCGTTTTTCCTTCCCCAGATAAGGTGTAGATCACACCTTGTGAAAAGCAGAAAACGATGGTCATCCATTTTTTTATTTCCGATATACGGACAGTCTTCGTCTCCTTCGAAGCTAGTTCGGCGGATGAAGTCCACTATTTCGCATGTTGCTTCGTCTTTGTGGATGAGGATCCATGTTCCGTCGACGGCCACGAAACTACCCAGAAACTTTTTCGAATTTCAACCCATAGAACTGTTGAAAATTGGTCTGACGGTTGCGGTTGTTGTCCAGTTGGACAAATTGATACCAGACAGATTTCTCATGCTCAATATTCTATGCAGGACATGACCCTAGAGGTCTTTTAACCTGTTTCAGCTCTCTCGTGTACCTTTAATTGGCGGTCTGTAAATGCGAGATCGTGGACTTTGTCACATTATCCCGATTCCCAAAACCCCTTTCCAAAAACAAAACTCGAATCATCGAACTGTATCGACAGTAACCATCTACGAGAATGCTGCGTTGAGACTAAGTACTTATCGTGCCGCCCTCCGGCATAAAAACAGCGGCAAGAAGAACAAGCACGTTGCAATTTCGCACGATAACCGAATGTAATGAAATTAAAATGAATTAAAATTAAATGAAATTAAGCACGCATGAATTGTGCGAACAAATAGAATGGCTTTTGCGCCGATGTCCGAGTCTTCATGCGATGTAAAGGTGCCAAGTGATGGCATCGGTTGTTGCGACAAAGGTTTGTCATTGCCATTGCCAGTGTCATTGCGAAGCGAGGTGACAGGTGTCGCTGTGTAGTATTTGCATAAATTTGTCTGTAGATTCTTATATCTATATATAAATATATATTTACTCGCGCGCACAAGCAAGTCTGTCAACCACAACGCTGTACGTCATCGCCTGTTTGGCTTACTGACCACGCTGACCTAACTTCGTCAATGACGTCACTGTGCTGCCGACTGTCGCCTGCGCTGGCGGTTCATTGCTGACTCTTCGTCGCCGCCAACAAAGATTACACAATTTAAATTGTGTCTTTTGCATTTGTAATCATTTGCAAATATTCAATGGGGGGCCGCTGGCGTTAATGAACTTCGTTGCTTCCGTTTGCCAATTTGTTTCTTCGTTTCTTTTCTTTTTGTTGTTGGCAATTAAGCGCGCACGCCTTCGATTTGTTGCTGTGACTTTGCTTTCATGTGTCTGCTTGTCTACAAAGCAAAGGTGACTTGCTCGGTATTCACTTCCTACAAATCTAAAGAAAGCAAAAGTTGTTTGGGAATTTTTTGTTCAGTTGCGGGGGTGAAGTAGGGGAGGGGGAGTCTTCGATGCCTTAATGAATTTACCATTCAAGTACGCCAAATGTTGCGAAATACAATAACAACAAAAACAAAGAAAAATCACAATATTTAATTAATTGAGACACGATAAGGTGAGGCGTGATCAGCTGAGACTGAGTCAAGGTGAGGTGGACAATTTTCGTATAGTTTTAAGTATGTCTCCCTGTACCGACTGGCTAGGACTTAAGCTTGAATTCATGTTCTACAAAAATATATATAGGTTAGCTTATAGCTTGAAGCATTCCTCCATTTTGAAGTCATCTCTCTTCCATGAAGTTCGTCTCTCGATCTTCGCCTTAGCTTAAGATTATACTTATAGAGAGTGCAAACTCCTCAACAATTCTTGGCCGGTTGATATAAGTTCGGAGACAACGATTATGAAGGACAACATATCTTCAAAAGAGCTATTGAGCGTTGGAAGAATTCTTCACAGTTACTTTAAACATTTATTTATTTATTTTCGTTTTTATACTTTCAAAAATTCCGTTATCTTATAATTTAATTTCGATTTATTTTTGTATTTCACTTTCGTATGCACCGAACTCCACAAAAATGCACAGAAGAAAAAGTCAAAAGCACAGAATTCGTCTAGCGACTCGGATATATCGTCTTCGGAGTCGCGTGGCTCTTCGCCGGATCGTAGCACACCCGATCGTCGTAAGTTGAAGTTGAAAAATTCCTTCACGAAGATGTTGGCCAGCATGGAACGACGTTCCTCCAGCAATTCCAATGACGAATACGATGAAGATGATGACGACAATGACGATGCGGATGATGACAACGATGATGAGATCGAAGTAAAGGCTCTAACAAAACCACTACCCAATGTGATCGAGGAGAAGGCCGAGGACGACATCGATGATATTTGGTCGAGCAAATCGCCCGAGTATCAACCAGCCTCGCCTACTTATATTAAAAGCCAATTCGGCAAAGACATAACTGCCATTAAGGCTAAAGCCAAAATAGTAAATTCAGCCGCGATCGCATGTCCTGAAGATGTGCCACTACCTAGCCTACCGACACGTCCGATCGCACCGGTAAAATTAATTGATAGCAAAATTGTAGCGCTTACCAAGCCGCCGGCAGCAGTAGAGTTAGGTTCACAAATAGCCAAGACTAGTGATAGTAGTAGCGGTGGTAGTAGTAGTAGTAGTAGCTTAAGCAGTGACATTGATATTGAGGCAAATTTTAAAGAAGCCGAGACAGATGATGATGACGGTAGCAAGACATTGCGTGAGACGGTAACCGCGACGAACATGAACACCACGCCGCAACAAGCCAATGCATTGGTGGCGGCTGTGGCGGTAAAACCGAAAGAGCAAAATTCAAAATCCATAAACAAACAGTTGGCGGAAATATTGGCACACAATCAGGTCTTCAAACCGAACTCCTCGAACACGTCCAGTATGAACGATATGCAATTGGAGCATGTAGACTTAAATGTGAATTATGATTTGAGAAGCAAGAATATGCATACAGATAATCAATACAATAACATTAACAGTTATGATCAAAATAGAGATAATGAAATTCTCACTTCTGATTCATTGTATGACATTCAGTTTAGTCGCTCAGCCGTTGGTGGCTCCAAGATACTGATGAATTGTCATCCCTGCAGCGCGGAGGAATATGACGGTTTGGAGTTCGAGTCACGTTTCGAATCGGGCAATCTGGCGAAAGCGGTGATGATTACACAAACCTACTATGAGCTGCATTTGCGTTCGGACTTATACACGAGCCGTTCGAAACAATGGTTCTACTTTCGTGTGCGTCGTACGAGAAAGAATGTTATTTACAGGTGAGTGAGGTTATGAAATTTATATTTATTTTATGAAATGTGCAATAGGACATGAAAGTAGCTGCCTAAAAAATATTATTTTATAATAAAGACCCTCATGCGTTAAAAAAGTTACACCAAGCATAGATAGAAAGCTTAAAACTCTTTTCAAAAACCTCCTTCAGTGTTCCCAGTTGACATTTTATGATGCCAAACTTTCAATTCCACGAGGGGCTTTCGATGATTTGTCAAAATCACTAGGTTGATGAGATCTGAAATGGAAATGAATGAGCTGAAGAGATTCGCAGCAGGAAACCGACTCAAATATTGACCAAAGTTAGTGATGTAACCATTATTATTAAAGGTTTTTGAGCAATCTAAATTGTTTTCGGGCTGCTTAAAACCTTTTAAATGATTTCGAGTTGCGTTAAGGAAAATTGTTTTACAACCGATAGATGAGAGGTTATTTGAGAATGGATCATGCTTGAGCGGATAAGCTTTCAAAAGCTTTGAAGCTCTAAGGTACCCGATAATTCCTACACATTTCAATAATTCAATGTCCCAAGGGTGAAGTTTGAAGAACAGGGTGTCTCTATATATGTATAGAACTAGGAATGGAGGATTATAAAAATTTAAGCTGATTCTGAATAGCTGATTCACTTGTATGGAACGTTTAAGATAGAGTTTGGATTAACTTCTAAGAGCTCTCGCTCGAGCCAAGACTTCCGAAGATAAAATTACGAATTCAAATGACTTTATGACTTTTATATAAATATATTATATGTTTGGGTCCACAGTCACTAGGTGTCTTCTGGACGTCTTTGGACTTCTTATAAGTAATCTTTGAGACTGGTTTTATTATTGAAAACTTTCTGTCACTAGAATTCGAACCTACAACTTCCGAAGTGAGAGTTACGAACTCGGAAAAAATTCGCGGTAGTAGTAGAGATCAGTACTAACTATTGTGGTTATATAGAGTACACAATTGTGCAGTTTGAAGTTAATGCCACTAGGTGTCTTCTGTCTTTTCGAAAGAAGGACTTCTCATATATATATGTATGTTTCAAGTTCTTGAGAAGCATTCGAAAAAAATATATCTTCATTCAATAATATATCTTCATAATTTAACGGCTTTAAGATCACAATAGTGATGCATTTTGTAAATCATAAATCATACATAAAAATATAAGCCCCCACACCACAAATTGCCAAATGCCAGCTTTCATAGATTACCAACAACACTTGAAATTCGACTGCATTGAAAACTATTAGGAATCAATTTTCAACCATTTTTCACTCATCCATTGATTGGAGATCGAGTAGCTAGCTGCTACATATTCCACATGCATACATGCATACATGCAACAAGGACACCCACATACAACCGGCAGCAATGCTCCAATTTTCCACTGGTCAACGCCAACTAATTTGCGAAAAAAAAATTCTTTTTCATTTCATTTCCGCAACGAAATTGCTTCATGCATGTGCAACAACAATGACGCCTCATGCTGACGATGCTGCAACGTGTCTCTGCCACCCATGCAACTGTACAACTATGCAAACGGTTAACACGAAACGAAACGAAACATGCACACAACGGTACATTGGTCCATGACGCAAAAGGTTCTCCATCGTCAACCTGGTGAAATCGGATAGCTTGTACAATGACGGCATGCGGCCGCTCATGTATTCGACCATCAGCGCCAAGCAGATAAACGAAGGCTGGAGGCGTTGTGGCACAAATATCGCCTACTATCGCAATGATGATGAGTGAGTTTATTATGAGGAGGCATACACAGCCTTTGCCGAGACATACAGACACTGCCATATTTATGAATACATACATAGAGATGTGTGTGTGTGTGTGTCAAATGAAAATTCCAATTATAGTCCATTTTTCATGGCAATGCCTTGTAATCTCCCTTGAAATGTGTTGATTTAAATTTCCTACATCACTTCTCTATTTCACTCTCTTACTACCTCTTTTGCACTCTTGCGCTACACAGCAGCACACCATCGGAGGAGGAGGACGAGAACAGCTCCTATACGTTAACGTTTAATATTGAATTTAAAAACGACAACGATACGGTGTACTTCGCACACAGTTATCCGTATACGTACAGTGACTTGCAGGTGAGTACAACAAAAACAACAAACATACCCACACATATATGAACAAGCACACATTTGTCAATGTGAAAGAGGTGTAGTTGACCACACTGTGCACACTCGAAACTCTCATTGGCCTCTTAAGGACCTTTGGGTTGCCTTCGAGTGCGGCCAATTTGTTCACAGCGACAATGTGTGAGTGTGCGTGTGTGTTAGTTAATTAATAACGGCAGACAATCATCATTTTAATACTCAATTTTCACATGTCATTGCGGCATTTTTTTATTTTTTCAGGATTATCTGATGAACATACAAAAGGATCCTGTCAAATCGAAATTTTGTAAATTAAGACTTTTGTGTCGCTCGCTTGCGGGTAATAATGTGTATTATTTAACGGTGACAGCGCCGGTGCCGGATGAAGAGGCGATGAGGGTGAGTGGGGTGATGCTTTAATATGCAGATATAAATAATATTTTTATGTGTTTCATCCAAAAGAATGAAAATTTATTAAATGAAAATAATAATAAAAAAATAAATGGGTTGCCACCTGTTTAAAATTTTTAGTAAAAAACAGATGAACTACAGAACTGATAAACTTTGCAACTTTGAATAGGAAATATCAGCTGAGGGGGTTGCCACCTGTTTAAATATTTTAATTCAAAAACAAGTAAGGAAAGGGTGAGTTCGGGTGCAACCGAACATTTTATACTCTCGCAATTTATTGAAGAAACTTACAAACATACAAATTAACCCATAAATTCGGCAAAAAGTTTAATAGATTAACGAAGATCGTAATATAGGCTGAGGTAATTCATTTTCACCAGCAGGGTACACTATATCCAAGACTATATGCTCACATAATTTTGCTAAGATAACCAATACATATATGCGGAATAAAGCCCATCGTATTTTTGAAAAACCTATAATTAGGTATATGGGAGCTAGGAGATGTTATGACCCGATTTTAATAATTTTTGGAACAGAGACAGACTATTAGAAGAAAACAATTTCCTCTGAATTACATAAAATTATCTGAGAGATTTACCCATATGTACGGTTAAAATTTACCCTTTGGCGCTGAGTTCAACATGTTCGATATCTGGGGCCTTGAAAAGTTATAGTCCGTTTTCGACAATTTTTTCACAAATGAAGCCAGAGATGATATGCACTATTTGTGAAAAGTTTAATTCCGCTATCTCATCGGTTCCTTATGTATACATTATAAAGTGAAGAAATCAGATGGAATTCAAAATTGAGTTATAAGGAAAGTAATCGTGGTTGTGAACCGATTACGGCCATTTTCCACACGTGTCATCAGGGTGTCAAGAAAATATTATATACCGAATTTCATTGAAATCTGTCGAGTAGTTCCTGAGATATGTTTTTTCACCCATAAGTGGACGATGCCACGCCCATTTTCCATTTTGTAAAAAAAAAATCTGAGTGCAGCTTCCTTCTGCTATTTCTCCTTTATATTTTAGTGTTTCTGACGTTTCTCGTTAGTGAGTTAACCCACTTTTAGTCATTTTCAACCTAACCTTTGTATGGGAGGTGGGCGTGGTTATTATCCGATTTCAACTATTTTCAAGATGTGTAGTGGGGTCTGTAAGAGAACCGATTGCAGAAAGTTTGGTTTATATAGCTTTATTGGTTTGCGAGTTAAACACAAATAACCGATTTGTGGGCGGGGCCACGCCCATCTCTGAATCAAATTATCTCATATTCCAATAGCCAATCAAGTGGAGAAACCAATCTAAGGACCCCCTCCAAATTTATTGTATTAAAATTTATAGCGTCTCAGTGCAAATCTTCTACATATATTTTTGCACTTATACATTTGGCAACACCTTCCATTAAGACATTTTGCAATATTTCTCTTTGCGGCAATCAATAATCTTCGCCCATTGTGTGTTATAAATTCTGTTTTTATTACTTTCTGCATGAACTGAAGACGTAGCACGAGAATATAGCGTATAAATTACCGCTATTATTTATTCAAAAGCATTAAATTAAATGTGTTGAAAATTAAATGCAAAAATGAATGGCTTTTAAAGTATTTTATGTGGAGAAAATATATTGTCAATGAATTTAAAATTCGTTTCTGCATAAATAAACCTTACAGACAAAGCTCATATATGTACATATATCTAATGTACATTTACTTCATAGATGGCATTATATATGGCCTCTTCAAATGCACGTTATTTTATCAAATGCTTACACAACGCTGCTTCTAAGCTCAAATTAGTAGATGGAGCTTACTTAACTGTTCATATATACATATGTAAAATAGTAGATATATGTGCTTACATAAGCACATGCCGCTAAAGCCACATAGTGGAGCATAATCGCTGACTGAAGCTGAAGCTGCTTCCACTGCACTGAGCTCATGCATAATCCGCTATTAGCAACGTAATGACTTCCTGTCCCATGTTGCAAGCTGCTATTTGCCTGCTTCAAGTGCGCTCGGCATACGGAATTTCGGTTGTGCCACATGCAGAGACATGTGAAATTGTTTGAGCAATCAGCAGGTAGCGCTGAAACGCTGTATCCAAAGCATGTTTGTATACGATACATATATGTACAGCTATGATTGTATATATGTATGTATCTGCTATATTATATGGATATGTAATCTAATAACATTAGTATTAAGCAATCGCATTGATGTAGTTTATTAAGCATGCTTTTGATACAATATTGATGATGCTTATGCATTTTTGATTATGACTTATTAGAGCTAAACATTTCCACAAGGATACACTGTATGTCTGTCTCTCAAATTTATATGCAAATTTATTAATTCACATTGAGTGAGTTATGTTATTTGAGCAGCAGGAAATCGCATAACACAGCATTTACGGTGATTTAATTTGATTTGATTTATGTGATTTGGTATTTATGTATTATAGAAAATTACAGTTATGCATGTGATTTGATTAAATTATTTGGAACTCTTAGAGGGCGTAGGTGGATGATGTTTGTGAATTAAGGCAGTAGTTTGATTTAGAAGCCGAAAAAAAACGTTTTTTTAGCAATTTTTTTTTAAGGGAAGGAAATGATTGCGGTAAACGGAATTTTAAGACGATAGTGTACTATAATATTTATTATTAAAAAATATTGACATTTTTTTCAATGTTGTAAGTATGTTTCTGGAGCGCCTGGAGTCGGCACTTGTAAATCGGTGCTCCAACACCGTCACCGGCATCGTGCGATGCATCTGAAACAGTCGAACCAATTTTTTTTTTTAATTTTTATAAGTTTCTTTTCTTTATAAAAAAAAAATTCACTGTTTTAAGAAAAAAAAATTGACTTCAAATAGAAGATAATTTAATACTGAAGCTAGATCACTTCGGTTTTTTTCGATCGGACATATATTCTTTTTGCTATCGCCGGCACCGTTTTCTAACACTTGTGAAAATGAAATCTCGAGAAAACGCGCTTTAAAGTCTGCCTGTCGTAAAGCAGACTACTGCCTTAAAGTGATTCTGAGAAATTATGAGTTATATTTGTAAAATATTTTGGAACCCACAATTAGTTATTGATCTGTTGGCATAGTAACAGTTCGATTCGACTCAATTGTCAAAAAACAACAAATTTATCAAGCTGAATTCAGCACAAGAGAGTGAATGGATCTCTAAAATGATAGAAACACTCGCGAATCTATCTCTATGCTGCTTATACTAGTCTATTTGCTTTATACCATTTGCTTGTTTGATTCTCTATGGAGTTTATACCAGTCGAAGAACTTAGCAATCCAGTTGAGTTCACCATAAAATCTAAGTCCCTATAATCATACAACTACTTACTATTCTAACTCTATGCGACTATGCCAGACTATCAGACTTATACCAGGTTTTTTTTCGCTTCGCCACCTTTCTGCTATCTATTTATGCTCCATTATTTAGAAAAACCTTGGATTCATCACAAAAAAGTGTGTGATTACCTCAATTATTACATATAATTTCTATGTGATTATACCAGTTGGATTCATTACACTTCAATGCTATGCGAATTGAGGTCTAATTATATTAATTTCGATGTTATAGTAGAGATTCTAAGTTAAAAGTGAATATTTTTTATAAAATAAACAGTTGAGGAAGAATTTATTTATATTAGAGAATATTGTGTGGGGTTCGAGAACAAGTCCAAATCGATTCAAGTTCTCTATATTTCGAAAATAATGTAAAATAAAATATGCTTGTTAAAAAATAAGAAAAGTTTAAAATATTTTTAATGCAATATAACAGCCCTATTCTGTGCACTTTACAAATTCAACAAATTTCTAATTTGTAAAAAATTGAAATTTATCAAGCATTTCGTATTCTGTGTCTAAAATAAAAAGCTCTTTTCTTTATAAGTTGTTAAGAAGTAAAATGCTCTTGACAAATAAAATATCTCGCTGTGGATAGTTGTGAGAGTGAATTTGTTGCATTGGAGATATTTTACTTTTGTCGTTATTTTTATGCAAAGAGGAAAAATAAGTACATGTGGATGGCTCGCGTTATTGAGCCGTTTTTATAATATATTAAGAAGTTTATTTTTCCGTTTTTTGTATAAAAAAAAATGAGGATAATTTAGGGTAACATTGACGAAATTGTTTTCTATATATTGCATGCGATTACAGCTTAGCAAATTTTTGACAACAAAGAACAAAGTTTAGATTTCGTAGTCCCCAAGGAACTTTTCTGAAGCTAAACATAACAACCAACTAAATCAAAATTGCATTCCAAACAGTTTTAAATATATTATAAAGGACATATGTATATGTATTATATTATGAAGTATTCTACGGCTTTGCGGGGGAGCAAAAGACTATGGAGGATATGGGCTGGAAAAGTGAATATATAGGCTCTGCCATTTGATTATCAAGCAACTTTATTTACGCGCGGCACTCGCTGTTTGGTTAAGTATAACCCTGTCATCTATATAGAGTAAATGGAGTTGTGAAACCAAACCAAATACTTTGCATCAGGTCTGAAAGGCTTCAGTCGATATCTCGACATCAGAATCGGATAGATAGGCTGATAACTCTTTGGTCAATCATAAACCAAACTTATCAACGAAGCCACACTGAAGAAGGCTCGGTTAAAACAAACACTCATCCAAATAACGGCCTTTTGCATGAAAAATAGTGCCAGCTTCGGAGCATGGAATATTTGCGCACCCTAAGAAAAGTCTAGACCAAAAGCAATGGATTTATTGTGAAATTGAAGTTAAATTATTAACTATTTTGCAACAAATATTGAAATGTATTTGACAACTTACGTTAAAAAATAATTAAAATAAATTTTTCAATTCAATTCGAATATAATTGGACAGAATCAGCTGTTTCTGTTTACATTATTTTGTTTCCCACACGTGTGGGGAAAAGCTATGCGTACTGAAGCTTTTTATTTTATCAAAATTGTCACAGAATACCAAAAAAGTTCTTACTTGATAAAAATCTGAAAACATTTTAAACTTTTTTGTTATTTTGTCAAGTGCACAGAATAGGGCTGTAAATTTCATTAAATAGCAATTTCTCAAAAAAAATATTTTCTAAAAAAATTAAAAAAAAAATGTATTTCAATTCCTTTTCCATTTTCAGAAAAAGAAAGCAATCGTAGTCTCCGCACGTGTGCACCCCAGCGAAACGCCCGCCTCATGGATGATGAAGGGTCTGATGGATTTCATTACCGGCGACACGTTGGCAGCCAAAAGACTGCGTCATCGCTTCATTTTCAAACTGATACCAATGCTCAATCCAGATGGTGTGATTGTGGGCAATACGCGCAACTCGTTGACGGGCAAGGATCTAAATCGACAATATCGCACCGTTATACGGGAAACTTATCCCTCCATTTGGTATACAAAAGCCATGGTTAAAAGGTAAAAATTTACTTGCAAAAATAAATACATAGCAAATATGTATACAGCTAGCGTGGTAATCAAAAAATTGTATTTGCTCTTATCTTCCATAAAAATATATTTCACGCAACCGCAACCGCAATCAGACTGATTGATGAATACAAAGTTGTCTTATACTGTGATATGCACGCCCATTCGCGCAAGCACAATATTTTCGTTTATGGCTGTGAGAATAAGCGGAGTCCCGAAAAGAAGCTGACGGAACAAGTATTTCCGTTAATGTTGCACAAGAATGTGGCCGATAAGGTGGGTAGAGAGAGGCGGTTGGTAGATGAACGAAACGAAAATGGTGGCTTAATAAAAATAAGCTACGCTGCTGATAGAATTGCCGTTAGCTTACTTTTTCGTTTGAGTTTATTTTATTTTTTTGGCTTTTAACAAAGCATAACCCAGTTTAAGACTTTTTGCCACATTTTGTGTGTTTTTGTGCTACTTTTATCTACTGTTGCTGCTTTCATCTTCTGCTTCTTCTTCTCCTTCTTTCAACTCATTACATGTTTTTAATCTGCTTTTCATGTCTACCTTTTTTTGTTGCTCTGCAGTTCTCCTTTGAAAGCTGTAAATTTAAGGTGCAACGCAGTAAAGAGGGCACCGGCCGCATTGTGGTTTGGATGCTGGGCATCACAAACAGTTACACAATTGAGGCATCGTTTGGCGGCTCATCGCTGGGCTCACGCAAGGGTACACACTTTAATACGGCGGTAAGTAGTTATAAAAAAAAATTATAAAAAAAAATTAAAAGAAAAAAATTTTAAAGAAATATAAAAAAAATTAAAAAGAAATATTTGAAATTTTCGCAAAGGAAAAGTTAAAATGAAAAATCTTTTAAGCTTAAAAGCTTAGTTAAACGTTTTGGAAGCTTAAGGCCGCATGAAGCTGCTTAAGTTTACTTCTCTAATTTTTCATTTTAGTATAGATTTAGCAAGTTTTTCATAGCAGTCGATTTTAATTTTACTCACCGCGCCAAAATGTAGGCAACGAATGAGCTCATAACTGAATGTGCGGTTGGAAACATAGAATAAATAATAGTAATAAAAATAGTAATATATTTGAGTCAAAAAATTAACAGTTTCCGTGATTTGTTTATTAAAAATTTATTAAAATAACAATGCGAGGTATGTTCAAAAAATAACGGGAATTTTCATTTTTTGAACAAAAAACAAATTATTCATTCGTCTACATTAATATATTTTATTATAAATTTAGCAAGTTTTTCATATCAGCCGATTTTTATTTTAATCTGAGCGCCAAAATGTAGGCAATGAAATAGATTAGGGCTAAATTTTTCAGCTCGAAACATTGAATAAATATAGTAGTATTATATTTTAAATAATTATAGAACAATTTCCGTGACATGTTTATTAAAAAAATGATAATGATGAAATATTAGGTGTGTTCAAAAAATAACGGGAATTTTTGTTTTTGAGAAAAAAAAATATTTACTTCAATTTTACACTTTATTTTTTTCCACATAATAAAAAATTTAAAAGAGTAGAGAGAATTTAAAAGATAATGATGAAATATTAGGTGTGTTCAAAAAATAACGGGAATTTTAGTTTTTGAAAAAAAAATATTTATTTCAATTTTACACTTTATTTTTTTCCATATAATAAAAAATTTAAAAGAAAATTCCGTTATTTTTTAACACACTTCGTACTTTGTTTTTGTCTTAAAATCTCAGCTCCTACACCTGCGGGCGGTACAAAATAAATATGCAAATCTGATACAAAATATGCATTAACAGTAAGATATATGTGAATGTAAGACATGAAACACAATCTATACTTCGTATCAATCAATAGAACTTTATGTAAAAATATGCAAAAACATATATCCAGTCATGTACACCAATAAATCTGAGCTCAATCGCACTCACCTTGTGTTGACCTTGCTGAAAAATAGTAAGAAAATAGAGAATATTAATGAAAATAACAACCAGCATATTTTAACAACAAGTAAAATGCAATAACAACAGCATACACAAAAACACATATATACATGCAGCAGTCAAGCTATCCTCATTGTGAAGGGAGGTACACCATGGCGTATGATGAACATTGCATACACAGCAACGAAGTGACGAGTGACAGCAAGCGCTTGCTCCTCTATTATTGATAGCTACATAGACAAGTAATAACAGCATGCCAATAAAACGTGTATATTACAATGATAAATAAAGGAGAATTGTAGCCCTTGGCATAACAACAAACAACAACAACAATAAATAGTTGTAGAATAACACAAATTAAAGCAAACAAAAGATTGATGCTTTGGAAGAAAAATGGATTAAATTAATTCAACAACAAAAATTGTAAAATAAACTAGCGCAGAGTATGATTTGACACACAGACAAAATGTGTAAATAGGGGAGCTTGTTGTACTTGTGTATGTATAAAGTAATGAAAATGTAAGAAAGTAGATTATACAAGTATGCTCTCATATAGAAGCTTAAGAAATATAGTATGTATATAGAAATAAAGCTAGGTTGCTTGCTGCAGGGGTAAGCATAAATTCCAGCATCTACAATAAAGCTATATTCGTACATTTGTATAATATATATACATATATGTATCTATGTCTATGTGTACCACCCTTATGTCATTTCCTTTGTTGTTCAAAAATATTGCTGTTGTTGTTCTTGTTGTTTTGTGGTTATTGGTTTTTGCTGATGACAGCAACATGCTTCATAATGTCGTGCAAGTCGTGCGGAAATTGATAATAAAAATACTGATAATCATAACGGTACATATAATGCGCATAAAATGAAACACACACTTATAACGCATTATGGCATATGAATATGTGGGTTTATTATGATGCTGCTTCACAAGGCTGTTACTTTGGGTTCTCATACGAGTATACAAATATAACAAAAACACAAACACATGTACGAGTATGTATGAATGTATGTGTATCTCACTGTGACCAAACTGCCAGCAATTTGTGGTATTTCTTATTGAATGGTGCAAGTGTGGCATAGACTCGTGGTTGTTGGAAAAGGTGATTATATAACATAAATTATGCATTAAATTAGTGGAGTCTTTAAGATGAAGAAATCAATTAAATTTTTTTTATGAAAGTCATATTGAAGTGAATGAAATATACAGAAGAAATTAACTATGGTATCTCGCTATACAAAAAAATATCTGAAAAACCTTTCTATGAAGAATTTACTAAAAAGTTTTACCATCCCGAAATTTCGGAAACAGGAGTCGGGATCCCGAAAATTTTCGGTTCTCATAGGAAATACGAACATATAAAATTTTTAAATTTAATTGTTTTATGCTAATTTTTGAATTCCCGAAATTTCGGTATCGGGTTTCGCGCTTCCGAAAGTTTTCGAGACTCATAATAAATGTAATTATTCGCAGAATAATTTATTGAACTTTTAATTTGAATTCTTTGAATGAGCATATTTAAAGCACCAAAAAATCAGCCCGCCCTGATACAATCCAATACTTTTTTGATATTCTTGAAAGCATAGCAACATTAATCTAAATATGTAATTGAATTCGTGCTCTGGTCGGTGCTGTAGTCTATAAGATAAACAAATAAATTAAAAATACAAGTTAGGAAGGGCTAAGTTCGGGTGTAACCGAACATTTTATACTCTCGCAATTTATTTATATAACTTTATTTATATTATATAATACACAATTTGACTCACATATTCGTCATATATATTGTATAAAGTCCATTGAAAGTTGGAAACCCTAATATTAGGTTAGAAGCACCGAGGTCCTCATGAACGATATATGGGACCTTAAAAACCTATGGTCAGATTTCGGCGATTTTTAGAATGGGGCTGCCACACTATAAACATAGTATTTGTGCAAAGTTCTGCACCGATATCTTCACTAGTGCTTACTTTATATATTGTAAAGTAAACGATTCAGATCGTCTTCAAAGTTCTGGTATATAGGAAGTAGGGGTGGTTGTGAAGCGATTTGGACTATTTTCACGACATATCATTGGGATATAAGGAAACTATTACAAACCAAATTTCATTGAAATCGGTCGAGTAGTTCCTGAGATATGGTTTTTGACCCATAAGTGGGCGACGCCACGCCCATTTTCCATCTGAGTGCGGCTTCCATCTGCCACTTCTTATGTGAAATTTAGTGTTTCTGACGTTTTCGTTAGTGAGTTAACCCACTTTTAGTAATTTTCAACCTATCCTTTGTATGGGAGGTGGGTGTGTTCATTATCCTATTTCTTTCATTTTTGGACTGTATTAAAAAGTGGCTAAATAAAACGACTGCAGAAAGTTTGGTTTATATAGCTCTATTGGTTTCCGAGATATGTATGAAAAACTTATTTGGGGGCGGGGCCACGCCAACTTCCCCAAAAAAATTACATCCAAATATGCCCCTTCATAGTGCGATCCTTCATACCAAATTTTATTTCCATAGCTTTATGTATGGCTTAGTTATGGCACTTTATGTGTTTTCGGTTTTCACCATTTTGTGGGCGTGGCAGTGGTCCGATTTTGACCATTTTCAAATGCAACCTTCCTATGGTTCCAAGAAATAAGTGGACTATAGCTTGCACAGACGGACGGATGGACAGATATTCGGATTTGAACTCCACTCTTACCCTGATCACTTTGGTATATATAACCCAATATCAATATTGATATAAAAAAAATCGATTTAATCGACCAGTGCTTGACCCTAGAGACATCTATTGGAAAACGGCGGAAGCAAAGATTGTTTACTGATTTCAAAATGAATTAAGAATAATATTAAAATGAAAACATTGGCAATCCCGAAATTTCGGGGTCGAGATATGGGATCCCGAAAGTTTTCGGGACTCTTAAAAAAAAAGATTTTTCGCTAAATTCATGATTTTATTGAATTATTTTTTTAAGAGTATATCTCTGTAACACACAAACAAGTCAACCTGCCCTCGTATGCTTAAATACTTATGTACTTAAATAATAGTTAAATATTCTCAACCATAGCAACATTTATATAAATATACATTTAAACGCATGCTCTTGGTTGCGGTCAACTGAGGACATAATCAGCTTATACCACAGTTAAAATGTATAACATACAAACAAACAGACAGACAGACAGAAAACAGCACGAAAAGTACTATATACAGACATACGCAAAAGAATTGACATACTAAGCACAAAGCGTAATAAGCAAAAGTCAGAAGCACACACACTTACACAAACAAACAAACTAACATTTATACTTAAATAAGAATTTGATGCTTAGAAAGCGGGCAAGTCAAGAGCAGCAAGAAGAGTCTTAGAAAGAAGAGCAGAATGTGCATTTATGCGTAAAAGTACTAATGGCTTAAGTTTCACTCTGAACTTGACTGGCTGCTTATATTCGGTATGTAACGTTATACCGTTATACCGTTTGTATGTATAAGATATATATATAAATATGTATATAGGAGTCCAAAGCCAAGACATCCAAGGCAAAGTGGAAAATGTGTGCATCTAATGGAAAAGTTGCACAAAGTTCTCAAAGTAAAACTGAAAGTAATTAAAGTAAGATATTGTAAGTCCTTTAAAGTATTTGGAATTGCAAACGAGTGTTTTGAAGGGCTTAACAACTTTTTCTGTCTTTGGTTGTATTTGTTGTTCGAATTATGCGCGTACAATGTAATTATACTTCGTGTAGGGATTATACTAAAGTGGTTGGTGCAAGCGAAATGTATCTTTATGGTTTCTTTCATTTAGATTTTTAGAGTTAAAAATAACGTCTTTTAATAGGCTATTAACGGTATTTTTTCTATATTCTCTAATAACTAGCTGCTTTCTCGAAAATATATATTTCAAAGTAATGATTTAAGCATATAAATCAAAAATCATTATACAATTTTCGGGATCCGATATTTTAGTATCCAAATTTGGGTAATAGTATTGTATCAAACTCATAAATCAATTATTGGAACATATTTTCGAGTCAAAATTATCGGAATGCCGAAAAATTACTATCCTATTTTCGGGATCTTGAAATTTTAGTACCGAAATTTGGATATTGATAAAAACTTAAGTTCAAAAGTTGGAACATATTTTCGAATTAAATTTTGGGGATCCCGAAAAATCAGTATTTAATTTTATGGATCCCGAAATTTTAGTCCAAAAGAGCCAATTACTATACGATGTGAATTTATTACGTATTTAGATATTTAGAGTTAAAAATAGCGACTTTTAATATGCTATTAACGGTATTTGGTCTATATTCCCTAATTACTAGCTGCTTTCGCGAAAATATATATTTAAAAGTAATGATTTAAGCATATCAATCAAATATTGGAACAGTTTTTTCAAATCGAAAATTTCGGGATCCCGAAAATTGGATAATGAAATTTTAGTATCCAAATTTGGGTAACAGTATTGTATCAAACTCATAAATCAATTATTGGAACATGTTTTCAAGTCAAAAATGTCGGAATCCCGAAAAATTACTATGCTATTTTGGGAATCTCGAAATTTTAGTACCGAAATTCGGGTAATTGTGTTAATAAAAACTTGTATATCAATTATTGGAACATATTATCGAATGAAATTCAAATATGATAATCTCGAAAAAACACTGTAAACTTTTCGAGATCCCGAAATTCGGAAGAGCCAATTACTATACCAAGCGTATTTTTTACATAAGCAAACTTCTTTATCAATTTTCATTAGAAAAAAAATCTTTCGACCTTCTCCTTGCAGGATTACGAGCACATGGGAAAGGCATTCTGTGAAACCCTACTCGATTATGGCGATGATACACCGAATAAAGTAAAGCGCATGACAAGACATATGAAACAAATTAAAAGAATCAGAAAACGTGAGAAACGCGAGAAGAAAGCATTGAAATTGAAGAAAATGGCCGAACAGGGATGTATAATCGCTGAGAAACTCGAGGTTAAGCGTACGGAGAAGAGTGTTTCCTGAGAGCAACATAGGGAACATATTTGATTTTAGTACCAAAAACAAAAAAAAAACAATAAAATTATAAAGAAATTAGCATATATGCATGTTGTTGTTGCATTCAGGCAGGTGTGATGCTCTTAAGTATTTATATAAGTAGAAGAGTTGACGGATGCTGCCAGAGATCGTAGACAGACGTATGTGTTGTTTTGTATTTTTTGCGTAATATTTAGTGTAATTTAATTATAAATTGCTTGTGTCTTATGAAATTACTTATTTTTGGGTATTTTTTCTGATTTTTATACTCTCGCAACAAATGTTGCTAAAGAGAGTATTATAGTTTT
The DNA here is from genome assembly GCA_031772095.1 of Zeugodacus tau. NCBI lineage: Eukaryota > Metazoa > Arthropoda > Insecta > Diptera > Tephritidae > Zeugodacus > Zeugodacus tau. The sequence goes on along the minus strand of CM062650.1, from coordinate 67,209,912 downwards.
GTTCACATAACGGTTGTTTGTAACACCCAAAACTAAACGAGTTAGATATAGGGTTATATATACCAAAGTGATCAGGGTGAAGAGTGGAGTTCAAATCCGAATGTCTGTCTGTCCGTCCGTCCGTCCGTCCGTCCGTCCGTCCGTCTGTGCAAGCTGTAACTTGAGTAAAAATTAAGATATCTTGATGAAACTTGGCACCATAGGAAGGTTGCTTCAAGGTTGCAAAATCGGACCACTGCCACGCCCACAAAATGGCGAAAACCGAAAACACATAAAGTGCCATAACTAAGCCATAAATAAAGCTATTGAAATAAAATTTGGTATGAAGGATCGCACTATGAAGGGGCATATTTGGATGTAATTTTTTTGGGGAAGTGAGCGTGGCCCCGCCCCCTACTAAGTTTTTTGTACATATCTCGCAAACCAATAGAGCTAAATAAACCAAACTTTCTGCAGTCGTTTTTTTTAGCCACTTCCTAATACAGTCCAAAAATGAAAGAAATCGGATAATAACCACGCTCACCTCCCATACAAAAGTTAGGTTGAAAATTACTAAAAGTGGGTTAACTCACTAACGAAAAACGTCAGAAACACTAAATTTCACATAAAAAATGGCAGATGGAAGCTGCACTCAGATTTTTTTACAAAATGGAAAATGGGCGTGGCATCGCCCACTTATGGGTCAAAAACCATATCTCAGGAACTACTCGACCGATTTCAATGAAACTTGGTTTGTAATAGTTTCCTTCCATCCCAATGATATGTTGTGAAAATAGGCCAAATCGCTTCACAACCACGCCTACTTCCTATATAACAGAACTTTGAAGACGATCTGAATTGTTTACTTTACAATATATAAAGTAAGCACTAGTGAAGATATCGGTGCAGAACTTTGCACAAATACTATGTTTATAGTGAGGCAGCCCCATTCTAAAAATCGCCAAAATCGGACCATATGTTTTCAAGGCCCCATATATGAGGACCTCGGTGCTTCTAACCTAATATTAGGGTTTCCAACTATATAATATAAATAAAGTTAAATAAATAAATTGCGAGAGTATAAAATGTTCGGTTACACCCGAACTTAGCCCTTCCTTACTTGTTTGTTTTATGTTTGTATCTATATAAATTATTTTTGTTTTTGTAATGTATCATTATTTGTTTTTTAGTATTTACTTTCGTCTTTTCTTTGAGAAACTATTGCTTTTGTATAACATCTTACTGCCTTTCTTCTAGATACTCGTCTACTTATAAAAATACTCAAAATCCACACTTGCTTAGAAATTCAGAAAATAACGGTTTTCATAGTTTATGATAAATACAACGAAACTCAAAGATCGAGTACCAAAGTACAGGCATGGCATTGTATAGTACAGTACGAGCATAATAGACCTCAAAATTATGTTAATTGACTTTCAGAAAAAAAATATTTTTGTGACGTCATACCAGCGATACTCTCACGAGAATATGGAAAAATTTAAAATAACAGTTAGTTTATTTTTAAAATCAATATTTTATTAAAATTTTCACTGATTGTACCTTTTCTGACTTCTGTTAAACGATTTTTTCCTTTACAAATCATCACTATTGCCTTAAAAACGTTTATTCTGTCTTAAAAATATTTTTAAACTCTTTTCTTTTTACAAAAATATTATTTACAAAATTAAAAAAAACTTAATTTTTTTTAAAGAAAAACTACAATTACAACTGTGTTTTTGCCATAAATGCCGTACATGTATTATAAGACCGTTTCTAAAGAGTATTTTCATTTTTTTATGAAAATATATTAAAAGAGCATAAGTCGACACAAGTAAATGCCGAAAATTTGAGTTATTTAGAACAATTTTTATCGAAATTCAACACCGAGTTTTAGCTCAAAGAATACTCTTGAATTAGAAATACCAATAATAGACAGGAAGGATGTAAAATATAGACAAAGAATTTGTAAAAAAAATAAAAATTAAAGCCTTAGCTCAAATCGACTTATGCTACTTTAATGAATCACCTAAGTTGAGTACTTAAGCAAAAACCTGATTTTTGCCAGCCAAAAAAAAATATACAACTACAAATGAAAACAACAATAATTTTACAATTTACTATAAAAAAATAAAAATTTAAATTAATTATATGCAAAATATTTAAATTTTATACTAACAGCACAGTATTTAGTAATTTAAGCTCTCAAAAAATGTAATTTCCCCGCCAAAAATAAAAAAATATTAATATTGCTTCCAACTAACTTTGAGCTGCTCAACGGTTATACAAAAACAAATATATTGTATATACAACAACAACAAAAATCATTTTTAATGCAATAAAAGCTCCGTTTCGTGCCATTTTGATCAATTTTTCACATGAAAATGCTATCTTAGCGCGCTTTCTCTAACAAAGCAAAGTAAAGTTGCTTACCTTAAGCTTACTTATACATATACATATAATACATATTTACAAGCATAAATACCAAGCAAGCATCCATTCTCTCAAATGCACACGAATTGTCATTTATTCTACTTTTCATATTATCACATCCACACCCACTTTAATATTATTAAAATTGAATTTATTTGCCAAATCCACATTGCATCAAATATATTACAGCATTACAATAACCAATGTCGTGCAATTTCACTCACACAAACATTTTATGATTAAATTACGTTTGTATTTATGTATTTTATTTACAAAAGTACAATTTATTTAAGAGATTTTAAAATACTATTTTTTAAAATTATGCTCTATGATTTAGATTTCATTTATTTTGTTAATTTAGTGATTTTGTTGCAATACTGTATAGAATTATGTCAGTTTGTATATTTAAGTATATCTGTATGTCGGATATTTCATTTGTAGCGCCGCCGATTTGTATTAACAAAATTAAAAAAAAATAAATAAATTTTAAGTTTTTTTATAAAATGGAATTTTGTAGTTTTGTTGTTTTATTTTTTCGTTTATGTGGCACTTAGTACACACGTTATAAGTTAAATTGTGTAGTCTGTAGTTAGCCTTAGTAAATAGTGAGTTGAAAGTAACCTTGTAGAGTTGATAGTCTGGTGATTGCTTCCCGAAATTTCTAAAAAAAAAAATTAACGGAACTTTAGATAGTTATCGATTTTTTAAGGTACCTTGGCTTTCTTTAATATTAATTAATTTCTTTAATTTTAATTATATCGGAGGTGTCCTTGAGAAGTTTACATCACAAAGTCTCATATCCGAAACCATAAGATCTTTTGCTAATTTGGTTCATAGTTCAATCTGAGGTACCCTGGTATTAAATCATAGACTTCATTATCTGAAACATCACAGAAATCGTGATACTACCTTTTATAGATCTCCAAAATTCTTAAGGCTCAACTAGCCAAGGTGTAACGAACAGAACAATCCAAATAAGGTGGGCTCTCAAACAATCTATTAGTTTTAGAGAACTCCCAATAACTGTTCCAATGATACAACAAACCAAATTTAGAGTATTTTAGCTTACGTGTTTCAAGGTGAGATCACTACTTATCAGATTTTTTAGGCGCAATAACAAGTTATAACTGTAAGATCATGATGTTTCGGAAACGTTAGGACAAAATTATCTTATGAGAATCAGGTTCAGTGATCCCTACTATTATTAAGTAAATTAAAAATGTCATGTTTAAAGTTAAGCCCCTTCAGAGAGACAAGCATAAATGTATTTTTCGAAAATGTTCATACTCTTGTTAGACTGTATGATGGACTATAATTTGCAGTCGTTCCACTACCTTAAGCACAGTTTAATCTGCTTTAAATCACCTAATTTTGTCGGTTATGATTCTTGTTTAAATTTAAATTTTTATTTCTATGAAACAGATTTTTTTTGCAATTAGTTTGAACTGTTGAAACCCTCCTCTTTTTGCGCTTACTCCAAACAATTCAATTCGTCGTACATATCAAATCACTTTATTGAAACCGAGAAAACTTGTTGAAAAGTACATTCCTTTAAAAAATTCGTTATGATTTTAATTTTTTTAATAAATTTAATTGATTTGCCCAACCAACAGGAGCGTCTGCGTCTCAAGATAATTGAGCGTCTATTGAAAGAAGGTTCGAATGCTGATGAGCCACTAAATATACAGTTATCTGATTATTCGAGGTAAGCACTGCAATAGCAAAATCTAAACACAAAACAGTTAAACTTCCGAATCCCTTTAGCGACGAGGGTGGCATCTCCAGTTCAGAGAATGAGTGTCGCGGTTCAAGTTTTTCCGATTTGGAGGGACCTTGCTGTGCACTCAGCCGAGCACCGCCATCCACACCCGAAGCAGAGGCACAACATCGGCGGGTATGTAAAAAACAGTTATCCGTAGTCACAATAACTCCCACCTACCACCCGCTCCTTCTATCCCTCCCTACCGTTTGCACAGCACAAATTGACACGTATGCGTCGTGTAATGCGTGAACTCGATCGCATTTACTTTCAACCGTTATTCCAAAAGAAATTCCGTTGCTTTATGAAATATAAACGCGGCAAACCGAGGCGTTCCGACAAGAAGAACTCGAAGCGCAAGAGTACGAATAGTTTAGAAATTCCCACAAATTCACAATTACGGCGCATACAAGGTGGCGCTGAGACTGGCGATGGTGTGAATAGAAAAGCGAGTATGTATGAGGAGATATTCCAAGACGCGCACGATGGCAATTCGCAGGAAAATGTTTCGGTAACGTCACCGGGATGTGACTCCCTGACAAATGAAACCGAAGAGCGTGCATTTCTGTCCGCCGAAGGTGAGGATTCGAAACAAGATTGTCGGAAAGTGGCGCAAAAGCCGCAAACTTCCAAGAAAAAAATCAAGGAAACAGTGGTGCAACGTGTGACGGTTTCAAGAAAGCTACGCACTTGGCTGGCGGAAAGAAAAATATTCATTCTGCGCAAAAAGCAAAAGGTAAAGAGTGAACAGTACTTTTATCATACGCAAGAAGTTGGGTCAGCGTAGTCGAAAAAACTCTCGTATCAATTTCGACAGACTAATTTCTGTAGAAACTTCCCTATTTTTCTTAGACTAGTTGGACTAAAGTTTGGTTGATCTTCCTCAATGATAGACAGACGCTGTTTCGAAATGATAAATACCGTTGACTAAGATTAAATTTCGCATTAATCAATATTTTTTCGGTTATGAATCTTAATTCTGGGAACAACATATTTATAGCTGGACCATAGTGAGGTCACTAAACTCATCTAATTTCACTATAACCTACTTATCGCCGTATATTGGTCCAATTTGGGATCAAGGCGAGTGAAAATTTGTTCAAGCTCTGATTTTATATCTGACAGACGGAATCATGATTCAGTTTGTGTCTGTAAAGGTTCCGGGTCCATCTTAAATGACAGTGCGGTGACAGATTTTGTACTCTATTTGCTGAAAGGAAAAGTGAAGTTGTAGAAAACCTCACTTCTAAGCGTGTTCTAAAGTAAATTATGAATGAGGCAATCTCTTCTGACAATCATAAATTCATAGGCAAGCACCCTGCGACTCTCTTTGGGCTTCCTTATGGTATCTTGACCGAGTTTTGTTCGATGAACTCCTTTCAATCGTAGTGATTTGAGGTTCCTCTAGTGATTTACGAGTTCAATTCACTTTTTTAGCCATCTAAAAGCAATGTTCTAGGTTAGGTTAGGTTAGGTTTGTAGGCAGATCTCTGCAAGACAGAAAGATCTCACTTAGACAGCCTGGCGCTGTCCATTGTGGTACCATTAAAAACTCCCTGTGGATCAAAAGCCTTTAAGATTCAGCAAACCGCTTGGAATCCGTTATAAATTTCTTAAGACTGGTAATATCGATTCTAGCCAATTCGCTAGGATCGTCGAAAAAGGGCTTTCGGAGGTGTTTCAACCTCAGTCTGGCAAAAGCTGGACAGTGCAGTAGGAAATGCTTAGATGATTCCATCTCGCCTTCCTCCATACAGCTTTGGCAACTAGCATCTGCCACGATCCCAAGTCTAACCGCATGGGTACCCATTGGACAATGTCCAGTAAGTACCCCTATGATTGCGCTGAGATGGACCTTGCCCAGAGAAAGCAGTTGAAAGGACCGCTTACGCTCCACAGAGGGCCAAAAGGACCTCGCCACTGCACAAGTACTGGTAGTTGACCAGCGCAATGTTCTAAGAATTATATAAAACTTTAGACCGTTAAAATTTGTTCCAGAGTTTCCAAGGGGTTTCCTCTCCTCTTAAAACATGTTTCTTTGATTAGTAGTAGTTTCTAAAGTACTTATTCCAAAGTACATTTGCAGCCAACTCACAAGCAAAAAAAGAATTCTTTGTGAAAGCTTCCTCAATCATTGAAGGCTTCACTCATACATATATAACATCTAAAGAATTCAAGCAATCCCAAACCCCTTTGTCAATGCAGTTCTGCTTTATTTCGCGAGATTTAAAAACTGTCACATTTCGCCTCCACAATGCCAGTGCGTTAAGCTTTCACGCCTCGTACTCCATATCCCATGCAGTACTCCACAACCAAAAATATAAGAAAATATCCGCACAATTCCCACAAGGCTCAAGTATCCACCAATGACTCGTTGCAGTGAATTCGCGACATTTTTGCAAAAATGCCACCTGCATTTTTCCAACGCGTGGAATTTTCACTTTTTTCCAGCACAGCGTTGCTGTAATGACAAAAACTGAAAACCGTGTATTTTTCAGCAAATTTTCACTTTTTTTCCTCTGCTTGCTAGCGAGTCGGGTGCATATTTTCTCTTTCTTTTACTGCCAACAACAATTTAGTATTGTTTTGCCGCGAGGCAAAAATGCATGCGAAAAATTCTTTTATCTGCTGCTCTCTTTGCATTTTTACTTTCGTTCTAATTTTTTGTTTTGTTTTGCATGCTTTGTTGTTGTTTTTCACTTCCGTTTTACATTGAATATTTCATTTGTTGTTGCATAGCATTTTTCCACCTTTTGCTTTTGTGTATGCATTGTTTGACAGTCGGCTTTACAAGCCCATCAGCGCTAATTGTTGTTGGTCGCCCCCATATAACGGGGTACTTCTCACCTGCCCTATGTATGGATGTATGTATATTAGAGTATATAATATACTCTGTAAGCATTTATGTCACATTTCTGTCATCAAATCTATTTTTTTGTTCAATTTTCTGCTTGCAACACACGCGATTTGCGCTGTTGAAAAGGTCAAGTCCACCAGCGTGCTTGCAAAGCCGGCACAACTTGGGTTCGACCCGGAAGCGCCGCCGTAGGCTTTTTGAATATTTCATGACACAAGTTTCTCATGTGTGTGTGCGCCAATGAATTTCATTAAAGAGGCGTTGCATTCAACAGAAGAAAAGCAAAAAACTTTGCAACACCTACAATTCAGCGCCCTGAGCAAACTGAGTACAAGCTTCGTTGTAAGCAGTTGGCACCGTATAGGCATATTTCAGTGTCACTGTCGTCGGTACAACTCGATGACTTGCAAATTACACGGCACAACGGAAGCTCAGCTCCAACCCCCTTCCCACTACATCACTCTGTTATTTAAATATTGGAAAACTTAGCAGAAATCCACTTCTTCACACAATTACGGCCACAACAAAGACACAGAGACAAAATCAATAAATTGAAAACAAATCAGACGTAACGGTTATATGTCTGGGAATCTTTTACAGTTGATTTACGTGTAGATTTCTTGCCGTAAACGCGTGCTCAGACAGTGATGAGGCACTGCACAGTGTCTTGTTAGCAAAAGATACTGACAGAACCACAATTAAATGATACACCTATGTCTCTACAGCCATATTTTTGATTATAAAATATTCTTGAGGTTATAATTTACTGTCAAATTTTTATTGGATCCACATATTTTTTAAATTTTATTCCATAATTCTCCTCACTACATGATCTATTCTTGATTTTTTTAGTTTTTATTTTTTATTTCATAAATTGTCTACTGACTAAATCATTTTTTAAGTTAAAAACTACTGCCAAATTGTTATTGGGTTACTTTTTTGAGGTTAGGATCTCTCTCAATTTTTTACATTCAGAGTTACTTTCGAAGTTCACCAAAATCACTTTTCTTATGTATTTCATGATATTAGCTATGCTTTTTCAATAAGTGAAAACAAAGATTAACAAAAATAAAAAAAATAATTATTTTTTGTTTCATATTTGAAGCGCCTACTGTATAGCAAAACACATAGCTACATTTTCACAAGTATATGCATTATATACCATTATCTTATAACTGATTGATTACTTAAAAATAAACTCGTACAAAGTGTGTTGATAGCGACTGAAAAAGTGAAAGGCAAGCAAATCTGCTTGTCATGGCTTTTTGGAGTCCGAAATCTAGAGCGAATAAATTGAATGAAATACAAATTAAATGCGGTTTTAGGCAAAAAAACATTTGTCAGTATTTATTTTGGGCATGGTCTTTATAACACCTTCGATAGCTCAGTTGGTAGAGCGGTGGACTGTAGAGGCATTGAAACCAAAACATAGATATCCATAGGTCGCTGGTTCAAATCCGGCTCGAAGGATTGAAGAGTTACATTTTTTTTACTATTTATTGGAAATATTTTATTTTAATTAAAGAGTGAGGATTTATTGAAAATATAATTCAGAAAAAATTTTAGTTTGTAAAAAAAATTGCACAAAAATTATTTTGAGTAAACACTAATTTATATAATAAATATTTAATATTTTACTGACGAAAAATATACAAAGCACAATAGAAGAGTTACACTTTGCTATTAATTTTATTCCGATTTTGGTTAATTTTTAACAATTTGTTTCATTTCTACCACCAAAGAGTGTAGATTTGCTTTTGTTTTGATGAAGCAGCAAATATTTGCTGAAGCTTTTGTTGTTGATTGTCGCCTATTATAGACTTTATTTACATATTTTATTTATTTATTTGATCACTAATTAAAGCGAAAAAGTTGGCATGAAAAACAGACTCAAAAAAATTAAGAATAATTTTTTTTTAAGCTGAAATGTCATATGTACCAGCAAAGGCAGCAACAAATATTTGTTTACCTGTCATTTAACTGCATGCACATGCATGATTTTCTGATCAGAGATGACAGAGCTTTTGTGTTTGGCAGTTTAATAATTTAAAAGAAAAATATAAATAACAAATAATAAAAATTTGTTGTTTTTAAAGTATGCAAAACAACATCCGATAAATATAAAAATTAATCAAAAATTTGCAATACACAAAATCCACAATTGTCAAGTCGGCAAAAATAGCTTAGTAGAGACATACACCAATTTGTGATTGCTAGCGTAGACAACACTTTATGCCACCACACAACTCTACAATGAGAAGTCTCCACTGAATTATAGTACTAAAAATAGTCTACAGAATATACCGAGGGACAGCAGAATACATGTAAAAAAAAGTTGGAATTACGATATCTACACTCGTGTGAGTCTTTTGACAGTCAGCCCTCAATACCTTCGATAGCTCAGTTGGTAGAGCGGTGGACTGTAGACGAGTTCTGAATTGAAATGTAGATATCCATAGGTCGCTGGTTCAAATCCGGCTCGAAGGATCCTTGTGTAATTTTTTTACATTAAATCAATAAAATTTTAGCACGCTATTGAGAAAATTATTAATTTTATATACAAAGAAAAGCTTATAATATGTTATAAACTCTGAGGAAAAAATAATATTATGAAGCTGGAATTCACTTCATAACATCAAAAAATGCGAAATTTTCTTTAAAAATATTTTTTTAAATACAAATAAGCCAATACAGTAGTTTTCCGAAATAACGAACACATTAATTGTCAGGCCTGTTCGCTATATCGAATTTTTCGTTAATTCGAGTACTCACTTAGAGGTATTTTTATCAATAAAAATTAGTTATATATCCGTAAATTGCAGTTTAATAAATTGTTTTATTAATTATTTGTTAAAAAATGAAAAACCATAACAAAACAATTCAAATCCAATAAATTCTTCCAAAAAGGACCAATTCTGACACTCATACTTCTATTTGGTGCTGATCAATATTTTTTAGCTTTTTTATAAAATTCAACATTTTTTCAATTTGCACATTTCTTTTGAATTTTTTCCAGTTTTATTTTTAATTCTGGTTCGATGTTATTTGATTTTTTCCTCTTTCTTCATATGTCTTCTTCATGTTGTTCGTTGAACTGAGTACTTACAAATCACCGATGTTCGTTATTTACGGTACTCAATGTAACAAATTTGCTTGTTCGTTATAAGCGGTTTTCGTTATAACGAATATTCGTTATTTCGGAAAACTACTGTATTTATGTTTAGTAGATGGTATGAACACTGTGAAGACGTTTTAGGAGGAAGGTGATAGTCTCCAAAAAAAAGTACTTCGTATTTAAATTAATCTTTTGACAAAATCCACCAACACCTTCGATAGCTCAGTTGGTAGAGCGGTGGACTGTAGAGGAGTTGAATCTAAAGCATAGATATCCATAGGTCGCTGGTTCAAATCCGGCTCGAAGGAATATTGTCTGATATGTTTTTTACATTTATGAGACGTTACTTTTTACAAATTAATTATTGGAGCCATGTTATGAAAGCAGTGAGCAAAAATATTCACAAGAAGAAACGGTGTTTCATTAAATAATACATACATACTCTCTTAAAACCACTCTTATATGCCTCATATAAAGAAAACAACACAATCAATTTAGATTTAATGCTTGAAGAAAGCAAAATATTTTTTATAAACTTTTTTCAAAATGTGAAGACGTTGCTTAAGGCTACTTAAACTACAGCGACACACGCAATTATAAAGAGCAATACCTCAACTGTTTTGGATTTCATTTGATACCAAATTTTGTACTTTTCCGACCAACAGTAAATTTATTTTACAAATTTCTAAAAATAAAATCCCATCGACAACTTATACCCACTCTTCCCCGTTTTCTTCAACCAAATCATTCAAACCATTTCCACACTAATTTCATTTGCACCATTTGACAAAATTTGAATAACACCTTCGATAGCTCAGTTGGTAGAGCGGTGGACTGTAGAGGAATTGAAACCAAAACATAGATATCCATAGGTCGCTGGTTCAAATCCGGCTCGAAGGATTGAAGAGTTAAATTTTTTATTTTATTTTTCCATTTCAAATATTAACACAACTTTGCACTAGACAAACAACCTAAGCTAATTAAAAACGATATGAAATGTAAATATTATTACAAACTATTTGAAGTTATCTCTATTTATTTTTTTTTTGTCTACCCCCCTGACACCGCAGCAACGCAAGCCGCGTCCGCGTCGCTCGCATAGCAATCGCAAACGCAGCGAAACACGCATCGCCTTGGATCTGCCAACAACAGATCCCAGCGCCGATTTGACATTCTCCACCGACGATGAGGCGAATCCACGTGAGGAAGAGGCTAATTTGCCGCAATATTGTGTAGCACCAAAAGAGCGAGCACGCCGTCTATTACAAAGTGAATTGCAACGACGCTACATTGAGGAGATTGGGGATAATGGAACAGAGCGAGGTAGAGCCAAAATGCCACCCGAATTGATTATAACATCACCATCGAAAGGTACAAAAATCACTATAAGACCCAATATGGCGCCTACGCAGAGGCTACCCGATGCGATCGGTACTCTCGAATTTCCGGTGGCATTTAAGCCGGCACGACGCACCAACTCATGGCATAACCTCAATAATGGTGCGCTCAAACCGGTGTGTATGGGCCGACAAAAGTGAGTTTGATTAGTGATTTGGATGCCTAGAATGGAAACATAAACGCATTTTTTGGGAGCACACATACTTAGACTTGTAATTATGTATATAATGCACACATGGTCAGCTATTTTGGTAATTTTTTCAAGTAGACAGAGAAGTAAATTTTTTTTGCAACGAAAAATTATGTTATAAATGTTTGTTTAGCTTTAACATTTTCCTTTCTTCAGTTCTAGGATGACTAATCCCTACAATGCGAACGAAAACAATATAGAAGAATTAGATTTGAAACTTTCATTAAAGAAGAAGTACTGGACTGGAGTGAAACCTGAGAAAACCAAAGATCTGCATGACTATCAGCGTCCACTTTCATGGAATCAACCTATAATAAGACGTCCACACCAACTGAAGAAGACATCACGCGAGAAACTAGACAATCAAACTTTCCAAAAAGCCGACAACGAGGCCTTTCTCAAGTGAGTGCAGATCAATTTGAAAATAACTATGCAGTGGCTTATCTTGATATTATAACTGCATTACATTACAGCGCCTGTTCACAAAAACTCATGCACTGGCAACAGGAGTTAAACAATGTAGCCAAATCTTGTGTGGAAAATGGCGGCGATGCGCCAACGGTGATAACACGAAAAATTGACATACAACTTGATGCAATAGCGCTGGGTATGCCAGAAATTATTGAAGACGAACGCACTTTGCGTATATTCAGAAAAGTCTCACAAGCGAAAAAGGAACTGAAAGCACCTACGAAGGAGGAGGTGGTAAATGTGGAACACAAACTACGACGCCGCAGGTAATTTGTAGGGCAAAACATGTTTTCTGCATTCGCATTCATATGTTTTTCACTTTTTTTCAGCAATGCACTCTCGAAATTAGCCGACACAACACAGCTCATTACCCGCCTAACCAAGAGTAAATCGAAGACACGCAGTAACCATAGCCAATCCACTGCCAATCGCATTAGTAACAGCAGTCTACATCAACAAGGTGGACCATTGTCACAAGCAAACAAAGCCGGTGTGCAGGGCATAAATCGTTTCAAAACTGGCGGTATTGTAGTGACGGCGGTGCAACAGTCCTCCACTAAAAAAGTTAAGAAACATCATCGCAGCAACAAATCACAGCACTCGCTTGTAGTCAGCGGCGCTGGTGCTGCGTCCAAAAAGGAACAGAGCAATAGTACTGGCGGTGGTGTTACAATGCCAAGTAAGACTAGCCTATCAATGAAATCATCATTGAGTTCCAACACATTCGCACGAAAAGTAAAGACGAAACTAGCTAAAAAGAAATCGCATCATTTGCGTGATGAACCGTCCATTATAGCGCCTAGTACACGCAGTTTGGTTAATGCTAGTGGCATCTTAATGGGCAACAGTAGTATTTATGGTGTGCCTTTGTCACGAAAGACGTAATAATTGTTTAAAATATTGATAAATAAATTTTATGATAGCAATGTTAAGAGATTTTATATGTAATTACGAATCAACAACAACAAATATAATTGAAGAAAATGTGTATATGTTGGTTTATATTACAAATTTCACTTGGGTTAATTTAAGTTATTGTGTGAAAGTTTATTTAAAAAAATCACTCGTCACAATTGGTTGCATTTTACACTTGGTTAGTTTGCACACCAAATACCACTTAACCGCATTTCCCTTTCCCGCGCTTTCACAGTCGTACCCGCTTATCAGTAGCAAGCATGATATTGCAACAAAAAAAATCACACACAGCACCACTAATTAAAACATGCATTATTTGACCTCTTCTCATCATTGGCCCTTATGGCCCACTTCCCTTTACTTGTGGTCAACAAAAAATGTACCAGCAAACACGGTAAAGGCGAGAAAAATCAATTTCGAACACTTTTCTCAAAGTCTTTCGCTTTCATGCGTATACCGTTAATACAGAATACTTGAGCACACTTTGTACACTCACCTTTACACAAATTGCAATTAATCTTTCACTTTCGTCGACCCGCGTTTGTTGCAAATTTATGCAAATTTTACGAAATTCTAATTTACTTAAATAGTGTAAACAATTGTTCAACTTTTCACCTTGCTCGCGAACTTTAAGCTGTCAAAAGCTGACAATTCTCAGTGTGATTTTGGTTCCAATTGGATTGGTGGGTGGTTGGGAAAGTGATGCCGTAGTGGTAGAAAACATGACGGCTGCGGCTGGTATAAGCCAAAGAACATAAATACACAGAAAACTATTAAACAAGCATTTTCTTATAATTTACAATAAATATAATAGTTATATACCAATATTTTATCAGCATAGAATATCCATATAAGCTCATATATGATATTAATAAACTACAAGAAATCTCGTGACCGCATAACCTCAGTACTCTCAAATGTCTCCACCAGTTATTTGCAAGGTAGTTTATCGGCAAGCTGGCAACCCCCATATGTGTCATTAAATTCGCGCAAATTACCGGCATGAAGATTTTAACAAACTGTCGCTTTTCAGTTTAACGAATATAATTTTGCAGCTATAAAATAAATAATTTATATATAATAATATACACAACTAAACAGAAATGGTGTCACTGCAGGACGTCTCCACATTCATTGTGCCGGGACAACTTTGCTCGCTGCCGCAAAATGAGGTGGACAGTTGCTCCGTGGTAAGTGACAAAGGTTTCAAATTTGCACACTACAAGCATAATGTTGAGATTTTGAATTTTTAGTCGGAATACTATCCAGAAATCAATTTGAATTGTGAGATGTTTAGCACATCAGTCAGCGGCCACTCAAACGATACTTACCGCAATGTTATGATACCGGTGAATGAGGGTGTCATCAAACGTATAGTACGCACATTTTTCGAAAGTGGCTTCATGGAAGCACTTAACGAGGCGCGCGACCAACAAACCGCCACTGTTAGTCCACTGATATGTGCAACAGCGAAGTATACATGTGAAATGCTGGAGTTCGTGAAAAGACTGAAGACCAAAATATTTCCACACATGCGTGAGGTGAGCGTAAATAATGTGGCTGAATACTCTGAAACGCGTGACTGGTTGCGTTCCTATATACGTTGTATCGTTTGGCATCCGAATTGTTTTAAAATCGCAGTGGCGGGCTCTGATGATATTGTGCGCATATATACCGACGAACCGGCCATGGTGCCAGTACTCAAAAGCGGTTCACAAAAGTGGATAACTTCGATGGCTTGGCGTCCATTAACCGCCGCTGAACTAGCAGTTGGTTGCCAAAAGGGTGTGTGTCTATGGACTATGGATACGAATATGCACATAACACGTAGCGCCACACAAGCAGTATTCTTAAAGCAGTAAGTAATATATCTAACAATTTCAAATGTGCATTAATTTATATATAATCACAGTCCCGGTCACTGCCCGATCACATCGCTGCAGTGGAGCCCCAGCGGTACGCTACTTGCCACAGCGTCTATCAGTGATACTGATATTCTAATATGGGATGTAGATAAATTACAAAATACGCCTGTTAGACGTGTAGGTTCACCATGTTCTCTACTAAAGTGGTCGCCAGATGGTGCATACCTCTTTTCGGCCACAGTTGGCAGTGTTTTTCGTGTTTGGTCCGCTGATAAGAAATGGACGCCGGAACGTTGGACCATCAAATGTGGTGTGGTGCAGTCGGCATGTTGGTCGCCATGCGGCAACTTTTTGCTCTTTGTTACAACCGGCGACAGCATACTCTATCGCTTACACTTCCAGGACGAAACGGTTTTCGCATGTGAGTAAAATGAAATATTTGTAGTAAAAATATTAAGGCAATCAACGCTGCAAAGCATTTGTAAAATTCATTCAAATGTTCTGTGTGCTGTTGTCTATGCCATTGTTGTGCAGTTGCCAAAATCAAAACTCCATGGAAAGGCAAGCTACAGGTGAGTCACGACACAAGCGCAGTCGTGGCTTGTATAATGCTGCCTACAGCACTATTTGTAGTTTTTGTAATTATAGCTTAAATTCTATTATATTTTCTCTTCATAAACATTTGATTTTATCATTTGCAGCCGGTACATCCACTAAAGAAGCTTTAAAAATTGCCGACTTAACCAAATTCAATGCTGGTCGTCGTGAAGTTGGCGGCAAACCACAAGCTTTGGCCTGGGACGCAGACGGTCGTTACCTGGCGGTCATATTCAAAGATACGCCGTGCATAGCGCTCTTCAATACGTGTTTAAAGAAATTCGATATGACAATCTCGCCACTTTGCTTCCTCACTGGCTTGTCCACCGAGTACCCGTCATACATCTGCTTCCAAAGCAAAAATCGACGCAACACTGAGACTGTTTTGACCATTGGCTGGTCTAGTGGGCGCATTGAATATTTTCCATTTGGCAATATGTGATAAAAACTAGTGAAGTGAATAAGTGAAAGAAGTGTTTTGTTTTGTTGCTTTGGTACATAAATATTAAAATGGTTTCTGTATTTATTAAATGAGGTAAATTGCTACATAATTTTTTATAAACAAATAAACTGCCAATTAATACTTTAAAGTGTTTTTGTGTTTATATATTTAGTAAATTTAACTGTGTAAACAATGTTTACGAAAAACTTAACATAATTTTTAACGTGACGTTTTAGAAAACAACAAATTGACAGAAAACAAATTCAATATTTACATTTACGTAGTTTAAGCTCGGGTCTTTCGAAAGCACAAGCATGCAGGAAAGCAATAACAATAAATGATTTATGCGCATAAATATTGTTTAAATGTGTGTAATACATATATATAAATACGAGTAATAGTTAATTTATAAACTAATAATATATAACTTAACCTAACTTTCTGTAATCACATCAACATGTTTTCGTACTGCCTTTTAGTTTCCTTTAGGTACGTTTGCTATTTCTTAGTCAACAGTTTGCTTTCTAACAAACACAAGTGTTGTATTCTACCGAGCGTTAGCTGCATTGCCAACGGTTTTCTCTTTTCAAATATCACCAAAGAAATAGCCCAAAGCCGTAGCGGCCTTCACGCGTACAAAATGATTTTCATCCTTTAGCAGCACAGCCAGCTTATTGCCCACAGACTCGGTTTGGTTATTGCGCTCCGGCAGGAAATTGTGTAAAATACCTAAGAAGTGTGTAAGAATTATATTTCAAAGCAAAAAATCACAAAAACCCTTAATACCTATAACAATGGCGGCGCTGCCACGGACCTCGGCCCATTGACTGCGCAATTTCGGTATGGCCGAGTCAATAAAGTCTTGTATATGCGCGGGCAAATCCATGGCCTGTAATACAAATTTAATTTTGTATTCGAAAATGCTGATTTAAAGAATGTTAAACAAATACTTACAATTAATTTCACAAAATCCACAATGAAAACGCCATAATTCAACTGGCCGTGGTCGATGAGATGACGCTGTGCCATCTCGTTCACCTTCGGCGCATTCAATAAACCACAAACTTTGCGCAAAGTGCCCTTGCAAGCCTGAAAATATATTGAAAGAGTTAGAAATAAAGGCAAAATAAAATAAATTCAATGAGGTTAACGCACTCGTATAATGGTCGCTTCGCCCTCGCTCAAGTGCAGCAGTATAGGAAATAGATTGGCAATCAACTGCTCGCGTAACGCCTCGGTAGATGAAGCATTCGGCGATATGTTGCCGTCTCGCTCGTAAGCCTTCTTCGACTCGCACAGATCACCGAATAGTATAATGGACGCTTCGCGTATTTCGATGGAATAACTGCCGAAGAATGGACGTATGCGTATAGCCAAAGAGACATGGAAAGACTCCAAGCGATCACTGGGCAACGTTTGTAAAATGCGTGCTAAGCCGCGCATACTCTCGAGCGGAATATTTATGAGGCAGTCACTAGAAGAACAAATAATGAATAAATATTTACTAAAAGAAACTCAACACACTAAACTCACCTCACGGGATCATCGATGCCTTTCAGCAATGCGGTGACTGCCGTTTCCGTATACTTTTCAATATCATGCTCCGTCAGATTACCCACATAACCTAAACCCTGTATGCTCAAGCCACGCACCACCGCATTCGGATCACTCAGCGCCGAGCTCAAGTGCAGCATAATGACCGAAGATATCTCACCGCATGGCTTGAGTGGTACCAGACGTGAGAAGAGCCCCACCGCCGCAATGCGTTGCCCATCATATGGCGATGCGACGTATTTGCTCAACGCAGTGACGACCTGCTTCATGGTGCTCGATGAGATTTCCAATTGGTTGACCAAGCCGATGGCTATGGGTGTCAGCAGCTCAATATAGTTCTTCAAGTCGGTGCTGTTGGCCAGTTGCGTGTGCACGGTGAGCACTGTAGCTATCTGTTCCATCTCCAAATTGCCGAGGAATGCTTGAAAGGTATCCAAAACGATTTGACAGGGATTCAATTTGACCAGATCTTTATTCGGCACAAAACCGAACTTCGACTTCGTGGATGAAGAGACCGTTGCGAGTGAACCGGTAGAGGCGTTGGTACCCTGTTGAGTCGGCGAATGACCGCCGGTATGCATGGGTGCCGCCAGGTTCGTGTAGGTAGCCAGTGAGGTTAGGAGCATTGTGAAGAGTTCGGGGAACTTCTTACGCAATTCCTGGAAATGAAAAAATATTGTGTTTGACATCAGTTATTTGTTTTTAAGTTTCCAAGAGACGAGATGTTACCTCTTTGATATCCTTGCAGGGCATAATCTCTTTTAGCGCGCAGAAAATAGCGAACGGTTGTATGCTGGCGATTTTCTGGCGTTCACTTGCTGTCGACTCACTCGGCTCGTAGAGACACGAAGAGTTTAGTATTTGTAGGAAATTCTCCAGCAATGCAGCGGTCAGCTCGGAGTCGTTGGCAATGAGATGCCAGTATTCGACAATGTTGCTGCGAGAGTTTATTTATTAAAAAATTTTAAACAAAATATAATTATTTACCTCTCATACGGTAAGGGCTGTGTCAGCATTTCGAAGCACACGAGCTTCGGATGATGTTTAGTCAACGCTACGAGCGCTTTTAGTACACCCGAACGCGCACGATTGATTTCACAGTCACGCACAGCCTAAAAACACATATTTTTATTGTTGTTTACAAAAACATTTAGGATTTTCGTAACTTACGCTCAAACTGTCCTTTACGAGATCCGGTATGGCGTGGAATAGTTCAGAGCCTTTGTGTTGTATAAAAAATTTCAATACCACCGAAGCTCCAATCGAAGAGCTCTGCTCTGGGTCACGTAAACCTTGTAGCAAGGTTTTGCTAAGAAAAAAGAAATACAAAATCATGTTAAATCTATCAAACCCTTGTAGAAACTTAAGTAGTAAAACTATATAGAGTTTTAGGATCCGTTCTCTCGAATACAAATTTTATCTCCTAATTTTACTCACCAAAACTGTAAATACTGAAAATTGGACATACGCAGTGCGATGATTTTCGCAATTTCGCCGGCCAAATTGTAGATCAACTTCGGATCATCGGTTATAATCTGTTCCTTCACCAAATCGATCTCCTTCACCCAATCCGTTTCGCTATCGGCAATCGTTAGCGTCTCATAAATACAAGAGATTTCAAGTGTCTTCTGCAAAATGTCCACGGACACCTGACGCACCGTGCCATTCGAGTCGATGCAACGTGGCACAATCTTGCCCAACATCTGGCCGGTCTGATTGAATTTCGACGGCGCCTCACAGCCGATCTTCATTGATTTTATATACACCTCCAGACCGTTATTGAAAACGTGCGATGCGCATATGCGCACTTCAGAGTTTTTATCCCGGGTCCATGTCTCCAAAATCGATATGATCAAATCGAGCGTGGACGGTGAGGGATCCGTTTCAATGATCGCCTTGGCGAGCGCATTCAATTCCGGTAGCGATTCGTTTAAATGTTTTGCAAGAAAACTATTGCGCTCATCCTCTTCGGGTGAGTCGAATTTGATTTTTAAATGCTGAGCGCATGTAAAGAAATTCTTACAAGCAATCTCGAAGATGACACTGCCATCGACAGACTCTGTGGGGTCGACGCCACCTGAATATGGAAAAGAGAATTTATTATTTATAATATAATAGGATTATATTTCAGGAAACCCACCAATGCGTATGAAATCCGTGCCGAGTTTCAAAATTGTCGGCAGCAGCGGCAGATCGTTAAAGGGCGCCTCAATCGGTATGCTAAACACGGCTTCCATTATCTGTTTGCGGTACTTGAGTGGCGCGGTGAGTTCCTCCTTAGTTGCAATGATCTGATTACAGATGCTTAGTAGCGTCTTCAATATGGCCGACATAATGGTTTGATCCTTAGTGCCAGTCAGTTGCAGTATGAGAAAGTTGAGTATTGTATCATCGAGGTTCTGCAGCGATTGCATGGGATCCGACTCATCCAAAATGTGTCCAAATGACTTAATCACCAGCAAATTCGTCTTGTACAATTCCTGCTCTTTGTGTGTATCCTTGATGAAATGCAGATTGCTGAAGAAACCCGTCGAATGCTTACGACCGCCGATGTGCGCGAGCTCCGCTAACTTCTTGATGAGATGCGTTAAGTGCTTGCGTGAGATGTAGCCCAATGCGAGCGCGCATGGCGCAATTTTCTGCTCGTACTCGGCATGCTTAATGTGCTTGTCGAGCTTCTCCTGGCGTGCTGCAGTGATGATCGAGTCGATTTTCGCATTTACAGTCTGCGGCTCGGTGACAAAGCACAGCGCCAAGGCGAGCGATTTCATTAGCATGCCGCGCTCAGTCGTCATGGTGGGCATGACGAATTCTAGGTGCGGTGTGGTAATGGGATAGAGATTCATTTGGTCAGAGATTTTGTTCACCAAACGTTCGGCGAAATTTTCATCGCGCGTATTCAGGTACTCAACGGTCTCGCTTATGAACTCGATGAGTTTGCGTGAGAAAACGGATTCCTTGTTGATATGCAGCATCAAATCGGGTATGTGCTTGTCCCAGAGCGTATTCAGCTCGGGATTCAAATGCGGATAATAGTATTTTAGGAAAGTTAAAATGTTCGAAGAGCGTTTGATGCTGTGGAAATTGCCGAGCAGTGCAAGGCAACGCGCAAATATGGACTCCGGACACGGCACAATAATCTTGCCGCTTTTAACATTCGTATGACCACCCTCCTTGGCGTGCTCTTCGACAGTGGCGTCTTTCTTTTCCTCTGCCTCATCGTCGGCAGCAATCTCATATTCGATATTTGGCGATTTGGCGAACAAGCTGCCCAAGCACTTGGCCAAATTCGAGCAGACGTCGGTGTAGTCCAACAAAACGAAATAGTTCAAGAGTTCGCGCTTCAACAGCTCATCCATGGTGCCGGCCGTGGAGGAGAGCATGAAGAGCGAATTCTCACAGGACAACACGAAGTTGGCGTGCTCTTCGAGAGAGCCATGCTCTTGATTGACCTTCGCGTATTTGCAACTATAACGCACCACAAACCAGACGAACTCCTTCTCCTTGATGAAGCCCTTCTGCGAGAGCGCCACTATTGCCTTCAGCAGCGTCATCTTCATTTTGATGCCCTTCTCCGAGAGTATCATTGGTTTAAGGCACTCCAAGAAGCCCTGCAGCTTATCGCCAATATTCGCCGTGGACGTATTCATGAGATGTGTGAGTATTAGCAGCGATTTAATGCGATCGCGTTCGCTATTATTGCGCAAATGTATGAGAAGGGTGTCGACAATTTTCGTTGCATAAATGCCGGAGAGCAGATGAAAGCAACGTAACACTTCATAGTGACCCTTCACGGTCTGGGGTTTCTCGTAGTCGGGGAAAACGCAAACCAAATCGAAGAGATTCGATATTAATTGTTCGGCTACGGGGTCTAAAAGTGAAGGCTGCACTGTGATATTGGTCTTCAACACCGAGGAGAGAAATTGCGTGACCGAATTGCGCTCAATGGAACGCCGATAGAGCGCCAGTATTTGCGGTATCAGACGCGATGACTGATCCTGAATCTTATCCACCGGCAACAGTGGATACATTGAGGAGAGCGCTTGTAAAATTTCCACGCAAACTTTGGGCTCACGCGTATGCAGCCACTGGTTGAAGAGTACATCGTAGGCCACAGAGATTTCGGTGCTGCAATCCGTTGGTGCTTCTGCTGACTGAACCTCCGCGGACTGTGTTTCTTCAGTGGTGGCACTCTCAGCAGCAGCTGCGCCATGTGCCGTCGACTGCTCGAGCAGCGCTTCGCTGAAGTGACCGAGAGCTGAAATTGAGAGACAACATATGCATTAAACTAGAAAAAGAAAGTGAAATCTTTCGGACCCACCATAGGCATGCGCCTGCTTGATGTGATCATGTTTGATGCCACCCAGATTAGGCAATATGGTTGCTAGTATTGGCTTGATGAAAGGCACCACACCAGCTACATTAGCCGTTGCCATGGCGCCCAGGCACTGCATGATCATGAAATGCGGCACAGCACCCTCTTTAGTGTGCGCCATCAGCGCTTCCATCACCGCCTTGCATTCGTTATTACGTCCGATGGCCACTAGTATGGTGAGCGCGTGTTCTTGTATGAGTGGCTGATGATCGGCCGAGCGCGTCAGCTCTTCAATTGCCAAAGTAATGAGTTTCTTATTCGCCTCCGAGGGTATTGGTGTGTCTGAGTTGACCACACGCTCGATGGCTCTGTAAAAGAATGTGAACATGCGAATACTATTTGAATCTGAAGGTCTTAAAAGTTGATCTAAGGTCTTCATAATATAAAATCTAAACGGAAGCCGAACCGGAGGTCTATGACATAAAGTCTAACTGCATCCCGAACTCGAGAGATGTAGTTTTGTAGTAGATAGCTACCCGAAGTCGGCCCTGAAGTCTGACCTAGATAAACGAATTGAGTTCGAACGGCAACCGTGAAACCGGAAGGGTTAAGAAGCTTAAGAATCTTCTTCCCTTCCAATCGATATATAATACCTTTAAAGGTTAATATGAGTATCTTCCTTCTTGTTTAACTGCGCACTCTTTCTTGAACATGCGAATACTATTTGAATCTGAAGGTCTTAAAAGTTGATCTAGGGTCTTCATAATATAAAGTCTGAACGGAAGCCGAACCGGAGGTCTATGACATAAAGTCTAACTGCATCCCGAACCCGAGATGATGTAGTATTGTAGTGGATAGTTACCAGAAGTCGTCCCCGATGTTTGACCTAGCTAAACGAATTGAGTTCGAACGCAACCGTGACCGGAAGGGTTTAGCAGCGTACGGTCTCTTCATGCCTCGATCTAAACCGGTCCAATCGAGATATCGTAGAAGGCCGAAGTTCTACCCGAAATCGTCCCCGAAGATTGATCTAACTAAACGAATTGAGTTCGAACAACAACCGTAAAACCGGAAGGGTTTAGAAACTTAGGAATCTTCTTCCGTTCCAGTCGATATATAATACCTTTAAAGGTTAATATGAGTAACCTCCTTCTTGTTTAACTGCGCACTCTTTCTTCAGCAATAAGAAACTGTCT
Organism: Zeugodacus tau; assembly: GCA_031772095.1. Lineage (NCBI taxonomy): Eukaryota > Metazoa > Arthropoda > Insecta > Diptera > Tephritidae > Zeugodacus > Zeugodacus tau. The sequence goes on along the minus strand of CM062650.1, from coordinate 67,186,829 downwards.
TTCCAATAAGAACTTCAAATTAATTTTTCCTAGGCTAAACCAATATTTAACCCCTTAAACGTACAACAGCAATAACAAAACAAGGAACTCACTTTAGCAATATGATGACTGTTTGTTCCGGCAACTTCGGATTCTTCTCGCGATACTCCACAAGTGTGTCGACGGCGCGCGCCGGATGTGTCTCCAGTATTTTTACGAGCGAACTTTTAATAGCCGTGCGCACGGTCTCATCCTTGTCGATTAGTCCTTCGAAAAGGTTGTGCAAAATGCCTGCAAACAACAACAAAACAAACAAACAAAATAAAATCAAACATAAATGAGAAATATGTATGCGATAGTTAGATAGAGAGGAAATCATGTTGAAATAATTGTATCAAGCATTGAAAATCAGTTCGTTTCTACTTGCTAGCTGCATGTCCTTCGCGCAGGATGCACAGCTAACTGAATTATGTATTAGTTGGTTGGATTGCTGCCTCATTTCGATGCTTGCCACAGGGTTCGCGCGGGTACTAAGTTGGCTGGTTGTGCCGCCGTTGGCTGCCTGCTGCTAGCAAAAAGCCAACAGCTACCGACCGAGCCAGTTTGCCAATAGTTTTTGCAGTTTTGCATAGGCGGGGAAGCCGTACAAGTAATTCAATTGACCTACATTACGGTTGCACTGCTGCACTACATGGCAGACAACAGACAGCAAGTGTGGTGAGTATCTAAGTGCGTACACATTGGTTAACGGTTTATGGTATGCAACAAGTTGATGCAACAACAAGTGAAATGTGGGTTTGATGTTAATTTTGGACGAAATATGAGTGGTTTAGAAAAATACAAAAATAGTTTTTTTGAAGTTAAAAAGCTTACTCCAAAGATGATACAAAGGTTCTATATGAACCGATAGATGTAAATATGTCTGGGGGTTTTAAAAATAATTAATCTCAAAGCGTTGTTTATTAAAGTAATGGACTCAGGATGGTCTTCGGACCAGTTTTTATCAGAGAATTGGTTAGTAAAGTATTAAAGATACCGTTATTAAGCCAAAGGAATACCGTGAGAATCAAGTGGATTGGTATCCGATTAAATTCGGAAACACGGTTGCAATTTGGAGTGTTTTGTAGCTTAGATTTCTCTTTATGTCTGAGGTTCAATGTCGTTCTAAACAAAAAAATTTATATAAAACCATTTTATCAAAACGAACGGTCTCCCCAAGCAATGTGAAATCTTTGACCATCTTTTTCAAATTAAAAATCTAAAAAAGAATGGATCAATGGCCGAAAAATATGAAAACAGAGGCGTCAGTACTATTCACTGGAGAAGAATGACGTTTAACTGTTTCCTATATACGAGGTGTGTTCAAAAAATAATGGAATTTCAAAATTTCACGATTTTTTTTAAATTTTCAAAAACCGAAGAGATGTTTTTTATGAACTTTATGATTTTTGTTTGACAAAAGCTCACACTTCGTTGCTTGTTTGTGAATTTTTGGTCTAAAACCGTGACGATGGGAGCATGGGATGGGAGGCTGGAGAGCCTCCATATTTGTCAGACAAAAATAAAGAGAATTTCCAAAATTTAATCTAAAATATAATAAATTTTCAAAAATAAAGAGAACCTTAATCCCTGAAAGAGCCAAAGGCTACCAAAAAAAAAGGGTTTAAGAAATGTTTCGACGATTGGAAGAAACGTTAGCATGAGTGCATAATATCGAATGGGGACTATTTCGAAGACGACAACATTAATGTAAGCGAATGAATAAATATTAAAAAAAAATCCCGTTATTTTTTGAACACCTCGTACATAACTATGACAATCGAGGAATCGAGTATGTTCTATTGCAAAGTATACTCTTAGGGCATAATTTTTACGAATTTAGTAAACATTTTTAATTAATTTCATTTATTTCGATTCGAAAAAGCAGGGCACCACAGCAACGAGCTGATTTTTCAATTACGTTATTTTTGTATTGCCTTGTATTTTATGGTAATTATTTATTCATATGGAATCTGACAATAATCAAATGCAAAAATGTGCAAAAACAGATTTCAAAGACCTTTCTAGGTCACTTAATACCAAGCAGATAAGTGAATGACTCATAGCGTGCAAACACAACGCTCAGGAATATATGAAACACATTTAAAGAAATTATTTCCAATACAATGAAACCGGATCGCCTGCATTTTTCATCTTATCCACAACGAAAAATGCATTTTTCACATTTTTCTATTGCCATCGTCGTCTGCTTCGTCTGCCTCAAATATGACTAATTCACAGCTGCAATGTGATTTACCGCTCAGGTTCCATTGTGTAAATATTTGAAGTGCTCTGTGCTGGCGTCGCGCTCTCCTGCGCTTTCCGCGTGTGTTGTTTGGCAAAAGTTTTGCCGTTATGAAATCCAACATTGTGGGGAATTAATTTTTATTGCTTTTTTTGTTTGTTTGTACAACTTTCGCTTTCAATTTTGTGCCAACACCATTTTATCTGCATGTTACACTCTTTAATGCGCTTTGTTTGAGTAAATTTAAGTTTTTGCCGTCTTGATCACAGCGCTTGCAACGGTGCAAGCACAACTGAAAGCCACTAACTGCTTAGTGGCGTCTCTATGTGGGGAGTTGAGTTGAAATAGTATGCTAGAATATCTATGAGTTCTATATGTACAAATAGTTGGTGATAAAAAGCTTCCATTTCGGTAGCATGCAGTATGGAGTATCAGTTGAGTATGTGTGGCTCATATAGAATCAAATTTCGACCTCGGATAGGAAATGATACTCGTATTTCTCGATATCATCGAAGCTCATTTAACAAGAAATGGTGGGAGAGGGCCCGAATCATATAAAAATAATAAAATTATCGGTTCCTGCGGCAGACAACGAAAGACCTTTGAATATAAAATATCTCATAAAATCCATTACCGTTACGATGTTACCCGAATCAGCTCAGAATTAACGAGCCGAGAACTGATTCTTCGTCGAGGTAACGACGTTTCGATTGGTAATATAAACAACGAGTTTTGGAGCTGATACAGATTTTAAGGCTCGTGAGATCCTGAGATCCTGACTATGAAATTAAGGAACAAATTTTTGTAATGCTCCCAATATGCAACTAGGGAAGTTTGAATTGTTTGGATTAAATTTTTTGGACACGACACGTCGGTTCTACGTAACTGGAACGAATCCGGATTCTTATCCGGCCAAGGACTGTCAAATCGGTAGACTTTAGAGTAGAGCAAAGTGTATTCAACAAAGTGAACTAAATATATGACATACCCGTTTTTATACTCTCGCAACAAATGTTGCTAAAGAGAGTATTATAGTTTTGTTCACATAACGGTTGTTTGTAACACCCAAAACTACACGAGTTAGATATAGGGTTATATATACCAAAGTGATCAGGGTGAAGAGTGGAGTTCAAATCCGAATGTCTGTCTGTCCGTCCGTCCGTCCGTCCGATTTCTATGAAACTTGGTTTGTAATAGTTTCTTTACATCCCAATAATATGTTGTGAAAATAGGCCAAATCGCTTCACAACCACGCCTACTTCCTGTATACCAGAACTTTGAAGACGATCTGAATCATTTACTTTACAATATATAAAGTAAGTACTAGTGAAGATATCGGTGCAGAACTTTGCACAAATATTATGTTAATAGTGTAGCATCGCCCTTCTAAAAATCGCCAAAATCGGACCATAGGTTTTTAAGGAACCATATATCGAAGACGAGGACCTCGGTGATTCTAACCTAATATTATGGTTTCCAACTTTCAATGGACTTTATACAATATATATGACGAATATGTGCGTCAATTTGTGTATTATTAATATAAATAAAGTTAAATAAATAAATTGCGAGAGTATAAAATATTCGGTTACACCCGAACTTAGCCCTTCCTTACTTGTTGACAATAAAATAGTAAACAATTCATGTATTTGTTTACATTAACCCGTCTTTTTTATCTTGAAAAATATAATATATTTTAATAAAATTGTTTGCAATTTGTCAGTTGGAGCACAAAACATTAGTAAATTTCTTCCATGAGTTGTTTTACACAAGCAGAAAGTATTCGGCATTTTCTTTTATTCATTTAAAAAATATTTTTTTTGGTTTGAAATTTGTTTACTTTTGAATTTCAAAATTTTAATTTTTTAATTTAGTTCTAAATACAAAATTGTTGTTTTTTAATCAATGTCAATACTTTAAGTTTTTTTCTTTATACAATTACTGCATTATATTAATCAATACCGTAGCAATTCTATAATTAGTATGCAAATATTTATGCACAAAATACATATTTACATATTTATTCATGCCACAATCACTGGTCTTTGTTATAAAAGCTTTTAAGATCATGAAAAATCCATATTTAATGTCAATGTCCAACCAACAACCGCTGATGTTAGATAATGTAATACATTCCAAATAAATGACTGATTACTATCAGCTTACGAGTGTACAGTAGGCACTCGATTAAAAGGACTGGCTAAATGTTTTTAATAATCAACTCTTTAAAATATTGATATTTTTCATATATTAGCTTAAATTTCATATTTTTTAATACACACATACACACCTTGAACAAAAACCTACAATAGCCACGATTTTTATTAGTCACGAGAGGGAACTTTCCACATTTATATAGCTTCGAGGTGTGTTCAAAAAATAACGGGAATTTCAAAATTTCCAAATGTCTAATTGTCTATAGCAACGCTAAAAGTATACGTGTATTTATGAGCTTTTTATGCCAATTTTCCAATTTAAAAGCTCACACTCCGTTGCTTCTTCGTGAATTCTTGACCAAAAACACTAATGTAACGATGATCCAGCCTCCATATTCCCTTTAAATGACTCTGTATGACTTTTTTTATTTCCAAAAATAAAGAGTACCTTAAAAGTCCGTCGCTTTACAAGCATGTGAGAAATCGCAATAAGAGCCAAAGGCCGACTGAGTAAATATGAAAAACGATAATTCCCGTTATTTTTTGAACACACCTCATATGTGTTTTCACTTTGATAATATGAATATGCACTCATTATTTCGCATTCATAGAAGTGCATGCAAATTTTGCACTCCACATACAGGCTACATTCATATATACATATATAATTATGTATGTATGTATTTAGTATGTATATGTATGTGTACTAAATTCTGATTGCAAATGCATTTCATAACACAGATAATACTTATTGAAATATTTTTTTTACTATTTATACTATTTGAATGCCGCTGATTGCTGTTGGAGCAAAATATGCACGCGATGACTGTTCATGGAAGCAATGAAGATAAGCTGATGGTCAAGGAAAAATATTTATAATGAAGCCGCAGAAAAGTCTGATTGAACGTGTGGCTTATAGACGATTACTTCGTTTCCTTTTTTTTCCTTTCTTAAACGAAATTCAATTAATTTCTTAATGTAATAATATTAAAATTTTAAGATTTATTTTTAATTTTCTACTCGAGATCTAATTTTAATTGAATCTTGAATGAACGCATAATACATTAAATTTAAGCTTCATTTTATTCCATTATCTCGTATACAATATACCTGTGCACTTAAATAAACATTTCTGCAACTAAACAGTAGGTGTGTATATGGTGGCTATCTCTAACGCTTAAAAATAGAACACAACTTCAGTGAGATAAGTCTTGCATACATAAATTACCCACCAACTTAACGTTAAACAATCAACAAATTCACTCCACCACCCATGTGATACAACGGTAAAATTATATACATACATACACACATTACCTTTTAAATGCGTAAATATAAATAAACCACAAGCGATTTTAATGAAGCTCAACAGGTTACATACCGATAAACCGGCCGTGTTGTGCATTGAAATATGCACAAATACCAACAACAACAACAACAAACGGATAGATAAGCCATACTTATTATGGCTTTATTAAATTGCGACACGACACGACAGTGTGGATCAATAAAATCCACCTATTTTCCTGCGTTAAAAATACAATACGCCCCAGCTGAGCGCATGAATGTGGCGGAAAAACTGCGGAAATTGTGCTATACGGTACACAGTGGAACAGGGCTGGGGCGATCTGGCTGCCGGCACATTTGAATGACAAGCAGTTTGGACGACAGTCAATAATTTGCGTGTTTAATGCACAAACACAATTCAATTACCCAATCAACAAGAGGCGTTAAACATGAATTTTCATGTTGTTAGAAGTTTGGTTGAAATTAGAAAAATACTAGATTTTTTTAATATAACAGAAATGCAAATAATTTAACGGTGCTTTTGTGAATGCAAATTCTTTTTTGTAATAAAATTCATTTAACTTTATCGCATGTTGTGTTCATTACACTAATAAAAATACAAGAAAAAACTGCTATTAATTTGTTGTTAGTGGAAAACCAGCCATCGCTGGTAGTTTATTTTAGAAAATAAGGCTAAAAAATTAATTAATTAATTTGTTGACTTACATATGCGTAACGAACATTATAAAAAAATATCAACACTGTTTTATTAACAACTTTGCGCTATGAGTCACAGAGAAGTTTCGCGATTTTGATAATTTAGAATTGTTGTTGGCTAAGTAATCATTAATGATAGCAAAGTTTTTTTGTTTATGTTTTTATAAGTACTATAATATACAAAACAGATTTAATGGGTAGTTAAGATGTAGAACAAACATATTCCTTTGTAAACTACTAATAAACGCCTCAAAATTCGATTTTAATTATGCAATAATAAAGCCGGTATAATTAAAAATTTTTAGAGATCTTTTGTATGCTAGAATTACAGATTAGTTTCAATAATGCATTGCAATCAAAAATATATACAAAATATTTCAACAAAAATATTTGCGTTTCCAATAAAATTTATACTTGAAGACTCCTATCAGTACTGTATCATCGATCGTAAACAAATGTTTTGCACTGGTAACCTACCAACTAATAATACTGTCTGTCTACAAATACTGATTACATATGCTGCGATATAATATTTGACCAGACACCCACAAATAGCTGATTGAGTTAATTATATTTCATGATGAGCAGTAATCACTGACGCCACCCCTTTTTAGAAGCAAATTTTTGATCAAATACAAATAATAACAAGTAAGGAAGGGCTAAGTTCGGGTGTAACCGAACATTTTATACTCTCGCAATTTATTTATTTGACTTTATTTATATTATATAATACACAATTTGACCCACATATTCGTCATATATATTGTATAAAGTCCATTGAAAGTTGGAAACCATAATATTAGGTTAGAAGCACCGAGGTCCTCGTGTTCGATATATGGGGCCTTGACAACCTATGGTCCGATTTCGGCGATTTTTAGAATGATGCTGCCAAACTATTAACATAGCATTTGTGCAAAGTTCTGCACCGATATCTTCACTAGTACTTACTTTATATATTGTAAAGTAAGCGATCCAGATAGTCTTCAAAGTTCTGGTATATAGGAAGTAGGCGTGGTTGTGAAGCGATTTGGCCTATTTTCACAACATATCATTGGGATGTAAGGAAACTATTACAAACCAAGTTTCATTGAAATCGGTCGAGTAGTTCCTGAGATATGGTTTTTGACCCATAAGTGGGCGACGCCACGCCCATTTTCCATTTTGTAAAAAAATCTGAGTGCAGTTTTCTTCTGCCATTTGTTATGTGAAATTTAGTGTTTCTGACGTTTTTCGTTAGTGAGTTAACCCACTTTTAGTAATTTTCAACCTAACTTTTGTATGGGAGGTGGGCGTGGTTATGATCCGATTTCTTTCATTTTTGGACTGTCTTAGGAAGTGGCTAAAAAAAACGACTGCAGAAAGTTTGGATTATATAGCTTTTTTGGTTTGCGAGATATGTATAAAAAACTTAGTAGGGGGCGGGGCCACGCCCACTTCCCCAAAAAAATGACATCCAGATATGCCCCTTGATATTGCGATCCTTCATACCAAATTTTATTTCCATAGCTTTATTTATGGCTTAGTTATGGCACTTTATGTGTTTTCGGTTTTCGCCATTTTGTGGGCGTGGCAGTGGTCCGATTTTGCTCATTTTCGAAAGCAACCTTCCTATGGTGCCAAGAAATAAGTGTGCCAAGTTTCATCAAGATATCTTAATTTTTACTCAAGTTACAGCTTGCACAGACGGACGGACGGACGGACGGACAGACAGACATTCGGATTTGAACTCCACTCTTCACCCTGATCACTTTGGTATATATAACCCTATATCTAACTCGTTTAGTTTTGGGTGTTACAAACAACCGTTATGTGAACAAAACTATAATACTCTCTTTAGCAACATTTGTTGCGAGAGTATAAAAATGACAGCGTGGCTATAATGTACGTACGCGAAATATGGCATTAAAATAAACATAACAGCAATTTATAGCTTTATGCGTTCATTTATTACCTTCCAAAATAGATGGCTTGTCTGGCGTGCCACCATCGCCTCCACTCCCATTCCCCTTACTATGGCGGTCCATTTTCTTCGTTGAGCTGCGTGTTCTCTTCCACTTCTCCAGTTTAGTGGTTGCCTTGTGTTATTTATTTCCAAAACACACAGGTGTTGAACAAACACAAGCACTTTCACCTAATGCAAGACTATACTAATTAGCACGAGTATAAAGAAATCTCGCAAGAATTTATTAAAATCGAAATGATTCACCGCGTAAGAGTGCAAGCGGCCGGGCACTCTTATCACAAATAAATTTGTCTAATTGATGGTTAATATACGAATTGAATAACCATCCAATCAACAGCACACACGTTTAACCAGCGCACTGTATTATCTTTGTTTTATTTTCTTGCAATTAATACATATACACACATATAATATATCTTTTACTTTTTTTTGTTGTTTCACAATTTATTTTATGCTTTCAATAATTGCATATTTCGCAAAAAAACAAAGGACTCTATTAACTTTATATAGCACGGCTTTTTATTGTGCTTATCGGCATTTGTTTAAATTGGTTACACTATAAACATATGTATGTATGTATTTGTTGTTATTTTCTATTTTCTTTTTTGTGTAATTAAAAAATTTCCGATGACGATATTTAGCAAATATTGTGAAAATCGCTTCGCTTGCACTGCACAGTTCAAAGTCTTTTTCTCTTCTGATTATTGGCAACGTAAGCTCATCGCTCTCCACTGAGCTCCACTGCGTATTGGGTGGTGGAGCCCCTACCCAGGTATAGCTAATGTTTTGTTTGCCTTCTCTGTGGAGTGATGACGCAAACTTATAGTAGACAAAAGCGTGTTTTCCACAATTTATATACTTCATATATTTAAAACTCAACAAGGGACTTGTTTTGCTTTCATTTTAATGATTTTTAAAACTTTTTAATGAAATTTTTCCAATTAGACAATCTGGAGAACTGCGCAAAAACAACTACTATCAGCTGTTCGATTATTTTTGTTTGAGTTGTCAGCGGGATGACAAATAACCAAGTTGCAAATAACAGAAGTAAACACCCAAACACAGAGCGACACAAACAACAGGGTAAGGTTTGTGATTATATTTTATTAATATTATTCTATGAAATATATGATTTAATTTATTAAAAACGAAATAAAAATATTAAAAAATTACGTACAGCTTGACAAAAATACTGCAAATATATAAAAATTCTGCACAGATATGTTTATTAAGTTTTATTCACTTAGAGAAAAAAGTATTTATTGAAATTTGCTTAAAATGCGCTATTACTTGGTTAGTATCCAAAATTGTATAATTAAAAATCACTTAATGTATTTATCCATGAATTTTTTGTGAAATTCATTACGAAGTGAGTCGTTGATGAAATGTGTCTTCTTTTCGGGTTCAGAGCGAGCACAGTTCTTGAAGACTACATCATCGTCCCAACGTCGTTTCACCTTCAAATCACTGCCCAGATTTTTACTAGCTGTTGCACCAGATCCTGGTGCATAATTGATCAACGGATTGCCAGATAAGATGTTCTCCATTCGTATGCGTTCCTCTTCTTGTTTCTTTTCTTGATCTTTACGCGCTTCTTCCTGCAAACGTTCCTGCTTAATTTTATTTAACTCCGCCAACAATGCTGCAGTGTCATCTTCTTCATCCGAGTCGGAATCCTCTTCGGAACTATCTTTGTCTATTGGATCGTCAGCATCTAGATTCACAGGTGCGGCTGGTTGTTCTAGGCGCGCACGTTTCGGACCACTGGCGCTACTGCTTGCAGAATTGTTTGCTTCAATAGCTTTACGTACAATCGACGGCAATGCTTTGCTGGGGCGTGCCTCGCGTTCGCGATCCTCTAATTCCTTGCGGAAATCACGGTTGCGTAGTTCATCTGAGGTACCTTGTCCCGTTTCTCTATAGTTGAAAAGTGAGAATTATGTTGTAATTAAGATTGAAAGTGTTTTAAGTATGCAAATACCTGTATTTGAGTTTGGTGTGCCCTGGTAGATCTCTGCTTGAATATTGTTTTGAAAGCGCACTCAAATCTTTCTCGCCACGACCGCTGCCTCCACGCGCGGGATCAAATGTTGGTCGTGCTGCTGTAGTCATTATGTTGTGCTATTTTTCACTTGATTTAATTAAATTCTTTATTTTATTTACCGTCGCAAAATGTTTTTGTATAGTGGTACTTTATTGTCTTTTTATAAACGTTTTGCTGCTAATGCTGCTTCTTACTTTATGTCGTATTCACTGTAAAATTGCAGCTGTTTGGAGTGCGTTCGGAAAGCTTTAAGAACAATGTGCGGTACTTAAATGAAGTTATCGGAAACAAGATTATTAATAATTTTTTTTGTTTATATAAAGATCCGTTATATGTATTTTATTCGTTTTTATATTTTTTGTTATTATTTCGGAGAAATGATATTATTGGTCAGGGAAAAACCATATAACTAGTGATGTGCATTTTCGAAAAAGTATCGATAAATAGATATATCGAAAAGGCAGTTTAAAGACTTGTAGAAAAATTATAAAATACAAGGGTGAAACAACCTCAAAAATAAAATGAACTTATAATAACATAGTACTTGTAAACAATCTCCAGCCAGTAGCTACTACCGAAACTCCGATAAAATAACGGTATCGCTGTGGACTGCGGTCCATCTGTCTCTCCACGCTGGATAAGTGGTTGATCGCAGGGGATCTACTGAGCAATTTGTTCTTAACAAGGTTGAACTCGCCGGATTGGTGCGAGTCCTTGCTGGGCAGTGGCCGATGGCCGTTAGGCTAAATATCCTGTCCTGCTTTCGCTAGACTACGGCTCAAACATCCTCGCAGGACTTATCAAATTCGTAAAGAGCTCAAAGCGCTTTGTCGTCAGGATTTCTGGTAGCCTTTTGTGGAGTTTGCGGCATCACAAAGGACTGGCGGCTGCAGCCAAAAGGGATCTCCTTGTCAAAGGAGACCTTTAACCTAACTTAACCTAATCCACCTTTTACGTAAGAGTTACCGTGAATTACATAGGTCAACAGTTTCGTCAGCAGATAGAACCTGTTGTCGTGGGAATGAATTCCATAAGTTCTATGTTCAGTTCTTCGGATGGATAAAGAAATCATGAATCGCTTCGACCCATCATCTGCTAAGGCTTAAGCGCCATATTTGTATTACTATCCATATGTATTGATGAGTTTTTGAATGTGTGTGTTGCCGATTTCCAGCCCGCTCATTGAACTCACATCCAATCACCTTGCAACCTAATCAAACTTGGCACCTTCACCTCACCGCAAGCAAACCACCTGTATTACGAGTTCATAACTACAAAACATCATAAAATTGTGTAAGTAGTATGTATGTATGTGCTTGGCATCGGTAAATGCAGTTGCAATAAAAATATGCTCCTGACCAAAGTGTGAAACCGCAGAAGAACATCGGTAGCGAATTCAGAAATAATCATCACGATTCTTAATGCCAAATTATAGCGAGCAAACAAGGACGGACACACATTTAACAAACGCCCAGCTCACTCGACCGAGATGGCGCTCATGCTTGGCTCTACCGAAATAAACGTTGATTCATAACAATAATCCACAGCGAAGTGGAGCGCAGACCTCGACAGGGTCTGCACAAAATCAATCAGCGAATCGATCAATTTTTATACAACAAAATCGCTAAACAAAAAGCAAACAAATGCTGAACTGCTTTTGCTCCGTTGACCCCCACTCCACGAAGTGAGTGCAATAAGTACGAACAGAAGTCATCGGCAGGTTAAATGGTTCGTGATCGCGTTTCTTGCATTCGATTCCGTTTGTTGTGCGAGGTAATTCCTTTCAATTTCACGCGCCCAATTCACTTCACAAGTCACTTCGACGCTCTCTCATGGGCCGCGAAACTCATTTCGAACTCACCTGTCAGCCAGAAGTCAAGTTCAGCACAAAAGTCGACTGCATCCACAAACACATACTCGCCTTTCGTGCCGTCGTGCCAAGTTCTGTTGTTTTGCGTGGCGTGGTGTCTGCTGTGTTGTTGTATGTGCTTAGCAGTAGCAATCTCTGGCAGTCTCATTTGCCTAATCGGTAGCTTGATTACACAACACAAAGGCCACCGTTATTGCACTCTTGATATGCGAATCAAATCCGAATAGTTGTCGCTATTACGTTCGGTGCTTCCGCAGCTCACGGCGTAAATGCGATACAACAATCAAGGCACATAGTACAATATTATATTGTAATGATTCTGCACGGTCTATGTAGCTCATTGCGGCCTTACACATTGACTGCAGCACAGTGTCCTGAAATCCATGTGGTTCGAACTGTTGGTATCTACCCTGTTTAAGAGAGTCCATATAAATCTGTCTTTTAAAGACCCATTCCTTAACAAGACGTGGCTTTGTCGATAACAGGGGTTTCTTCATCGCACTATCAAGACAACCTGTTTGAGCTGGTTTCAGCAAGGACTTACCTCTTAGTCAAAAATTTTCCACAACATAAAATCCTGCATTGGCTTCTTCTTAAGGGTTCCATCAGTACTAATCAATGAAATTAAAAATAATCTCAATGATCTCGAGAAAGCTTCTGGAATACGTCAGTCTCTTGACTTCCATTTTAAGCTCAGCAACTGCCATCTGAACCCACTGTAGACGCTCGTTTTATCAGCGGAGCACGTCGGTCAGCGCTAGTTTATGTTTATTCTTAAGCTAATTATGTCCTGGCAGTAAATTGAAAACGAGATCGAGCGACTAATTTGAATTCATCATATCATCATCATGCTTCCACGCTTCCAACATTTTCGCTGCGAATACAAACAGACGCTACATTTCGGCATATCTTTTTCGCTCTTAAACGAAATAAGATTTATATATGTTCCACTAAATTCTTAAATTGTTGTATTTTTGCTTTGTTTTGTGCTCATCATTTGTTTATTCAGCACCCAGTTGACTCCGAGGACTCCTTGATATACAAATGTCTATCTGTATGCTTGAGTAAATAGTATGCAAAACGCCCATTTTCGGAACTCGGATTTCAATGTTTGCTTAATGATAATGCTCGCAATATGACAACCCTTCCTTCGCGACACTGCTCGGTTGACCTCAAACCACAAATGCGTTTTAAGTATGTGATAATGCGTCGAATGCGAGAATGCAAGGAGGCGAACGATAGATAGGGGAACCCATCACCGCAAACCGTATTGACTACACGTGTGTGTGTGTTCTTGGAGGAAATGTTGCAATCGCAAGAATAAACAATTCTAACGTATTTCCGTGAAGAACTGTCATAATGATTATAGACTATGGGATTCTATCATATCTTGTTGGAAAACAAAAATAATAATCGATAAGAAACTCATTAAAAGAGTGATATAGTTTTTGTTGTTGTTGTTGTTATTTGAAATGTTATTTTTTAATAATGGAAATAATACTTTTTTAGCGAATATAAAACTTTCTGTTAATCTAACGGTTTGTTGTAAAAACAATGATAATGAATCAATACGAGGTGTGTTCAAAAAATAACAGGAATTTAATTTTTATACCCTGAACAGGGTATATTAAGTTTGTCGCGAAGTTTGTAACACCCAGAAGGAAGCGTCGGAGGCCCTATAAAGTATATATATAAATGATCAGTATGTTGAAATGAGTCGATTTAGCCATCTCCGTCTGTCTATCTGTCTGTATATATACGAACTAGTCCTTCAGTTTTTAAGATATCGTTTTGAAATTTTGCAGATGTTATTTTCTCTTCAAGAAGCTGCTCATTTGTCGGAACTGCCGATATCGGTCCACTATATCATATAGCTGCCATACAAACTGAACGATCGGAATCAAGGGCTTGTATGGAAACCTTCCGCATTTTACTGCATATTTTCACGAAATTTGGTGTGAGTTATTGCTCATAGAAATAATTTAATCTCCGAAAAAATTGTTCAGATCGGTTCACTATAGCATATAGCTGCCATACAAACTGAACGATCGGAATCAAGGGCTTGTTTTTTACTTACTTTTTCTTACGTCTTTAGATTTGCTTAAACACATAGTTACTAAAAGAAATGCACCTGTGAAGGGTATATTAGCTTCGGTACAGCCGAAGATAACGTCTTTTCTTGTTTTTGTATTTATTCATTTGTCTACATTAAAGTAGTCGCCTTGAAAATAGTCCCCATATGCACTTATATCAGCGCTTCGTCGAGAGACTTCTCAAACTTTATGCCAAAACATTTGGCTCTTTCAGCGTTTTATCATAAGCTTGTAAAACGCCGGTTCTTTAAGGTTCTCTTAAGTTTTGAAAAAAAAATGGAAAAGTCATACGAAATCTTCGATGTCTGGCGTAAATGGAGACATTCACGAACTAGGAACGCGGCTTTTGACGAACGAAAATCGCCAAGCTGATAACTTTTGAACAATTGGAAATTTTAATATTCCCGTTATTTTTTGAACACACCTCGTAGAGTAAGATGTAGATAGAACGTCATATCAGGAACAGTTCATTAAAATTTCTCTAAATTTCTATTTTTTCTCTTCACTTCTTTTTTTTCATGATTTTCCAAAATTCGTAGATTCCAAACACGAGACCACTCTTGTGGTTTTCGGGAGAAAGGTTTTGCAGAAGATTTATGGTCCGCTGAATGTTGGAAAAGGCGAATACCGCAGACGATGGAATTATGAGTTGTTCGATTTATACGACGACATTGACTTAGTTCAGAGAATAAAAAGATAGCGTCTTCGCTGGCCAGGTCATGCTGTTCGAATGGATGAAAATATTCCAGCTCTGAAAGTGTTCGATGCAGTATCCGCTGGAGGAAGCCGCGGAAGAGGACGACCTCCACTCCGTTGGAGAGATCAAGTGGTGTTTCCAGTTGGCGCTAGAATGTAAAAAGAAGCGGTTCCTACGCCAAATATATGTTTTATATATATATATAGTAGATTCCAATCAACTAATCTAATAAAATCTAAAAACAACTTGTTGGCTTTATTGTTATGTCAAATCTAAATATTTTCAACCATACAGCAGCGGACGTCATCTATGATCCACACATTCAAATGAAACTTATGACTAATCTCACTCTAATTACATTTTCTTGTCCAAAGACTAGCTTTACGTCACTACGACAGTTCTTTAATCTTTAATAAGCAACACAGTTCCCATTAAATTATTAGCATCCATAGCTGAAATCAAGTATTGAATGTAGAAAGCTTATTTCAACTAAGCACCTTTTATACGCTCTGTGAAAGCATTTAAGAGTTCCAGGAAAATTTGTTATGCATTTTTAGAACGCTTCGTAATTGCTCATTTATAATACTTTGAAGAAAACAAAAAAAAAAAGTTTGACTTTAATAAAATTGCGATTTCTTTAGAAAGCTGATATGAAAAGAAATAAATGTTTGTTTACATTTGGAAAGTCTGCGGATAATTTTTTGTGTTTTGTGTTAATGAGAAATTGCTTGGTTCCAAAACAAATATTGATTTTTATAAAATTATTCTGACTACATAGAAAGCTATTCGAAATGAAGTACGTATGTGAAACAACTAATAAAGTCTACCAACTTTTTTCCATACAAAAGCCGAAATTTTTTAGTGGTTTAATCTTTTTGTTAAAGAAATGCAGCCTCTCGTTCGTGCTTTCAGCTAGAAATATCTAATTGTGAACTAGTATTACTCCTAATTGGTTTGATATACATACATTTGTGTATAGATATCTACATTTGCACTACTTACATGTCCATATATATCGGTCATTCTCTAAGCTAAGTAAGTGCTTGGACTAATGAGCGTATCGAATTACTACATGGGTACTTTGATGTCGGTTTAAATTGCAAAAGGCATTCTAGCGTATATATGGTCTATTTATAAATATGTACATATATACATATGTATGTTTTTAATTTTTCTTTTGTCATTTGTTGCTTAATTGTTTATTTGAGAGGTGGACAATTATATGATTTTATTCGTGGTTTATCCGCTATTTTAAAAAGGATTAAATGGCTAGGTTAACCTATTGACCTACATATATGGAATAACTTACGGGACAGGGAGTGATAATTCTAAAATAGTTGAGTTGTTTTCTAACGGTGATTGATTCTAGATATTCTTGGAAGTGTACTTCAGATTAAGAAAAGGCTTCTCACATATGTCCTAATTAGAGGAGAGCGTAGTGTACGACAAAATTGACTTTTTTCTGGGTATGGTAGTCTCCGTTTTTCGAAGGTAACCTCCAAAATCGAAAAATGGACTTAAAAAAAATTCAATGGTGTATACAACTTTTCGGTCAAGCATTTATTTAGTTGTAATGAAAAGATTCAGGTAACCCACTGACCTACATATCTGGAGTGGGTAGCTGTTACTCATGGGGTAAGAGGTGAAAATCTAACATAGTCGATGGGCGATTCTTCTTCTTAGAAAAGTTTAAGCACTCTTGTGGTATGACAAAAGATTCCCACAAAGCTTCTTAGTCAATTGGAGGATATCATAGAGGTTTTCACCTAACAAAATATAAACTCTAATACTATAATATTACTTCTTGTATAAAAGATTTTAAGTTTATATTTTATTATGAAATATGTCTAATTTGGGAACATACATAGAGAGTTTGCACATACATATGTACTTATCATCATTTCAAATTACGGCTTTTAGAATCATTAGTTAGTTAAAAACTGATCGTTGGCTCTCATAAGTACATTCATAGAACTTTTCGTTGTTCAAAAAATATGTTAGACTAGCAGACCCGGCCACACGTTTTTGTGGCAAGGTATATATTAAATTAAGTTGGTCCAATCTTGGCTTCGGCGACGATATTGATTACTCGAGGTCGATTTATGTTACGCAGCATGATGACAACTTACACTACTTTTAATTGTAGAGTGAGTTGTGATAGTAAGGCAATTTTAAATAGTTTGGGATAATTGACTACGTCATCCGGGTTTGTAGCTGTGTCAACTCTCCCGGATCGAGGTTCGAAATTGTCGCATTAAGATCATCGATATCTTTCTTTTTTACCACAAATATAATCATTCAATCAGTCATTTATGGTTATTATATTGAAGTTTCATATCAGGAAAACTTCTCTTTCGGGTCAATGAAGTGACAGACATCTGTTGGAAATGTTATTAATCCATCGAGGTGTCAACTGCGACCCTACCATTTGCAACTGCTTCTACAATCGTAATTTGATATTGTTGCAAAAACACTCATATGTTTGTTGTTAATTGGCGATTCTTTATGTGTCACCACAAATTAAATGATTTTAGGCATGCGATTAGCCCGTCAGTAACAGTTGATCCAGGAATAATTGGAAGAGTCTGGCGTAAATCACCTGCTAACAGAATCCTGGCTCCACCAAAAACGTTCATCGACAATCAAGATCTTTTAAAGTCATGTCATCATTACTCACTGTCCAATCTTTCCCTGGCCTTCCACGAATATTTCAAGACTAAAATTAGCCAGATCGGTTTGGCCGTTCTCGACTTGTTGCGAGACTAACGAACAGCAATTCATTTTTATATTATATATACATATAAATTAGAAGTAAAACAAAATGTTAATTATTAATATTTAACTTGGGTGCGCTGAATTCAAATCTGTAAATAGTTTGTCTCTATCAGCTCTAGTTTTCATGATATCTATAGCTTTTTTATACCCTCCACTTAACTTATGACCTAAAAAAATAAGTGGAGGTCGCCTAAATTAACTAGAATCAGTTGATAAATTCAAAGAAGCAAAATGTTTTTTTAATTTTTTCGGGCTGTGTAATTTATGTCTTGGTAAAAGTGGTGTTATTGGCTTCTGTAATGAAACATGAAAAAACCCTGGAGACCTGTATATTTCACCTGACTTTTTCTATACGAGATTTAAAAGAACATAAGTACAATAATAAAATCGAAAACCAAACATTTCAAGCACAAAGTCAGAGATAAGATAAATGACTACAAATTCAGTCGAATATATCGACAAGAGTTCAGGTGCTAATGGGTTAAGCTACAAATAGTTGGAAACCAAAACTGAAATATTGAGGATTTAGACAGTTCGATTCTTCTGTAATCAACATAAGCTCGGTTTATAAAAATACTCGAAAGAGAGTTATGGGTGTTACAATGTAGAGTTGGAATACTAGGTAATTGAAAAATAAAACCGAATTCAAAATCTCGCCAAAGCTCCAACAGCAAGCAACTACAAAGCAGTGTTTTTAAACTACTTCCGAAAATTGTATATTAATTGAGCGTTCTTTTCACACTCGCTTATAAAAAAAATATGCTTGTATATATATAAATGAACAATACAACAACAAAATTAAAGAATTTGGATTATACTATTTTTCACTTAATATTTTATGTATTTAATTGGCCCGAAAACTCCACAAAACTTTATTTAATTCACTTTCCTTTCGAGATTGGCATACTCGAAAAAAAAAACAAAAACAAATTTGCACAGTTGTGGCCAAAAGTGACAAATCACTGGATATGGCAACGAATGATGCTTGACCACGGAATAACGACCGCGAACACATGTTTCTGGCTTGTGCCAAAAATTATGAACATGTTACGAGTGCACGACAGGATGCCGGCCGGCTAGCCGCCAGACCGAGCGACCAACGCAATGCAACGCAATGTGGATGGATGCAGTGCATAAACACACTGTAGACATTGGATGTGTGTGTGTTGTTGTTGTAAAGGAATTTTATAAAAATGCAATGTCAAATGGATGCACAGGCATTTACCGTTTTAGTTATTGTTGTTGCTGTTGCTTGTTGCTGTAAAAGTGCAGCAATGACCTTCACACTGGATGTCACCGTTATTGCCAGTTACAGACACATAGTGCCAGTGACGACGGCTGTGCTGCATAATTTAGTTGGCCAATTTGCGTTAGTCGACGGCGCTGTGCTTGCTCCTGCCGCACCACCCGAAACCCCTCGCAAACTTCGCAATTTGCAGTGCTAAAAGGCAACGGCGCTGCACATCAACCGGAAATGCACTGGACCCACGTTGACGTTGTGACTCACCAGCCGCCATCCGACAGTCGTCAGCCGAAAGTGCTGCAGTTGTTGCTAATACCGTTACAGCACATCACTGGTGTTCATCAGTAGCAACAGCAGGAGCCGTGTGACAGGCGTTGCTTTTACTCACTGTGCAACTGATGCTGCAGCAAAAAAAAATGCAGTTGAAACAAAATTATTGTGTCTAGCAACATTTTAACGAGCCGTGCAATGCAATAGCAACAACCAACAACAACAAAATATATAAATGAGTGAGCCCAAAGCGCGCCAAAACGGCTGCACTTGACATATTTACTCGTTCGGCTGGTCATTTGTAAATAGGCACTCGCCGCTGCCTTCCTTTCCTCTGACCTCTGACCTATGCTTGTAGTGTAACAGTTAAAAAGTAAAATAACGGTTGTTATGGCTTCCTGCCTGACCGTTTTGGCATATTTTAACACACCACGTCCTGATTGTGGCTCTGGCACACCGGTGGGTGAGATCTCTGAGGTTTGCGCGTGAATTGTTACGAATAAAGTGTTTTCAAATATTTATGCGTACAACAACGTAGCCGCAATTGTGGAAATGGGTGATATTTTATAAAATGAAAAAATAAAATAAAATAAAAAAATAAATATGCCAGTATAAAAACAAAATATATTAAATTTTTAATCGGATTAATGTGTATTAATGAGTATTTAATGTAAACGACAGATATTCACACGAGTATATGGGCGAAGAGTGTAGGAGCTTTAAAGATATTCTAAATCAAGTTGCCGCAGTAATTGGCTTTCAACTTTGTAATATGGGTAATAGGGATATACGATTAAACTACAGAAAATTCACATACGAAGTGTGTTAAAAAAAACGGGAATTTTAGTGTTTTTTTTGTAGATTTATTCATTCGTCTATAATAATGTTATCGCTGGAGGCTGGGTATTGTTTTTGACCAATAATTTACAGCTCTTAATAAATGAAAATCTTCAGGCTCATAAAAACACTTCTAAACTTAGGGGCTGCTGCAGACAATTTGGACAATTGGACTCTTAAAAGTCGTGAAATTTAATGCTGGACATATATATATACAGTGGAACTTCTCTAACTCGAATCACCATAATCCACAAAAAAACTTCGAGTTATAGAAATTTTCATTAAAACATACATTTTTCAAAAAGCTGTGAAATATAGATTTACCCACAGTTTTATTTATTTACTTCACAAAAAGATTTATTTAAATGCATAGAAACATGTATTTTGCAATTTAGTTTGTGGCACTTTGCTATTGTTTGGCTCTTGACGTCTGTATATCATGCCTTTGTTACACGATTTATGAAATCTATAAGTGTAATATCATATTTTTTGTTCGCCTCCATACGAATATAGCGACTCCTTTAAAATTCTTCCTTGATAGTAAAATTTAAAATTTTGTATTATGCCCAAATTTGACTTCTATTGCCAATTCAAAAGTTCGAGTAATGAGACCTTCGACTTATGGAAGTTCGAATTTTGGAAGTACCACTGTATATGTATAATACTCCTCGAAGTTTCTTCCTATTCGAGTTAAAGTTAACATTTTCTTTCTTTGATTCATATGAGATTCTATACAGTTGCTGAGTAACATCATATCTGAAGAATAATGGAATCATGCATCAAAAAATCATATAAGGCAACATATAACGCCGAACACAGAAGAAGTCGCTGCGATTAAGGTAGAAGTGGACACATAGCTCCGTAAGGTGGCCTTCTTTAAAGAGGTATGCATTCACTCCGACAGCAGAGCGGCCTATACTAGCATTGAAATCGATGACAGAATGCTCTAGGTTAGTTAAGGAGTTTTGCTATCCGGCTCGTGTGGGTACCCAGTCACGTAGCGGGTTGGCAGTAAATGGTCCACTTGTGCAGGAGCACATACAGATATCGCATGAGCTCGCCAATAACCAGCACTTATACAGATGCGAGGCCCTTTTGACCAGCAGTGAAGCATAAAAGGTCCTTCGAACTGCTTTCTCTCATCAAGTACCATGACTTGATTTTTGGCACCGAGGGGCATTATTAGAAAAACATATTCCATCTTAATTTCTTTTTAAATATCCATTGGCACTGAGGTTTTCATATTTACTATATTGGGGCCTTGAAAAATTATAGTCCGAATTCGACAATTTTTATTCCGATATCTACTTTGGTTTTTAATTTATAAAGGGTGATTTTTTAAGAGCTTGATAACTTTTAAAAAAAAAAAAACGCATAAAATTTGCAAAATCTCATCGGTTCTTTATTTGAAACGTTAGATTGGTTCATGACATTTACTTTTTGAAGATAATTTCATTTAAATGTTGACCGCGGCTGCGTCTTAGGTGGTCCATTCGGAAAGTCCAATTTTGGGCAACTTTTTCGAGCATTTCGGCCGGAATAGCCCGAATTTCTTCGGAAATGTTGTCTTCCAAAGCTGGAATAGTTGCTGGCTTATTTCTGTAGACTTTAGACTTGACGTAGCCCCACAAAAAATAGTCTAAAGGCGTTAAATCGCATGATCTTGGTGGCCAACTTACGGGTCCATTTCTTGAGATGAATTGTTCTCCGAAGTTTTCCCTCAAAATGGCCATAGAATCGCGAGCTGTGTGGCATGTAGCGCCATCTTGTTGAAACCACATGTCAACCAAGTTCAGTTCTTCCATT
This sequence comes from Zeugodacus tau, assembly GCA_031772095.1. Classification (NCBI taxonomy): domain Eukaryota; kingdom Metazoa; phylum Arthropoda; class Insecta; order Diptera; family Tephritidae; genus Zeugodacus; species Zeugodacus tau. The sequence continues at coordinate 67,164,808 of CM062650.1, read as the reverse complement.
TTTGGCAACAAAAAGTTTGTTAGCATCGAACGATAGCGATCGCCATTCACAGTAACGTTGCGTCCAACAGCATCTTTGAAAAAATACGGTCCAATGATTCCACCAGCGTACAAACCACACCAAACAGTGCATTTTTCGGGATGCATGGGCAGTTCTTGAACGGCTTCTGGTTGCTCTTCACCCCAAATGCGGCAATTTTGCTTATTTACGTAGCCATTCAACCAGAAATGAGCCTCATCGCTGAACAAAATTTGTCGATAAAAAAGCGGATTTTCTGCCAACCGAACCGAACACTGATTTTGGTAATAAAATTCAATGATTTGCAAGCGTTGCTCGTTAGTAAGTCTATTCATGATGAAATGTCAAAGCATACTGAGCATCTTTCTCTTTGACACCATGTCTGAAATCCCACGTGATCTGTCAAATACTAATGCATGAAAATCCTAACCTCAAAAAAATCACCCGTTATATTGTAAAGTGAACGAATTACATTGAAATAAAAAATATGTTGTACGGGAAGTGAAATTGGTCGGGTAGCCACGCCCATTTCCATTTTTTATACCAATCTGATTTACTATTATATTAAAGTGCCGTTAGTACAGACAGTGAGTTAACCTAAGTTGATGGGGACGATTGCAGTTACATATATTGATAATACTATATGGGATCATATACTCCTGTTTATTGAATATAAAATGGATTAGTAAGTAATGGATTAGTATTGCAAAAAATTTCAGATTTTAAATTATGGATATATCTATGCATTTAAAATTTTTTACTGTAATGTATTTTAAATCGAAAATAAAACTTCATTTGAATATCAAAAATATTGCTCACTCAAAAACGCTTTAAACCAAAAGCCCAGTCTGTACAATGGTTTAGAATATTTAATTTAAACGCACTTAACAAGTTTGTCGCTAATTTAATTTCAAACTAATTTTGCCCGGCAGACAGACATTTCCGTGCAATTCAATTAACTCGCATTAACGGCCGCATTACTAAAACAACGGTAAAAGTGCCAGCACTAACGGCACTGCAATAGATATTAGACAAACCAACGACGCATCGTTGTATTACAACAACAACAAAAGCTAAAGTATTTGTGCAACTGAGAGTGTTTTGCCAGATGACTGATTGACCGGAAATGCAGTCGATATGCAGACACTTATTGCCCACACAACGAAGGCAGAAGCAACGCTTCTAATTGCGAACACACGTTATACATATGTACATTTGGCATGTGCGTGTAACCTCTATTGCATAGTAATCCAATAATTTGGAGGTAAAAAACTAAAAGCTCATTTGCATCGACTTCCTGCCCGAAATGGATGCACATTTCCGTTCGAAAGTACAAAATTGCAGTTGCATGCAACACCTTCCAGCTGCCATTGCTGCAAGTGCAGGCATCTCTTCTGAATAACAAATGTTTGGTCATATCAAGTGACTTTATTGCATACTTCAAGGCGCACAACATATGTCCTGTTGTTGTGTTGTTGTAACGACTGTGTTGTCTACATCAGCTGTGCATGATTTCTGACCCTTACAATAAATACTGACCAGCTTGTTGTACGCACATTTCTATGAATGTAGTTGTATGCTAGAAAGTACTATTCGAACAAGTATCTTCCGTGGAAGCTCGTTTGCTATGCCGCAATGCAAAAACAATTATTTTCAGTACAACCACACCTCAGAGACATTGGTTAGTCTATTGACTGCTTTACAGTGATTCGAAATGAGTTTGAAAGATATACTTTAATTTGTCTTAAATACAATCTGATACAAGCTCACTCACACAAGCCTTTAAACGATTCAGCCATTAATCAATAGCGGCACACACAGTTTCTTTTCTTATTGATGACGATGCTCACACAAAATAAAACTCTCCAAATTTATGTAATCGACAGGCCATGTTCTCCAACACCGGTCACAAGCAGTAGTCCAATGTCTGTAGTTACGAAACCTAGCATAATGATTTTAAGCCACCGCTGGCTGGGTTTTCTCTTGTGTACTGGAACAAATTGTAACTGGAAGATCCAATGCTCTCCATCGAAGTGAATATTCCTTAATTACCTTACCACGCCTTCTAAAACATTTTGTTGGTACTCTTTTGTACCTTTTTCAGAACAACGAAGAGGTGTAACGCCTTTACAGGAGACTGCCCACTAAACCATTACAGTAGCTGGATGGTGCGTTGTCAGAAGAGAACCATTTAACCGGTAGGATTTTTTGTGAAGATAATCGCGAATAAGTATTGACATAGATCTGGCCGATATAAGTATGTATCCATTTCCATTGATATAATTTTCTTAGTATGAACACATCACCGTTGGTTCTTTTCTCCAAGTTTTATAGTCGATCGTCGTTTCAGAAATCTAAAGCTTATTAAAATCCGACTGATTCCGAGTATTTTTCCAAATTTGTAAGACATGATCATACGCTTCTATATAGCTCTTCGTATCTAACTCATTATCATCATTTGGCTCTACAGCTCTCTGTGAGCTTTGGCCTGTTGAACAATACGCGTCCAACTGGTCTCTCTTCAGTTTTCTAATCGGAGCTTCTTAAGATCTTCGTTAAATTCGTCCGTCTATCTTGTTCTTGGATTTCCTTTTGATCTCGTAAGCTTTCGCGTTCAATACCTTCTTTTGGGCTCTTGAATCATCCATTCTTGTAATATGTCCTAGCCATCTTATTCGTTGCGTTTTGACAAATCGCATCACGTTTTCGCCTTGAATTAGCTGGTCAAGTTCGCTATTCCAACTTATCCTCCATTCGTCAGGTCCGATTCTGACTTCGCCGAAATTTTTTCGGAGAATTTTTCATTCAAAGGTCATCAATTTTGTTTTGTCCTTTTCGTTTATTGTCCATGTTTCAGCTCCATAGCACAAGACTGGTCGTACTACGGTTTTATACAAAGCTAGTATGCATGGTCTGTCGATTAGTTAGGACTTAAAGAGTTTTATAAGAGATGCGAACGATCTATTTGTTATTTGTATTCTATCAACTCAACTTTATACAAAAAAGAGGAATTTTTTTCGATTTTTGGTAAATAAGGTGGTGAATAACACATGTGGTGATAAGAAAACTCGGATTTAGTATAGCGAGCGATGCTTAATATTTTTGTCGTTACGAATATAAAAATATCAACATTAGAACTATCATTAGACAAAATTGAACTCTTTTGTTGGGTGCAATGAAGGATGGGTTCTATTCTAAATAACAATCAGTTAAGATGTTGGGAATATTGAAGTAGAAGTGCGATTTCGACTACGGATGTGCGAAGATATTGGTCTACAATATACCAGTCGTTATCACGAATCATAGAATTTTAAGACGTCTCGAAAAACGATTCACTATTCACTATCTAAAAACTCCAGTTTCACCAAAACTTTTTCTCTGATAAACAACATTTGTTTTTTATTTCAACAGGACTGTAAACAGAAATAGAGGACGACTGAGTAGTCAGTCATTATATGTTCACATTTCTGGAAATTAAAGATGTCAATAGATTGTAATGATTCAATTCCAATGGTGGAATATTGTTAGGAAAGTAAAGAAGTTATATTCCAAGTGTTTAATTCAATGAATAAACTGAACTGTTCCCAATTCTTCTACTCTTCAAGAGTATTATATCAGATATCCAATAACACTTTGGGAGAAGTTCGAGAAATTTGTTGGACCTTTAGAGTTATTTTAAAAGTAAAGTCTCAAGTAGAACATGTGTATTTTGAAGAGTTAATAGAATGTATTCCTGAGGAAGTTAAAACTTTTTCACGAAATGTCAGATGTTCACTGAAAAGTTCTACTCTTCTTCTGATAGGTAGTATCAAAATTATTAAGGACAATAAATTGAGAATAAACTATTTCATTGTACCATACTAAATACATTAGGACAAGAGCAATAAGACGCTTGTAAAGTCAAGAAATGATTTTAAATTTGTATTGCCTACTCCATCTAAAGTAGTCCTAGCTGATTCTGTATTGCATTTTGAAGACCAGAAAATGTTTTTTTCCCTTTTAGGATTGATACGAAATCAATAAGAAAACACTTAATACGATACTTAAGAGATTTGTTCTAGGAATGAGAACAAGAACAGTTTTTCTAAATAGTTCCCAAAAATATTAGGTCTACAACTTTGCTTCCGCCGTTTTTTTGTAAATTGAAGGCTTTTTTTCACATAGGACAGCCTCACCGTATGTATCCGAAAGCATTCGATGAGCCTCAGCCGCACTTTTCTTGGAATTAAAAAAATAAAAGCAAAAAATTTGCGGGAAAATGTCAAGAATTCGCCTCAAAAAGTGACATTTTCAGTTGAGAATAAGTTTGGGATGCAAACAGATCTTGTTGGGTTAATGCTGACACAAATGTCCAAGATCGATATAAAACGATTTTATCGATTTTATCGACCAGTGCTCGACCCTAGAGACATCTATTGGAAAACAGCGGAACAAAGTTGTAGACCTAATAACTGTTCTTTCTATGTACCTTTCAAGACGTTTTCTTTAAACTTTGTTCTTCAATGCAGTTTTGGCAGAAACTTAGTTGATTATGGATAGGGTTTTCTCAAATCCTGCAAATCGTAATGATCTTTACTAAAGTACTCGCAAAGCATTGTTTATATCTCTTAATCTAACAATTCTCCATAAACAAAACACTGTGCCTTCAAACCATCGCATTGCATTTCTTACTCCGTTACAAGCGTAATTGTAGGCCAAAGAGACAATTTCCTGTCGTTTTTCAAATGTTGCAGTCAAGATGTGCGCAGAAAAATTACACGCACTTTTCGCACACACGCACACACATGCCTCTACGAGTATAAAAGCAGTGAGGGAATGTTCAAAAAATTCGATACACTTGCCACACACGTCCTTAGGTCCTTAGGCGCACTTGTTGTGCCGTCCAGAAGAATGGACACCATTTAACGTGAGAAATTGGCCATTAAAATGCATGTTGTTGACAAATGCATGAGCAAAGAGGCGGCACAAGTGTCAATGTGTGTGTTTGTGTGTGTGTATGCAGTTAGAGAAGACATGCAAGTTAACGGGCAACAGGCACACCATTCGGAATCTTCTGCGAGCACTTCGAGGACATGCAACAAATGCCACAATTCACATTGCGATAATCAAATTGTAGGCTTTACTTACGCCTAACGACCTGCCACAGCTCAACAGCGCCGCTAACCGCTTATGCCCACCTCCTTTGGGCATTTACATAAGCGCATACCTTAACATTGTGCTACATTGTAGTAACGTTTAGTTTAAATGGTTCGAGTGTCGAGTTGGAGAAGGGTGCCAATGCGAGCAGCAAAGTAAAGTGTGGCGGACCGAATGACTTTTTCTTGCCAGTCCAGCCAAAGGGCATTTAATTGTGAGTGAATAACTGTGTGTGTGTGCGCTGTCCTAAGGATAATTGTTACCGTTCGGTCTCGCAAGGGTATCTATGAACCCACAGTGGTAGGACAATTAACCCGTTAGAGCATAGAAGTGGCTCACTGCCGATAAATAGCAGCAGCTAGTTGGATAGTTAAGCGAGAAGCGAGACTTGTGGTTACCGGACACTTTTCAATTTGAAAAATGGTTTCTGAGGTTTTTGACAAGTCGAGGGGATGAGTGAGTGAGCTACGAATAGTCAAGTATGTAAATATAAATTGTAGAAAATATAAATTTGTGACTTTTACTGTTATACGAGTACATATTTATAAATATATGCATTTCTGTACAAAAATATTCACATTCAACTTTTTTAAAGCCTTTAAATTGTCCATTTGTGTATAAAACTGCATTCTAAAATGCTTTCTTTTAAATTTAGTGCAAATTAAATAAATAAAAAAATACTTTTTATTTGCATTTTATTCATTCATTTTAGTTAATTAAAAGCCTCATGTCATTTATAAACTTATGTACAAATGTACTTTAATTAGATATGCAAACATACAACAATAATAACAACAGTTATAGAAATGCATTAATCACGTTTTTCAGCGCTAAACAGTGGCTAAACAAATTACCTAAGCGCAGTTATTCGTGTACGAGCGTGTGTTCTTGAGTTTTTGGAATTGGAAATAGAGAATGAAAATCGAAATCACAATTTATTTTTAATTCTTTATATATTTCTTTAGAAAATGGCCCTACATATATAATACGTATTTGTATAAATGTTCGATTGTATGTATGTATGTAATTGGCGTTGAGCCGTTTAGCCGGTTATAGCCGAATCGATGAGAGCGCGCCACTCCTCTCTCTCCTTCGCAGTTCGGCGCCAGTTGGAGATCCCAAGTGTAACCAGGTCGCTCTCCACCTGGTCCCTCCAACGGAGCCGAGGTCTTCCCCTTCCTTGGCTTCCTCCGGCGGATACTGCATCGAACACTTTCAGAGCTGGAGTGTTTTCGTCCATTCGGACAACATAATCTAGCCAGCGTAGCCGCTGTCTTTTTATTCGCTGAACTATGTCAATGTCGTCGTATAACTGATACAACTCATCGTTCCATCGTCTGCGGTATTCGCCGTTGCCAATGTTCTGAGGACCATAAATCTAGCGCAAAATTTTCCTATCGAAAACTCCTAATGTCATCTCATCTGATGTTGACATCGTCCAAGCTTCTGCACCATAAAGCAGGACGGGAATGATAAGCGACTTGTAGAGTTTGATTTTGGGTCGCCGAGAGAGGACTTTACTTTTCAATTGCCTACTCAGTCCAAAGTAGCACCTGTTGGCTAGAGTGATTCTGCGCTGGATTTCGAGGCTGACATTGTTCGTCTTGTTGATGGTGGTTCCCAGGTATACGAAATTATCTACGACTTCGAAGTTATGACTGTCAACAGTGATATTTCGTCTTATCCACGATAGTGAGTCATCTTGTCTGAAACCTCGTTTGGTATCGAACGGCTCGGAGAGGTCCTTCCCAATCATGACGGAGCTTTTGGTATTGCTCAACGTCAACTTACACAGCCGTATTAGTTTTGCGAGGATGATAAATGTTCGATTGTCTCTCTTAATTTCGAAAATATTTTTTCAAAGGTGTGAGGTGTGTTCAAAAAGTAACGGGAATTTTCGTTTTTTGAAAAAATAAAATAAAAATTATTCATTCGTCTACATTAATGTTGTCGACTTCAAAATAGGCCCCATTCGATATCATGTACTTGTGCTAGCACTTCTTCAAATCGTCGAAACACTTTTCAAATTTGAGTTTTGGATAGCCTTTGAATTTTTCAGCTATTTCTCGTATGCTTGTAAAACGATGGCCCCTTAAGATTCTCTTTAATAAATTTTAAAATTTTAACAATTGGACTCTTCAAACCAGCGAAAATTTAAAATTCTCGTTATTTTTTGAACATACCATGTGTAATAGTAAGATATGTAGAGAGGATCAGGATAGAAACCCAAACCAAAATCCCATGAGGAAAATATAGCAATCGAAAAAATCACGAAAGTCGACGACGAGATAATCAAATGGCTTTGTAAGATGTCTATTAGGAATAGCACGTGTATAGTTTGGGAAGGAAATGATCTCTTCTACGAGACGTTTGATACTAAGTGGAGAGTCATTCAGTACGATTATCCTTCCTATGAGCAGATAATTCGACTACTGAAAGTAATAATTTTCGTGTTATATGAAATTTTGTCGAACTTTGATCTATTCTCGAAATATTATCATTTTAAAAACAAAACCAATTTTGAAAACCAACTGAGAATTTCTCAAGTAAGGAATTGATAAATAAATGTTTCTCTCAATGAATAGAATTGCTCAAAGAAGAGGTACAGTGTAAGAAACTGCGATAGTTTCTTGATACTTGGTAGGTCAAAAGTCGCATAAGATAGAATCAAGCGCTTTAGTGTTATGGTGTATGGTGATCCAAGCATTCATTAGTATTAAACTTTCATTTTTATTAGAAAGTTAACTCCCATTTTCAGCTAACCTTAAATCCAACCCTCGTAAATACTTATGCACTTAGTAATACCCATTTTAGAAAAGTTTAACTCGTTGTGAAATTAAATGCTAAATTGAGATATTTCTACTAATACCAATCAATGTTAATTTCATGTGAATTTTTTATCGGTTTTATATGGAACAAGTTTAATTTTAATAGAATTTATTTTAATGAGTTTTCAATCAACAGTTCGCCACTCGCCAGCATTTGTTAATTGCTAATTACTTACGTATTAAACGAATTTCAAAACAATGACCTATTCAATAAATTTTAAGAAACGGTTTCATAACAATGAATATGTACATATTTGAGATGGGGGCTTGTGCTTAGGTTAGTAAAGCTTCATTAAAAAGTGTTCAAGAGTCGTAATAAAAATTGGCAACCAGTATTTAAGAGAGAGAGAGAGAGTTTATAATACTTGAGTTAATACTTGAGTTGCTTAATTACCAGTGAAAAGTGAAGACTCTTGTTGTCTACAAATCACAAAAGTATGCAAACCAAGAGTTCGAATTCTTCCATACCATTTAAATAAATTCCACACTTCTCGGAAATCTTGTTGTCTAACAGTTCTTTACAAAATCCTAAACGCGTCTTGAAGACCAACCCACTCGATTTCGCTTGGAAATTTCACCACTTGCGAAATTACTCACCTGTAATTAAGTAATCGTTCCCTGTACTCGCAGCGAGCATTTTAATTACACTTTCCTCCTTCAATTACATTGAATTTTCCGTTGGCTTGAGTGATCTGCATATGGCAACGTCATGAATAATCACATTTAAATGACGCGCAGCTGCCGCCGAGAGAACGTTCGCTTCATCAAATCGCTGCGAATGCGCGATGTGACAAATTATTTATTAATATTCTCAACGCTTTGGAATACAAAGTATCTGTATGTATGTATTGATGTATATCATGGTACTTTTTATTTTCCCACATAAAACTCGTTCGTGCAAATGCACAGTTAGACTCGTAAGTCGATAGATATCAGCAGCAGCAAAAAAATGCTTATAAATTTTATCACATAATATATTTAAATGTGGGGGCATACACATGCATAAGTATGTTTGTAGGTATGCACGTACTGCAAGCGGTATCTAAATGGAGAGTAGCCGGCAACAGTTCGTAGTTCTCACAGACTAAAAAGTGATCTACTTGCTGTTATCTGTGGTTTGCTATTATTGTTGGGTTATTTTGATTAACGCTATGTAAGATAAACTAAAATTATTTTTTACGTTTTAATATTAAAAAAAATTAAAAAAAGTTGCCACCTGTTTGAGAATTAAAATTAAAATAAAAAATATAACATAAAGAAATAAATACATTAAACTTCAAAAGTTTACGAAACATTTAGTGTTAAAAATGTTTTTAAAGTTGCCACCTGTTTTATTTAATTAATTTTTTATTTAATAAAATTTGTATTCTATATACAAATTTATAAAGTTTAAAAAAATATTTTTTATTTATTTTTTTATGGCTAAAAACAAGCAGGTAGCCACTTGATTGAGAATTTAAACTAAAATATCAAATAAAAAATAAAAAATATATCATAAATAAATAAAGCTAATAAACTTCAAATGTTGAAGAAATTTCGATTGATTTTTTTTTGATAAATGCTGCCACCTGACGAAATTTTTAATTAATTCAATTATTAATATATTATTAGAATTGATAAAATTTTTAAAGAAAATGTTATTTTATTTTGTACCTACTTTTATGGTCAAAACCAAATGTTATAATGTTGCCACTACTAAAGGTAAGTATATCAAGGAAACTTTCTAGAGTCTTTTCTTTCAGGTACTACCTTATACAGTCCAAAAATGGAGGAAATCGGATTGTAACCACGCCCACCTCCCATAGAAAGATTATGTTGAAAACTACTAAAAACGCCAGAAACACAAAATTTCACATAAGAAATGGCATATAGAAGCTACACTCAGATTTTTTTACAAAATGGAAAATGGGCGTGGCATCGCCCACTTATGGGTCAAAAAACCATATCTCAGGAACTACTCGACCGATTTCAATAAAACTTGGTTTGTAATAGTTTCCTTACATCCCAATGATATGTTGTGAAATTAGGCCAAATCACTTCACAACCACGCCTACTTCCTATATACCAAAACTTTGAAGACGATCTGAATCGTTTACTTTACAATATATAAAGTAAGCACTAGTGAAGATATCGGTGCAGAGCTTTGCACAAATACTACGTTTATAGTGTGGCAGCCCCATTCTAAAAATCGCCGAAATCAGACCATAGGTTGTCAAGGCCCCATATATCGAACATGAGGACCTCGGTGCTTCTAATCTATTTTTATGGTTTCCAACTTTCAATGGACTTTATACAATATATATGACGAATATGTGGGTCAAATTGTGTATTATATAATATAAATAAAGTTAAATAAATAAATTGCGAGAGTATAAAATGTTCGGTTACACCCGAACTTAGCCCTTCCTTACTTGTTTTTGAAAGGTTGCCACTCGTTTGAGAATTTTAATTGAAATGTCAAATATAAAATGAAGAAATAGAAATAACAAACTTCAGTGATTAAAGGAGAGTTAGTGTTGAACTTTTTTTTTTTAAGAAAAGTTGCCACCTGGTTTTCCATGGTATTTTTCAATCAATTAAATTTTTTATAGTTAATATATTGCCAGCAGCTTGAAAATTTTTTGTGAAATAATAAGGTTTAAAAAAGTAAAGAAAATTTTTTAATGAAAGCTGCCACCTGTTTGAATTATTTTTTAAGTAAATTATTTTTTTTTTATTAAATTTTTGAAAATTAAAATTATTTCTATTATTAAAAATTGTAAAACAGTATTATATTTTACTTCGATGGTTATAAACAATAGATTTAGAGTGTTGCCACTTGCTTGAGAATTTTATGTGAAACGTAAAATATTATATAAGAAACTGTACAATATGTTTATAAAACTCTAATTAAAAAAAAAACATTTGTAGTTGAAAATATTTTTTGAGGTAGGTTGCCACATGTTTGGATTTTTATTTAATCAAATTTATAACACAACTGAGACATTGAAATTAATGAATATTAAAATAAACAGTTTTACAAAGGATTTTCAACATACATTTTTTTTAAGGGTTGCCACCTGGTTTCAAAGTAGTTAATTTTTAAATTTATTAATTTTTAATCAATTCATTTTTTATTATTTTTTACTTTTTTTACTGTTATTGAATACATTGTCGATGTTCGATTTCGGCGGTATAGCATCATAACGAACGTTTTTTCCCACCAAATTCGGTAATCAGTTGACTCAGTGCAAGTAATGTGTTTACTTGTGATTTTAAGCCTTGTCACTTTTGTTTGAGTTCATATGCCTTTCTGACATAATTTTTTCATATATAAATCAATTCAGTTTATTTTTAATTTATTATTTAATTTTAGCTTGAATTTTATTTTTATACATTAAGTACACATACAACAAATTCTATTTGCATTTTTATTGCACACCAAATCATTAACCGATAGCATTACGAGTGTATTAGCCATAAAAAGAAAAAAAGTTGTGGGGAATTCCATACTACTTGCTCTCATAATACTTGTATTGCACAATAAAACTCACCGAATATACATAAATAACACAATTATACATATATATACATATAGGGAATGTTTGTATGTTTACCACAATTCTTTGTGCTTTGATTTGTTTTGGGTTATTAGACAAATTTTTGTTGTATTTGCTTGCTCAGTCACGTAAATATTTATTTATTTATTTGTTTGCTTAATTTAATTTTATTGACTGATTTGGCGCACCGTTTTGTTGACTTTGTCAACATTGTCGACCAGGCGCACAGCCAAGCCCAGCAACGGGATTTTACGTTTGTAAACAAATACGCATATGTATGTCTAATGTGACAGCAACACCAACAGCAACAACAATGCAGTGAGTAATGTAGATGACTTATTTTCTAAATTGTTTTTGTATTATATATATGTATGTACAACAATTTATATTGATACTTTTATCAGTTCACTGTAGATACTTATGTCAGTAGGTGTATCATAAGTGTTGTTGTTGTTATTTTACAAGTCATTCCACGATAAAGGTAGGCAGCGCCGCCAACAGCAAATCAACCGCACAACTGTTAATAGCGGGTGAAGAGCTTTTTTCGAGGGCGTATGCTGATGTGGTTGTTGTTGTATTTTTTTTCTGTTAAATGTTGGTGAACTTATTGAAGTCTATTATGGCGATTTTTTGGTAGCAGCAGCGATCGCCTTGTGTTGCCTGTGTTTATTGGGAGCTCTGCTCTACGCCGTGCCGAAGGTATTTCCGGAGAGAATTGAATGAGTTTAACAGCAATTTATGTTCGGTTTAAGTTTGTATGCGTTTACAAAAACTGACATTTTTTTTTGGATTAAGGGCGTATAAGAAAAAAATGGAGTTATTTAAATATTTTTGTTTAATTAAAGTAATTAATTTTGAATTAAATCTAATAAAGTAAAAACAATTAATAAGCTCATCAAAACTGAGATATTGGTTCTAGAGTACTTCTAAGGGTATTTTTTTATAAAAAATATATTTTTAAAATTTGATAATTTTATTAAATTTGCTATAAAATCCCATTTTAATATTTTCTTAAAACTTGACATCATCCAGAGTTTCCGAATAAATTCTACGTATACATTCTTATAATATCATATTATGTATGATGATCTTATTCCTAAATTCGAAAAATTTTTTCAGTTTTACAGTTAATCGGGTTTTCCCAAATCTATTATAGGAACTTATTTATGAAATCGCATGAAAGTATACGATATAAAATACTCTACCTTATAGCTTTTTCCTGCGGTTATCTTAGATATAGACCGATTTATAAAATATTAGATGGAGATCCCCATATCCTGTGCATATTGTCCATTCACCTATTTTATATATATTTCATCTCAGGTCACACAGTGAATACATTTCACAAGTTTTTTTTAATATCTATAATTAATCACTGGGTTACGGGATGATATTAAACATATAGATCATAGCCATATGGAATCACGATTTATATTAGATGAAGCAACTAATCAATGAGGGATGGGGTCATATGTAGAAGTTCACGCAAGTGAGGAAAGTTTCTGATTTCCATTCACTTGGGAGTGGCCAGGAACGATTCTTTTGCATATGACTCAAGCAGCTCACGACTTCCGGTTTTAGACCAATTATCGCCTGGATAGCCCACAGACATCCGTTTGAAGGCGAGCTAAAGTGAGAAGGCGAAAAAGAAAGTGACTTTGCTTGCTAGGAACGGATGGATGAAAACACTCCAGCTCTGAAAGTGTTCGATGCAGTACACGCTGGAGGAAGCCGCGGAAGAGGACGACCTCCACTCCGATGGAAGGATCAAGTGGAAACTGACCTGGCTTCACTTGGTGTTTCCAGTTGACGCCAGAAAGCAAAAAGGAGAAACGAGTAGCGCGCTGTGGTGGATCCGGCTATAATCGCTTAAAGCGGTTCCTACGCAAAATATATATATATAAAATCAACTACTTAACCTAAAAGAGATTAATTAAATGACACCATGGCGTATACTTTATACTTTATATGGGGAAGACCGGGAATACATACATGAGTAACTGTTTGAGTATAATTTTTTCGAAGATTCTACTTTTTTTTTGGACTGGAAAATGTTGCTAAACCCAAATATTGGAATTTTAATTTTTTTCGCTTTTGAAGGTTTTTTTGGAAAAACAATATTTATAAATTTTGATTCTTAAAGTGAAGCTTGAGCTACCCAAGAGGGGGTTTCGTTACTACCATGCATTACACTGCACAGCATTCGGCTGGACCATCAGTATTACTTTCTTTCTTATGACTCAATCGTTTTTCGAAGTTTACCTAAGTTATAAATATTTATTTTCTTTTCGAAGATTCTACTCTGACCACTATATTATCTGTACTTATACAAGCTTGACTGACAAATGTCATATACCGTTTAAATAAGAGGTTATATTTGTTTACATTTTAAACTTCGAAAAACGAAGAAATCACTTTTTTTGTGTCGCATTCTATGGAAAAATATATAGTTTGGTCCAAAAATGTCGATATACTATTATACATACCTTTAAATTATACAATTACGACCTTTTTTATTTTATACCCATATCTTTAAATATGTATGCACCCATGCGCTTAATTAAATGCGTGGCAACACTGTCATCACTGTGAAGATTTACAACGAGGGAAGTCGTAAAAAGCATCTCACAAGCATATGCATTTGCGGTACCGCACTTTTGGGCGCGTGCGCGACACAATCAATCAGCGCGACCAACAAATGACGAGCCCCAGAAAGTGGGTATGGAAACAAACAAAAAAGAGAAAAAACGCAGATTCACCGCCACAACCGCCGACACAGTGCCGACAACACACCGTTCGAGGTGACCACAAACAGAGCAGACTGATTGGCAACTTGTGGCTTCCTTGCGGATGCGTGGGCCGCGAACATGTGGTGATGGCGGTGACAATATGCAATAAACTGGTAGTAAAGGGAGGAACAATAAGGAGTTTGTGAAGATGATTTTTTTTTTATTTTTTTTGTTTAGTTAGTTAACTAAAAATGGAAATTGATTTTGAGTGATGTGTTTTCAAAGAAATATTTTACTAAGTTGCCATACTCTCTAAAAATAATATATATACATACATCAAACAATATAACCATTGATGACGAATTCGCTGAGGTGCTGAAGTTTTTTTTGAAATTTCTGAAGCAAATTAATTTAATAGTTATTTTCTCTTTCTTTCCACATTAATTCGCATGGATTGCGGTGTCTTATAACCATTTTCGTCTAGCTGTTTTAATGATTGCGCCAATTTACATACAAATATATATATATATATGCATATAGGCATATATCCGCTTTGGTCACTCTCCATGGAGAGCATAAACAAACAAACCAAAGCACAACATACTCGTATGTATATATACATATTTATGCTATTTGTTTTGTATGTCGATTTTGCCAGATAAGTGACTATTAAAATCGATTTGATTGCACCTGCTTTGCATACTAATTCTTGAGAAAAAGCCCAGTTTTTAATACACTTTCCGTACGTTGTCATTGTTGGTGTGCTCACCAAAGTGCTGGCGTACGTGCTATACTCCAACGCTGCAGTGTCCTAAGTACAATTTTTATATTAATGTACATATGTATGTATGTATGTGTGTATATAATAGTTTATAAATATAAATCTGAAGAGAATGCGTTTAAGACGCGCTTTTACCGGCAAATTTGCAATGAATCACCTCATCAAATTCAACAGCATACCGGCATAAATACAAATGAGTGTATGTTTGCATTATAAAACAGCTAGGCACAGTGTGTTGTGCAGGGTAATTTTAGTAAAATAAATTTTCAAGTAAAACTGTTTTAATTTTCGAAAAAATGTAATAAGATAATAAAAAATAATAATTTTAGAAAATAAAAAAAATAATGAAATTTGTTTTTGTTTATTTTTGTTTTATTAAATATAAGTTTTATTCCAGAATAATATTTTTTAATATTAACAATTTATTTTATCAATTTTTCGAATACCAATATTTTAATATTGAACCTACTCCAGCAATTAATTTGATAACACATTTTCAAAAAGTTGGCAACCCTGCTCAAAAATATCTCTAACAACATCTTTTATTAATCCTGTTTAGTTTGGTAACTGTATTGCACATTTTTTTCAAGCAGGTGGCAAGTCTGATAACTATTTTGCAATTTTTTTGAATAGTTGGCAACTCTGCTCAAAAATAGTATCAACGCTGTTAATTTTGATATCCATTTTATAATCATGTTCTAGTTTATAAATTTATTGATCACCATTTTTAACAGCTGGCAACTCTCTCTACATATTAAAATATTATTACAACATTTTTTCCACACTTTGTTTAGCTTTCAGTAAATCTTTCGAATATTTTCCTGTAAATAAAATTAGTATTAGCTGTAATTAACTTTGAAAAAAATATATTAAAAAAATTCCAAAAATACCCACTGTACTTTAATCCATATGTAGATATGTATGTATATATATTTATTTATATGTCAACGACATATAAATTGCAGACAAAATACTAGTGACTGGTACGTAGTTAAGCCGGTTGATGTTGGATTTCCCTACAACCATATAATAATTTGGCGTTAACCTCTTTGACAGGTGTTTTGTCGAGCTTCTTCCGCTTAATCGATTCAGTGTTTTGTTTTGCATAGCGGATTTTCTCGGGTTTTTTATAATGTTAAGTAAAATTCAAATATCAGAATCTGTCTCAAGTTGTCTAAGGACTCAAGCTATATAAGGCAAACAATATTATGGCATTTCAGGCTTTTTCGCATTCTTGTTATCTATTTACATATTTTAAAAAAATACGAACAAGCTATTCAGCTCTTTTGGGAAATAATTCCCCAAATTAAACAATTACTTTACAACACCAACAACTTAATAAAGTTAATGTTAAGTAGAAGCTCAAACAACCTTGAGCGAACAAGTTCACCTTCGATTGACAAAAATAAATACAATTTAGAATCTTCAGAAAATGTGGGGTTTACCCAATCTAACTCAAAATTTATGAATTATATATCTTTTTCGTATTTATTTTTCATTACTGGAATGAATAATAGCTTTTTGCCTGGGCGAAATGGTTTTAGTATCAAAAAGATAAGCTTTACATCGTTCTTTTTATACTCTCGTAATAAAGTTGCTAAAGAGAGTATTATAGTTTTGTTCACATAACGGTTGTTTGTGTCACCCAGAAATAAAAGAGTTAGATATTGGGTTATATATATATAAATGATCAGGAGGACGAGTGGAGTTGAAATCCGGATGTCTGTCCGTCCGTCTGTCCGTGCAAGCGATAACTTGAGTAAAAATTTAAATATCTTAATGAAACTTGGAAAACATGTTCCTTGGGACCGTGAGAGGGTTGCTTTCGAAAATGGGCAAAATCGGACCACTGCCACGCCCACAAAATGGCGAAAACCGAAAACACATAAAGTATATAAGTCATAACTAAGCCATAAATAATGTTATAAAAGTAAAATTTGGAACAAAGGATTGCACTAGGAAGGGGCACATTTGGATGTAATTTTTTTGGGAAAGTGGGCGTGACCCCGCCCCTACTAAGTTTTTTGTACATATATCGCAAACCAATGAAGCTATATAAACCAATCTGCAGTCGTTTCTTTTAACCACTTCTTAATACATTCCAAAAATGAAAGAAATCGGATAATAACCACGCCCACCTCCCATACAAAGGTTAGGTTGAAAATTACGAAAAGTGGGTTATCTCACTAAGGGAAAGCACCAGAAACCTTAAATTTCATTACAAAGATGTTACAGAAGGGCTGCACTCAAATAAGTATACACATGTTGAAATGGGCGTGGCTCCGCCCTCTTATGGATCAAAAACCATATCTCCGAAACTACTCGACCGATTCGAATGAAATTCGGTATATAATATTTGCTTGACACCCCGATTACACGTGTGGAAAATAGATGAAATCGGTTCACAACCACGACAACTTCCCATGTAACTCAATTTTGAACTCCATCTTAGTCCTTTTTATAATATATATGTACATAAGGAACCAATGAAGATAGCGAAATAAAAATTTTTTTCTTCTAATAGTGCAACTTCCCCTAGCTCTCATATACCTAATTATAGGATTTTCAAATTGGGTTAAATTGTGTGTTATTTTAATAAAAATATATCAATAAATTGCGAGAGTATAAAATGTTCGGTTGCAACCGAACTTAGCCCTTCCTTACTTGTTATTCCATAAATCGTCTAGAATTTTTGCGGCGTGTCGAAGTTTTCCTCTGGTTTGTGCTGAGAGACTGATAACGGGACAAATCAATAGCGATAGACGCTCGCGTAGAAACTAGTGGTATGCTCTATAAGTGCGCGTGATCTAGGTTAGATCATACATAGTTCTCATTAATTTCTATTAGAATAGAATGTCTTGTTCTCGCGATATTTCCTGCTTTATGCTTTATAAAATTATATTTATGTAGAGCTATAACTCCAAAGTCGTAACCTTAATTACTTAATGGGTGAAAATATATAATGTTCTCGATGTTTTATATTCTAATACTTAGGCATTTTATAGTGTTTCGATTGCAGATGAGAGATAATTGGTGACAAGTTATGAATTTCGAATATCGTTTTATTAACGATAGCTCAGCTTCTTGTTCCTTTAAAACACTTGTATCATGTTGAACGTAGTTTATTCACTTAAGCTGAAGTGACAGTTGTGTTAGTGCTTGTTCAGTTGCTTTATACACATATGAACTGCAATATAACCGAGCGTTTTTTACAAATCGAGTAGAAAAAAATTCGGTTTACTTGACTAAGAAATATAAAATTAGAATCAAATATGACATGATTTCCTAGTAATTTTATGAGTAAAGCTCTGAGTTCAATTATTATTAATATTCTTATGCTTTTGATTACGTAGGATGTTAAGATCATTAGCGAGGCTTAACAAATTTTGTAAGAATTTACTAATAATATTAATTATTGTAATGTATAATAATTACACTATACGATAAAATCGACTTTTTTTCTGAGTATTGGGCCAAACTAAATTTTTCCAAGAGATTTAGTCATAAGTAAATAAAGTATTGTATTGTAGGCTGCAAAATCGAAATATTTAGTTTCAAGGTTCCAAAAATGGTTTTAAAAAAATATTTATTACAGGATTCTACATATGATGTATAAATTATATTACAGATGCTATGAAGGGCCAAAGTTAGAGCTATCCATATTTTATATTTTTCAGTAACTATATTCTGTAATTAATAATAATTTTTTTAAAAAATCCCTCCGAAACCAAATATTTCAATTTAGGAATTTTTTTACTTATCACGCAATCTCCCGGAAATCTTTAGTTTAGTCCAATACGCAGCTGAGTATTGTACAGTGGTATAGAAGAACCTCATATAATTATTATAAATTCCTAAGTAGGTCGAGGGTTAACAAAATTTTTTCAATTTATTATAAAAAAAAATTAATTAAACACAACGCGTTTTATTTTCTTGATTCATACATACATATGTATGTGTGTATATATTTCAAGTTAGTAAGGGTCTTAATCATAATTTAACTGAAAGAACCACTGCAATCATATCGCATTGGTGATAAGGAGAAAATTTACCGCAAATTTCAAATTAAAGGAACGCGACATACATATATGTATATATACTACATATGTACATAAGTTGGAATATATATAATAATAAAAGATTTTCAGAACTATGTACATATGTAAATAAACTTAAAAAAGTAAGCTTAAGTATAAAAAAAACGGAAGAAAAAAATTTGTTTATCGTAGTTCACTTTATCCACAAGCAGTTGTCAGGGTGACCATGTACTTACTCAGTGACATAAATGAGCTCAGAGTGCCTATAATTAAAATTACTACAAAGTAACTTGGTTGAGCTGATAAAAATACGCGCATACGTGAACTGAGCTGCGCAATTAAACGGAACTTTACGCACAAGCCTTTGCTTTTGTTGGAAAAATGCTATTTTTTGCTTAGGCAATATATTCATCATAGTGTATAAATGGCTCTCAGCATCACATCAACGGTTATTCCTTATTGAACTGAAGAACACTTGATAAAACAAGCAAGGAAGGCTAAGTTCGGGTGCAACCAAACATTTTATACTCTCGCTATTTATTTAGAGATTTACCTATATTTTCGATGAAAAATTACCCTTAGGCACTGAGTTCTTCATGTTTGATATCAGGGGCCTTGAAAAGTCATGGTTCGATTTTGACAATTTTTCCACAAGTGATGTCACAGCTCAAATACAGTATTTGTGTAAAGTTTTATTTCGCTATCTTTATCGGTTCCTTATGTATACATTATAAAGTGAAAGAATCAGAAGGATTCAAAATTGAGTTATATGGGAAGTAGGCGTAGTTGTGTAACCGATTTCGCCCATATTCCACCAGTGTCATCAAGGTTTCAAGAACGTGTTATATACCGAATTTCATTGAAATCGGTGGAGTAGTTCTTGAGATATGGTTTTTGACCCATAAGTGGGCGACGCCACGCCCATTTTCCATTTTGTAAAAAAATCTCAGTGCAGCTTCCTTCTACCATTTCTTATGTAAAATTTGGTGATTCTGACGTTTCTCGTTAGTGAGTTAACTTTTAGTCATTTTCAACCTAACCTTTGTATGGGAGGTGGGCGTGGTTATTATCCGATTTCTTTCATTTTTGGACTGTATAAGGAAACGGCTAAAAGAAATGACTGCAAAAAGTTTGGTTTATATAGCTTTATTGGTTTGCAAGATATATACAAAAAACCTATTTGGGGGCGGTGCCACGCCCACTTCCCCAAAAAAATTACATCCAAATATGCCCCTTCCTAATGCGATCCTATGTTCCAAATTTTATTTTCATAACTTTATTTATGGCTTAGTTATAGCTCTTTATATGTTTTTGTTATCGCCATTAACCTTCTTATGGTGCCAAGAACACGTGAACACACCAAATTTCATTAAGAGCTTGCAAGGACGGACAGAAGAACGGACGGACAGACAGACATCCGGATTTGAACGAATACAACTTTTTTCCAACCGAACGAGCCTAAATTGGTTTAACAATTCATTCGAAGTCGTATTTTTTGGAGATTAAGGAATTCGTGAATTTTAATCATGTAATTCTTGGTTAAAAATTTAGTCTCATTTGATCATAAATACAATTTTTGGCAATAATTTAACTGTGGCATCATCTTTTGAAATTTTATGCCAAAAATTGCCGAGGATGAACGCTGAATGGGCTCACTTTTTTCGAGGTTATTTTATCTTTCTATGAACTTTTCTGCTTCTTGACTTTTTTCAGAAGTTTTCGTTGAATAATTTAACAAAAAAATGAAATACTGCATTTATATATAAAAATATGACTATATCCCTAGCTCCCTTCGTTCATCTTCTTCGAAAATATATATCAATGGGATCAATGTACTCAATTTCGCACACGTGACACACATTGGCGTTTGATATTTATTAACACCCATGGTTTCTCCAACACTTTGTTGCTATTATTGTTGTTGTTTGCTTATTGATTGCGTCTAATTTGTTGAGAGCACGCATCGTGCAGTGCAGTCTCTGCAGGCATGTGCTTATAATTTGGCTTTGAAACAACTCCACTCAAGTATATGTGTGTGTGTGCGTACTATGCGCTGCATGTCAAACTGTCAATCGTGTTGATGTGTTGCGTAACTTTTTTGGCTGTCCAAGGATGTCAGCAGTGCAACAACAGCACCTGCAACCGAATTCGACAGCGGCGCTGTCAGCCGAAAGTTGAAAGTGTAATAAAACTAATTATGCTCCATACATACTTATCGGATTTTAGCGTGTTGAAGCAGGCCAATTCATTTCGAACACCTTTAGTTCGATATTCAATATCTAAGACACACCTGCTTATTCGCAAAAAAGCGTTATATTCTTTATTGTACGCACATCTGGGTACAATTTCGTATGCAAATTGCATTGGTTGAAGTGTGTTGCGTGCCTCTCTGTCAGATTTGGATTGGTTATTTTTTCTGTAGCTTCGTAAATTGTGGTTTATGGAGCGGCTACTTGGCACGAGGATTATTAAACATTTTGTTAATCATATGTTTTTTTGTTACTTAAGCGATAAAACATTCCTTAAAATATGCGTTTTTCCTAAGCACAAGGAATTCTGTAGATCGTTGTTTGTTAAAAAAACGTATTCTGGAATCGATCGTGCTTCGTGATTTTATATGAGAAATCGCTGAAAGAGCTCAAGACTATCTCAAAAGTCGAGTTTGAGATTGGAAGAAGAGCTGTCATAAGTGTATAATACCGAATGGCGATTATTTTGAAGATGACAACATTAATGTAGACGAATAAATGCATACTTTTTTTCAAAAAAACAAAAAATACCGTTTATTTATGAACACATCTCGTATCTATACATACAGTGGAACTTCCACAACTCGAAGATCTCCATAACTCGAACTTTTGAATTGTCAATAGCATTTAGAAATCCAATTTCCTACAAATTTCCTTCCATAACTCAAACTTTCTTAACTCAAAGTTCTCCATAAGTCGAACTTTTGAATGGGCAATAGAAGTCAAATTTCATACAAATTTCCTTCTATAAATCGAACTTTTCGACCAGTGCATGATACAAAATTTAAAATTGTACTACAATTTGTACAATTCTGTAACTCGAAGTCTCTCTAACTCGAAGTTTTTTTGTGGATTATGGTGATTCGAGCTAGAGAAGTTCCACTGTATATTTGTTGAGAGATGTCTCTGTTATCCAACCATGATTTAGCACTAAGGTTCATTGACATTATTCTTGCCGAATTACTTATTTTCAGGTCAGGGCAGAGATGTTTAGAGCATTTTAGGGTTACAATGGGACATTTCAGGTGAACAAGAAATTTACAATTTATTGGTATAACTTTGAAGTTTTATAGGGAAGATATATTTTCCATTCCTTATCCTCCTCGTGGTGAATTTCAACTGCTCTTGAAAAGGAATATTTGCCATGCTATTCTTTTCTGCGAAAATCCTAGAAATATTGCAAATATGAAAGCTCAGGGCTATCGCCGGGACGGAATGATACTAGTGCTTGATGATAATTAGCTTATTTTACCACAAATTCTCCCTGAAAACAGTATTCCTTACTTAAAGCAGATTTGCTAGACTTCTTATGCATTGAGTTTGTTGATTATTGTTGTTGTAGAGGCAAAAAATATTCACATCCAAAATTTTAAGCAACATTGCCTGTATCTGGCAGTCTTTGTCCGGATAAAAATCTGGATTTGTTCCGCTGAAATAGTCCCGACTGTCTTAGGAACGGACCTGTCATACTTCGAAAGAAGACATTTCCCCATAAGTGCGACATCAATTATGTTATTTGTGACACTCAGAATTTTATGAATGCAAGAAAGGTTCTTACGCTTGAGGATGTAATGTAAAGAGTAAAATTTTTTTGAGAATTAAATTTATTGCTTCCGATTTGTTTGCAAGTGAAATTCTCCTCTTCAGCTTTTGTTAAGAATTTGCAATTCCGAGCCTAGAATTCATCTTTTATTGAATATATTAATCTAAAATAGTTAGGTCGCATGGCTGTCCCCCAGAGGGAAACACTAGACTATAAGCGCAGTCCTTTGTGAAGCCATGATCACCAACTTGATTATATATCATATTAAGATTTGACAAAGCGCCCTGACCCTACTACAATTCTGCAGAGATTTTTGATTTCTACATCCGCTAGATCGCGGTTGTTCAAAACAGTTAGTTCAGAGAAACCTTTGTCTTGATCTCGCAAAAGCGGGACATTCCAGAAGAAAGTGTTGAGATAATTCCACCTCGTCTTTCTCCAGGCAACATCTACAGCTAGCATTGGTACGATTTTAACTTAATAGCTTGAATCTTGTTGAGGTAATGGCCAGTTAGAACCGCTACGACTAAGGAGAGGTAAAATAGTAGTCTTTATCAAACATATATGAAAATCGGTAATTGTAAATATTTAACTACTAGTTTAGCTATTCGAAAGGATGTCTATTTATTATTAACGAATTTGTTTCTATAAATTATTTAATTAAAATAATAATTGATTGTATGCATTGACGGGAAGTGGTTTCTAAAAAGGCGCGTGTTGGCATCTGTGATGCCGATAAACAGCGCGATAAAAACTCTACAAATACAACAAGAACCAAAACAACACATTGCTTATACTAATATTGCACATCTAAACAAATACTACATGAATAACAACAAAAATACAAAATACAATAAAAACGCAATAAAATGGTGGCGCCGCTTCCGCTGTGGTAACGGGAAACTAACAAACATATATAAACATACAGAAGCACACAAATAGGTGTATAAATTTCAATTACCACACAAGGCCAATCAAAAGTGTGTTGGTGTTGTGTATTTTGCGTATTTATACTTGGGCAATGTGTGATTGAGTGCGTGTGTGTGTTGGTTGTGGCCTGCGGCATTTCGGGTATGTGACCTGTGAACTTGATTAGCGGTTTTTGGCTAACGTTTTTGACATATTTCCCGCCATCGCTGCCGCTGCTACACGCGTTGCTACATTGTAGCTGCATTTCATAGCCACCTCCCCGTCGCTCCAAGCGCCGCTTCCGGTTTAACGCCGTTGGCATTCCCGCTGTTTATGCCACTTATGCACACGTAACGGTGCATCTGTATGTGTTGTTGCATTTTCAGCTTTGTCGGCGGTAATTTAGTGCGCTGTGTGCCATTTTTCACTATGGCTAATTCGCAAATTAAGTTGTTGCAACAACAACAAAAGAAAGTGTAAAATGCAAAAATTAACACATCTCCTTTGTGCCGCCACCAAACGCCGAATGTCACTTTGTTAAGCGCAATTTAACGGGTTTTTAGCTGTGCGTCATTGCGTGTATGTGTGTTTATTTGCATTTGTTTTTGTTTTCGTTGTGCACAATATCCCAATTGAGCGGATATGATCCATTACAGCATTATTTATGTTTGCCTCTTGTGTGTTGCTGTTGATGTTACTGTTGTAAACCGCTTATTAAATATTGAAAATATAGTACTTAATTGAAAATTGGTTGACCAACAAATGGAAGAGTTGAATTTTTCAGCACTTACAAGTGCATACAAATATAAAAGTTTCACATTATCAATGCACACGTATACATACATACATAATACATATGTATACGTAAATGTGGAGGTATGAAAACATGGATAATTGTAAAGCTAATTACTGAAGAATTTATGTGAAATTTTCGCAGCAGTGATTTAAAATGAATAAAAAATGTTGTTTTTACATGATTTGTATGTAGGTAAGTTATTTGAAATTACTTATTCGAAAATTTTTGCGTTAGTTATATACTAGTAGT
Source organism: Zeugodacus tau (assembly GCA_031772095.1). Lineage (NCBI taxonomy): Eukaryota > Metazoa > Arthropoda > Insecta > Diptera > Tephritidae > Zeugodacus > Zeugodacus tau. The sequence goes on along the minus strand of CM062650.1, from coordinate 67,139,994 downwards.
AACTAAAATCGTGTGATTTATTAGAGTAAGCTGCATATCTAATAATGTTCAAATTAATTGGCTGTAATGAAGAGATACTTTATTTTAAGATTATTGTGCCCACATCGGGTATATTCCCATAATCCATTAAGAAGTATTTGGCCTGTTCGGTAGTAAAAATTCATTATTTCAGTCGCTCGCCTGTATTACTTGGGACAAATATAAGAAAATCGCTAATATGTGAATTCCAAGCCATCGACCATTTTATCTGGCCTGTGGCAACCGGCAACGAGTGGTGGTTGTGCTAGCTGTTGCTTCTGTATGATCGATTTCTTTTAAGATCACCACAAATTTTATTCGACTAAGAGAACGTCGCTAGACATTTTTTTATGTGTAACTGTTGTAATAAGCATACCTGTAAAGACGGAAGATCCAACTTTGATCTAGCATAAAACTAATGTTGCATAAAATAAATGTTTCTAGACATCTATCAAAATTGAAGAATATAGCTCTCATGATGTTCCTGAATTTCATGTCAGCGTACTATTTTTGGGCTTGTTGAATGTTGCATGAAGAAACTACATGAACTTTATGACTGTTCGAATCATATTAGAAGGCATAGTTCATGAGATCCAAATGGACTAAGTGCTCTCAACTCAGAAACATTTCAATGCTATACACACTGGTGATAGATTTCCTTTCTCGAAATTGGTTTCCATACTTATATGTGTGTATATACTATATAGTATTAAAACACTTGTTGTTTGGCTGATTTTTTTTTTAATAAAGCAAATTTGTTTTTTTAGGGGGGAAGTTTTTGTAAATTTTTCAAAAAATAGATATTTTTCGACAATATAGTATGTGTATTCACGAGAGAAAAAAATATCTTGAATATTAACGAAATTATTACCAATATATCAATATATAAACTACTAAAACTTTAAACGCGATTATCTCGAAACTGCATATTTTAAAAAACTGGTCGAGTTGTAATTCAAAAAGTTATTGACCGATTTTTTTTTTAAACTTGGTGAGGCCTTTCTACATTACTACCGGATGGATGAACCTAAAAAAAGGTATTTTGCATAAAATATTAAATAACACTGTGATAGTCAAAAAAAAAGACAAGACTAAATTCGACGGTTTCCCCCTATTTCGGGTCCTACGAATCGAACTGCATCATTACTTTTTTGAGTTACAATCATGGTTTCATACAAAAATTTTTGTTGAAGTTTTTCATCAAAGTTGCCCATTGTAAGAGAAAGGCACATTTTTCTTCGGTCTCTAACTTTTTTAATGTTGACTTTTTTGTTAAACTTTCTTTGGCAAAGCTTCTCAGAATAAGTCCGTCTTTAAGTTCTTAGATGACTGTAAAAAGCTTGACTCGTTGCTTGCTGATTTGTGTTGGACATTGATAGATGAGTCTTATTATTGAAAGAAATGTTAAATGCTTGCCTAAGAGTCAAAATTTAAGCATAGATTACAGAGAATAGAGATAGAGGGAAAAAACATTAAAAAAATGGATTAAATTTCAGTTTTTTCGACATATTGGCTATAAGGACACAAAAAACATTGATTTTGGGGTTTACAGTCATCTAAGAACTTAAAGACGGACTAATTCTGTGAAACTTTGCCAAAGAAAGTTTACCAAAAAAGTCAACATTAAAAAAGTTAGAGACCGAAGAAAAATGTGCCTTTCTCTTACAATGGGCCACTTTGATGAAAAACTTCAAAAAAAAATGTTGTATGAAACCATGATTGTAACTCAAAAAAGTAATGATGCAGTTCGATTCGTAGGACCCGAAATAGGGGGAAACCGTCGAATTTAGTCATGTCTTTTTTTTTTTTTTTGAAAAAAACTATCACAGTGTAATTCATAAAATAATTTTTGTGTAAAAAATGATAATCTATTGTATGGAATTTTAAATATTTATTTTTATTTTATGAGTTTATCGTTTCAGTATACTAAAAAAATCATTTAATGTTTTGTTTCAGATCAATATGTGATAAGTTACAAATAGAGAGTTTTGGTCCTCGCGTCAAAGGCAGCGGACAAGAAATTATCCCGAGCCGCCAGTTTGAAAGGAAAATATATTATTTATATATGTATATATTTGTGTACTTAAGAAAGATTCAATAAGATTGTGTTTAAGTTAAAAATAATAAAATTCGAATTCATTATATCACCTCTAAAAATATATTTCCCCTTCTGAAGTTTTTGATTCTTGAAACAAAAGACTTAAGCAGCAAACTCGAATCATATGTAAGTATGTAAGTAAACAATTTCTGTTCATTGATTCAAATAATTAAAATCTTTTAATCGAAATTTAATTTATTATTTCCCAAAGGGAAATGTTGCTTTCTTAAAATAGTGTATTCAAAGAAAATTGCTTCAAATACTAAATCGGTTTTTGGATTCGTATGATTCCATTGTTATTCTACATCGTACTCCAATGATTATTACGCACGCATCTTTGGAAATTCCCTAAAACATTTTCAAGAATGCAGCTGATGTAATTGCACGCATTGTTAATCGCCTAAACAAACACCACAAACTGTTAAGATTAGCTCACCAGCGATGAAATTCCGATGTCAACGGCCTAATTCAGAATTTTATATTAAATATTGAATACTTTAAATACCCCACACATATATGTACATATGTTTGTAAGTGGGTGAACAAGCAAGTGTAGAAAACCCAAACCGTTGCTAACCCCAGCTAAAACTCCAAGCATTTAACCCCACCTAGGGTGCAACTGTAATGCAATTAATGCACGTATGCAAATGCACAATATTTGTGAAATCAATCAGCATTTCTATTAAAAGTTTTAGTTCAAATACATTTCGCATGTAAGCAACTGAAAATCCCCCAGTTCCGAGCCCTAACTATGCACGGCGCAAATAATTACGGCAAATGTATATAAATTAACATTTACCGTGATATTCTCGGTATAACGCCAGCCTGGCTGAGCACCCTTTCGCTGGAATAACTGATCGATTTATAAATGTTGTATATATACATATATATATAGATTCGATTAACAAATTGCAATTAAAGTGAAATAAAACCTGGATAATTCACACTTGACTACAATGCAGGCATTGTCAACTACAACAACACTAAAAAATAATAACAACAACACAGACACAACTACGATTTTATCATCAACGCATACCAAACAGCTGTTCACATAACTAACCTATGTCTACAAGTGGCGGCTAAGCAACAACAACACGCACACACACTCCCTCCCACATACATACATATATACATATGTACAGATATACAGATATACAGACAGCAGTGACCGTACAGCTGTGAATAAACAATAAAAACGTGCTGACCAGCGCTGATGATGAATCATATCGGTTGTGTGGTGCACGTCGCACGGCCTCTATGGGCATCTAACACAACTGGACCAGCAGTTCCAGTGACGAGCTTTGGCGCTGAGTCAACGTGGGCACTTCAATTCAGCAGAATTCAGAGAGCGTGTAGTCGCAGCGCAGCGGAGAGCAGCAACTGCGATATGTTTGTGAGCAGAGCAGAGCAAAGTCAACGGTCTGGCGGCGTGTGAGAGCGACGCGTGCGCATCGTCAATTGTGGGTGGTGACCAATTATTCGTGGAAGCGCGATTCTATGTTCGTGTGCGCTAATTGCTTGTGTGCACTTTTTTATGTTGCTCACTTACTTACTTTCTTATATGAAAGGTTTTATGTATATATGTACATACATACAGTTATATACAGTTAGTTAACTTTTCGTCAGGCAACCTTTTTGTTATTCGCTTGAGTTTTTGTTGTTGTTGTTTTTGTGCCAACGTATAATGAAAGCAAGCAGTTTAATTACGTTTGCTAGTGAGGATTGATTTATGCGGCGCAATTGTTTGAGAGATTAAGTGGGTCTATTGTTGAACACTTTGATGCCTTTGATTTAAGTGCATCGTTGATGCAGAGCAAATGATATGCTATTGAAAGTATGCGTTGCCAATTTAATTCTTGTGTTTGTATGTATGTATTATGTATTTTTAAACAAACTGAGAATACATACATATGTATATATGGGCTTTTTTCGAATTATAATTTATTATATTTTTTACTTAGTATTGACCACTTTTCCAACGTTGTGACCATTGGTTGAAATCTCACTCTGAAGCTTTAAAGTTTTCTCTTAATTAAGGCAGACCGATTTTTTTCTACTTGTAACAAAATCTTCTTTTCTTTAATTATGGAAAATTATTTTTGAAGCAAATTTTGGAACCGATGTGGTACTGGTATTGTTAGCGTTAATTTCATATTTCATTTCTTGTAAGGCCTTATGAAGTTGGTTTATTAAACGTATCGACTCTCACCTCTCCCTTACTTATAACTATTATTATTATATACAGTGGAACTTCTCTAACTCGAATCACCATAATTCACAAAAAAACTTCGAGCTAGAAAGAATTCGAGTTATAGAAATTTTCATTAAAACATACATTTTTCAAAAAGCTGTAAAATATAGATTTACCCACAGTTTTAGTTATTTACTTCGCAAAAAGATTTATTTAAATACATTAAAACATGTATTTGGTAATTTTGTGATGTGTAATGCGATTTATGAAATCTGTAAGTGTAATATCATACTTTTTGTTCGCCTCTATACGAATATAGGGACTCCTTCAAAATTGTTCCTTGATAGTAAAATTTTAAATTTTGTATTATGCCCTGGTCGAAAAGTTCGATTTATGGAAGGAAATTTGTATGGAATTTGACTTATTTTGCCAATTGAAGAGTTCGAGTCATGGAGAACTTCGCGTTATAGAAGTTCGTGTTATGGAAGGATATTTGTATGAAATTTGATTTCTAAACGCTATTGCCAATTCAAAAGTTCGAGTTATGGAAGTTGCCGATATTCCATTTAGTTAGATGAGATTGGAACTTCTAAATACTTTCTTTTTCAATGTACAATTTCGGCGAACCAGTTAAAATTACCCGTTTAGTTATTAACCGCTTCAAAAAAATTGTAACTGGCTCAAAGCGCTTTGTCGACGTTTGAAGGTCAATGGTATCTATGTATATTTTGAAGCTGACGGAATCACAAAAGTCTATCCAGTAGATCCATTGGATCAGCTTCTAACCTAAAAATTAGATATTTTCTATTTTGGGTATATTCTTTTGAAATCGCCTCCATTCATTTAGTGACCGATTTGAGTTCTGTAGCAAACATTAACGATGTATTTTTTTACATTCTACGTAGGTTTTTCTTTTTCCAGAACCGAATTGTGCCGCAGTTAGAACGGGTTTTCGACTTTCTTGGAAGCGCTTTGCAGTTTGTAGAAAATAATTCCTGGAATCGAGTTTCCATTATATGAGTCTGTGTTCGTTTCTCATTTCTTGTTGTGATTTTCAAAATCCAGTTTCTCAGTATTTAATTTCCTCTATGACTCTATAAGGTCGATATATAAGATGTTGCAATTCTCTGAATCCAGCTTCACTGTTCTATGTTTGACTAGGCGATATAACAGTCTAAACTAGTAAAGTCGGAGGCATGTAGGGTTTTGCTTAGTTACAGTGTTCGAGCTTTCTCACATGAATTGATTGAATATTTCTTTGGAATAAATAATATATAAATAAGATTCGAAATTATGTCATAATATTTATAAAAAATTTCATTCAACCATCTTGCGATTTTTTTCTGAAAGTCGTATTCTCCGGAAGGGCTAACAACATTCTCTTCGTAAGAATTGTATATATGAACATAAATTCACTATATTTTTTAAGCATTTAAATCAAAACCAACTTCTAGTATTGATGCCAATAAATCAAAACAATAACAAATAATTATCATCGTTTGCATGTATGTATGTATGTATGTATGTGTCTCCACTAGCAAATATAATAATACATTTGCTAATAACTATAAAATTAATGATATTTATTTAACACAAATCAACACATTTTCACTGCAAATCGCATTGACTCATAACCAAACATAATTCTGCAAATTATTTAATTATACATCATTAGCATTTACCGCAAAATGGGCATTATGAAATAGTGTATTTCAAAATTTTCACTTAAATGGGAGCGCAAAGCTAAGCAAATAAATTTATTTATGCATTTATAATATAAATATAAAATAGTTGCAAGTGTTAGGCTATGAGCATAAATCAACCAATGCAACAAGGCGTTGTTGTGTACGAGTATGTATTGTTGTACAAGTAGCAAATAAACAAACATGTAAATGTGACCGCAACAACAACACCGCAAAACAATGGTTTACCTAAAAAGTTACAGCAACAGAATAATACTTAATTAATGTGCTAAAATCTACTTAAGTAAATACATATGTTTAATGTGCTAATAATTGTATATATGTATGTATGTATTTATTTATATTTTACATCGGGGTGCACATGCATGGACCAATGCAAACCACGCGCCCATGCAATTATTACAATAAATTTGCATACAACACAACATATGCTTTCAGATGTATATATGTATGTATGTATGTATATATGTATGTATGTGTATATGCTTCTGTTCATTTGCTCAGCCAGGCGTGATTGGTTGCTACATATAATATTTAATTGCGAAATGCTGAAATTTTGAATGAAACCTTAAAAACGCACCTTCAAACAGCGTCAGTGGTACACATATGTACATACATACATACATACATACCTATATGTAGTAGTACTGTAAAATCTCTATATAGTAGTTACAATTAACCGCTAGCACCAACAGCTCCTTCGCCACCATCGCCACTATTAGCATTGCCACCAACGGTAGACCGCAAAATGTACAGCAACTGCATGTACAACAACAACAACAATACTATGTATATATGCACTTACAACAATGCAACAGCAGACGATCGAGATGATCGTGCAAGCTTTGCGGTTATTTGTCGGTATAGATTGAATTGGACACCACAAGCTCACACATCAGAGAGGTAGTTGCCAATAAAAATACAACAACAACAACGCAGCTACTATGCAACTGATTGTATACAACGCTATTACATGTTTAGTAATTTGTCGAGCACTTTAATGTAAGGATGCAGGATATTTTATAGGTAGCAAGGGATATCGCTTACTGTTGTCAAAGGCTCATATATATGTATGTTCAAAAAATAATATGAGCTTGGCGATTTTCGTTTGTTAAAAGCACACCTCATAACCTCAACATTCGTCAGACATCGAAAACCCCATGTGACTTTTTCGTAATTCCAAAAAATAAATCTTAAAGGACATACAAACTTAAAAAAGTGAGAAATCGGGCCAAAGGCTTTCCCAAAAATCGAGTTTGAGAACTGTTTCGACGAATAAATATATTTTTTTAAGTCTAAAATTCCCGTTATTTTTTTAACACACCTCGTATAATAGGTCTAATAAAAAATATGTTAGAATGCTCAGTTGATTTTCACAAGCTCCTCTTGAGGCGAATTTTTCACCAGCAAAATCATTCGCCATAGATAGAAACTCGTAATAATCAATTGGTGCCAGATCTGGACTATACGTTGGATGGATAAGATTCTCACAATCAAGCTTTCGGAGCTTCTGGTGAGTCATTATAAATGCTGTGTGGCCTCAGCGTTGTCCTAATGGAACACAATTCATCTTCTATTGGCTGTAGCTAGTCTCTTTTGGCAGGTCCCAATCAAGAGTTTGGCCGTAAGGGAGCCGTTCTTAATACACGATTCCCTGCCAAACCGACTAAAGACTTAACCAAACCTTCCTAAACCCTCGTCAATCATGGCTTTGTAACCGTTTTGCGGCTCATCACGATTCGACGACGACCGTTTTTGCTTCACGTTGACGTAAGTGACCCACTTTTCATTAAAAATTACTGTCTGTTTCAGAAATGGATTGATTTTGAATTCGGTTTATGAGGTAAACTCATATGACAGCCATACATCATGCTTCTTTTCGTATCCTGCTTCATTTAAATGGCTTTCAATGAAATCATTCACATCAAGATTCCAAAATTAAGTTAACTTCTTTATACTACTACACAGATGATAGATTCGATCATTGTTCCGATCATCTACCAAGAAGAAACCTCTTATAACTTACTTAGGACGTTCGGAGTCGGTTTAAAACAAGCCATTGATTGAGCTAGCGCAGGAGCTATTGCATCTATTAAAACCTGCCATGGCTTTAAAATTGTCGAGTCCGTAAAAGATCTGAGAATCTCCTCCTTCTTCTAACATAAGCAACATACTCATTTGACTATTCCTAGTGAAAAATAAAGCTTAGGCCCCGAATTTTGTAAACCAATCTTACCGACGAATTTTTCAAATATTTTCCGCTACATAATGCATCTTCGAGGTCCCTTCTTATTGATATCAAATTGGAATCAGCTCGCCTACTATCTTCTATAAACAATGATACTTAGCTTACGAATAAGATTCTTGCGAATGCTTAAGATACGCGTCTCGATCGCTACTGCAACCAAATATCGCACAGAAAAATGAAGCCAAACAAGTTGGCAAAGAGTATCGATGCCAGCAGCAAGCAAACTCGTACGCGTACACGTACTTTCCAAACTCGAGTTCGTCTTCAATTGCTCGTATTATTTTTCGAAGCGTCTTCGATTGCCTTATTCCTTAGTGGTGATGTCAACAGCATTCGCTGCGCAAACGTATCGGCTGACTGACTGGCGCATTGATTGACGGATGGATATTACTTGGAAGTGAGGGCAACGCATGCTCCTCATTACAAGCGTTTGCATTGCGAAGATACATATTTCCCCTACTGTAAGTCAACGCTGTAGCGGCGTGTGCATCAGCGCTCAAGTGTAAAATTGAAAAGACATGAAAAGTCTCAACTTAACAGAAGCACATGAGCAGTATAAAAAAAACAACAACAACATATAAAAGTAGAATGCAAAAGAATGATGCAAAATATAGGACAATATCAAATTCACGCTCATAATTAGCTGCCACGTACCCGCTCGCTCAGTTGCCCGAGCGAAGCCCCAACCAGCCAACGCGCATGCTCAACAACAAGCGACGAGTGTGGAGCGTTGAATGTCGAGTGCGAAGCGCACGCGTGCAAAAACTGTAGACTCCGTCGGTTGCCACGGCAGAAGGTGACCAATTGCTCGCCTGAGCGAGCGTCCGATCAGTAGAAGCTGTTGGCTCAGAGATGTGTGTGTGTGTGCGTGGATTCGATCACCTTGCGGTGCATGAGCAAGCGCTTGTGAGACATACAAGCACACGGAGTGTGTGTGTGAAGCCAACTTTCTAACAATTATATCCATGGCTGGAGCTAGACTTTTTTACAACTTTATGTACTTATCGCACAAAGCTTGAAGTTGTAGTCTCTTAGTGAGGGAAGAAAAGAATTTGCGCAGGTTGAGTTTCATAGCTGGAATTTGTGTGGAGAGTTATTTCAGACTGCAGTCAAATTTTTTTCGCATTCTTCGTTACAGCTTCACTATATGGATGTATGTGTGGGTCCGTGTGTGCGTCTGGAGCCTGCTCATGTGCATGTGCTTATGTCAAAAGCGTTAAGCCTAAAGTGTTTGAGTCGACATGCATTGCAGCTGGGAGGTCCGAGGTATCTCTGCGTTGACAAGCTACTGTAATAACGTTAAGCGAGGTTAACTCTACAATGTTTATAGTTGAGTACTCATAAGCAGAAGGTGAATGTGCCGTACCGACGTGATTGAGGGGATGTCTTAGTAGAGCATCTTTAATGAATCGCAAAATGCAGTAGATTTAAAGAAGAGATTTGTGTCGAGAGATTTTATTCTGGAAAATATGAGAGCTTTTGAATAAAATATGTATTTTTCCTTCGAAGAAATATTCTTTAATAGCGACAGTGCTAAATTTTTTAGTGAATCATTTATTCTTAAAATCATAATATTTGTAAAAAAATTGATAACGTTTCAGGAAAATTTTTAATCTTGAAAATATTATATATACATATATAATAAAAATGTTTTCGAAAAAATTAATAAATTATGTTTTCTTATAATTTATTGTTAATTTTTAATTTTTTTTATGAATTTGCGTATTTCCCTCGAATATTACTTTAAAATGTAATATTAATCATGACATGAGTCACTATTACTACTCATTGCTTATACGTAGACGTATATAAGTATATATAGCCGGAAATTTTCCCAACACCAAATTAATAAGAAGCTCTCGAATAAATCATTTAAAAATCGATTTAAGTTTGAAGCAAACTAGAATAGATAAGTTGTTCAAGAACCTCACAGATATTGAAGCTAGTTTCCGTTATTTTATGGCATCGGTTACTTTACACTGAGTCAAATGTATTTTTCCCATAAAAAAATAAGGCTCTGGAACATTTCGTGACATTATGGGGCCTGGGGATGTTAGAAAGGGTGAACCATTTCGAAGTTCCCTACTTGTTTAGTGAAAAAACACAGAAAATAAATTCAAATTTAATGGGAATGTTTATTATCATTCGATCCATTCGATGGTTACACCAGTCCGCAAAAACTACACCAAACCGTTATTTTTTCGGGATGAAATGGCAGCTCTTGAATCTCTTCAGGTTGCTCTTCGTTCCAAATTCGGCAATTTTGTTTATTTACATATCCATTGCGCTAGAAAATGGTCTCATCGCTGAACAAAATTTGGTTCGAAGACGTCGGATTTTCTTGGAACGATCAAGAGCCCATATAGCGAAACGATATCGCTTGCGAAGGTCGAGCGGATTCAGTTCTTGCACAAGCTGTTTCTTGAACACTCTCAATTTAAGAGCTCGACGTAAAATGCGCCAAGTCATTTCATACGTCAGTCCGAGTTGCTGCCAACGGCACTGAATCATTCACTGCGTACTGGACGTGGTCTATTCGGTCGAATATTATCCAATAATGAATGCTGGGTCTTAAGATGGGTGATAGTTGCAATGTTATTCAATAATTAAAATTAAAAAAAAGGTGCAACCCTTTTGATCTTCATATTATGAGAATTCTAAAGATTTTTTAACATTTCATAAGGTAATAAAAAATTTATTTTTTTTGAAGCAGTGAAATATATATGTAAACTACAATTTATAAACATGCAACAACTCTTTTTAAGTTTTTTCCAACTATAACCACCTTGAATTGTTTCAGTTTGATGTCCACATTGTGAAGAGAAACATAGAAATATATAAACCATATTTTATATACATACTTACCACTCTTCTCTATATATTCTGCTCTATTCTCAGCCTCGAAATCCAGCGCAGAATCACTTTTGCCAACAGGTGCTACTTTGGACTGAGTAGGCAAATGAAAAGTAAAGTCCTCTCTCGACGAACCAAAATCAAGATCTACAAGTCGCTTATCATTCCCGTCCTGGTTTACGGTGCAGAAGCTTGGACGATGTCAACATCAGATGAGACGACACTACGAGTTTTCGAGAGGAAAATTTTTATGGCAAGATTTATGGTCCTCAGAACATTGGCAACGGCGAATACCGCAGACGATGGAACGATGAGCTGTACAAGCTATACGACGACATTGACATAGTTCAGCGAATAAAAAGACAGCGGCTACGCTGGCTAGGTCATGTTGTCCGAATGGACGAAAACACTCCAGCTCTGAAAGTGTTCGATGCAGTACCCGCCGGAGGAAGCCGAGGAAGGGGAAGGCCTCCACTCCGTTGAAGGGAGCAGGTGGAGAGCGACCTGGTTACACTTGGGATCTCCAACTCGCGCCGAACTGCGAAGGAAAGAGACGAGTGGCGCGCTCTCATCGATTCGGCTATAACCGGCTAAACGGTTCAACGCCAATCACATACATACATTCTTATTAATTCCACATTGAATTTGTTTAAAAATTAATTTTATTCAGTATTCTCTTTATTTCATATTTAATGTTTAGTTAAATATTTTAATTTCATTTAATTACACGCTATATACTATAAATTATATATGTATATACATGAGTATACATAAAAGTTACATTTAATTAAGTAAATGTAATGCATGTTGTACTAATATTTATGAGTAAACACTTATTATCAATGCTAAAGTAAATAACAAAATTATTGAACAATTTGTTTTGCTTTTGTATGTTTGTATGTACGTATATGGTACTTATGCATATTTAAACACGCGATATTGTACATCAGCTCATTTTATGGACGATTGCATTACAATTAGAACATATTAAATAGCAATACATATTTACATATTATATATTATATACTATATTGTATATATGTATAAGTGCATTATTTATTTAAAATCAAGTTTCTTATATTATTTCTAACACATATTTACACTAAATTTAAAAGTAAATAACCAAAGTATATCTGCTACACACCTCTACTGTACTCTAATATACTCAAATAAAAATTATTAAAATAAAAATATTTTTTGTCAAAAAAAAATATTTTTCAAATACCATTACTCGCACGTAAAAATAAAATAAAGTATTGAATCCTTCGATTTTACTTGCAATTTCAGTTTTCAAGTCAGTTCAATGTGCATATACGTAAGACCTTGTGGCTGCACCACCACCGCCCGGTCAATATGGACGCCATACGTTGCCCAAATCGCCCACGTCCACGTTGCGTGCGCCGCTATGTTGCTCTCCCGTCACGGACGCATCAACTTGATGTGGCACATCCAAATGTGTTTGCTGTTGTTGTTGCGATTGTGCGTCATGCTGTTGCTGCTGCTGTTGTTGTTGCTGTTGTAGGTTATGTTCGCTACTCGTGATCGCTGCTGCGCTGCTGACATCCGCTGTTGTGCCCAAAGCACCTCCACTGCCGCCGCCTCCCATTTGGGGATCATGTAGCGCTTGCGCCGCCGATCCTTGTGCACCCAACGCTTCATGATCCGATGTGCCAATGCCGATCTCAATGCTCGAACGGTAACCGGTCAGCGAACTGATCAACGAATTGTCGTGCACATGCACGTGGATCTCATTTTGATTAACGGTGTGCGAGTAGAATTTCGGACACAGCACCATAGTGGGCGCTGCTTGACCCGGATAACCTGGGCCACCTTGTGCGGCGCAACTACTGTAGTTGTTGTAGCCGTTGGCAAAATTATTGTATGTGGGGTAGGTGGTATTCAGGGTCTCCAACTCCGCCTTGCCGGTATCATAGTGATTGGGACTGCAAATGGGCGGCTGTGCATGTGACATATAGGCGCCGGGCGCTGCCGCCATGCCGCTGTGTGGATACTCACATAACGAGGTCATGTCCGTTAGCATACTGGGTACCGCTGCCAGTCCATGGTCGGTGGTAAATGGTGTGGGTACGGTGGGATCATAGCCGCAGTGCGGCAGATTGGTGGACGCGGCGGCAGTCGCGGTGTGATGTGTATATTGGTAAGGGTTGTGATGGCGATAGGGCGTGTAGGCACTTGACGAATAACCGGTTGTCCAGTCTGCGGCGCCCATCAATGCGTTGGCTTCTAGGGAAAGTAGAAGAGAAGAAATATTTTTTCATTAAATTTTTGAAGCATAAATATTTTATATTATCTTGAGTGGTCTTAGCGTAGTTATAACCTAATTTCAATATAGCCAACAGATGGCGCCTCAACGGATCTCTCAAAAACTCAAAACTTTTCGTCGATACGTGAAGGTCTGAAGGCCTCTGTGGTGCAAATCGGCAAGAGAAATCTCGATTTTTTTTAGGTATCACAAAGGGCCGGAGTATCAAACTCTACTGACATAACAGTATTCTCCGTCCAGGGTACCAGCTCCGAAACTTTTGGTTGGTCTTTCATGAGATTTTCTGGAATAAACTTTATTCCACTTTGTATGCAAATTATATAATTTATTTTTAAATAATACCTTGCTACATATGTAGTCTTTAAAAAGGATTCAAGTACAAATGAGCTATCAAAACATGTCATAAACATAAAATATCATAAAAAGCGCTAATTGAAAAATAATTTCATGTTCCAAGCTGCGAAACGAACAGTCACAGGATTCCCCATATGCAACCCACCATATATCAAGAGTAGAACACACATTCTATGTCAATCAGGGAAAATTGCAATATATGGAACCCCGCTGAGCGCCATCAATAAAGTGTATGTAGAGAGAGACATCAAATCAACGCTGAACAAAATGTCAAAGCGACACACACGGAAGAAGGGTTGCCAGCGAAACGGATGCTATGCTGTGTTACGCTATGCTATACCATGCCATGCAGAAGGAAATTATTCATGTTCAATTTATAACAAGAATGAAGACATCACGAAAGGAGTAAAGAAAAATCTGTCGTCACTTGCGTAAGGAAAATTCTTCCGCAAGTATTTAAGCAAGTATTTGTTCGTAAGATTGTGAAATTCCGTCAAAGGCAGCCAAACGTCAAGTAAATAAATAAATACTTTGATTAATTATTTAGGAAATTGAGCAGATTGAGCAGGTGCGAGCGCAAAGGTAACTAGCTCTATAACTGACGTATATAAGTAAGGTTATGTGTGTGTGACGCATAAGCAACAGCGGAAGCTGCCACTTACGAGTGACGCTCTTCGGGAATGTTGTTGCTAATTTATACTGAAGTTAATAAATTAAATTCAACGAAATTAAGCGGCATAGCTGGAATTTAGCCTTTAGAGTTGGAAAATCTTGAATTTTCACAAGCGGGTTAGTAAGGTGCTCCTAGAAGATGTTTAGTGTATGTGTATATGTGTAAGACAGACATGAAATTTAATAAAATTACAACAACAACATGGTAGGAATAACAAAAGAAAGTGTAAATACTACAGCCGACCACATGAGAGGACCCAATAAACGAGAGGCTATATATATTGGCACCGTGTTATTGTTGTGAGCCAAATGATCTACTGTCATTTGTGGAGGCTCGCACTCAGCTTCTGATCTGCCTTTTTTTTTAAACTTCAGCGTCATTGTCAATGTTGAGTATAGTTTTGACATAAAGTTCTTTATCAGCTGAAATTTAAGTCGAAATATCCCCAGTTCTCAAACAAATAGTGAGTGAGTTAGCCTTACATCATTTGAAAACCAAATTGGTTTCATCCATTAATCCACCTTAGTGTTCCATGTAGATTTTCTCACGTAAAAAAGATCTATATAGAGCCCAGTAAAGAATTGAGTACTAAGATTGGCAATCACTGGGTGAAATTAAGAATTTATGTAGGGTTCTTAAGATGACACCAACTGGTAGTTGAGAAAACTGAGAGCGCATGGATACTTGGATTCTTTCGGTGATTCAAATCAAGAATGACTATTTATATCAAACGGTGTTTTATTTGAAAGGATTTTTAAGGGTCTGTGTGGAAGAAATACGTATCTGTTGGCAGTAGATTCACAATTTTGTTTAAAGAAGTTGGGACCAAATTCATAATTCACAACACAGTAATTGACCCAGAACCGTTTTTCACAACTCACGAAACATGTGCTCATAAATACATAAATATGTACATACCAGTATGTAAATATGTAAGTAAAATTGTATTCTTCACCTCTGTACTTATCACATTTTAATGTTTCAATTAGGCGAAAATTACAACAGACATAACACAACAACAACTATGTTATTTACAGTAATTTAGCAAGTTTGCAATATTACACTTAACCCTCATTCACTGCACCCTCCTCTCTCCCTCTCATGGCCCACCTGCCGTCCTGCTGTGAGTCTCCCGCGCGTAGCCAGTAGCCAACCGCTGCCACTGGCACAACAACTAAATAAATTATAATGTTGCATTACAGCAACGTTGCAACACTGCAACAAAGCAAATTGCTATTGCTACGCTACTGTTGCCTTCAAACAAACACCGAACGTATAATTTACGAGGCAGCACTGGCAGCCCGGGTAGGCATAACTCAAAGGCTTGCAGGATTTTCTTCAATATTTTTTGTTGCTGTTTTTTAACTGCGAGTCTTTAGCGGGTGCACGCAAGAACAAAGCGCTGCGCAGCGAGAATTACACGCCGCAAATCAAAAAATACCGCCAGCCGCCTGCCACTGCCGCTGCCGCTTTGGGTAGTGAGCGAATGCCGCTAAATTGTTTGCGAAGGATGATTGTCGGGCGCTCGCTCACTGTCCTTTACATACTTGCAGCGCACTTTTCGAGCCAAAAGTGGCTAATAATAATGGTCAAACGGCCGGTGCGTGCCGCCTGTGTGTACATTTGTGATTAGTTCGTTGCGTGTGGCGGTGTGTGAGTATGGGGTCAGTTTTGTCATTAATTTACCTTTCAATTGACGTTTGATAATTGCAAAGGACTTGTTGTTGATGGCAATCAATTTAAGCATATGTGTGTGGTATTTCCCATCCATTCGATCTCGAATACACAGGTTCCAAAGTCATTTTTGTTGAGAGCGTGAAACTGATCAAACGAAAACATTAGATGCTTATGTGATCATAAACCTATTCACGGTTTTTTAATTTTTTTTTTTAATTTACGATTTTTGGAAAAGATATTTATTCACTTATGCCAGCGCTTCTTCCAATCGTCGAAACACTTCTCAAACTTTTGGGAGACCCTTTGAATCATTCAGCGAGTTCTCGTCTACTTCTAAAACTAAGTTTCTTTTTATTTTTGGAAATAGGAAATAATCATACGGAATCATGTCTGGTGAAATATGGACGCTGTAGGATCGTTACCGTATTCACGAAGAGTGAAAAAAATTTGAACTTATAACAAACGAAAATCGCCAATCTAACCATATTTTTTCGTCCATCATGGGCATGTATGTATATCCATATAATAAAAACAAATTTGACAATTGCAATCACCAAACCCTCGAAATTTAAATTTTAGAATTCCCGTTATCTTTTGAACACACCTTGAATATAATGAAATGTCTATACTCATGATCCAAATTAGTCCAAGTGATAGTGTTATAAAAGCTAATTATATTTCTAAAGTGCCTTTATAGAATGTGAATGAGAGCAAAAAAAGTATAATTTAATTTGCATACTTGAACCAATTTACCCACAATTATTATTGGCAGCAATGCAAAAGAATGTGAAAAATACCGTTAAATAATTGATACCAATTTCCTTCTTACAATTGAATGGATTAAAAATTAAACCGGAAATCGATCATTTGTAATGTGTACCGCAAATTATCTGCTACTACACATACAACACAGTTCGGATAATCTTAGTAATCAAGCCTTGGCGTACCAAATAATATTCACAAGAGCACAGAAGCTGCATGAATGAAGTGTGAAATCCCAGTGATCACTGGAAAAAAACCAAGTAAAGTTCTCACACTCCACAAATGATCAATGAACGCTGCACTTAAGTTAGATATGCCTCAATGTCAGTGAGAGAACATCTTGAAGAACATGCACCGAAATGCAGTATCTCTCTCTCAGTCACACCTGTTTTTACAACACATCACTTTCTACTTCTTATCTCTCGCCTCTCTCTCGTTCTCACTCTATCTTCAAATCATCACGGTTCTTACTTCCCAGCGCCGCACATCATTAGCAGACAATTGCAGCGCACAAAATGTTGCATTTTGCACCTTTGCACCCAAACCCAGAGAAGGAAGAATGCAAATTTGCTGGCCAATATTAAATCGCAACTAAGAAGCATATGAGCACTTTGACTTGACATTCTGGGCCAACAATGGTAGATTTGGCCAGCGGCAATGGAAAATGGCTGCGAATGGAACGGAAGTTGCCACAACGCTTGCGGTTCCTCCGCACAAACACATATACATACATACATACATACGCGTGCAAAACAATAGCAATGGGATGGTGGCAGCAGCGGTGGCGGTGGTGGTGACGGCGGTCAGTTCTGCGGTTACCAACAATGACTTACCGCAAAAATTCGTCGATTCATCGACTAATATGCTCTGCCTTTATTAGCGCTGCTTATTTACAGCGCTTTATTTACTGCCTTCTTGGACGACTCTACAGTCCATTTGGCTGGCTCATTGCGTTTTGTGGGCAAAAGATTTCATTTCGCAGCGTTCCCTTTGATCGCCTCTTCTTCCTGTTGCAGAAATTGCATTCGGCTATTATGCTGCCTACTTGCCGAAACACACACACGCGCTCATGCATTGTAGTCAAATTATATCCGAAATTGTGGGATATTGGTAGTCGCAATTGAATTGAAAGCCTGCCAAAAAATACAAATTTAAAATGCTTCCGTTTGATTGAGTAGTATGGTCACAAAGAGAAGCGCGAGAGTTGGCAGTTGGTCACTTTGGACAATTGAAGTGTGGTTTATGGCGTGAGGAGGTGAAGAAAATAGAATGTTAACAGTAAAGATTTGTTTTATAGGTATTTTATGGGGCCCTTAGGTTAGAATTAGAGGAATAAGTTAAAATATTTCATGATTTAGTTTTCATTAATAAGAGCTTTAATTAGTCCTACGACTTCATGAAAAAACTAGAGGTAGAGATCTATGTGTGCCTCACATATTGAACATACTCCATCAATTAGATCTAGGAACAATAATATAACGATAAATGAACAAAAATATGATCGTTCATATGAAAACATGACTCTGTACTCGGAACCAGTGTCTCGTTTTAGATAAGCACAGAACATCTGAAAAGATAATTCTCCACAACATTGTGCTAACGAAGCCTTAGAGATTTACTAGAAAATTTTAAAAAGAGTTTTACCTAAAATGTCTTAGTTTGAGAGCTTGTTCGACAAAAAAATTAGGTTATATGACATGTTTTTATTAGCTTGGCGATTTTTATTTGTTAAAAGTCACACTACGTTGCTTCTTCGTGACTGTCCAAAAACAATACTGTAACGATGCCATAGCCTCCATAAAGGGAACCTTAACATATTGAGTGCCAAGGGGTTTTAACGAAAACCTTCCCCGGGTGCCAAGCACATTTTTTGCTTTAAACTAGTGTAAAAGTAGAAAATATTCAGTTCTGCGCCAATCCCGGATGATTTTGTGGTTTATTTTGGATTTTATAACGATTTTTTTTGTCGCACGTTTCCTTACGACATGGCACTGCACGACGGAATTGCAATCGTAAAAATCGATGTCGTACGAAAATGTGCGACGCGATTTTTTTACTATTGTTATTATTTGCTAGATCAAAAAACACATGTGGTCGGTACACTCCGTGCCAACAAGAAACATTTCCCAAAAGAAGTTATGGTTGCTCCTATAAAGAAAGGCGAAGTAGTGGCTAGAGAAGATCCCTATGGTATAGTTGTTCTAAAGTGGAAAGATAAACGCGACGTCAGAATGCTATCCACGAAACATGCCCCGATAATGGTATCCATAACAGGTGGAGCACGTAATCATGCAGAGCCTTCAAATAGTCAAGGAGCGAGACGTAAAAGACGAGCAACAGAAATGCCACTGGCTGTGGTATAATATAATAAGGGGAAATCAGGCATTGATCTTAAAAAATTAATGTAAAAATTCAATGTAATTGAAGTTATCATATCCTAATTTTAATTTTTCAATATCTTTTCTATACTTTTTTTCCAATACCAATAAATTTTCAAAATTAAAAAGAACTTCCGAGTTTTTATCATAAAAACCGTAAAAATGAAGATATCTCTATGAAACTTGGACCAAAATTTAGGGCAAACATTAGGCTACTACTAATACATTTAAAAAAACCCTGTAGCGTCAACCAAAAACACATGACAATACCTAAGGCCAGACAATGCCTGTAGCACGAAAACGTGTAGCCATGGCACTCAATGTGTTAAAGGGCCGTTGTTTTACATGCATACGAGAAATCCCTGAAAGAGCCCAAAATTGAGTTTGAGATGAGTTTCGACGATTGTCGCTCTCAAAAGTACATACTATAGAATGGAGAATATTTTGAAGGCGACAACATTAATGTAGACGAATGAATAAATATTAAAAAAAACAGGAAAATTCCCGTTATTTTTTAAACACAACTCGCATACTTCACTATTGGATGAGATTGATTTGTAGTACTTCACAATTCCTTAACAGATTTGAAAATACATACACTGGATCACCCTGTACCATGCATTTAGTCACAATTACTGTTATGTACGATATTATATAAAAGTAATTTCTTGTCGATAAGAATTGTGTTAACTCAATATAATGTTTTTTTTGTTTTTGAATCCGGAATTTCTTCATCCAACATCTGCGTAACCGCATTTGGATTGATTTGTGGCTTTACGCACTTCAAAACAAATTTCATACATATGTATGTATGTAATCGTATGCATGCCATATGCATTTAGATACAGTAAGCAATACGCATTTCTTCCACACGCAAAATAAAAGTCCTCACACTTGATATAATTATTATAAAATGTTTAAGATACAAGCATATATAAATATGTATATATTATGTACGTATATATAAATATATGTGCTTGATATAACGGCGCATACTTCCTGCTACCTTCAACTGATTTCTCCGAATTGTAGGTAAGTTTTTGGCTCATTCATTCCTATACTCGTATGGCCAATATGCTTACATATACATTTGTGTGTGTATGTGTGTTTAGTTTGTGGAAGGTTTAATCTCTTCCTCCCAATTACTGCTACTCCATTTATATTTGTTTTACATTTTCAATAAATTAACAGCTTAAGCGCCACTTTGTTGCTTTTGGCCTACCGCCGTGGACTGGTTGAGTGCTTCTACTGCTGTATACTATATTAATATTCATATATGTTTACGCTCTACTATCGTGGTAGGCATTTCCGGACTGTGCAGAAAATTTTTTTTTTTTGTAAATTCGCACCGATGTGTCATTTGTGTCATTAGCATTAAAAAAAAATCATTTGTTTATATTAAAATAAAAAGATGCTTGCTGCTGTGCGATATGCAGCTATAGGCTACATACAATATAGAAGCAGTAGAACGTTGTTTTATTTACTTATTTGTAGTTGCTTTAATTTAAACTGCTTAGGAATTCTCCAAAAAAAGTCAAATTGTCAAAAATGTAGAAATAGTAGCTTCTATTCATTTACCCTAGATCTTGCGTAGGTGTGCCATATCACATCTGTATAGGCATATAACTGTTTGATGAAATTAGTCAGCGTTTACGATTTGTTGAATTCATTAACAAATTAGTCGCTTGAATATATGTATGTATGTAGGCTATTTTGCTTAGTGTCAGATGTTAACTCGATTATATGAAGAAAACCGAATAATAGTGACTAAGAGCTTCTAATTTCTCAACTGAAGATATTCAATACTAAGCGAACTTCTATTTAAATTTAAACATTAAGTATATATGTATGTATATGGATTCAAACTAGATGAACGAGTGAGAAACAATTTCAGAAAAATTATACATCAGAATCACCTTCCAGTAAGGAGGGAATATACATCTAGATATTCTGAGTCTCGGTGAAAACAATCCGTGACTTGCTCAACAAGCAGACAACAAACGCCTTAAGCACTCTGGTGAGAGAGTGCTAACGGGTCGAATTTTAAGATACACCAGTAGACTGGGGACACCATACAATGTTTTCTGTAGAAGCTGCCAAGAAGTAGAAGAGGAAGAGGCTGTGTAATATCTTTTATTTTCTTGACTATTTCACGGAAGTGGTTTTAATGAAATTTATTGAATTAAATACCACAGAAAGGTTCAGAAGGGAAATTGGTATTGTGAGGGTATTTTAGTTCCGGTGGTTTCACAAAGGACCTCCTAAAGACCTAAGAACGACAACCACTTTACCTACTTACCTATCTGCCTAAATTTTAACAATTATAGAGATTTTCTTAAATATTTTAAAAAAATTCTTACTTAAAGTACCCTTCATGACCCTAAAACTATTATTCAATTGGGCTTTAGGTCTCTATACTGACCTAACCCTTTCAGCATGATAATATAAAAAATAATAATTCTGCGAGAAAGCTGAGTCCAATCTTGCTAATTCTTGAAAGCCCTAAAAATAAGCAATCACATAAAAATTATTAGCAACTCTTCGAGATCATCACAGAAATTTTTATGAATCAAAGATGATTTTAATGAATATTATGTATATTATACACATAAACTTGAAGAAAATACAATAATTCAATAATTTCTCAATGGTCTAAAATAAGCGATGAATAATAACTGTATATTGACGTAAAGAAAGTACCTAAAAAAATAATAAAATCTTAACGAACCAGGCAAGGAATAGTGATGAAATGGAAACCACAGATTTCGAAGGAACGACAGACAAATTTTCTAGGAAAGTTCAATTAAAACGGTTAATGTGAAGCACATTACAACTCCCATTAGAATTTCGAAAGGGCATAATAATAACTTTACATATGTATATAATGCGTGCTTGCTTTTGTTGGGCAATGAACTGCAACGAGAGCAAAACAATGACGCAAGTGAACTACAAAACGCTTACGAGCTTTAAAGCTAAAAGGAACCTATGACGAATGATAAATGACGAGTGCGCACAAAAATGCCTATTAAACTCAACTCATACGAGTACACTCACAAAGAGAGATTACAACTTCTATATAAACTATACTTATGTATGTCTCAGCAAATTTTCTTTTAAATAAGCTTCACTTCATTTAATAAATTACCTGATATCTCTGCCGCATTTGGTTTATATAGTTCGTTATTCAGCGCACGACTGCTATTGGGCGATGGGTGATTGGCTATTTGCTGCAACGCATTGGTACTGGAAGACACTGACGACACAGGTTGGCGCATGGAACGACGCTCGAAGTCACGTAAAGGCGTCGGATAGGGTGAATCGAAAATGCCTCCTGGGCGAAATGGCAGACCGCCAGTGGGACCTGGAAGAAAGTAAGATTTATAAGTATTTAGAAAATAATGTTTTGTTGTTAAATAGACAATGAAATAATTATATATGTAAATGTGTGTGAATTATGAATGAGAGAACACGAAATTGTGCTAAATATATAAAAGGGTCTTAAGCTACTTCGATCTTATTGAAGTGTAAATTTTATGTTTGCAATTATTTGGGTAGGCCGAGTTTGTTTTTTAGAGATTCTA
This sequence comes from Zeugodacus tau, assembly GCA_031772095.1. Classification (NCBI taxonomy): domain Eukaryota; kingdom Metazoa; phylum Arthropoda; class Insecta; order Diptera; family Tephritidae; genus Zeugodacus; species Zeugodacus tau. The sequence continues at coordinate 67,117,171 of CM062650.1, read as the reverse complement.
GTAAGGTTAGGATATTATAAATACCAAGCAGGAACTGAAACACTTGCACCGATTTAGTGTGAGCTCTTTTTTGTCACTATATGAGACAATTTCTATTTCCATATACAAGAGACACCTGCGAGAAGTTAAGTATAAACGCCCTTCGGTGCAGCTTTATTATTACTGAGAAACCTCTGGTGTGAAGTGCAAAAGGTTTCAAATCAAAAAAATATTGTTTTTTAACTGTTCTGACGATTCCAGCCTAGATTTGCAACCCTAATCAATAGATACGATCTAGTGACCGTTTGTGGTAAAAAATAAGTGCTTAATGGAGATATCTCTCATCAGATAATTCACAGAAATTCCATATACTCGTATAAGTTTGCACATAACGGGAGAAGTCCATGCAAAATTTTCAAAAAATCGATTATTTTTTCGAGAAACTGAAAATAGTGTGCTGAGCGGGTACTGACGAGAGGAAAAAAATCGAATATTAACGAAATTATAGGTATTATAAGAGAGCGGACTAGAGTATGTATTGTGAAGTAAGTTTTTTTTAAGATTTTTTTAATTTAAACTTTTTTAATTATATAGGTCCACCATTCCGTTAATATATCCAAATAAAAACACGCTATTTTTTTGTGTGTCAGAGCAATGGTTGATGAGTCATAAATAGGGCAGTTTGGGACCTCGCTTCGAAGGCGAAACAAATAATTAACTTGAGTAGCCATTTTGTTAAAATACATATATAATCCAGAAAGACTCAATCAAAAGGAGTGAAAGTTTAAAAACAATAAAATTATCTTATGACCTTCAAAAATATTAAAAAATTGTATTCAATCATTGATTTCCGTCTTTAAATAATGATGGTACTCGCAAGCCTACTATGTACTCGTGTGTTCAAGGAGGGAAATGCTGTCGACTTAACAGTCCTTGGACGAATAAAAATACGAATGCGTTGCAGATACGTAGACCCGGCCGTCATGGAATGAAATTGGTGATAAACATATGTGGCTTGAGGCAAAAAAATCTGGATCAATCAATGGAAAAAAGTCGTCAGTATCACAATGTAGCTACCCCACTAATTACAATAAAATATTACATCGTTATTGTGAACTATAATAATAATAACTTGTAATACACATGGATAATAAACTCCATATTGTAATTAACATACTTTCAAGGTAATCACACCAATAAGAAACGATAAAATGGCGCATTCAAAAACACGATAGCCAAACACGAGCAAGCAGTGCACGTACATAGCTGTAGTGAAGACTTACAAGTGCTCGACTAAATTACACAAACACTTTCGAGCAGAAACTTAATTTAAACGTTGTACAATAAAAAATTCATGCACTGTAAAACCGCAATTTTATTTTTTTTTTCAAGAAAAACTTCACTACTGCTTGGCACTTTGCGATTTGTGGAAAAGAATGCAAAAGTCTAAAGTGAAATTTGTTTGTTCTGACACACTGACCCAACGTTGGGATATGAAGGTTCATGTTTCCACAGGTGTAAGCGTATATAGCGTAAATTATTTATATAAAAATATATATGTGTATATGTATGTTTCTACTATATACTTAAATGCATATCCGTTACTTGAAACGGTATATATTAGTAGTAGTTTAGTAGTTAAAGTTAAACAAGGGTACATTTAAATGAATGTGTAAATATATATGTATATGCTACATGTAGTACATGCCACCTTTATATACTTTTTTTGCTTGAAAATTAGTTTGAAATCATACATATGGTCACGCCGGGTGTGCGTGTGCCTTAAGCCTCATTATTTAAACCGATCTAATATTGCAATATTTTGACGTGTTACGCCTGCCTTACTACACACACACACCTACTCACATGCATACATGATGTAAGTACATAATAGCTGTTTATATGCTTATACTCAAGGCTCATTTAAGAGATTATAAAAAGTGCTGGAATATTGCATTGAAAATGGCAAAGCGTAAACGATCCTTTTGTTGCTAGAAACTACTTTTCATGTTATTATTGTTGTTGCTTTGTAATTCCTGCTTGCGTAAATGCTAATTATGCCCTTGTTTTATGTGGTTTTCCGCATTTTTATTTTTCCTGTATTACCGTTTTCTCCACACAAGTGCCAATAGTGTGTTGTTGTTGTTATTTTTGTTCTATGTATGTATGTGCGTTTGTGCATGTGGCAATTTGTAGGTGCAAAGAAAAAACAGTTTGTTTGACCACATGGTTTGCATGCCAAATGTTTTCCATACAATCAATAATAAGTTGGCCAGCGCCTGAGCTCTCAGCTGGAGCTCTTTGTGTTGCATAAATATGATAATAATTGTTTTCCATAAATACATAGTAGTATATACCTGACTTGATGCGCTCAAGTGGCAAAAAGTGAGATTTTTTGCGGCTTTTACCACACTATGCTTCCCTTTGATATTTGTGTCCTTTGCGAAATGGAGAGCGACTTTTTTTTTGTATTTTTTGCAATGACTTTTTGTAGAAATCATGCCGGAATATCAATATACTATAAATATGGTTGAGTGGTATGGGTGGGACACTTGCGAATAAATAGTAATTAATTTTAGAAAAATGTTATATGTTTATGCCATTAAGAGGAAATGGAAAAAGTATTGAAAAAATAATAGATGCTTGTAAGATAGTTATATAGAAAATATTTAGAATATCTCTTCAACTATTGGCAAATACTTAATGACTTTACAACAAAAAGTATATTTAAATTGTAAACAAATGTAGTAAATTTCGATTAAGAAATACATATTCGAAAATATATGGTAAATTCAGTGGAAGACTTGATTTTGATTTTGTATTATAGGGTAGGAAAGGGTCTTAAGCAAATCACTGCACTACTTTGTGTGTGAGATTTCTACAATTGTGAAGTTAACTTTATGTGTAGGTGTAGCAGAATTATGACTCGTAATATTGAGTGATTTTTCCAGTCTAATCGTTGGGAAGTTATTCTGCATACGCCCTGAGATAATCAAATCGCAAAAGCTTGTAAACTACTAGCGTTTTTTCTAAAATATCTATGTACTGTGCAATAAATCCTTCTTATTCAAAGATCAATGCGAGATCTTATATAAAAAAGGAAACTTTAAACAACAGGTGTCGCTCTCTGTTGTGATCATCCATGCGAAACTATTTCAATTTCAAAGCTTAATTTCTGACTTTCTTAGAGCACTGTTATTTTCTCGGTTAACGGTATATTGTGGGCGTGGTAATTATTCGATTTTTTTCAACTGCAATTCCTCAAAAACTGGAACAATAATAAAAACTTATAGGTCTTCTAGATTTTCATTCAAACGTTGATTACATCTTTTGATAATCTCACTAAGTCAAAGATCCTATGAAATTTTGTCAGTCTGCAGCATATAATATATTTTATTGTTCTAAAGCAAAACAGTTATTATGTGAACCACCGGAACCGGACCGTTTTTAGTATTCAAAGGATACAATAGTCAGAGGATTTTTTAAATTTAAGTATGAACTTAATCCGAACAATTTCATGTATAATTTGCAAATGAGTGCCACAAGCCTCCTTCAACTCATAATATGCCTCATTTGTCATTTTTGAAGAGTTGATAGGTTTTAAGGCTTTTCATATGTTTATAGAGGTAGATAAATATAGCCTTTAAAAAATATTTGCTATTATGAAAGTGAGGGAATAACTCCATTAAAATATAAATTAAGTAATTTAAAAGTCATCGAGAAAAAATTGAAAACCAATTAAAAGCAATTTTCGGATGCCTTTTAGCTTAAATCCCAATATTAAATTCGATAAAAATTAATATTCTGATTCTCAACGACTTATTTATATGTAAAATAGTAATCATTCTTCGAACCACTGACGATATCTTAACTGAAGCTTTTTCATGTTTAGAAATACAATGAGCGTGTAGAAAATCTTTCCAATCTTTAAATACACTAAGATTCTCCCATGAAATTGAGATTTCTGTATGCTTCTCTCTAATATCCCTACAGTTTGAACACAAAGCTGACACGCTTTTGATAACCTGTCCTGTTCTACCCCTCCCTCAATATTTTGCTCGCATTTTTTACCCAGAAAGAGAACTATGACATATCCATGCTGATCAGTGATTATCAGATGATAATGGATGCATTGTTGTTATCTGCGGAAACGCTCACCATTATTTAACATGGCATCACCACAATCACTCTGCTCAAACGAACGGCAGGACATTATGGACGACGACGATGCGGTGGTTCGTGCGTATTGTTCGGCCGGTGATTGTGAGTCCATTACATGCAACTCGTATAATTTGTTTTTGGAACTAGGTGTAGTAGTGTTGGAAGTGTTGAAAGTAGTAGTAGTAGTGGTACTGATAGAGGAGGAAGAATATCTACGTGTCATTTGTGCCTTTCTACACGCACTCGTACGCCTGCCACGGCCAGCAACGACCAACTTACTTGTCTTGGAGCGCGGTTCACGCGGACCATCAACGGTGACTTTAATAGCTTTGGCATAGGTGGCCACCTGTATGGGACTCGTGTGCACGGTGATCGTCAGCGTAAAACTTTTGCCTGAAAATATACAAAAACAAAAAGAACAAACATATATAAATTAGTGTCGAAATAAAGTTTAGGCTTATTCAATTAAAGTGGCTGCAAAAAAAAACATATCAGCATACAATGTTAAAATACCCAACGTTCGACAGCCAGGCTCTAAAAGTAAAGTGCGAACGTAAATCTTGTGGCAATGTGGCAATATGTCAATCGTGTGACATGCAAATGGTTTCAGCAGCCAAGCGGTGGTCTTAAGACTACAGTAAGCTACAATTGGCTGCCGCTTATGAGTAGCGATTCTACTAACTTTGACGACGCGCGTATCAGCAGTCGGTCCCTTTGTTGAGCAACGCCAACATCTTAAAGAAATTACGCCGAGCTCCACCCTCTGCGCTTTCTTGATGGTTAAATTAATTTAAAGTGATCATTACACGCGCCTTAACAGCTGGCGGCAAGGCTTGAAGTTGCCAAAGTGGAGCAGTTAATTGCCGAAAAGCAATTCGCCAAGGGTGTGAAATCATTTTAAGGACCTTTTCACTGTTTTTGACAGCAACAAAATGGGATAATGTTGAATTATGGGTGAGAAAATTGTGTTTACAAAGTTCAATGTTACTGGGTCAGCAGGAGTTAGTGGGATGTTTTTGCTAAAATGTGTTGAAGAGTAAAATTTTTTTCGGGTTCACTTTAAAAATAATACATTTCATTATTATATGATTCTAATGAATAAATTCAACACCAAAATTTGGAGGACTAGGACCAGATTAGGTGTCTGAATAACCTTTTGGAAAGATCTCTAACATGTGCTGTTACACCATTTATTAATATAACAACATAATGGAATACGAAATGGAGGGTAAAGGCGTCAGACCTATGTAGAAGACTCTCCAAAATTTCAGGTAAAGTAAATTGCTCCATTAGAACTTGAGAAATCGTAAGTATCGTTTCGAAAGAGACCGTTTCGAGAAAAACGCATTTAAAGTTACCCGAGCCAGTTTAGATTTAAAGTAGATATGTCATAATAATAGCAACATGGCACCGAAGAGTAATTGATAACGGTTACTAACATCCTATAAAAAATCATTATAATAAATTTGGAAAGTGTCTAAAACATTTCGTTATCCTTAATTGCTCTCCTTAGTCCTTCCATATACATTTCTATATAAGAATTTAAAGATATAATACACATGATATATGAGTTTTTTATTTAAATAACAACAACAATAATTTTTGTTTAAGTTAAGGAATTTGTCTGAAAATCTCTATCCTTTCGCAGATTAAATCTCATTTTGTAAAATACCTTATTAATATGCTCAAAGCCCTCATTAGCGGCTGCATACTTTCACCAACTCGTCAACAAGCACCCGCTGCACACTTTTCTAATACATAATACCTATACATATGCATATATATGTTTGTAAGCGTTTGAAAGAGTTGTTAAGCGATGCTCGAAAATACCAAAAACTTAACAAGATTAATGAATTCAATTTGTTTGCACACAATTCGACTGGACTTGTTGTAAAAGTCAAAAACTCACACGAAAGCTCAATTGCGGCCTTTCAAGAAGAGTTATGTTGTTCTTGTTTTTTAACAGCCGGTACTTGCATATAATGAGCGCATGAAAGTCTGCTGACACGCGTCATCAATAAGCGGCTTTGTACGGCGACAACTAAATAAAAACTCAAAAGTCAAACACGCCACACCGAAAAGCCGAATCTTAAAAGAGATAATCATCCTTGCCCTATGACATGAAAGAAGTAGTCAAACAACAACAAAAACTGATTTATCTGTTGAACTGATTTTTTGGACTCCTCATTTGAAGTTAACTCTTTTGTTTTATTTGCTGCTCGCACACTCTCCTTTGTTATTAGGGGCTCTGCGGAGAGAGTGCTGAATTGGTTCACCCCGTTGCAAGGTACCGTTGTTGTCTGTTGTTGGTGGCGTTGGCACTGAATGACTAATTTAGATTATTAACTTTCTGAAATCTGAATTTTTTCTTGTTGTCTCTATGCTAAAGCCTTCGCTGAGCATTGATCTTCGCTTTTGTTTTGCTTTTTTGTTGTATTATTTTGATGAATATCACAAACAAATCGGCATCAAGCACTCACATATGATCTATATACAAATGTACGAGTATGTGGATATGAAGTTAATAATATTTTCATTGTTAGGACAATGCTTTGAGTTTTGTAAATAATTCTGTTCGCTTTTCCTCGATTTTTCTTCTTCGCTGGACATTTTAACTGGACGTATGTATGTATGTAGTTATGTATGTATGTATGTAGTGCGCTTGATTTATTTTCGTATAATTTTTATTAATTGCACTTTCAAACGCGATTTGGTGCTATTTGCGTTACAACTTCATCGATCGTTTGTGTTTTTTTTGTCGCGTCTCAAATGTTACCGATTTGAACTTCAAAAGTCTTTGCTACATTAGCGTGTGGACCCGTTTCAGTGGCAAATGCGCGTAGTTAATACCTTTATTGTACTTGTTAAAAAGACCTCAATAGCTTGTAATGATTCGTTGATAATTTGGTTGGCTCGGTGCAATTAGTGCCTCTGTATTTCTTTGATTCTCTTAATTCTTTCTTTTATGTATAAAAAGCGGGAGCTCTAATTTAAAAACGCCTTCAAAGATCAAATTTATTTTATTAGAAGCTTTTCTGTTGTAATCACCTAGTTATTAAGACTCGTTTGTCTTCTTGTAGACATAATCTGTATCAGTCATTATGTGAGGATTGAATTTATTCGAATACCATGTTATTTGAACTTTAAAATAAAAACTAATATTTATTCTTAAACAAGTTAACCAATATAATTTCAGTTTGATAAATTTTAGAAATAATTAACCTCAAATCATTTTAAAGAAAACGTTAATGAAGTCAGTCTTACAATATGATATCTTATATGGTGTGCTAGTACTATTAGCAAGTCCAGAATAATTAAACCGGTATTCTGTTATTATATTTTTTTTTGCTTTCAAAGTTTAACTGCTTAAGTGTACATTTACAATAGGATTTTCAAAATTGAAATTATTATCGGAGATACGGGTGATTTCCAGCCGCGGCGTCCAAACTGGCTCGTCTCGACGCGCTTTTTTTCGAAACTGTCTTTTTCAAAACAATACTCAAGTTCTATTAGACCGATTTACCTGAAATTTTTGGAGAGTCTTCTTTATAGACGTATGTATCTATCTAGTCTCATCCCAAATTTTAATTTTTATTATTTTCAAAATGAGTTTTAAGCTGTACTATGGAATGCCAAACGATGTAAGACAACTATATAAATCCATCTTTCAATGTAATTTTACGTTTCTGAGTCCATTCGTTAGGGATATATGTATGTATATAACTTTTGGACAAGTCGTTCTTCTCCCAAAACCTTTTATTTATAAATGAGAACTGGATGAAAGATTTGGTTAAGAAATTTCCTCGCAAATAATTTCAGTAAATTTTTCTAATCTAACGCAAAAATATATATGTACATATATATGTGTATAAAGAAATAATAATATTTTGTTTTAAAAACTTCAAAATTACCCCCCTTACTCTCTGATTAATAATAAATATTACAAACTTAATAAAGTACTCATATGAATAATCTAACCTGCATCGTTAGTGGTGGTTTTAAATTAACTGTTTTCCTTTATGATCTAATGTGACTTGTGATGCTGCTTAAGCGGCTGTCAGAAACACCAACTGACCAGCGGTGAATTTTGTAACAAGTGACCAATGACACTCTGACAAAATGATGATTTGTTGCGCGCATTCACACACACTTTCCCCTCCCAACTGTTTGCTGACATAAAAAATGCGACGAGTAAATTAAAAAATGTTATTTACTTGTAGTCCTTGCTGCAGCGACATTATTGCGCTCGTAATTATTGTTTTCGCTGTTTCGCATGATTAAATGTCATTCCAATCAAAGGCAGCGGCGACCGTCATAACCGACATTTAAATAGTCACTAACAGACAGCAATAAGATTGCCTTTTTTGTACCTATTCGCAGTTACTTTTGTGAGTATGTATGTTTGTATATATGCAACATAGCTTTTGTCCCCGCCTCCAGCGTACGCTGCTCAGTTCAGCGGAACCGTGGAGTCCATTTAATGGATAAAATGATTTTCATGGCTACAAGGCTATTTATATTAGGTATTTAGGTGTGAAATTGGAAATAGTGTATGGAAAAACGAAAATCGATTTAAAAAATCGCGACTTGAAGTATTTTTTGTTTAATTTTGAAAATGACTGATTTTAATAGTTATTAATTTTATTTATTTATTTATTTTATAGATATATGACTATTTTTGAAAATCTTAGTAATATTGTACTCCAAATTAGTGGATTTATTTTCAAAAAAAAAATTTTATTATCAATATTGTATGTAACTGTACTTTTTTATAAAAAATAATATTACTGTTTAACCTTGTTTTTTTTCTTATTTTCTTAAAAATAATTTAAGTACATTTTATTTTTTGCCTTTATTATCGATATGATTAAGTAAATAACTACTTTTTTATCGTTTTTTCTTTATAAATTTTATTGTTATCGCACATAACATACGATTGTTTCTGCCAAATACTGTTAATGCTAACCACTAACCACAAAATGAAATATTTCAGAGTTCAACGGTTTAAAAAAAATGTGTAATATTATTATTATTATTTTTTTTTTTAACTAAATGGCGGCCCTTGACTGCTCGACCCGCTTATAACTACCATATGCGTCAGAGACGAATTTTAAAACCCTTATCGAAGTGATTGTGCATTCGGGCAAACTTTTGACCGCCAAATTTTTCATTATACTTAAATTCTCTGTGGTTGTTCTTATGCCGTTTTTTCCTAATTTCTTCTTATTTCGGATTTTAATTTTTATATTCTTATATATTCGGTATTGTTACTAACCAACACGGAAACATGGACCCTACTGTTCTACGCAAGCGGTAAGTTCTGGGTTTTTCTATCGACCAAAAACTCTGCAGTCAACTCGGTAGCATTTCTCAATATTATTCTCATGATTATGTGAGAAATGTTTTTTGCTGCTACAACAACAAAAACAATAGCAACTGCGTGCAATTTTTTTAGAAGTCTATCTATAATAATAATGTATGTATATCAGTTTTGATCCATCTTAAACAAGTAGATGTCTATGGGCTGCCAGCCAGACCAGGTTAAAACGCCTTACTGTGTAGATGAACATCTGATTTTACTAGTAAGCAATAATAAAATTATCGAAGAGACATAGAACTGGTCGAATTTTTTTCCGCGGCGGAGCAAAGGGCCACAATGAGATTTCATCGTTTGTTACGATTTGACTCCAATGTTTTTGGACCTAGATTAGATAGAGGTCGGCCTTTTCTTCTTTTTGCCTTGTGGATTTCAGTCAATGACGTTTCGGGTGTTTGTGTCTGAATCTCGTCTCAGAACATGCCCGAGCCAGCCCCATTTTCTTTTGAGACCATAAGTCCGGGCTGCAAGTTAGCGTAGGTACCGGTACTTTTGGATGTCAGAGGCAGATATTCCATGATAAATGATGGGCAGAGTTTATTATATGAGAGGATCTACACTTCGCATCACTTTACAATTTGATCCCAAGGCAGGTTTCAATGGAGCTGATCCCAAATAGACAGTACAAAAGATCATACAATTGTCATAGAAGAGATATTCTACACATGTAATAATAAAAAACGTGCCAAGTAAAATGCGAAGCCCTTAGAACTTGCTTTAAATATATGTGGATAGTGAGTTTAACCGAAGACCACCCCCATTCACATACAATGTCTCAAATATTTGATAGAATCGAAATGAAGTTATTAAAATGCAATTTAGAACTCGATCAAGCACAGACAATTTAAATACATGGTTTTGACACACAAAATGCGCCAATAAAAGAGTTCTGTGAAGTAGAAGCCACACCCATTTACTATATGTTGGTTTTAATTGGGTTTAATTGTATATGAATGCTCTGCATCAAATTTCTAAAAGTTTGTCTAAATAAAAGTGCAAAATCTAATTACCATCAAATTACAACAACAACACTATTTTCGGCCAACTGTTGCACTGTTGCCTGCTGGCTATTGCGTGAGTTCGCTTCTAGTGCATTAATTGCTAGTTTCAGTCGAAAATTAGCGAACTATCGCGCAGCGGCACTCTCCACGCATGCACTTGCAACATGCCACTTGCCTGCCCGCTTGTACAAAATAAAGATGACATATTGCAATCGCTGTGCAACAACAACAATGCCCAACAATGCACACTTTAAAATCGATTATTGATGGCAAAAATTTGTGTTGCGTGTCAAAAATGTTGCAACATTTTACTGCTATACGGCAAATTGGTATGGAAGCACAGCGGTGGAACAGCCCGAACGATCGGTAACATGATGTCATAGGCTGGCCGGGCTGACTGAGTGACTGCGGGAATGACTGGTTGCCACTAAGCGCATGGACATGGACACATGATGGATGGGAGATGACAGTTGGTGCAGTTTTTGGACACTGTAACACGCTCACGAATGCTGTCGCTGCAGAATTACACTTCGACAACGATCGACTGTAATTTGGTCGATGTGAAATTGGTAATCCGCATTATTAAGGGTTGCGAGCGGGCCTAACAGACTTTTAAGGAGTACTTACGCATATATATTTATATACATATGTATATAAAATGTGCAATAAGTGCCTGAGCCCCTGAGGCTTACCGACATAATGTGACGACTTCTGTGAGTGAACCTCATTGAGTTTGTGCAGCTCACAAGTGGAAGCTTTACACACACATAACGGTATAAATATATATTGTTTTGTAATTTGTACCTACTGGAGCACGCCCGCTCGTTCAGTTAGCCATTCGCTTGAAATGCAGCTATTTATTTGTCTCACTTAAGGTGACGCAAAATGCGTTCTTGCATGTGCAAGTCAAACTAAAGTTGTTGTTGTAAACATAACAACAACATTGATGCAGCGAAAATTCTTTGACGGAAGTTAAACACTGCCAACGTGGCTCATTATTGACTGCTGAAGGTGCTCCTACCGATGCTTCTGATTTTCACAAATTTCTTTTTCTCGTTCTTAAATATATTCATTCTTTATTTGCTGTCAATCAACTCACCTCTGCCGCTGCGTCCCACAAAGCGCAGATCATTAAACTTGGCCACATGCTCCTTCATCGTCGCCTGACAGTTCTTCAGCTCCGCACTGCAGTTCTCATCGTTGCCGGCCCGTATCGTCACCGTTGTGCCATCGCCGACCTCCACGAGTGCGACCACTTTGAAAGAGCTGGGCAGCGTTTTGTTGGCACGCCAATGTGGTGGCAGCCTGGAGCATAAGAAATATGGATTGCTCGTGGGTACTGAAAGAGCAAATGAGATTTTTGTTGTTGTTAGTTATAGTTTAAAGGCGGTTGTCATCGTAATTAATTAATTATGTGCAATATTCATTAATATGATTTAATTATATTTTGGTTGGTTGGTGTGCTGTTGACAAGCGTTATACTAGATAACAGTTTTACATAGATAGATGAACAACAAAAACGTAACGGTTTATTAAAATCGATAGTCGCAATTTGTCAATTTCTTTGCATTAATTAAAAAATTTAATAAGAATTGCTGATTTAAGACTCTTGAGGCTCAAATAAAACCGATGAAACATATAGTTCTTATAAAGGGTGTTTTTTTGACATGTGGTTTTCAAGAAGAAATAACATAATTTAATGTTATGGTCAAGAATTTAGCTCTATTAGAAAGATAAGGATTTGCCATAATATTGGAAAAATTATTTCAGGCAAATGGCCGCCGGGGTTGGCTGTCTCGAATGAGCTCCATTCGAGAGGCACAACTTTTTGCAGCAAATGGGGCCGCATGCCAGCAATAAACGATGACCAACTCCGAAAAAGTATTATATCATATAAAGAGGAAAGATTTGTATGTATGTTTGTAATGAATCAACTCAAAACTCAACTACTGTGCCAATTTCAAAAATTCTTTCACCATTGGAAAGTAACATTCACCACGAGTAACATAGGCTATATTTATTGCTACAATTTCAACTTTCTGGAAATAGTTCCCAGGTGAGGGTATCAAAAAGACTCCATGATGGAGAATCTTAATCTGGAACTGAAAATAGTCTTGCAAGTCATTCTCTTCGCAACGCAACCACGTGCCAGAGAGTCGAGTAACAAGCGAACGCAGCTGCTTGCTGAACAAAATTTCAAAACCTCCCAAATACGCGCTTAGGGTCGAGTATGAAGCGTGTAGAGCGGCTTGAAGAACAAAATATTAGAAGTATACAAGCTCGCACCAGGGAGTTAAACTCTGAGCGTTCCCAATGCCTTCATAATTAGAGAGAAAGGCAACGGTCGTCAAAGACTAGAGGTCGTAATCGAGTTTTAACTCATTAAAAATATATATAATTTCATGTTCCTCAATTTACTTTTTTATAATATGAACCCATGCAAGAAACGAGAAAGTACATACATATGTGTGGGAGAGTGTATATAAGTGTGTAAAAACTTATAACCGAAGTGCGAAGCCGGAGCGGTCTGCTAGTTGTATATAAAATAGTTTATGAGTCAAATGTTAAAATTCCTTGATATCGGTTTATGTAGTTGTTTAAGAAGATCTTAGGCAATATTCCTCTTGGGGGCTAATTATTTTTTTTCATCGTCAAATAGCAGTTCCTATAGGGTCAATGTGTTTATAGAGATGTCACTTAGCATATTAATCTAATCAGGTACTGACATCAAACGATCGGTTCAGACCATACTGGTGAAATTAATGAACAATTCATGTTCATTTCTTAAACTTACGACAAAAAATTATTTAAATTGTTCTATCACTTTAAAATATTTTTTTTATATTATTTTTAATATTCAATAGTACATCCTTATAAAATGTATAAGAGTGACAAAACTCAGATGAAATGAACTATGATAACCATAATTGGTATTATGGGTGAATCAGTATTAATCACACTAACGGAATTTAGTAAATAGTGATTCAACTGTTATCGAAATAACAACTATCAAACTAATGACTTTGTGGCATCTTACTCATTCGTATATCTGTATGTATGTAGGAAGAGGGTGTTGAAATTGAAACATGTATGTTTCGGTGAATTGGTATTTTTTTATTAATAATATTAATGATAGCCGTATTTATTACTTTGGCATCACTAAAACTATTTTTAAACCAATTTTTGAAGCATCAAGGCATCTTCTGAGTGAAAGTTGTTATTCTTATGCTTTCTTTCTCATAAAAAGAGGTCTCAAGCCAAGTAAAAAAATGTAAAATCGTTAATTTTTTGAACACGTAAGTACGAGTAAATAATACTAAGGTGTACTAAAGATGTATCAATATCAGGCGTTTCAAATTACACATGCACAATGAAGTCCTATTATATATCATATATTAACATGTATGTCGGTATATCTTTCGTATTTAGTTTTTTAATACTATATGAATATATAAATATTATAATATGAACACTGATTTTTGTGGCATGCCTTTTGACACGAGACTTTTGAATGCCAGTACATATTTTTTATTGAGTTAAATAAAAAATAACCGTTATTTTTTAAGGTATTCGAGGGGTATGCAAATATACAAGGTTTCTTTTTTATAAAACAATTTAGGAATTCCCTTGTTTTTTAGCTTCACTTCACAAAGTATTGAATTACAAATATAATTTTAAAATATTCATTCATAAACTTGTGACTGAATCTAAAATATGTAAGTATATGAGATCAGTACATTCCAGATTATTTTTGACTCTAAAGAACTTCAAATGTTCAGTGAGTCATATTAATGCGGGAGATATATTGGATATATATACTAAAACCTTGCTCTATGATAACAGTATTCTGGATTAGGTTACGAAAGCAAGGAATTCCGAAATACTTTCCATATCAAAACATCCAAAAATTTTTAGAAAACTTATTTAAAAAGTAAGAGAAAAGACAACGGCATGTGGAGACATTAACTAATAAAACGATCAGATTTGAAAAAGTCGAATTCAAATGTTAAAGCTTGATCTCAACTCTATTAATCTCGAATGTTGAAGAAGCAAGTGAAAATACTGAATTTAATTTTTGTCAATATGGTGCAAGAAATTTAATATGACGTAATGAATATCGACAATGCTTATAAACATTTAAATATCGGTTGGCTCATACTTCTATAAATTCATTACCATATGAGCAGAGATTTCGAGATTATAAAGGAGGGCATAGACTCAAAATCTTATTGCCTTTTCCTGATATATATCTAAACTAATACGCTCATAGATACACTTTATATACGTGTAAAAAATTTCAAAACCACCTCACTACTCACCTAGTTCGTTGGGATACTTCTCGTGCGCCATCTGCACCATACGCTCCGTCCACCACAGTTCCTGACAGCCAGCATTATTGCCACTGCTACTATGGTTGTTATTGTTGTTGGCATTATTATTATTATTACTGCTGCTATTTGTATTACTATTACTACTATGTGCCGTGCCATTGCTCGCGCCACCTATTGGAGAACTACTGCCAATACTCGCATTACTGGGCGGTAACGGTTGTGGCACTGAGGCGCCTTCACACCAACGCATCGGCGACGTACACGATGTGGCCATTGCGGCGGCACCATTGCCGCCAATCAGACTGCATACATTATGCCCGACGGCATCGTCGATGCCCACACCAATGCCAATACCGGCGCCAGCACCACCGCCACCACCACCGCCGAGTCCAACAAGGCCGCCAGTTGTTGAACCGCCGCTGTATACCGCAGCCGATGCGCTCGGCAAATGCATTCGTCTTTGGTAGGGAGCAATTTTGGCGGCGTTCGGATAAACGGTGGCGGAAGAAATGGGCCGGAGACAACCAACGGCAGCCACGTTGGCGTTGTTGTGGACAGCCAGCGACTGTGGCTGTGACTGCGGTAGGTGATAGGTGTCTGCACCGTTATGTGTTCGCGCTGTTTGTTGTTGTGTTGGCGCAATACTATGAGAAGCGACGGCGGCGGCGGGGTTACTGGGCGTAGTTTTTATCTTCAGCTTTGCGGATTATTAGAACAGAGGAAAGAAAGGACTGGCACTTCACTGGGGTCAGTACGCACTAACCGTGTCTTTTTACATGCGTTGTTGAGCGTTTGTTTTTCACTTTGACTTCCGTTTAGTGTTTCATAAACTTTTGTCTAAACCCGTCTGGCAACACAAATTCTACACTTGTCATTTAAATAGATTTTTTTTCGAATCAAAAACTGAAATTAATTTAAGCAGGTTTAAATGGATATTCCGAAATTTAACACAAATCGTTACAGTTTTATTGTTGTTGTTATTTTTATGAAAGCGTAGTGTGATTTGGACATACAAATGTATCATCGTAGCTTCCGAACAAATTGGAAATACCCATACTCTACTGGAAATTTTGAATTTATCACTGATTTTTAATTGCTCGGCGTGATTTGCATATACACATATACAAGCATACAAACATTTATAAGCAGTTATCCATATGACAAATTAACAACTTAGTTAATAAATGATTAAGCAAAAAGCGTCAACAAATTGCCATAAATTAATACAATTCAATCTCTTCACTCAATTATTTAAATATTGAAGCGCTACAACGGAGCGCGCTCACTGGCTTACGCCGTCGCTGCGTGACGTTCACTTGTCTTACTGTTATTTTGTTGCGCCGCAGCTCATGAGCTCTTCGACACGCATTGTCAGGTGGGTGAGTCACCACCCGCTCCGTTGAAGATGAAACAGCGCTGATATCGCCGAAGACACTCCGAAACAGCTGCGACGGCGGGTACGTATGACTTTATTTCTTAAAGCTGATGCGCGCGCTTTAATGAGTTCGCAGAAAAAGACAACGAAACACAGAAGCTTGCATATAGCATGGAATTGTGAGTTTTGATTTTTCGTTTTTTTTTATTGTGAACTCGATTAGTAAACATTGATGTTCACTGATTTTTGAACTAGGTGTTTAGTTAAAAGAGAGAAAATTATTTTTTGTAACTCTATAACTGAATAATTGTTCGTTTTTTTGAATAAAGTATGGATATATGTACATAAAGTGGTGGTGAAAGAGAACTGGACGAATTATCTCCTGTCTGCCTGAATTTGTAAATAATTTCGTCAATCTTCATACCAGCATTAACACCAATAACAATGTCTGTCTTAAAATCCCAGGCAGAATCAGGCTTGCAAACATGACTTTGGACTAGGAAGATAATTGAAAAGTAAAGTCCTCTCTCGACGAACTAAAATCAAACTCTCTACAAGGCTCATTATTCCGATGGAGAAGCGTGGGCGATGTCGATGAGTTGTTGGAGTTTTCGAGGGAAAGGTTTTACGAACGATTTATGGGCCTTTGAGTTATCCGACGGAATTGGCATAGTTCAGCGAATAAAAAGACAGCGACTACGCTGGCTAGATCATGACGAAAGCACTCCAGCTTTGAAAGTGTTCGATATAGTACCCGCCGGTGGAAGGAGCGAAAGACTAAACCCTCCACTTTTTTGGAAGGACCAAGAGGCTTAGGACATGGCATATGGCATATGTACATATATGGACTAAGATTACACTTCAGTGAAACTACTTGACAAAAATATTATAATAGCAAAAAACTAGACTAACTGAAATCTCACCGTCGGAAAATTACTTACTTCATACAAAAATTCCAAACTGAAACTATTTATTCTCTATTCTGTACATGTGTATGTCACTGAACTCCTGACAAACGGCTGGACCGATGTAATTGAAATTTAATCTATGTCTTCACGTGGATTCTAGAATGATTTGTAGTCACCATTCGATCCAATTTAAAAAGTGCATTTAATTAATTTTAAATTTATAAATTTTTGTTATGTTTTATTTTTGCCAGAAATAGCTGGCGCAATTGTTACTGTATAGAAACGGCCTAAAGGTGTATCAAGTTGTTTTGGGAAAATTTGTTTGAGAAATGTTTTATAATTGGATGTCGCTACTGTTGGAGTACCAAATCTTTAATCCAATTATATATTAATTCCAGTTAGTCCCAAAAAAAATAAAAAATACTTTGTTTGTCGGGTCCGTTAGTTACCTATAAGATCTATTTTAAATAATTTATTAAGGACTTAACTGTTTTATAATTTTAATATAATCAAACGCATAAAATTGTTCGAGACTTGGGAATGGACATATCGAAGGGTATTTCTATTTACCAATTCTTTGTATGGGGGAAATATACTGATTGACTAGCTCGATATTTAGTTAGTGTACACCTAGATTAATTCACTGCACAATCCCGATAAAACCACTAATAACTATATTCCTAACTTCTTAAATTGTTTAAAGTTTTAAATTAAAGCCAAATAGATTTTTTAGAATGAATCGATTTAACGCATGAGATGTTTGATTTATTCAAAATCCAATAATTGTGTACAAATTGAACAAGATATCACAGGAAAATTAAGAAAGCAAATGCATATAAAAATTATTTGCATAATACTGCATGATACAGTAAGATTAATCCTTTGGAATGATAAAAGTTGAATGATTTACACTAGTACAATGTAAAATCACCATTTGGAGAAGAAATATATCAGAACTCATTTTACGCAATAATCAATATGGGTACATTCCTCATTATAGCTCTTTACACATTTCTGTATATGTAAATACATTATCCACATTTACGCAATGTGTCATTGTTGTAAAAACACATATAAAATCACAACAATGGCTTGGCGCCATGTGGTTGGAGTTCAAGTCACAATGACATTAATTAGCGTTAATTAAATTTGAGCATTTTGAAACAAAAACAAAAATTGACACAAATAATTAAGTGAACTTTTCCGTTAATTTACTGTTTATTTTTACGGAAGAATTTGTGAAATTATTTTTACCGGAAAAACACTAACTAAATAGCGTTAACATTTCACAACAGTTTTGATTAAGTAGTTAAGCACATAGTGTAATTTCATAAGATAACGGCTTAAACGTTTCTCCTTAAAACGTGTTTGAGTGCTTACAAGTAATTGAATTTAATTATAGCTGTAAATTATTAATTCGAATTAACACATTATTATGCATAAGCACTCTAAGCTGTTGTATAGAGTATGTACGAATGTTATTCCCGCTGAAGCTTATCAAACGCTTGTAAATAACACTAACAACAATAAAACTGTAGCTTTTTATTCTTTTATCTCTAATTTTCACAAACCGTTTTAGCGCCAAATTTCAATGATTTTATTTATTTTTTATTTATTTGATATTTCACAGCTCGTTTTTAGTTTAATGAATAGTAAATGTTTCAGTAAGTTTAAGTCTCACTTTAATACTTTTTTTTTAACTTTTATTACACATTACACTATCTCATATTGTACATTTCAATACATATTATTATGTATCATACTTCTGTGCGTACATCCACGTATTTATGCGAATTCACAATTTTTCATTGTTTTCAAAACGAGCCCGCGGTTTTTTCCAATCCACTATAGCGGCTTACTCATCTACACACGCGTTTATAGTAAAATTTGTATTTTCGATTTTACTCTTCACGACCACTTGTATGCGTGACGACACTGTAGTATCGCGTTGCTACTCCGATGCTTTTATGAACCGAACAAAATTGATACTGGCACTTGCCGTGGCCACCGGCAGTGGGCTAACCCAACAGCTACAGTGAGCCAGCAGCGAGGCAGCGTCGTAGCAGCGCCACAAACAACGAAACAGCATACGAATATTATGTAGAGGGAAAAATAAAAACGAACGCACACACACACACACACTGGCGCACACGCATTATTAAATGGGAAGTCCAAAACCAGCAAACCAGCAGCGACAGCAACAACAAGCCCACAATCGGAAGACTACTTTTTATCGCAACCCGATTTGAGGTTGGGATATTTTCATATTTGATAAGAACCCGTTATTTTTTTTATTCAAAATGTAAAGTTTAATTTTTATTTCAGTAAAAACATTGCACTCAATTCGTTTATTTACTCACGCGAGAGCACACTTCACTGATTTTGAGCGTATTCAGCTATTTGAAAAACAAAGATGTTGGAGCCGCTCCGTAAAACAGCTCAGATGTGGTCTCTAACCGGCTTTTATGCTCAACGTAACGCGTGCTCTCCAAACACAAATTTGCCGGTGGTTTTGTGCACATAATTTCAGTTTGTTTGCTCTCAGCATTCGCTTCACTGTTTGGCCTATCAGAGCATCAGCCAATCAGCGGCACGCTTCGCTTATCACATCTGACTGCGACTTGTTGTTATTCGGCCAGAGTGCATACGAATTACTGCAGAGTGTGGCCTCGTTGTTGTTTTTTGATTTTTGTTCGCTTCAATTGCCACAGTGGTGTGTGTTGTTGTTATTAAATGTGCTCGCGCACGCTGATTGGTCGACCGCTTGTATATAGCAGCAAGCACCACTCCACATGATTCAAGGAAGGCGCTGTATTGTATGCATTCAACTGCTTTGTTGGTGGGTTTGTCTTAATGTATGTATGTTCTTGCATGTATATGTATGTATGTAAGTTGTAGCGTGTGCAGGTTTTTATTATATTGTGGTTTGTTGTTTTCCATGCTGTGCTTGTGCCAATGAATAAATGGAAAAGGTTGGGCCTTCAAAACGCACACTCGTTGGCATAGACATATGTACATACAGCAACAAAAACTGACTGTGAGCATAAGCGTGGAAATTTATATGGGGCGCAGCAAAATGTACATTCGTATGTTCGTACTAGCTACACATGCTTTGTACGTGCTCATTACTTTTTATATGATTTCTGTTGCTGCGTCTCTTGTGCGCAGATTGTTGATTGAAGAGCAAACCAGTTTTTGCACATTCATGGATATTAAGATGCATGTAAGTGAAAATGTGTTTTTATTTATTAATTCCTTGGCATTTTGACATAAGGCGTGAAGACCATGGAAAATGAATATAATTGATAAAAACGCACACGCATTGTAGATTTGTATTGAAGGATCTTCTTCAATATTCTTTAATTATAGTACTTGAAATATATACTGAAAATTAAATTAAAATTTATTATATATTAAACTGGCGTTAGTCAAATATAAAATTATAATGTCCTTATTGTTGTTTTTGATCACAAAGCCTTTTATATTGCTTTTCTGCAGCAATAGCTTCTTTGTCATTTGAAAAGTGCTTAAATTATTTATTACATAATAAATATAATTACATTATATCCTTAAAACATTTTACTAGCTTCTCATTTCGGGATGTTATTATTTAGTATTGATGGATTAAGAATTGTAACTACTGCGCTTCAATTGGTTATTTAATAAAAGTGAAACTTTTAAATTGCTAATTCTGTTCATCTATTACAGTGGAACTTGCATAAGTCGAAGATCTCCATAACTCGAACTTTTGAATTGTCAATAGCGTTTAGAAATCAAATTTCATCCAAATTTCCTTCCATAACTCGAAGTTCTCCATAACTCGAACTCTTAAATTGGCAATGGAAGACAAATTTCATACAAATTTCCGATATATACAATTCCAAATATCGAAATTTTCGACCAGAACATAATACAAAATTTAAAATTTTAATGTCGAGGCAGAATTTTAAGAGTCCCTCTATATCGTATGGAAGCGAACCAAAAATTTAATATTGCACTTATGGAATGCATAAATCTTGTAACAAAGGCATGGCCAAACAATAGCAAAATGCAACAAACAATATTACGGAATACATGTTTTAATGTATTTACATAAAACTTTTTGCGAAGTAAATAAAAAAAAATTGTGGGTAAATCTATATTTTACAGCTTTTTAGAAAATGTATGTTTTAATGAAAATTCTATAACTCGAAGTCTCTCCAACTCAAAGTTTTTTTGTGGATTATGGTGATTCGAGTTAGAGAAGTTCAACTGTATTTTAAGCGTATTAAGTTAAGTTTTATTTTGTAGCAATGAATATGAAAGTTCTGAAAAACAATTTAATATATGCAAAAAATAAATTCGTTAAATTGTATTAAAAATATATATTAGATAAGTAAATGGTTCAGTCTAATCAAAATTATCCATGATTTTTTCACATTAGACACAGCACATTGGAACTTTGAGAAAGGGATAAAAATTACTTATAGTTAACCCAAAAAAAATATATAAAATCAGTATGCGTTAGACATCCCTCACGAATTGATCGTCAAATAAATGTCTTTGGTCCGTCGGCGGATTACTATAACTCTTAGATTTACAAATCGTTGAAAATTTTTTAGCTTGGCATTTTTCTAAATATGAAAATTTTAAATAATGCAAATTATTTGGTAACAAAGAAGTATTATAACAAGGCGATATTCGAGAATGGGTAGGAATATGTGAAGGATATTGAGCATATGACCTTTTATACCCACCACGCAAATTATTCGTAAAATTCAATATACAGTGCTGGGCATAAAAAACCGGTCAGTAAGAAAATTTTAATTATGAGCTAAAATATACATCCAAGAAAAATATTGAAAATGAGGGATTGTTTGAATTTGTAATAACCAAACCAAAAAATTTTAGCGATATATTTTTCAGGAAGGGAATATGGTAAAATACTACAATTACGAATATTCTACAATATTGATCATACAATTCATTAAGATAGTACTATCACTTAAATTGTTTATTTTTATTTCATAATTTGACTCTAACTATATTCAATCGATACTTTAGTTAACCTCATTTTCCATTAATTACCGCCCTAATCCTTGCTGGTATGGACGAAATAAGCTTTTGGAGTAATTCAACCGTCCTCAAACGGACGGAATGCAGTTTTTTTGGTTTCTCGGCTTCTGTGCGACTGCATGTTTCTTCATAATCGTCTACAGGTTTTCGATCGCGCTTAAATCGGGGCTGTTCTCAGGCCACGTGAACTGATTTATTCGAATTTCAGACATATGTAAGATCGCGTACTTGCAAAAAAAAAAACAAAGAAGATCAAAACTTATGAATGAGGTTGATAACATGTAGGAGAATTAAATAAAAATAAGTATTTCGATGTTGGCCCTGTAACATGGCGCAGAATCATCCTGAAAGATGGCGTAGTTTTGGTGCTTCCATGGTTTTTTATATGCCTCTCCGTTGACTCTTCCAAAATTAAATGAATGTAATGGATTAAAAGGACATATAACAGCACAGAAGCCGAGGAACCAAAAAAATGCATTCCGTCTTTTTGGAGAGGTGGTACGATGACATGGAGGTCGGATTATGGGTTGGATCGAGGATTTTATGATCAATATTGTATATGATAACGCTAAAATTATCCGTCGCTTCGCTTTCTTAACTTCGGATAATGCAAATACAGTGAACTTCTCTAACTCAAATCACCATAATCCACAAAAAAGCTTCGAGTAAGAGAGACTTCGATTTTTCAAAAAGCTGTAAAATATAGATTTATATACAGTTTTATTTCTTTACTTCTCATAAAGTTTTATGAAGATACGTTAAATCGTACATTCTGTTATTTAGTTTGATGCAGTTTGCTTTTGTTGGCTCTTGACGTCTGTATCCCATGCCTCTGTTACATGATTTATGTAATCCATTTCATATTTTTTGTTCGCCTCAATACGATATAGAGGGACTCTTTTACAATTCTGCCTCGATAGTCAAATTTTAAATTTTCTATTATGTCCTGGTCGAAAAGTTCGATTTATGGAAGGACATTCGTATGAAATTTTACTTCTATTGACAATTCAAGAGTTCGAGTTAGAGAGAACTTCGAGTTAAGGAAGTTTGAGTTATGGAAGCAAATTTGTATGAAATTTGAATTCTAAACGCTATTGCATTCAAAAGTTTGTGTTATGGAGATTTTCGAGTTATAGAAGTTCGAGTTATGGAAGTTCCACTGTATATGTATTTGAGAAATATTCACGCATAATATTTCGTTAGAACTTCACTAATTGTCTTATAGATCATAAATAGCAAGGGACAAATAACGCAGTTCCCCTAAAATACCCTACACCCCCCAGCTTCCTAAAACGCCTCAGGTTTCGGAACACTTGCAACACGACTATGCACATACCAAAAACTTCTACTTTTGAGTAAGAGAGGGCTAAGCAGTATTACAGAGGTCATGACTTAGTATAGCAGAATACAGAGCATACGAGGAGGATGATGATACGTTAGAATATTGTCTTTGCGAATGTTCAGCCTTTCAGTCGGTTAAGTAGGGATAATTTCTATGTCTCCCAATACATAAAATTTTATATTATTTTTTATATACCTATATAGTATAATAATAATAAAACTATAAGTAGATAGTTTAAAAATCTCCAAATTCAACTTCGGTATTTTTTATAAAATACTTTAATTTTTTTAATAAACTTTCCTATAGTCTATTCCTTAAAAATTATGTGTTATTAATAATAATAGATCTACTGTATTTAAATAATATAAACGAGAATGGTTCAGTTGGGTTCATAAATTTCCTGAAAGTCTCGCATCGACTAATATTCTCTTTCTTACCTTGAGCTGAACACATTCCTCCACATAGAAAACTAACTGTATTGTCGCCAACAAAACTCTCCTGTCAGTGCAGTATAGTCAATACTGATTGGTATATATGTACATATTGTACGTCTTTGCTATAAGACTATCACGAATTCATGAATTCAGTATTTCTGACTGTAGTACGGCAAGTTTTAGTATTCGCGCATACATACATACATACCTATATGAATACTAGAGGGTTTGTAAGTTAGAAATATTGAATGTTAAATTAAATACTTTAAGTACACTTTATACAAGCATTATACATACGCATAACCTTCAAAAGCTTAACAGAAAAATGTATATGTGTACTCGTATATATTGCATACAGCAAAAGTTCACAGCTTCAACATTGATGACCATTTTTCCGCTCCCGCCATTTATTTTCAATTTCAATTCCATTTCCTTTTAGCTTTCGGTAAATAATACATAAACGAGTATTTACGCACATAAGCATAATACATACTTCAGCTGTGTGTGTATGCACTCGTTTGGTGCAGCCTTTTTTCAAAGGATGGATTAATTTTCATTACTCGCACAGACTTTTGCGGTTAATTAACGTTTTTACTATTGAATGAGACAAAGTATGGTAAGTAAAAATCTTTACTGCGAATGCTGCTTACATATATGTATGTATGTAGCAGTGGATGGGAATACAGCAGGCCTACAAAAGTGTGAGGAAGGTACTTACATACATACATACATGTGTAGAACGCAACCAAGGTTTGAGGACAAAATATTCAATTTATCAATTTTAGTTATGTACAGTGCTGTGCAAAATCTTAAATATATTTGCTGAATGCGAATTCATTTAGATATTTATCCCCAAAACTAAGTAAAATGCGATCCATAAAATACTTGTCGCATGCCACTTACGGAGTCATAGCGATAATTTGGTACTGTTTAAGATAAGTTTCAAAGTATTTCCTGTTCTAATTGGAACGGCGTATTCAGTGGAAACGTTATACGGAGGTAGAATAATCAGTACTTCAAGCTTGCCTAACTTGATGTCTGACAAATGGCGATATCTACAAGTTCCAAAAACTTTCGGCATGGATAATGGTAATATGAGCTGATAAGTTACAACTAAACAGATATTAATAAAATGAAATGATTTATTTTTCATCGTCTCTAACTTTAAATAATGGTCTTGTTGTTAATTGAGAGCTTTTTAATAATCATTTCTTGATACTTTACTCGTCGCTAGTTTTTATATTTATATGTTGTATGACTTACGTTGCTACGCTACTTTCTTATCTAACTTCCTCAAAATATTCATGTCCGAAAGCTTCGTAAAACATGATAAATACAACTTTGAAATATGCAGTTATTAAATTATTAATAAGTTTCTACGTTTAGCGTTTATTAAATTATTTATATTTTTTATTGCAGCGTGATTAGTGATTTCGTACTGTGGGAAAATAATTGTTGATAAACATTTACTCGACTACGTACAACCGGAAAAAGGTATGTCACTGTATTATCAACAGTATTCTCTGCTCGCAAGTTCATACATACATACATATGTATTTAGATATGAATTTGTGTAGTCGACTTGAGAGGAACTATGGTTGTGTAGGGGATGGCAACCCAGTGAGAACTATGAAAATTTATGTTTTGACAATTTCTTTCTCTGTTCGTTAAACAAATATTTGTGAATTTCTTTTTTAAAATCATTACTCATAAATTACTTGCAGTGGATCTTAAATCCTTATCATGAACTTGACCTTTAACCTAAAAAACGAGAGTCACTATGTTATATTAAAAACTTTATTAATATTATATTGCAATAATATATTATACATATTTCAGTTTTCATTTTAAATAATTCAAGTAAGTACTTTAGTACATTTTCCTACAGGGTACAGAGTACAGCTTATCACTAAGCATGTTTTGATTAAACCTTAAGCGTAGTATAAAAGCATAAGCTTTGATTTATTAAAGCACATGTATAATTTGAATGTTTAGCTCTGCTTATGGGAATTATTTTTTTTTATATTCCCACTGTACATTTAGACATACGGACATACGATAATTCAAGGCAGCACAATTCAAAGATTTATATGACTTTTTTACTTAGCGTATACGCAAAGAGAGTCTATAAATAGTGTTCTTAAGATATCATGAATGTCGGTTGCAAATTTTTGTACGTGATTTTGTTGTAAACAATCTGAAATATAAAAGGAACATTTACTAATTATTTTATCAATCGATCAAATTTGTTTGTTAAATAATTTTAATAATACTAAATTATTTTAATTATTTTAAATTATTTTAATTATATTAAATTATATTAAATTATTTAAAATGTTTCTTAAAATAAGTAAGCTTAAAATACTGCAGTTTAATAGAGTTTAACAGCATCCACATTAATCTGGAATCTCCATAGTTTATTTTATTTATATGTTAAAGCAATTTGTTCCTAACATTACGTTCACCTTTTATTATTTAATCCCTTATATTATTTTAAATTACAAATTGCTTTATGACATAGTTCTAATAAGAATTTCCCCATATTGTTTCATAAATGAACGATATGCCTCAAGACTATTTTAAAAATTACCATCGATAAACGCAATTGATCGATAGTGTAGAAAATCGATAAATCGCGCACACTCATAACCGATATAATTTGCCAACAGCTGTTCATGTTTACGTTTCACATTCCTTAATTAATTATTTAGCAGCTGCAAAACGTGCAGGGATTGTGTTTGGTTGTGGTTTTTTCGTTTTGGTCTTCATAATCAAAATTTCAAGTGTTAAAAATTCTTTAAAATAGTAAAATGCTGCTAACATTAAACCGTATACCAAAAGTGACAAGCACATTGCTATGGCAAAATATAAAAGTGAATGTGAAACCATTTACACCCGTTTTTACGAAGTTTTATACCACAACATCAGAGGAGGCCATGGCTGCCAGTGATAAAACTAAAGTTACTAGTGAACGTATTAAAATCGGTGATGTAACCAAAGATTTGAAGCCGCCAAAGAATCCAGAATTAGTGCCACAAAAATATGGTAATTAATGTGAAAAGTTGAGGTGGGATACGGTCTGCAATGTGCACAGGTTCAAAGTCCATTTGTGAAAAAAAAACATAAACTGCTGTACAGTAACAATAAATTGAAATTGTGAATTTTCATAATAAAATTATTTATTTGCTATCAGCTTCCAAATATAATATGAGAATAGTACAAAAATTGTATTTTTATTTGCTTCTCGACAGTTCAATACAACGAGGATGGCACACTACAACTGACACAATCCGCTTTACATCATTTGCGTTGGATGCTGCAGAAGGATATCTTAAAACAGGATATGTTCCTTATTGGACAGCCGGGTTCGCTAAGGCGACAACTGGCCATGCAATATCTGGAGTTAACGCAGCGTGAATTGGAATACATAGCCTTAAGCAGAGACACCACCGAAAGTGATCTGAAACAGCGACGAGAAATTAAAGATAAAGCGGCTATCTATTATGATCAGGTAAGCTTGGAAGTGCTTACTGCTAATATACATTTAATTTATTTCTGTTATGCAGTGTGCTGTGCGTGCGGCCGTGAATGGTCGTGTCCTAGTGCTTGATGGTGTGGAGCATGCCGAACGCAATGTATTGCCCATATTGAATAATTTACTTGAAAATCGGGAAATGCATTTAGAGAATGGCAAATTTTTAATGGCTCCCGAACGTTACGATAAATTATTGGAGGTACGCAAAAGATATCGATTATTTTAAATCTTTTGTTATAAAAATATTTAAATTTTGTTTATTTATAGACATACACCAAGGAGGAATTGGACAAATTAGGTGTGTTACGCGTTTCTGAAGATTTTCGTGTTGTAGCGTTGGGACTGCCTACGCATAAGTATAAAGGTACGCCATTAGATCCACCACTGCGTTCACGTTTTCAATCGCGGAATGTCTCACATCTAGCATTTGATGTAAGTTTAAATTTTATATAAATATGTAATGGATTTTTATAAATATATTGTGTTAAATGTACTTTTTAGGAGATGCTAATCGATCTGCAGACACTGGCTCCAAATGTACCTGTGGATAAGCTTAAAAGTTTAGTAAGCTTTGGCATGGCAATTCAGGCTGCGGAACAGGTTGATAATTTGCCTGATTTTCCGCTTGACAATCTTCATCTCGTTGTTAAAATGATGGTAGAGATTTTGCATATTTTCATTTAAATTTATATTAAAGTTTTAATCCAACTCCAGCAACAAAATCCACACATCAGCGTACACGACGCCATTACACGCATCTATCCATATCAGACAAGCATGAAGAAGGAACACATTGAACGCGTGAAGACATTACTAAAATCTTTAAAAATAAATCCACTGGATAGCAAAGCTGTGAAAAGTGTCACTGTAGCCAAGCCGAACGAGCAGACACCAGATATTCTACAATTTCAAATCGACGATGTTTCCATCACAGCACCTGGCAGTCATCGCGTAGCTGCAACGCAAAAGCTGAAGGAATTTGTGGACCTTGATCACCAACGCAATGTATTAGCAGCAATGATACAATCCATTGCTGTGGGCGATATTTGTTTAATTGGTAGATATCTTTAACAACAACAAAATTATGTAAAATTATTGATTATTTTTTTTTTGTTTAGGTCAAAAGGGTGTTGGCAAGATGACGCTCACAAATCATTTGGTGCACTTGCTGAATCAGTCGGTGGAGACAATGATACTCTATGAAGACATGACGTCACGTGATTTAATACAACAACGTATTACTTCGCCAGAGGGTGATACCGTTTGGCGTGATTCACCACTGGTGCGTGCGGCCAAATATGGCTCCATCGCCGTGTTGAATGGCGTGCATCGTTTGCATAAGAGCACGGTTACAGCGTTGCAACGGTTTGTATATTTGTTGTTTTTTGTTTTTTACTCTCAAAAATTTAAAATATATTTCTATCTCCATAGTTTAATACAAGATCGCGAATTGCAACTCTGCGACGGCACAATTTTACTGCAACCGGAACGTTATAACGCACTCCTTCAGCAGGGACACACTAAACTGGAATTGGCCGAAAAGAATATCATGAAAATACACGACTCCTTCCGCATTATTGCGCTGGGCGAACCACCAAATCCTAGTCAACCCGCACAAAACTGGCTTACCTCGGAAATGTTAAGCCTCTTCCTCTATCTTGAAGTGCGTCCACTGCAGCAGAGCGAAGAGTTTGAAATCATACGCAAGCTTTATGGCGATGTCGATGCGGATATACATAAAATCATTGACTTGTCACATAATTTGCGTGAGTCCCATGATGCCACACTTACGAACCTCGCTGGTACATTGTCTACACGTCAACTCTTGAAGATTGCGCGTCGCATGTCAGCCTTCCCCAGCAGCAGCAGCGGCCAGCAAGCGAGTACTTTAACCTCCGCCTATGATATACTGCAGAATACTTTTCTCGCCAAATTCATGCCCGCTTTGCCACGCGCCGCACTTGAGGATGCTATAGCGCGTGCGGGCATCGAGAAGAGCAGCTCAGCGTCGGGTGTGCGACGCAAAATCAACGTCGAGAACGACGTGTTGACCATCGGCAACACCAGCATGCCACTGGTCGCCACAGACGCCGAGTCGAAGGTGCCAAGCACGCTGTTTTACGAGATGCCACAACACGTGGAGCTCTTAGAGCGCTTGTTACAAGATTTCATAATTGGCGATCACCTGCTGCTGGTGGGTAATCAAGGTGTGGGCAAGAACAAGCTCATCGACAAGCTGCTGCAGTTGATGAATAAGCCACGTGAGTACCTGCAGCTGCATCGCGATACTACGGTGCACAGCTTAACGGTGCAGTCGACGCTACGCGACGGTCAGGTCATCTATGAGGACAGTCCGCTGGTGAAAGCAGTCAAGAGTGGGCATATATTGGTCATCGATGAGGCAGATAAGGCGCCTGTGAATGTGACATGCATATTGCGCACACTCGTCGAGAATGGCGAAATGTTCCTCTCAGACGGTCGTAAGATTGTGCCAGCCGGTGAGGCGGAGGCGGCTAGAGATGCTGGTCACACTGGTGAAATCATTGAAATGCATCCGAACTTCCGTGTTATAGTGTTGGCCAACCGACCAGGCTTTCCCTTCCTTGGCAATGACTTCTTCGCTTCGCTGGGTGATGTCTTCAGTTGCCATGCCGTTGATAATCCCTCACCTGATTCAGAAATATACCTGTTACAGAAGTATGGCCCCTCAGTACCAATGAAAACACTCGCAATGCTGGTCAATGCCTTCGGCGAGCTGCGCACAATGGCCGATGAGGGTCTCTTAAACTATCCATACTCCACCAGAGAGGTGGTGAATATCGTGAAACATTTGGAAAAGTACCCTAATGACTCCATGTCCGAATTGGTTGGTAATGTATTGGACTTCGACAAATACCAACCCGAGGCACTGGAACAGGTGACCACTGTTTTGTCCAAACATGGTCTCCCTATCGAAGCCTATGCACGCAATGAGCTCTTTGCATTGCGTCGCAAGAAGGAAATACAATTGACGGTGGAGCGCACAAGTGGTCTGGGTGTCTCCGGCCCTAAGTATGGTAAAGTAGATCCGAAAAATGAGCCACATGTGGGCGGTAATACTTGGGCTGGTGGTAGTGGTGGTCGCGACACTGCTGGACTCGGCGGCAAAGGTGGTCCGTTTCGGCTGGACGCCGGTCACAAAGTGCATCAACTCTCCGACGAGGAGAAGGACGCCATACCCGAAGAAGTGAAGCGTGCAGCGCGCGAAATGAATCGCAAGGCGTTCGAGGATAAATTGAAGGAGATACGCATGTCGGCGCATGATCACAATTTATATGCGCAGTTCAGCGAACCCAATCGTAAGCAAGTGCAGCAGCTTAAGGCCGTTTTGGAGGCCATGCAGACGAAGAGTAAGGAGCGCCAGTGGCAGAAGTATCAAACGCATGGCGAACTGGATGACACGCGTTTAATTGAGGGTATTACGGGCGAAAAGAACATCTATAGACGACGCGCTGAGGCCAATCCATGGGCCGATCATGTCCAGGAAAAACCCAATCGCTTGAAGCTGGTAGTCGATGTTTCCGGTTCCATGTACAGGTAATTGCTTTAGCTTGATCACGTCAAACTTTTACTAAATGCATCGCTATCTCTTTCTCGCCTCTACAGATTCAATGGTTATGATGGACGTTTGGATCGTGAACTCGAAGCTGTTGTCATGGTTATGGAAGCATTCGAGGGTTTCGAAAAGAAGATCGTCTACGATATCGTTGGTCACAGCGGCGAAGGTTGGGAAATACCCTTTGTCTGCGCTGGCAGCCCACCGAAAACGGACAAGGAACGTTTCGAGACCATACGCATGATGCATGCACATTCGCAATTTTGTTGGTCGGGTGATAGCACCGTGAAGGCTATCAAAGAAGCCGTCAACACCTTGTCGAATGAAGAGTACGACAACTCAATCGTGGTGGTGCTTAGCGATGCGAATCTGTCACGTTACGGCATACATCCGCGTGATTTGGCGAAGGCTCTAATGAATGGTGAACCCAAGGTGAAAGGTCACGTGCTTTTCATTGGCAGTTTGGAGGAGGAGGCCGATCTGTAAGTTCACATAATTTGTATTATCAATAATTAAAGCTCTACTTACTACCATTTCTTTATAGTATAAATGCGCAAATGCCGGCTGGTCACAGTTACGTCTGTATGGACTTGTCGAAATTGCCACAGATCCTAAAGCAAATCTTCACATCCTCATTGTTGTGATAATCTTCTAACGAAAATGTGTATAAATATGTTTCTTTAGCAAATATTAGCGTAAGTCAAAAGTAGTTGAAATTTTTTGAAAATGTAATTTTGTTACGCATTGCTTGTATGGTTTAGTACAAGAAAAAATGTTGACAGTTACATACATATATTTGATGCGACTATGATATTTGTTGAAAATCGTGTTTATTTTTATAACCAGTGAGTGCATTTATAAATCATTGTTAGTATATTTGTAAGTTGAAAAAAAATATATTTTTAATAATTTTAAACGAAGCTTAAAAATCGAAATTAATCTAATATTGTATTAAATCTGTTACTATAATTTATGGGTTAGGTGGTCTACCGAAGGTACGAATCGACTTCGTTTTTACAAAACAAAATATTTTTATTTTTCTCTATAAGTTAAAAAGGTAACTCAAAGAATGCGTAAATAAACCTGAAGATTGATTGGTGCCCCTAAAACTATGCAAAATATCAATGGCACCTTTAAATATGGATACCACAGAAGAAAATGGATACGATCAAAGCTTATTATTGTCACTTCATCATTGTCATTTCGTCGATTCGCAATTTTTCTCATTTCATTTTCGAAAATACAAGGTGCCCTAAAAAAATATCGCGAATTTTGGGTTTTTTGAAAAAAAAAATATTTTTTCATTTGTCTACATTAATGTTATCGCCTACAAAATGGCCACATTCGATATGATGCACTTATGGCAAAAATTTCTCTAACTCGATTTCTGGGTTAGCCCTTGGGTGTTTCAGCGATTTCTCGTAGGCTTGTAAAATTAAGACCCTTCTCTTTTTTTTTTTGGAAAAGTCACATGGAGTCATGTCCGGCGAATATGGAATTCACGATCAAGCAAAATTCCCCTTAATTCAAGCATTCTTTTGTCCTTATCTCTAAAGTTGCTCCCGTATAGTGAGGCAGGAGTACCAAAAATGTTGATCAACGTCATAAATTATGGTTAAAATATTATATCCAGAGTTATTTTCTCATTTTTCTTATACTCTCGCAACAAATGTTGCTAAAGAGAGTATTATAGTTTTGTTCACATAACGGTTGTTTGTAGCACCCAAAACTAAACGAGTTAGATATAGGGTTATATATACCAAAGTGATCAGGGTGAAGAGTGGAGTTCATATCCGAATGTCTGTCCGTCCGTCCGTCTGTGCAAGCTGTAACTTGAGTAAAAACTAAGATATCTTGATGAAACTTGGCACACTTATTTCTTGGCACCATAGGAAGGTTGCTTTCGCAAAATCGGACCACTGCCACGCCCACAAAATGGCGAAAACCGAAAGCACATAAAGTGCCATAACTAAGCCATAAATAAAGCTATGGAAAATTTGGTATGAAGGATCGTACTATGAAGGGGCATATTTGAATGTAATTGTTTTGGGGAAGGGGGCGTGGCCCCGCCCCCTACTAAGTTTTTTGTACATATCTCGCAAACCAATAGATATATATAAACCAAACTTTCTGCAGGCGTTTTTTTTAGCCACTTCCTTATACAGTCCAAAAATGAAAGAAATCGGATCATAACCACGCCCACCTCCTATACAAATGTTAGGTTGAAAATTACTAAAAGTGGGTTAACTCATTAACGAAAAACGTCAGAAACACTAAATTTCACATAAGAAATGGCAGATGAAAGCTGCACTCAGATTTTTTTTACAAAATGGAAAATGGGCGTGGCGTCGCCCACTTATGGGTCAAAAACCATATCTCAGGAACTACTCGACCGATTTCAATGAAACTTGATTTGTAATAGTTTCCTTACATCCCAATGATATGTTGTGAAAATAGGCCAAATCGCTTCACAACCACGCCTACTTCCTATATACCAGAACTTTGAAGACGATCTGAATCGTTTACTTTACAATATATAAAGTAAGCACTAGTGAAGATATCGGTGCAGAACTTTGCACAAATACTACGTTTATAGTGTGGCAGCCCCATTCTAAAAATCGCCGAAATTGGACCATAGGTTTTCAAGGCCTCATATATCGAACATGAGGACCTCGGTGCTTCTAACCTAATATTATGGTTTCCAACTTTCAATGGACTTTATACAATATATATGACGAATATGTGGGTCAAATTGTGTATTATATAATATAAATAAAATTAAATAAATAAATTGCGAGAGTATAAAATGTTCGGTTACACCCGAACTTAGCCCTTCCTTACTTGTTAATATCTGAAGAACTCTTGGTGGGTTTACATGCAAATTCGAATTTTAAATTTCACTTTTCTGATCGCTGTTTGAGTGCAGTTTCCTTGCGGAACAGTTTATCCAGTTGCATTTAGTAGACTAGATTTTGAAGACTCCTTACTTTGCCATCGTATTTCCAATTTTTATTTAATTATGCCTCTTCTTTTGATTTTTGAGACTTGTTTGTTCGAATCACCATTATTCTAAGGTAGCACATTCTTTCAAATTTATTAAATATAGTGGACCTTCTCTAACTCGAATCACCATAATCCATAAAAAAACGTCGAGTTAGAGAGACTTTCGAGTTACAGAAGGTAATTTGTATGAATTTTGACTTCTATTGTCAATTCAATAGTTCGAATTATGGAGAACTTCGAGTTAGAGCAGTTCGAGTTATGGAAGTTCAACGGTATATTTAATCGCAATATTTTTTGTTTTATTTAAATATAATTTTTATTGAAATATGTCATTGCACTTACAAGTAATTAGAGTCAATGTGGAAATATTGACATTATTTTTGACATAATAAACAGTTTTACATTAGATGCAACCACACATGGCTTGTCTAAAACAAATACAGTACACATGAAGACACTAATGTAAAGACATTCACACATACAAGGGATACAAACACACATACTTATTTGATAATACAAAATTAATTTTGCTTTAATGACATGGCTAAGGCGAATATTTTTATGGTGATAAAGACTAAGATTACTTAAGTAGGCTACTTTTTTTGGTTTTCTTTTTTGGATCACTTACGCAAGATCGTCACAAGTTTCTTAAGCTTATGTAAAATTATAATTATGTAAATACAGTTATATAACCTAAATCATGTTGCAATCATGCCGCCAACTACGCATTCTGATTCGGTTGTATCACCACCCAGCCGTCGTCGGCCAGCATTTCTTGCGGTTGCTGTTGTTGTGCGCCGACACCACCGCTTGACGGTGTCACACGCGCATTGCCAGCGAGCAACTCCATTTGTTGTTGCGTGACGTTAGCACCACTCGGCCGCACCGCCGATCGTGCCTGTTCGGCTAGTAGATTTTCACGTTGTTGCTTCAAATTGTTGTAGAGCTCCAAGAGCTCTTGCTGCAGGAAATCAAAAAAAGAAATAATAATTCTGAAATTAAAGTCTGCATTTATAAAATATGGTCCTACCTTCTCCTTAATTTTCCTCAACATCTCTTGTTTCTTCTGGCGCTCTTCAGGATCCAAGCCTTGTATAATTTTCTCTTTGAAGTCTTGCGCATAGTAGAGTCTTGTATCCACGCGCAAATATTCTTTGGCCAAGCGTCGATGCTCTCTGTAGATGGCTTGTGATTCTTCGTTGTCCGCTATTGGCTGCTCGGGTTGCAGTTCGGGATCTAGCATTTCAGCAAGCGGCGGATCGTCGCTGTCATCATTATCGTCCACATCTTCATGTGTGGCCGCATCATTGAAGTCTCTCTCAGCCATGGAAGTGCTGGTTATCATCGGCTTGGTTTCGGTAACGGTGAGCCCCTCTTTGCCATCGTTCTTTGCTACAAAATATAAAAAGAAAGAAAGAGTTAAACGATTGCTAATGGCTGTAAAATATATAAAACTAGGATATACAGTATATTTAAAATAAATACTCTTATACATTCTATCAATTTTTCTAATTTTATAAAACTAGACTTGGTTGCATTTGATGGTTCATCTTAACCTACATATAGTAAAAAAATTCCAATCTCATGAGGATAGCTACCTGAATTATATCTGATCAGAGACAAGGTGTCAACTCCACAGCATTTTAGAACAATATTTCCCTCTTTCATTACAAAAATATGCTTACTCTCTTTTCTAACCGGTAAGCTCCTTAAAAACAATTCTGATCCTAAAACAAGGCCGGCAGCTTTACATCTCACTGCTCTTTGAAATGTTTAATGTTTAGGTTCAAAACCAAAAATATTGAAAACGTAATAGTGTACTTTATATTTTCGTAGCGGATCATCGACCTCCTAACTGAGAACATCATGTAAGATATTAACAATTAAAGGGTTAGGTGGTTTTCAAAATTTGAAAAAATAAAATGAAATGTTTGTCTTATTAAATGTTTTAAATATTATCCAAAAATATCAATCTAAGTAAAATTCTAAAATACCAGGCCACATTAGTTAGATTATAAAACTTTAAATACGTTTATCTCAAAACTCAAAATTTTAGTCGGTAGACACGATATCTCGAAAAGTGATGAAGTTATGATTTTGTTCAAATTATAGACACATTCTTTGGAATTACATTATCTAGATAATGAACGAAGGATTTTTTAACATTTTTTTCGAACCAATTATTCCGAAAATTTGACCAAAAATTTAGTTTTTTGGTTAAAACTTTGTCAATAATTCAGATTTCCATATTTTCTTTTTTCTTTCGTTCATTAACTAGATTTATCCATCTACTATCAATATATTTTTGGTTTATTGATTTTAGATCAATCAATAATGAGTTATGATGTCCACGGCAAAGGCATTTTTTTGGACATATCCTGCGAGATGATGTACCAACGGCTGAGTTTTCAGTATCTTTAAATAACAATTTCAAAAAGTGTAAAAACACACTTGTTTTCAGCCTCTGACACACACCAAACCCCTTAAGTTCGCGGTGTGATCACACTAGATATGATGTTTCGCCATTTTATGTTTCGAACAAATTCATTAAAATCTATTACCAAGTCTAATATAAGAGTAAAGTGAAGTAAAATAGACCGTAGTTAGAGCAAAACATCAATGTTAAGGGGTTAGGTGTAGTCAGAATTTTCAAAAAATCAATTTTGCATTTTCTTTAAGAGTAAAATCTTAAAAATATTCTCTGAATTCAGTTTGAAGTTGATCCGATAATTACTTTTCGAGTTATTCGACAAATAACAAAGAGCGCTCAGGCACTCCAACACACTAGTGTCAAAATTTAAATGCGTTTATCTCAAAACTATGTTTTTTGAACTGGTGACAACTGTAACTCGATAACCGCTCATAAGATTTTAATGAAATTCATACAGCTTTTAGAATACATAATAAACTCAGGCCTGATCCGAAGGATTTTTTTTTTTTTAAATTTGGATTTTTTAAGATCATTTAACTGTTGATTTTTTCCTGAAAATCTAAAAAAAATTTTCTGAGGCCGCCATTTTGTTAATTTTTGAAAAAAATTCCTCGGATCAGGCCCAGGAGTATCTATTTATAAAACTAATTTTTTTTCATCCGATTAATTTTAGATGAATCTCCAAGGACTTATGATTGTCACCTTTTTTTGAAACTGGGTCAACACAGACAGCTATAACTTTGGAAATTATAATTTTTTTTTTTTAATTTTCGTGACTTTAAGTCAAAACATTTTATAATAATGCCATATTATTACTTTTGTAAAATAACATGAACTAATTTTCTTCTTAAAATGAAAGAAGAACGGTCCGAAACATTATTGTATACTTTCTGTTTTATTTTAAAATAATTGGATAAAAAAACAATTTAAAACAAAACAATGAATAAAGAGTCGGTATATTTTATATTTATACCCTGAACAGGGTATATTAAGTTTGTCACGAAGAAGCATATAGCTGCCATACAAACTGAACGATCGGAATCAAGGGCTTGTATGGAAAACTTCCGCATTTTACTACATATCTTCACGAAATTTGGTGCGAGTTATTGTTCATAGAAATAATTTAATTCCCGAAAAAATTGTTCCGATCGGTTCACTATAGCATACATATAGCTGCCATACAAACCAAACGAACGGAATCAATGGCTTGTATGGAAAATTTTCGCATTTGACGTGGTATCTTCACGAAATTTGACAAGGAAATGCACGGGTAAATTAGCTTCGGTACAGCCGAAGTTAACGTTTTTTCTTGTTTAAAAATAACTTTACAAAAAAATTAATATTTTGTAATCTCTTTAATTATTGACAACTCATCAGGTGGAGCTTTAAAAATAATGCTAACAATCTTTTAAGTGTCTTCGATTCGCCACTTCATTTCACGCTATATTTGAGCTCTTCTCTCTTACCTATAGCCTTATTAAATGTAAACACATTTATCACTATTAATACATACTATAGATAATCCAACAACTGTGTAGATCGGTTTGATTTGCTGTCGTCATTATTGTTGTGGCATCACACATTATTTTGTTTTGCTTTTGAACACTGTTTGTTTTCTTTATTTGATTTGTTTTAGTGCGCGTTGATTTGCTCTAATTGAAATTATTCCAAAAATTTACCAACATTTTTTCGAGCAGTTTATTATATTTTTTCTTTAATACTTTATGAATTTTTTTATTGTTTCTGCTTGAGTCTTTGATATGGAGTTAAAAAACAATCGATCAATTAATCACAGATTTGTAATAGTAATAATATTGAATTTTTCAATGATGACTCAGTTTGATGAAGAGCTGCACTCTTATTATTTCATAATCTGCAGTCATGGTTCAATAATTCACGAGTTTGTTATTGCGGAAGTGATTGCGAGTTTCGAACGCCCAATCAAATACATATTAATTATAAAATTATAAACATATTCTTCATAGTACTAATCCAAGTTTAAAATTTTTCATTTAAAAAAATGCTCAGTAAGGAAGGGTCAACTCGATGCTTAAAAGGTTATTTAATGAATTTGTATTTTGAAAATCCTTCTTGTTTGCATAAACACGACTTAAGAAGGTCGAGTTTTTATAAGGGTTCTATTGATATTCTAAGAAACATTGTGAATTGTTTGACGTTCTCTAAACTAGAAACTAACCTATAAGCTACAATTCTAATAGAAATAGGAAAACAGAGTAACATTCAAAGTATCATAGCGATTCTTAGTATCGACTGGAAAACTAAGTCCACAGCTACTAGTTAAACTCTGTCCAAATGCAAATAAACTTTTTGAGATTCAGTTTCAGAGATATTTTTAATTTAATGGATTGTTAGGGAGTTAAGATGATGCCTTTAGATATAACTGGTACTGTGACTTAGCTATTAAACTAAGGAATTTTGGTAAGCGGTTGCTGAAGAAGTCACACTTAGTGTTATTATTACTAAGGGACTGCGAGTAAAGGCTATAAGTTACTCAGACATATTTTTTTAGAATCTGCTGTTTTTAAGACAAAAAAAATAAATATTTGCATTTAGATAGATTGTAATTCTTACAAAATGCAGTAAAACTGGAACATATGTATATGTAGTGATGTTTTCAAAAAATAACGGGAATTGAAAATTTAAAATTTCACGGGCTTGGAGAGTTCTATTTTCGTTGTTTCATTACTTGTTCGTGAATGATTTTTCAAAAACAACCTCCATATTCGCCAGACATGACTTCGTGTGACTTTTTCCTAACTCCAAAAAAAGGGAACCTTAAATGGTCGTTTTGTCGTTTGACAGTATAAAAGAAATCTGTAAGGGCCGAATGCTATCCTAAAAGTCGAGTTTGAAAAGTCTTTCGACGATTAGAAGAAGAGCTGTCACAAATGCATAATATCGGATGGGGACTATTTAATAGGAGAAATTTTAAGAAATACAGTGGAACTGCTCTAACTCGAATCACCATAATCCAAAAAAAGACTTCGAGTTAGAGAGACTTCGATTTATAGAATATATCGATATAGAGTGACTCTTTTCAAATCCTATCCTGTGTTATGCCCTTTAGATTTATGGAAGGAATTTTGTATGAAAGTTGCCTTCTATTGCCACTTCAAGAGTTCGAGATATGGAGAACTTCGAGTTAGGGAAGGAAATTTGTATGAAATTTGGCTTCTAAACGCTATTGCCAATTCGAGTGTTCGAGTTGTGGAGATCTTCGAGTTATGGAAGTTCCACTGTATTAAAAAAAAATAAATTTTTTGAGAAAAATCGCCAAAACTGGCGGTTTCACCGAAATGGAGTCATATTTGAAGAATGATATATATCCCAAAAACTAAACTACGCCACTGCAACAACAATAAAGGTAACAACTTTTCTGCTGTCAACTAATCACCGACTTGAAACGACCTTTCGTTTTTTTTTGGCTACGAGATAGGTCGAGTGTTTAGTTCGCATATTCTAAAACACCAAGGACATTTCTTTTATAATTTACTGGAATATCTAAACTTTATAAACGAAAGCTCAACATGTGAAAGGTTGTTAGAAAACCAGTGAGAAAGGGGTTGATCAGAAATGTTCCATTGCGCCGAAAATTTTGCATTACAAAAACACAATAACCGAACACTATACAACAACAACATATTTTATTTATTATTTTGTTTATATAATTAATTTTTATTTTTTTCTTATTTCTCCAAACTTTTTGTTATTTATGCTCCATAATATTTTCCACACAACACAAAACAAATCATTAATACTCGTATCACCCAACGCCACATTCACCAGCATTTGTTTACATGCGTGTGGCGCGGCGCGATCAGGAAAAATCGAATGGACAACATTTAATTATGTAAAGCGATTCTAGAAGCGCTGCATATTTACACAAACAAAACTGCACAGATTTTCAATTATTTAATGATTTTTCGTTAATACGCTATTAGTATGAACTTTGCACTGAAAAGTTCGAACTGGATGTTTTTGATAAATATTACGATTTTCCCTGCGTCCAACATCTGTATGTGTGTGTGTGTGTGTATTTGCTACGTTTAAGAAATGGGGCAAACTATTTAATGGATACCGCGCGCGTACAAAATTCGAAAACGCCGACGAAAATTTCTTTCTACATGTACACAATCACGCTCGCTCACAGACTGAGACTAGACCCCAAGAGCTGAACGCTGTCGACAGCAAGAACAATGAGCTATGCGCTATGAGCTGTGAGTGTGGCAACGGATGGGGATCAGCATCCCCAATGAAATTTCCACTCCACACCGCCTAGAGCTAAGTAATTATACAATTTTATGCATTTGTATGTATGTGTGTGTGTGTGTAAGCACGTGAAGTCGTGAGTGACGGAGAGCCATAAGGAGCACAGGCAAGGCTACTGCTACTCTTCTCAATTTGGACAGCGTTGACGTCATACAAGAAATACTGTGAAGGTATGTGCCCGCCGACGATCACAATGAAAATTAGTCGTACGTACAGTGGGCTAAAGATGCTCAAAATGTGGGTAAAAATAAGTTTAGTCGATTAAAAAAGGAAATTTTCGAAAATTATTTCATTCAAAAACGTTTTAAAGACCGATTTTACGAATCGCTGACTTTTAACCCACTGATAAACCCATCGGGTCAAATTGACCCATTGTTAGAATTGAATACGGGTCTAATAGCACTATTCTTAGGGCCATAAAACGTGGTTATTTCCAAATTGGAAGCTTTAATATAATCAGGGGTTTATTCAGAATTTTTTTTTTAGAAGTGGACCTCAGCATTCTATCTAAAAGCTTATCAAATAAGCTACTAGAGTTAAACCCAACAAAATGTGCACAGAATAAATATGTCCCAAATATATGTAATATGTGATCTAATAGTTGTCTAACAGTTCAAAGTTCAAATGCGCTTTCTTCCTCCTCCAGCCCCTCCCTCCTCTCCAACTGCATTCTATATAGTCGAGTTAAAAATTTAATGATGTCCATCAGCCGGCTGTCGCTCACGAATCGAATGTGCGGACAAGCAACCACCAGCGGCCAACGTCACGTTGGACACTGACGCGCATATTGTTTTCACTTTTAAAGCTTCTGCGCTTTGTTTTTGTACGATTTTGTGTTTGGTAGGTTTTTTAGAGATATTTATTTAGAAAACATGCTGACGTGTCAAAGTGATTTCTAAATTTGGGACAAGAGCGGACAGCGCAGCACAAGTGATCTGCGAACAACTTAGAAACATCCATTTGACGTGTAGATGTATATAGTATGTACTAGGTGTAGGTGTGGACCAGGTACAAATATTTATACCCATTGTGGCATGTGAGAATAAGAACGATAGTGTTCACGAATGCGACGATGTAATGTAAAGGAGATTTTGATAAATGAAGTTTCTTTACTTTATAAACCAAATCGACTGCAACGAAATTGTGTTACGTAACAAAATACGTCACGTTTGCCTTTGCACACGTAATTAATTTGGAAATAATTGTAATTTGAATATTTTTGTTTAGTTTATAAAAAATGTTAAATTATGGTTGCCACATTGAAAATATTTTTGGCGAGTGTTACCACTTATTAAAAAAAAACTAAATGAATAAGCTTATTAAATAAATAAATAGAATAAATTAAAAATTATTATACTAAATATAGATACAAAATCGAAAACATGTATGAAATTTTACACTTGAAAATATTTTAGTTTTCAGTAGAGTTGCCACCTGCCTA
Organism: Zeugodacus tau; assembly: GCA_031772095.1. Lineage (NCBI taxonomy): Eukaryota > Metazoa > Arthropoda > Insecta > Diptera > Tephritidae > Zeugodacus > Zeugodacus tau. The sequence continues at coordinate 67,074,913 of CM062650.1, read as the reverse complement.
AAATTTTTATTTACTACGATTGATAACATAAATAAAATATTAAAATTTTGATCTCAAACTAAATAGGTTTAATATGGCGTTCTCTCAAAATTATTTCTCAGTAGGGTTGCCACCTATTTCAAATTTTCATTGAATGTTATTAAAAACATGAATTAAATATTACAATAATTGTTTCAAACTAAAGGGTGATTTTTTAAGAGCTTGATAACTTTTTTAAAAAAAAAAAACGCATAAAATTTGCAAAATCTCATCGGTTCTTTATTTGAAACGTTAGATTGGTTCATGACATTTACTTTTTGAAGATAATTTCATTTAAATGTTGACCGCGGCTGCGTCTTAGGTGGTCCATTCGGAAAGTCCAATTTTGGGCAACTTTTTCGAGCATTTCGGCCGGAATAGCCCGAATTTCTTCGGAAATGTTGTCTTCCAAAGCTGGAATAGTTGCTGGCTTATTTCTGTAGACTTTAGACTTGACGTAGCCCCACAAAAAATAGTCTAAAGGCGTTAAATCGCATGATCTTGGTGGCCAACTTACGGGTCCATTTCTTGAGATGAATTGTTCTCCGAAGTTTTCCCTCAAAATGGCCATAGAATCGCGAGCTGTGTGGCATGTAGCGCCATCTTGTTGAAACCACATGTCAACCAAGTTCAGTTCTTCCATTTTTGGCAACAAAAAGTTTGTTAGCATCGAACGATAGCGATCGCCATTCACCGTAACGTTGCGTCCAACAGCATCTTTGAAAAAATACGGTCCAATGATTCTACCAGCGTACAAACCACACCAAACAGTGCATTTTTCGGGATGCATGGGCAGTTCTTGAACGGCTTCTGGTTGCTCTTCACCCCAAATGCGGCAATTTTGCTTATTTACGTAGCCATTCAACCAGAAATGAGCCTCATCGCTGAACAAAATTTGTCGATAAAAAAGCGCGAAACACATTTCGAACCGAACACTGATTTTGGTAATAAAATTCAATGATTTGCAAGCGTTGCTCGTTAGTAAGTCTATTCATGATGAAATGTCAAAGCATACTGAGCATCTTTCTCTTTGACACCATGTCTGAAATCCCACGTGATCTGTCAAATACTAATGCATGAAAATCCTAACCTCAAAAAAATCACCCGATAAATATTTTTAATATAGTTTTCTATCAAAATCTATCTCTGAGTAGGGTTGCCACCTGCTTAAAATTTATATTTAATACGATTGATAACATAACTTGAATATTACAATATCTCTCAAACTAATACTATATTAATATTCTCTCAAAATAATCGCTGATTAGGGTTGCCAACTGCTGAAAATTGTTCAATCTAAGAAATAGGCATCAAATAAAAGGTATTTAAGAACTCATTGTTGAAAGAAAGAATTTGAATAGACTTAAAGTTTAGGAGAAGGCAATCTTTATATTTTATTAAATTTAAATTCGAAATACTGCATGAAATCGTTTTATAAAGACTGAAAATTTTAATTTTTTAATAGGTTTTGAATTTTTTAAAATAAATTTGAATTTGAAATTTTAATGTATTCAAAATACTAAAATCAACGAGACATGCGAGGAAGCTTGACGTTACTCACTTTCGAGGTAAAAAACAACTATAAAAGAAACGTCATATTTATTTTCGAATCAAAATAATTTTTGGAAAAAAAATTAATTAATAAAATGTAACAAACAACTTACACAGCTAAAATTATCGCTGATTCAGCCACATTTTATATTCGTCTCTGAGTTTCTTTTTTAGAAACTAAAATTATGAAGAAATTAACACTTTTCCGCCTCGACAACTTCTCGGAAAACTTTTCATATAAATAATAATCATAAATCTCAGATTTTTATTTAATTTTAATTTATAACAAAATAGCAAAAAAAAGCACTAAACGCACATCTGCTTGCAGTAATTTGTACTAATATGAAATCCAACATTTCATTTCGTTCGCACACACTTCGGCAATATCCTTCTAATTAATCGCCATGATAATGACTCATTCGACGCAAGGCGGTGGGCACGGTGTGGGGCGCGGCGCGTAATAGTGCGTTGTCAAAATCGTGCTCGATCGCTGGCTATTTTCGTTCATTGAATTGGTCCGTGGCGGTGAATGGCTCACTCACAAACATAAATCTCAATTATTGGGCGAGAAAACCCCTCATGAAATTCATTATGTTTGTGCGAAGTGAAAGAAAACACAAACTTTCCTATTTAAAGACTATTTATACGGAGATTTATCCACCGATATACATATTCATATGTTTGTATGGCTGTATATACTCCCAGTAAATACACAAGTGTATGAATATATATGAAAATACAAGAAAATTCGTATGTTTTTGAGAATCTGCTAATCTTTTGGACTCCCAGCCACACTTTTACTTTGCAACAAGTAGAACTACACAACTTGTTCGCCTCATTATTTAATGTTTGTTTTCGTGTTTATGCGATAAACCAAAAAAAAAAACAAATTTTAAATATCTAACAAAATTCTGAGAAGAATTGAAAGTGTTAAACGATGGCGAGATATTTCCAAAAACTGGAGATTTTAGCTAATTTTCTATGAATTTTACTTTGTAAAGTAATAGAGAACGAGTTGCCATTAAATTCTTTGTTGTAATCTCTACAAATATTTCAGATAATCCAATCGACTTGCTATATGGTCACCTGGTATTGAACTTGAGACACGCTTTCAAAAAGAATTCAAGGTTATAAGGAAGAAATAATGGTGTAACATTCTTTTTTAGGATCTAGAAAAAATAGGATCCAATTCTTTTTAAGATTTAGAAAGGTAAGATAAAATTGTCCAGTGATTTTTTTCGCTTCGGTTTTTTCGATGACAACTTAATAAATTCCTTTAACTCCCTTGATATAAGTTGAATCCTCCTTTCAAGCTCTCCAAGACGGAATAAAATAGGCGCGACTAAGAGTGTAGTTTCGCAATACAGTGGTATTTCGACATACGAGTGCCCCAACATACGAGTTTTTCGAGATACGAGCCGACGAGCAAGTGATTTTTTGCTTTTAGTTACGAGCGAAATTCGAGAAACGAGTCCGGTTCGGTTCGGTAGTAACACGCAATAGAGATAAAGGAGATCTTAGAAATGTGGGAGAGAGTTTCACAGTTCGTGGAAAAAAAAACACCCAGAAAAAGTTGCAACAGGTCGTGCATCTGACCTTTTTAATGACACTTGCCTAACTCATTTCCGGAACATTCTAAGAGGGAGGAAGAAACAAACCTCATTGGACATGTTTTTTTCTAAACGGCCTACAGGTGAAAGTGAGAAAAATGTAGCGAAAAAGGCAAAGACCAGTGAGGATATCTAATTTATTTCTTGACATTATCTTTTTTGTTTTTGTGTAATAAATATTTGATATTTATAAATACGTTTTTATTATTCAAAACCACGTAACAAAAATAACTGGGGTGACATTTTGGAGGTTGGAACGGACTAATGGTAGTTCAATTGTTTTGTATGAGGAAATTTGCTTCGAGATACGAGTAATTCAAGATACAAGCAAGGTTGCGGAACGAATTAAACTCGTATGTCGAGGTACCACTGTATTTCAAATATAGGAACATATTAACACTAATTTAGAACTTTAGTCACCCGACCTTGAATATGTTTTTCAGCCGAATCTCATTCGAAAAATGTATTTCTATGCTCTGACCCCAAAAAATTGTTTATTTTTTAAAACTTTCTTCTTGGAAAATGTTTCTTATAAATTTACGTTCGAAGTCGATCTAAAACTTGAATTAAGGGGCTTAAGGGGCACACCTAGTGTGAATTTTCCAAAAAATCCATTTTATTTTTTGGTTCATATTTCGGTAGATTACACCTTTAAAAATAACATATTAAAATTTCAAATCGATATCTCAAATAGTTTTTGAGCAATTTAAAGAGCAGACGCTCGGTAACACTGAATACGATCATTTCATCTTTAAACGCGTTTTTCTCGAAACATCATTTTCCGAATTTGCAGCAGTGAGTGATTACTCAAAAACAAATGATCCGGTCACTATCGAGTTTTTTTTTTAATGTTCTTTATATAGTTCTCCGTACAATGACCTATCGATTTTTGATTTTTTTTTTCAAAAAATCGAATTTTGGCAGGCCAAAAACGACGAAATTTTTGGGTAAAATTCGACTATTTTTTTTTTAAAGCCGCCATTTTTTATCGTAGGTCATTGTACAGACAATATTATCTAGTTTAAGGAGAATTTTATTTTTTTAGATTTCATCCACGGAGAAGGCCGGAATCACTGCAGCAGTGAAGGACCTTTTTTTTGGCGCCTGTGGAGATCGACTATAACTTAAAAAATATTTAATTTTTTTTTTCAAAAATTTCCCTGTATATTCTTGAAACATGTATAAATAAAATAATTGATAAAGTAGTTTTTTTAATAAAAATTCCCGAAAATCACCTTTTTTAGGCCATTACACTAGGTGTGCCCCTTAACGCAGAATTAGGAGAAGAAGTTCAGAAGGTAGTAGAGATGTTAAAAGAACTAATGTATTAAATTAAGAGCTTTCGAAAACTCCGTTGGATCGGTTTTTTTAAACAAAAACTCTGTTACGTATAAGACGAGTGGGGTCCAAAACAGCCCGTCCTCACTCAAAACGTTTGTTAGACCCTATCTCTTTTTTCATAAACCTTTTGACACATTTTGGCATTGTTTCGACATTTGTCAGAGAGTGATTTTGTTCTCTCTCTCTCTGTTAGACTAATCAAACAAGAAAGCTTCCAACCTTGAGGGAATCTATGCAAATTACAAATCAAATTGTAAATAGAGTTTAAATATGTAACTGACATGATTCACTCCTTAATAGAGATGAATACTATAAGTGTGGCTGGAACACAGCTGCGACAAGAGACAGTAATGGATGATGAATTTGAAACGCTGTGTCATGAATGTTAAACATTGCGAGAGCATTTCAATCATGACTGATTAAAATTCAGAACAAAAACTTAATAAACTCAAAATCCTCGTAGAACTAATAAATAATCAAATAAAATTAATTTATAAATGAGTTATCATTTCACTTCAAATATAATTCACATATTTATATAAATATTATAGAAAAATTGCACTCGTGGAAAGCCTACTGTACATACGAGTATATGTAAATATCCATCTGTCGCAATTTTATTGCTATCTGCCCATCTTTGCTTCTAATGAGTCATATGAATCGTCAAGCTGCCATTGGTTGCTCATCTTCATCTTCACAGACTGTAGACAACATATAGTATATGTGTATATGTATGTATGTGTAGCGTGTGAGATTTTTATCCCATGAATCCCATGAATATCGAAAATTGTTTTTTATATCGGTACGTAAATGTAAACAAATCGTATAAAAAATTTGATTTTCAACTTTTAGTTTGTGTTTACCCAGTTGGAAAACGTTGATTTAGTTGAGGTTAGGTTAAGCTTTATTAAAGTAGAAGCTTTTTAAACTTTACTTCAAAAAAACTTTAGTTCAAAAATGTAATGAAGTTTTTGAGGGTAAAATTGACTGAATTGGCCTTAGGCAACTGGTTTGAGAACCGCTCGACCATATTTTGAATCATCAGAATGCTATTTATGGGTTTCTATTGCATGAAAGCTTCAATTAATGAGGAAAACTTGCAATAAAATAAATTTTCACTTATTTTCCAATTGATTTCAAATCATGGTACACAATTCTTAAGGCTAAGATAGCAAATAAACGCATACAAGGTCAGGCATAGTATATATGGGAGCTGAGAACCGAACCGATTTCACTAATTTTCTTCACCAAGCTATATTATATTCAATATTTATTATCCGATTTCATCAATATTTTACGGTCACTTTTTTTACTAAGATGTCTCACATATTAACCTGTATATACGATATAGGGCCCATCGGATGCATGAAACTCCTAATAATAGGTATATGGTAGCTAAAAAATATTCCCTCTGAGTTTATTTAAAATATCTGAGAAATTTTCCGATACTTTCGGTAAAAAAAAAATTATTTTTAGGTAGTGAGGTCTTCATGTATATATTTTAAAGAGAACGAATCAGATGGAATTTCAAATTGTGTTATATGTGAAGTAGGCGTGGTTGTTAACCGATTTCGCTCATTTTCCATCCGTAAATCAATGGTACAAGAAAATAATATGCAACACATTTCATTGAACTTTATCGAGTAGAGTAGTAGTATATGGCTTTAAACCCAAAAATGAACGAACTATGCCCATTTTAAATTTTTTAGAAAAATCTGAATGCAGCTCTCCTCTACCATATTTTCTATGAAATTTAGCGCTTCTGCCATTTTTCGTTAGTGAGTAAACGCACTTAAAGTAGTTTTCCACATTTACATTTACTTCAACATAACTTGCGTATAGGGTGTGTGGCAACGGCGAATACCGCATACGATGGAACGATGAGCTGTATGTGTTATTCGACGACATAGACATAGTCCAGCGAATAAAAAGACAGCGGCTACGCTGGCTGGGTCATGTTGTTCGAATGGACGAAAGTGTCCCAGTTCTGAAAGTTTTCGATGCAGTACCCGCTGGTGGAAGCCGAGGAAGAGGGAGACCTCTACTCCGATGGAAGGACCAGGTGGAAAAGGACTTGTCTTCACTTGGTATTACCAATAGGCGCCAAACTGCCAAAAGGAGAGATACGTAGCGCGCTGTTGTGGACTCGGCTATAACCGCGTAAGCGGTGTCTACGCCAGTCAAGAAGAAGATGAAGAGAAATGTCCTCTTTCGCCCATCTACAATTGTAATCTTCAAGCACAGATCAAAGTATGCAACCCACTCTACTGCAGCCACGGCTTTTCTCAAACGGAATGACGAATATTTAAATATTAAACAAATAATGCAGTAAAATCTAAGAGATAATGACTGTTTATAATGGCAACTACAATTCAAAATTACAATTAATTCTAATTAAAACACAAATAATTGCATTCTTCGACCGGTCGAGCATTCCCGCAGCAGCGAATCGCCGGCTACTTTCTCTCAACTTTCCCCCAAGTGACAATATTTCAAAGCCAATGCAATAATTTACCATTTCACAAGCCTCGCACAGCATTAACATAAATGGCATTTCGACATGCATAAATCAACAATTATATTGCAGGTAATTTCAATAAAATATCACTTTGTATGAGACATTCATTTTCGCGGTGCGGCAGATGCGGACGATTCAGCAAATTTTTGCACAATTAAATAATTTTCGTGCAAAACGTAAATGCACAACAATGAACAGACAAGCGTCTATACACACACACTCATATATATATGTACATATATATTGAAATAATTGTGATGAGTCTGCTGGTGAGCAGCAGGCGAGCAGGCGGCGGCAGTTTGTAGATGAATTCTTCATAAATTATTGAATTTGATGAAAAATATACTTTTCACGCGCACCGTGTGAAAACTTCGCAAATTTATATAGTCATAAATATTTGTGTGTGGAAAATTGCCGCTAGCTTTTTTGCGGTTCAGAGAAATCGACACCACACACAGGCACAAACATACACACATACTCGTACATATGTGGACTGTATACAAATTTACTGCAATGCCATTAATTTGGCCCAACAGATTTGATATTTCGGTAAGTCTTTGAATTGGACATTAAGGAGACAAGATCTTCAACTATATACACCGATATACATACATACATATAGCATACATATTTACTCACTGGCGCGAGTGCGACTGACTACAGAAACATCAAAATATTTTGACTTGTTGAGCACTTCCACGCCTGATGATTTACCGACACGGCGTAAATGTCGCTGACGAATCCATTTCGACTTTTCGGCTGAGTCAGTGCGGTTTCAGCGCGCTAGAGCTATAGTTTATGGGCCAAATGTATTGTGTTGTTGTAGTAAATGAAAATTAGGCTGAAAAAAAGCGTGCGTGTCCAACGAGAGATATTTATACTAAATTTATAAATAGATATAGAAACTGATTTTCCAGTTAGTGAAATGAAAAGTAACAGTTTTTTCATGCAAGTTATGAATATAGTTCGTTGCCTACTATTAGGCGCATGAGCCTATACCTTACCCAGAGTACTTATGAGTATATTTTCCATTGGCGACTATACTCTACTTATTATTATAGTATATTTCATACATATCCAAGCATGAAAAATCCTAAAAAAGGGTAACATTGCCTACATTTGGGCGCATATGCACATTAAGAGGTTAAGGGTAGTCAGGATTTTCCAAAAATCAATTTTTTTTTGCATTTTTAAGAATAAAATCTTAAAAATATTCTCTGAAAATTTGAAGTTCATCCGATAATTACTTTTTGAGTTATTCGACAAATAACAAAGAGCGCTCAGGCACTTCAACACACTAGTGTCGAAACTTTAAATGCGTTTATCTCAAAACTATGTTTTTTGAACTGGTGACAACTGTAACTCGATAACCGCTCAGTAGATTTTAATGAAAGCTTTTAGAGTACATAATAAACTCAAGCCTGTTCCGAAGCTTTTTTTTCAAAAATTTCCATTTTTTAAGACCAATTAACTGTTGATTTTTTCCCGAAAATCTAAAAAAAAATCCTGCCATTTTGTTAATTTTTGAAAAAAAAAAGCTTCGGATCAGACCCAGGATTATCTATTTTTTGACTTTAAGTCAAAACATTGTATAATAATGCGATATTATTACTTTTGTAAAATAACATGATTTAATAGCAAACAAAATTACTGAAAATTCTCATTTTTTCGTGTCTCTGACTACCCCTAAACCCTTAATCTAAAAATAAACCAGTTTTCAAAATTACATTTCAATTTTTTGAAGACGATCTAATAATTAGGGGTCCGTTTAAGCTGAAGTAGGCATTTTGTTTTCAATATATGTATGTATGTAAATATATAGGTGGTGTGTTCAAAAAATAACAGGAATTGTAAAATTTAAATTTATTAAAACTTAATATTTAAATAATATAAAACTCGTATTTTCATTTATAAAATACTAAAATTATCGCATACCGACGACAATTATTTTTTCGAAACCGTAAAGGACTCTTTTTATAAAAAAAAATTTTGGCGAATATTTATTATCTCAATAACAACAATAAACACTTTTGACTCTCTTATGTCTGATGAATCAAAATGCCTAACATAAATATGTTTGCATGTATGTCTTTCGAAAATCATTTTTATTTCCATAATTTATAGAATTATAAATACCAGCATTAATATAAATGTGTTGTTCTTTTAACTTAACGGCGTGGAATTTTCGTTGATTTTCATAATTTACCGTAATCAAATAAATCTTCCAAGATTTTCATTTCTAATTTATACGTTCATTTATTATTTCTAATATGACTCGATTGTTTTTCTTGGAATCAAAGGATTAGATGTTCAAGAGCATTCGCAATTTGTCTACAACTTCAAAAAGTTTTGATATGGAAACTTTTGAAATAGGAATTGTTGTTGTGGTAACGGTGTATAACATTCCTCAAATAATTTTATGGGTTGCTGGTGATTTGATTGTCTTTGGTTTGATAAAATCGTGGTCCATTTTAAAAATTTAGTTGCTTACAATTTTGAAAAATGTGGCAACCCTTTAAAAAATCTTCAAAGAAAATTGTGCTTGGACTTATTAGTTTAAAGTCTACACTGTAAAATTTTATGAACATATTGAACATTGAGTTACATGGGAAGTTGTCGTGGTTGTGAACCGATTTTATCCATTTTCCTCAAGTGTCATCAGGGTGTCAAGAAAATATTATACACCGAAAAAAAAGAAAATATTATATTCGAATCGGTCGAGTAGTTCTTGATATATAGTTTTCGACCGATCAGTGGGCGATGCCACGCCCATTTTCAATTTTGTAAAAAAATATGAGTGCAGCTTCCTTCTGCAATTTCTTTTGTAAAATTTAGTGTTTCTGACGTTATTCGTTAGTGATATAATCCACTTTTAGTAATTTTCAATCTAACCTCTGTATGGGAGGTGGGCGTGGTTATTATATTATGATGGGGTACGTAAGAGAACCGACTGCAGAAGTTTGGTTTATATAGCTTCATTGATTAGCGAATCGGCGGCGGGGCCACGCCCACTTCCCCAAAACAAATTACATCCAAATATGCCCCTTCCTAGTGTGATCCTTTGTTCCAAATTTTACTTTTATAACTTTATTTATGGCTTAGTTATGACACTTTATGTGTTTTCGGTTTTCGCCATTTTGTGGGCGTGGCAGTGGTCCGATTTCGCCCATTTTCGAAAGCAACCCTCTCACGGTCCCAAGCAACATGTGTTCCAAGTTTTTTAGGATATCTCAATTTTTACTCAAGTTATCCGTTGCACGGACGGACAGACGGACATTCGGATTTTGACTCGTCTCGTCACAATGATCATTTTGATATATATATAACCCTATATCTAACTCGTTTAGTTTTATGACTTACAAACAACCGTTATGTGATTCTGATGTATTCTGTTGCGAGAGTATAAAAATTTAAACAGGTGGCAACGCGTTTACATTTTGAATTTAAAATCATGCGAAAAACTATTTAATCTGATTTAGTTTTTATTGTGATAATGTTCAGTAACAGCGAGCGTGATGGAATGCTGTGTGTCACACAATATCGTTGCAGACCTCAATTTCATGTTTCACGTGTTAACAATTACTTTATGTACAAATATACACATTTGTATATAAAATTTGGGCATTTCTGATTCTAAAACACAATTTTGGATGTGGCAACGCTGTGCGCTACACAATATCGTTGCAGTCGATTGATTTTACTATCGTGCCTAAAGAAATTCCACATCAAAGATGTAAACATTAACAGCGAATGCGGTTGCAAAACAAACGAGCGCGTAACTACAGCGAATAAGTGATAAATAAATGAAAATTATTCTATGATAACAAAGAAATTCTCCACCAGTAAGTATTATAATCTAACATATTTAGCATAAATGTAAATGTCATAACTAACGTTCCCACAATCACAATTGTTAAGCAGCAATGCCGAAAACAGCTGCTGAACGGGCGAAAGCGTACAGAGCAAGAAAACGGGCGATGAATCCAACGAAAAAGCAGGCGAAAAGTGGCAAGCAGAGAAGTCAAGAATACAGAGCAAAGAAAAAACTAATGAAAACAAATGCGAACGGCATTACTAACACAAACCGGGTTACTGAACTGCCAGCTGATGGGGAGGCAACAAGCAACAGGCGCGATGTTGCTCCAGCGCCACCACCGAAATCGATTAAAACCTCTGCACAACGAATGCGTGAATATAGGGAGAGAAAACGCGCAAGCCGACCACCGAAGAAGCCAGCGAAAAGTAATACACAGCGCAGTCAAGAGTTTAGAGCGAAGCGAAGACTGCTGAGCCCGGAGATACGTAGTTTAGCTGCCATGTATGTGGTGGCTGAATTGACAGCGGATCAGGGACCTGCGAAGGATAATGCTGAGGGCTTTGAGTGTGCCTAGAGAGCTTAGCGGGAATTTATTTGAGAAATTTACCTAATATTGATCCCTCTCCCTAATAAATTTAAAGTTTACGACACACGCAAGGAAATCTTACTTCTGGCGTATTTAGTTCTGGGCTCACAATTTTTTAATATCGCGATAAGCTTTAGAAAAATAAGACTAGCGGTGTATTTTCGTATGTATAAAGATAAATAGTTTTCGAAAATTAATTAGAAATTATTAAATTAGATGTAATTAATTAAAAAAAAATTTGAAGTTATTCGGGAAGAAAAACTATTTTGATAAACAATTTAAAAAAATGTTTGTTGTTTTTTTTTTCATAGTAAAAGTGTAAAAATTAATAGGGAAATTTGCAATAAAATATTTCAGAAAACACAACTATGAACTGTTCAATTTTTGAAGGTTACCGTTAAAGCAAAATACTGTTAGCAGATCATGTTTTTGATTATTTTGGGAAATTATTTAACTTTAGCGTCATGTTCATGACTTTTGAAATATATTTTTTATTAAAAAGAAATATTTACGATACATTTAAATATAATTATAAATTAATCAAATAATATATTTCAATTCAGTCACTTAAAATTTATAGAGAACAGTTAGGTGAACAAATGAAACACTTGTAAATAAGAGATTTTCATATTGAATTTTCGAAAACAGGTCTTTAAATCATGAAAGAAATAATGAGATATTTGTGAAGAAGACTCCGTTTGCTTATGGAATAATATATCTTTTGAATGAGAAAGCTTTCACTTTCGGCTTATTAGCAAAATTTTAAAAGTGAAATTGGTGTAAAGATATTTTTCTGGGGAAAACAATAATACGAAGCAAGCAAAATATGTTCAAAAAAAATCAATGAGTAAAGACTAGCTTAAAATTTAAGAAAAGTATCGTATTTGGGTAAAATCTCATGTAATAACAAGAAAAAACGTTAACTTCGGCTGTACCGAAGCTAATATACCCTTGACAGGTGCATTTCTTTTAGTAACTATGTGTTTAAGCAAATCTAAAGACGTAAGAAAAAGAAAGTAAAAAAAAAGAAAACATTTTACTAATTCATTTTATCCGGGTTGTTTGCTAGAAACATTAAGGTTATATAGTTAACCGATCTGAACAATTTCTTCGATGATTATATTATTACCTTAAGCAGTATCCATGTCAAATTTCTTGAAGATACCACGTCAAATGCGAAAATTTTCCATACAAGCCATTGATTCCGATCGTTCGGTTTGTATGGCAGCTATATGCTATAGTGAACCGATCTGAACAATTTTATCGGAGATTAAATTATTTCTATGAACAATAACTCACACCAAATTTCGTGAAGATATGTGGTAAAATGCGGAAGTTTTCCATACAAGCCCTTGATTTCGATCGTTCAGTTTGTATGGCAGCTATATGCTATAGTGAACCGATCTGAACAATTTTTTTCGGAAATTAAATTATTTCTATAAACAATAACTCACACCAAATTTCGTGAAGATATGTAGTAAAATGCGAAAGTTTTCCATACAGGCCCTTGATTCCGATCGTTCAGTTTGTATGGCAGCTATATGATATAGTGGTCCGATATCGGCAGTTCCGACAAATGAGCAGCTTCTTGAAGAGAAAATAACATCTGCAAAATTTCAAAACGATATCTTAAAAACTGAAGGACTAGTTCGTATATATACAGACAGACAGACAGACGGACATGGCTAAATCGACTCAGTTCAGCAACTAATCCGACGCTTCCTTATGGGTTGTACAAACTTCGTGACAAACTTAATATACCCTGTTCAGGGTATAAAAAGGACGTGGGCCACCGTTGGAAGGAAGCAAGGGTCATATGTGAGAAATCGGTGGACTCTAAAAGCTTCTTATAAAATAAAATATTCTAGAAAGGTAAACCAAAATGATCTTATTTACAAATTTAAATGCTGTTTTTCAGATCCAGCAATACTTAATAATTACTAAAGTAATTGCCGAAAAGCTTTTGCTTGGAAGTACAAAGTTTAGAAATGTTTGAATGTTTTTTTGCTAGCAATTTAAAGTCGATTGACCGACTGTTCACTGCCGAAATACCAGATGCTAGTGCCAACATGGTTGATGATGACTCATTGAGAGCATGCTGAGTGATGGCGTGCCTTCAGCAAAACCGAACAAAAAATATATACTCAAATAAAAAAGTAAATATATGCCACATACATACATATTTACACACACATTTTAATACATACGAATGTGTATGTGTGTGTCTGTATGTAAAGCCGAGTCAATGATTGTTTGTATTTTCATTTTGGGTGAAAAGTGGGAAAATTGTTTTCAGTTCGTCGCAAAAATCGTCACGCGGCACAGCCTCGATGGCTACAAATAACAATATAATACACTACAACAAATATATACGGAAAAAAAATTAAAATTAAAAATCAAAAACAAAAACAAAAATTAACGAAAAATTCTTGTAGACAAACATTGCGGCTCATTTTACGACGGCAGCAGCAGCAGCCAAAAACTAGACCAATGAGCATTTCGCCGCATTTAAAGCGGATCATTTGTGGGTTGTTGGGGTGTGTGGGGCGCTGCATCAAAAATGCTTTGACGACTGCTTACGCATCTCGAAAATGTTTTTTGCACACATGCGTTGCAGATTTACTGCAGCGATACAAAATTGCATCGCAAAATTTTAATGATCTACGTTAATTTGGGTGCAATGCTGTGGCACGCTCTCGCTCTCTGGCAAGACCCCACACCCCTTCGCTTGGCAGAACACTTTCGTGTAGTGCAAAGTATTTTGGGTGTGCGCTGAAACGCAAATATGAGAATCGTAGACGTTTATAGACGAAAATAACAAAAAAAAAATAATATAATTATATGAAAAATTAAAAAAAAAAATAATACTAATTTAAATAAAATAATAAAAATAAATAAATAATAAAATATTAATAATTTAAATAAAATAAATAAATAATAAAATATTAATAATTTAAATAAAATAATATAAACTAAAAAATATTTAAAAAAATAAAAAATAATAATAATTTAAATTAAAAATATAAATAATAAGTTATAGATAAGCATATTAAATAATTAAATATAATTTAATAAAATTAAGAAACTTAATTAAATATTAATTTATAATAAAACTAAGAATAATAACATATAAAAAATTTTCCTTCAGATTTTTTCAAATAAATTTTCTAAAAATTTACTTTCTCCTATCTATTGTAATTTATAAAACCAGTAATAATATGTACATTTTTTATATTGTAATAACAACAACAGACATAAATTACTGTAACTAAGTCTCACAAATGCTGCACAGACAGTTCGCCACCAGCAAAAAACAAAAAAATACAATATGAGTCATTTATAAAGATACAAATGTAATTCTAAATGTGTCTGTTTGTATGTAAGGACATTTCTTCATCTTTAAAAATAACACATGTAACCCACCCATCTGTTGTGTGTGCACTTAAGCTGCTTAAGAATTTTATTTTATATTGTTTTATAATATGTCGTTATTAATCTTTTTAGTGTGCTTATTCTCATGTGTTCGCTATAATTAGTGCTCGCTTTTCGAAAATCACATTTGAGTGATTGTAGTTTGGCAAAAGACACAAGTCAATAATGGTGATTCCACGTAGTTTATAAAAAATATATTTTTGTTAAATTTTTTTTTATATTTGTTTTTGTGTTTCGGTTGTGTTTACTGTTATTAAAATTTTTTAGTTTTAAACTACTTTTTTATAAAAAAAAATGTACGTTGTATTTTGATTGAATTAATTTATTCTAAATTAATTGTTGTTGTTGTAGCAGAAAACATTTCAAAAATAATTTTATGGAATGCTGGCGTTTTTAAATTACTTGGGATTGTTAAAAATCGGGTTCATTTTCAGTTATGGAGACCTGTCTATAGTGGAAGGCGTCTCACCCACATTATTGTAATCGTGATATGAATCAGTTAATTGCTGCAACTGAATTAAATATGCCCGTAGAAAGCTTGAATACGTTTGCGGCATTTAAACGAGCTGAGTTGTGTTCAGATATTCGAATTAATTATAAATAAATTAATTATAAAAATAAAAATATTTTTTTTGCTTGCCTATTCTATCGAATTTATATTCAACAACTACAAATTATGATGTTTAAATATTAATATCATTCCAATATTCGATCAATAATATGTGCGACATGAGGCCGTGACATGTGAGTCAACTTTGCTACAGATAATTCCGGTCCTTCAAATATTTGAGGTTATCAGTTAAATTTACCATTTTTTATCTAACGGTAAGTTTATCAGAAGGTCAAATGTCAAAATAATCAACACTTAAAGCTTTCAACGTAGGGACCAAATTTTTAACAAAAATTATTTTTCTACAAAATAGGCGATTTTTAACAAAATCTCCAAAAAGTGGTGTTTCAGATCATTAAAGTAATTTTTTCAATGGCAGACTTCGTGTTTAATGCCAGACAACCGAATGTATAATAAATTCCGAGTTTGTGGCTTAAGTTTAATGTTCATCATCGAACTCCGCACAATAAAGGTCGTTCTTAAAATATCCTTTTTTGCTAAATTGTGATGTTATAACGGTCTTAAAAAAAAGTTTTGCCTGCGCTAGGGTTGAATTTGATAATATGTGAATAATTCTGTATACATAGAAACTCAATAATTCTGACTAAAAATGATAAAACGGCATACATATAGAATTATCAGGGCTACGACTCGAAAATTATGGTCTGTTCAAATCATTTGTAGCTCGCGTAATTTTATAACGTATGTTGTTGTTGCTATAGTGGTTTTTTAGGCCGTGCTTGAACGATCCAAACAGTGTTATATCGCCGAAAGGACAGTCCTCAGCCGAATAAAATCCGGGTCGACACCGGTACTGCAAAACCGACTGTTCTGAAAGTTGTTTTATAACTCATATTTTGTACCTTAAATCTAACTATATAGGTTCCTGAATAACGTTATATACGAAAATTCATAAGTAAATAAGAATTGTTGTACGTTTTCGGAACTTTAAAATATACTAATTTCTCTTAGAACTAAACTAACTACGTTATCACTACACACTCACCCCGAAATAAGTCCCAAGCACGCTGTATATGCACAAAACGAGAATAAATAAAATATAAATTATAAACATTATAAATAGGTAGTAAATGCCGTAGTTGAACTCACCGGGTCAACATCGATTGTCAGCGGATTCATATTGAAATTAGCCGTTTGAGTAATGCCGTTACGTATAGTTTCATAACGTTTGGACGCCGATGGTGATGGTGTCATATTGAACATATCTGCGGTCGCTTCTTGCTGACTTAAAGACGATTCAGACTCTTCGGGTATAGCATCCCAACAAGTTAGCCCGGCGATGTGTGCGGTTGGTACAGGTGTTGTTGTTGGCACTATAAAGTTGGAGTAACCCTCCGTGCTGTTCGTGGGTGTAATCGAGGAATCTGTGGTGTTTGTATGATCTGCCGTATTTGTTGGTGTTAAATCCAATGATGTGCTGTTGGAGTTTTCGGTGGAACGCAGACTACTGAAATCGAGTTGATAACTGTCAGTGGATTGTGTGCTGTCCGTGCAGACAATCTAGAATAATATATAAAATATGTAATATTAGGCTCAATAATTCAAGTTAATCAAGAAGAAGAATACAGTTTTTTAATATTTATATTTTTTATATCTCTGTAGATATGTGACCGACCTGAAGATGTTTAAACTCATACTCCAATGGTTCATCAGCTCCGGGTAGATCCGCTGTCACCCGCTTCATGAATGTTAACACTTGTGCCATGGGTGGACGCTCCGCCGGCTCCTTAAGCCAACATGCCTGCATAAGATTTTGTATTGGTTGAGGAATTTTCGGATTCATTGGTGGTCGATGGCCTGCAAAAGTGAGTGAGTTAAATAAATATTTGTTATTTAATATTTATAATATTTTCCGGATAAGAATTGTATTTAAGAGTACACTAATTTCTTCCAGCCTAATTACTCACCTTTGTGTATTTGCCACTGTATTGAATAGGCATTGGTGATTTCTGCAAAAGGCTGTTGACGCGTCAGCACCACCCATAACACTGTGGCCCAACTGAAGACATCACATTTTTCATCATATTTACACGATGAGAACACCTTAAATTTTAGCGAAAATATATTTTTTTTTGTTCTGATAAGGTAATATAACCTAAAAAAGCAAATTCACCTCCGGTGCCATGTACACAGCCGTACCACGATTATTAGTCATCTTTGTAGCCTGATCTGCAACAGTACCGAAGTCACAAATCTTCAAATGACGTCCCTTATTTGTAAGTAACAAATTCAGGGGCTTCAAGTCTCGATGAATTAAAGGTTTTGGTTTCATAGCATGCAGATAGGCAACGCCCTACACAAAACAGTATTACTATAAGAAAATCAAATCTTTTTTTTTGGTAATAATGTGAGCGTACCTCCGCACATTGACAGGCCCAACTCATAGCATGCGCTGTTGAATAGTAGGGTTTCACTTTGCCATGTAGAAATGTATGTAAGGAACCACCTTCCATAAACTCCATTATGAGGTATATTGATTGTTGATTTGCACTTATTGCATAAAGCTCTATAATGTTGGGATGGCTGACACGAGATAGTTGACGCACCTGTAAATTTGTGGTAAAAAAATACAAATGAGTTTTTAAAAAATATTTAAATAAATAACTTTATCAAAATGCTTATTTTCCATTTTAAAAATTCTGTATTACAAAATCTTAAATTAAAAAAAGAGTTCTATAATTACCTCTGTTTCAATAGCTTCAGCTTGATCCGGATTAGCCATGAACTCTTTGGCGGCTACTCGTCGCTCCTGCCATTTCACTTTGTAAACCACTCCAAAGGATCCATGTCCTATTTTCTGCAACGTATAGTATTATGTATGAATACAATTCTAATTACAACCATTTGGTATCTTTTTTATAATAATTTTTACATACTTCTTCTAATATAAGCTCTTCAAAAGGTATTATGGGTTTGAACTGTTCCAAACCTTCAGTTATACAAGGGAGATATGTTGTGAGTGCTGGTTTTGAAAGTGTAGACGGGGGTGATGGTGCATTTATCGTCACAGCTTTTGTTTTTGGTGTAGGCACCATTTGTTCGGCGGCATTACTGTTGGAATTATCAGAATTTAAGGATGGTGAAGTCGAAACAACATCTGCTGCCGTCGTTGAGTTATCTTGTGATGCGACATCTTCGGCATTCGTTCCAACAGTCATTTGGTCGGTGGTATTTTCCAATTCTGCCATCTACAGATAACACTTTTTAAGGAATAAATATTGTAGGAACGCTCAACTGATGTTTCGATATGGAATTATATAGCTGGCGGCTTCAGCGTTGAAACGCAAATTGTTTTGCTTTGCTATCTTTGTTAACAACTAACAACACATTCTTCAGGTTCATCAATTGTATGTAGTTAATATGAATTGTTTCCTTTAACAAATAACGTATATTTTGTTTATGTCTTATCGAGAGCAAACTACAGTTATATGAAATATATAAATAAACTAAATAAATATAAATTAAAGTTACGACAATTTTCAATTATAATTATTCACTTTTTAATCGGTTATCAGCTGTCAAAAATGTAGTATGTCATATTAAAACACACTACGAAATTGGTATTTAATGTATTGTGCGACATCTATATGATTAGGAAAGAAAAACAGCGAAAATCAAATTGGACCGTATCAGAGACCGTGTATAAAAAGTGCATGCATTTTAATATCGTAAAATCTCACCTTCCGTTTTAATTACAAATTCGCTACCTAAGAAATTTTCCTATTGGATTTGTCGTGTAATAAATACCAGCTGCAAAATATTCAATAATTCAATAATTGGACATCGAGTCAATAACGCATTGCAACTTGTTATTTACC
This sequence comes from Zeugodacus tau, assembly GCA_031772095.1. Classification (NCBI taxonomy): domain Eukaryota; kingdom Metazoa; phylum Arthropoda; class Insecta; order Diptera; family Tephritidae; genus Zeugodacus; species Zeugodacus tau. Next base: position 67,055,591 of record CM062650.1, on the reverse strand, counting down.
AAGCATTGCAATCTCAAACCGTAATCAACAAAGGCCAAAGGCGAGAACAACTGAAAAACGACGAGAGCAATTCCCTCGTTTTCTTTGACGCTTTGTTTTAATAGCCAGCGAAGCTGCCCTCACTCATTCGTCGATAGAGACTTATAATTTATTATCAACTCAAGTCGTGAATCAGCTTTGTCGTCGAGGTAGATCATTCAGTCTTTGTGTGCCAGCGAAATATTGTAGTTGATGTTTCAGTTAAATTGTGCATTGTTCAACATATAAAAAAACACAGTGTTCCGTACGCAAAAGTTGTTCAAAAGTAAAACCATCGTGCCTTAGCAACTGATACCTACCTGCCCGAGTAGAACAAAATGAAATTGTCCGCAATGGCAAAAACTTTGCTGTCGATAGCTTTTTTTACAATCGTCATTAATAATGTTTTGGCTAGCCCTTCATCTGGCGACATAGACCTGAGTCAAATAAATGTTAACGACCTTAAGCAAAACTTACCTGCAGAGTTTGCCAATACGAATCTGACACTGGACGACGCTAAAACTCTAGTACGCGACAAATGTGTGGAAGTGGCTGGCAAAGAAAAGGGCGAGGCGGCGTATACGGATATTGAAAACGCTGTAGCAACGCTTACTGAATGCGGTACGAATATACTTAACTATACCGCACTTCTAGCGGAAATCGAAAAAGCAAGCCCGGATGGCGAATTAGATGTCGTTTTCAATAAATATTGTAACAAACAGCCCGAAGCTCTGAACTGCATTAGTGAATTCAACAATAAATTAGCGGTATGCTTGGACAAAGAGGAGAAGGAACATCAAGATGTATTCATGCGCATCGTCAAAAGTCTACTCAGTTTCATATGCCACAAGGGAGGTGATCAAATAGCGCTATTTATTGCAGAGAAAGGACCCGAGTGTCTGGATTCAAAGAAGGATGACATACAGAATTGTATCAACAGCACATTCTCTGGTTATATACCGAAAAATGGCATTGAGGATATCAAATCATTACCAAAATTCGTAATGGGCATGAAACAATGTGGCGAAATGGAGGAGCTGGAAAAGTGCATTGTGCAGAAATTGGAGACATGTAGTGAGATTACACCAGCTAATATTGTGGAATCAATGTTCCGCTTTATTAAAAATGAAACGATCTGTCACAATGCACCGCGTGTAGCAAAACAAGCATCCATAACAAGTGGTGTAAATAGTAGTGCAATGCTACAACAGCTTGGGGGCGTAATGTGGCTGATAGCTGCAAGCTTATTGCACCAAATTATAAAACGTGTGCAGACGTAGGTTGTCGCGTACACATATTATTACAAATACTAATTCAAGCAAATAGTAATGTGATGTACAAAAATACCCCCTATAATTCGTGTATACATTATATGCACACTCCTTTAAATGAATCATTTTAATATTTTTTATATTTTTTTGCACCATCCGATATAGTAATTGTAAAGGTAATGCGGAAGTATTTAGTGCACTAGTGACACGTTTGTAAATGGGGTACTTGTAAATTTGCAGAATTATTGGTGCCGTATGATTATAAAAGCAAATTTGAGAAATTTTACAAATTTGAATCTCATAAGGCACAAATACCACACATTCTACTATAAACATATTTTTTAGGTCCTTAATTATTTAAGACTTAATTGTTTTTTATTTACGCTACACAACCTATAAAGTAATCTCTAGAAGGGTATTTTGCCAAAATCAAATTAAAAAAATCTCATTTTAAACATTTATTTGAAATATGTTCGAAAAATATTAAAATACAAAAATATATAAATATATAAATACGAAAACAACTATGTAAGGTCAATCAAAATGTATTTTGTATTGAACCAAATAGCTGCGATAACACACTAAATGTCGTGAAACAAATTCAATCGAAGTACATACATGCAAAATACAATAAATTAATGTTAATGGCTTATTGTATACGTGTGTGTACATAGGGATAATGTGCGAAAAAATATTAAGTGTGTATTATAGTTAAGTAGAAGGTTTGTACTTTTGTTAGCAACTACATATGTATGTAAGAATAATGTAAAACGTAGTAGTTACTACCTGTAATTGAAATTGATTTATTTCAATAAAGCGAAATACAATATATGAATACTGTAATTGTGTGTTTTCACATCTCTTTATAAGTCAAGGGTCAAAGCTACGCTTGCGGAAACCTTATTACAAAAATGTGCATACATACAATAAATAATAGCAATAACCCACATTTGGTAAACGTTAGCTTTAAACAATTTTCGCAACAATTACTGTGCTATTTCTTCTATTTATCGGTTTGTTTTCTTGCTTCTTTTTGTCTTCTCTGTAATGAGACGAATTTAATTTCTAGTGTATGTAATTTGAACTTTGCCCGGCTTTGATACAGCGAAGCGTGAATCTTCCATAGGTATGAGTGTGTGTACGCTCTGTATTCCGCGCTTTCAAACTGGTTCGTACTTGCGTTTCTATGTAATTTTCAGCATTTCCATCAAATATTTATATTTGTACATACATACATATGTACATATGTACTTTTAGTACATGTATTTTTAGTTTATGCGTTTATTAATAATTTATTTTTTATATAATTCCTTGACCTTGCGCGTTAGAAAATGTTAAGACAATATGCAAGTTTAGTTGTGGTTTTCATATTATGAAATTAACTTTAATTAATAAATGTATTTTCTAAATAGTATTTTGTTTAATTAATTCTCATGGAGAAAGTGCAACTGCTTTTGCAAAGTAAAAAAAGGTAATATCCACAAAGCAACTTAAATGTTTTGCGTTTTATGATATATTACTTTTATTTCCATTTGGGTTCATATTTAAATCTATGTATGTATGTATATGCATGTATGCATTTGTATATTCAGTGTTAGCAACAACTATATGTTATAACGGTTTCTTGAATTTGTATTAAAAATACAAGAAATACAGAAAAATGTTGCTTAACTTGAAGACTGTGAAACTGTGAAAGACTCGAAAACTGTGGTTGAAGGATTTAGATAAGAAATTTAGTCAACTCTTATAAGCATGTTTTGTTTTTTTTTTATTAATTATTTTTTAAAATAATTTCTATAGAATTTGTGGCGGAAACCGTTTCCACAAGCATATCAGTAATTGTGTACGTATGTATGTATATAAATACATACATATGTATATAGTGAATCATTTAAAAAATTCTTTAGCAAAACTTGTGTATGCAAATACATATCCCGTGATGCTAAGCGGTAGTTTGTTTTTTTAAATAGTTCAATGTGATTTAAAGATATAGTACAATAATAAAAACAATTATAAATATACATATGTATGTGATTACAAGTAAGTACACAAGTACGTGATTGGCATTTGTTTAAGAGATGTAAGTGAGCAAATCAAAGTTCATGCTATTTGTAAGCGAATGAGCACAAATTGTTCTGAACACATGAGTCGACATAAAAATAATCTTTCAACCACAAAACTAGTCAATAGCTGCATTTAAATCAATTTCTTATTAACTTACTTATAAACGAATTTCTCAATAGTCTCATGAATATTGTAAATACCATTCGTTTAGAAACCAATTTAAAGGGAGAAACTCTCTTCACTACGGCGTTCGCTAGTCAGACAGCATCCCATTAAAAGTAGTGCATGATCAATCTCCTACGAGAATGCAAATGCATCTGCAAATTGAGAGTATATAAGAGAGGCAGGCACTGTATTTGATTTAATCATAATTGATTTAACGTGGAGATCGGTTAATGTTAGAACTTCAATGTAGCGTGGAACAATTATGCCCCTCACAAGCAACATAACTATATGAATAATAATAGCCCATAACAGTACTAGGTACCTTTTGTCTTAAATACACATGAGTATTTCAATATTTGCGCTCATTTCAACCTACTTACAACGATTTACATTTATTGGCTTCCAATAATTATGTGACACAAGATACTCGTAACCTGCCGTGGGTTGCTATTAGGTAAGCATATTATTGGAATCGTTGCGCAGAAAAGCGCATTAGCTGGAAAAAAGAAATGTACGTCAATATAATACCAGTGTGTGAATATATATTTCAACAAACCAATTATAAGTAACTGAATGTGAATGGACTCAGGGTAGATATGTTGTTTGCTCAGGGACTTTATGCGCTTCATGTCTTTTATCTATGTACGTTTACTATTAATTTTAAGAATTTTATTCTTTCCAAATAAATGAAGAATGAATTAATATATTCAACCGTTTGCAGCTTTAAATAATAAGTAACATTAGTTTGATTTTGAAAAACATATTATTTTACTGAGATTTTATTAAAGTTCATCAAATAACGTTTTTATATTCCGTTTGAGGTCAGCTAATCCATTAATAAGTTCCGTTTGTTGATGCACCTGCTACAGTGCTTTCCAAATTATTAAAGGAAATGGTTTCTCAAAAAAAAAAAAAAAAACAACAATAAATCAGTTAACAACAACAAGCACGTTGAAGACATCATCGAATTCATTCACAATAGTGATCAGCTGTTTCGGTTTTTTGATAATACAAGTAATCAAAGTGATTACGTTTCTGACAAACTATCTTTATCATTTATTAAACAAAATTTTTATTAGGAAAATCATCAAAATTTGTTCTTGTTCTAACATACATATAGAAACAAATAAAAAAACATGTCTATTTTTAAGAATGCGAGAAGAACTCACTTACTCAAAACGCTCGGGAAATTCGGTAAGGGAATTGTTTCTAATAAGTTGTTTTGTTTGTAATAAATGTGATGCCTTCTTCCACTAGACCACATTGCATTTCTGTCATCGTCAGCGTCCTCATCGGATGCACCGGCTGCTGCACCACAGAGCAAGAGTTTCTTACAAACACTACGCTCCGAAACATTTGGACAACCCACTTATGTGACACATCCACATCTGATAAACGAGGGTGAGCTTGTTACTGGACAAAATGTGGAAACATTTCGTGAGCGTCGTATGCGACTTATGAGTGGCATACAAAAATACGCTGAAGACCATAAAGCAGATCAACAAATGAAAAAATCAAATTTGGTAAAATGTCATTTACAAGTAAAATTGTTATAATTTTCTTTTATGTGCTTACAACCAACACACTTAAAGGTAATTGTGCCGTCCGCATCTAAAAAATATATGAGCGATAAGATTCCCTATGTGTTTCGTCAAAATTCTGACTTCTATTACTTGAGTGGTTGTCTGGAGCCCGACTCTGTGCTCGTTATGTCCATAAACGATAAGGAAGACATCAAGTCCATGCTATTTATGCGGCCAAAGGATAAGCACGCTGAAATGTGGGATGGCGCACGAACTGGTGTTGAGAATGCGCCCGAATTTTTCGGCGTTGACGAAGCATACACAGTGCAACAATTTTCAGAGATACTTAAGAAGCATATCGCCAGCGAAAAACCACTCATATGGTATGATATACCCGCTTCAGATCAACAGAGCATAACAAGCGATGTACAAACTGTAGCTGGCGCTATATCAGCGCTCAACTCACCCGCTACATTTGTGCAAAGCATGCGTCTATTTAAATCGGTTTGTGAACAAGAACTGATGCGTAAAACGTGCCAAATCGCTTCAAGAGCAATAAATGAGGTTATAAGTGAATCGCGACCGGGCATCTCAGAGCATCACCTATTCGCTGCCGTCGATTATAAGTGTCGCATGAAGAATGCCAGCTACTTGGCCTATCCGCCGGTGGTGGCGAGTGGAAATAATGCCACCACCATACACTATATCAACAACACACAATTGACCAAAAGTGGTGAAATGGTGCTTATGGATGCTGGTTGCGAATATGGCGGTTACACAAGTGACATCACACGCACATGGCCCATAGATGGTACATTCACACCCGCGCAAAAAGTCCTCTACGATGTGTTGTTGCAATTGCAGAAAGAGTTGATAGGTAAGCGGAAGAAATATTTTTAAGGTTAAGCACCGTTAATTATTTATACCATATATGTGCTTGTAGCTACCTTGTTGAAACCCGGTGGCGAAACATTGGATGAATTATTCGATACAATGTGCATAAAACTGGGCAAGTATTTGCAAGAAGTCGGTATTGTGCCCAAGGATATCGCTGACGATAACGGTTATGCGCGTGTAAGTGATTCGCATTTGAAATATGAAAAAATATGGTTTTTAACATTTTAATATTTTTTTTCAGGCCGGTTACAATTTCTGTCCACATCATGTCTCCCACTATCTGGGCATGGATGTGCATGATACACCCCTGATGCCGCGCACATTGCGTATGTTGCCGGGCATGGTGTGCACCGTAGAACCGGGAATTTATATAGCACACGACCGCAAGGATGTGCCAAAAGAGTTTCGCGGCATCGGTATACGTATTGAGGACGATGTGCTGATCACCGCTGACAATAACGTGGAAGTACTTACGGCGGAATGTGTAAAAGAGCGTGAAGAAATTGAAAATATATTTTTAGCCAAGCGATAAAAAACACATTTATTTGTTAAAAAAAATAATATAATAATTTCTACATTGTGGTTGTAATGTAAAGACTTGGCGGTAAAGCCAGCTTAATTTATTTTGTTCTAGTGTTAAAAAAAAAAAACTAAAATAAACGGGTATTAACAACTAACTAGCGAAAATGTTTAAAAAAATTGTGTGCTGTATTTTTTCTTGCCAATGAAAATGGACATGCGTGTCATGGCGTCCGCATGTGCCGTCACATAAGTGTGCTCTGGTTCATAGAACTCCGTTACAATACCTAGAAGCGTTAGTTTTTTATTTATTTAAACAAATTATATTAAAAATCCGCTACTTACGCTCTTCTACGTCCTCATAAGTTGAGAAAAGGTTTACAGGTGCCGGTTTCATTTCGGTCAAATGTATGCATTTCAATTCACGCAGTATTTCGAGTAGAAACATTATCTCCACTGGTGGCAAATGTGGAAACTTCGCGCAAATATCTAAAATCAAGCAACCCGAACGACTAATGCATTCGGTGAGTATAGAGCCCAACCAGCGATCCAATACACGTCGGTTAATAGTGCCATTCAGACGTATCCAAGGATGTGGCTTCATCACAATGATGTCGCTGTAATATAAAGATGTTTAGAGTACGACAAATTTTACAGTTATTAATTCGATTTTAAATTTAATATTTAATAAAACATATTCACAAGAAATTTATTTGTGTCTCGACCTAACCTCAATATTAAAATTCTCATTAACCATCGCTGCACTATAAATTTGTTTGTAGTACGTCAAATTAATTATAGCTATTAATATAATTAACTTGTATAAAACATCTTCAGCAAGAACATTTTTTGACTCGACCTAACCTAACCTCAAAATTCAAAATTTCATTTGCCACCAAATATTACCTCTTGCTATCCTTTTCATTGTTTTTTCCTTCTTTACTTGCGCTTTCAAACCGTTTCACTGGCTTCGGTACGCGCTTACTTACGCGCTGGTCTTCGACCTTGACATCTTCAGCTAATTTCGCTCTTTTGCTTGCGCTAGCTTCATCAGCCTCATCGCTGTCCGCCACTTCCGTACTACCGCTTGTACTGGGTTCAGCAACGCTTGCGCCACGTTTCAGACTCACCGTGCCATCGGGTCCCAACTTCTCACGCTCTAACCTTTTTAGATGGAAGGTGTGCACGACCCATGGACGTATGTGGGTTTTATGCACATACATGAGCGTGGCAACACCAACACGTTTGACCAGATAATGCTCGGAGAGTAGACGCAAGGCGCGCGAAAGAAATTGTGCGTAGGGGAATTCACGCTGGATGAAAAGGAATTGCATTTTATTTGTTTCAAGATTTTTTAGATAAAAATTAATTACCAGCAATTCTGTGACGGGCACGCCGAGCTTACGCGCTTCAATAAATCGTAGCAAGTCTTCAACATGCTGTTGCTCCATAGCATTAAAGCCGAGCTTACTCAACTTCGGTTTAAGCGCTTCGAAGGTGTTATCGGTGTACTTCCAATGCGATTCGCTGAAACAACAAATTTCATTAAATTCACAAATTTTACTCGAATTGAACAGTCAATTTACTCACTCCACTATTTTCCTCAACATATGCTCACGATCCAGTTCGGTTTCTAACAAAAGTTTAGAAACACATATGTCATTGTGCAGCTCGTTGTCTTCAGTTGTGTTGCGCACAATTGTGTTGGCCTCCAATTGCAATGTCGGAAGATTCACTACGAAGACATCCTGCGCACGCGCAAGCCGCTCCTCCTTATTGAGCGTGGGCTCATACTCGTCGTTTTTGTCATTGTCCTCCTCGGCCACATTGAACTGCAGTATTTCGCAGCATAACAGATGCCAATCAATTGTCTTGTTCACCTTTACATTCGCCGACACACGTCCGAGATCCTTGCGCTCATAAGCGGTCTCTTTCTCGCGCCAAAAGGACTCCAGCATGCGCACAAGCGTCAGCAAATTCGAAGACTCCACAGTCACGGAGCAGCCACTCAATGCCAAATTCAGCAATTTCTGTGGCGGCATCTCTGTCAACTCGCGCAAAATGTTGCGCTTCTCCTGCACTATCCGCTCGATGGCATTAATGTAGTTGGCATGCTTGAGCACACAGTTGAAGGGGCACTCAATGCTCAGTGTGTCGTGTTCGTCGTCCTTATGCATTAGGCGACTGAAATTTATCTCCACCTCCTGATTGAGGTGATCGAGTGCGCAGAAGAAGTGGAGATGTCGCGTGGGCAATTTCGATATGAAGTCGTAGGGGCTGTAGGTGATTTTATAGCTCAAATTGGCGGGTTGGAACTTAACGCGGACCTTTCAGTAAAAAAATATGAAATGAAATGACGGTTTTAATGAAGTAAATAGCGGTTTTTACGAAGTAAATAACGGTTTTAACGAAGCAACTAGTTATTCTCAACTTACCTGCTTCTCGTTGGTTTCACTTTCGAAGTTCTTCGTGTATTCCGTTTCGGGCGCATTATCGAAAATGCAATGATAGTGATCGAGTATGCGATCCATTGAAGACAACGTCTGTCTTTGCTCGGCATCAACAGTCAATATATTGCTGGGCAATTTGATGTTACATTTCCAAAAGTTGCGCGCCAAACCCTCGGTAATGAAGAACAGCTGTCCGGCATTGGGCGAACGCAGCTCTACAATGTTGTTTACAGGCGGCGCCTTACTAGTCGTTGGCTGCTCCATAAACTCCTCTATGGGCTTCAACAAAACACCCAAAGCGCTCTCAAAGAAACCAAAGAGCGAGTCGTAAACGAAATACGGTATGCGCAGATAAAATAAGCGCCGTTGGTAATGCACCGACAGCGAGTAAGCCGGGCTCGTCAGTTGGCTGGGCAACATTTCGATGTTCTTGCGTTTATTCGCCACGATCAAGGCGCCATTGCGCGCTATATTAAAGGCACGTTGCAGTATTTCCTCGGAGAATTTCTTGAAAATCTCAAATGCTTGCGCCGTATAGGTGGTCTTGTCAAGCGCCGAACACAGCGAACTGTGCAGCACATTAATGGCAAGCGTTGTGAGCGCATCCTGCTCATTGCTGGGGTCATTGTATTTCATAAGCTTCTCTTCCGTGGCCGCCAGCCGTTTCACATACAGACGCTCGAACTCTTCGAGGCTGTCGGGTATCGTGAAACGTGGACGCGTAGCGGTAATCGACTCCTTGCCCTTAAAATTGTGCACCAACTCATGCAGGAAATGCAAAAGTTGTATGAAATGCACCGCCAAAGCGTCGCAGTACTCTTCACGCTCCGGGTAGACAGTTTTTAGTTCTTGCAGAAAATTGTCACCATAACGGCCCTGAATTTCAACATTGGTTTGCAGCGTGTGCACCCAAGTGGGGACCTCTGGTATATGCCGGCCTTTCTTCACGATATATTGCATGCGGCGATGACACGCCTGCGTCGTCTTGTTGCGTATGCCTAGGTTGTGTCGGATGACGTCACGACAAATCTTGCCGACCACCATGAGTCCCAGCACCGGCACCGGCGCTGCGATGTAGATGTAGACAGCGCGTGCTAACTTCAGCAAATCATCCTCGTCCTTGTCCCAGCTGGCGCGCAGTGTGCGCATGTTCTTCAGCGCATCGCGATCGACGGCGTCGCGCATGGAGGCCGATTTCTTTTTGGCGCTACGTTTTATTGCCACTGCATGCGGCAGACGCTTCACATGCGCGCCATGCAAGCGTGTCTTGCGCAAACCCATGAGACGCAAGTGTTTGCTACTCGTGTTGCGCAATAACGGTATGCGGCCCGTGCGTGTTTGCACCGGTTTCACGCTGGTGCGCAGCACCCACGACCAACTGCGCAGCGCATGCGCAAAGAGATGCGCCGCAAAACCGGCCGCACCAGCGCGATCGCCGGGCACTTCACCGTTATCGTAATGCGGTGCATCATCAAAGCTTACGGCGGGTAGAAATGTCAATTCCTTACGAGATTCGGACTTCTCATTATGTTTGGCGCTTAGCAAGCCGAGTTTGGTGTAAACACAAATGCGATGCACATGCGTCCAGTACATGATGATATCCTCGAATGTGGCGAAATGGAAATTCAACTCTTCGTATTTGCGCTCCGTATTGACTTTGGCGTAACTCGCCTCGGAGGGTGTTGTATCGAGTATTTGCGTACGCCGATTGAGATATACCCAAATCATCATTGTGTCTTTGAAATTTACGCTCTCCCCCACCTGTATTAAACCCATGTGATTCAATAGCTTCAGTACCATAGTGCAGATGCGTTGCAAGTACATGCGATTTATTTGATTTTGCAACTCCAGTGGCAATTGGCGTATGAGATAGTGCTGACGTATGGGATGTGTTAGATAATCATCGAGCACATTGCCACCGCTTGGTTGGAAGCGAAATATTTTATTGAATATGGACAGTGGCATGCGGTCTATGGCGTCCAGAAAGTTCACCCAACCAGCCGGCTTGTCGGCATACTTCGGCAGCGGCGGTATGAAGGTGCGCCAGTTAAGCTCTGACAAATAACTGTGCTGCACCTCTACGCCAGCGTGTAAACTTTCCAGAAACTCGTTTACCTGCAGCGCTGGCTCGCGTTCTTTCCAGGTGCGCAGCAAAGGCTCGTCGATTTCTAGCATCTGCTTGTTTTCGTTCAGCTCAACCACGATATAGAAAAGAAATTCGTGCATATAACGGGATATAAGAAATTTCGGCGGTTTTGGCAATTGCTCGGCTGAGGTGTGCGGCGCGGTGGACTTATTGTCGCTTGCTTTGGACACCTTACGCGAAAGTTTTGCCGCGCTCTGTCGCAACATACGCAGTTTATTCTGTTTCTTTTGCTCCTCACGCTGTCGGGTCATTAAGAGCATATTTTTTAAACGCTTCACTTCCCTATCTACCAGCATGTGATCTTTATCGATTTCTGGATGCGCGACGTAATGGTAATTACGCACGTGCTCTTGATATTTCAGGCGTATTTCGTAAGCCTTTAAATTATCGGTCTTCTTCATTTCCATGAACATGCGCCGCAACGACTTGAAGCAAATTTCATCTTTGAAACCACGCAGCCGTTCCACCTCCTGTAATTTCGTACGTAAAATAACGGTCTGCATAAGCGCATGCTCGTTTAACTGTTGAATAATAAAGTCGCGACGGGACTGTTGACGGCTGGTGAGCGTTACCCGGAATGGCTTGTCTTTATGTACATACTCTTCCACTGTGGCTTTAACTTGTGGACAGTCGACAGCGAAGGTTTCTTCTAACTGTGGTTTAGGCTGAAATTGCGCGCAATTACACAATGAAATATGAAATATATAAGAAAATAATGCTTGACATACCGCCAAAGTGTTGAATTTGATCATTTCCACAGGTTTTTCAGCGCCCTTTTCTTTCGACAACTTCTCCGCATTAATTACCTCCAAGGCTACGAATCTAAAGCGCGCAAATTAATTATATATTTACTAAAAAAATATTTAATTTAATTGTACTTATGTATACGTTGTCGGCCCTCATCGACGATATGCGGTACTATGAGGCCGTCACGTTGCATAGCTTTGACCATCTGCCGCACTATACAGTGCGACTCACTGAGATAATTGGAGAGCTCTGTGTGACTGCAACCGCGCGTGCCATGACGCACAACGGCGCGATAGAATTCATCCTTCAGCGGCATATCGACAAAAGAATGCTTGTTATCGGTGAAAGCGTCTTTAAAACTAATTCCCGTCTCTTTTTCATCCTCAGTAACTTCCTCTACAAGCTCTTCTAAGGGTGTTTCTGGGCTGCGCAGAGTAATCGCTAGAACACTAAGATCTTTTCCTTTACCACTTTTCTTGCCAGTCAGCACTTTCTGTAAAATTAAATAAATAAAAATACATTTCATGTATAAATTTTATATTGTATGGTGAATATAGTCATTTTACTTACTTTCACCTCAAAGATACGCCGAAAGAAGGTAGTCAGTACAAGACGTCGAAATGTGGATTTACGTTGAAACACTGGTACCGTGGCGCGCAATTCGGTTAACGGTAAGTTTTGTTGTTCCGATTTTTTTACCAACTCATAAATTTTCTCAATCAGATTAACAATATTTCGTGGTATGTCCGGCACGTACTGTGGTAAATTTAGTAAGGAGGTGAAAACGAGACGATCCTCACGAAATTCATGAAATGGTTGCTGGGTTATCAAACCAAAATTAACCAGTTTTTGTCTAAAAGTATGTAATCAAGAGATATGCTTCGCCATATAAGATTTATTTTTGCAAATATTTACTTATTATAAAAGATGACAGATGAGTCCTTGCAAAACTGGTATAGCGAATAAGGCCCGGAAGTTGTCTCTCCATTATAACGTGCGCGTCCAACAGCTTCCCAAAAACAGTATTGTACGAGTGTTAAGTCACGCGGTATGGGCTTATTTCGTGGTGTAAGCACACAAAAGCGCAATTCTTGGGAGGCCACTATGACAAAGCGTCTATCCCACCTACAACAAATAATTATATTAAGAGCGTATTCGAATTCATATAAAGCTGCCGCTCACTTTTCCAATACAGCTTCGGCGCTTAATTCGTTCACTTCAGCAGGTTCTATTTTCTTGCGCTCCTTATAGAATTCACACGAACCACGTATTTCACCATCTTCAATTGGCACATATTTGTAACGCATAAACTTACTGGGATCCTATAAGGGCAATTGATATATATTTTTTTAAATGAAGAAAAAAATCACTGGGTATAGTACAAACCGGCATAATAGGTACACCGAAATCCGGATCTAAATGTGAAAAGCGACTCTCGCATTGCACTGTTGGTCTCTCCGTTGGTAATTCATAAAAATCTAACTGATGTGTGTTTTGTTTTATGAAATTCCACACGCGATTTGTGACATCCGAAGTTAAAGGCAGTTCAACTTCTAAATCAATACTTAAATAGGCCCATAGTGCTAAAAGAGTAAACATTATGAAGTATTTTGCGAAAATTGATTTATAAAATTCCAGTACATGGTAATGATATGCCTTCTAAACCTTCCAAAGCAATTTCTTCTAATATCGCACGGGAAATCGGACAACGTCGAATGGGACGAGCCATATTTTATTGACTTTTATGAAACTGTGATTAGATTTTCTCCACACACACTAGATAAAAACCGACTAGGAGAACTCAGCGTTTAGAAATATACAACAGCTAGCATTGTATATTTTGGTAAACAATTAATTATAGCTTGTTTTGCCTTTTGTTATTTCTAAAAATCAGAGATCTGCTAAAAATGCTAGATTCTCTTCACTATGCAATTGTTTTGTTTATAAGAAACATTAAACATATGTTTACTACAGTTAACTTCAAACTATCTGTAAAATTGAATTAAAAATGTATTTTTCAGCGGATTACAAAAGTTTAGAAACAACGCTATATTATTTAATGACAAATTCTTCACTAATTATTTAAAATTTGTTATTTCCATTTATTATTCTTGTTAAAAGGGGTTTTTGAAAAAAATATTTATTTAACCATTTAAACATTTGTGAATATTTTAATTCATTCACAATGGCATGCCGGCTGTTTTTGTTGTTTTGTTTACAAATGTAAACATTAGAATTTTTGTATTGCTTATAGAAAATAAGTTAAATAATTTGCTAAATAAACAAATATTTATTAACGATCAACGTTCACTATTATTAATATACGCTTCAATCGTGTTTTCATTACAATTTATTATAAATAATTTGTACAAAACGGGTAAACATTCTTCAAAGGATTAGAACTCTAGCAGAATGTCCAAATCGTCGAAACATTCGAAGAAATCTAGCACTGCTGATGAGGAAACTAATTTAATTAATTTCTCATTTTGCGACCACAAATCCTCCTTCAGACATTTGCTGCAAGGCGACGATAAACACGCTGCTCCTATTGTAGAGGATGAGACCGATTTTTGGAAATTTGTAAATAAATATGAAAGTATGTTGCGCAGTGCGGGACAACCAATACTTGGAAAACCATTATCAGATACCGAATTGAATAAGTCTGAACCATTTCACAAACTCAAATACATATCACTGCAATTGGAACGTGGTAGTGACTCCGAGCAACTTCGCCGAGGATGTCACAATACTGATGAACGCATATTTACGAAAGTAAAAGCACGACAGTTTAGAGAAATTGTACATATCTATCTGGATTTTAAGCAAAAGGAAAGATTTGCAAAAATCAAAAAATTACGCAAAGCTCAGAAATCATTACCAATCGCAAACTTCAAACAAAAAATACAGGAGGAGCTCGAAAAAACTCGTGTACTGATAATAGCTGGCGACACCGGTTGTGGCAAGTCCACGCAAGTGCCACAGTATTTGTATGAATTTGGTTATCGTAGCATAGCATGTACACAACCGCGTCGCTTGGCTTGTGTTTCACTGTCCAAAAGAGTTGCACACGAAATGCTTGACGATTATGGCACCAAAGTTGGTTTTCAAATACGTTTTGAGAAAAACAAAACAAAAAATACGAATATACTCTTCATCACTGAAGGTCTACTGCTGAGACAAGTGAGCTTACGTATTTATAATATATCCTACAGAATTAATGCCTTTAAATTTGTTTTTGTTTTTCAGTTGGCAGTGGATGTGAATTTGGAGCAATACGATGTGCTCATATTGGATGAGATACACGAACGTAATCTCTTCGGTGATTTCTTGTTGGGCGTCACCAAATGTTTGCTTCATGCCAAACCAGATTTAAAGCTCATACTAATGTCGGCCACTATAAATGTGGAATTATTTCATAATTACTTTCAAAATGAGGGTGCTGCACTCATAGAGGTGCCCGGCAGATTATATCCGATTAAAACTATGTTTATGCCACCACCAAGTCTGGAACTGAAAGGTGGCGCAGGTGGCAGCAAAACTGCTAAAAGCACGAATCGCTTGGATCCAGCGCCGTACATACAAGTGTTGAGTTTGATTGATCAAAAATATCCAAGTGAGCTGCTTAAATTTTAAAATAGTTATTTTGGTCTTTAAAAGATTCTTTGAAAACTAGTGTTTTGAATTATGACTTAACTAAAGCGGAAATATATTTTTAGCAACTGAACGCGGTGATGTGCTAATCTTTGTTAGTGGCGTAAACGAAATCACAACCGTCTGCGATGCAGCCAAGGAATATGCTGAGCAAAATTCACATTGGATTATATTACCGCTGCACAGCGGTTTGGCGCTAGCCGATCAAGATAAAGTTAGACTGATAAATAGCTCTTATATATTCGAGCGTAATTGTGTTTCATTATCAGGTGTTCGACTACGCACCAGAAGGCATGCGCAAATGCATTGTCTCCACAAACATTGCAGAAACGTCACTCACCGTCGATGGAGTGCGCTTCGTTATCGATTCTGGCAAGGTGAAGGAAATGAGTTATGATGCCACGTGCAAAGGTCAACGCTTAAAAGAGTTTTGGGTTTCAAAATCCTCAGCAGAACAGCGTAAGGGACGTGCTGGGCGTACTGGACCAGGCGTAAGTGTTGAAAAATATAAATATTAATTTTGTATACATCTTCGTATTTTGCAGACTTGCTTTCGCCTCTTCTCAGAGAAACAGTATGCTACTTTCGAAGCTTATCCTACACCAGAAATATTCCGTGTGCCTTTGGAAACAATACTTCTGCAAATGATCGCAATGGGTTTGCCAAATGTGCGTTCATTCCCATTTATTGAATCGCCGGAAGAAGAATGCATTGAGCAGGCCATTTGGTCTCTGAAGCAACATGTGAGTTGCGCAAATTTTTTTCCGATTAAACTGTGAACAATATATTTCAATATTATAGAATGCGCTTGCAGTGGATGAAAAGATCACACCACTCGGCAAGTCACTCTCCAATTTACCGGTTGAGATCACAATCGGCAAAATGCTGCTTATGGGTTGTGTTTTCCCTGATGTTGAGAAGATTTTAACACTGGCAGCCACAATGAGCGTACAGAATCCCTTTACAAATCGCGCCTATACGGATCGCAAGTGCGAGGTTAGTGGCTGACATATTTAAATAGTGTAAAATATTTATTTGAAAATTTCAATCTGCCTTGCAGCAAGAACGTGAGCCCCTGCAGTCCGATCAAGGTGATGTGTTCACCTTGTTGCGCGCCTATCACGAGTGGTTACAGTTGAAATGGCATAATGAGAATACGAGAAAATGGTGTCATAAACTTGGCATTGAGGAGCAACGGTATGTGTCAACATTAAAGAGATTCAAATCATAATTGTTTTGTGCACCCAACGGTTCACGAAAAAGTAAAAAATTTTCGAAAATCGGATATAGACACGCCAATTTTCAATATATATAAGATCCCTTATGTTTCATGTAGGAATTATAACGGTTTTCAAAACTAGAATATTATTTAGTAGGCCCTTTGGGACCGATATTAATCTGATTCCGTTCCGATTTCGTATACGATATAGTGGAAATAGTTTTTAATACATTTTTTTCAAACCACCCAATTTCCCTATAGCTTCTACGAGATCACCAAATTGCGCAATCAATTCCAAAATATACTCGAAAGTTGTAACATGACCTGCAAAAATGCGGACAGCGCGCCACTGACCAGCTCGGAGCGTGCGCGGCGACACGGCGAAGTGCGCCAGCTGAAGGCGATCAAACGCCAACAGAAATACCAAGAGCCGCGCAAACGCAAAATACTCAAACACAGCAGTTATGGTGGCGGCGACGATGAGTACGACGAAGCGGCCGCTGGCGATGACATACGTGACATTGACTTTCGCCTGCAACACGATGCCGCCAAATTGGAGGTGCTCTTGAACTCCGCCAAAAGCGACAAACTGCGCGATGTGCTGCTGCTCAAGCTAATCATAGTCAGCGGCTTCTATCCGCAAATTGCGATCGCCGATGAGTTCAACTACTGCAAGAGTGGCAGTCAGCAATTCTTTCACACATTTCTCAAGCCCTTCATATCCATACATCCGAATGCGTATTTCGCCAAATATTTCGATGTGCTCAAGCTGAATGACAGCGATATACTGGATAAGCCGAACTACTACACGCCGAAGCAGTTGCTCAGTACACGGCATCAAGTGTTGTGCTATCAGTAAGTGTTTGCTTTGGAGACGCACATGTCTTGCGGTCTTTTTAACTTTTGTAAAATCTTTAGGAATTTGCTGGAGACCGCGAAACCTTATCTGATGAACTGCATACGCATGCCCGCGGCGCAGACATTACTGTTATTCTCCTACTCGGTGGACACAAACGCATCCGTCACGCGTATAGTGTGTGATTCGTGGTTGTGCCTTGAGTTTCCCGTGCCGGAGACGGGGTGTGAGCTGCTCTGCCGCGCCATTAAGTTGCGCCGTCTGTGGGCCAAGCTGTTGTCACAGAAACTGACTGGCAAGCATACTCTTTTTCTAATAATCAGTTAAATTGCTTTCAATAACACATCTCTACACCCGCTAGATTTGGTCAATAATGTGGAGAGCCAAAGCGCCAAAAAGCAGCAGCGCGTTAAAGACGAAGAATCAGAACTCTGGGAGTCACTCATCGATTTCATTAGCGCCAATGTGAGCTATACGATCAAGCGTTTGCTGCCCGCCGATTTGAAATCGCTCTACACGCACGAGAAACTCAGCAATTTCGAGGCATTCACCGTCAATCCGTTCGCTGCCGACTTTCCCATAAGCCATAACGAAGAGAAGGGCGGCATAAATGTTTTGGAAAATGTGGTTTATGGCTGGTGAGTTTGAATTGAGCGATCTATCTTTCTTTCTTTTACATTACTAATTTTTACGCTTTCCACTGTCCAACGTAGTCTCCAAGAAGTGCAGTGGACGCTGGCTATGGAGGCGGAAATGCGCCAACACACTTGGGTTTGCAAGACATGCGAAGCAGAATTGGAATTGGATACCATTGAGAAGTTGCTGCACAAAACAAGTGAGTAAATAACGGTATACAGGAAATATGTGGAAATTAATATACAAAAATTCATGTTTGCAGCTTGTCAAGCCTCGATTGCATCTACAACAACAAAAAGCGAACAACACGTTTCACCAAAACAGCCTAGCACATCGGGTTCAGGTGCCAAAGGTGACGCATACATCTGCGAGTTTTGTCAAAAGGAGTTGCGCAATATGAGTAAAATTGATATTTTAAAACACAAAAAATATTGTAACAAATAACAAAATTAATGAATAAAAATAAAAATTAAAAAAAAAAATAAAAAATATTAAAAAATAATAAATAAAAATAAACAAGTAACGAAAGGTTAATTAAGTTCATGTGTAACCGAACATTTTATACTTTCGTAATTTATTGATATATTTTTTTTAAGATAATATACAATTTGACCCATATATTCCAGAGATATGGTTTTTGACCCATAAGTAGGCACCGCCACGCATATTTTCCATTAAAAAAAATTGAGTGCAGCTTCCTTCTGCAAAATTTAGTGTTTCTGACGTTTTTGGTTAGTGAGTGAACGCACTTTTAGTAGTTTTCAACCTAACCTTTGTATGGGAGGTGAGCGTGGTTATTATCCGATCTCAACTATTTTCATGGTGTATGATGGAGTAGGTAAAGGAAGTGATTGCAGAGAGTTTGCTTTATATAGCTTAAGTAGTTTGCGAGATGTATATACAAAAATATCTCGCTGGGGCGGGCCACACTCACTTAAAAAATACATCCAAATATTCCCCTCACTAGTAGGCTCTTCTGTACCAATTACTACTACTACTTTTATAAATTTATTTATAGCTTAGTTATGACACTTTATAGGTTTTCAGGTTTCGCCATTTTGTTTGCATGCTTTTGATCCGATTCTCCCATTTTCAAAAATAAAAATTTAAAAAAGTTGTAAAAACTAAACAAATATAAAATATAAATAAAAAAAAACATATATAAATAAATAAAAAAATATAAATATAAATAAATAAAAAATATAAATATAAATAAATAAAAAATATAAATAAATAAAACAAAATAAAAAATATCAATAAATAAAACAAAAATAAAAAATATAAATAAATAAAAACAAATATAAATAAATAAATAAAAAATTAAAATAAATAATAAAAACATAAAAAATATAAATAAAAAATTAAAATAAATAATAAAAAAAGTAAAAAAATACATATAAATAAATAAAAAAAAAATAAAAAAATACATATAAATAAATAAAAAAAATAAAAAAATACATATAAATAAATAAAAAAAAATAAAAAAATACATATAAATAAATAAAAAAAAATAAAAAAATACATATAAAAAAATAAAAAAAAATAAAAAAATACATATAAATAAATAAAAATAATAAAGAATAATAAAAAATAAATAAAAAAAATAAATAGAAATAATAAAACAATGAATAAAGATAATAAATAAAAATAAAAAGTAAAAAATAAATAAAAATAATAAAAAAATAAATAAAAATAATAAAAAAATAAATAAAAATAAAAAAAATAAATAAAAATAAAAAAAAATAAATAAAAATAAAATATAAACAAAAATAATAAAAAAAAATAAAACACTGTTGTTTTTTGTTTTTCTATGCCCAATTGTTGTTGTTTTGGTTGTTATTATTAATTTACATAATATAGTCAGCTAATACATATACATATATATATTTCTTGTAAGTCTAGGCGCGGCCAGTCGCTTTTGTTTTAACACTTAACCGTTAAACTAATTACAATAATTAAAATAATTTACATACATAAATAAGTGCATTTGTTGTTTTTGCTTTTCGTTTTCTTTTACAAAATATGAGTTTGGGCATGGGGCATAGTATATATGTATGTATGTATGTATATAGTTACATGAGAGTTAAGCTTACTTGAGGATTTTTTGTTTTTGCGTTTTTTTCTTAAAATGGCGCTAAATTAAGTTTTTTTGTAATACAATTATGTGACACAATTTGGCAAAAGAAGCAGATAATGCAGCTGCACATTAGGTTAATATATATATACTATATATATATAACTACATGTATATGTTTGTATATGCAATGTATGTTAATTTACAAGGACACTGCGACAATGCAATAAAATGTATGGGATACAACAACATAAAAAAAATACTCAAAATTTATAACTAGCAACTATATATGTATATGTATGTATGTATGCATGTATATAAAAGAATTTTGCGCAATTTGGTAAGACTTTAAAAACGAGCTGCATATGGTTGGTATTCTTTCTTCTTTTGTCTGTTTTTGTTTCTTTTTCTGATTCTTTTTAATTCTAATCTTTTTTTTAAATTTTTTTAAATTCCTTTTTTTTTGTTTCTTTTTTTATAATAACGCATGTAAGTGTGCGCCAGCTATTTGATCAACAGTAGCTGTCTGTTTTTATCTTCTTTTAACTGCAATAAGACAGCTCAATGAGCGTTGTCGAAACGTGCGCCGATCTTGGGTACACGCGGTGAACGTTTTCTTCTCGGCTGCTGCAAAGCGTTGAAAATATTTATTGAATAAAGAAAAATAAAACTAAAAACAACAACAAATCACACTACCTCAGCTTTAGCGTTGCCAACAGCATTCTTGGCGTCTGCAGTTGTTTTTGTGTTGCTTTGCTGCGGCTGCTGTTGCTCCTGTTGTGGCTGATTCTGCTTGTTCGTTGCTTCCGACTTGATTTCCATTTTGCTGAGCTGTAGATCGTATGGTACAACGGTAAATTTATATGCGAACTTATTAATTACAACAATAAACTCACATTTTGTTGCAGACCCTGCACATTGGCTTTCTTGGTGTTTATCGGTGCCCCCTTAACGCCACTCACAGTGCGCTGACGCTCCTGCTGTGACGTAGGCTGTTGCGGTGATGCCGGGAAGTGCTGCTGCGACTGCTGATTGGCGTTACCACGCAACACCTGCAGCGGTATGAAAGCGCTCTTCGTATGGTTCATGCTCTCCATTGTCGAGTTCGGCTGCTGGGGCTGCCGCTCATTTATAGGTTGGATTATCTAGAGAAGAGACGAAAGAAGCATATAGATAGAGATCAGAGTAAATAGATCGGCAGAGCAGCTTACTTGGAAGGGCATGGTATGTGGCGGCTGCATTGGGTACGCCGGTGGCTGGTGCAGCAACTTTTGTGGAAAGTAACCGCCCATATTGTTGTAATATGGTTGTTGTTGCAATGGCGGTGGTGGCATCAACGGCTGGTATGGCAACTTATTGACGCCGCCGACGTACGGTAGCAACGCATTCGATTGTGGCGCTAATTGTGGTGGTGGTTGTTGTTGTAGTGGAAAAATGGGCTGCAACGGTCGATTGTTTGGTACTGGATATTGCTGGCGCTTATTTACCGGCACTTGTTGCGCTTGCTGTGCATCGTTGCGCCAACCAGCCGGCGGTTGTGGTAACTGCTTCTTCGACGGTTGCGACGCGCCCTTTTCGCTCGTTTGCGGCTGCTCGGCAGCTTTGTTCACACCGACCCCGAGTAAACTCATTAAGGCTTGCGTGCCAGCTTGGCAATCACTCGTTGCGTTGTTTACATTCGTTGCCACTTTTGTCGGGGGCGTGGCTGTGGCGGCCGTTGTTCTATTGCCGAGCAGCAACTTTTTCATCAGTTGCTCTTGTTGTGTGTCCAATTTCACCGTCTCATGCGGAGTTGTCTCTTCGGTTTTTGTCGTTGAATCGATTACTTTGATCTGGATTTTACCATTCCTTTTCTCCACATTGCTCACTTTAACATTGGCCATAGACATGTCTTTCGCGACGGTGTGTTTCACTTTTGTCTCCGCCGCTGGCATCCAGAAGTCATCGAGATCGATTGCAGCGCCACCACCGCCTGGACGTTTATAGCTGTTTTGTGCCGGCAACAAGGCTTTAGAAGACGGCTCTGCACGCGGTTGGAGAATGCTAATTTTTGCATTGTTGCTGCTGCTCGGCCCATTATTGGAATAGTTCGGTGCACTTTGTTGTGTCGCTGGTTGTTGTTGTTGCTGCTGCTGCTTCTGTTGTTGTTGTTGTTGCTGCGTTTGCGCAAAACCATTATGATTGCTCGGCACACTCCGATCATCGTTTGCAAATTGACTCAGCTTCGCATCTTGCATTTCGTTTTGTTTATTATCTAACAAAATGGTGAGATAAAAGAGATAAAATATATATATACATATATATATATGTATAAATTACAACAACAACAAAAATAACTAAAAATTCACCTTGTGCGAAAATCAGCAACAACGCCGATTCCGATACCCTATAAACACGCTCTTCGGCAATACCGTACACATCGTTGCCACTCGGCAGATGCTTATCGAAGAGTATCTCATAGAATATGTCTACGGACTTTACACATTCCATGCGTACGGGATTCGGATCGGTTATCGGATACACACCGATAACGGTACCCTTCGCACCTAGTGGCACCTATTGGATTATACGAATATACAGTTTAGAAGGTGTAACTTGTTATGAGTAACTGAGTAATGCTTGTCCTACCATGTAGGTGGTCTTTACAACAACAACACGATCGAACAGTTTCACAGTACGCTTTGGCTTGTACATATTTGCCAGCGTTACGTCAGGTTTGAGCAGCAAATGTGGCTTCACTTGCAGCTTTACAGTCTTCACGGGTAAAGTCTAAAAATTAATGCATTAAAATAATGGACAAATTCAGGAATTGAAAAAAAATACAAACAAAAAAAAAAATTACAAAAAAAATTAAAAGAAAAATAAAAAAATAATTTCAAAAAAAAAAAATAAAAAATTAATTAAAAAAAAAATAAAAAATTAATTTCCAAAAATAAAATAAAATAACAAATCATAATAAAAAAAAATAAACAAATTCAGGAATTGAAAAAAAAACAAAAAAAAGGTTAAAAAAAAATTAATTAAAAAAAAAAATAAAAAATTAATTAAAAAAATAAAATAAAAAATAATTAAAAAAAATAAAAAATTAAAAAGTAAAAATAAAAAATTAATTTCCAAAAATAAAATGAAATAAAAATAAATAAAAAATTAATTAAAAAAAATAAAATTAATAAAAAAAAATAAAATATTTATTAAAAAAAAATAAAAAATAAATTTAAAAAAATAAAACATAAAAAAATTAAAAAAAATACAAAAATAAAACATAAAAAAATCAAAAAAAAAAATATAATAAAAAAAAAAAAAAAAACAATACAAAAATAAAACATAAAAAAAATTAAAAAAAGGAATTAAAAAACAAATTAAATAAAAAAATTAAAAAAAAAAAATTATAAAACGCATTAAATATCCCCAACTACCTTCAATTGTTCGATAGAGTCGAGTACGCTCTCTACCGCCTCCTTCTCCATTGTTTGTGAGCCACACAAACGTCTATCTGCCTTTACATGTTCTTGGCTCTTCAGCCACGTAATAATTTCATCTAATCTACGTTCACCCACCTCTTCGGGAAATAGATCTTCTTCAAAACAAAATTCATTGCGTTCCGAGGAACGACTTAAATAATCAAACACCATTGGATAGTTTTTGTAATACTCTTGTACAAGCGTTATGGCCTTTGAGGAATAATACCACTGATTGTTTATGCGACGGCAATAGCCGGCACGCTCTTCTTGCTGTAAAGAGAAAAAAGAAAGTAATTGAAGACATTGAAAATTATTTGAATTATATTACACACACACACACACCTGTTTGGGAAATTTCAGTTGCAAGCCAATATTGACTTTAGATAAATTTTCTGGTAACTCCTTGCGCTTAGCACCCGCTACCACCAGAATCGTGCCAGTCACACGGCCAAGACAACGCATTTGCAAACCAATTATGGCGGCGGCTTGGAAGGAATTTATGTAGTCACGTTCCAGTTTGTGTTGCAATAAACGGGCGGCCGTAAAGTCAGGCTCCGGTAGCACCGTTATGTTTACTGTAATTAAATGTGTTAAATTAATTCCATAAACATAAAAAAAAACATTGTTTTACCTTTCAAACGCCCACATTCATACACCAACATGGGATTAAGTACAGTGCCTTCACTGCCAAAGTATGGACTGCCCAAGAAGAACACTGTGCTATCGGTAGGGAATAAGTTTTCCACCTTTTTGGGCTGCGTCGTCACACTTTTTTGTACGGATATCTCAGACACCACAGCCTGTAATAACGGTACATCAATATCAATATTTAGCAACAAAAGATGTGTTTCAAACTAACCTGTGCTGGATAGGCGGTCACTGAATGCCCCCAAGCATCGTTGATGATGATCTTGCCTTGATTGCCACAAGTACAAGTGGTGCCGACGTGCACGCGCACATGCACCAAGACCGCAAAGTCTTCAAATTCTATGCCCATACGTGTGCTGAGACTAAAGAGGAAGAAGATTAAAAAACACAGATAATTTAAACGAGTTCATTAAGTAACTGTATTCTTGTACTTACTGTTCCTGTGCGGTTTTCATGTGTATTTGAAATAATCTTGGTTCCATGTCTTTTATGCCCTCGCCATCAATGTACTTCTCTTTGTTGGATATACCAACTACTTTGGACTTGATTAAATGTGGCCACCCTGTATAGACGATCTGATTCAAATACTTCTCAGCAACATGATAAATATCATCGAAGCCTTTACGCAAATGCGGCTTTAGAATAAGATTTTCACTACGACTTGGCTGTTCGAAGACACGCACGCGGGCAAATTTCAACTCGAACTATGTAATAAAACCTATTAATAGATGCACTATATAAAAACACACAACCTACGTCGTATTTCAAGTGCTTCATAGTCGGAAAACCAGGAAAGAAGACTGCACGCGCGGGATTTGGCAGCTCTACGCATACAGTCTTGTCGGACGGTACAGCGATTTCTTTAGCCCAAATCTGCTGTTCGTTGCAGAATACACTATATAACGGTCGCAACGTGAATATGCCTGGCGCGCTACCTTGCGATTCTGGATTGTAATCGTATTGTAGCATCGGACCATGACTATTGCGTTTAACTTCAGCTGGTGTGAGATTCTTTTCGCAAGCTTTCATTGCATCTAATAAACGTTTCTGCGCATTTAAAAATATAAATATATATATATATATACAATTTCATGTAATATTATCAATCACTCACTTCATCAATAAATGGTATCAGTACGACCGCCTCCCATTCGTGTTTTTTGCCATTTAAGTCGGTTTCAAAGTCTTTGGGATAAAATTCGAGCAACTCACTAGTGGTGCTGGTCATTAGTTCACGATATGCCGCTGGCAATAAGTCTTTGCTAGCGGCTGGTAGTACAGCCAAGAGCTTTCAATAAATTATGTTTATGTTTTTATTTCGTTTTTTTTTCTCAATTGTGCAGTTAACTACCTGTTCGAATGGCAGGAACGGTTTACCCAAATTAAACTTAATATTATAGTCTTTAAAGTTTTGCAGGTCACTGATGAATGGTGCATAATGATGGGGATAATACCAATCCCACGATTGTACACCACGGTAGTAGTAATCCAAAATCCATTGCAATGCCGTAATGTAACAAATGGCCTGTTCACGCTTGGATTCACTACAATTTAATTAATTTAAATAAATATTTGTGTATGCGGCTGTCAACAGCGCAATTATATGTATACCAATTCATTTCGTTCTGATTCAATTTGTTCATATAATAATTGCGCTTATAAGTCTCGAACTCGTCGGCCAAATGCTGTTCCTCATCGGACAAATCTTCATTCTCGTCTTCTAAAAACTGTGTGGAAGTAGTTATTAGCAAATATTATTTAAAATTGCTTTATTTGCCACTACACTCACCTGCCTACTGCTCTCTATTAGATCAGCCAGATCAGCGTCTTGATTCTCATTCGTTATCTCACTTATATCGAAATCGAATGCTTCATCTATGCCATTTTTAGTTTGTTTGGCTTCAAAGTATTTCAAATCTGCGTGATTCTCTTGAAATATTTCATATTCTACATTTGAGAGCTCGGCAAAATATTTTTCCAAACGCTCCAAATTTAATTTTCCATTTTCATTAATGTTACCTAAATAAGAGGGAAATTAATTATTATAATATGCGCTTTTAAATGTAAATAGTTCTGTTGTTACCTCCTAGAGTTGGGTAAACTTTGATGTAGGTTTTATATAGTAAAGGCAGCGCATTCGAAGAGATATGCATACACGGCAAATGCGGTATAAAGTCATTGCCAACAAGGAACCCCATCAGTACCCAGTCATCGATAAGATTTGATATGTTAAAATTTGTATCAACTTTTTTTAATTCGTCAAATTCCATTTCGAGATATTCACGCAACAATCCTAAATGTAGTAGAAAGAAACGCGTCTCCTCCACGGATGCTTGTTTTGTCTTACGTCCGAATTTCACCTCTTCACGCAACACCACGAAATGTGGCTCATGTGTACATTGTCCTAAAATAATTAAATCTGCATCCAATCCATAGAGGCAGTGACGCGTATTCGGATCATAGTCTTTTTGTGATTTGAGGTATCTAATGTAGTCCATTATTTTATGTTCCCCCTCGCCGGGTGTCTAAAATGTATACACATAAACACAAACATATTTCAAAATAAAACGTTATAAAAATATATAACTGGACCTACATCATGTCCACTCAGTATAACACGGCACTTTTGCCATAATGGATCCGAACTAATTTTACTCTTAATGAAATAGCGCAGCGCCTCCTGTAGACGCACCATAAACTCTGTGCCAGGCGTGATACAGTTGCTATCAAAGCGTTCAGTTTCACGCATCTCGCCGCGACTTTTAGCTTTTGCTTCTAATAATTCAGCATCTTTGGCAGAGCGAAAACGCCGACTGCGCTGCTGATTCATTTTAGCGCGAGGTGCTACGCCGTCAACGGCCATAAAAAACAACTTTTGTGGTTTAATAAGAAAGAATAACTTATCGATGTAGTTAAAAATGTCTTTAAACATGTTTTCTTCGGTTATAGTAAAGTGAAAGTTGCTGTCATCAGGATGTGAACATGTATGTATAATTCCGTTCATATCCAGATAAAGATTGTCAAATTCCGGAATCTAATGGAGAAATACAAAAACAATTTTTAATAATTACGTTAAAATACTGTAAATTTAACACTTACACATTGCTCTCTTGCCAACTCACTTAGGCAAGGGTAACGTTCGCTGATGTAGCGAAAAAATTTTGGTACTCCCATATTTACGGTTTTTTCTACCGGTCACAGTCACAGCCCACAAACTATATAGGAAATAAAATTTGTTGATTATACAAGTCTAAAATATTTTGTATTATATTTTTCCAAAAAACATTACAAGCACCAATCTGATTGGTGTCCTGTCAATTATTTTGCATCTAATAAGATTTGCAATCTGTTGGTTTGTTGTTGTGCATGATGAAAAAAAATGTCCACGCGCACACACAATAGAAAACATACCAAAATATAGAATTATACAATTATAATTCCTAATAAATATTCACTGTTTATTGAATACAAATAATTGCGAAATTAATGCAATTGTATCCTAATTTAATCACTATCAAAACAATTGAACTAAGACCAACTTTTTTGCACCATTTGTTGCAATGAAAAGCAAATAAAAACCAAAAATTGCCAATTTATTTTAAAGTCCCGTTCGATTTCGAAAAGCACACAGTGTCGCATTTGCTTAACTGTGCTTGCAACGTAACTGTATAGGTGTTTTCATTATTTTAGCTAATAATAAAAAAATGTATACTAAAAAAAATCAAAACAAATAATATAAACAAAATAAATTTTAAATGTATATATTTATTGAAATATCATAGCATATTCATAAAAGTTTGTATTGACAATTGCAAATCAGAAGACTCCGAAAGTGTGGAACTTGTGCTGAACAACGATTGTAGAAATTCGAAAATTTCCCGACAATAAAATATTTAAACAAAAATATTTTTTTTTAAATATCAGAATTTGCATATTTTAGCATTGAGCACATTAAAGTCCAAGAAAACGAATGCAAATTATTATTATGTTTTGGTATATACTAAATTCCAACACTGCTGCCAGGGCAATGCACGAAGTATACCGTGAACTCGTCATCCACACGAGTGGAACTCAAATTCGGAATGTCAAATAGTCTTGCTGCTTTTTCGCTGTCTGCGTATTTTTTCCAGTAATTAATTAGTAAAAAAGTACTTGTAAACAATAAGAAAAACAGTTTTTATTAAATCTAGGCAATAAGTTAAACATTTCGTATACGATCTGAGTTATATGTGAAGAGGAAAATTGAAAACGTCGCTACTTTTAGCTAAAAAACATGCTCCGACGCGAGCAACGCCTTCGGTGAACAGCAGCGGAGGAGCAGCGCCCAAGCCCCACTGTTAACCCAACCCAAAAGAAAAAAAAATTCTTGAAACTTCGTCGGGGTATTAAAATGCTGTGTATTGATGCAAATTAATATAAACGAAAAGAAAAAAACAATAAGAGTGTATGAAAGAGATTTTTCCAAGTATAAAGTGAAACAGCAGCAAACAAATAATTCAATTTAGCACTTATCGAATTTATAAAAACACATACACACACAACAACAAAATGGACGCAGATAAGAATAGTCATGAAACAAAAGTCATCTATCATATTGATGACGAGACTACCCCTTATTTGGTGAAAATTCCCATACCCTCGGCGCAGGTTACACTAAAGGACTTCAAAATGGTGCTCAATAAACAAAATAACAACTACAAATATTTCTTTAAATCCATGGATGCGGATTTTGGTGTTGTAAAAGAGGAAATTGCTGACGATTCCACTATATTGCCTTGTTTTAATGGGCGAGTGGTTTCTTGGCTGGTTTCAGCTGACGGTACAAATCAGTCTGATAACTGCTCAGAGTTGCCAGTCAGTGAATGTGAGGTGCGTCCAAATATGCGTGGTGCTCAACAACAGAAAATCGGTGGCGGTGGTGGAGTTGTTGGTGGTATGATGGGAGTAGGCATGTCTTCAATGGGAGTTGGTGGTGGCGGTGGTGGAGGCATGGGTGTAGGTATTGCGAATACTGGCGTTATAACAAATCCGATGATGCAACATACTCTTACATATCAATCTGCTTCAGTGCTCTCAAGTGATTTGGATTCGACCAGCCTGTTTGGCACTGAGTCTGAAATAACACTTGATCGCGACATGACCGACTATAGTAGCGTTCAACGGTTGCAGGTGCGTAAAAAACCACAAAGACGTAAAAAACGTGCTCCAAGTATGTCACGCACATCGAGTTATTCATCGATAACTGACTCGACAATGTCGTTGAATATCATAACCGTTTCCATTAATATGGAGGCGGTTAACTTCCTGGGTATTTCGATTGTTGGCCAATCGAATCGTGGCGGCGATGGTGGAATTTATGTGGGCAGCATAATGAAAGGTGGCGCTGTTGCGTTAGATGGTCGCATTGAACCGGGCGATATGATACTTCAAGTAAACGAAGTAAACTTTGAAAACATGACCAACGATGAGGCTGTGCGCGTTTTACGTGAGGTTGTTCAGAAGCCTGGTCCCATCAAATTGGTTGTAGCTAAATGCTGGGATCCAAATCCAAAAGGCTACTTTACCATACCCCGAACTGAACCGGTTCGTCCCATCGATCCGGGCGCATGGGTGGCACACACTCAGGCATTGACTGCACACGATAGTATTATTCCCGATATACCGGAACCGATTAAAGAGCGATTGGATCAAAATAATTTGGAGGAGATTGTAAAAGCCATGACAAAACCTGATAGCGGTTTAGAGATTAGAGATCGAATGTGGCTGAAAATAACCATACCGAAGGCATTTATTGGTGCCGATGCCGTTAATTGGGTATTGGAAAATGTTGAAGATGTGCAAGATCGCCGCGAAGCACGTCGAATTGTATCGGCAATGCTGCGTAACAACTACATTAAACATACCGTTAACAAGCTGACATTCTCCGAGCAGTGTTATTATGTGGTCAATGAAGATCGTAATACACACTGCCGTTCAAATATCAGTCATGCCGATACGGAAAGTATTACAAGCGACATTGGACCACTGCCGAATCCTCCAATCTATATGCCATACTCAGCCACCTATAATCCCAGTCACGGTTATCAGCCCATACAATATGGCTTGACAGAGCGACACATCTCATCCGGTTCGAGTAGTTCAGATGTTTTGACGAGCAAGGATATATCAGCATCGCAAAGCGACATCACATCGGTTATACACCAGACCAACCAAATGACCATAGCACATGGCTCAAATAAATCTTCCGGTTCGTCGAATCGTGGCACCAACGAACAGGATGCGTCGGTTTTTAATTACGTACTGTAGAAATTGCAATGAAATTGTGTTTATTCTTTTTATATACAAGTACATACACACATAATTATACATAAATACATTACATGCATACATACATAATTTTGGATAAAATTTGGAGAATTTAGTAACCACAATGATAATAAAAATAATTAAATACAACATAACGATAACCATAAAGTAAATAAAATAATAAAAAAAAACATATATTTTCGGCTTATTATTTCATATTTTTCCAATGGTTTGTAGAATTGAGGTGATATTTAAAATTTATACGTGTGTAAATGGCAAAAATTGGAAAGTATTGGAACTCGTATTAAAAGTTCATAGTAATTTGTAAAGAAGAATAGCAAAGGCCTTTTGTCTGAGAGTGTGTAAGTACGAATATTTCAAATGTATAAGTTTATATGTTATATATTTGTATATTTTTCATAGGTTCAGTTGGAAAGATTGCTCCGAAATCATTGAACGTCAATCCCTTAATAGTCCAAAGCATTCTGAGTGCGGATATTAAAGTCTGAAACTAGTAGCACGCATATGAAGGAGCTTTAGGCATAACATAATATAAGATATAGCCTTGGGATGGTTCTTCAAGAGCAGCTGCTTGTATGATACCAGTTAAGGAGCGTTATGAACTGTTCTCCAAGAAGTTTTTGCTCGTCGTACAATACTCGACCGACAACAAGTTCAATGAGCGTAAACTAACATTCACAGTGGAGCAATTAACATATACCTCGACTACTTTCCGGTGAATGGCTATTCCTGAGCCTAGCCTTACACTAAAGCTAACAATTCTCTCAAAAAGCGATTTAGATAACCACTACAACAACAATAATATAAATATAGCAGCTAACTTATATGACTAAGTAATTATGCCATTTGAAAGTCAAGCTCAAAAATCAATATCAAAAGTAATAGAGAAGCCTCGTACAGTACTTACCGATCTGTAAGATCACTACAAATAAATAAATGGAGTTGAAGTAAATACTTTACTACAAGAACAACAAAATATTTGACTATTTTCGAATAATTGTCATTACCATAATAATAATAAATATACATAGTATACTTTCTGGCACTGCACTATCGCTAAACTATTTAAGTAAATTGAATCGTATTGGAATTCTTAAAAAAAAATTTAAGAAAGGTAAATTTTAACAAATTCTAAAAAAAATAATTGCTTAAATTATCTTTAGAAAAATATACAAAATTTGGTTGGTTAAATGTTGCTATTATATTTAGTTGTCTATCATAGGTCTCGAGTAAATCTGCCAATTTATTTTATTACTGAATAAAAAGAGACAAAAAGTTTCAGATATAATTTTGATTTGAAATTCCCGCAATGTTGAACCGATTAGAAGGTTCGGATCAGATCAAAGAAACACTTTTTAAGCACTGAAAGACACATTTTAGATATTTCATTCGGGCACATCCCCGATTGGTTATCCAATGCGATGGAATCGAGCTACTGCCACGCTCCCAATACGATTTTTATTAAATATATTACAGATTTTATAATTAAGAAGCTTTATAGAAAGATGTAACTAAATTTTTAGAAAAGGGGTGTGGTTGCTTTATTATAATGTGGACGAAGGCTTTAAACCCTTCCACATACACCTTGAGATTTAGTTGTTTCATAATGTGTTGCTAATCTTTCCTTTCTTTCCTTGTACGTAAATCATACATTCTTAGCTACAAGCACAGGTGTTCTCCAAGTTAGGAAGAAGTTTGTCCCAAAAACCCAACAAGACCCTGATTAATAAAAGGTCATTAAAAGGAATGCAGACCGACTGAGCCATTGTGATATGGCAGTACCCATTGTAATCAACAGCGAGGAAAGTTACATATTTAAAATAAGAGTCGGTGGGTCGGTGGAGACTACCACACCAATATCCAGGTGGAGCGATGTGTTGACTGGTCGTGTCGAAAGAAGATCGGCGCTTTTATTTTTTATTTATATGCGCAGGTTCTCTAGCGTTAGAAAAAATCGCCATGGCGGAGCTCAAAGATCATCGACCTCTCGATTATTTCTTTGCCCAAAGCGGTCTCCGTGTTTGTACCAAAAGCATCGAACGGCTTGATACATTTTCTTGGTTGTTATATCAGATCACGTTCTTAAAAGTTGAGAGTTTCAAGAACTCTGGGTTCAGAAGTATCGTTTACTCTAACGCTTATAAAAACCGCACTGAGTAATCATGATTGAAGCTTTAGCTATTCAAATGAGTTTATCACATCCCAAAGTGTTGACAAATTGTATGTAGACTCTTCACTGCGCCGTTGCTTGTGGTATGAGTCAAACGCACAGATTTCGTATCAAGCGTTTGAGCTCAGGTATTATATCTCTGCTTTACGCTTACGATAAATTTGGCATATTGGCATTTTGTATTTATTTATTTGTTATGCTAACTGATTAGCGCCTTCTCATTTGGATCTCATCGAGACATTCGTACGTGCTCACACACACACACACACATACTCACATCCCCACATAGACGCATGTTGATAATAAATTTAGCCGCTAATAGAGAATATCTAGTCGACTGTCATTCCGAACTCAGCATTGGAGATCACAAGTCGTGACGGGAGTTTTAAATTACACACCCAGTCGTCGAGTGCATATATGTAGAGTTTTGCATTGGAAGAAACTAATAAAGAATCGTATAACTGCGGCTGCAGTTATTGATTATTTCTGTTTTGAGCTGTTTCGAAATGCATTTTGAAAAAAGCGAGCTGCTATTGCTGGCGGCAGTCGTTACAGTCGCATTTGCGCGTCACTGTGCGTGCATGATGCGACCGAGCGATGCGCTGTCGGTGATGGCTGGCGAGGGTTTCACGGCCTACTTGGAGTTACCGAAGGCATTTGGTGCAATTGAGAACTGTTGGTTTCAATTTGGAGGTAAATAAATGTGCAAGTAACTGTTGTAAGAAGTGTCTTCAACTCTCCACTGTCTACCATTCTTAGATGAGGAGAAGATTAAGCTCGACTTGAATACTGCTGAGGCCATCATAACGGCGGTCGGTGAAGAGGTGTTACCTTTCTCCAGCAACATTTGCGGTATACGTGTCAACAAAGTGTCCTCCGCTTCGGCGTCGCTTTGGAAGCTGGAAGCTGAGAACGCTTTTGGTGATTATGAACGTGGCGAGCTGAAGCTCTCCATACTCGCTATGTATAAGAAACACTTCAATACCAGCGTCCAATTGGCCATCGGCGAAGGCGCCATTTCGTGCAGTTTGTCCGATACGGCGACCAAGCAATGCAAAATCATCGATCACAAGAAGAATGAGATTTGGAATTCGTGCAATATTTATACAAATATTAGGCCGAATCGGACTTTCGACTGTTACACCAAGAATTGGGGCAGCTTGACGCAGAGTCATGAACATATAGTTGTGGAGGCTAAGAATAGCAGTTTGTATACCACGGCCAGTGTAACGGATGGTGAAGAGAGCGTTGTGATGCGCTGTCAGTTCAAGAGCGAGCTGCGCGGCTGTCAGGCCGAATCTCCGGGCGGGAAGGATGAGTTGTATCTCATGGAGGGATTGTATAATGGACGTTACTCGGCCTATGATACATTGTGAGTACAAATTCTTTCTGTAGAAAATATGCAGACTGTGTTCTTCGATCGACAATACATTTTCGGTTTCATAAGGTTGACTTCTTATGAAAAAATTTAGTGTTTCCACTCTGGAGGAATTTGATACCAGGTATCGATGGTTAGATTTTCGAATAATAGTCTTATCCGGTTGAAAAATATTGTACGATCTCGGTAAGGTCATCCAACAGAACCTAAGGAACATAGTCAGATAGAATGGCGCCTTGTTCAAGCTATCGGAAGTGTCTTTAAAAGCTCTATCTGATCTGAACAATTCGAAGTACTCACATTCTTATTATTTAAACTTTCAGATATTCGAGACAGCGTTGCGCTTTGGAGATCCCCAAACCACTCAAGGAATCAGAGTTGGGTTTATGGCGTATATATAATACAGAAGTAACTCCACCAACGGGTTGCCTCTTCTACATTGGCAAGCCAAAAGAGCAAATTATGGCTGAGGAGCTCATAACCGTGACCGACATAAAACAAGTCAAGGCTTACGATACGGACAAAAGCATCGAGTTGTTTACATGCGAAGTACCCTTTATTATAGACGATTGCTACCTACGCGACCCAAATAACACGGTCTACTTTCCGGATCACATACGATTTGAGCGCACGCGCACCTATGGACAGTGTCACTTCTGCAATATGCCTGTGATGGCCGGCAGCTGGATTTGCGGTGCGCGCGGACATGATTACGCCAAAGAAGTGCTGCAGACTTTTGAGGTTAGTTTCTCTTCAAATGAAATTTCGGCTAAATACTTGCTGATGTCTCGGTTTTTAGGTTATAGTTAAACCAAAAGTCGGTGAGGTGCTCACGGAATCGCTTAAGTTAAGACGCGGCAAGATGGCAGAGCTGATGTGTCAGAGCGCTTTTGAGGAGCCACTCACGCATTGCGCTTTCATCGATCCGCTGGGACGTGTACACTTAGTGGGCACGGCGCACAGCATCAAAACCGCAGGGTAAGTCCATCATTGCTTTCTACCAAATTTTAATTATATCCTTCCGTGCATTACAGTCACGTGAAATATTATGGACGCGGCCTACTCTGGGGTGATTGTGGCGCGCAGATAATGGAAACTATCAGCGATGATTATGGCTACTGGAAATGCCAATTTGTCACTTTCGCCGACAAACGTACCTCTATTTTTACCCTGCGACTGCGTGAATCCGGTAGGCGGTCATACAAAAGAAAACTTTGAGGTTTTTTTCGAACTTAAATATTTACCGTTTTCGGTCATCTCTACTCTTATTCTCTAATAGTTATTCCTGGCTCATCCATCGGTCTCGGTGTTGGCATTACAATCATAGTTGTACTTCTGCTCGGTTTGTTACTTGCAACTGTAGTTTACCGTCGTCGAAATCGCACTGCACAGCATAATTTCACCTCAACCGATCCTTTGGAGGCGACTAACAATAATTCTATGGTAATGACTTCTTTGGAATCCTTTGCACAGCCAAATCTTGAGCGATTGTAGTGGTTAAATATTTTATGACAAGTTAAAGTAGAATTAATTGTTGGACCCAATCAGGGGTGGGTTTTAATTTAAGCTCTAAGTATTACTTGGGATTGTGTTCAATACTATGTATTTACATATTATATGATTAAATAGTTATTAAAAACTTAAATTTGTTGTAGAAAGTGTGTTTATATATTATTGGCTCTTAAATTTTTGATCGATATCGAGCAGTACTTTCTTCTCTTTTCTTCTAAGTGCGATAGGCGTAGCCCAGGGATTTGGCATTTCCAGTCGAGGGTTCACTGCTACTATAAAAACTTTTTTCTCCAATTTTAAACTTTGATTTGGTCGGAAATCCGATTCCTAACCCCCCGCCGTTAGTTCTGTTTTTTCCCGCCTGGATAGGGAAGCGAAGCGAATGGGTCTGGTGGTGAACGAGGACAAGACGAAATATCTCCTGTCATCAAGCAAACAGTCGGCGCATTCGCGTCTTGGCTCCCACGTAACTGTTGACAGTCATAACTTTGAAGTTGTAGATAATTTCGTATACCTAGGCACCTAGGCATCAACACCGATAATAATATCAGCCTTGAAATCCAACGCAGAATTACTCTTGCCAATAGGTGCTACTATGGACTGAGTAGACAATTGAAAAGTAAAGTCCTCTCTCGACGAACAAAAACTAAACTCTACAAGTCCCTCATCATTCCCGTCCTACTTTA
Source organism: Zeugodacus tau (assembly GCA_031772095.1). Classification (NCBI taxonomy): domain Eukaryota; kingdom Metazoa; phylum Arthropoda; class Insecta; order Diptera; family Tephritidae; genus Zeugodacus; species Zeugodacus tau. Next base: position 67,019,173 of record CM062650.1, on the reverse strand, counting down.
TGGTGCAGAAGCGTGAACGGTGTCAACATTCGATGAGACGGCACTAGGAGTTTTCGAGAGAAAGGTTTTGCGGAAGATTTATGGTCCCTTAAACATTGGCAACGGCGAATACCGCAGACGATGGAATGATGAGCTGTATGTGTTATTCGACGACATAGACACAGTCCAGCGAATAAAAAGACAGCGGCTAGGTCATGTTGTTCGAATGGACGAAAGTGCTCCAGCTCTGAAAGTTTTCGATGCAGTACCCGTTGGTGGAAGCCGAGGAAGAGGGAGACCTCCACTCCGATGGAAGGACCAGGTGGAGAAGGACCTGTCTTCACTGGGTATTACCAATTGGCTTCAAACTGCCAAAAGGAGAGATGCGTGGCGCACTGTTGTGGACTCGGCTATAACCGCGTAAACAGTGTCTACGCCAGTCAAGAAGAATAAGAAGAACCCCCCGACATTAATCTATACTGGTGTGGACGTTGATCTGAACGTTGAGCTTGGAATCTCTACGGAAACGAAAAAAGCAACAATAATGTATTAATATTGGTTAACGATGTAGGAAATCTTTTTTTAAGGTCTAAGATTTAATGATATGCCCCCGAAAAAGAAACCAGTATTGTTAGTACTAAATCCAATCTAATCCAACTTGTCAGATATTCACCATCCAAAAGTCTCGTAAAACCCGATAGAGTTTGGACGAAAATAGTTGTCCTCTATGAAGCTATGGCCCATTCTTATCCAGAGGCTTTACTTTGGAACTGCAGAGAGTCCTCCTTTCATTGAGGTTTTAGACACTAATTTTAATGTTTTTGCTTCGAGACAATACTCCACTCGAGACTACCTCCCTTGTGGAATAAAGAAACAAGGTTTTTATTAGAATTAAATTATTTTATTTTCAATCATCTAGCTCTAATATGGTTGTAATTTGTTCTATGGGCGCATAGGCACACTCGGCATAAGTGACAGCGCAGTCACCGCCTTTACGACCAATGCGTTCCGCCCGTCCATAATCTTTGTCTTGCGGGTGAACGAATTCATCACGTGAACGGGAAGGACTGTGGATAGATAAAATAAAATTGAATAAAATGGACATTATAAAAAATATAAAAATAATGGTTGAAAAAATATAATTGAAACAAAAAAATTATAAAAAATAAATTTAATTTAAATAAGTTATAATAAATTTATATTGATTAGCATCTTCTAAGCTCTCTTACGTCAAAATAATATGCAATATCTCTCCCAAAATACCGCTATCATAGTGCAAAGGCACCGCCGCATGCTCACAAATGCTACGCAGCATACATTCACGTCCCGCGAGACCTGCTCTGCTCCGTCAAAAGAGAGACCAATATTAATTATATAAACAACAACAAATTATACAATAAATCACATAAATCAACAGTTTGATACGCACCTATTCATTAAGATTTCCATGGCTTTGTAGATGAGCCAACGATACGCCGCAGCGGTTCGCTGTTTACCCTGCAAATTAGTGTGGAAACTGGCACGTTGCTGAGCGCCGTTGGCCCTATGCGCATGCGCGATTGTATTATTGTCAAAATCATTGTCGTCCAAGCTGCGCCTATTCACCAATTGTGGCTTCAAGTATGTGGGATGCCATTGTTCCGCCCGTTCGGGCAGAAAGTATTCCGCTTTTAATACATAACCAGAGGTGACCGATTCAAAGGTTAGATCTTCAACGGGTATACCGATGCCGCCAATGAACTAGAGCGTATGTATATGTTAAAATTAAATACTTAAAGCGCGTAAATACGAGAGAGAGTGAGAGAGCTATTCTATTTTTACTACAAATTAGACATTCTATTTTAGTTTGTTAAGTAGTTTAGACAGTTAATAATAGTTATTTGTATTTACCATATATTAGCAGCCTCATTAAGGTGTAATATTCATTTGAGTGCTCTTCATGAGATTAAACTTAAAATAAGGTTATGTTTGTTTGTTTAAAAGTGATTGAAAAGAGCGTGCAGTGAAAGTGAGGTGAAATATATGTAATGATATAGTTTTATCTTTAGTTTATGTTTAGCTTCCTTCGATTCGATCTTCGTTCGAAAAGACTATCTTCGCGCTCAACAGACTTCAAAACTCACTTTCCTATTTCTTGAGTACAGAATATGAAACTTGCTGCTTGTTCGATTGCGTCAAATACAAAACGTCAAATTAAGACGCAGTAACTGACTTCCGAATTTATCCTGATCTTGGGATCTCTTGAGCAAAAACATTGCGATATTATTTTGAGGTCAATACCACGTCGTTCACAAATGACGAAACGCCCTTCTTCTATCTCAATGAATGCCAAGAGTGGTGTACAGCTGTCACCCGGAAACATGATCAACATCGCTAAACCCATGCACATTCTATACGATGACATATACAGGTGCATGGCAAGAAGAATCATATCTCGCTGGAAGGATCTACCGGGGTGTAAAACTGCAAAGGTCATGTGCAAACGGGAGATCAAAAATATACAAGGTTCCTACTGGAGCTCGATTGAAAGGGCTGTAGGACCATGGTTGGCATTCTTACCGGTCACAGCCTTGTAGCGGCACATGCCTATAAAATGGGGCTGTCAGATCGGTAGGAATGCAGAAAATGTCAAGAGCGGGCACCAAGGATACAGTGGAGCATCTCTTGTGTGTTTGTCCTGCGTTAGCGAGACAGCGTTTTAGGTACTTAGGGGCCCCACAGTACGATAAGTTAGAGGAGATATCGTCAGTGAAGCCTCATAAACTATTAAAATTCACGACAGGCGCAGGCATCCTGAACGATGACTACTACTCAGGGAACACGTAAAGGCACTCCATTCTGGTATCGCAAAGGACCATAACTGGTCTATGCGTGGCCTGCAGGCCTACCAGACCAACCTAACCTATCTCAATGAAGATTGCGATAATATTTCACGAAGTGGCTCCTTTGGTGCTTAAGAAACAAATGATGTAAATCTTTTATCGATTTCAAACATTGGTATCGACGAAGAAGGTTGTGTGAATTCTTCAGACTATATGACTTCAAGTTTAGCCGATAAGGAAAGTGATCGGAATAATTACTCGGTTTCCAGAATTAAATGTAGTCCATGGTTCATCAGTTCTGGTTTTGGAGAACTGGGACTGAAAAAGATGTGGATAGAAGAAACCCACGTGGTTGCAACGAAGAAAAAACGATCGTAAATCGACTGGGGGTTTGATTTAAGAGGGCTTTGGAGCTCAACGAACTGAGCTATAAATTATTTCGTGTTGTAAAAGCTTCTTCGTTCTATGGCTAGTGTATAAGAGGTTCCTTACTCTTATCAAGAAAACATCACTTAATTCAACACTTTTTAGACTACACACATACATACATACATATGTCTCGAATATGAAAAGAGATAGTGGATAGAGATATTCATTTCTTCTCTTTAATTAAATCTTAATTTTATCGTTCGTTTAAACTACTAACTTCACTTCAAACTCAAAAAAAAATTATATTTTTACAGTTGGTTAGTTTGGTTTTTTTGTAATTTTTCATTTAGTGCGGCTGTGAAATGTTATTTATGGTGTTTAGTAAAGAAAGCTCACTGGGTTTTCACAGTTGAAATGGTGTGCATGTATTTTCAGTCTCTTTTTTTATATTTTCCACAATTCTCACTTGATTTTATTTAAACCATTTTTTCATATTTCTTCATATTAGTTTGTTTAGTTGAATATACAGTTAGTTAAATTTATTATTTTTTTTTTAGATTTTATTTTCATTTATTTTTTTTATTAAAAAAACATGTTTCACTTTGTGTGTGTATTTTACAGTTTCTCAGTTCCTTACTTGTAGACGAGTTGGCGCAGTGGGGGGATATAACAGTGTCCTAGCCTGTCTAAGTTTTCTTACAGTATAAATATTCGTTGTAAACACATAATCAAAGCACAGCAGTAGCCACCAGACTGCAAAGAATACCGTTCTCCGAGCCATCTTTTTGTTGAGAGACGAAACGAAACACAATTTCCTCGAATTTATATACACGTTATGCTTCGTTGAAGTCGCGCCATTAACTGATCCAGAACTGTCAGTTCAAATGTTGAATTGTGCTTATGAAAGTGACAGCTCGCACTTAGTTGTGAAGAAATGGTTCTGACTTGGAGATTTCTTTGTAAATAATACATATCTACACATCAACATGGGTAGTAAAAATCTCATGAGCAGCTAAGTGAAAGGTGTTACTTGCTATGTATTCATGTACTTAATTTAATGAGCTCAGACGTAATGATTAATTCATGCGATTAAGTGTAAATCTGTTTATAACGAAATCTTAAAAGGGTTCTCTGCACTTTAATCTGATTTTTACATATTTGAGAACAAATATTTGAGCACTTACAGATCAAGTGTTTTGCAGACACGAAATGACTCAAATTAACGGTATTTGATCCAAATTTAAACACTGTCTTAAGTGAAAAATTTAAATGGGTCACACCAAAAGACTTTATTCGCATTCAACAAAATCACGAAATTGTTCAATGAAGACGCCCTTTCAAGGAGAAGGAGAATCCAACAGTTTGGATTGTAGTTTAACCAAAATAATAATAACAACAACAAAAATACTATCCAGTTAAGGGTTATTTCTAACTTCTTCTTCTTTGGCACTACAACCGTGGGTCGGTCTTCACCGAGAACACAAAACTTCGCTAGTTGCCTCTTTCCTTTGTGAAGTCACACCAGTTGTACATCTCAAGAGCAGACAGGTACCTATTCAATTGGTTATTACATTGAATGCGCTCTTGCTTCCGTTGTCCACTCTCATCTATGGAGCTTTTCACTGGAGCAAGGCCCAAACAGCGCATTCGTTGGATTTTTATGCTCTTAACTATATCCATGTCGCTGGAGAGCTCGTATAGTTCATGGTTCGATCTTCTTCGGTACATCACACGCGCCCCGCTCTAGAGATCTTGCGGAGAATAGTTCTCCGGAAATGCTTGAATGCTGTTTATTTGTAACACTTTGATTCTAGATAATGTGGATCAGTTCAAAACGTAGATAATGGTTGAGACCCTGACAACTTTTAGAGAAGTTTCAATATTAAATTTGGTACATCACATTTTCATCGGCATCTTTCAACTTTACAGTTTCGACGAAATCGGATAACATCCTGATATACTTCATATATATAGGCATTTCAATCCTTTCAGACCCAATTTACTTTACAATACTACAAGTATTAATAGAGATCTCGAACTAAAGCTTGTCGTGGCCCTATCTTTAAAAGGTGGCACAACTTGTAAAAAGTCTAAATAGACTTATTTCAATAGAATATCTCTATGACTCCGGTTGACTTTATTCAATATTCTCATTTATTCCATATCTATTGAACACCAACCTTCTTCTACCAATTATTACTCTCCATTAAGCAATCTATTGCCCTTTAAGCTTTCTAAAAAATGATAAATTCCACAGTCTTCTGCGGCGTTGGCGTATCTGTTATGCAAATCTTACGACAATTCCTACCGCTTGTTGCATTATGGCAAACATATGAACGGATAGAGGTTTAATGTAGAACAGCTACGTTAGGTGATGACTTCTTACTTCTCGCACATAGTATATGACGTACTTGGATATGTGCTCGGGTACAAGTTTGAGATTGCTCTGTAGGAATAATTTCGGGCTACACGATCAGTAACGGTATTTTTGTTCAAGATTTTTGAGTGGTTGGATGAGGATTACATAATAGAATTCTTCAGCGATCAAGCCCAATCTTGACGGACGGCAAGGAAGCTTAATATAGATTAAGATGGACAGGAGTTACTTAGTCCAGATTTACTGTACTAACTACTTCTGGACTTCTGTAAGGAAACGAGCCTGCTTTTCATGAGGAAACGGTAGTTCGCTTTCAAAAATATAGGATTAGACTTTTATAGATGGTAACAAGCCATTAGATAGGGTTAGTTTGAGTTGATATTATTTGTGAACTCTCTTTGATGGGTTATTGGCTGGAAAACTAAAAACGACAGATCAAATTTGAATTTTAAGGACTTCAGCGTTTTTGTATTAAAAATATTGATTTAGCCTGGATACCATTTTGTCAACTGTCAATCTAGCTATAAGGAATCTATCTTCAGTTTAATGATATGATTTAGGAAAAAATGAATGTATCACGATCTAAAATCTGGAATAAGAAATATGTTCACGTGTAGTTCAATAAAAATATATTTAAGACGGAGTACCTATAATTTCTAGTCTTATATTTCCTATAGGGTCTACTCTTCCTGTAACAATCACATATAGGTACATCCATATGTGTAAATATTTAAAGGCACTTTGTCGTAGCCTGCTCGCTTGTTGACTGCCTTAAATCTGATGCATGTGGCATGCAACATGTGCATTATGTGCCACATGCGGCATACTGGCACAACTAAACTTGCTGCTTCTCAACAAAGGACGAAATCTTGATTCAATTGCGTTTACTTGCTTCACAAGCCTGTTTGCTAGCGCCCCAGCTTTCGTGTGTGTGTGGGTGAGGATGTGTGCCTGTTTGCTATTGGAGGCGAGTGCGGTAGTGTCTGTGTGAGTGTGTGTGGTAACTGTTAAGCAGATAATATACTGACTCACCATGGCGCTTGACTCGCTTAGCTGCCGCAATGTTCACATCACTTCCGTTTCATTTTGCTCGGGCTTAGTCGGTGCAACACAAACGCTTTGGGATTATGCGAGCAGAGTGCAGCTAATAAAATATGCTAAGTTTACACATTTTCTTAGCATGTCATAAAAAAATTATTACAAGGATATGACGAACATACATACATATATAGCAGAAACCGTTGTTTATGTGTTTGCATGGAGAGCAAGTCATACATCAAGAAAGTTGGTGCGTAAATGAAAGAGTGTTCAACCGACGTTTGTGACAGAAATTTAAAGAGAATAATGAAAAGACGTTGAAAAAAACATATATACGGCAGTATTTACAGCTAATCTTGATGTAGTTCTATTTAAAAGAAAAATGAAGACCCATCAAGATGCTTCGTGAACCTTTCTAAATTTCCCGGACCAACATGGGAATGGTTATCGAGGTTAATTTATAGAAATAACACTTGTCTGATTGCAACTTATGTCTCTTTCGTGAAGTAAAATTCCGATTTCCCATATGAGTTATCTGCTTTGTCTCGAACCGGACGGTCCACATTCTTTATTTTATCCATGTAACCGCTCTCTGTAGACTAAACGTAGTTCTGGGTTCATTATATAGTAGACTGGACTCTCTTAAGTAACTTAAGTTTTGCAGAAATGACTTCAAACCTTCTGTACAAAAACTAACAAATCTTCTCTCAGCGGCGAGATGATAGATTCCATTTCTTAAATCTAATATGTACAACGCCATTTCGATTGGTGGTTCTCTGAATATTATCAGACCTCCTTTTTTAGGAAAGTGGTTGGTTGCTTGGTTGGAAAGGGAGAGTGCTCCCAATAGGTACGCTGAAAGGTGTTACCAAAACATGTCGGTCGATTTGATGAAACTTCTAAGTTTTTTCCATTCTTCTTCTAAGTTTTTTTTCATAGGTTAGAGTATTGGGGGTCGTGAAAAGTATCCCTTCTTAACCGACTGAAGGTTGGGCCTTCACAAAGGTAATGCACTAGAGTCTCGCAATCCTCCGTGTGCGCCCTGCACTCTACCGATTCAACTATACCAAGTCTCTGCAGGTGGCCTCTTAGAGATAAGTGTCTCGTGAAGTGATGCGGCTGAGTTCTCTTTTATCATTAAAGGAACTGCGTTCCAAGATGCTCTTGAGCGGGCCAACTCATTCCCTTCTATGTCTATATGACCAGGTGCCCAGGTGATGTTGACTAAGTTTTCTCCTGCTAGTCTATTATTTACCTTTTTACATGATCTAACGAAGTGAGACTTCGTGTTGGCGCTGCGGATAGCATTAATTTCTGCTAGGCTATCCACATCCTGTTGATTAGGGTGCAAGTCCACTTAGGGCCTTCCCTTAATCTGACAATCTCGGCCTGAAAGGTTGATCGAAGGCTCGATCTTCTCTTTTTATTCCACCAATGATTTCTATTTTTCTTATAACTGTCGGTAAGTCTACTCTGAGATCACATAGATCGATCTCCAATTTCTCGACGCTGTATCGGGAACACATCGAGAACGTTGTATAGTACTATAGAGACCGCTGCACCAAATAGCCTTGCTGTTACTTATCTCTCCAATTAATAAAGGAATGGGCCACTAAATCTCACGATCTCTATACTAAAGGTTAAGCCAGTTAATGAATCGACATTAGAAAATTCATTAACATATTTTCAAGTAACTTCTTCCGTCTTCAACCCACACCTTACAACGACATAAATCTCACTGTGCCGTCGAATAATGTCAGAATATCATAACTGAATGTCAGCATTTCATTTTGCTACCAAAGAATTGTCCAAACGCCGTTATTGTAGCTTTCACTTCCATAGTTCTTACCATGTTTGTTGTCTTTGTTTGCTGCCGGCGATTGTGCAACGCTTAAATGTCCTCATTATCGCATTGGCGTTAACGACGATAATGACAGTGATGGCTACGCCGACACAGCGCAGCTCGTTTGCACTTGCCTCCAACTCCAACACCAATCGGCCGGCAATTGCTTTCCGCTTCCCGCTTCCACTACAAACCATTCTTCCCTTACGTGGCTTGCCTTGCTGTGGCATGTGCCGCATGCAGCTTGCGGCATTGAATGGAATTTGAAAGTTGATGCCACCGAACTAGCTTCACGGCACTTTACGCCAGCTAGGCGGGAGGAGGAGCAAAAGTCATCTTAGCGCCACTTTTTCCATGCGATACAGTGCGACGCGTGAGAGATCGGCGTCAGTTGGCGATACTGTGCCACGCGCTTTTGCATAATTTGCGCAATTTTGCATAAAGCATGAATGCAAAGTGCACATCAGCAGCCGACTTCAGTGCAGCAGCGGCAGCTCTGCACTCGTTTTTATGCTTGCCTCTCTGCTGTTCGAGCTGGAGCGCCATTGGAGCTCCGTTGCAGTTGCGGCAGCGGCACATAATGAAGGAGTCGCAGCCAGCCATTTGTCACACGCTCACATCCACACACACTCATATCCACTTAAAGTTTGCATTCTTAATCCCTGCACTTTGGCTCCTCCGCTTGCGGCTGGCCGCACACACGTACACACCCCTTATGTTGCGGTTTTAGCACGGCTCGACACTTACGCTCGTGCGGACGGTCGGCAGCTTGCCGGTCTTCTGTTTATGTGCTAAATAGTGGTCTGCTGTAGTTTGCTGGAAAATGCAAGTGGTTGCATTACAGTCCTTGACTGCGAAGCTTGCCCCCGTTGAATAGTTGATAAAGGGTTTTATTTGCTATTTAGCGCACGGTGGTGCGAATTAGTAAGATTCTCATTAAAAAAAAATTGCAGAAGCCCTAATCTTATTGTAATCGATTGGTATCAATATTTGGGTTTATGTTATGAACTCTTGTAGAAATTAATATCAAGAGTAACATTTTTGTCTTTCTCCGTCTCTTTCTGGACGGTTATAACGCCAACTGGGCAGTCCACAGCTAGTTGAGGAAGGTATCTTGCTCCGCGTACCGTGATCTGTATCTGTTCCTCAGGCTCCGGGCAGCTTAACCTGCCGTCGGAAGTCATTAACATATCAATATTTTGCGGATTTCATCGTGGATTTATACCTGATGTCTGGGATACCACAGTTATGGGCTCGCATACCCTGTCACTGCTCGTTGATGGGACGTCATCATTTTTCGCAGGATTCTCGAACAGCGAACGCTCTTTTGCCGTTAGGGTATCCAGGAAGCGTGGTCTTCTCCCTGAGCTGGATTTAGGGGTACCAGACTCGGTACTATTGTTGTTGTTGTAGGCTTTTCTTCAATTCTTTCTTATATTTCGGCCCTCTCGGTTAGTGATTCCTCTAAGGAATATATTGCTACACGAGATCTCCATGTCGTGGTAATTTCCTAAGGCGGACCGGTTTTGGGAAGGTTCTGTTCGAATACAGCCGAAATCATCCAGTGGACACGGGTTGCGTAACAGCCTGGATTAGGAGTTGGCAGCTCTTGGTCATCGACGTCCCACAGCCGTCGTCAGTACCAACAAGAGAGTGTCAAAACCTGGTACAACTAGAATCGGTTAAGGGGCGACCAACCCCATGCATCGAGTTGTGCTTGCAATTCGCAGAAGATACAAAAGGTTAGAAACTCGATCCTATAAAATTACTAATTATAAAATATTTACACTGTGCAACAAATTATATACAACAACAAAATTGAGCTTGCCACTTACAACGCTCCCCACTTTGTCACACTTCAGAGAAATATGTTAGCATAACCTTAACACATGAACCTCCAAGTAAGCAAGAATGTTTGTATGTAAATCCACTTATAGCTGATAAATTATAGTTGACTTGATTTATAGGTGACTTTTCGCTGCTGTCCGCAGTTGAAAATTAATCTCCTTACCTTGCAGTGACATTTGATTTCACTGCTGCAAATGTCAAATGGGCACTTAAGCAAGCAAGTGGTGTGGAAAATAGTTGGTAGGACGAGTAGATAAAAATGCTAATTTAAATTAAAATATTAAATATATTATTTTTAGAAATTAATTAGAATGGAAAAGTGTCTTTATGTATGTAATGTATTTCCAAGAACGCTCTTAATTGTTAAGGGTGGGTTTATACAGAGCTATAATAACGAGTCTTACTTTTTAGCACTTTGACCACCCTAACAGCTGTGTCGTTACTAGGCGACCGTTAACCAAAACAATATATGGATTGATAACAGAATTCAATATATTTTTGTTCAGGTAGTTTGTGAAAAGTGGTAAAAATAGTTAAAATAGATAGTTAAGGAAGAAAAAATAATATGGTAAGCTGTTAAAAAATAGTATAGTAAATTATAAAATAAGATTCTCTTTTTGGTACAGATTCTATCCAGAGGTAAAAGTGATTCGGCAAATTCACGACAGGCGGTCAGTGCCACACACGTCAAGCGCTTACCCAATTCACTGGAGGATTTTATACTCAAGCGGGATTACACTGGAGCAAGAGCTTTTCTTGAGGTACTTATTACAAAAATATATTCCTTGATAATTGAAAATTGCAGAGCATAAATTATATTGAGATTTTCCGATTCGAGTTAGGATAGATAAGGTCTATCCGTCCCATAGTAAGCTGTCTCCATCACGCTAACCGTTCTCTTACATTCGGTTTCCTAGTCGGTAAAACAGGTTTATATAGTAATGTTTTCCTTCCGGTTTCACCTTTATAAAAATTTTGTCTTTGGATACCACAATTTCCCTGTTTGAGGTTCCAGATTGAGATTTATATTTTGATTCCATAGAGTTATATATAAGATGGGTCCTTAATATATCCAAAAATATCTAAAAAGTCTAAACTCATGCTATATTATTTCCATTGATTCCATTTACTTTCTTCTTCTAAGTTTTCCGGCGAGGATGAAGAGAACGAAGAACAACATCTGGTTAAAGAGCAGTGGATTGCATTCTGCAGTTTTCACCTCGGCGACTATCAACAGGCGTTACAACAATACAAAAGTATACGCGATGCTGAACCCGCCACCGAAGACATAGCACTCAACGTTGCCGTTTGCATGTTCTATCTGGGCATGTATGAGGAAGCACATCGCCTGATGGAACAAACACCGAACACACCATTGAAGCTGCGCCTACTCTTTCACTTGGCGCATAAGTTTGGCAATGACTCGCAGGTGACACAATTACAGGATTCTTTGCAGGAAGATGTCGAGGATCAGCTGAGTCTCGCCTCGATGCATTATCTGCGCGCTCATTACCAAGATGCGATTGATATCTACAAGCGTTTGTTGTTGGATAACAAGTATATTTCAGCTATATCCAATATATTTTAGTGAAGCTTACAGGGACCTTGATTTCTTGCAGAGACTACTTGGCCATCAATGTCTATCTGGCGCTTTGTTTCTACAAACTGGACTACTATGATATGTCGCAAGAGGTATTGGATGTGTACTTGGGGAAGCATAAAGACAGCACTATAGCTACGAATCTGAAAGCCTGCAATCGCTTTCGTCTATTTAATGGGCGCGTAGCCGAGCAAGAGATACAAAATATCGCAGACAATGGCACTTTCGGCGCCGATTTGATCAGACACAACTTGGTTGTGTTTCGGAATGGTGAGGACGCGATGCAAACCTTTCCAACGCTCTTGAATATTGTGCCAGAAGCGCGTCTCAACTTGGCTATTTATCATCTGAAGAACGGTAATGTGCAGGAGGCGCATGCCTTGATCAAAGAACTTCAGCCGACTGTGCCGCACGAGTACATCTTGAAAGGGGTGGTACATGCGGCGCTTGGACAGCAGATCGGTTCGGTGAGTTGTTTTTGTTTACTATAGCATACAATCTGTGAATGATTTAGAATTAATTTCTTATAGAAAGAGCACATAAAAACCGCTCAACAGAATTTACATCTGGTTGGTAGCTCAGCTACAGAATGTGATACCATACCCGGTCGTCAGAGCATGGCTTCGGCTTTCTTTCTCTACTCACAATTCGAAGAAGTCTTGGTCTACATGAACTCTATAAGAAGTTACTTTGTGAATGATGACACTTTCAACTACAATTATGCGCAGGCGAAATGTGCCACGGGCTACTATAAGGAGGCCGAGGAATTGCTCATGCAAATCACAGATATGGATATAAAGAATCAGCATACTTACTGCATGATTGTCGCGAAATGTCACATACACGCCGGACGTCCGGAGTTGGTAAGTGTGGGAAATTGAGTTGGTCTTGCGTAAGTCATGCTGGTGGACCTCTTTAACTCTTGGGAACATAAACTTTTCGTTGGCGGCTTAATATCTGATGGTCGTAGCAATAGTATTATTTAATCCGATTGATCTGGACTTTTATAGCTAGAGAACTTCTCACAGAACTCACTCCGACTTTCCGTTTCAGGCTTGGAATGTTTTCATCACACGCGATACGAATTCTGAAGCATTCTTACTACTACAACTTATCGCAAATGAGTGTTACAAGTGTGAGGAATTTTGGGTTGCCGCAAAGGCCTTCGATATGCTGGAGAAGTAAGTTCAACTAAAAATATTTGTAAAATCAAATAAAAAATAAGATTTGTGAATTCTTTCATCGACAGACTTGACCCAAGCCCCGAAAACTGGGAAGGTAAACGTGGCGCTTGCGCCGGTGTACTCTACGCCTTGGCTTCGAAAGCTGATAAAGGTTGCCCACCGAATGGTGTATCGGATGTAATCGGTTTACTGCGCGACTCATCAAATCCGCAAGCTGATACGCTGATAAAAGTTATACGCAAACATATAAATAGTTTGAAATAAGTGTGAAATTAAATTTCCGAGTTTATAAAAGGTTTAATAAAACACAAATTTTCTGGAGAAATGCAGATATTTATTGAAGTGTTCGAAGGAAGGATTTAACGAGAGGTATTTTTAAGCTTCAATGAACAGTAAGTGCTTAAAACCGTAGCGATTGTTTCTGGAGGCGTTATAAAAACAATGTGAAGACCAACCGCGAAAATGATAAGTAGCTCCGGGGATCTCTACTCTATCAAGCTTATCGGAGCACTATCAAACAGGACCGCAACATAATTTTACTTTTGGTATATAGTGATAGGGTCATCACCGGCACTTTCTCCTGAGATCTTACCTTCAAAACCTTGGTGAATTTTAATCGGTAGAATTCAGAACATGCGAGAAGAGTAGTGAGACTGTAAACAAGTACTTTTGCGAGTGTCTAGCCTTTCACTGGTTGGGCGAGGATATCCCAAGAGCACCCAATGTTATAATTAAAGGAATAACTTAGAGATTTCATCAAATCGACTGCGTTATTAAATGGTTCTTAATTGGATCTGACTTGGGATCACAATGGGCCTAATAATGGCTTAAAAGGTCAAATAACCATATGTATATTATGTCTAAGGATATAAATCATGAAGAAATATGCGCAGTTTTGTAAAAGCTCCATCATCGACCAAGAATATACGAGGTGTGTTAAGAAAATAACGGGAATAACTGTTTTGTTTTTAAATAATTCTTCATTGCAATTCTTCTATATTAATATTGCCACTAGCGCTTCGTCGTTAATCGTCGAAACACTTCTCAAATTCGATTTTTGGTAATTAAGCGATTTCCGTATGCTTGTAAAACGACGATCCTTTAAGGTTTTCATTATTTTTGGAAATAGCAAATACGAGGGCTGCTATATATATTTCTGGCCTAATAATGAAAATAGGAATATTTATCAACGAAAATGGTTTTATTGTTTTTCAAAATATTCTCCATCAAGATTTATACACTTTTGCATGCGCTCAAACCAATTTTCGAAGCACTTTTTTGAGACTTTTTTTGAGCGATTATCAAATTGTGTGGGATCCAACGAGAACAAACCTTTTTTACGGCCAGGTGTTCATGCAATATTGAATGTATGCTGGTGGGAGAAATGCATAGACATGCCTCTATCTGAAGGTATGTTACATGACGGTCTTGTCGGCCACGATTGAATTCGTTGTACCAGTTTTTCACAGTGCTATAGGATGGTGCTTAATAGCCATACAAAGATTTTAGTTCATCGATGCACTCTTGTCGCGATAATCCACGTCGAAAGTTGTGAAAAATGATCGCACGAAAATGTTCACGAGTTAATTCCATTTTTTGGCCGAGATGAATTTTTTTAATTCCCTGTAAATAAAACAATTCACGATTAAATGACAAAACGTTCTGAGTGATGTTATGCTAAAAAATGTCAAACTTTCCAAATGTCAGATTGCACCTGGCAACACTTAGTGTTGCCTACGCCAGAAATATATATAGCAGCCCTCGTAGTCAGACGGAGCCAAGTCTGGGGAATATGGAGGATTTTTTATACAATTGTACTCTCCAAACCCGTGAAATTTTATAATTCCCGTTATTTTTTGAACACACCTCTTACACTTAATAATTTCGCGATGACAAAAACGAAGATTGTACAGAGCGATTACACTGGTCTACTAAATGTAACTTTTTGTGTGCCTTTCAATTGAATACTTTATTTTTATATTGCTTTGAGGTTACTGAATAGGAAAACAAGAATATTTTTTTTGAATTAGCTCTTATTTTGGAAATATACCTAATATACAAAATTTGGCTTTTAGTAACACGTTAAAGTACAAAACATTTTATAAAAAAAACTATAATAATTATTTACTATTATTTTTTGCTTTTTACTTATATAAAATTGGAAATAATAACGTATTTGATTAAGATTTTCTCTTCTTTTTCGTTTGTCTTTTGTAAACACTGTTAGGGGTATCTCTTTTCAAATTCCAGCAGTAGTCCGCTAACATTGACGCATCCCATCGGCCCTGGTATCTCTTTTCCATTGTCGAGATATCTTGGTGGAATCGTTCACCATGTTCGTCACTTACATCACCGCAGTTAGATGGGAAAAAATGAATGAGAGTGAAGAAAATGAATTTTTAGGGACATATTGCAACCCAACTGTTGATACTTTTGAAGGAGATTGTTCACAAGTTCAATATAATTTTCATTTCTCTTATTTGACATCCGGTTGAAGCAAATTCCATTGCTTAAGTCTCGATCCTAGTAATTCCGCTATATCTTTTGGCAAATTTAAATCTCGTATAAGGTCGGTGAGTTCATCTTGCGAAATTCTATGAGGTTCGTCACAAAAAATATTGTCATCCACAAATTGTGGCGATTGTGAGGTTGTAGGCTCATTGTAGTCAACTTCCATTGAATTAATTGCTTCTTCAGAATCTTGCTAGTATTCTTCGGGAGGTCGAGGAACAGGTAAATCGATTCCATGTAGTACAGGTCGCGATACAGAGGCTACGTCAGGGTATACTACGCTTCGTTTCTTTTTTAAAATGTGGTACCCACGATTTGTCTTGGTTTTTAATTTTAATTCCAAAATAATGGAAGTAAGCAGTTTCTAAACGTTGTGTTATTGAGCATCTTTGGTTAGTAAGGGTCACCTTACCACAAATGTAACAAAAATTGTCTGCACTATTAACACATTTACGCGACATAACGAAAACTGTAGATTTTTCACTAAAAATGACAAAAAAAGGTAACAATTTCACGTTTTAACTGTTGAACAAAACACAGTCAACGTTAAACACAACAAACAAATGTGAAATAATAAAATTTCCGCGGGTAATCACTAAATATTTTGAGTTATCATCATTAATGTGATAAATCTGTCGCGCTGCCCTCTATTATATTTATAAGGCATAAATACACAATAAGAGCTAATTATGAATTTTAATTTGTATATTTATGTTCAACGAGTGAAATACAATCAATGTAGTATATTTTCATGTAGAAGGCAATTTTGCTGTAGACCAGTGTTATTGTGAAATATGCAGTTGACCCTCGGATTTGAAGTAGTAATAAAGGTGTCGACATTTTGAGACTTCAGGGCTTAAATAACTGATGGAAACGCTTGATTAGGAAACTCCGAAATCTTCTTTAAAGACCTATGTTTCTTGATATGTATATACCAATTACTGTTTTCACCGTTATAATACTTTTTAATTTTTCAAAAATAACAATCAACTAACTTCCAAAAATATGTTATGCTAATAAAATATTTGAATGCCACACAAGCGCCTCTTTGCCAAAAGACTCGCACGCAACACTACAAACTCGTGTAATAGAATTTTCAGCGCACATCACGAGCTGATTCCGTAAGTAGTATGCATGGGTGATGCGTTTGCTGACACACAAACACCGAAGCCGAACAAAGCCCGTTAGCTTTGATGGGTAGCAACTTTAGTGGAAATATTGTAGAATGGCACTATTTTGCAGGCGCAAAGATGTGATGTGATGTTGCCACAGTTTACAATTGGCACATTTGCAATTCAACGGTGGCAATGTGACGATAACAACAACGACAACTACAATAATAGCTGCTAAGGCAAAAGCAATGAGTGAAGGATACAAGTGCGTGTGTGTGTGTAATGTAAAGGCTGCCAAAGCCTTGTGTCAATGTTGCATGCCACAATGTGGCGCTGTATGTGTGTGTGGGTGCAAGCGATGATGGCTACATTGAATTTGCATATTTGATATGAGTGTGCTGTGCGCAAATATTTACAGGGCGTGCGGTGTTCATTACGAGACACTCACACTTCCTATTACGCTGCCACACATACACACCCCAACAGACACACGTAGCTGAGCTCGCGCTCGTGCTCATCTATCGACGCTTACTCATTCAAATTCATTGTGCAACTATGCCATTGCCACAAGCATCCACGCCATCATGGAGCGCCTTCAACGCCAGCTTGCTCCGTGCCACCGCGTGCGCTTGCCACAAAATGTTGCACTTGCCTTTCAGCTGCTCGCTCGCGTTTCGTGGGCGTGTGGAGCGCCACTGAAAGACTCTGCAACACGCTTCTGTAAACGATTTTCCTTTTGCATTTTTCATGTGGCAAATGAATGAATGCGGTTGGTTGGTTGCATGCCACTCAGTATGCTAACGGGTGATTGTGGTATTTATATTCAATGCCTTTTAATTGCATTGTTACCATTGTCAGTTGTTATTGTAATAACTAATTGACGATTCGAGTTGTTGTAATTTTCCTGTTGTTGTTGTTGCTTGAGATTTGCACCAATAAATGGATTAAGGTAACCATATCGTTTGCATTACAATTTATGGCATAAATTTGTTGTTTCTGCTGCAGCGCTCTGCGAAGCTGCCGCTGAAGTGTTTCTTCTCTTTATTGGTATCACTTTTCTTTGGGTCACATAGTCGCAAATGCGCGTTCTAAATATTCCGTTGTCATTGATAAAGTGTTTGCTAATTCATGCAACACGCTTATGGCATTCATTGCAATTGCAGCAGTTAACCCATTTAAGTGAGGTTAGGTTATGCTGAACAGCCTGTTGGTGTGTTTAGAAGCACTCAAAGGCGCGTAATTGGAACGAATGGTTCAATTGTTTTCTTTTCGGTAAAAATAGTTTGCAAAAATGGTGATATCGAATATCGTTTTAACTGATTGTGTCTAAGACACAAAGGAATCCAAGAGCCATCGAAGATCTTCTAGGAAGTGAAGGACAATCTATATATTAACTAATATATTACATGGCGATAGACATTTTGAGAAAGAGGCGGATACGTACCAGCTGCCTTTCGTTTGATATACTTTTTGAAATCCTGGCTCTGTAAAAGTTATGCTGACTATGGCTTTTCTGTTTAAGATCGAGTTCTCATTTGCTAAAAGGTCTCGATATTAAAATGAAAGCCCCCTACCAGTTAGGTAAGGTCAGATCAAGGGCAGATCTTCACGATTGCAGGGAATATCACTTAGACAGTTCTTCACTGTTCTCTGTTAAATCTTGTCCAAATCTGCTAACGGATCAAAAGACTTTCAACATTCGACGAAGTGTTTGGACTCTAGCACATAGTTTTTGAGTCAGTTTATGACAATTCCAGTCAATTCGTTGAGTCCGCCGAAGGTGTGCCTACCGAGATGTTTTAACCTCAAACCTTGGTGAATGCTGGACATTGAAGTGCTTGGCTGATTCGTCCTCCCCTTCATCCAAGCAGCTTTGGCAACTTGTATCTGCCATGATCTCTAATCTCATCACATATGTAGCTATCGGACAGTATTCAGCAAGCACACTTATGATTTCACCGAGATGAACCTTCGTGAGAGGAAGCAGCTGGAAGGATCGTTTTCGGTTCACCAAGAGCCAAAAATCACCAAGAGCCAAGAGCTCATATGAAGTGTCTATGTCCAACGCCCCAGCGCAAGTGAACTACGGGTTACCCACCCACTTCCACTCTCATGTCAATGTTGCTAGGGTACCATCTTGTTGTCGTTGTAACGGCAGAAAACATTCTCCAAATAATTTTGAGGAATGCTGCCGATTTCACAATCCTAGGTCGGTTAAAAATCCAGGTACGTACCGATTACGTATGTATGTATCGACTGTCGTGGGAACGGGCTAGGGTACCCTCTCTTGGAAGCTGCTCCGATCTGATGTTTCCATTGAACCCGCGGTGGCCGGGTACCCAAATAAGTCGGTTTGCAAAGTAGTTCCTGATAAGGATGTTAGACATTCTCTAACTAGCTTAGAGCGTACTGTCATCTCTCAGCAAGAGTAGTTTCATATTGAATAAGTTGGGTCACTGTTCTTATAATCCTTGTGTGATTTCAATGGGTTTATGAATGGTTCTTGAATTTAAATAACTTATAAATCTTCGGTGAATTTCATCCGTATCTTCTCGGCTGAGAATTGATAAATATGATACTCCAAAACATATTTGCACATCAGACGAAAATTCATAGAAAAATATCTAACCCCACGAGGTATTCCTCTCCTTGTTTATTAAAAAAACTGTGTTATGCATTTATACGACACTTAAATAGGTGTAACGCAATTTAATCATTGGCACGTTGCGGCTATTGGAAGCGTTGTGTGTTGCCCAGTGAGCAAAAAGAGAGGAGGCGGGACTAGATGCAATTTTTTTTCTGAGATTAGTTTATTTTTAATGAAAATATGAGTATGAATATTTGAAAAAGCAGATGCTAAGAGATTTTATATAATACTGGCAGATATTGTTTTAGAAAGCTTGAAAAAAGATTGATGTAAAAAAATGTATTTATTTATATTTTTCTTTTCTACAATGCCAGTTCAAAATCCTAGTTAAAGCTAATCCGATTTAGTTTAAGCCTCAGTTCTATGTACGTATATGTTTATATATTTTTATGTTAAGTTGATGGTGCTTTGAGTTTAATGTCGGCTTTTTATGCTCATCCGACTTTATGTTTTTACTCTACTCAAATACTATATTATAGCATTTTTTTGTATCTGATTATGGATTTAAATATTCATAGACTTGTATGCATTTACTCATGGTACTACAGTATTGCTTGGAAAAAATGCAGCTCAACTCTTTATGTTAAACATTTTCGTAGATGAATATACCTAATGTATTATGGACTCTAATTTTTTGAAAATCTAAAATTTTACATCGAAAAAGTCTATTAAATGAACCCCACTTGTTATATTATATACCTATAGACAACTCTTTTATACAAAAGTAGTTTAGGAAAACAAATTTGGAGTGAATTCTGAAAGCTTTTAAATTGTATTCTTTAAGCTCATGATATTATCATTTGATGCTTTTTGTAGCTGGAGTTCCAAAATTGGCTACTCGTATTTGGCTTACAATCACTGTAAGCTGTTTATGCTACAACTTTTCACTCAATTGTAGCTAAATACTCAACCAAGCAATCTCACATGCAAATGCAAAGTATATATATGGTACAAATATGGTAGCTTGAAAGGTGTTTGCTTTACTTTTATTGTATGCATGTGCTTATCTATTTATATATCCTACTCTCAGTTTACATTTGTTTACATACATAACAGTACATACCCATAACTGCTATGGAGTAGGCGAACGTGATTCAAATAGCAAAGAGCTTACATTATTATTATCTACACACATCGCTAACAGTTAGTACAATCTTTGCAGTTATTTACAGTAAATGAAAAACATGTAGAAGAAGGTATGAATATGGTCACCAGTCCTCTACTAGTACAATGTGGAATAGTTGGCAGTAAGAAAATGTGATGTGAAGTAACTTTCACTATCATCAAACATAATTTTTTTAGGGTTATATAATATATCAAAATGATCAGGATGACGAGACTAGTCAAAATCCGAATATCTGTCTATCCGTCCGTCCGTCCGTGCAACGCATGACTTGAGTAAAAATAGAGATATCTTAATGAAACTTGGAACACATGTTCCTTGGGACCGTGAGAGGGTTGCTTTCAAAAATGGGCATAATCAGACCACTGCCACGCCCACAAAATGGCGAAAACCGAAAATACATAAATTGTCATAACTAAGCCATACATAAAGTTATAGAAGTAAAATTTGAAATAAAGGATCGCACTGGTAAGGGGCATATTTGGATGTAATTTTTTTGGGGAAGTGGGCGTGGCCGCGCCCTCAAACCGGTTATTTGTATATATCTCGCAAACCAATTAAGCTATATCAACCAAACTTTCAGCAGTCATTTCTTTTAGCCATTTCCTTATACAGTCCAAAAATGAAAGAAATCGGATAATAACCATACCCACCTCCCATACAAAGCTTAGGTTGTAAATTACTAAAAGTGCGTTAACACACTAACGAAAAACGTCTGAAACATTAAATACTAAACAGAAGAAATAGCAGAAAGAAGCTGCACTCAGATTTTTTTACAAAATAGAAAATGGGCGTGGCATCGCCCACGTATGGGTCAAAACCCATATCTCAGAACTACTCGACAGATTTCAATGAAATTCGGTATATAATATTTTCTTGACAACCTGATGACACGTGTGGAAAATGGATGAAATCGGTTCACAACCACGACAACTTTCCATATAACCCAATTTTGAAGTCCATCTGATTTCTTCACTTTATAAGATAAACATAAGGAACCAATGAAGATAGCGAAATAAAACTTTACACAAATACTGCATCACTTGTGAAAAACTTGTCGAAATCGGACCATAACTTTTCAATGCCCCGGATATCGAATATGAAGAACTCAGTGCCTTATGGTAATTTTTCACCGAAAATATCGGTAAATCTCTCAGATATCTCAATTTAATTCTGAGGAAATCGTTTTCTTCTAATAGTATGTCTCTGTACCAGAAATGGTTAAATTCGGGTCGTAACTTCACCTAGCTCTCATATAGCTAGATTATAAGATTATATATTATAAGATTAAAAAAAAATACGATGGGCTTAATAGGTTATAAATCGGTTAATATGTGAAATATCTTTGCCAAATTAAGTGAGCATATACTCTTAGATATGATGTATATTGGTGATGAAAATGAGTGAAATCGGTTCAGGAATTACCTCAGTCTATATACTATATATGATGATTTTCGTTTTTCTATTGGACTTTATGCCGAATATATAGGTCGAATTGTGCGTTATCTTAATAAAAATATAGCAATAAATTGCGAGAGCATAAAATGTTCGGTTCCACCCGAACTTAGTCTATTTCTCCCTTTCAGCTGCCATTCGTTCTTTAACTTATAAATTTGTTATAATAATTATTTATATGAAAGCAGTGTATATTAACATGAAAACCTATATATATATATATATTTGGCGTAGAAACCGCTTAAGCGATTATAGCCGAATCCACCAGAGCGCGCCACTCGTTCCTCCTTTTTGCTTTTTGGCGTCAACTGGAAACACCAAGTGAAGCCAGGTCACTTTGCACTTGGTCTTTCCACCGGAGTGGATGTCGTCCTCTTCCGCGGCTTCCTCCAGCGGGTACTGCATCGAACACTTTCAGAGCTGGAGTGTTTTCGTCCATTCGTACAACATGACCTAGCCAGCGGAGCCGCTGTCTTTTTATTCCCTGAACTATGTCAATGTCGTCGTATAAATCGTACATCGTTCCATCGTCTGCGGTATTCGCCGTTGCCAATGTTCAGAGGACCATAAATCTTACGCAAAACCTTTCTCTCGAAAACCACAAGAGTCGTCTCATCGGATGTTGTCATCGTCCACGCTTCGGCGCCATACATCAGGACAGGACATGAAAACCGGTAATAGTCCAAAAGAAACTAGTTGCTCTGTCACGCACCACAAGGAATTTTTCTCACATATAAAAGCTTGTGTCTTCAACAATATGTATGTATGTGCCTGAATAGACAGGTGTTAGATGGCAAGTGAATCCAGATAATTGAGAGTTTATAATGAAAAGGCTAAGAGCCAAGTCAAATGTGAGACGTATTTTATTTAACAGTAAATTGTTATTATACTTATATACTTCAACTAATGGCATTGCTGGGAATGGTAATGCTCATACATACAAAGGAGTAGGCAAGTAATAAGAAAGAGCTCAAGCCGAGAGATGACATTCAACACATTCAGAGGTACTTAAGTAGTAGGTGCTTACAAGATTTCTCAATCAATTAAAGCTCGTATTTTGTAGGAGGTAACAAGGAAAACCATATTTATGTTTGTGAGTAATTATTGTTTTACAGGGGGTCATTTGATGTCATGTGAGAGCAAGTTGGTTGGTCAAAGAGGTGAAGTTAGGGTTTGGAAGATGTCAAGCTAGGGTTCAAAGGGTTAAGTTTAAATACATTTTGTTGTGAGAAGCCTGGTTAGTGATTAAGTTATTCCATGATAGGGATTCATTAACCGATTTTCCGAGGATCGATTCCTGGTTGTTTGTTTGCCGTATATATCTGTTAATATAATAGTTTGATACCAGATTCAGCCCTTTTTAACTTTTTTATACTCTCGCAACAAAGTTGCTACGAGAGTATTATAGTTTTGTCCACATAACGGTTGGTTGTAAGTCCTAAAACTAAACGAGTTATATATAGGGTTATATATATCAAAAAGGGTGACGAGAAAAGTTCAAATCCGTCCGTCTGTCCGTCCGTCCGTGCAAGCTGTAACTTGAGTAAAAATTGAGATATCTTAATGAAACTTGGAAGACGTATTTCTTGGCACCATAAGAAGGTTAAGAAAATGGGCGTAATCGGACCACTACCACGCCCACAAAATGGCGAAAACCGAAAACACTTAAAGAGCAATAACCTAGCTATAAATAAAGCTATGGAAGTTAAATTTGGTATGAAGGATCGCACTATGAAGGGGCATATTTGGATGTAATTTTTTTGGGGAAGTGAGCGTGGCCCTTACTAAGTTTTTTATACATATTTCGCAAACTGATAAAGCTATATTAAGGAAACTCTCTAGAGTGGTTTCTTTTAGGTACTACCTTATACAGTCTAAAATTGGAGGAAATCGGATTATAACCACGCCCACCTCCCATACAAAGGTTATGTTGAAAATTACTTAAAGTGGGTTAACTCACTAACGAAAAACGCCAGAAACACTAAATTTCACATAAGAAATGGCATGTAGAAGCTGCACTCAGATTTTCTTACAAAATGGGAAATGGGCGTGGCATCGCCCACTTATAGGTCAAAAACCATATCTCAGGAACTACTCGACCGATTTCAATGAAACTTGGTTTGTAATAGTTTCCTTACATCCCAATGATATGTTGTGAAATTAGGCCAAATCGCTTCACAACCACGCCTACTTCGTATATACCAGAACTTTGAAGACAATCTGAATCGTTTATTTACAATACATATATAAAGTAAGTACTAGTGAAGATATCGGTGCAGAACTTTGCACAAATACTATGTTAATAGTGTCGCAGCCCCATTCTAAAAATCGACGAAATCGGACCATAGGTTTTTAAGGCCCCATATATCGAACATGAGGACCTCGGTGCTTCTAACCTAATATTATGGTTTCCAACTTTCAATGGACTTTATACAATATAAATATATGACGAATATGTGGGTCAAATTGTGTATTATATAATATAAATAAAGTTAAATAAATAAATTGCGAGAGTATAAAATGTTCGGTTACACCCGAACTTAGCCCTTCCTTACTTGTTTAAATTAATTTTTAATGTAATGTTTAAATCAATTAAAAGTATAAGTCAAATAGTTAATGCTTTTAATCTGAATGCCAATGTTTTATTGTGTCAGGCGCTTCTGGTCATTGTGTATGTACACGTGTACAGTCTATGGAAGCTTGAGCTTAATGGGAAATAAATTCAATAAATCAGAGAATATTGCAAATTGTTTAACGGTAATTATGTGGGTCATTAGGTATTAATCAGAACATATTTAATCAAAGTATAAATGCTGTAATTAAGCATAGCTAACAAAATTTACTCACATACAGAATGACATGCGCAATGTAAATGGTAGTTAGCTGAGGCACATACAATCATCTACAATATATGTGTGTGTATATATGTATATAGGCATAAAATATTCAGTTACGCTTGAAAGATTGATAATGAAACCAAAATGTAATATTGACACTAGAAATTGATTTACCAAATTAGGCTTCGCGACAAATTGAGCTTCTAATTTAAGAGGCCACATATCATATTAGGTCTACAACTTTGCTTTCGCCGTTTTCCAATAGATGTCTCTAGGGTCAAGCACTGGTCGATTAAATCGTTTTATATCGATCTTTTAAAGAACTTATCATGGGATAAAGGCTTTTACGTGAAAATCCTAATTTTAAGAGATGTTTTGGGATAACTAAAACGAGAAATTAAAAGCAAAAATTATTATACTGTTCTCTCTCCCATAAACTGCTCCTATATTTACTACTATAAAAACAATTCACGATTTAATTATAACTTAAAGCGTTGTCTTATTTGTATACTTTGCTACATCGAGTTAATATTCTTTACATACAAAATTATAGTCCAACAATAAATACTACATTTGTACCAAATGACCGATCGCTCCCTGCCTAAGCACATTCCTTCTCCAACTTCTCGCTGGCAGCAAAACTGAAACCGAACTAAAATACAGTTATTACGCTGCGAGCTACGTTGGCTGGAGGTGAGCCTTTGGTCGAAGACTGTTATAACGGGTGATTTTTTTGAGGTTAGGATTTTCATGCATTAGTATTTGACAGATCACGTGGGATTTCAGACATGGTGTCAAAGAGAAAGATGCTCAGTATGCTTTGACATTTCATCATGAATAGACTTACTAACGAGCAACGCTTGCAAATCATTGAATTTTATTACCAAAATCAGTGTTCGGTTCGAAATTTTTTTATCGACAAATTTTGTTCAGCGATGAGGCTCATTTCTGGTTGAATGGCTACGTAAATAAGCAAAATTGCCGCATTTGGGGTGAAGAGCAACCAGAAGCCGTACAAGAACTGCCCATGCATCCCGAAAAATGCACTGTTTGGTGTGGTTTGTACGCTGGTGGAATCATTGGACCGTATTTTTTCAAAGATGCTGTTGGACGCAACGTTACGGTGAATGGCGATCGCTATCGTTCGATGCTAACAAACTTTTTGTTGCCAAAAATGGAAGAACTGAACTTGGTTGACATGTGGTTTCAACAAGATGGCGCTACATGCCACACAGCTCGCGATTCTATGGCCATTTTGAGGGAAAACTTCGGAGAACAATTCATCTCAAGAAATGGACCCGTAAGTTGGCCACCAAGATCATGCGATTTAACGCCTTTAGACTATTTTTTGTGGGGCTACGTCAAGTCTAAAGTCTACAGAAATAAGCCAGCAACTATTCCAGCTTTGGAAGACAACATTTCCGAAGAAATTCGGGCTATTCCGGCCGAAATGCTCGAAAAAGTTGCCCAAAATTGGACTTTCCGAATGGACCACCTAAGACGCAGCCGCGGTCAACATTTAAATGAAATTATCTTCAAAAAGTAAATGTCATGAACCAATCTAACGTTTCAAATAAAGAACCGATGAGATTTTGCAAATTTTATGCGTTTTTTTTTAAAAAAAAGTTATCAAGCTCTTAAAAAATCACCCTTTATTTTCGCTGATTTTGCTGCTTTCCTGCTGACTACTGGCGGAAACGCACGTTTGAAGATTTAAATTACGTACGAGCATACGCGCAGGTATGCACTACTCACACCACGGTAGCCAACATCTCAGTCCAGCCGAGTACGTGAGCTGCCTTTGGACGCGTACATTTTCAATTAACTCTCGCTAGCTATTGTAATTGCTTACTTCTAACTGCTGTAATGCTACAAACACACACACTGGAGTGAGAACTCGGCAACTCTATCTCCCACATTTAGTTTTAGCAAATCGCTCCGCTCCACCTGCTTGACTCGCCACTCACCTTACAACTTTATTATCTATTCAGTTCGTATATTTTGCTCTTGCTTTTGCTTCATAGATTTCTGCTAATTATAATTATGATTACTTTTTCTTTCTTCCTAGATCGGTGGTTGCTCTCTACGCATTTGCTGTTGTTGTTGTTATCATTATCGAAATTGACAGATAATTAGCAATTAGAAGACATTCAGTGTTCAATACGAAGTGGGGGAAGGAAAATAAATGTGTTGTTGTGAAGAAGGAGTGAGAGAATTTATTAAATCTTGCTTTGCTGATAATTAATAATTTATGCCAAGTGTTAGTGCAATACGCCTGAACCACAATTCAAGTTTTTCAGAAATTTCGAGTTGTGTCCTGAATATTAAATAGCTTGAGGAATAAGAATTAGTGGGTAGTTTTAGGAGTTCTCAACATAATTTTTTTTTTCATTTATTTAGTTCAGTAATATCAGTAATATCGACACACACCACCTTTTTGTCGATTTTAAAGCAGCTTTCGACAGCACGAAAAGGAGCTGCCTTTATGTCTGAATTTGGTATCCCCGCAAAACTAATACGACTGTGTAAGTTGACGTTGAGCAACACCAAAAGCTCCGTCATGATTGGGAAGGACCTCTCCGAGCCGTTCGATACCAAACGAGGTTTCAGACAAGGTGACTCACTATCGTGCGACTTCTTTAACCTGATGCTGGAAAAAATTATAAGAGCTGCAGAGCTAAACAGAGAGGGTACCATCTTCTACAAGAGTGTACAGCTCCTGGCGTACGCCGATGATATTGATATCATCGGAAGCAACAACCGCGCCGTTTGTTCTGCTTTTTCCCGCATGGATAAGGAAGCGAAGCGTATGGGTCTGGTGGTGAACGAGGACAAGACGAAATATCTCCTGTCGTCAAACAAACAGTCAGCGCATTCGCGTCTTGGCTCCCACGTCACTGTCGACAGTCATAACTTTGAAGTTGTAGATAATTTCGTCTACCTGGGAACCAGCATTAACACCAATAACAATGTCAGCCTGGAAATCCAACGCAGAATCACTCTTGCCAACAGGTGCTACTATGGACTAAGTAGGCAATTGAAAAGTAAAGTCCTCTCTCGACGAACAAAAACCAAACTCTACAAGTCTCTCATCATTCCCGTCCTACTTTACGGTGCAGAAGCGTGGACGATGTCAACATCCGATGAGACGGCACTAGGAGTTTTCGAGAGAAAAGTTTTGCGGAAGATTTATGGTCCCTTAAGAATTGGCAACGGCGAATACCGCAGACGATGGAACGATGAGCTGTATGTGTTGTTCGACGACATAGATATAGTCCAGCGAATAAAAAGACAGCGGCTACGCTGGATGGGTCATGTTGTTCGAATGGACGAAAGTGCCCCAGCTCTGAAAGTATTCGATGCAGTACCCGCTGGTGGAAGCAGAGGAAGAGGGAGACCTCCACTCCGATGGAAGGACCAGGTGGAGAGGGACCTGGCTTCGCTTGGAATAACGAATTGGCGCCAAACTGCCAGAAGGAGGGATGCGTGGCGCGCTGTTTTGGACTCGGCTATAACCGCGTAAGCGGTGTCTACGCCAGTCAAGAAGAAGAAGTTGAAATATGTGGCAACCTTGTATCGACAATTTTAAACTGTCGAATTTTCATATAGTTACAATGCAATCAAAAATAAATCCAAAACAATAATTTTAATATTAATAACTCGTGTGTGACGAAATTTTGTTGCGTTACACAATTTCGTTGCAGTTACAAATTTGTTTTCTTTTAATTTATAATACGAAAAAGGTTAATAAACTTTAAAGCGTACAACTTAAAAACATTTTAAGAAATTATTAAAAAAAGATTTCCCCTCTCAGTTGCTAGACTTTCAGGATTGCGACAACAGCAAATTGAGTCAAGTTAGGCATGGCTTTGGTTGTCTTCAAACACACAAGAAGCATAGAAAATTGCACTCTTGGCATTTGTGCAACATAATGCATGCACCTAAGGCATGCCACTAATGCAAAAGTGCGCACGTGTAAACAAGTTTACATCAACATGGATGAGTATAAGTGTGTGTGTGTGTGTGGCACGCGCATACTCTTGCTTTTGACTTCATGTCAGTAAAATCTAATTTACTGCTTCACGGCTTCACAAGCTCGTACTCTTATACACGAAATAATTTTTCGGGCATGCTTGAGCGCCTAAAAGTATGCAATGCATGTGATTACTTATGTATGTGTGGCATTTATTTGAGGTATAAACTTTTAGCTGCCAACAGCAGTTGGTGAGCGACATGTTTACAGAAACTGCATTTTTATATATAAACTCACACATTATTATTTCCACCAAATTGTTTTTCGGGCCTTCATTACTGTTTTGCCGAAAGGATTCGCTTTGAGTTGGTTGCCAGTGAGTGCGCTCAAAGACAGTGATTATAAAATGCCAAAACAAATTTGAGCATGAACACATATATAGTGAGAGAGAGGGAGCTGTAAAATAACTGTATATTAGCTCAAGGGGCGTGGCCTGTCTACAAAGCGGTTTTTGGCACAACAAAGCCTTTGTTGCTGACACAACAAATTTGCATCACATAACCCTACATACATACACACATGGCAACCCACCTGCATTTAATATTGTTAGCCACAGTGTCGCTTGCCTCAACTACTCTACCTCTCACTGTCTCTACCCATCGCTCTCTCCGCATGCAATTGTTTGCGCTTGACGTTGCATATGCAATTTATATGCTAATCGCTCGCCATTGCCGAAGATAATCAAGTGTCGATTTTCATGTGTTGCCATTAAGCCATTGTACAAAGGCTTTAAAACGAGGAAATGCTAATTTTTTTGTGGCAAAAGTAGTGAATATCTCTGGGTATCAACAATGCTGCGCATTTCAATATTAATAATATTCATAGATGCAATATAGCACAAAGAGTGATCTGTCAAGTGATGCAAGCATACATAATCATTGGGGAAACTCAAAAGCCCTCGTTGATTACGAAATGTCTATGAAAGTATAATCTTTGTTGCATACTTTTGGTATTAATCATTGCTTTACTACATATGAAGCTAATACAATGAGTTCTTTGTTGACTTCCTTTCAACCTGTTTCATGTTACTTAAAATTTGATTTTGAATTAAGTTTTTGAACTTTTCCTTCTTTTCTGATTTCTTTTTATTGATTTCAAAATCCTAAATTGTTCTAAAAACCCTAAATGTAGGCAACACTCGACGGTGAGGTGTCCGCCTTAGAGTGGGTTATTTAATACCACTCATGTACAGGAAATTGGTTCAGAAAATACTATTTGAGGATAATGATATCACTTCTCATGAATAAACTAGTTGGTTTAGCGTCGAGCAGGTGCGAATGGATACTGAAATCTTTAAAGCGCGTTTTCTCGAGTTTTCATTTTCACAAGTGTTAGAAAACGGTGCTGACGATAGCAAAAAGAATATATGTCCGATCGAAAAAAACCAAAGTGATCTAGCTTCAGTATTCAATTATCTTATATTTGAACTAAAAAAGTTGGACAAAAGTATTTTTTAAACTACTTGTTTTGCAACTTAAAGTAAATTTCTGTCTTAAAAAAGTGAATTTTTTTTCAAACTTAGAAAAAATTTGGAATTTTATAACTTCTTCGGTATTTTTTAGTTCATAAAAAAAGAAACTTATAAAAATTAAAAAAAATTTGGTTCGACTGTTTCAGATGTATCGCACGACCTCCATCAACGGCACCGATTTACAAGTGCAGACTCCAGGCGCTCCAGAAAAATACTTACAACTTTGAAAAAATTTCAATATTTTTTAATAATAAATATTGTTTTTTAAGCCTTAAATATAATACACTATCGTCATAAAATTCCGTTTACCGCAATCATTTTCTTCCCTTTCAAAAAAAAAAAATGCTAAAAAAACTTTTTTTTCGGCTTTTAAAGCAGACTACTGCCTTAAAGAATTTTAGTAGTATTCTTTTTCAAATCTAATTGATAGACTTAAATCTTTTAATGAGATCTTCTTTTTCTTCTCATTTTAAGTCCTGCTACTAAAATAGTATCTACTGTTCGTTCTTTAGCTGTACGACTTCGCTAACATATAGTATTAAACAATCCTCCTAAATGTAGGCAACGTTTTAAATATATTATATTTATATTTAAGTGTCATTAAAGAACATATTTTGTATTGAAATGAGCAGTTTAATACCATTAATTTTACTCTTCGCACATAAAATACTGCAAATACACTAAGTAAGTTGTAATTTTAAAACGATTTACAGCCAATTTGCCACAAATTCCCACCAAATGTATTATGTGACCATTTTTACGATACCATATTTCAGTATAATTAACCATTTCACTGCATAATTCATGGTTTTTTTCGCACACAACTATTATCTGCTTTTTTCATTTGCATTGCAACACTGCGCGGAGAGTACGAAGTGGTGGCGCAATTTGCTGCAAGTTTATTTGTTGCCATAATATTCACAACTTTTATTGATACTATTTGCATCATCATCAAACAATGCTTTAAACATATTCACCAGCGATACCACTGTGGTAGACAATAAATTGCGCAATTGCCAATTATGCGTATAAAAGTACGAAAACAATGAAAAATCGCCAAAAGCGAGAAATTGTGTTGAGGAAAAAATGGCGACGCAAAATGAAAAAGAATATTTGAACTAAAAAAGCGAGCAGCATAAAAGAATGCTGAATAAATTGTGGCTGTGAAACGCATGAAAGTGGTGAGGATGTGGTGGCGTTGCATGACACTCGCTGGACATGGTTATCGAGCCGCAGGCTGAAGAGATAATCACTACCCTGTTGGGATAAACGACTGATATGTGTATTTTTTATGAAATTTTTTGCTTTGAATTAGCTCTAATTATATTTAGAAACCATAACTATTTTGAATTGAATTGAAAGTTGAATAAATATCGATATACATTGATCGAAAATATATCGGTTTAGTAAATATAATAAAAAATAAAATCAATTTTCGATCAAAGGTTATCGAAAGAGTTTAAAGCAATAAATTTTGAATTTGATTAAAAATATATTAAAAATA
Organism: Zeugodacus tau; assembly: GCA_031772095.1. Taxonomy (NCBI): domain Eukaryota; kingdom Metazoa; phylum Arthropoda; class Insecta; order Diptera; family Tephritidae; genus Zeugodacus; species Zeugodacus tau. Next base: position 66,987,420 of record CM062650.1, on the reverse strand, counting down.
AAAAAATCGATGAATGGTTATCGGTTTAAACATTAAATTATCGAAAACAATATTATCGATAACATGCTTCATATTTATTTATTTTACTTAAATAAAGAATTATCGAAAAAAATAAAAATTAGTATCGATAAAAAATCGTTTATATTACTATCGATAACTTTTACTGAAATCAAAAAGTTCAAAAATACTTTCGAACGCAATTGATAAAAAATATTGAAAATTTATCATTGTTATCGATATATGATTTTTTAAATTATCGACAACTTGTTATCGGAAAACTTAAAATATATTTAATGTCGAACAACGATTAAGATAAACGATGACAAAACTCATAAAATATATAAAATGTATACACCCACTTAATCATATGTACATAAATTGAAATTGAAGCGCCTTTATTCCGCCCAGGTTTTACTTATAATCTCGCACACTCGTCCAAACATTTAACTGCGCATGCATATGACGATAACCACATACGGTGATAGATGAAATTGTGCACAGCCATAAATGTGATTAATCGACGCGACACGCCCGAGTGACTCCCAACGGTGTGTCAACAGCAGCATCAGCCGCGCAGCAACAACAACAACCGTTGGCGACAGCGACTGCAACAGCAGCAGCAGCAGCAGCGACAGCAGTGGCAATGGAAGTAGCAGCGGTAGCACTGCAAGTAGTGAAAGCAGCCTTGCGAGCATATGAATGAATTTTTGATATAACTCCATACTATATATGTATGTAGGTATGTGTGTATGTGTGTATGCATGTGATAGCTAAGGTGGAGTTGCTGCGACGACTCTTAAATGAGCGAATGGCAATTTTAGTGTTTTTATTATGATTGTTGTTATTGCTGTTGTTGTTGTTACTGCTACTTGCAAATGTCAGTGAAGCATGAAGCCAATGTTTAATTTGGGAATACGTTCAATGAGCGCGCACACACACACACAGGGAGATAACTATTATATAGTGCATATGATTCGGTATGAAAATTATGTTGAAAATGAACGAAATTATAAATAAAGTGAGTGCGAGGAAAGAAGTAAGTAAATGAATTTGAAATGACGAGAAAAGTGACAGGAAAGCATGAATATTGGCGCGAGATATACATATGAGGTGTGAGCGAGGTATGGTACACATAATTTGGAAAAGGTAAATGTTCAAATTGGATTTCTATAAATGAAATAAACTATTTCTTTACACAATATCGCAATTGCACAAAGCAACATTATTAAGAAAATGAACGTTTTCGGAAGTATTCAAGAGGGAAAAAGTGTCATAATGAAGCCACGAGACACGGATTGTATTTTAAAAGCCACAAATCTCCACCAAAGTAAGGATAACTCCCCAGGTTAGTAAATTTAACATATATGTGATACTAAAACTATTCTCAGCAACTTATTGCACTCTTTAATTGCACATCGAAAAATGTTACGCATACGCCTTGGTGTACAATATTTTTTTTGGGCTATCCTGTAGAAGAATTATATAAAAAAAGTTGCAATAATGAGCATCATTTGATGCTGGAAGTGATAACATTAAAAATATCTCAGAGAAATAATATTCTTGACATCAAGGGTTTATATGCTGCTGATCTTTCCTCAAGTAATTTCTCAAGCTTCCAAAAAGTTCGTGGATTACCGAAAAATATTTAAAAAATTAATTACTTAATCGTAACTTAGCAACGCTCAAACATATTCATCCACCAATCGCGTTATTCATCACACAGATCAGACTGCGTATGAGTAACATGCAATTTCCAAAATGTTACTCATACGCAGTGGTCATATCAAATTTGTACGCCACTTATTTTCCATAAACGCTGCAGGGCTTAAGTATTAAACAAACAGCATTTATATCCATCGCTAGAATGTGCATTTTAATGGAAATTGAGTATGAGCTCCAGCTTGTGGCTGAATTTTTTAGTTATTTTAAATGCAATTGCGAATTCAATTATACCAAACTGACAAATATATACGCTTGTCCACACAAATTACCGCATGTATATATTGGTGGATGGATTCCGAGCTCTTTTAGACAAATGCTCAAAGCGAAGAGATATGCATTGCAACGAGTGGTTATAGCATATTTGTGTAGGACTTGCGCTTTATTTTAGACTAGCCGACCGCTCCGGCTTCGCACGGCTTTAAACAAACATTTCAAAAGTTATAAGCTTTTACACACGCTCCCCTACATAAGTATGTACTTCCCGTTTTTTGCGTGAGTTCATTTGAAAAAGTAAAATGAAGAAAAGTCGAGCATGAAATTATATTTTATTTGTAATGAGCTTAATCTTGATTACGACCTCTAGTCTTTGGTGTCCGATGAAGATAGCGGAATAAAACTTTACACCAATATCGATAACGATTACAGGAAACGGAAGTCTTATAACGGAAGCGGATATGATACAAACCGAAGTATTCTATGGGTTCCGGTTCAGGCAATATCATTATCCATATCCGGTTCCGGTAATATCATATCCAGTTACCCAATGAGGTCAACGATCCCACCCTGATCACGTGATGACATTTCAAGATTACGTGATATTTTTGTTTATAGGTTAATGACCCCACCCTGATCACGTGATGTCACATCAAGGTCACGTGATATTTTTGTTTACATTTTTGAGTGAGGTCAATGACCCCACCGTGATCACGTGATGTCAATTCGAGGTCACATGATATTTTTGTTTACATTTTTGAGTGAGGTTAATGACCCCACCCTGATCACGTGATGTCAATTCGAGGTCACATGATATTTTCGTTTATAGGTCATTGACTCCGTCCAGATCACGTGATGTCACATCAAGATCACGTGATATTTTTGTTTACCGGTCATTGATCCCCGCCCAGATCACGTGATGTCATTACAAGTTCACGTGATATTTTTCTTTTAATTTTTGAGTGAGGTTAATGACCCTACCCTTACACGTGATGTCATTACAAGATTACGTGATATTTTTGTTTACAGGTCATTGACCCCGCCCAGATCACGTGATGTCATTACAAGTTCATTACCCTACCCTTACACGTGATGCCATTACAAGATCACGTAATATTTTTGTTTACAGGTCATTGACCCCGCCCAGATCACGTGATGTCATTACAAGTTCACGTGATATTTTTCTTTTAATTTTTGAGTGAGGTCAATGGCCCTACCCTTACACGTGATGTCATTACAAGATCACGTGATATTTTTGTTTACATTTTTGAGTGTGGTCTTTGGTGTCCGATGTCTTTCTCTCGGATTATATTTCTATATTTGGACAATTTTAAGTTTCAAATTAAGATCTTCCATCACGGAGTCTTTTTGATAGTCGAGGTGAATGTAGGTTTCGAATGGTGAAAGAATTTTTGAAATCGGCACAGTAGTTTTTGAGTTTATTCATTACAAACATACATACAAATATTTCCTCTTTATAATAGTAGTATAGATTTGGCGTTATCAAAAATGGAATTTCATTTGAAAATATACAAGAAAGCTACTTTTTAATACTGAATAATTTAATTTTAATGTGAATGACCAGTTCGACAGTGGTAACGAATTTTCTCATGTAGTGCTCTCTTTATATTGGAAGAAATCACTTATGCCACAAATATGATATTTTTATGCTCGAAGCTATGCATTATTGCACAAGTGTCGCCACACTAACAAAGTACCTAATTTTTTGTTCTTTTTCCCGACTTTGGCCACCATTCTTCTTTATTTACTTTGATACTTCTTTTCGCTTGTAGGATTTCTATTTGTCTTGTGCACACATTTTTTAAAAATCATTTTCATATCTTTTCGTGTGTTTACTTTGGAAATAGTTTTTACATTTTCGTCATCGATATTTACCGCACTCATAACTCGCCTTTGGTTAGTTTGTTCTAGTTGATGTTATTGACTTTGCATGCGCTTCGCTGTGACTTGTTTGATGGGGATTTGATGGAAAAATAAGCTTTTGGTTAGAAGTAATGTGATTTTAAAATTTTTCGGTTGTGAAATATTTGACTGAATCAAAATGGTCTAATAATTCAGGGTTTTCTATAGCTTCATGGCACTTTCCAATAACTGCATCTTTCTCACTTTTTTTGAAGACCTCTTGAAACCATCTGAGATGTGCACTGTCAAGGTGGCTGCTATATTGTGGAGAGTTGTTCACGGTAATTAAGGTAGTAGTCTGCTTTAGAAGCCGAAAAAAAGCGTTTTTATAGCAATTTTTTTTTGAAAGGAAGGAAATGATTGCGGTAAACGGAATTCTAAGACGATAGTGTACTATATTTAAGGCTTAAAAAACAATATTTATTATTAAAAAATATTAAAATTTTTAAGTATTTTTCTGAAGTGCCCAAGCACTCAAAAGTCTGCACTTGTAAATCGGTGCCGGTGATGAAGGTCGTGCGATGCATCTGAAACAGTCGAACCAAATTTTTTTTTAATTTTTAAAATTTTCTTTTCTTTATGAAACTTTTCTCTAAGTTTAAAAAAAATCCCTTTTTTAAGAAAAAAATGTACTTTAAGTTGCAAAACAAGTAGTTTAAATAATACTTTTGTCCAACTTTTTTAGTTCAAACAGAAGATAATGTAATACTGAAGCTAGATCACTTTGGTTTTTTTTTTTTCATCGGACGTATATTCTTTTTGCTATCGCCGGCACCGTTTTCTAACACTTGTGAAATTGAAAACTCGAGAAAACGCACTTTAAGGGTCTGCCTGAGCATTCGCTCGACGCTCGGCCACTACAACTGCTCTAGCTTCGAAAATATGTCGAATTGGCCTCTGGAATTTTAAAGAGATATTCTTGGATAGTTTTGGAAGAGATTTAAAACAAAACAAAAAAATCGATTTGAAGCCTGTAAAGCAGACTATTGCCTTAACTGAGTCTCTGTTGGATTGAGGATCATCGTTAGTCGCAAACACCATGTTAGAAAAGAAGTATGATTAATTCGGTGTCCATATTAGAGAAAATCTAACACAAAATTAGATGTCAATTTCATTTATCCCTGAAAGAATATAAGATGGAATTCTGGCCTTTGGAATGAATATGTATGGAAACTAAAAAAGAGCTTTCCAAGAGCTCATATATTGCTAGCTGTTATTAAAAGGGCTGTTATTAAAGGTTAAAAAATAAAAATCATTTGTCTATATTCATTTTGTTGCATTTAACATAGTTTCTATTTAAAATTTTAAAATTCCTGTTATTTTTTGAACAAACATTAATGCATATTAGTGGAAGTATAATATATATAATAGAATATTACTGATGTTAATCTATCGGACAATAAACTATTTATAAAATAAAAATCTATTTATTAATTGAAAGATGAAGTTCAATCCTTAGATTGTTCCTTCGAAGTTAAAAACCTCTAGATCGCGTCAACCGCGGAGTCAAGAAACTCCTTGTGGTACGACATGCCTGCACTAAAAATATATTTTTACCAAAAATGGTCACTTGACCTTGTCTTGGATCGATATGGATACGCCTTAACCAGCAGATATTATTCGGAGTAACCAGAACCGAAATAGCACGAAGTTCTATAGAAATAAATTATTTAAAAGTATTTTCCGCTGGAATTTCGAACTAGCAGAGAAATGTTCACTTAAAATTGCCTCCAAATTCACATTTTCGAATTCTTTGTAATCTGTGCGTGACAAAATGAGCAATTTATTTACCGTTATATATATTCAGAAGCAATTATTCCATTAACCCAAAAATGCAATTTAGTTAAAACTTTAAAGGGCTTGCTGAGCTTTATATGCACTCGAATTACACAAATGTCAACAAATATTTTACTTTCTTGCAATAAAAAAAGAAAATCGTTTTTATTATTCCAGGCCACACAAAGTGCCACAAGTAATGAGAATTTGTTTATACAGTTATCTATTTATTTATTTATTTATTTTAGAACAATGACAGCGCAAACACAAAGAAAACAAAACAAACTTGTCAGCAAACTGTGTGACTTGAATAAATTTGAGGAAAATTTGTCGACAAACTTTCTATAAAATTTAAATTCTTTCAAGACTTTTGAATATATTACATATATTAGAACAGACAGGCGGAAAAAAGACGAGACCATTGTCCACAGCAAGAAATAATTATAAATACAAAAGCAACAATATTAGTGAGAAGTTGACAAAAGAAATAGTGAAATAAGAACAATTGAAGTGAAAGCAATAGATTAATACATACATATAACGGTATATATTTACATTTTATATAATCTATGCGTGCGTGTGCGTCAAATAATGAAGCCTGTAAAATCGTAACAATGACATTGAGAATTGACTGGAGTTCAATGCAAGTAAATTTATCAATACAAGCTGCAAATATACCGTTACACATATATAACATTTATATATGTTTGTATGCTAAGCAAACATCTTCCGTGCAAAAGCATCATTGAGCGCCGAGTTCAAGTGTTTGTCGTCGTGAGCGAATCTGTAAGAAAATTGAATACTTGAAAGTCAATTTAATCTGGGCGGCATAGTTGCTGTTTTGCATACGAAATGCGAAATGTAAATAATATCATCAAAATGCCAAATAGGCACAGCACAGCACGGCACGGCGCAGCGCTGCTATGATGACAACAATGCGCCCGGCAAGGTGAGCGCTAACAATACAGCCATGAGACGATAGTATTTGTAAGCTTAGGTGTGTGTATGTGCTTGGGCGGGTGCTGCCGATACAGTTACAAAAAACAAAGCATAAACAAATAAAATAGAAACATAAATACAAAATGAAATATATAACAAAATACGGGCATATAAGTATGTTGTGGAGGAAGGGCAAGCTCCTTTATATTAGAACAGTGTTTTGAAAGAATAAAATTGTAAAAATTGTAGAAGTAAAGATATAAGTTTCCTTATTCTGCTGGAAATTTAAGGCTTTATATACAGTTAGTAGGCCAAAAAAAATGCATTTTTCAAGAATTTTCTCTAAGCAAACTATTTGGTTTATTGATTTGAAACTTGGCAGGTATATTATGACAACCTTAAACTATATTCACATATTTTTTATTGCCAAAAATAATTATCGGGAACGTTGATTTTGCCAATTTTGCAGAGGTCCGCAAAAAAAAGGCCTCTTGCGGTGAGCACGATATCTCTGTAATGGATCATCTAAAATGCAAAAACCAAATAAATTTTATTAATATAATAAATAATCTAGTGATTGATCGAAGGAATTAGCAAAAGAAAATTTTTTGACAAAATGGCGGCTACTCAAAGCTAAAGGTTCGATTTTCGACCAAAATTCGGGTGTTTAATTGTTTATAAAAATAAGATTTACTAAAAAATATAGTTAAGAAGCTTGTGTAAAAATTTCAGACCGATCGGTTCAGCCGTTTCTGAGAAATCTTGCTCACCGACTTTGAAAACACCGTTTCGAGAAAAACGAGTTTAAAGTTTTGAAAGCACTTTACATGTAGTCGGCACTAATGTGTCTATAACTTCGAAAATATTCGTCGGATCGACTTGAAATTTTGTGTATGATATATATACTCAGATATATATATATATTAAGAAAACGCAAAAAAAAATCGATTTTTTGAAAATCCTAACTGTATATAACCCCTTAAATGTAATTGCAATTTTCCAGATTTAATTTTAGTTCGAAATACTTCTCAAATATTTGTTGAATATAATTATATAATGAAAAGCTCACCGAACCGAACAATAGTACTTCTCCAGTTATAATAATTTATAGAGTCTGAAATATTTTCTAGTGAATTTAGTAAGGAAATTATATAAAAGGACCGCTTGTATCAATTGTAATCTAATTTTGTTAAGATACCGCATACAGACCACCTGTTCGAAAAATAACGGGAATTTTCGTTTTTGTAAAAAATATTTATTCATTCGTCCACATTAACGCTCTCGCCTTCAGATAAGTCCCCATTCGATATTATGCATTTATGCCAGCGCTTCTTCCAATCGTCGAAACAATTCTCAAAATCGATTTTTGGGATATCCTTTGGTTCTTTCAGCGATTGGCTTGTAGAATGATTTTTGGATTTTGTAGAATTATTTTTGGAAATAGAAAAAGAATATGGAGGTGTTGATAGTTGGGCATCGTTGCAGTATTAATTTTGGCCAAGAATTAACATACAATCAACGAAGTATGAGAATTTAAGTTAAATATACACTGGTTGCATTTCGAAGGTTACTCTCATAGAAACTCTACAACGTACCAATCCAAATAGGGTTAGATCGCTGAAAGGACTGCCCTTGGTCGGATAAAATCCGTAGAATCGGCTGTCGTGGGAAACGAGATATAGCAATTCTCGTCCCATTTGTCCTAAAACTAGTGCTGCCAATTTTCACAAGCTCCTCTTGAGGCGAATTTTCAACGAAAAATCATTGCAAGGAACAGGTGGTAAAAACTTGGTATTTGTTCCGGACTGGGTGCATTAGAACCAGTCAAACAAGCTTCCCGTGCTTCTGGTCGGTTACTTTGGTGGCGTGTGACCTGTCGCTGTACTGAAGCTTCCGCCTTCTGTGCAATAATTTCTTGCCGACAGTCCGATTATTGACAGTACAGGTCCGAAATAAGAGTTGTAGCTCATAGTAGAATATTCACTATCAAACACATGGTAAGTCTTTCCTGACCGTTAATCTAGGTTTAACCGCCATTTGGGCTGGCTCACCGTGACTTTCCCACGACCGTTTTCGCTAGACGCCGTAGTAAGTGACCCACTTTTCATTAACAGTAACCATTCTTTTCAGAAATATATCGATTTTGCAGCGATTCACCGATGGAAAATCCTGATGTTTTGTGTGCTAACTCGTGTGGATCTTCTTTTTGTATACAGCTATATTTAAATCGAAACAGTGTCGGTTTCGGCGATTTCCATTATTTTATCAATATTCTTGCTGGTGTTCAAGAAATCACAGAACTGTTAAACAATGTTCAAGTAATCACAGAACTGCTCGGATATTTTTTTCATACGAAATCTTATCTTTCAATAGCATATAGCGCAACCCGATAGCAGTCATACAACACGATATTCCATATCCAAATATTCCAAAAATGGGCTTCTTTTACAAGACCCAATAATTATAAATTAGTATTTTTATGCAATAGCCTACCGATTTGAGTCCAGTGTTTCATGGACATATGATGAAAGCCACAACAACAACATCAAACCATGGAATATAGACATATCTAGCAATAATAAGAAAAGTTGCAAACAAAACAACAGTCAAAATGCAGGAAATTATTCATTGCGGTAATTGTTGTTGTCACGCTGGTTTTCTTGTCTGCACGGCTACGTGTGTTATTTGGCCACACGTACGATAAGGCCAACACAGGATAAAAAACAACGAGAATAATAATAACAAACATGAGTTACGACGAAAATGCCAAAACAAATATTTCGCCACGCTGTGGCTGGTAATCAAAGCCAAAGCAGCACAACAACAACACAAACACATTCAACAACCACGACAATATCTGTTAGCTAAAGAGCCAGCGTGGCCACTGGCTCTGGCAGTTAGCAAGCCAACCGACAACAATAACAACAGCGCAACCGCACACACACACATATAAAAACACTTTTTGGGGTGAAGAACGCATTCTGCGCTCGCATTCAAGGCATTGCGGCAAATAAAAAGTGGAGCAAATAACTGTAACCTCAACGAAACAAACGGGAATGCGACACACAGTTGTATTTGTTGTTTTCATTTCGCACAGTTTTTAGTATGGCTGTATCGTCTGCCAGCGCATCGACACAACTTTCACCGCGAATCGGAGCGAAATGTCGCTACTGTCCTGACCGACTGCGAGTTGCTCTTACGGCATGATACACAGCCCTCACACCACTTTTGTTTTTGTTGTTGTTTTTGCTTTTGTTTTCATTTGCAATTTATACCGACTAACGGCACTATTGGCTGTTGGATGGGCGTCTCACCGCTCGACAGCGTGGAATCCGCTGATTTATTGGCATTTGCAGGCGCAGACACAGTCGCCGCAGCTCATCCTGCTTGCTGCAGTTATATTTTATAAACAATCAAGCAATCCGGTTCAAGTTATTACAAAGACAAACTAACTCACATGAAAGAAAGTCTTTAAAATTTGAAGAAAATGGCATATATTTTGTAAGCGAAGACTTGATTAAAAATATGAAGCAAAGGAAGAAAGTTCTCGGAAAGGTGTGACATTACCTTAAAATTGAAAAATACTTTTCGAATCTTGAGATCAGAGACGTTTCGACAAGGTCCGTTCTTCGGTTAGTCCACCAACTTACTAAGAGCTTCAATGCAGGTAGAGCTTTAATCTCAATCAAGTATCTCCATAATTTTTGTGTCTCTCACAAAGTTTTTTCAGCAATCAAAGCCCATTTTTTCAGAGCTAAGACCCTTGGATGTCGCAAGGTGAACTCAGCATTTTTGGAATCTGTTCGAATGAAGTGTTTAGTAGGGAACCAAATAATAAGACTCGACATACTGAGAGAGATATTAGTTGAATTAACGTCGGCAGTGCTCTTCGTTGGGCTGACAGGCTGTGGTGACGAGCTCTCGCGGTACGGGTTGTGACCTAAACCTTGTAATACAATAGCTCTCCCAATGTTTATATGAACACTGCCAAGCGATTATCTTTGACTGTACACAATTTAGGTCTCAACGAGAAAATTTCCTTCAGAATTGACATCAATCGAAGTAAGAAACGGGTTTATATTTAGCATCAGATTTCATAAGATTTTTTACCAAACTATATGACCGTCTCTCGAATTGACTTGAATTAACATAAGCCGCCGTGCCACCAAGCGCAGTTGAGAGCTGTCTAAGTGATATTCTCTGCTGTCGAGATCTCCACGATCCACCCTTGATCTAACGTAACCTATATGACCGTATCCTGATAAAAAATCAGAACTAATTGTTTTCTATATACATAACTGATCTTAAATTCGAAAGTAACTAAAATAAGAGTCTCAGTCGTCGATGTTGATTCACCGGTAAGATATTAGTTACTAGTAGGTAGGATTGCCTGGGTATATTGAGCAATTTTGATTACTTAAAATGATTTTTGGAAGCTTAGATCTAAGACCGAAGGTTCTCGAGCCTCAATGCCAGAAGCAAGACTAGTTGGTGTGACTGGATCTAGGAATGGAGGAACTTTGTTTCTATTCTCTTGTTTATTGTATTAATCTATCATGGGGCTAGGGTTATTCCTGGAATCATTTGAAAATACGAGCTTTACTTTGCCTTGAAACAATTTCGAAAGCTTTAAACTTCTTTAACATTTAATCGCAGCAGCCAAGGAATTAAAGCGTATTTGGACTCCAAAACTACAAATTAAATACAACGCACTGCTTAAGATTTCTTCGCGAACCCTTCTCATCTTCCTTGCTTAAATCAAACCATCCAGGCGTCGCCCAGTCAAGCATTCATTCATTTGTACGCTCTCCAAGATGTCACACGCAGTCACCTTTGAAAATGATGGCAACAGATTTATGGCGGTTTATCACGTTCCGCAACAGTGAATACAGTGAACTTCGGCGATTGGACGCCATGAACTTTGGTGTGTCACATTTGCAACAATAAAATATAATCAAATAAGAAAATAATACCAAAACTCGGATTGTAGGTAGAAGAAGAGAGCTCGAACGCAAACATATATAATACTACAAAGAAAGAAATATATATGTGTAACGGTAGATCGGTATTGAAAGAATTGCCATTGCTCTGGTAGCGCTTCCAAGGTGTTGCACTTAACTGTTTACTTACACATTTACACAAACAACAATGAGAGGCGTGCCAACTCTCGACTGACTATCGAACGTTCTTTGGACTTAACACGTCACAGAGTAAACGGCCAAAGACACACACATACATATATGTATTGGATGAAAAATCTTCGGTGCGACCAAATGTAAGCTCGCTTGGCTGGCTGGCTTCACGCCGTCCTTGCTTGGTTTCGGCTGCACTGCTTGTTTGCCCAGTGCGGCGCAGTTTGCTGTGGCCACGCGTCGTGTTACCGAACTGCCGTTAGCTTTAACACCGTTCGACAGGCATTGATTTTGCAATGCGTCGAAGAGGCGTGCAGTAAGAAGTGGTGGTAACCCTTTTTTCGATGACTTCGGATAAACAAAATAAAGAAGCGGAAAATTTTCGGGTAAACGCATAGCGGGGCATGGCATAGCATAGCACAGTATGGAGGTTCTGTAGCAAACTGCAGCGTACATATGTGCTGTAGAAGGGGCGTTTGGCTGACCCGAATGATCAATGGTGCTCATGTGGAGTTTATCATCCTGCAATTGACTTCACTTGTCGGTTGCTTTTTCGATTTCCGCCAAGTTTGTTCGCTGCCTCTTCGTTGCATTGTTGTTGTTGCGTTTTTTTTCTACATTTATCCACCGTTTTACGTGCATTTTGCTTACAAATATGCTTCGGTGTCGGTTAAAGTAACGTTTTTGCATAAATTTCAATCTTACTCTTTAATTTTTTCCTTGCGTCTTTTGGACTTCGCTGCGCGCATTTAAGCAGACGTCGCTTCGATTTGGACAAGCTGACTGTTTTGTTGGATTACATGTATTTCTTTTTTCCAAGAATCTGTGAATTCTTGCATCTTCCACTTTTTTCCGAATTGTTGGGCGTGAAGTGCTTGACTGAAGTCGCAGTCAATGGTCCGAGTGCAAGGCAAGTAAATTTTGTGCGACAGATTGTGGCAAGTCTTGACGATAATGAAAGTGTGTGTGTCTCTTTCAATATGAGAGTGCAAGCAAATTGCTTGAAAAATAAAATAATTTCTCTCGAAATAAAAAGTAGTCACATACGAGCTGTAGATGGGGGAAGAAAATTCCTGTTCCTACTTTCAGAGAGGCAAAAAATGATAAATAAAGTCCAGCAAACAAACTGGTAGAGGCATACGTATTAAAAGTTGCTTACATTTGGGCGCATTGATAAGCTATTCCCATGATAGTCAGGCCTAGCTAAGTGAAATTCAATAGAGTATTTGCCATACCAAAGGCTTTAAACTGTTAAAATTATTTCCCAAACTTATTAGTCCTATAAGAGAAATCAAATTTAAACGTTGCCTACATTTGGGCGCATTGATAAACTTTTCCTTCAACAGTAGGGTCTAACTAACTGTAATGCTATCGTGTTTTTGTACGATCAAAGATTTTTAACTACTAAAATGATTCTCCAATCTTATTTGCCTTTTTAGAGAACTCAATTTTAAGCGTTGCCTACATTTAGGAGCATTGATAAGCTATTCCTATGACGGTTTGGTCTCCCTAACTGAAATGCACTCTAGTTTTGGTCCGGGTCAAGGACTGCCAACTATTTAAATTATTTCCCAAACTTATTTGCCATTAAAATAATAGAAACATATACATTGATAAGTTTCAAGGCGTATATGTATATCTCAAATTTATCGAAGGCATGCACCTAACTCATAAAAGTGCCATACCTAACGCTTGGAGTAAATTGCTCAAGCAGACTTTGATCCATATAAAATATGAAATAAGAAATGTCGGTGGTTATTGTTGGGCTTCAATATATTTATTTTGAGACACGCCAACTCCTGATATTTTTCCTTGATTATTTATAAAGCTATAAAAGCTTCCATTAATGGAATTCTCTATGACACCCTTAATTCTATTAACTGAATAATATCTCAACTGTAATAAATTGTTAGCGAAATTCAAGGAAAATTCAGCGTGGGAGAAAATACCGCGAAATTCAAAAAAAAAAAAGAAAACAAAGTCTTCCGTGGAAAAGTTGCTGGAGTCCACGTGGTTGACTGCGCGCACCGTAAAGTATACAGTTAGCATTGCTCACTCAAACACGAAGTGAGGCGAGAAATGTAAATATCAAATATTTAAATTCACACTCGAAATTCGATTTCGTTCGAGTTTTAACATTTGTAAACACAGCATCTTGACTGCTGACTGCTGACGCGCTGCCGCTGCCATTTCTTAGCATACTTTTGTGCGTTTTTATCCCATTCTACTCTCCTTCACTTCATCTTTAGTGTATTTATGCTATTCCGTTGAATATCTTTTTAACACACCCACACAGACCAAGAGAACTCACAGCCGGAAAGGTCGGAGTCAAGGATACAGTTAAGAGTGGGTAACTGTAATTCTGTGTGTGTGAGAGAGTAAATGCTTCAAGTTCGCCGGAAGTGGAAACGAATACTTATAGTGGATTGTTGTAAGTAACAAAGGAGTCAAGGCGAGGAGGTAAAGAGGAAGGAGTACGGAGGTGACGTTACTAGTTGGACGCCGAGAAGCAAATAGGTGACGTAGTTGGAGTTTCCCACGCCCTATCTCTCTTCTCATTTTCACCTACAACTTTTGTTCCTTTGCTCCTGTTTACATTTCTTTATGGCATTTTCGCACTTGACTAACTCTGAAATGTAGGATTAAAGCGTCTCCACTGGGACTCCACAAAAAAGAATATGAAAAAAAAACACACTGAACACAAATAAATTCAGTTATCCTGCCAGCAGTTGTGAGAATGCGTCTGCAACACTCAAATGTGCCAACAGTAATCCAACGTCACCATCACCTTTAGCTGCGCACATTCCTGGGGTCAGTCAGCACCACCGTGGTGCCTCTAACGCTGACACTATCACAGCAATCCTGCGTATCCTTGCAACCCGGCAGCTCTGCGTGTCTTTGCTGCTTGCGGCAACGTACTGCTTGACCAGCGGTGTGACCAAAGGAAGTCGGTGCCAAAGCTGCCGTTGACCCGCTTGCTGACGTCGGACCGACTGCGACTTCGGTGGGTATCTCCAACTCACAGCGTACATAGCATACTTAAAGAGGAGCGTATGAAGTTGTGTGTGAAAAGATTTCGGTGGGTTGTGAGTTAGAAATGCATATCTGAAGGTGCGTCCGAGTGCGAAAAGAATTCGGACATCTGCAGTCAAGCGCGAGTTTTACGTTTGCTTTAAAAACTTGTTTGGCTGTGTGTTCTTCTACATTTTATTTCATTTGTTGTTGCGATTTTTTTTCTTTTTTTTAGTAAGGTGCGTGTGCTTTAAAAATTGTTGTTGCTTTAAAACTTATATGAAAATGAAATTGATACGAAACTAACGCACGACTGGTTCAAGGTAGAAGAATGGTAAGAGAGAAACACACTTCAAATATATTTACATACAATGTCATTATATGGTATATTTTGGATTAGCACTTTGGTATTAGAAAAGCTCTCCGAGAATCCCAACCTTAAAAAACCTTTTCTATGGCTCGTAGATATTATATTACCAATACTTTGGGTATACACAATTAGCTTAAGCTAAGAGTGTCAGCTTGATTATAAATAGTTTCTCAGAATTCATAGAGAATTTCGTCGCTGAATTCATTTAGCTTTCGAAAGTGATCTTACAAAATTACTAACTATTCACTTCGTTAACTTGCTTGGTAAGTTTTTGGGAGCTTTTAGGAGCTATTTGAAATACGATTCCATAAACGCTAAATATAATACTCGCACAGTACTAAATATCGTAAGTCTTTTTAATTTCAGCTTATACCCTGAGGAGCTTTTCCGAGCTTTTTAAAAGCTTATTTGGAGAATATCTTTGGCGGTGTGATCTTATTGACCGATGTGCTATTTCTGACCAGAATTTAAGATCTTTTATAGCTCATTTTATTTTAGAATACATTTCACTTTTCATTATTTGGTGGTCGGAGAAAAATTAAAGCTTTGCTATATTTATATTCACCCATCATAGCTTTTATAACTATTTTCACTTATCCTAACATTCTAATAATAACTACATCGAAATAGCTTTAATTTCCTCGGTTCATGTGTGATATTCTATTAATGTTATAAATAGCTTTCGAATTTAAGTGGTCGCAATAAAAGATTTTATGAGTCTCGACTGGCTGTTGCGCTTAGTGGCTGCTTAAGAAAAGATATGATTTAGGAGAGTTTACATGCATTCATACTGCGAGCATTATGAATATTCTCACATTAGGATGGAGCATTTGTTTATTATTCTGTCAAAGGTCATTGACCTCAGGTTGAGCGGTCATGTGTGGTCAACCGGAAAATCGTTGTTCTCAGGTCAAGGTGAACTCACCAGGAGTCTTTGATATTATGAACCTCGCCAAGGATCATTGACTTCGCGGATCTTGTCTGAGGTTACGAGAGGTCAATGACACGTAGCCAGGTTATTATGATTCCTTGTACCAAAGTGTACCTTTCGTAGATTTGTGGTGAATGGTAGGTGAGCAAGAGATTATATAAATCCACAAATCCTAATATCAACATCTTTAAATTTATATCAATAAAACTAGCACGCAACTAGTGTACTCGTATTTGTTGCATCAACAACTATTATGCGATTATAACTATCATTCAATGCGATTTGAAGGACAGCAATAAGAACGGAAATACAAGTTCATATACTCGTATGTGTATGCTTAAGCTTGTCTTTCCAACTATAGTGCATTCTTAAAGTTTATCGCCAATAAATGCAAGCATAATGCCACTTGTGACTGCACCGAAGTATCTTTGAAGAATTCACTTAACTCACGTCAATATTAAAAGAGTTGCATTTCTGAAATTATTCGTCACTTTTGTGGCAGCCAAGAGAAGATATAGTATGCATATTTATTGGTTTACTACTGTTGAGCGTAAGCTTGTGGGGAATGAGTGAAGTTAGGGTATTAGTGATTATAGTTTTAAAGTTTTTTTAAACTTGACTCTGTAGCAAAAAATTCGTGTACTTAAACTTAGACTTTAACTTATACTTAAATTAGACATAAACTTACACATAGACTAAGTCTTAAACTTAGATTTAGGTTTATACTTTTACTTATACGTAAAATAAAATAAGTACAGGAAGAGATATTGATGAAAGCGTAAAGGAATTCAATGATGTAATAACTAATACAGCTGTCTTGGCAACACCTAAAAGAAAAGTTAAGGTTTTTAGAAACATGACTAATAATGAAATAGAAAAGCTTGTAAATGAGAAAAGGCAAGCGAGACGTGAATGGCAGTTAAGTCGTTCCCCTTCAACTCTGCGTCAACTGAAATCGGCTGCACGTAAGTTAAAAAAAGCACTTAAACGCGATGAAGAATACAATACTGAAAATTATATAAAGCACCTGTGTCCAAATTCTAGCAAGAAAAACTCCCTTTGGAAAGCCCAAAAGTATTTTAAGCCTCCAGTAGATTCCAAGATGCCTATAAGACAGTCGAATGGTAATTGGGCGCGTAGTAATGAGGAAAAGGCAAATTGCTTTGCAAATCACCTAGAAAAGGTATTTCAACCCAATGGCCCAAAAAACAACTTTAAGTTGCCAACTTTGCCCAATATTGCAAACGAGTCAAGCGTGTCTATTAGGACGTCTACTTATGAAATTATCAAGATCCTAAAAGAGCTAAATCCGAAAAAGTCTTCAGGACACGATAATATTACTCCAAAAATGTTAATTGAGTTGCCAAATATTGCTATATCAGTGCTCTCTTTGCTCTTTAATGCAATTCTAGGTTTCGGGTACCATCCAATTTCATGGAAAAATTCGCAGATCATTATGATAGATAAACCTGGAAAAGACTTAACACAACCATCTTCCTACAGACCAATAAGTCTCTTACCATGTCTTTCCAAAATATTCGAAAAAGTTTTACTATCAAAAATGTCTCCTTTCCTCCACGAAAATAATATAATACCAACCCATCAATTCGGGTTTCGTGCTAAACATGGCACAGTAGAGCAAGTGAATAGAATTACAAACGAAATCAGGAAAGCATTCGAGCACAGAGAGTACTGTTCAGCTATTTTTCTCGATGTAGCTCAGGCGTTCGATAAGGTCTGGCATGAAGGCCTTTTATGGAAAATCAAAAACGTTTTACCTTACGAATTGCATAAAACATTGGAGTCATATTTAAGAAATAGGAAATTTACGGTTAAAGTAGCAGATTTTATATCAGAAGAACGAGCAATAAGGGCCGGTGTACCTCAGGGCAGTGTATTAGGCCCCACTCTGTACATAATAACATACAGCAGACATTCCAATAGCTAATAACGTATTGACATCCACTTTTGCGGATGACACAGCCATAGTAAGCCGAAACAAATGCCCCATTAGAGCATCAATAGTATTAGAGGAGCACTTAACTTGTGTCGAAGAATGGCTAGCCAACTGGCGTATAAAAATTAATGAGCAAAAATGCAAGCATGTTACATTTTCTCTAAGACCAGAAACATGTCGGACAGTTAAAATAAACAATGTATTAGTACCCCAAGCGAATGAAGTAACTTATCTTGGGATTCACCTGGATCGAAGGCTTACGTGGCGGAAACATATAGCGAGTAAAGTAACTTGCATGAAGTTAAGAGCAGCAAATTTAAATTGGCTTCTAAACAAAAATTCTAAACTTAGCCTAGACAACAAAGTCCTGTTATACAATGCAATCATAAAACCGATTTGGATGTATGGTATTCAACTGTGGGGTACGACCTGTGCAACCAACATTGATATAATTCAGAGATTCCAATCTAAAATGCTTAGAACAATAACGGGTTCACCATGGTACATGCGTAACGAAAATATCCATAAGGATCTTGATATTCCTCTGGTAAAGAAGGAAATAGAGGACAGCAGAAAGAAATATATTTCTAAACTTCGTGAACATCCAAACCCATTGGCAAACGCCTTGGTACATTCCAATCAAACTCGTTTAAAAAGAAGAGATCTACCTGCCTACTAAAGAGCAACGTTCTGCCAAAAAGCTCAAACACATTCTTGAGCTTACTTAGTTGTAAATAGATTTAAGATTTTAATACTTATTGTTAGGCTTTAAACAAAGCAGATTCAATAAATAAAGAAATATTGAAAAAAAAAAAAAACTTATACGTGAGTTTATATGATTCGTTACTTATACGCCTTAGAAACTTAAAAGCTCAAGTCTCCTTGTTGTTGTTTTAATAGGTAAACGAATGTTAATCGCTCACATGAGCTCACACTTACTATTAGTTATGAATTTGAAATAACTACCATTTGTTCAACTACTCGCTGCAGGTTACCTGGTAACATATTCGAAAGCTTTAGTAGTATTTATTGGGTCCCTTGTTTCAAAGCATGTCTATATGTGTGTCTACCTTCCACGCTCCAACAAAGTTTTTGCATTTTTTAAAGTTCGGCAGCAAATCGTAAAGTCTCCGCTCCACCCTTGCTGTTGTTGTTAGTGTAGAATGACACGCTAACTGTAGCGATTGCGTGGGCAGCAAGTCAAGACTAGCCTAGACAAAGTTTTAGTTGGCTGATTTGTCCGGCCATGAAGTGATTTGCTAGCGAAAGTTTTCCGGTCGCGCTCACACGTTGCTACACCCACTTGTGTGAGGCAGTGTGCTGAGAAGGGTTAAGGTTGCTAGTTGGTTGTAGGGTGAAGCTATATTCTAATCGGCACAACAGTCACTTTGCATTTAAATTCAGATTAAATGCGATGCAAATTTCGAAATAAAAATGGAAAGCAAACAAATTAGAGTAAAATAACGGTGAAGAGTGTCGGAGAGTGCAAGCCGGGTGATTTTAGTTGTTAACAGTTTCGAACATTTTTTTGTTTGTTATCTCTATTTTATATAGTTTCTAATATTTTATTGCCAATCTGCTGTTTGAACGTCGAGAAAAAAGTTTTTATTTAATTTTTTTATTATTTTACTTTCAAATGTTTTATTTTTCATTTGCAATTTGAGTTCACTTTCATGTTAAAGCTCCGCGCTTAGTATGACAGCCTAAGTGTAAAATGCTTAAATACGATTCATTGTAGACGATAACTGATGATAAGCGCTGTGGAAAGTGGAAAACGGCGCAAAACAAAGCACAACGAAACAAAGCCTTGGAGCTTTTGAGGGCAGCGTCGGATTAATTGCAGTTTTCTATGATAATTTTTTAAATACTCAGTGTGGTGCTCTTCTTGGCATTTGGTGAAAGTATTATTGAAAGTGAATTAGTATAAAATGAATGATTTGAAAGCCAATTGAAGTTCATTGTTTGATGGGGCGTATGAGTAACTTATATTTTTTCTTCAATTAATTCTTGCAACAAATCAATTGAAGAATGAATGAAAGAGAAGCTGAGAAGAAAACAACTAATGTTTTTCAAATTTGCAAATACAATATTAAAATTGAATTGAATAATAGAGAAGATATATATAATACGAGCTGTGTTCAAAAAATAACGGGAATTTTAGTTTTTTGAAAAAATATTTATTCTTTCGTCTATTAAAACTCGATTTTTGGGATAGCCGTTGGCTCTTTCTGTGATTTTTCGTATGCTTGTAAAACGACGGCCCTTTAAGCTTCTCTTTTGTTTTTTGAAAATCGAAAAAAGTCATACAGAGTCATGTCTAGCGAATATGAGGAGGCTGGGACATCGTTGCAGTGTTGTTTTTGACAAGGAATTAGCAAAATGCTTTTAACAAACAAAAATCGCCGAACTCATAAAAACACCAAAAAAAAATTGACAATTGAACTCTTCAAATTCGTGAAATTTTAAAATTTACAATTCCCGTTATTTTTATACTCTCGCAACAAATGTTGCTAAAGAGAGTATTATAGTTTTGTTCACATAACGGTTGTTTGTAACTCCCAAAACTAAACGAGTTAGATATAGGGTTATATATACCAAAGTGATCAGGGTGAAGAGTGGAGTTCAAATCCGAATGTCTGTCTGTCCGTCCGTCCGTCCGTCCGTCCGTCTGTGCAAGCTGTAACTTGAGTAAAAATTAAGATATCTTGATGAAACTTGGCACACTTATTTCTTGGCACCATAGGAAGGTTGCTTTCGAAAATGAGCAAAATCGGACCACTGCCACGCCCACAAAATGGCGAAAACCGAAAACACATAAAGTGCCATAACTCAGCCATAAATAAAGCTATAGAAATACAATTTGGTATGAAGGATCGTATTATTAAGGGGCATATCTGGATGTAATTTTTTTGGGGAAGTGGGCGTGGCCCCGCCCCCTACTAAGTTTTTTGTACATATCTCGCAAACCAATAGAGCTATATAAACCAAACTTTCTGCAGTCGTTTTTTTTAGTCACTTTCTAATACAGTCCAAAAATGAAAGAAATCGGATCATAACCACGCCCACCTCCCATACAAAAGTTAGGTAGAAAATTACTAAAAGTGGGATAACTCACTAACTAAAAACGTCAGAAACACTAAATTTCACATAAGAAATGGCAGATGGAAGCTGCACTCAGTATTTTTTACAAAATGGAAAGTGGGCGTGGCGTCGCCCACTTATGGGTCAAAAACCATATCTCAAGAACTACGCGACCGATTTCAATGAAACTTGGTTTGTATTAGTTTCCTTACATCCCAATAATATGTTGTGAAAATAGGCCAAATCGCTGCACAACTACGCCTACTTCCTATATACCAGAACTTTGAAGACAATCTGAATCGTTTACTTAACAATATATAAAGTAAGCACTAGTGAAGATATCGGTGCAAAACTTTGCACAAATACTGTATTTATAGTGTGGCAGCCCATTTCTAAAAATCGCCGAAATCGGACCATAGGTTTTCAAGGCCCCATATATCGAACATGAGAACCTCGGTGCTTCTAACCTAATATTATGGTTTCCAACTTTCAATGGACTTTATACAATATATATGACGAATATGTGGGTCAAATTGTGTATTATATAATATTAATAAAGATAAATAAATAAATTGCGAGAGTATAAAATGTTCGGTTACACCCGAACTTAGCCCTTCCTTACTTGTTTGAACATACTATATATGCCCGATATTCACACGCCGACAAAATGGCGATAACCAAAAACACATAAAGAGCTATAACTAAGACATAAATAAAGTTATGAAAATAAAATTTGGAACATAGGATCGCATTAGGGAGGGGCACATGAATGTAATTTTTTTGGAAAAGTGGGCGTGACCCCGCCCCCAAAAAGGTATTTATCTTGCAAACCAATAAAGCTATATCAACCAAACTTTCTGCAGTCGTTTCTTTTAGCCGTTTCCTTATACAGTCCTAAAATGAAAGAAATCGGATAATAACCACGCCCAACTCCCATACAAAGGTTAGGTTGAAAATGACTAAAAGTGCGTTAACTCACTAACGAGAAACGTCAGAAACACCAAATTTTACATAGGAAATGTCAGAAGGAAGCTGCACTGAGATTTTTTTACAAAATGGAAAATGGGCGTGGCGTCGCCCACTTATGGGTCAAAAACCATATCTCAAGAACTACTCGACAGATTTCAATGAAATTCGGTAAATAATATTTTCTTGACACCCTGATGGAAAATGGGCGTGGCGTCGCCTACTTATGGGTCAAAAACCATATCTCAAGAACTACTCGACAGATTTCAATGAAATTCGGTAAATAATATTTTCTTGACACCCTGATGACACTGGTGGAATATGGGCGAAATCGGTTCACAACTACGCCTACTTCCCATATAACTCACTTTTGAATCTTTCTGATTCGTTCACTATATAATGTATTCATAAGGAACCGACAAAGGTAGCGAAATAAAACTTTACACAAATACTGTATTTGAACTGTGACATCACTTGTTTAAAAATTGTCAAAATCGAACCATGACTTTTCAAGGCCCCTGATATCAAACATGAAAAACTCGGTGCCTAAGGGTAATTTTTCACCGAAAATAAAAGGTAAATCTCTAAATAAATTGCGAGAGTATAAAATGTTCGGTTGCACCCGAACTTAGCCTTTCCTTACTTGTTTCCAATTTTTTTTTGTTTTTTTGAAGTTAATTTCAAAATAGGATTATTGAAAAAATAGGATTATTTAAAAAATAGGATTGGTGAAATTGATTTATAACTGATACCTAACCTCAATTTGTAATCCCTTCTTGAAAATATAGTTTTTTCGAACATTAGCTCTTCAAGCACTTGGCTCACCTACCACTGATAATGAGGGAAGACATCATGTTTCATGGAACAATGATGTTTCTCATATGTATGATCCTACACTTTCCTTAGTTCATCTCATTGAATAAGTCATAATCCGCAGAGTTGAAAATTAAATTTATTTCATTAAAATTTTATTTCAACAAATTCTGAATTCTATTCTCATTGTAAAATATTTGAATACTAAATGAAAACTGTGAGAACTTCACAGGTGACAGCGCAAATGCAACACTGTCGTATGTGGAAACACGTGACACACAAACGAATTATATATGTATGAGTTAGAAGGTGGCAAGGCAAATTATGTGTCAAATAAAGTAAAATTGTATGCAAAAGAAGAAAAAAAAAATGTTTAGAATCTACAAAATCATACACACTCATGTCAATGACGCTGTGAAAGCGCAGCCCCAACATTAAATAACCAACAGTGAACGCTGCTCAACTGAGCGACTATCACATTTCCCCACATTCAAATGACACAAACTGGCAATAATATCAAAAGTTGCACGAAATCAGACAAAAAGGCAAGGTAACGGTAAAGCGAGCAACCGAAAAACGAATGAAATGCGATGATTGTGCAAAGTGATTTGAATGGCAGGCAATACTACAACAGAAACAACAACAGCACTAGAGGCATGTGGGTGGTCGGAGGCGCGGGTCGCGTGAATAGCAAAAATATTATGCAAACGTGTAAAAGGATTTGTGAGTGAATGGAAATTCGCAGAAAAAAAGCCAAAGAGTGAGCACTTTACACATATACGAGCATGTGTGTGTGTGTTTCGTGTGAGTGTGAGTTGGCAGGCAGGCGAGTGTCACTTTGAAATAGCAAATTCATATGAAACTGTCAAAATATCATAACATAAATTAATTCTGATGTGTCACACAAGTCATGACAGCTGACGCTGTTTTTTGGCAACCGAATGAAACCCGTCATTTACGCGGTAACTTCGCTAAGTGAAAGGCAAAAATATCGTAATGGATGTGTGTGGGATATTTATGCCATATATTATAAGACACTAGATTCCAGTAAAGTGATGGAGAGCGAAAAAATATGATTTTTACAAAAGCATGATTCGACAATGCAAGCCTTAGAAAAGAAGGAGAACGTGTTTTCACATACACAGAAGGTAGGAATAACTTAGATTGTAGGGTTCTAGAAAGAAATTTATAATTTAAGCAATTTTTTAAAACAAGACAACAATCTGACTTTTAAAAGAAAAATCTCTTTGAAATTAATACAGTTTAGGCGGGAATACCGAGAATGCTAAAGCTGCATATTTAATGGAACTTGGGGTACGTCGACATTAACTTTTTTAGGGGTTTTCGGTATTTTTTTTAAGGAAGACTCATGAAGATATCTACTAATAGTTTGTAAGTGGTGTTCATATGCTTTCCATGAAAGGATATTTAGGAGCCAAAAACTTTATGGAAAGGAGAGAAAGTAGTAAAATTAAATAGTTTTTTGCTGAAAGATTTTTATAATCCGTGAACTTGAAAAAAATACAAGGAAGAAGATCAAAATTAGTTATGAATGAGATTGATAACAGTCTGTGAAATGGCGCAGAGTCGTCCTGAAAGATGACGTAGTTTTAGTGTTGATACAGTACTTCGATGGAGGGTACAAATTGGCTTGTAGAATTTCTTCATATGCAACACCATTGACTCTACCTTGAATTAAATGAATCCACTTTTTCCGATTACGAGGGCTGCTATATATATTTCTGGCCTAATAATGAAAATAGGAATATTTATCAACGAAAATGGTTTTATTGTTTTTCAAAATATTCTCCATCAAGATTTATACACTTTTGCATGCGCTCAAACCAATTTTCGAAGCACTTTTTTTGAGCCTTTTTTGAGCGATTGACAAATTGTGCGGGATCCAACGAGAACAAACCTTTTTTACGGCCAGGTGTTCATGCAATATGGAATGTATGCTGGTGGGAGAAATGAATTCGTCTTTGAGCGAGCGTCGGCCACGATTGAATTCGTTGTACCAGTTTTTCACAGTGCTATAGGATGGTGCTTCATAGCCATACAAAGATTTTAGTTCATCGATGCACTCTTGTCGCGATAATCCACGTCGAAAGTTGTGAAAAATGATCGCACGAAAATGTTCACGAGTTAATTCCATTTTTTGGCAGAGACGAATTTTTTAATTCCCTGTAAATAAAACAATTCACGATTAAATGACAAAAAGTTCTGAGTGATGTTATGCTAAAAAATGTCAAACTTTCCAATGGAAATGTCAGATTGCACCTGGCAACACTTAGTGTTGCCTAGGACAGAAATATATATAGCAGCCCTCATATAAGCAAAACAGCCTCAGAACATCTTGCTTACTGGCTGGCGTACTGTTATTTGTAGGCATTCATACACGGATACCATTTGATCCAAAGATATTTAACTTGTATTAATTCGAGAAAATTAAGGTCTGCCATTAATCCACCAACCATTTTGCTATTTCGGTCATACATTCCACAGGAGGAAATGGAATGGGGAAGTCGGCCGTTAAAGCCTGCCCCTCTGGGTCCCCTGAGAATCGTTGATGCATCCACTATCACTCCTATAACATCATTAAGGTCCTTTTTAATATCCGACGAGGATTTAAAACTACCCAGTAGACAAAACCGTCAGATGAGACTGTCTTGGGCCACTGTCGGCTTTCGGACTCTTATTCAAACTTAAAGTGGGTGCAACTACCTGACCGGTTTTTTATGTCCAGCACTGTACATATATATATACCAATAAATAATGAGATTTTTGGCGTTCTGGTCACTATATTTCAATACATAATATAGAAAAAATCTGCGCTAAATACAGTGAAATAATCCAACAGGAAATTCGAGTTTTTCGGGCAAGAAATTAACGAATTATCTAAAAATAACTTTGGAATATTTTATTTGGATATTTGAAATCTAATTATTTCACCAAAATTAATTAACGCTGCTAACTGAAGCTTTAAATAGAAAACCTAAATATTTTTATTTGATATGTGATCCTTTATAAGAATTCCATTTTCAACCCAATTTCACAATTTTGTTTATTTTGATACTTCTAAGTATATGTATTTATGTATATATGTTAAGTGGAATTTGTATATTAACTTTGTTATTTTCTTCAAATTATTGAGTTTTGAGAAGTATTAAGTAATAATATATATGATAAATCTTTTTTTCGGTTTTATTGGCAAACTTTTCATATAAATTCGCTTACAAATTTGACTAATTTTATACCTCACAGCAGCACATGTTTCTCAATGCATAGAACTCGGTACAGAATTTTAACATAATAGTTTTTTAAATCAATTTCAATTTACTAAATTAAAAATGTGGAAAGTAATTAAAATTTCATAAGCAAAATACTGTGTAAAATATTAGATAATTAACTAAATGGATTCTATGTAAATGTGATTAACAAAAACTACGAATACACAAACAACAACATATTGAGCGGTCAATTAAAAAATCATTACACAAATAATCACAAATGGAGCTGCAATTACACGCATAATTATGATTACTAAATAAATTATTGTTAGACTTATTCATTCATTCATTTTATTCAGCCTCTTCCATTTCGTTTTTGTTGCGCAATGCATGACAATGGGCTACAAAATGCTGCTTTTACTGCTGTTCATTGCCGATTTACTGATCTTAAGCGCAAGTATACAAACACAACAACAACTACTTTTCACACATAAATCAGATTTTTGATATTTGATGGAAATTTCTTGCAGGTCCATGGCTGGATCGTTTATAAAACAACGAAGATCGAGTGTTTTCCCAATGCTCGCTATATACGGAACGCCACCTGCGGCATTAAGGCGGTCAATCGCTATCGTTCGCATACGAATATGGAGAGTGACATCGTGAATAAGCTGCGAAATGTGTCGGTAGGTGTGCTTTCTCATATTTTAAATACACTAACAACATTTCGTAACTAACACAGCTCAACCTGCAAGTCTTCCTGCGCAACAGCGCCAATAAATTTAAGCCATTTCTCGTCAATGTCACCGCGAATTTGTGCAGCATTTTGGACAAGCGCAACTTTCCGGCTTACACCACGATTGTCATGAATATACTCAAGGAGGTGTCGAATGTGAATCACAGTTGTCCATTCACGGTGAGTGGGAGTTAGAAATATATTATTTTTTCTTTGCTAATATTTTACTACCACACTCTAACTCTCTTTTCATCAACAGAAGCGTCTGATTGTCAAAAATTTATATGTAGATGAAAAATTTATGCCGATTGTGCCTCCGCTGGGTCTGTATAAGATTGATTTTAATTTTCTTGAAGGTTATCCCTATGATGATGTAGGCACCGTCATTCTCTATATACAAGTGACTGATGTGAAAGAATTTAAATTACGTACAAAAGCGCCGAAGGTGCAAGGGCATAGAAGATAAGCTGTATTTTTTCAGAGGAAATAAACTAACTTTCCGAGGAAATAAACTGGTTCCTTAATAAATGATAGATGAAATTTAATGACAGGTAGGGCTGGTGCTGGTATATATGGCCCGAATCAGACCAGTTCTCTCTCAAGAACGTTTGCGCGTTTAGAAGTGATTCATTCTAAATTTTTTGATCCAACAAAAATATCCAACACACCAAAATAACGAGGTTGTAAAATCTCGAAACCCCATAATGCCGAAACATAAAATTCGGGATCGGTTTTTCAAATGTAGAAATGATTACAATCTTTGAGTCTCTTTTTTCAACAAATATCCATCAAACCTTCAAATCTCGAAACAGAGTATCCGGGATTTCATATGTAGAATCAAGTGTATCCAATAAAGTTTTTGGACTATTTTTATACTCTCGCAACAAAAGTTGCTAAAGAGTGTATAATAGTTTTGTCCAAATAACGATTGTTTGTAAGTCCTAAAACTAAACGAGTAAGATATAAGGTTACACTATATATACCAAAGTGATCAGGGAGGCGAGTAAAGTTTAAATCCGGATGTCTAATATTAAGCTATTAAAATAAAATTTGGTACAAAGGTTTGCTCTAGGAAGGGGCATATTCCAATGTAATTTTTTTGGGAAAGTGGGCGTGGCCTTGCCCCTTACTACGTTTTTTATACCTCGTAAACTATTAAAGCTATATCATCGACTCAGGAGTAGTTTTTTTAGTAATTTCCTTATAAAGTCCAAAAATGGAGGAAATGGGATTATAACCACGCCCTCCCATACAAAGGTTATGTTGAAAACTACTAAAAATGCTTTAATTCAGTAAGAAAAACCAACAGAAACTTTAAATTTCATTATAAAGAAGGTAAAGAAGAGCTGCACTCAAAATAGTCTACAAAATTTTAAATGGGCGTAGTTCCGCCCACTTATGGGTCAAAAATCATATCTCCGAAACTACCCGTCCAATTTCAATGAAATTCGGTTTGTAATATTTTGCATCCCTATGATATGTTGTGAAAATTGGCCAAATCGGTTCACAACCACAGCTACTTCCTATATACCAGAACTTTGAAGACGATCTGAATCGTTTAATTTACAATATTTAAAGTAAGCACTAGTGAAGATATCGGAACAGAACATTTATAGTGTGGCATCGCCCTTATGAAAATCGTCGAAATCGAATCATAAATTTTGAAGGCCCCATATATCGAACTTGAGGACCTCAGTGCTTCTAATTTTTTTTAACCGATAGGTTAAAATAGGTAAGTCTCTCAGATATTTTCAAGAAATTCAGAGGGAATATCGTTCTTTTAATAATATGTCTCCGTGACTAAAATATTTAAAATTAGGTCATAACTTCACCTAACTCCCATATACCTAATATTAGGGTTTCCAACTTTCAATGCATAATGACGAATATGTGGGTCAAATTGTTTGTTATATTAATAAAATTAAATAAATAAATTGCGAGAGTATAAAATGTTCGGTTACACTCGAACTTAGCCCTTCCTTACTTGTTCAATGAAATACTCGCATAATACCCCAAAATCCACATAGAAGCTTTCACTCTAAATTTCGTGATTTCGATTATTCTCGAAAACATCAGAATCATAAAAATACATTTAAAGCTATGCGTATAGATAATTAAAGTGCATAGAGGCGTAAACAATAGTAGTCATTAAAGCATAACTAAGCGACATATTTAATGCGAAATTAATTAAAATTAAATTAAAACCATATTATTTGGCAATAATTTGCAATAAAATTTCATTTTCATTTCGTATACACATATTTCCTGTTATATTTCAAAAATTTCCGCAATAGATTTAATTAAGTTCACACAGCGTTGCATTTGGAAATAACAATAAGAATAACGGCATGCCATTCTTGCAAATAAATGCTGAAAATGTTTTTCAAAAATTTCTATGTTGATTGTTGTTGTTTGCAAATCGACAATTGTGCACTGGAATATGTGTTTACTTGTTTATTTGCTGGTGAAATTGTTTATGTGTTTGTAAATGGTAAAAATAGAAATGTTTAAATTGGCTGTTACTAGAAAGGCGAGTCAATAATAGATTTTATGCAGTGTGCATTTGGCGTGTTATGTGCGAGTATTTGTTGAAAAAATAGATTAGAAAATTTATTTGTGAACACCTTTCCAAATAAAATGCCAAGTTCGAATTTTATGTTTCGGTTTTTCAAGATTTCGGGATTGTGTTCTGTGTTTGGAAAAATATACTATAATGTTTTGTTGTAATAATTTTTTTATATGAAACCCGATTCCGATCCCGAATTTTGAGTTTAGGGATTTTGAAATTTAAGGATTTTACAACTTCGAGATTTTGGTGTACTTTCGGCAAAATAAACTATAAACCTTTGATAAATGTAATGGTCTACAACTTTGCTTACGGCGTTTTTTTTGTAAATTTAATTTTTTTTTGTATAGAAACGGTTACAAATGTCGATGAGCCTTAGCCGCACTTTTCTTGGAATTAAAAAAGAGAAGCAAAATTCCCCGCAAATGTCGAGAAATCGGTTCAAAAAGTGACATTTTCAGTTGAGAATAAGTTTGGGATGCAAACAGATCTGTACAAATATTTTGTTGGGTTAATGTTGACAGAAATGTCCAACATCGATATAAAACGATGTAATCGATTTAATCGACCAGTGTTGACCCTAGAGACATCTATTAGAAAACGGCGGAAGCACAGTTGTAGACCTAATAGCAAGATTTTTTTTATATTAAGCCAAGCTTTCGTTTCGGTATTCCAAGTTTTCTGGATTTCGGGATTTTACAAATTCGGTGTTTTTGTGTATTTTTCGAAAAAATAAACTAAACATGTTTGTTGTATCTATTTTACACATAGAATCCCGATTTCAAATTTCAAGATTCGGGTTTTCAGGATTTCGGGATTGTATAATTTCCGGACTCTGGTATATTTTTGGCAAAATAGACGAAGCATTTTTGTTATAAGCTTTTTTACACATAAAATCCCGAAATTCGAATTTTGTATTTCGGGATTCTGAAAATTGCGGAGTTTGGTGTATTTTCAGCAAAATAGACGATACATTTTTCTTGCAAACTTTTATACACATATAATACCGATCCCGAATTTTAAGTTTCGGGATTCAGAGATTTCGAGATTTTACAATTTCGAAATCTTAACGGGTTGTCGGTATTATGATTCAACAAATTAATTTTGTATAGGACTGTTTTTAAAATATATTGGTTAACGAACTTTGTATAAAAATTTGTTCCACAAGAAACCACATTAGTTAAGGAGCACACCTAGTGTGAAATTTCAAAAAAAAAATTTTTTGTTTGTTTCATATTTCGGTAGACCTTTAGAAATAACATATTACAAATTAAAATCGATATCTCAAATAGTTTTTGAGCTATAGCAATTTAAAGAGCAGCCGCTCGGTGAAAACGATCATTTTATCTTTAAACGCGTTTTTCTCGAAACAGCATTTTCCGAATTTGCTGCAGTGATTACTCAAAAACAAATGATCCGATCACTATCGATTTTTTTTTACATGTTCTATATATAGTTCTCCGTACAATGACCTATCGATTTTTGATCTGATCAAAAAATCAAATTTGGCAGGCCAAAAACGACAAAAATTTTGGGTAAAATTCGACTATTTTTTTTAAAGCCGCCATATTGTCAATTTTTGATTTATCTTTTTTATCGTAGGTCATTGTACAGATAATATTATCTAGTTTAAGGAGAATTTTATTTTTTTAGAATTCATCCTCGGAGAAGGCCGGAATCACTGCAGCAGTGAAGGAAGGAGATCGACTATAACTTAAAAAATATTTAATTTTTTACTTCAAAAATTTCACTGTATATTCTTAAAATTTTGAAATAATTTAAAATAATAAAAATTTAATAAAATTTCCCAAAAATGACCTTTTTTTAGGCCATTACACTAGGTGTGCCCCTTAAATTCGAAATGTATTCAAATCTCGTCATTCCCAACCTCAATCCTTTTAGAGAAATCACTTAAATATTTAAATTGTTCACTAATACACACCAGTTGGATACTAGTGGAGTTGTAAGCATACATTGCCCACATTCAAATGCCAATAAATAAATATATGTAAGTATTGATGAGTGCGTCATGGCGTATACGTAACATTAAGTGCCGCTTCATGTAAAAGCGCTAACAGAGCAACAACAAGCGATAAAAAAAAACAAAAACAATATTAATAGCAAAGCAAAAAAAGACAAAAATGCGGATTAACACATAAAACGTTATGCTTGATAAAACAATTACAACAACAGTGACGACACACGATTTTCCGATAAATAAAACAATGAAATCACATAAAAGCGAAAATCGCTGAAAATCGTAAAATGAAAAAAATGTATTGAAAAAAAAAATAAAAATTGATTTCACATGCATGCGTGTGTTTGTTGTTGTTGTGTGCGAAAAATCTGTGCGCGCCATTTGGCAGCAAGCGAGTGAGCATTCAGCGAGCGAAATTTAACGCAGCGTGAAGTGGCCAATAGCTGGGCTAGCTGCCTCACTGGCTAACTGACTGTCTGGTTGCTAGAAGCTGCTGGCTGCTCGCTGCTGTGTGGCATGCGGCAAATTTATGGGATTAGCCGCAGTCAAGTGGAAATTTACATCTTTATTTGGCAAGCGCACGCTTGGCGACTTTGTTGCCAATGTCACTTTGCAAGCTTTAACGATTATATATCTCTGTGTGTGTGCTTTCATATATTCTGTTTTGCTCATGTTATGTTCAATAAACCAATTTTATTTGTGTGTGATAAAATCAATTGCCGCCAACGGCAAACCACAATTGCGCATATATATTGCAATAGAAATCAAATTTAGAACTAACAAAAATCCTTTTTGGCTTCAGCATTCAATGTGTTGCACGGTATTTTGTTGAAATGTGAAAAATATAAAATTCGAAAAAAAAAATATAAAATTCAAAATAAAATACATTGACAAAAAATAAAAACAATTTCGAAATACTTACACACACACATACATATATAATTATATATATATATATATGTGACAGCAATTAGTTGCTTATGCTTTTTACCTTTACAATATGTTGCATGTTCGATGTTTTGGCAATAAATTGTGTTAGTGGCTGGTTGATTGCTCACAATGAACATATATTGCTGTTGTTGTTGTTGTAGTCTTTCTCAGTATTTACTACACATATACGTGTCGATGAAGTTAATTAATATTTTGAATTTGTAAAAAATCGACTTTCAGGTGATATGTTATGGCAGTAAAATGGAGTAAAGTAAATTTGAATTATAAGAAAGTGAAATAAATTGAAATTGAATTGAATTGAATATATTAATAAACTATAAGTTATAAGGAGAGAAGTTGTTGCCCTCAGGTAATCACATATATTTATCCATTAATATCAACCATAAAATGGGAGAGTGTCAGGTATTTATTTTAAGAAATACATTGATATCAGACTAAAGTGCTCATTGGGATCGGAAGAAGCAAGAAAATAGACTGAAGTAGCTCAAAGATAGTAGAGGTGACTTATTTATTAAATGTCTAGTAGGCTAATGCTTTTATAATCGGCATAGCGTGAGTGCCTTAAGGCAGTAGTTTGCTTTACAGGCTTCAAAAAATCGATTTTGTTTTAAATCTCTTCCAAAACTATCCGAGATTTTTATCCGATCTTTAAAATTCCAGAGGCCAATTCGACATATTTTCGAAGCTAGAGCAGTTTTAGTGGCCGAGCGTCGAGCAGGTGCGAATGCTCAGGCAGACCTTTAAAGCGCGTTTTCTCGAGTTTTCATTTTCACAAGTGTTAGAAACCGGCACCGATAGCAAAAAGAATATATGTCCGATCGAAAAGTGATCTAGCTTCAGTATTAAATTATCTTCTATTTGAACTAAAAAAGTTGGACAAAAGTATTATTTAAACTACTTGTTTTGCAACTTAAAGTCAATTTTTTTTTTAAAGTGAATTTTTTTTCAAACTTCGAAAAAATTTGGAATTTTATAACTTCTTCGGTATTTTTTTAGTTCATAAAGAAAAGAAACTTATAAAAATTAAAAAATAATTTGGTTCGACTGTTTCAGATGCATCGCACGACCTCCATCACCGGCACCGATTTACAAGTGCAGACTCCAGGCGTTCCAGAAAAATACTTACAACTTTGAAAAAATTTCAATATTTTTTAATAATAAATGTTGTTTTTTAAGCCTTAAATATAGTACACTATCGTCTTAAAATTCCGTTTACCGCAATCATTTTCTTCCCTCTCATTGAAAAAAAATTGCTAAAAAAACGCTTTTATTCGGCTTCTAAAGCAGACTACTGCCTTAATATGCGTGCAGGAATACTCAAATCTGCTTCACATAGATTATAATTATTTAAAGATACAAAATAAAACCAAATCTGTGTAGAAAAAGTCATCGAAGAGAGAAGTTAAGAAATGTAAGATGAATTTAAGTAATTTTTATACTCTCGCAACAAAGTTGCTAGCAACAAAGTTACTACAGATTATAATAGTTTTGTTCACATAACGGTTGTTTGTAACACCTAAAACTAAAAGAGTTAGATATAGAGTCATATATACCAAAGTGATCAGGGTGAAGAGTGGAGTTCAAATCCGAATGTCTGTCTGTCCGTCCGTCTGTGCAAGCTGTAACTTGAGTAAAAATTAAGATATCTTAATGAAACTTGGAACACATGTTCCTTGGGGCAGTGAAATGGGCGAAATCGGACAATTGCCACGCCCACAAAATGGCGAAAACCAAAAACACATAAAGTGTCATAACTAAGCCATAAATAAAGTTATAAAAGTAAAATTTGGAATAAGGGATCGCACTAGGAAGGGGCATATTTGGATGTAATTTTTTTGGGGAAGTGGGCGTGGCCCCTCCCACAAATCGGTTCTCTTACGTACCCCACCACACACCATGAAAATAGTTAAAATCGGATAATAACCACGCCCACCTCCCATACAAATTTTAGGTTGAAAATTACTAAAAGTGGGTTAATTTACTAAAACGACAGAAACACTAAATTTCACAGAAATAATAGTAGAAGGAAGCTGCACTCAGGTTTTTTTACAAAATGAAAAATGGCGAAATCGGTTTACAACCACGACGACTTTCCTTATAACTCAAATTTGAACTCCATCTGATTCCTTCACTTTATCATGTATACATAAGGAACCAATGAATATAGTGGTATAAAACTTTACACAAATAGTACTTATCATCTCTGACTTCACTTGTGAAAAAATTGTAGAAAACGGACCATAACTTTTCAAGTCCCCAGATATCGAACATGTTGAACTCAGCGCCTAAGGATACATTTTAACCGAAAATATGGGTAAATCTCCAAGAAAATTTAATGTAATTCAGAGGAAAATGTTTTCTTCTGATAGTGTGTCTCTATTCCAAAATTTATTAAAATCGGGTCATAACATATCCTAGCTCTCATATACCTAATTATAGGTTTCTCAAAAATACGGTGGGCTTTATTCCGCATATATGTATTGGTTAATATGTGAGATATCTTAGCAAAATTAAGTGAGCGCATAGTCTTGGATATAGTGTACCCTGCTGGTGCAAATGAAATAATTTCTTCAGCCTTCATTTAGTATATATTACGATTTTCGTTATTCTATTAAACATTATGCCGAAAATTTACCCATTTGTATGTTTTTAAGTTTCTTCAATAAATTGCGAGAGTATAAAATGTTCGGTTGCATCCGAACTTAGCCTTTCCTTACTTGTTTTAAATTGGTTTCACACGGCTTCAAAAATCGATTTTATTGTATTTCGATAATCTACAATATCTCTAGAATATTGTCGTAAAATTTCGAGTTGCACGCTACAAGGTAACTGCGCTGTCACTGTGGGTGGATCTCCCACACCAAGTTACCCATGAAAACTCGCTCATGTGCATTACCAAATGATGAAATAATCCTTAGTGTACCGCAAGTTTCAGGAAATGTGGTAAAAAATCGATATGTAAACCTTTCAAGAGACACCTTTTTAATTTTTTATAGAAAATATTTTCACTTGTATCTAATGAAGCGTATCTAAAAAGAAAGAAAATAATTTGTTTTTTTAAATACTAGAATGTAGAACTTCTATAACTCGAACTTCACCTTAACTCGAACTCTTGAATTGGCAATACAAGTAGAAGTCAAATTTCATACAACTTTATACATTTCTATAAATCGAACTATTCGACCATGACATACTACAAAGTTTAAAATTTTACTATCGACGCAGAATTTTAAAAGGGTCCTATATTCGAATGGAGGCGAACAAAAAATATAATACGAAATTACAGAATACAGGTTTTACCGTTTGTACATAAAACTTTATGCGAAGTAAATAAATAATACTGTGAATAAATCTATATTTTACAGCTTTTCGAAAAGTCGTATGTTTTAATGAAAAATTCTATAACTCGAATTTTTTTTTATGGATTTGATGGATTATGGTGTTTCGAGTTAGAGATGATCAGCAGTACATGTATTTTGCCCAGCCGCAGTTTATTAAATCTTCAGAGTTTTATGATTAATCTAGGCCCATATATTTCAATTTTTTCTTCGTAATTCGACAAATTATTAAATTTATACTAAAATTTTGATTGTTAAATATTTGGAGTTTATACAATAGGCCCATACACTCTTAAGGTTACTCATACGCCCTGTACAACACCAAAGACTTTGTATGCGCACAAATTTAGCTCTGCAACTGCTGTCTGTGAACTGCTGCATTGCCGCAAGGCCAACAATTCGCAGCATGGCTGTGCGCAGCAGCCGGCTGCTATGCGTGAGTGTTGCCATATTCCACTAATTTGTCAAATTGCCGCAGCGGCGCTGCTTTGTTATCGCGCCGCGCGCAATTAAATAGCAAAAAATTCGGTAAAAAAGCAACAAAAACAAGTAAGGAAGGGCTAAGTTCGGGTGTAACCGAACATTTTATACTCTCGCAATTTATTTATTTAACTTTATTTATTTTATATAATACACAATTTGACCCACATATTCGTCATATATATTGTATAAAGTCCATTGAAAGTTGGAAACCATAATATTAGGTTAGAAGCACCGAGGTCCTCGTGTTCGATATATGGGGCCTTGAAAACCTATGGTCCGATTTCGGCGATTTTTAGAATGGGGCTGCCACACTATAAACATAGTATTTGTGCAAAGTTCTGCACCGATATCTTCACTAGTACTTACTTTATATATTGTAAAGTAAACGATTCAGATTGTCTTCAAAGTTCTGGTATATAGGAAGTAGGCGTGGTTGTGAAGCGATTTGGCCTATTTTCACAACATATCATTGGGATGTAAGGAAACTATTATAAACCAAGTTTCATTGAAATCGGTCGAGTAGTTCCTGAGATATGGTTTTTGACCCATAAGTGGGCGACGCCACGCCCATTTTCCATTTTGTAAAAAAATCTGAGTGCAGCTTCCATCTGCCATTTCTTATGTGAAATTTAGTGTTTCTGACGTTTTTCGTTAGTGAGTTAACCCACTTTTAGTAATTTTCGACCTAACTTTTGTAAGGGAGGTGGGCGTGGTTATTATCCGATTTCTTTCATTTTTGGACCGTAGTAGGAAGTGACTAAAAAAAACGACTACAAAAAGTTTGGTTTATATAGCTCTATTGGTTTGCGAGATATGTATAAAAATCTTAGTATGGGGCGGGGCCACGCCCACTTCCCCAAAAAAGTTACATCCAAATATGCCCCTTCATAGTGCGATCCTTCATACCAAATTTTATTTCCATAGCTTTTTTTATGGCTTAGTTATGGCACTTTATGTGTTTTCGGTTTTCGCCATTTTGTGGGCGTGGCAGTGGTCCGATTTTGCTCATTTTCGAAAGCAACCTTCCTATGGTGCCAAGGAATATTTGTGCCAAGTTTCGTCAAGATATCTTAATTTTTACTCAAGTTACAGCTTGCACAGACGGACAGACGGACAGACGGACGGACGGACAGACATCCGGATTTCAAATCTACTCGTCACCCTGATCACTTTGGTATATATGACTCTATATCTAACTCGTTTAGTTTTGGGTGTTACAAACAACCGTTAGGTGAACAAAACTATAATACTCTCTAGCAACTTTGTTGTTGCGAGAGTATAAAAATTTAAGTAGATGCGAAATGCAACGCAGTGGCAAATAATCACCTCCGCATTTGTAGGCCTCTTTTGTGTGAGGGTGTGTGTGTGTGGGTGTTGCGGTAAAGTTTTTGCCACAAAGTTGCTGGCTTTGCATTCGCCACAGCGGCACAAGTGGCGGGTGACAGGCGGAAAGAGGCGTGACCGTGGCGCATAAATGTTTGGGTGGATTCACACAAAGGCTTACACTTAATGCGGCAAAGATAAGAAATTCGCAGCGCCTTTTAATTACATTCGCATTTTCTTTGCCGGAACAAAGTAGTTAACGTTGTTGTTGTTATTCTTGCTGTTGTTGTTGTGGGTGTGTGTGGATAAGTGACTTCGGCAAACTTTGCATTTTAGTCACGTATTTCATTTTAATTTCCACATTTTTTGTTGCTTTTAATTGTGCTAGTTGCTGCTGTTGTTGTTGTTGTTGTTGTTGGTGGTTTTTAAATATCCTCGGCAGTCAGTAGTGCATTTAAATTTATGCTGCGCAGTTCTGCACGAGTGTGGCGGTAGGAGTTCATGTGCTGCGTTTTTTTGTTCTACGTCTGCGATAAGAAGGTAAATAAACACTGGAAATGTGCTTTTATAAAAAATTATCTACCCGTTATTCGCTACTCGTTGGAAGGTATGAGTGTCGTGTATTTTAGTATGAGAGCCATGTATGTAAATAAACTCACATTTAATACTTAAGCATATGAGTCAGATGAGCATACATATGTGTATGTATGAAAGTGAATAGGGTATACGATTTTAACTAGTTAGCAATTTTTGGTTGAACTGTATCGGAACTAGTTCCAACTGTAACTAGTATGTCACTAGTTATTGTACAAAATAATAGTAATTTTGAACGATGTTGCCAACTGATTGTGAATATTCTAAATAACATGTACGTGTAAATGTAACTAATTCCTATGGTAACTAGTGTTGGACTAGAATAATAATATTTAATTAATAAAATATTTGCAAGAATAAAAAAAATATCTTTTAAGTAGGCTTGCCAACTGTCTATGAATTAATTAATAAAATATTGTTGAACAGGGTTGCCTACTATTTTGCCCATTAAAAATTAAATGTTTGTGTAAATTTGTCCATTGGTTATGTAAAAACAATATTTAGTCCATAATAGATAGAATTCTCTGAATTTGTTTGATAGGGTTGCTATATAACACATAGTTTTCTTTTTGATAAAGTATTTGAAAATTTAATAAAAAAATAATTTTTAGGGAAAACATTAATTATACATCAACAAAACCCAAAGAATAATAGAAATAACACGACAGAGCTGCCAGATTAGTGTAAATTCTTTTATGAAGCTTAATCTACTATTTTATATACTCGCTCGTTAAAGCTTAGTTAATGTACAAAGTAATATTACATATATCCATAAAATAAGGTTGCCACCTATAAAAGATTAAATACTTTCAAGTTAAACAAAATTCTTAAATTCAAAATTCTACTTCAAATCATCGTAAGCAAATACCTTAGGTACGCCTAAATAAAAAAAACTTAAAGTAAATATTTTCCTAAAAGGATGACAATATTAATTGTATTTAAAAGTAAGGGGACCTCAGTAATTTAAGATGGTCTGAAAAAAATATTAATCTATACTAATATTATAAAACTGAAGAGTTTGTTTGTTTGTTTGTTTGAACGCGCTAATCTCCGAAACTACTGGTTCGAATTGAATAATTCTTTTTGTGTTAGACAGTCCATTTATCGAGGAAGGCTATAGGCTATAAAGCATCACGCTGTGACCAATAACGATAGAGCGAAGAAACAGTGGTAAATGTGTAAAAAACGGGGAAAATTATTTATCTTTAAGGTCTTCCGTTCGTTGCGCTGCGAAAGCGGTTCAAGATACACAAAAGTTATGTATGAAAGAATTATTTCTCTTTTAATGATCTAAAAAAAAGTCCGTGAGTACCGTTTTGTGGAATAATAATCGTCGCTTTGGTTGCGCAATGATACCGTTGGCTGGCGATTTTCGACAAATACTTCCTGTTATTCCAAAATCAACAGCGGCGGATGAATTGAATGTCTCAAGTCATAGTATTTGTGGCGGTACGTGTAAACCATATGATTGACCATGAATATGCGAGTGTTCCTGCAACAGTATAAAATCACAGAAGAACTGTTAAAAATTGTAAATTGACAAATTTCGGTTGATTTTTTCAATGGTTTGATATCAATTCCACCTGGCAATTCACTTCAACGAAAGACGAATGTATATCTGAATACATTGGCCAAAATTATAAGTAACTACGATTGGTTGAGTGCACGCGCAATTTTAGCTGTCAAAAATACCGATGTTGATGACTTAATCTATACGATTCAAGTCAAATTCAGGGAGATTTGTGTGTTGAATTTCTAATTTTTTTGAATTTGCTTGACATGCCGCCCCATCTTTTACATCTTAAAGTTGGATTCGTCATTATTATGTAATTATGTCGAAACTGTGTAATTGAACCCTGATTGTGACGCAGCCATCGAATAATGTGATAGTTGCAAGAATTTTGAAAGGGACTTACAAGGGGCAGAATGCTTCTCTGTACATTTACGCTCCGGAACAGAAAACAAAAAATTTTGTTTATCAAGCTGCGTTACATTGAAAAAAAAATGTAGAAAAATGCTTTAAAAAAAAATAAATGCTTTTCAATACAATCTAAATTCAACTTTCTTTCCTTTTCAAAACAAATAATTTCACGCAGGGCAACGTCTGTGGGGTCAGCTAGTATATAATATTTCGCATGGGTTATCGTCAAAAACAATTATTATAAAATTATGGAAATAGATTTTTGGAAAAATTTCCAACAAATGATATGTATATCAAAAAAAAAAATTGAAAATTTTTATAAAAAAAATAAGTAAGAACTTTAGAAAACTGGGAACATTCAAAGAAAAGGAAAGGAGGAAAGGATTCTCAAATATGGTTGCCATATGTTTAAAAACAAAGTTTAGTATTATATTTCAATAAGCAGAAAGGGAACGTAATTAAAGACAGCGAGTATTTTATCCACTACGAAATCATTATTTGTTTATAAAAATTCTGGGTTCACCATTCTATTGATTATATATGTAATATTCTATAACTAGTTCTTTGCTAAGCCAAAACCTTTAGCTTATACTATTTGGTATATAAATAGAGTGTATATGTGTGCCCATTGCGACGCACTTCATGCCTTAATCGCATGTAATTAGCGAAATTTCATTAAAATGTTAAACGAGGCACGAGCATTCAAGTGCAGCATAACAGCTACAACAACAACAACAGCAACAACAACAAAATGTACAACATGTATGTTCAGTGAACTAGTCTCTGGTGACATGTTGTTGCGGTTATTGTTGCTGCAATTACTCGTGTTGCTACTTTGCGCATTTTACCCTCGGGCATTAGTGGCTTGCCTTTGCGTCAGTCGCTGGTCCATGGTCCACATATAACCTCTGGACAGTCTTTAGTGTCGTGGCTACTCTTATTTGACACTCTCTTGTTGTTTTTGTTGTTGATGCATATTTACCGCTTTGTTACTTCGCTTCTTTATATTAAAAGCCGCTACCGCTATTTTTGTTGTTGTTATGCAACAACAATGTCCTCTTGTTCTTATCAGCTGGTAATGTGGCAATTATTAAGTGTCTTTAGACTTATCAAACGCAACTGTGATTTATTTGCATGCGAAATAAGGAGGTCAAAGAAAAAAAGAGCTGAAAAGAAAGGAAAAATACGATTAATAATAAAATAAAATAAAATAAAATAAAATAAAATAAAATAAAATAAAATAAAATAAAATAAAATAAAATAAAATAAAATAAAATAAAATAAAATAAAATAAAATAAAATAAAAAATAAAATAAAATAAAATAAAATAAAATAAAATAAAATAAAGTAAAATAAACCTTTAAGTCTTAAACCATCCATATCGTGCTGTTACTACTCTAGATATTTGAACCGCCTCATCTTATTAGGAATGTCTTCTGTTGTTGTTTTTTATCCACAATCTTTATTGTAATTTTTCGGCCGAAAATCTCTTGTTGTCATTATTATTATTATTGTTGTTGTTGTATTTTCGTAGTGAAAAATCATTTGCAATACTTGCCTCTCGCGTGCGTGCTCAAAATGCTTTTCTTCAACCAGCTTTTTGCTGTTTTACTTGTCTCTGGCATTATTTGTCTTTTGTTTTTGTGCTTCGTCCTCATCTTGCGAACGTTGTTTTTTTTGGACGCGACATAATGCAATTAAATATAATTGCAAGTCCAATTTAATTTAATTATGCCATTGAAGGAAGAGGAAGTTTTGATTTTTCCACTTTTATTTTGATTCACTGCCAATTAGGTGAAGTGGCGATTTTGGTGGCAGGAAAAAATAATATCTTTTTGACTTCCTTTTTCATAGTAATTGTCATAATTGTATGTATATAAGTCATTATTTGACTTAGTTTGACTGCCACAACAAATTTTCTAAATCCGCCACAATAAAAAGCATATTAAAGAAATTAGTTTGAGGTAAAAATTAAAAAGAGAAGAGGTTAAGTTGTTGTGGTAGCACAATGAGTACTTCAAAGAGTAAGTGGAAAAGTTTTGTAGTTTACATATAAACACACCCACATATACAAAAGTGCATTAGTTTGCCATCGAAGTCATCTGCTGACGTCAGTGGAGGATGTACTGATTTTTGCTCTTGCATATTTCTTCCATTTTACATATATTTATACATACATTCGCACATATGTGTAAATAAAACAAATTGAACTACATCAAGTAATAATAAGAAGTAACATCTTGAAAAGTTTTGACATACATGAGAGTTGCAGCAATACCTTTGTGCAACTTGGCAAACGGTAAGTGTGCTTACATGAAAAACTTGCTTCACTTATATTTAGCTTGAGGAGTTTATGCTAAGAAATGACAAAACAAGTATTGTTTAATTGGAATATAAAGGAAGATTAAAAGTTTTAGTTGTTCATACGCCGTGTCATGCGTAAAAAGATTGTCGTAAATGTGGCATAATAAAAAGTCAAAAGTGGAAGGAAAAATGGTATTAATTTTTAATATAATTATGCAGTTGCGTGAAACCGGAAATAGTAATGGTTGTTGATATATAAGATATTTTATTTAATTTAAATTTAATTTCAATCTAATTTTCAATCGCAATTTCAATCTCAATCTCATTCTCAATTTTAAACCCAATTTTAACTTCAATTTTAATCTTAAATTTAATCTCAATCTAAACTTCAATTTCAATTTTAACTTCACCTTCAACTTCATTTCAACTTCAACTTCAACTTCAACTTCAACTTCAACTTCAACTTCAATTTCAACTTCAACTTCAACTTCAATTTCAACTTTACTTTAACTTCAACTCCTCTTCAACTTCACTTCAACTTCATCTTCAACTTCAACTTCAACTTCAACTCAATTCAATTTCAATTTCAATTTCAATTTCAATTTCAATTTCATTTTCAATTTCAATTTCAATTTCAATTTCAATTTCAATTTCAATTTCAATTTCAATTTCAATTTCAATTTCAATTTCAATTTCAATTTCAATTTCAATTTCAATTTCAATTTCAATTTCAACTTTACTTCAACTTCAACTTCAATTTCAACTTCAACTTCAACTTCAATTTCAACTTTACTTTAACTTCAACTCCTCTTCAACTTCACTTCAACTTCATCTTCAACTTCAACTTCAACTTCAACTTCAACTTCAACTTCAACTTCAACTTCAACTCCACTTCAATTTCAACTTTAACTACAACCTCAACTTCAAGTTCAATTCCACTTCAATTTCAACTTCAACTTCAATTTCAACTTCAACCTCAACTTCAACTACAACTTCAACTTCAACTTCAACTTCAACTTCAACTTCAACTTCAACTTCAACTTCAACTACAACTTCAACTTCAACTCCACTTCAACTTCAATTTCAACTTCAACTTCAATTTCAACCTCAATCTTAATCTCAACTAAAATACGAATAATAAAATTAAACACTTTCTAAATTTATTTTGTTCAGATTGTGGCAACTTTCAAACCTTCTATTTCATGCAGTTAAAATCCATCCATTTCATTTATTACTAACGGGATATTTGGTTAACAAAAATATTTAGTCTCTTCTCTTGCATTTTGTTGCCAAAAACATCCACTCTTTGTGGCCATCTATTTACGCAACCACATTGTTTTTGCTATTTTTGTTGTTTGCGTTATTTCTGCTAAACGAGAAGAATCTTCGTAGCCAGCCAACTTTGGTTACGTTAAAATTTATTGTTTTCGTTAAGTCGAGTTTTTCGGTCAACATATTTGATAAATATGTGCTTTTGTGTTGGCCATTTGTTTGCTGTTGCTTGCACGCATCCAAAACATCCGTTATGTGACACACTCCACCACTACAACAACGGCCAGTAACTGCAATTTCGAAATAAGTTTTCGAGCAATTTAATCATTTTTAAAGCTTTTACTTCTTGCATTGCACATTGTTTGTTTTCGGTTTCTGCTGCTGTTGTTGTTGTTGTTGTTACTGCTGTTGTGGCAAGCACTTTGGCCAAAGTCAAAGGAATAGGAGATAAATATTTTATTTAATCACAGTTGTTTGTTGCTGACAAAAAAGGTAAACAGCCTGTTGTTGTTGTTTTTGTTGCGAGAATATGGAACGGTAAAATACAGCCGATATTCTTTTATATATAGATATATGTATGTAGTCATCGGCACTCAGATATATAAATATATGCCATGCACTCGAGCATTCACTCTCAGATTCACCAATTCACTTTCGAACTCTAAGTCTTTGCCCACTTGCCACTTGTCCCGGTTCATTGCCTGCCCTGCCACTGCAACTGCAACTGCTGTTGCATGCCACATATTAAATGTACTCGAAGTACTTAGCTTTTGCTCCGCGCAGCCAAGCGTATAATATCCTGACAACACTTGAACTGAGGCTATTTCTAGTTCAAGCGACATTCCAAGCTAAGCAGTCACTCTAGTTGTTGTTAGTCATGCAATTGCCGTAGCATATGTAGGCTATCAAATAGTTTCCATTGCAATGAACTTCATTGCCGTCCGCAGGCTACAAGCAAGTAGTCTCAATATACTTGTGATACATTGCTCTTGCATACACACTCTCTCCCTGTCACAGTCCCTCTATTACTCTCTCCCACTCACTACCTTTCACTCACTCTCTAACACACTCCCTCTCTCCCACACTCTTTAACCCACCTGCTGCCGGCCTGTTTGTCATGTTTACACATTTGGTTGCGTATACGCCCTGTTGGTCGTACTCTGCTGCGCTGGTTTTTTTACCTGTAGCCAATAAATAAAATTAGGTTTC
Organism: Zeugodacus tau; assembly: GCA_031772095.1. NCBI lineage: Eukaryota > Metazoa > Arthropoda > Insecta > Diptera > Tephritidae > Zeugodacus > Zeugodacus tau. The sequence goes on along the minus strand of CM062650.1, from coordinate 66,942,680 downwards.
ATCTCGTAGATGAATCTTCTGGCACTTTTACACTTTCGAATTTGTTGTGCATGGCACTTTTTGTGCAGTTAATGTACATACGAGTGTATGCATTTAAATTTACTAAAAGTTGCCGTCCGACAGCTTGTTTGCATTGCTTGCTTTCTCTGCAAAATATATACTTTAGCAGGCAGGCAAATGTTAGTTCAGTTTTATATTTGTATGCCAGTATATGTGTGGTTTCATTGCAAAATTAACTTATAAATTCTTCTACTTTCTCACATGCTCTCTACTCTTGTTTGTTCGCTCGTTCTCTCAACTGATCACATCAATTAATATAATTAAATATCGAAAAACAATTTTAATTAAAAATGCAAATTGTCAAGTGTTTAAATTAGTTAGAAATTTTGTTGCCAATTGAAGTGGTCCTAGAGAAATATGGGAACGTAAGATAAAACTGATGGTAATGATGATAGTAATGCTTTTTAGTAAATTTTCGAAGAAAAAAATTTCTTCCTTTTTCACTATATGTTGCTGACACATGAAAAATGTATTAGAAATGGTTCTACTGTATATCCATATAAAGTTTACTTGTCACATTCGGAATGATTTTGAAGTTCTTTGTCAAATAAATATTCTTTACGAAAAAAAAATCGATTATCGGAGTTGACAAATTGAATTTGCTGAATTTATCGTAACTTGATTTATGTGACATGGAGAGCTTCTGGTAGGACTTTCACAGAAGGAATGTGCATATTATTTGAACTCTTCCAAGTTGTTTCTATTTTATTAATTATTTTTTTTTTATTAAAAACCATAACAAAACAACTCAAATCAGCTAAATTCTACCAAAATGGACCAATCCTGACACTTAAACTTATATTTGGTGCTGATTAATAATTTTAAGACTTTTTATAAAATTCATCATTTTTCAATTTGCACATTTGTTTTAAATTTTTTTAAGGGGTTATATACAGTTAGACGGCCGAAAAAAGTGAATTTTCCACAATTTTTTCTGAGAAAACTTTTTAATTTATTGATCCAAAAATTTATACACATATTATGGTATCTTTTAACTGTATTTTAAAACTTAGTACTAGTAAAAATATTTATTTGAAAAAGAGCTACAGCTGATCTCCAGGAGCTCCTCTCAAAAAAGACGTTTTGCGGTGACCACTATATCTCGGAACTGGATCATCCGAAATTAAAAAACCAAACAGATTTCGTTAAAATAATGTTAAATCTAGTAATTAATCGAAGGAATAAGCAAAATAAAATTTTTTGACAAAATGGCGGTTTATAAAAAAAAAATCGATTCTTCACCGAAATTTCGGCCTTAAATTGTTTATAAAAAAAAATATTTATCGGAGAGAAAAAATCTTCGATTAATTACTAAAAAATATATTTAAGAAGGTCGTGTTAAAATTTGAGACTAATCGGTCTAGCCGTTTTCGAGTAATGTTAAACGCGTTTAAAGTTTGGACCTTGTACTTCCAAGCGCTCTGAAACGCCTTTCGTTATTTCGGAAAACTACTGTACTTTCAAAAATATCCTGTGAAAGCGGTAAGATCGTATCTTGAATAGTTTTTGAATAGCAGCATTCTAAAGAAAGACCGCTCGATGGTATAAGCAGCTATAGTCGAAACTTTAAACGCGTTTTTCTCGAAACGGCATTTCTCAAAATTGCTGACATCATAACTCAACGAGAAATTGATACGAGATTCAAATTTATACTGAATATTCTTGAATATATTTACTATACAATGACCTACGATCTTTTTGATTGGTTGAAAATTGTCAATTGGCATTCAAAAACGGACCATTTTTTATTTTTCATTTTTGATATTTTTCAATAATCGTACGTCATTGTATAGGAAATATATTTAACTTGAATAGCCTTTTTGATTTGTTTTTGTTTCAGTAACTCATTTGGCCGGAATCATGACAGCAGTTAGGGAATTTTTTTTTGGCACCTTCTAAGATAGCATATAACTCTGTTATTTTTCAATATTTTTGTAAAAAGAAATGTTGAAATGTATCTGAAAATATACCTTATTATGTGTAAAAAATTTCGAAACCATCTATCGAGTACTTTCTTTTAAAAAATTCACGAAAATCGCCTAATTTATCATGGGTTACACTGGTATAGTCCCTTAAAGTAGTAACCACACAAAACACAATCCGATATTAATGAGATTAATTTATATAGATCGACCACTATTAGTCCTTCAAAAATCATTCACTTTTTTCGGATAATATCCAGTTCTACCCCACAAATATTTTATAAATGAACTGACACTTTTAGAAGGGATCGGTTTTAACATTCTAAATCAATTGTTTTGCTATTCATTCGAATAGTGCTAAAAGGGATAGTTTGTTAGTGAGAAAGTTGTCCACATCTCATTGAAAATAGAAGATCAAAGCATAGTTCATCAGTGGATAGACAAACGATTTTTGATTTTTGGATCCTTTGGTAAACTTGGTCCACCAAATTAGTGATAATTAAATATTTGATTTTAAATGTATGATATTTATTTCTCCTTCTAGAATCCAATTAATATTCTTATAAGTTCGAGAAAAATCTTCTTTATATATAGAATATGTTTGTATCCATTAGAGTAAGAAAGAATTCAACTAGCTGTTACAACTTTAACTCTCTGAGCCTTCTTGGTAAAATTTGGTATACCTTATAATTCTATGGCTACCATTTGTGCAAAAGACACTTAGAACATTGCCATTAAAGGTATTGAGAAACGCAATAGTTTCAGTCAGCCGACCAAAAGTGGAGCACCACAAATAAATACTAAATAAATGCACAGCAAAGCGAATATAACCGTACTTGCCGCTCTGGGCCAACGACAGGCGTTAGTGAAGCCTAACAGCTGCGCTGGGGCGTCCGCAATACAATAAATTCCTACTCCATATAATATGCACATGCACACACATTTCAACACCACCATTTGGACACACGTTTCATTCATATTCGCATATGAATATTAAGCATAGACGAGTGTCGAGTAGTGCGACTAAGGTCCATTTATGCTGTGTGCTCGTGTGCACTTGTGTGCTGTCCAAAAATGGCCACCGCCATATGTGCCCACTAACCGTTTACGACGATGAAAGCGCACTTAACGGCTCGCCAGAGGCGTGTGGGCTCTCATCAATGCTTCAATGCTCAATGCTCATCAGCGGCGGCATAAAATTGAGCAGCAGAAAATTGAATTTTTATGAGTAGAAATTGCCAAAAAATTGCCGCGCCACACACCCTCTCTAGATACACACACGTTCATATATAGAGTAGAAAGGCACACAGACGGCTAGTGGCCATAAAAGCGAAATGAGTTTTCCTCAAGTGTGAATAGGCATATTCATTATTGGCTATTTAAGCGTGCAAAAGTGGCGCAAATGTGAGACTATTTCTCGGACCATAGTTCTTGTATATCTCTGTATTTATTTTTTTTTTTTGCTGTTTTTATGTGCGCAAATTTTGTCAATTGCTCGAGAGCGTGACGACTGTCGGGAGGCCTAAAGTATTGGAAATTTAGTTTATTGCTTGGTAGTGCCGTTAGTTTTGGGTCTAATTTATTAAATTAGCTCTCGGTGGTGCGGCAACAGCTGCGACTGAGTGTCTGCGAAAAGGGTATTTTTGTTATCTAATACATACACAGATATTATTCAATAGGTTCTGTATAGTATTACTTGAGGAAAACCAAATTTCTACTTTAGTTTAATTTATTGTTTTTCTGGTAGAGGCTATTCTGATTTCATGTGAACCTTTGTTTCGTTTTATAATAATAATAACTCAAAACTCTTGGATGTATTTTGCTCTACAGATTCTACTTAATACTCTACTAAAAATATCCAAGGAGGTTCAATAATACCTTTTGAGTGGAACTTGATTCTATAACTTTTTGTTTTTCTGCTATTGAGTTAGCTAACAAAGTCACACTATTAATTCAGCGAAGCGTCACACCTAAAACTTTGATATTAAATTTTTTCTTTAAAAATAGTGGATTTGTATATCCGAAAGAGTAATTCTCCAAATTCAACGTTGAAATATTATTGAGAGATTATTTGTAGGCCCACAACTGGTAAGGAATAAAAGCCTTGAAGAAAAACTTAATGATCTAGAAAAATAATTTATGAACGTTATTAAAAATTTTCTAGGAAATTAAGAATCGGTAAATGACAAAGCCTTAATAAATGAACTTATAATTTCCTATAAAGTTTTGGAGTGTAATATGACCTTAAAAATAAATATGCTTGATTCTTATCTGGATTTATTTGTGGTAAATTTGGGTGCTGTGTGTTTGATTAATGGATAAGCGCTATCAAGGGAAATGGAGTGCAATAATGCTAGCAGATAATTTTAGGGGACATAAAAAGACGTTTCAGACTACAAATCTTCACGAAAATCATTAAAATATTTTTTCTTCTATATTAAACAATAATTTCTCTAAATTTAGCTGATGTGGGTACTTTTTAAGAAAATATCACAAGAAAACCTGACGTCTAATTTTTCTTCAGTAGCTCTAGTACATTAAAAATTTTAAATGAGTTTTCATGTGTCAAAAAGAGTTAAAATTTTGTTGACTGTTGTGTGTTAATAATTAAATATCGATTTTTGACTATAATAAATAATAATTTAAGTAGTATATAAGTACCGTTCTAATTAAATGTCGTTTAAATATTATTAAATTAAAAAGGCTTTTAAAAATGTAATATGTATCAGAAGGTGGTTTTTAATCTAATTTTAACAACTTTCAGCAAACTATTAAAGGGTGCTCTATCAATTACATTGTTTAAATATTGAATTATTTAACATTTGCTGAGAGGTATAGTATTGGCATAGAAACTCATTTTACATTATCTGGAGATGTCAATTGGTTGTTTATCTAGACGTCATAAATCCATGCGAGAGATATATTGAGATAACATATGGCGAACTCTATATAAACGATTAATATAAACGTAATATATATCAAGTATTATTATTTTCGCAGTTCAGATCAGAATCTGACAAATTTTACGTAATATCAGTCTGCGACTTCAGACATATATATCGGCGTATAATTCAATGAAGAGTATTCAACTAACTGTGGTTATTAAAAGTTAATTAGTACTCATTATTAGCATCATATATCTCGTAAATAAGATCGGTATGCGTGCACCGTAATTTGAAATTACGTTTATGATATTATTATTATTAAACACTGCTTTTGAAAATTCTTCGAAATTAAATCTCGTTTTCATACAAGAATTTAATGCTCTAGCATGCTTCTGTAAGTCATCGTATTTTTAATCATATTTTTTAAAGAACTTTTAAAGAAAATTATTTTTTAGTTTGTCAAAAATAGTTAGAATATTCTAAAATAAATTTTTGATAAAGTTTTTCCGACGCCGAAGTTGATTTGGTTTGAGTTATTAAGGCACAAGTTCAGTGTTCTCTTATTCACACGATTTCCAACCGAAGCCATGCATCACCCTTATAATCGACATGGACAAATAATTATTAATGAGCAATTGAAATTATATGATCGTGTGCTGATTACCGCAATTTTCAGTACCATTTAACTACCAATGCGTAAAACAGTTCTCTTGAAATCAACTCGGAACAATTAATCAAAAAAATGTAATTCTCACATTCAGTATTGCTCTACAAACTCTCTACAAAAGTACGAACCATCGCAATGTTGCTGCTGAATTTAAAAATAATTACAGTATTTGTAATTTGCATAACGGTTGGTATAGCGAGATACATATATTGCCAAGTCGTGGAATGTCTTAATAACTAACTTCTATGGTTGTCGTTGATAAGGAATCTTGAGTAGTCGAAATCGTTTATAAATTCTTTCGATTTCATTGTCAAAGTAATAAAATTAGAAATGTTCCTTAAGGGCAGATATTTCGGTTAACAATTAATTTTTGATGACTCCTTTATTCGAGTCAGTCTCGGCAAGCTAAATCTTAATCTTTGCTTTAACGTTAAATTATACGGATTTTATTTCCAATTGACCACCGAATTTTCTAAAAAAATATATATTACTTTACCTAGTTCGTTTACTCAACGATCATCTATAAGACCTTAAGTATCGAATGTAAATATAATCCGGAAATACTAACAAACGTCACTTGTCAATTAAAGCCAATCAATTGGCAGAAATCGGTTTGTATATGGGATTGTGATGTTCTGCAGCCACTAAAAAATGTAACGGTAAGTTTTGAAAAGTCATCATTGGCTTATCAAAATATCAACGTAAATGAAATATATGATTATTAAATTTAAATATAAATTATTATTTTTTGAAACATTTCAGATACATTTTCAATTCTTTAAAAGGAATGGTGCCAATAATTATTTGCCATTTCTTGTAAATACAACCCTAAATGCTTGTGACGTAATGAGCAAACGAACTTTTTCCATTTACGGTAAAATATTGACAACTATTTTGAAGGAGACATCGAATATAAATCACCAATGTCCTTATGAGGTGAGCTTGTTGTGCCGCAAATCTTAAGAATCTTACTCTCTGAAATTTCTCTCAACAGGGTCACCTCAGTCTTTACAATCTTTATGTGGACGAACGTTTAGTTCCAGTCACTCTACCACTTGGTATATACAAGGCCGTTGTACGCTTTCTGGAAGGTTATCCCCAGGTATTTATTGGCACAGCGGTATTAAATCTTGAGGCCATGGAGAAACGTGAAAGGCGTGGGAAAGTGAATAAAAATTAACTGAGTGCAATGCGCAAACAATTTGTAGTTAGGTGGCAACTCTTATTTAAAATATTTGTAAATCGTTTGGTTGGATTTGTAAACTGTTTAGTTGCTTGCTTGCTTATTGCAAGAATTCGTTTACCATTTCTTATTTTATTGAAATTTGAAATTCTTCAACAAGTGGCAACCCCCTTACAAATATCATATATTTCCATGAAACCATTTTGAATATTATGGTAAGATTCAACTTTTGAGAGAGATTTATTAAGTTTTTATGATATTATCATAAATTATAATCAAAATTAGTACTGCGTTACTGTGAAAAGTGGATTTTTAAGAAAAAGTTGCCACCTATCTAAAAAAATAAAATAAAAGATATATCATATTGCAAAAATTCTCTGTGAGTCAAATGTATTGTGTATATTCATGCAATTGAATTTTACTATTACCAAGGTCTAACAATTTGTTTTGCAATTGTCTCCGGAATCCTGATGCTGCCTGTACCAAAGTCTTCGAATTAATGAGAAAATCAGGATTCAAGATTCAGCAAGCCAAAAATTAAAGTGCGAAACCTCTATTGAAACGACACTTATAGCGTTTTTAGACAGGAGCTAATTGATCAATTAATCGGCCTCTGCTCGATTAAAACGCTTATTAAGATCGATTTACCATACAAAATAAAATATGCATATATGTATTTTTAATTGAATTTTAATCGACTTGAAAGTCATACGCAACTCTGCAACAAAGACGTACGATATACGCTCTTTGTCTTCGATTGGCTGCATTTTTTGATAAAAAAAGCTACGGTAGATGTCGCTGATAAAAATATTAATCAGCTGATGAAACTTACCAACTTCTTATGAAAAGCAAAAATAAATGTGTATAACAGCTGATTGGTTATCGAGTAGCCGGTAGTATAAAAGTCATAAAGGGGTTTCTCAATAAAATTTCAATTAATCAATTAATTTGCCTGTCTAAAAACGCTATTACTGTCAAGCGATTTTTGTCCACCCAAGAGAGGCGTTCCCCGGAGGGTCAATTGTTCTAAAAATTGAACTTGGTACATGAAAAAATGTCCGCTCAAGGGAGGTGTCCGTCTAATAGTATTTGTAGGTCCACAAATACATAAACTGATAAAGATTAAGAACTTTGAAGAAAAACTGAATGACTTAGAAAAACTCGCCTGGAAATATTTTATGAATGTTGTACAAAAATTTATAGGAAACCATAAACCGGTAAATGACAAAGCTTCAATAAATGAACTTATACTGTCATATATAGCTTTGGCGTGTAATATGTCCTTAAAAATGTGGGTGCTGAGATCTCCATCCTTTTGGATAAACGCAATCAAGCGTACAGTACATACAAAATTTTAAATGAAATTTCTTCTGACAAAAACAAAAAATTGTTGACCAGTGTTATTAATTAATTAGCTATTTTTGACTATTAAAAAAAACAATAATTTAAGTAGTATATAAGTACCGTTTTAATTATATGCCGTTTAAATGTTAGTAAATTAAATAGGCTTTTAAAAATGTATTAGAAACTGTTTTTAATCAAATTTTAACAACTTTCAGCAAACTATTAAAGGGTGTTCTATCTTTTATATCGTTTAAATGTTAAATAATTGAATTTACTAAACGGTTGAGTTGATGAGATAACAATATGCCATAAAGCGACATATGTAGTAACTGGCGCACATTGGTGCGACTCCTTTCACGTTATGTGGCGGTGTTAATACTGGGTTTAACTAGAGGTTATAAATCCATATGAGTTCCCGAGAAAGTAATGAAAAATGTAGGAAAAGAGGCCTTAGGACAATTAAGATGTCCATTTAAATATAAACAAATATGATAATAATGAAATATATCGATATCAATTATGATGAACCCTGTATAAAAATCGTATATACCTACATCTACCTATAGGATCACATTTAATTAAATATTAATTGGGTTTATTGATTATCAATACTAAATAACTATTAATGGGTTATAAACTGCTCTCGAAAACAAATCTAACAAAATATCTTACAATTTAAATGCTTTCATTCAGTATTGCTCTACATACTCTCAACAAGAGTATCGGTTTTTGCTATGTTGCTGTCTACTTTAAAAATATGGACAGTGTATATTACTTGTATAACGGTTCGTATTCTGAGATATTTTGTATAGGGAATGCTTAAACACTGATCTTGACTTGCATTGAAAAGAGTTACCAAGTTGGTGCGAATATCTTTACATCTTTCTTCCGGGTGTGGCTTGATAAAGGCGATGCTTAAGTAGAAAAAATCATAAAAGTTCCTTTTGATGAGATAATACGTTTAAAGATTTTGTAGTAAAATTGCCAGATTGCATCGCAGTGTTGTCATATGTCAGGCGAAGCCGATTTGAGTAGTATTTAGACTGATCAGTGCAAAATTTGTACGAAAACCTTAATTAATTAAAAAAATAATACAGAAAAAGAAAAAGTTTGAAATAGAACATTTATGAAACTATACAATTGAAAATAATTTTTTGAACTGTGTTGCCACATAGTTACAATGCAAAGTTTGATCGTCAAGTCTTGACTATAATTTTTTTAATATTATTTCCACTTTTCAATCAAAATTATGAAAGCCTGTGCTCTAGATAACGTATTCTATTATATGTATATATCTAACTTATATACATAATTTATTATTATTTCAACTAGTTTGTTTACTCAACGATAATCTACAAGACCATAAGTATCGAATGCAAATATAACCCAGAATTGCTAGCAAACGTCACTTGTCAACTAAAACCAATTAATTGGCAGAAATCGGTTTGTATATGGGATTGTGATGTTCTGCAGCCACTGAAAAATATAACGGTATGTTAAAAATATACTCAGAATTTATTCTTATTGAAATTTTTATACCGCTAATTTTTTTCGTACAATTTTCAGCTACATTTACAGCTATTTAAGAAGAATGGTGCCAATAATTATTTGCCATTTCTTGTCAATACAACTCTAAATGTTTGTGATGTGATTAGCAGACGTAGTTTTTCCGTTTACGGTAAAATAATGACAAATATTTTGAAAGAGATGTCAAATCTACATCACGATTGTCCTTACGAGGTGAGCTTGTTGCACGATTACTCTTAAGAATTTACGAGTACTCCAAAATTTTCTACAGGGCCACCTCAGTCTTTACAATCTTTATGTGGATGAACGTTATGTTCCTGTCTCCCTGCCAATGGGTATTTATAAGGTAATCATACGCTTTCTGGAAGGTTATCCCCATGTATATATTGGCTCGGGGACTTTAAATATTGAAGCAATGGAGAAACGTGAGAGGCGTGTGAAAGTGCTTAAGAATTAACATATTGGAATGTATAAACAATATTTTATGATGTGACAACTATTATTTCAAATATTTTTAATTTTTTTGTGTTCGATATCAACTATAAATCATGTATGTAATCAATTTTACTAAAGTCGAATTTTGAATCAGATGGCAGGGCTCATAAACAAATTTTTAACTACAAGTGCTCTTAAAGTTTTTCAGTTCATGTTGCTTACTTCAATGAATTATTTGTATTTATTTGAACAAAAATAATCTTAACCAAGTGGCAACTCTCTTATAAATATTTTATTGAAGTAATAATTTTTGGCTCCCACGTCACTGTTGACAGTCATAACTTCGAGGTCGTAGATAATTTCGTATACCTGGGAACCAGCATCAACAACACGAACAATGTCAGCCTCCAAATCCAGCGCAGAATAACTCTTGCCAACAGGTGCTACTTTGGACTGAGTAGGCAATTGAACAGTAAAGTCCTCTCTTGACGAACCAAAATCAAGCTCTACAAGTCGCTTATCATTCCCGTCCTGCTTTATGGTGCAGAAGCGTGGACGATGTCAACATCAGATGAGACGACACTAGGAGTTTTCGAGAGGAAGATTTTGCGCAAGATTTATGGTCCTCAGAACATTGGCAACGGCGAATACCGCAGACGATGGAACGATGAGCTGTACGAGTTATACGACGACATTGACATAGTTCAGTGAATAAAAAGACAGCGGCTACGCTGGCTAGGTCATGTTATCCGAATGGACGAAAACACTCCAGCCCTGAAAGTGTTCGATGCAGTACCCGCTGGAGGAAGCCTAGGAAGGGGAAGGCCTTCACTCCGTTAGAGGGACCAGGTGGAGAGCGACCTGGTTACACTTGGGACCTCCAACTGGCGCCGAACTGCGAAGGAGAGAGAGAGGTGGCGCACTATCGTCGATTCGGCTATAACCGGCTAAACGGTTGCAACGCCAATCACATACAATAATTTTTAAACCATATTACCACACTAAGAAAATATTAAGAAGCCTTTTCGCACAGCCAAATTAATTTGATAGAATAACATTATAATCGAGAAACCAGTTTTTAGCTTTCGCACAGTTGGCTACTCGATTAACGATCTTTTTTTGCTGTTAATAAGAAGTTGGCAAGTTTCATTAGCTGATTGCTATTTTATCATAAACACAGCCAAATTTACAGCGTGGACAACAACCGGCAGAGTTGCATTTCAGTTTCAACTCGTTTTGCATTCGATTGAAAATTAATTTAGCAAAATTAGTTTTTTTGTATGGTAAATCGCTTTATATCAGTGCTTTAATCGAGCAAAGGCCAGTTAATTGATCAATTAACTGCTGTATGAAAAGGCTATAGGGAATGTTTAAGTTCGGGTGTAACCGCATATTTTATACTTTCGCAATTTATTTGTGTAATTTTATGAAAATAACACACAATTTGACCCATATATTGCATCAAAGCCCACGATTTCATTCATTTTAGGAGATAAAGGAAGTTATGACCAGATTTTTATTATTTTAGGTCAATCGATTTCGCCCATTTTTAATGCATTCTATCAGGCTGTCCAGAAAATATTATGTACCAAATTTCGTTAAAATTGGTCGAAAAGGTCTTGGACACGATTTTTAATCCTAAAGTGGGTAAATGGGTTTTCATGGTGTGTGCGGAGACAGGGAAGGGAAATGTTTCACAATAACTCGGATTATATAACTTTGGTAGTTTGCTCTGAATCGATTATTATAACAACGATATATGGATATCAAATATCATTTTTGTCGTAGTTGGATCACAATCGAACGAAATTACACTAATTTTCGTCTGCGATATCAGACATACGCGTATCTACAAATGATTCAATTTAGTGTATTTAAAATACAGTGGTAATTATAAGCTAGTTACTGCTCCAAATCAGGTCAAAGTGTATAGAAAATGGGCTCGTGCAAAAGTGTGCAACCATTATCGTATATGTATACAGTATATATATAGCCTATAAGCAATCGAATGCTTAAACCCTCAATCAATCCTATTTGAAACACCTTTTTATTCTCTCGCAACAAATGTTGCTAAAGAGAGTATTATAGTTTTGTTCACATAACGGTTGTTTGTAACACCCAAAACTAAACGAGTTAGATATAGGGTTTTATATACCAAAGTGATCAGGGTGAAGAGTGGAGTTCAAATCCGAATGTCTGTCTGTCCGTCCATCCGTCCGTCCGTCTGTGCAAGCTGTAACTTGAGTAAAAATTAAGATATCTTGATGAAACTTGGCACACTTATTTCTTGGCACTATAGGAAGGTTGCTTGATGAGCAAAATCGGACCACTGCCACGCCCACAAAATGGCGAAAACCGAAAACACATAAAGTGCCATAACTAAGCCATAAATAAAGCTATGGAAATAAAATTTGGTATGAAGAATCGCACTATGAAGGGTCATATTTGGATGTAATTTTTTTGGGGAAGTGGGCGTGGCCCCGCCCCCTACTAAGTTTTTTGTACATATCTCGCAAACCAATAGAGCTATATAAACCAAACTTTCTGCAGTCGTTTTTTTAGCCACTTCCTAATAAAGTCCAAAAATGAAAGAAATCGGATCATAACCACGCCCACCTCCCATACAAAGGTTAGGTTGAAAATTACTAAAAGTGGGTTAACTCACTAACGAAAAACGTCAGAAACACTAAATTTCACATAAGAAATGGCAGATGAAAGCTGCATTCAAATTTTTTTACAAAATGGAAAATGGGCGTGGCGTCGCCCACTTATGGGTCAAAAACCATATCTCAGGAACTACTCGACCGATTTCAATGAAACTTGGTTTGTAATAGTTTCTTTACATCCCAATGATATGTTGTGAAAATAGGCCAATTCGCTTCACAACCACGCCTACTTCCTATATACCAGAACTTTGAAGACGATCTGAATCGTTTACTTTACAATATATAAAGTAAGCACTAGTGAAGATATCTGTGCAGAACTTTGCACAAATACTATGTTAATAGTGTGACAGCCCCATTCTAAAAATCGCCGAAATCGGACCATAGGTTGTCAAGGCCCCATATATCGAACACGAGGGCCTCGGTGCTTCTAACCTTATGGTTTCCAACTTTCAGAGGACTTTATACAATATATATGACGAATATGTGGGTTAAATTGTGTATTATATAATATAAATAAAGTTAAATAAATAAATTGCGAGAGTATAAAATGTTCGGTTACACCCGAACTTAGCCCTTCCTTACTTGTTATGAAGATAATTTCATGTCAAAATAAATGTCAAAAATATGTACCGTTAATAGTTATAATGTGCTTTTAAACTTTTCAGCATTTTTAGAATTTTATGAAGTGTACTTACTTTGGGTTCCTAAATAGAAAGTATTATCTTATTCACACGATTTCGAGTCGAAGCCTTGAACCAGCCTCATTGTCTACGTAAACATTAAATATTCATTTTCAATTGAAAATATATGTCCGTTTGATGGTTGGTGAAATTTGTAGTACTAGTTAACTGCTAATGGTTTATTAAACTGTTCCCTCGAAAGAAATCGAACAAAATATCAAAAAATGTTAATTGCTCAATATTCAGTATAAAAATTCAGTATTATTCAAGCTCTCAACAAAAGTACCGGCTTTTGCAATGTTGCTGCCAAAATTAAAAATATTAATAGTGTTTATTACTTGTATAACGGTTTGTATTATTGGAAAAACGAGTTGGTCTGGAAATCGAAACAACTCTTCTTTCTTGAAATCTCCGAAAATATATTAAATATTATTTTACCTAGTTCGTTTACTCAACGATCATCTATAAGACCTTAAGTATCGAATGTAAATATAACCCGGAAATACTAACAAACGTCACTTGTCAACTAAAACCAATCAATTGGCAGAAATCGGTTTGTATATGGAATTGTGATGTTCTGCAGCCACTAAAAAATGTAACGGTAGGTCAAAGTATATTCTTATTGGAATTTTTATAAAACAAATTTCCTTAAAATTTTCAGATACATTTCCAGTTATTTAAGAAAAATGGTGCCAATAACTTTTTACCGTTTCTTATAAATACAACTCTAAATATGTGTGACGTCATTAGCAAACGCACATTTTCCGTTTATGGTAAAATATTGACAACTATTTTGAAAGAGACATCGAATATTAATCACGATTGTCCTTACGAGGTGAGCTGGTTGTAAAGTTACTCTTAAATATTTACCACTTTTCCAATGCTTTCTACAGGGCCACCTCAGTCTTTACAATCTCTATGTGGACGAACGTTATGTTCCAGTCTCCCTGCCAATTGGTATATACAAGGCCGTTGTACGATTTCTGGAAGGTTATCCCGAGGTATTTATCGGCACGGCGGTATTAAATTTTGAAGCGATGGAGAAACGTGAGAGGCGTGGAAAAGTGAATAAAAATTAGCCGTGTGTAATGCGGCATATTTGTAAATCATTTTTGCTTGATATCAAAATTTCAATAATTCGTTTATGAAATCAGTTTTAAAATTTTATTTAAAATTTTGAATTTTGATTTGTGTGAAATCCAGATATACTTGAAAGAGTTGCCAGCTATCAGAAGAATAAACTTGTAAATCTGTAATTTCAGAAATACATATATATATAGAACATAACGATCATAAAAATGGTTTAACTAGAAATGTCATCTTTTTTGAAAAAGATAATTAACTAATACTGAGTTACTTTCTCAAAAAATACTAGGAAGGTAGAAACAGATAATATATGAGACAATTTATTGCTAAAAGGGATTTCGAAAAGAGTTGCCCTTTATTTAAAAAAAAATAAATGCGTTGAATTAGTATTGCCAGCTAAGAAAAACTGTAAAGAATGTATTTTAGTTATCATTACATTTTATACTGTTATAATTTTATTAATATAATCCAGACTCACGTTTTCGGTATAAAGTTCACCGTCACAAGAATTTCGAAAATCTTGATACATATTTTGTTTGTGGGAGCTAGGGGATATAATAGCTCGATTTTATCAAATTCTGGCACCGAGGCATATTATAAGGAGACAAAATTTCCTTCACAATTTCTATAAAATCTATCACTCAGAGAGACCGCTATTTGCGGTAAAAAATTATCCATTCGCACTCAGGTTTTCATTTTCGAAATCTGGGTTCTTGAAAATTTATAGTCCGATTTCGACAAAGTTAAATGATCCACAGCTCAAATGTAGTATTTTCTCTAAGTCTAATTCCAATATCTTTCTTGGTTCTTGATTTATGTGTTATAAAGTGAATGACTCAGATTGAATTCAAAATAGAGTTATATGAGAAGTAGACGTGGTTGTATGGCGATTTCGCCCATTTCCAACCCATAACTTTAGGCTGTCTAGAAAATATTATGTACACATTTTGTTGAAAATGATAGAGGATATACATTTTTTGACACAAAAGTGGGCGAAACATGCATATTTTATATTTTGTCTAGCAATTTGAGTGGATCTTTTCTCTATCATCTTTTCTATAAAATTGATTGTTTGCGTCGATAACCTTTGTTTGAGTGGTGGACGTGGTTGTTATCCAATTTCACCTATTTTCATGGTGTATGATGGCAACGTCCACTTTTCCAAAAAAAATTTCATCCAAATATGCCCACGTTAGTTTTATCCTCTACGCCAAATTTTACTCTAATAATATTATTTAGGCCTTATTTATAGCACTTTATAGGTTTTCGTATAATCACATTTTGTGGGTGTGGCAGTCGTAGTTTAAAATCTTCACACATGTTATAGTGTCAATGTTGAGGTTTCATCGGAAATGATGTCACAATGATGATGAATTGCGAATAATGAATATAAAGGTCTAATATAAATATTATATACATATATACAAGATAATTATTGCCGTAGTTGGTTCGCAATTTAGTAAAATTGCTCTAATTTAAGTTCTCGATACCTGATATATCTACAAATGGTTCAATTAAGTATATTTAAAATAGAGTGGTTATTATAAGTTAATTGCTGCTTATTATTCTGATCAGCTTATATAGAAATTGGGCTCCGGATGTATGCAACATTTTTTGAGAAGATATTTGTATATTTATATATTCATACGAGGGCTGCTATATATATTTCTGGCCTAATAATGAAAATACGAATATTTATCAACGAAAATGGTTTTATTGTTTTTCAAAATATTCTCTATAAAGATTTTTACACTTTTGCATGCGCTCAAACCAATTTTCGAAGCTTATTTTTTGACCTTTTTTTGAGCGATTGTCAAATTGTTCGGGATCCAACGAGAACAAACCTTTTTACGCTCCAGGTGTTCATGAATATCGAATGTATGCTGGTGGAGAAATGCATAGTAATGCCTCTATCTCTAAGTTGTATGTTACATACTTTCTTGCATTGTTCAGTCATGTACGGGCATACGATGTTTTCTGGCAATACGGCACGGCTGTTTTTGGACGACCTTCACGGAATTCGTCTTTGAGCGAGCGTCGGCCACGATTGTATTCGTTGTACCAGTTTTTCACAGTGCTATAGGATGGTGCTTCATAGCCATACAAAGGTTTTAGTTCATTGATGCACTCTTGTCGCGATAATCCACGTCGAAAGTTGTGAAAAATGATCGCACGAAAATGTTCACGAGTTAATTCCATTTTTTGGCCGAGCTGAATTTTTTAATTTCCTGTAAATAAAACAATTCACGATTAAATGACAAAACGTTCTGAGTGATGTTATGCTAAAAAATGTCAAACTTTCCAATGGAAATGTCAGATTGCACCTGGCAACACTTAGTATTGGCTAGGCCAGAAATATATATAGCAGCCCTCGTATATGTATATATATTTGGATTTTTAACCTGGCAACTCGCCTTCAGACAATACTTCGTCGTTAAATTTTCTCATGAGTACAAGAATGAAGTGATCTCGAACAAATAAAGGCACCCATCTTGGTTAACAACGAGTATTCAACGCTTTTGCTGTCTTTTTGAAATCACTTGTTTTGAGAATTATTTTTTAGACTGGCAAAAAGCTCACGGTAGTTAAAGCGTTAAAATAAATAATTTGTTTCTGAAAAACTTATTTATTTTTTCAAGTTGATTTGGTTAGAGTTCTTCAAATGTAAATTCAAAGTGTTCCACAGTGTTCCACAGTGTTCTCATTGTCATATTTAAACGATTTCGAGGCGAAGCCGTAAACTACCCTCATAGTTTAATAAATTTCAATATTCTATTAAAATTGTGTGATCTTGTGCTGATTGGCGTCAGCAACAACTCGAACAAACTATTAAAAAATTGATAGTTTTCAGTCAGTATAGCTCTACAAACTCTCAATAAAAGTTCAAGCTCTCGCGATGTTGCTTAATTTAAAAATAATGATAGTGTATATTACTTGCATAACGGTTCGTATTCTGAGATATCTTGCCTAGGAAATTATTAAACACTGATCTTGACTTTCGTTGAAAAGAGTTGCCAAGTAGGCTCGAATTTGTTTAAATATTCTTACGAGAGTGAGTTGATACAGTCGGTACTTTTGTAAAAAATCATAAATGAGCCTTTTGTGGGGATATTCCATATCAAGATTGGTTTTTGGTTTTGCCATATTTAAGGCTGAATCGCTTTGAATATTTTCTTAGGAAAATCATATGTATATATGTACATTCAAAATATAAGAGGCAAACGAAAGATCTGACAGAGTTGCCAGCTGTTTGGAAAGTTTGAAATAAAAAAATATGTGATAAAACGAAAGACTAACAAAGTGTAGTCTTTAATGAAGTATACAATTGAAACTATGTTTTAGCAGTGTTGCCACCTATTTATAAGGAAAATTTTGAACGCTATTATGTCCACCTTTTACATAAAAATTGTGAAAGAAGTGTGTCCTAAATAACGTAGTATGTACTTACAAAATATCTAACTTATATACATTTATATTATTATGTCACCTAGTTCGTTTACTCAACGATCATCTACAAGACCTCAAGTATCGAATGCAATCATAACCCAGAATTGCTAACAAACGTCAGTTGTCTACTAAAACCAATCAATTGGCAGAAATCGGTTTGTATGTGGAATGCTGATATTCTACAGCCACTGAAAAATATATCGGTAAGTCGATATATTATATTCTTATTGGAACTTTTATAAAACCAATTTTTTTCGTGAAATTTGCAGATACATTTACAGTTATTTAAGAGAAATGGTGCCAATAATTTTTTACCGTTTCTTATAAATACAACCCTAAATATGTGTGACGTACTTAGCAAACGAACTTTTTCCGTTTATGGTAAAATATTGTTTACTATTTTGAAAGAGACGTCGAATGTAAATCACCAATGTCCTCATGAGGTGAGCTTTTTGTACCGTTACTCATAAAAACTTACTTTCATTTCTCATAACAGGGCCATATCACACTTTATAATTTTTATGTGGACGAACGTTACATACCAGTCACTCTACCACTTGGTATATACAAGGCCGTTGTACGCTTTCTGGAAGGTTATCCCAATGTATTTATTGGTGTAGGAATTTTAAAGTTTGAAGCAATGGAGAAACGTGAGAGGCGTAGAAAAGTGAATAAAAATTAACTGAGTGCAATACGCAAACAATTTGTAGTTAGGTGGCAACGCTTATTTCTAATATTAGTAAAGTTTTGTTTCGATATCAAAATTTCAATAATTCTTTTGTGAAATAAATGTTTAAATTTAATTGAACATTTTAAATCAGGTGGCAACGCTTTCAATAACATATATTTTTTAATTACTAGTCTTTTTAGAATTGTTTCGTTTATCGTGCTTATTGTAATAATTCATTTATATTTATTGAAATTGAAAGACAAAATTTTAAAGAAGTGGCAACTCTTTATAAATATTTTCTAAAATAATAACTCTTAAACTTTTTCCATATTTTAGTCCTATTAAGTGACTGTTGGGCGTGTCATTGATTTTTTCTGGTTATCGAAATTGGGAGGTCGTTTATATGTATGTCGTATAAAAGGTGTTGCCACTTTTCTGAAAAATAAAATTCTCGTCAATATATGATTTATGTATATTCATATTTGAACCAAAATTTTATTAAACAAGAGTTGCCATCTTTTTCGAGAAATAAATTTAACTAATACTGAAGTATATTCACATAAAATACTGGGATAGAAGAAACATACAATATTTTAGAAAGTTTAATGCTAAAAACGTTTTTAAAAAGAGTTGCCACATATTGCCTAAAATTAAAATGTTGTGAATTAGAGTTACCACCTAACGAAAATTATTGAATAATAATACATTTTTAATAAAAAAAATTAAATTGAGTCATTAAAAAAAGCGTACACATTATTTGGCCCGATAGCTATATTTAAACCAAGTTTTACAAAATTCTACGCAAAGTATCATAAATTAGCATTATCTACAATTATTTTTTGGCGAAAAATAAATTATTTGCCATTTAAGCGCACGAAAAATTAATATCAGCAGCATAATCGCTGGTCATTTTCGGCTAATCGAGCTGTAATTAACACACGCCTTATTAAGTAGCTTCAAATGGGAGCGTGGATGTGTGTGTGTGGGTGGACGTTTAAAATTACAAAAAAAAAACGCTAACAAATAAAGAGATCAAAACGATTTCGAAGTTATTAAAACTATCAAGTATGCCGCCATCCAAAGGCCACACGCATAAAAGCCGCAACTTAAACACCCACATTAAATGTGAATTTATGTGTGCCACAAACGGCAAATTAGCCGCCTTTACGCATTTGCAAGTTATATTGAGCGCAAAATGTGCTAATAAGCCAAGCGGTTTATGAGATATACACCAACAAGACTTTCCATTAAAAATAAAAAAAAGAGGAGCGCACATAAAGAAAGTGTTGAAAGCGGCGAGCGTATAAAGAGTGGGTAGAAAGTGGGCTGTATGATCTTAAAAGTCTTCAATTGCATAATTAAGAATGAAGAATTGAATGCATAAAAAATTCTTGTGTGGAAAATTGTTGGAGAATGCATACAGAATTAGGAGTGATGCGAATAAAGCGGATGAAAAATGCCGCACTAAATTGAACTAAGAAAAGGCAAGGCAAGTGAGAGCGCTGGGAAGCCACTAAGAAAGTGTTTGCCTGTTTTTAAATGTATGCGAGTGTTTGTTGTTTTTGTTTTTGTGTGTGAGCAGGAAATTAACATAGAAAATGCATTGCTATTGAATATTCATATTCTGTTTTGTTTGCCATACTTCTTTGTATGAAGAGCTTATATTCATTTTGTCCTGTATGTGTGTCGGTGTCTTTTAATAAAAAGCTGCGAGAAGCTAAATTAAGGAAAAATTAAAGAAAAAACTTCTGATAAGTCATTTTCTTTTGTGTGTTAAGATCTTCATTAATTTAAGACTTTTCCGTAATCTAAATGAAGTAAATTGAAGATCTTATATAAAGAGCTCAAAGGAATACCCATAACGAACGCATGACAAAGAACAGTTACAGAACAATAATCCAAATAGTTTTGTATTATTCAGCGTCGTCATACTCATGTTTCCAGTCTTCATCTATTCCTTAGATCATCTCCTTTTAAATTTCCCAACTCCATAGGTTTATATGAATGTTGAATCAATATTTGAAAACCTGTTCCTAAATCGATAATAACTGCAGTAGCCGTGAAGGATTTGATTTGAGAAGTTGTTTCATACTTCTGTTAAAAAATTGGAGCATTCAAAATTGCATTACAGTTCAATGGAGTCCATTTATTTTTTATTGGCTAAGAGTCGGTAGAATATCTCTTCACCAATTTTATCGAGTTCGAAAGGGTCTATGATCTATAGCAGGCTTCTTTAGAATTGATACATCACATACCCTATTTTGAATGAAAAACTATGTTCTGCAAAAATATTTTTTATCGAATATGAGCTAAAATGGACTAACAATACGATTTTTGCAATGATTTGATCTCAGCACCATCTAGCGGGTTTAAGTTCTATAGAATCACTTTTCATGTTTTAATATATATATTTTGGAATTTTTAGCAGGAATTGGTTTTGTAAATTCTGAGTGTACCAGTATACAAAGCATACTCTCGCATATGTAACTATACTGACCGATTGTTTTATAGTTTTGTAGTATAGGAGGATGGGATCGTGTGTAGAAGTTCACGTAAGTGAGGAAAGTTTTTGATTGTCATTTACTTGGGAGTGGCCAGAAACGATTCTTCTCCACATGATTCAAGCAGCTCACGACTTCCGGTTTTAGACCAAGTATCCTCTGGGTAGCCAACAAGCAGCCGTTTGGAGGCGTGCTGAAGTGAGAAAGCGAAGCGCTTCTGCGGTTGTGCTTAGGGTTTTGGAACCCACCACATAAAAACGAAGTACCAATGAAAAATCTACGAAAGCCTCGGATGAGACACACCACCTTTTTGTCGATTTTAAGGCTGCTGTCGACAGCACGAAAATGAGCTGCCTTTATGCCGCGATGTCTGAATTTGGCATCGTCGCAAAACTAGTACGGCTGTGTAAGTTTACGTTGAGCAATACCAAAAGCTCCGTCATGATCGGGAAGGACTTCTCCGAGCCGTTCGATACTAAACGAGGTTTCAGACAAGGTGACTCACTATCGTGTGACTTCTTTAACCTGATGCTGGACAAAATAGTACGAGCCGCAAGCTAAACAGAGAAGGTACAATCTTTTATAAGAGTGTATAGCTCCTGGCTTACGCCGATGGTATTGATATCATCGGAAGCGAAATGGGTATGGAGGTGAATGTGGGAGGTGAACCTGGGAACCAACATCAACAACACGAACAATGTCAGCCTCGAAATCACTTTTCCAACAGGTGTTACTTTGGACTGAGTAAGCAATTGCAAAGTAAAGTCCTCTCTCGACGAACAAAAATCAAACTCTACAAGTCGCTTATCATTCCCGTCCTGCTTTATGGTGCACAAGCTTGAACGATGTCAACATCAGATGAGACGACACTAGGAGTTTTCGAGAGGAAAATTTTGCGTAAGATTTATGATCCTCAGAACATTGGCAACGGCGAATACCTCAGACGATGGAACGATGAGTTGGACGAGTTATACGATGATATTGAAATAGTTCAGTGAATAAAAAGACAGCGGCTACGCTGGCTAGGTCATGTTGTCCGAATGGACGAAAACACTCCAGCTGTGAAAGTGTTCGATGCAGTACCCGCCGGAGGAAGCCGAGGAAGGGGAAGGGACCAGGTGGAGAGCGACCTGGTTACACTTGGGATCTCCAACTGGCGCCGAACTGCGAAGGAGAGACAGAAGTGGCGCACTATCATCGATTCGGCTATAAGCCGCTAAACGGTTGCAACGCCAATCACATACATACTAACATACTGTTTATATATAAAATGCTTCTGTAGGTGTGCATGTCACTAAACTCTCTAAAACGACTGGATTGATTTGAACGAAATTTTGTGTGTATCTTCAGGTGAATTCGAAAATGGTTTGTAATGACCATTCGATCCAATTTAAATAGTGCATTTAAATAATTTTAAATTTATATTTTTTTATGTTTTTGGACAAAAATAGATGGGTATATTGTGACTGTATAGAAACTACCTATATAAATTTGTTTTTGAGTGGGAAATGTTTTATAATTGGATGTCGATGTACCAAATCTTCAATTCAATAATTGTTGAATTCCAATTATTTTATGTATGTTTCCTTGCACACTTAGTGTTGTGACTCCTGCTAAGGATAAGAATCTGTGTTAATTAAATATACAGACTCATTCACAGCTTTTCTAATAACCCTACTAAATAACAATTGTTATGCTGATTAAAACAACTGGCGTTGCCAAGCAATAAATAAAACAATTTAGAAAAACCCTTAAATACGTGCAAGCATTAGCCTTGAATACAAAGATGAATTATTTTTGCAGACCTAAAAAATTTTTAATCTCCAACCTTATTTATTTCAATATTCTGCGCTTGCCACATTGCAACTCCGCTGTCAGTCTAATTGCCTGCTTACCCTGGTTGAAGATTGTTAGACACTAATTTTTTATTGCATATAACCGTTTATTAGCTGCAATATATTTAAACAACAACACATGGGCGCATAGAAAATGGCGTATTAGTGCAACGGCGACGGCAGCGACTTCATCAACATTTGCGTTTATTTGAATGCACGAATTATGCCGTTGTTGCAACGAATTTGCGAAAAACTCTTTTACTCTCTCTATTTTACAGCGTCTGCAACATGCAACGTTGCTTGTGTTGGGCATATAAAGCAGCTCATTTGCGCCAATTCTATTTCATTTTCACGAGCAAAACGAGCTTTGTTTGTCTATAATAAGCGCGTGAGTTACAATTCTATTTTCTTTTACTACACTTTGTTGTTGTTGTTTTTTATAGAAAATATAAAATTATATGCTTCGCTCGCACTGTGTTTGTGTACATTTCGTTTGCCTTATGAGCCGTACGCGTGACGCGCGCTTTGATGACAAGCGCTCCCGCCATAGGTACATACGTGCATTTGCTGTTACTCATACGCCATGGCGCACTTGATACTCAGCCAATATTTAACGGCGCATATTTGCTTTAAATCTACATTTTTCTTTGTTTGCTGTGAGTTTTTTTGTTGTTTTGCAGTGTCTATTGTCATGCGATATCTTCATAAGACACTTTTATATTTTTGTATTTTTTTTTGGCTTAGCTCTCGCACTCATATGATTAGCATAATCGAATGTGGCGCCGTGCAGCAGGCAGGTATGCGCATTATGTACTGTCAATTTCGCTAAACTCATTTGTTGTTGTTGTTGTTGATACTTCGTTATAGCATCAATTTATACCTTAACGCCTGATTAACTGTATATCAGCAGCAGCAGTAGTATAAGCAGAACGAGAGCGAAAAGTATGCTCACGTTTCAGCCAATCAAGATGTGTGGAACGTGTGTACCGTTACCAGCAATTGGAATTGTAACTTCAT
Organism: Zeugodacus tau; assembly: GCA_031772095.1. Lineage (NCBI taxonomy): Eukaryota > Metazoa > Arthropoda > Insecta > Diptera > Tephritidae > Zeugodacus > Zeugodacus tau. The sequence goes on along the minus strand of CM062650.1, from coordinate 66,918,755 downwards.
ATAGAAAAACCTTGAATGTGTAGAATATTTAAAAAATTCGTGGTTCAGATGTAACAAGAAATATTTGTTGCAATTTATTTGAATATTTTTTTTTTTAATATATGCTTGATTATTTTATAAGAAATTCCTGTAAAACCTTGAGGTTTAAAATTAGATTGAGAATTGTTGGGAACCTAAGGAAATTCATTCATAAATGCAAACAAATCTATTAAACTAGTGTCGTTATGGTCAAAAAGAAAAATCATTTCTTCTGGAAGACTTCTTAGGATATGTTAGTAAATTCAAACGATGATGATCGGATATGCTGACAATAAAAGAGCATACCGACACTAACTATAAAAGGCTGCCACCTGTTTTTTTCGTTTTTACGTAAAAAATATAAGAATACTGACAAGATAAAGGGACAAAATCATATTTTTTTGTTTTTCTTCTACGCTAAAAATCAAAATATGGAAGGTTGCCACCTCTTGGAAATTTTTTAATGAGAGAGAATAAAAATGCTTAAAATAAAAAGGGATAAAGCTTTATTTTTGGTTTGGTTACCATTTACTTCTATGTTTCATAACAGAATGTATAGAAATACATAGAAGAGTTGCTACCTGTTTGAAATTAATTTTATGAAACATAAAATAAAGGAACGGTACTAACTACAGAGACTCAAATAGACCTAGTATTAAAATACAAAAAAATTAAATTTCTAAATATTTTATAGAAGAGTTGCCACCTGTTTAAATTTTTTTACGAAAAATGAAATAAATAGACGCTACAATCTATGGAGGCTTAAGAAGACATAATTATAATATATTGTAACGAAAATGACACCAGAACAAACTAGAATTGACAATCGAAATCGATAACTTGCCAGAAGAATCTAGACATCGATATTCGTAGTTACCAGAATGTTCGAGTGCCGATGTATCGCTTACAATCGACTATATAAGAAGGCTGCCACCTGTTTGAAATTTTTTTAAAGAAACAATATAAATGTTGACAAGAAAATGTGCATAATACTTTCTTTGTTGGTTTTTCTTGTATGTTTTACAAAAAAAGTTATAGAAGTTGCTAATCTGTTTGAGTATTTTGTATGAAAGTTTAAGTTATATTGGAATTAGAAATAATGTTTAGTGTATAGCCATTAAAGTGTGACTATTTGATTTCGAAATATTCCAGTGATCGAACTCAGGGTAGAATTTTAGAGTAAACAACAGATTTTGGAAATCCGGTACAATATAATAATTTATGGATTGCTCCTGTTTGAAGACTGGAAATTATCAATGTGGATTCACGAAAAGGAAAATAAATAAATGCTACATATGCAGAGACGTAAGAAGGCCAATGCAAATAAATTTAAATTACTAAATATTATATAGTAGAGTTGCCACCTGTTTGATTTCATTTTTATGAAAAATGAAATAACTTAATGGTACAAACTAATGTGGATTGAGAAGACCGACGGTTACAAAAATGTTGCGGAAGGGTTGCCACCTGTTCGAAAATTTAAAACAAAGTAATAAAGAAATTATAAATATGAACAACAAACTAAAGAGTCTTTTAAGCAAGTTTACACTTAAAAATAATTTTGGAATTTAAAAAGTTGGATGGTTGCCACCTGTTTATTTTTTTATTTTAAAACTAAAGGCGCTTTTTTAAACTAAAGGCGCTTAAGAAAACTCGCAGTTAAACACACAATACACATTCAAGACATACAAAAACTCTTATATAAGCACCCAACAATAAAAAAAGGACCTCTCCAAAAGTGCAGTTAACTTCGTTTGCTTTCAGCTTTTATTACGTTTATTTAAAAATAAATAGCAATTTTCCATATTTAATTTTGCTATTTAAATAACTAGCGTACAAAAGTGTAGTAAATGAATAGATAAAGTACCCAAATCTATTTTTGTTGTTCCAAATCGAAGCGTATTTCCATTACTTCCATTATGTGTTGCCTGTGTAATTTCGGCACTTTGCAGCAATTCAGTTCGATTATCTCGTTAACAAAGCAAATGCTATTGTTGTTGTTGTGTTTCTTTTTGTATTGGCAGTTTTAACACCTATGAGTTAAGCAAGATGCCAGCTCTGTTTCGTCATTGTTTCGGCCATTTTCCCTTCATTTACTTCATTTACTTGCCATACCTTTTCAATTTCTCCATTTCAAGTGGCTGCTCTTCTGCATTTCTTTCTTTCATTCTGGATTTCTTTGGCATTGTTCGCATTTTTCGGTTTTCAATCACAAATTCCCAATTGGCGTCAATGAATACGATTACTTTTCGTCACGCAAGTGTGACGTGCCGCCTTTTTGTACCTTCTTCTTGTTGTGTGTTAACAATGGCTTCTGGGGTAAACAATGGCAAAGTGGGAATGCTTTCACAAAAAAACTTGCAAATTTACATACAAAGTTACAAAGATATACATGCTAAGCTGGGGCAATTGACAAACACCTTTCACTTTCATTGAGGTGGATAACTATTCAAGCGTATTTTTTTGGCTTATTATGTATGGAAATGTGAAAATGAAACCAGGAAGTGAGGGATAAAGTACATCAGGGCCTCGCTTGTTAAGGCGAGTGTCTTCATTGTCGTAATTATGCGATTTCTTGCACAACACTTCTTTTGTTCAAACTCAATACATTTTAACTGATGTCGACGAAAAAAAAATAATAAGAAGGCCACAAGGGAACCTTGTTCACTTTCTGCAAGTTTTGACAATTCCAAAATCTGAACTCATGTCAATCCATCAAGACCATAAAATAAGTTTTTTGAAAGCTATATTAAGAGCTTGGGAAGTTAGAGCCAAGTATATTGACGTGTTCCTATGTTTTTCTTGTTCATTATTTTGGTGAGAAAAATGCTGAATTCTTTTAACTGGCAAAACTATCCAAAAATAAAGTCGTCTAAAAACTTTTTAAATTTTTAATAATTTAGTACAAGCCAGATGGCAACACTCTTCGGATATATATTATATATGAAGCACCTTGAATTTTATGTACATAAACTTTGACAAAAGTAGCAGCACTTTTGCAAAAAATAACCGAAATCTCAAATTTTTTGGTAAAATTCAAAATATGTGGCAGCACCGCATATTAAAAATATTTTAATATTATTATTATGTTATTGTTGGTTTTATAATTAGGTGGCAACCACAACGTTCAAAGAATCTAGTCAATAGTTAAAATAAACTATATTTAGAAAGGTGGCAACATTACTCAAAACTATGCCCTTATTTAAACTTATTTTTTTTATTGTTTATATTTTTTGTTTTAATTAAAAAATTGTCACTAGTGGTTATAACTGTTAAACTCATATGCATAAATGATATATTTTTACACAATGTGGCATCACTTATTTATTGTATTATTAAAAAAAAATATCTATTGGTCTACAACTTTGCTTCCGTCGTTTTTTTGTGTAAATTTAAGGCTTTATTGTATAAAAACGGTTACAAAAATGTTATTCAAAATATTGGCCATCGCTAGCTACTACTTTTGACCATTTTTCTGGCAGCATGCATATTCCGTGACAAAAGAACTCCTCATCTTTCGAGTCGATCCAAGTTTCAATCCAATTTTTGACTTCTTCATAAGAACTGAAGTGCTCGTTAGCTAGACCGTGTGCCATCGAAGTGATAGTCAATGGAGCAACGTTTGGAGAATCCGGCGGGTGGGGTAAGATCTCCCATTTCAGCGTCTCCAAATATTTTTTTACCACCTTTGCGACGTGAGGCCGAGCATTGTCATGCTGGAGAATGACTTTAACGTGCTTTTCCTCGTACTGTGGCCGTTTTTCTTTTAGTGCTCGCACCAATTGCGTTCGGTTTCGATCTCCAATGATGGTTTCAGTCTAGTAATGCTTCCAATTCAGCATCTTCGAAAATCTTCTCCCTTCCACCACCATGCCGGTCTTCGACTTCATAATCACCATTCTTAAAACGTTGAAACCATTCGCGACATGTTCTTTCACTTAGGACAGCCTTACCGTACGTGTCCGAAAGCATTCGATGAGCCTCTGCCGCACTTCTCTTGGAATTAAAAAAGAACAAACAAAATTTCCCGTAAATGTCGAGAATTCGGCTCCAAAACTGACATTTTCAGTTGAGAATGAGTTTGGGATGCGAACAGATCTCTACAAATATTTGGTTGGATTAATGTTGACACAAATATCCAAGATCGATATAAAACGATTTAATCGATTTGATCGACCAGTGCATGACCCTAGAGATATCTATTGGAAAACGGCGGAAGCAAAGTTGTAGACCTAATATTATGTCTCTGGAAATAAATTTCATATTTAGAATTTTATTTAAAAATATATAAGGAATTTCCATCACAACAACACAAAACTTTACAAACTAAAAGTTAGTTTTTGCTATGCCACTTAACGAAAAAATCGCCGTCTCTAAAAAAGTGAGGTTAACGGAGTGCACCTGCTCGCAGTTGCTTAATCTGCTGCTGCTGCACCAGCGAAAAACCGTTGTGGGACATTTCACTCGGAATAAATACCTCAAATGACAACGAGGCAGAAGCAGACAGAGAAAGAAGAAGGTGAGGTAACAGTAAGAATTGCTATACCAACAACAATAAGCAAGACATAACGGTAAACAAAAACGAAAACGAAACGAACGAAAGCAGAAAGCTATGAAAGTAAGAAGGTGCAGAGCAGCTGCCAACGACGCAACTATGCCGGCAATTCCTCAACCACAAACCGAACCGAACCGAACCCACAGCTCAGCTCAACTCAACTCGAAGTAGAGCCCAGCATAGCTGAGCTCTGGCAGCGGTGACAATTTAATACCGCAAAGCGTCTGGAATTTAACTGACATTTTTCCCCAACACGCAAGTGAATACCTCGTGAGTTGCCCAACAACAACAACCACTGCTGCAACTGTACTGTTATGCCTACGTGTGTTGATGTGTGTGTGTAGTCGAGCAGGTGTGCGTGTTCACAGAGCAAGTGCCGGTCAAGCCAATGACTTGAGCTGTTGGGAGTTTGACGGGTGAGTGTCAAAGTTTCACTTCATGTGATCCAGGCGCCCTTTCTGCTGTGATTGTGATTTGCGTGTGTGTGTGTGTGTGCATATGTATGTGTAGAGATTGCTTACAATTGAGTTGTTTTGGTCGTAAATAAATAGTTTTGTGAGTTGTGACCTCAAGTCACCTCTATAGAGAAAAACCGGCTTTACTCGCTTGTTTTTTGCCAAATTTGTATCCCTGCAGATGTTGCTAGTTCTCACGTATGCTAATTTTGGAGAGAACACATACAAACATACTCACTCAATTGCCTAGATAACGGTAAGTACGTATCATGCTTTTGGTCCACTTCTCCTGAGTTTTTTTTTTTATTTTTTTGAGGAAAAGGAAAGTACTGACCATCACTTTCACATATGAGCTTAAATGTTGAGTTGCGGGAGACTCTCTTTCTTCTTTCGATTTTTTCTTCTTTTCTCTATGCCTTTTTTACTTTTTTTCGCACTTTCCTTTTCGGTTTGCATACAAAACATTTTGCACCTGACATTTTTCCATTTGAATGAATTTAGCATTTTGGATTAATACTAGATTATTTAGCAGGGTTTACTCTAGGTGACATTTAGAAGCCTGCACGCAAGTTCTTTCCTCTCGTAATTATTATTTTTTATTTGAATATATATAGTAAAAAAATGATTTATTATTCAACAATTTATAAGCGTAATTTAATTTTTTAATAGAGTTGCCACCTTCAATCAAAATTAAAAAAATAATAATAATTAAATAAGTTAAGTATTTCTTTATTCAATATGATTGTTTTGGAATTCACAACACTTGTTTTTTTTAATTTTTTTTTCTGGCTATAGATGCCACAAATTCCAATTTAGTATTGATTATTTTAAAACTGCACTTTTTTCTATTATTACAATACTATATGTAAGAATTATGGATCATACAGCTAAATTAGCAGTTGAAATTTAAATTTCACCAGGTGGCAACATCACATACCAAATAAAATTAAATAAAACATCTTTTACCATTTCCATATATTGAGCAGCGGACTCTGTAATGACTTGTTATATAGCAGCGAGTGGACGCTCTCTGAGTAACTAACAACCACGCTCCCAAAATGATCTCCTCTTGTTCAAAATCCAGAAGCTGGTATAGATCTCCCATATGAAGTTTAAAAAATTTCTTCAAAATTTAATAAGACCCTAGCGAAAGCGGCAATTCAAAACTCTTCTCACCAAAACCCCCACAATTCTTTCAATTACTTAAGATGCCGATACCGTTACACTCTCTCTTCCTTTTTAAAACACTTTATTAAGTGAAGCAATTTCATGCTGCAGGTCATATGTGTACTTAACGGTAAACTTTGTTGAGGCTATGTGTGAGTGTGTGCACCGTTGGACCCGTCATCATACCGCCAGGAGGCTCAAAAATACCGGCAATTGATATTCGCACTCGCATTGAAACTTGCTCATACACAGGGTCTTATACTCACGCTCTCTCTCCGTGAGCCGATATGTTGCTTATGACCGCTTTTATTTTATTACCCGGCATTAAATTGTCTTCATAGCGAAAACGTGACGTGAATACGTCAATGTCGCGAACATCGCTGCTACCGCTGCCACTCATGAAGCTGTCATATTTACTCTCACACAAGCATACACTTACATGTTATGGCTCATATTTGGTTAGTGTGTGTGTGGCATTGTCCTGTAAGCTGTTGACTCTCTAGTGCTTAGCAAAAGCTGCCGAATCAATTGAAATCGCCAGCGTTGGCAGCTTTTGGCGGCGTTTGCAATGGCGCAGATACATGTGCTGAGCAGAATCATTACTCGCCTGATGATGGCTGCGATGAAAAATTATTAATTGAAATTGACTGTCGTGACGTGAATTAGTCAAGCTTGAGTGGTCATTTCCTCGTTTTTTTTCGATATCGGTAAGTAGATGGGGTTCATTGACTTCGTTTAAGTAGAGAAGTTGTGTAATTAAAAAAAATCAGAGGGGCTTTTTCTTTGTATATCATTAAGTTTTCATTGAAACTGAAACTTAAATTTTAATTATACTTTGAGCTTTCCAAGTGTTCTCAAAGTAATTGATCCATAAAAATAAGCTGTAAAAAAATACTTTATAAATCTGATCTCACAGTGAAATTTTTTAAAATATGGAGTGGAAAATTTAAGAATATAAAAAAGTGAAAGCATAGAGCTTTCCTTTCAAAATAAAGTTCAGAATGTTTTGGAAACTTTTTAAGTTCGAGTTTTTTATTTAGAAAGCTTTCAGCAAACATGCTCAGACTTCTTTTTCGCAGAACTTTAGAACAAATATTAATAAGTATCCGTTAACTTTGAATGTTTTGAGCTTTCACGGAGTAATATGCTTCCTGTTCTTTCCGTCAGCTATATTATATATGTTCATAAGGGAACGTAATGGACATGATAATATTAAGAGAATTTTTGCACTGATTGATTCCAGGTTAGATGATAAGGTCAGAGGTAGAGCTTGCTGCCAAGTGCTTTCATTTTTTATCATTCTGGCCACTACTGTGATCTTCCAAAAGCCTAGGCCCAGGCCATAAAACAATCGATATGTTTCTTTAAGAAATATTTAAAGATACTCCCAGATATTTCAAATGTTAAAAATTTATACACAATGTCTCTTTTTTTGGAAGAAAGAACACTCTTGAATAGTATACTCCAGCTAAAAAAATCTAATTGAATTTAATTTAGGTCCTAACTTAACTTAATATACCCAACCTTACTTATGTAACAGAATATACACATTTGGAGAGACATATAATCTGGTGTCTTGTGTCTGGATAGTATTGGATCACAAATCAATAGAGACCAATCAAGATTATTATATTTAATGTGTTATGAATTCTTCCATGAATCAGCACATTCTTAAGTCAGCTGGATTTTTCTAAAAAGCATGGTCCAGTAGTAAAAAAATCATCGAAGAAAAAATTAAAAAGGGACTTCAAAAAAATATTTATTCGAAAGAAAAAATTCTGAAAATTCTAATTTAAATTCAACGAGATGAAAAAATTAGGTACAATTAAATTTGTTCGCACAACAAACCCTTTTGTAACACAACAAAATGCTGAAAAAGAAAAGGCAACTCGTTCGTATTGAAATCATTTTTTATTCTGTTCCTTCGTTTTGTCATCAAACAAATTAAAAAAATCTCTGATTTTACCGACATTTGACGGACAGCTTCATTAACCAGCTGATTGACGACTTCGTACTTTGCACAGCCGATTGCACTTATTGTGCCAAATGAGAATTATGCAGAGAGCGAGTAATTTCCCAAGGGGCAGGCGAAGAGTGGCTCATTGGCGCTGCTGATTATTGATTCGATGATTAAATGAATGAATACTCGATGAATTTATTTCGATTATGAATTGCCAATTGTCTGTTGCAGGTATTGGATTTTTACAGTAATTTATTACGGTTTTTTCCCCTTTGTGCTATGTGTTTGTTGTTGTAAATCTACCGTTGTTTGTTTGTTGGACAAATTGTGGCGCAGTGAGCGAGTGGATTGCGAAAAACTGCAAACTTTTTAATGAACACTACAATTTACGAGTGGCGAGTGGCGCATAAATTATGTTGGAGAGATAGGGGTTAGGAAGGGAAAATTCAAGAATAGCATAGTAAGTAGAATAATAACAACACATATTGTTCTTGGCTTAAGTTATAGCGCATAGCTTTGGAAAGTGCTTACAGGTTCTCATCATCCTCTCTGTGATTTTCACTATTCTACTCTCCCTCATAACTATAATATTATTTACCTCACCATTTTATCAACATTCAAATTGTTTTTTCACAGATTATTATAAATTCTTTCGACAATTATTTTTATTGTTGTTTGAGGTGGGAGATAACTGTATTTTGCGTATATTATTTATTGTGTTGTTGTTGCCAATTTTATGCTCACCAGCACTGCCACAAATCATTCACACTCATTCTCTCATCCTTTTGTTATGGAAATCAACAAGTTTTCTGTGGGTCATCATTAAAAGTTTCTTAATGATTTAGAATAAATTTTTGCTGTCGATTGCAACTTGTGGATTTTAGAGTGTTTGCGAAAAATTGTGAGGTTATGTGCATGAATGGGAAGTGTAAAAATTTACACATACAAAATGTGTGCGGAGTTACAGGTGCCGAAGTGCACTCAGAAGAAAAGTTGATATCTTTTCAAATTTAATAAAGGTAGCATTAACATCGTACAGCTGCAACAAAATTGTGTTACGTAACGAAATTTCGTCACACTCACAGTATATAAACCATAATGAAGGCAGAAGAGATTTGTTTAGATTGTTTTTCAAATTTTGTAGTGTAATATTTGGAAAGCTTAGAATATAATAGGTTTAAGGTTGCCAGCTGTTGAAAATTTGTTAGTTAAAATTATTTCTTTCATTATCAATCAATTCTACACTTTTATTACACTAACGATTTTATTTTACAAACTAAATAGTTCTAAAAACAGTTGAATTTAATAATATTTTTGAAATAGAGCTGCCACCTGTCTAGAAAATTCTATTATAAAAGTTTTAAATATTTTCAAATTAATACTGTTTGCTCTTAAGAAAGAAAACTTTAAGAATGATGACGGTTAAAAATATGTTTCAGCAAGGTTGCCACCTTAATCGATAATTTTAGACAGCAAAAAAAGACGTATATATAATATACTTTACGATGAGGGTTACCACCTGTTTTGCATTTTTTTTGTAAAATAAATTTCATAAAAAATTAAATTTTACCGACTAAGCTTTTAAGAAATTTTTTAATGATTAAATATATTTTTCAGCAGGGTTGCCACCTGACTCAAAATTTTTAGACAAGCTAAAAAACACCTACATGAAATTATTAATTTGAGAAAATTTAAAAATAAAAATATTTTTGAGGAGTGTTGCCACCTGTTTTAATTTTTTTGTCAATAAAATTCATAAAAATGAAATTTTACCAAATAACCTTTCATGTAGTTTTTTATGAATTTTTGAGATTGCCACCTGTTCAGAAAATATTTCATTACCTAATTGTTTTAATTTTGAAGTCTAAAAATTATTCTTTTAACAAAGCTGCTTGAAAAAGTAACATTGACATTTAAATATTTATTTTTTCATAATTATTTCTGCCAGTGCATAGCCGTGCTAGTAATTTGTGAATTTATTCAATGTTTTTGAATTTTAGCAATTTGCGAGTGTTTTCCCCCTGAATATTTGGCATAGAAAACAAGTTAACTAACAATTGTAGCAAAAACTCTCCAGAGCCACATTTCAACAACAGCAGGAAGAGAAACAACAAATTGTGAATCAACTAAAGTGAGCAACGCAATGGAAATGCAACACAACGGCGTTTGAATGCAACAAAGTGTGCAAAGTGCAATATGCAACGTGCAACATGGGGCATGTGGCATACAAGTGCCAATGAATAAAAGTGTCTACCTTTTGAACAAATAATTCAACGGAAATGCATAGCTAGGAGCATATGTGTGTGAAGAAGTGACTGTGCTAGGTAGGAAATTATGGGACTGGATGTGGAGTGGTCCATTTTAATTTGCGATAAGCAATACTTAAAATCGCGATCATCGGAGGATACATAAAAATAGATGGGAGCTTTAGAAATTGTCTATCGGTTCTAAGATGAAGATTATAAAATGAAACTTTAGTTGCGTGGCAGTCTTAATTTAAATAATCCAGAGATAAGTTTGACTATTTTTCTATTTTGTGAAGTTCTCGCAAATCGAAAGAAGGTATTTCGGTTCATATGTGATACTTCATAGAAAGCCGAAGATTCTATGGAATCTTGTAGCTTCCCTCGATAAAGGTCCCTACTGAGACTTCGCAACTGACTTAAGTCTGCTAATAAGAGAATCAGTTCATGTCACACTTTCAACACATAAATGTTCGTATAGACTCCAGCTTTTTCCTACTGGGACACAATTACCCCAAACTCACACATCCATTTAGATCTCTCTATATATTTATCTATCTAATAGCATTTAGGTGTTGATGTGTGTCAACAGTTTAATTGCTTTTCGACTACTTTTCATATTGTTATTGTTGATTTTTTGTTGTTGTTTTTACTTTTTGTTTTTTTTTCATACGCTGACCGTTCGGGTTGTTACAAACAGTTACTTTACTGCTTTGTTACCCATTATTGTTATTACGTTTGCAAACGCCACACACTCTGCACTACACTATTTGCCTATGTTGTTGTTGTTTTTGTTTTTATATGTTTATTTGTTGTTTTTTGTATTTTCACTCAGTCTTTTGTTTTGATGTTATTCTGTCTGTTATTAGCAGCACTGCAAATTGGTGCAAAAAGTCTGTGTAACTAACTCGGCATGTGGATACTTGAACTCACCGAAAAACAATGCACTTTTAGTTTCCGAAATTCCTGGGAAAACAAACCGGTTATTTGCGAAATTTGTGGTGGCGAGCAAAGTTAATAGACAAATTTGCCGAAATGCATGACTGTGTGTGAATATATTTATATATGTATGTAGATATAGTAGATGTATCTGCGGTATGTGGCTATTCAAATGCAGTGAAGTAGAGTTGCAATTGGTATTCTTCGAATTTTGCCAATGATCATATGCATTTAGAAGAGATTTATATTTTTTTCCTAAATTTCAGTAATAATATTATATTATTAATAAATAAAATAAATAAATAATTAAAGTAAAAATACATTTTGTTTTCCGACTTAATTTTCGCCTTTTAGAGCACTTAAACTGAAAATTAGTTATATCTGAACATTTCAGATGACTTTCAAAATTTAATTAGTGGAGTAATTGGTATGCAATTTAAACTAAATTTATGTGAAAGTTACATGGGCATGGGCACTCTGAAATTCTCCGTCGGTTCGATTGCATCCATGACTACTTGGACTACTGCACCGCGGAACCGACCCCTAGAGGTTTCTTCTCTACGCGCGTACCAACGAGGGATATGTGGGGAGGTTAATGGAGGAGAAGTGCAGACAGCTTTTTCACGGATGGATCGAAGCTAAGGGGAAAGGTGGGAGGGGGAGTTTTCTGCAGAAATCTCTCTATCAACACCAGCTTTAGGCTACCTGACCACAGTAGTGTCTTCCAAGCAGAGGTCGCTGCGATCAAAGTAGCAGTGGTCCACTAGATCCTTATTTATAGCTTCCATTTGCTATCTGACTAGTGTGGGTACCCGGTCATCTGCGCAAGAGCGCTCGACTTGCAGACTACGCAGGAGCTCGTCAAACGCTGGTCAACTACCAGTACTTGTGCAGTGGCGAGGTCCTTTTGGCCCTCTGTGGAGCGTAAGCGGTCCTTTCAACTGCTTTCTCTGGGCAAGGTCCATCTCAGCGCGATCATTGGTGTACTTACTGGACATTGTCCAATGGGTACCCATGCGTTGAGACTTGGGATCGTGGCAGATGCAAGTTGCCAAAGCTGTATGGAGGAAGGCGAGGTGGAATCATCTAAGCATTTCCTTCTTCATTGTCCAGCTTTTGCCAGACTGAGGTTGAAACACCTCGGAAGGCCCTTTTTCCGCGATCTTAGCGAATTGGCTTAAGAAATTTGTAACGGATTCCAAGCGTTTTGCTGAATCTTAAAGGTCTTTGATCCACAGGGAGTTTTATTGGTACCACAATGGACAGCGCCAGGCTGTCTAAGTGAGATCTTCTGTTTTTGCAGAGATCTGCCTACAAACCTAACGTAAATCTACATGGGGGAACTCTATGAAGTGCGATTAGGATAGAAAAATGATAATAAGATGTCAAATTATAAGATTTGAAGTCTTCTTCTTCTTCTTGACTGACGCTTACGCGTTATAGCCGAGTCCAAAACAGCGCGCCACGTATCCCTCCTTCTGGCAGTTTGGCGCCAATTGGTTATACCAAGCGAAGCCAGGTCCCTCTCCACCTGGTCCTTCCATCGGAGTGGAGGTCTCCCTCTTCCTCGGCTTCCACCAGCGGGTACTGCATCGAATACTTTCAGAGCTGGAGCACTTTTATCCATTCGAACAACATGACCTAGCCAGCGTAGCCGCTGTTTTTTTATTCGCTGGACTATGTCTATGTCGTCGAATAACACATACAGCTCATCGTTCCATCGTCTGCGGTATTCGCCGTTGCCAATGTTTAAGGGACCATAAATCTTCCGCAACACCTTTCTCACGAAAACTCCTAGTGCCGTCTCATCGGATATTGACATCGTCCACGCTTCTGCACCGTAAAGTAGGACGGGAATGATGAGAGACTTGTAGAGTTTGGTTTTTGTTCGTCGAGAGAGGACTTATCAGTGTGGCTTTAGACCTGGAAAATCAACAACAGACCAGATATTCACCATGCGCCAAATTTTTGAGAAGACCCGTGAAAATAGGATCGACACACACCATCTCTTTGTCGACTTTAAAGCTGCTTTCGACAGCACGAAAGGAGCTGCCTTTATGCCGCGATGTCTGAATTTGGTATCCCGCAAAACTAATACGGCTGTGTAAACTGACGTTGAGCAACACCAAAAGCTCCGTCAGGATCGGGAAGGACCTCTTCGAGCCGTTCGATACCAGACGAGGTTTCAGACAAGGTGACTCACTTTCGTGTGATTTCTTTAACCTGATGCTGGAGAAAATAATACGAGCTGCAGAGCTAAATAGAGAAGGACAATCTTCTATAAGAGTGTACAGCTACTGGCGTACGCCGATGATATCGATATCATTGGAAACAACACCCGCGCCGTTAGTTCTGCTTTTTCCAGACTGGATAAGGAAGCGAAGCGTATGGGTCTGGTGGTGAGCGAGAGCAAGACGAAATATCTCCTGTCATCAAACAAACAGTCAGCGCATTCGCGTCTTGGCTCCCACGTCACTGTTGACAGTCATAACTTTGAGGTTGTTGATAGTTTCGTCTGCCTGGGAACCAGCATTAACAGCAATAACAATGTCAGCCTGGAAATCCAACGCAGAATCACTCTTGCCAACAGGTGCTACTATGGACTAAGTAGGCAATTGAAAAGATTTGAAGTCAGCGTGGCGAGAGATGAGAAAACGTTATGAATAGGCTCCAGTATTTAGACAATTAAAGATTAGAACTACCTACGAAAGCTGATTTTCGAACAGATATTACTCAGAAATACGCCTAATTAGGACTCCTCAATAAGTGTAAATATATAATATATACATACATACATACATACTCGGTTAGGAAATTATTTTATTACGCGTGGGCCAGAGAACGGAGAAATTTGTTTATGTTTTCAGTTAATAAGTCAGCCCAATTGAATAATCAGTTCTTTTACGATTATCTACTCAGCGAAAGCACTGTTCTTACTTTGCTACGACATCTAGACACCATATAAAGCATATTTCAGACTCATTCATCAATCATTGTCTCTCAGTATTTCAGCATTCCTCCAATTGAAAAATAAAGAATAATTTAAATTGATATCAAATAAAAGCATTACTTCATTCGATCCATTTAACTGTGGTAAATCACATATAAAAGAATTTAAAATCTGTATTTTGTGCAAACTACCTCAATAGAAAGGCATTCAGATCAAAGACAACCATGCACTAAACTTCGTACGCTTTAAACAAAAACACGAAAATCTCGTCAAATAAACCCAAATTCGCTCAAATTGCATTCAAAAATTTCCACTAATGAATTTTCACAAGCGCGTGTGTGCAATGCAAAAACCTAAAAGCGCAACACGGAATTCATGCAAAAATCCCAGCGATTTCATTTCATTGCATTTTCACATTCGCATTGTGTTCGCGCGATTGATAGGCGATTTAAATTTCACATTCGTGTGCGCATCAGTTTTGTTTCCATTATATGTACGATACGATATTTATTTGCAAATATTCAGCGCTCATTAATAATTTTCGCGCAGCAACATCGTTTGGTGTGCGCCCTTTAAGCCGCTTACCGCCGCTACAATCGGCATGCAATTCATTAATTTGCAAAGGCAAAGCTTTTCAACGCAATTATTGCTCATAAATATAATTTACCGAATTTGTGATATTTTGTTGAAATGCAAATTAAAATACAAAATAAACTGAATAATCACGGCAACAGCGCGGAATTTTGTATTTTGAATTCACGCATTGAAAAAAGCTTCGAAATTTTAATCAAATTTTAGTTATTTGCACTTCGCAATGAGCTTCAGATTTAGCGCTTAATTTGAGTGGTGGCATTGCCTAGTATTGTAAATTATTTTGTTTGAATGATAACAGATTTATTTAATAATTGGATTTCAGAAGGTGAAAGCTTTGTTCTCAAAGTGCTTAAGCTTACTGTCTGATACTCACACTTTTATTTTTAGAATTCTTTATTTTTCTTCTTGACTGGCGTAGACAACGCTTACGCGGTTATAGCCGAGTCCACAACAGCGCGCCACGTATCCCTCCTTCTGGCAGTTTGGCGCCAGGATTGGATATTTCGTCTTGTCGTCATTCACCTCCAGACCCATTCGCTTCGCCTCCTTATCCAACGCGGAAAAAGCAGAACAAACGGCGCGGGTGTTGTTTCCAATGATATCAATATCATCGGCATACGCCAGGAGCTATACACTCTTGTAGAAGATTGTACCTTCTCTATTTAGCTCTGCAGCTCGTATTATTTTCTCCAGCATCAGGTTAAAGAAATCACATGAGAGTGAGTCACCTTGTCTGAAACCTCGTCTGGTATCGAACGGCTCGAAGAGGTCCTTCCGGATCCGGAAAGGCAGCTCCTTTTCGTGCTGTCGAAAGCAGCTTTAAAGTCGACAAAGATATGGTGTGTGTCGATCCTATTTTCACGGGTTTTAGAATTCTTTGCTTATATATAAATCGGACATATATTTCCGAAAATATTAATTAATCTTCATAGATTAGTTTTTCCTAATCTAACTAAAATTTCGTGTGCTGTAAAAAAGTTATTAAACAACAAGTTTCAGCCTTTCTAATATTTATAGAAATACGAAAGAAAACCATTTTCGTTAAAAGGTGAAACAATTTCACACGAGCTTTTAAGTTTCAATTTGATAGAGTGCTGTCAAAAAATTATTAAACACAAACTATAAATTTTCCGAATATTTATTATATTACGAAATCATGTCATTAGCTGAAACCATTCCTCATGAGCTTTTAAGCTTTAAAGTATCGACGCTTTAAATTGATCGAGTTCTGCCAAAAAAATAATTAAACACAAAGTCCAAAGCTTCCGAGTATTTATAAAAATACGAAATAAAACTCTTTTTTTCATTAGCTAAAACATTTCCAAACGAGCTTTAAAGTATCGATCGATCGAGTTCTGTCAATAGAGTATAATACGAAAGAAAACTCTTTTTATTAAAAGCTATAATCATTCCATATGAGCTTTTAAGCTTTAAAGCTTCGGCTTTAAATTGTCAGCCGCTTTAATGAAGACATTTAAAATACGAGGATGGCATTTTCTCGACAACAACAAATGAAAAAAGTATATAAAAATTTTAATCATTAAAACAAAAGCAAACAAACATCAATATGTCTCGTATATTCACAGCAGACCACTTTAAACGACGAAAGCTTTCACAAAGCACACAAGTTGTAAGCGCTTTCGTTTCAATTCAACGTTTACGTTTGCACAATATGCTTTACATTTTTAAATACACTTATTTACATAATAATTCACTTTCTTGCTGCAGCTTTTTCGCCAACCACAACAACAATAAATATGAGGACATCAGCAACATACTCGCATGCAAGTTGATTGCGAGTATATGCCAAGAGCATTGTTATTGTTTGTTATTTTACTCGCGCTGATGACCCTTGAAGCTGGTAATTTAATTTCAGCATTTCAATTAAGTGCCAATGACAGTCAACAATGTGGACATCAGCCAACATAATAAGCATGTGCGAAAAACACCAAAAACAATAATGACAGCAACAGCAGCAGCAACAATAACAACAAAAACAAGTAGCAGTTGTTGAAGTACTCTTGGCCTGTTGCAGTTGCAGTGCAGCGACAAAATTGTATATTTGCAGTAAAGTCGTTGGGAAAATGGGAAATGCTAATGAGTAGATGAGAATATTTGCGAGTATTAGGGTGGACCTCTTTTTGAATTTTTATATTTAGCTTGAAGACTAGCTATAAATCTCCAACTTTGCCTCGATCTCTGTCCCTATCTCTGTCCCTATCTCTATCTCTATCTGTATCTCTATCTCTATCTCTATCTCTATCTCTATCTCTATCTCTATCTCTATCTCTATCTCTATCTCTATCTCTATCTCTATCTCTATCTCTATCTCTATCTCTATCTCTATCTCTATCTCTATCTCTATCTCTATCTCTATCTCTATCTCTATCTCTATCTCTATCTCTATCTCTATCTCTATCTCTATCTCTATCTCTATCTCTATCTCTATCTCTATCTCTATCTCTATCTCTATCTCTTTCTCTATCCATCCACATATCAAACTCCATTTTGTACTTCTTTTGAAAAGTTGATTTCTTTCTTCGCAAACATTAAGTACCACCCTAGTAATAAAAACTACTCCTGCATTATAGAGTGTGCGTTGCATTTAAGCATTTCAAGCCGCTAGCAAGTCGGAAAATAAAGCGACTGACATCAATTCATCCTCCTATTGTTTGAAGCTTTTGTTGTTGCTGTTGTTTTTGTTGTTGTTAAAAGCATTGCTTGAGCCACTTACCAGCATCGGTACACACATTTATAATTGCGCACATCGCAACAACATAACAACACTCAACTGTAGCGTATGTTATTAAAGCCGACAACGCCTCGCAAACACACACACACACACATAATTACTGACTCACACACACTTAGTCATGCATACATACGTACTCGTACACTTCTATAATGACCAGCATACATTAACCAATTATTGTACAGTTCCGTCTGCCATTCAACAGGCAATCTCATTCACTCCCCCTTAACACCAACACACTCGTACACACATTCGGACTCACTGCCCAACTCAGCTTCGTCTGCCTTGACGAAGGCACGAATGCACGCCGGCGAAATAATTCCAACCGCATGCAGCAACGTCGGCCAAAATGTCCTTTCATCCATCTGTTTGACGCCCTTTATGCGCATCTGGTTGTCCAGCTGTCGGTCTCCGAATCTGCCGGTTCGCCTGTTTTACACTCATTTTGTTGTTTCTCTTATTGCTGTTGTTGTTGTTGGTATTGAGTTAATAACTTGTAATGCGAGTAAGTGGCCTTTATACTGGCCACTTTACAGCACCCACACCACATGTGAGAACAACAACAACAACAATGGTAACAATAGCAACAGCAACAACAAAAACTACAGCATTAATACATAAACAACAGCAACAACAACAACCGTGCTTAAATGGTTGTTTGTATTTATGTAAGTCTGTTTGTCAGCCAAGCCAACACTTGTGTCTGTGTGTATTAGTGTCTTTATACACACCCACACTCATCCATATTTGAGTTCGCATAATTTGTAAGCGTGTTTATGTTCATTGTACTTCTGGTTCTCAACTGTTTAACGCAATAAATACGCATATTACTTGTTTATTTGTTTGCATATTTACTGTAACGGTACTTTGCTGCTTCGTTTTGTTTTTTCTTCAACTTGCTGCTTTCACTTTAAATACTTCTTCATTAAGTCCAACCCTCTCTTTATTGTCGCGACTGCTGTGCCGAGTGGATTCAGAAAAAATGAATTTAATATATAATGTTTACCTCTATTTCACCATAACTGTGGTGGTGAATTAAGGGGTTATATACAGTTAGACGGCCGAAAAAAAGTGAATTTTCCAGAATTTTTTATGAGAAAACCTAGAAGTTTCTTGACTCGCTTACTCAAAGTTATAGATTCTCTCTCGACACTTGTAGAAAAGGTGAAAATACTGACTCTGTTCGTATATATTTTTATACTCTCGCAACAAATGTTGCTAAAGAGAGTATTATAGTTTTGTTCACATAACGGTTGTTTGTAACACCCAAAACTAAACGAGTTAGATATAGGGTTATATATACCAAAGTGATCAGGTTGAAGAGTGGAGTTCAAATCCGAATGTCTGTCTGTCCGTCCGTCCGTCCGTCCGTCTGTGCAAGCTGTAACTTGAGTAAAAATTAAGATATCTTGATGAAACTTGGCACACTTATTTCTTGGCACCATAGGAAGGTTGCTTTCGAAAATGAGCAAAATCGGACCACTGCCACGCCCACAAAATGGCGAAAACCGAAAACACATAAAGTGCCATAACTAAGCCATAAATAAAGTTATGGAAATAAAATTTGGTATGAAAGATCGCACTAGGAAGGGGCATATGTGGATATAATTTTTTTGGGGAGGTGGGCGTGGCCCCGCCCCCAAATAGGTTTTTTATACATATCTCGGAAACCAATAGAGCTATATAAACCAAACTTTCTGCAGTCGTTTCTTTTAGCCGTTTCCTTATACAGTCCAAAAATGAAAGAAATCGGATAATAACCACGCCCACCTCCCATACAAAAGTTAGGTTGAAAATTACTATAAGTGGGTTAACTCACTAACGAAAAACGTCAGAAACACTAAATTTCACATAAGAAATGGCAGATGAAAGCTGCACTCAGATTTTTGTACAAAATGGAAAATGGGCGTGGCGTCGCCCACTTATGGGTCAAAAACCATATCTCAGGATCTACACGACCGATTTTAATGAAACTTGGTTTCTAATAGTTTCCTTACATCCCAATGATATGCTGTGAAAATAGGCCAAATCACTTCACAACCACGCCTACTTCCTATATACCAGAACTTTGAAGACGATCTGAATCGTTTACTTTACAATATATAAAGTAAGTACTAGTGAAGATATCGGTGCAGAACTTTGCACAAATACTATGTTAATAGTGTGGCAGCCCCATTCTAAAAATCGCCGAAATCGGACCATAGGTTTTCAAGGCCCCATATATAGAACATGAGAACCCTTCTAACCTAATATTATGGTTTCCAACTTTCAATGGACTTTATACGATATATATGATGAATATGTGGGTCAAATTGTGTATTATATAATATAAATAAAGTTAAATACATAAATTGCGAGAGTATAAAATGTTCGGTTACACCCGAACTTAGCCCTTCCTTACTTGTTCTTTATTAAAGTTTATCTTTTAGATTTATTTCAAAGCAAACCGCTTAAGAACTAATAAGAAGTTGAGAGACGCGACCAACTTAAAGAAAAAATATAAAAAATATATTTGTATCCCATCTCAATTACTTACGCAGTGAATGTACTAAAAAATATATATCGTTAAGCATTTAGTAATAAAATATATCTACATATGTTGCAATACTTGAGTACTAAAAGTGTTATCAGCAGAGGGGGGCCCATGCAATTTATTTCAAATGTTCAAAAGTGCTCTTGGGTAACAAAGCGAAGCTGAGATGTGTCGGAATGCGTGCATTTTTCAATTTTCGAAATTGTTTTGGCCAAAAAAATACGAATACACAACGAATTGCAGTAACCACAATACAAATGTACTTATATAAGTACGAACGTTGGAAAATTATATGAAAGCTTCTCTGCGTTTTCGTATGGCGGCTATTATACCATTAGGTAGCAAAGCGTGTAATTGAAAAGCAAACGAAATGGTGCCTTCACCTTAGTGGGATGTCATTTGCAGCTGTTGTGATATGTGTAAGCTTATATAAATAGCAGTGCTACTGAAGAAATCATTTCTGTTTGCAAATATTTTGTTTCAAAGCCAAAGATATTCTTTGCGCCAATTCTATAAAGCGTTCTTGAATTAAATATATTTTTAGAAATCGACTACTTCAGCAGAACCATTTAAATAGCCAGTAATTTAAATGAAGAAATATATCAAGAAATATGATCATTCCATCAACAATTACTGAATCCGACACACCAATTCAGGATTAATACCATTAAGCCAGACATATACTACAAAGATAGAGAGTTTATAGTATACCAAATATAATTAAGATTTATTGTTGTTATACGAGTTACTAGGCCTTCTGAAAAGGTCGATATTATGGGTGGGTGCAGTCGGACCATTCCCATTCCATAAAATGTTGTCTATAAACAAGTAAGGAAAGGCTAAGTTCGGGTGCAACCGAACATTTTATACTCTCGCAATTTATTGAAGAAATTTTAATAAGATAACACCCAAATTTACCTATAAATTCGGCATAAAGTTTAATAGAATAACGAAAATCGTCCTATATAGTGTATGAGGGCTGAGGTAATTCCTGAACCGATTTCATTTAATTTCACCAACAAGGTACACTATATACAATACTATACGCTCACTTAATTTTGCTAAGATATATCACATATTAACCAATACATATATGTAGATTAAAGCCCACCGTATTTTTGAAAAACCTATAATTAGGTACATGGGAGCTAGGAGATGTTATTATCCGATTTTAATAATTTTTGGAACAGAGACACACTATTAGAAGAAAAAAATTTCCTCTGAATTACATTAAATTATCTAAGAGATTTACCAATATTTTCGGTTAAAATTTACCCTTAGGCGCTGAGTTCAACGTGTCCGATATCTAGGGTCTTGAACATTATAGTCTGTTTTCGACAATTTTTTCTCAAGTGAAGCCAGAGATGATATGTACTATTTGTATAAAGTTTTATTCCGCTATCTTCATTGGTTCCTTATGTATACTTTATAAAGTGAAGGAATCAGATGGAATTCAAAATTGAGTTATATGGGAAGTAGGCGTGGTTGTGAACCGATTTCATCCATTTTTCACATGTGTCATCAGGGTGTCAAGAAAGTATTATATACCGAATTTCATTAAAATCGGTCGAGTAGCTCCTGAGATATGGATTTTGACCCATAAGTGGGAGATGCCACGCCCATTTTTCATTTTGTAAAAAAATCTGAGTGCAGCTTCCTTCTGCTATTTCTTATGTAAAATTTAGTGTTTCTGACGTTTCTCGTTAGTGAGTTAACCCACTTTTAGTCAACCCAACCTTTGTATGGGAGGTGGGCGTGGTTATTATCAGATTTCTTTCATTTTTTGACTGTATAAGGAAACGGCTGAAAGACACGACTGCAGAAAGTTTGGTTTATATAGCTCTATTGGTTTGTGAGTTACATACAAAAAACCTATTTGGGGGCGGGGTCACGCCCACTTCCCACCTCCTCAGGGTGCCAAGGAATATGTGTTCCAAGTTTCGTTAAGATATCTTAATTTTTACTCAAGTTACAGCTTGCACAGACGGACGGACGGACAGACAGACATTCGGATTTTGACTCGTCTCGTCACCCTGATCATTTTGATATATATAACCCTATATCTAACTCGTTTAGTTTTATGACTTACAAACAACCGTTATGGGAACAAAACTATAATACTCTCTTTAGCAACTTTTGTTGCGAGAGTATAAAAATACATAAAAAAGGCTCAGAAACTCAAATTTGGTACAAAAAGGCCTTTATTTCGATTATGAACTGTGTCAGAAGCCTAACGGATAAGTTTAAAAAATTCACTGTGGACTCTTTCCATTTTCAAGTGAAACTGAATACAAGATCCTATAAGTATAAGATTTGAACCGAATTTGGTAGGTAATAGGCCCATGAAATGGATCGAATAAAAATTTTAATTACATCAGCTCATTTGCGTATAAGTAACTTCTAATATGAAAATTCTATTGCAAAAATGTAAAAAACTAAATCTGTTTATATATTCTCGTAGCTTTTATAAGTTTAACCAAAAAGTTTGAGTGTCCCTGACTGACTTTGACAATACATACATATCAGATCATTTGCAGATAATCTAATAAACGTATGACAGCTAATCTCACTTGATAAAAGCCAGTTTAATATCAAAAATTCCAAAAATCGGCCTGTATGTTCCTGTATATATCACGAATTTCAAGATTCCCGTCTCTAAAGTTAGTATAAAAAACTTATTTTAATACTCTGACTTGACTTTTTGGCTATTTACCATATGTTAATTTTATACCAAAAACTGTAGAGATGAAAAAAGGTGCGTGGAGGCCCTACGCGCGGAAGAAGTTATACTTCTTATACCCGAGACACACCTGTAGTAACAATACCATGATAAAAGTATTATAGTATTGTGTTCACTACGTACATTGACACACATCGATTTGTAGTAAACTGAAATACCAACTTTGTTTCACAGACATGAGATATTTCAAAAAAATGTAAACAATAAATATTTACATACATATGTGTAATGGAGAAAGCAATTTTTAAAATTACAAAAAATGGCAAAAATATATGTATTTTCTGCACAAAAAACAGAAGTAGTTGAAATGTATCTTAAAAGCCCGTCGCTTACGGCCATCAAAATAAGGTGATACATGACCCTGGCGTTGTGAAAAAGAAATTGTGAAAATTTTTTATATTTTCCATTTTATTTATTTATTTTTGAAAAGTCATTTTGACAAAATATTTTAAAAAACTTTTGTATATAAGCTCTCTCCCAGGTTTCTTACCTATTTTTAGCTGTGTTTAGTGAAATACCACAAAAAAATGCTAATATTGTTACCAGCAAAATACTACATTGCTCACATGGTAAAGTGCTAGTATTTGGTGACACACATCTGGTATTTGTACGAAATATAGTATTGTTACTACATGTGTGTCTCGGGTATTAGTGATATTCCAAGAAATGCATATCATTTGTATGAAAGAAAACTAGCGAGAGGGAAAGGTGGAGTGACCAACACTTTCTTAAATTCACATTTTATAAATTTATTATGCACATGTTATAAAGTAAAGTCCAAATCAATTATCATTTCTGGGTTCTGACGGATTGATATCTATAACATTTACAATTGGATTATGATAACTAAAATACGATATGAAATGTCTAACATCTATTTTATCTATATTTCTCACGATTACCGCATTAATAGTCGTACCTCCTTTTGTTGTAGGATCATTTCTTCCATTGATAATTTCTAATGAAAATTTTTCTCTGAGGAATGCCAGTAATGGTTCAGCTTCTGGCAATGAGAAATTTATTCGTTTTATCCGTTGAAACCGAGCGATCATCGAAGAAACATCATTTCTAATATGCCACAAGACAAAATTAGATATAAAGTTCATAAACCTCACGCTGTCAGATAAAACGATATACCTCCTCATCGCGGGTGCTAATACCTTTGATTTGCAAAGAAAGTAAATGAAGACTGACTACAGAAATGATCCTGTGAAGTATAGTCTTAACTTTTCAAGGGCCAACGCAGAGTATTTCAACCAAAAGTCACACAAAATAGTTGAGAATTCGCAGAAATGCGTACACATGTGAATATGTCACCAACGAAAAATTTAAACATTGTTCTACAAAAACAAGCATGGCAAGTGCTTTAAGTTCTCTGCTTTGCTCTCATTCACTCTCTCTCTCTCTCTCACGCGTTAATTGTTCAACGTTTTTCCCTCTCCACTGAAGCGTTAAACAATTATCGCAACCTTTTCCGAAGTCGTATAAGAAGTATAACATCAAAAAAGAGAGATTAGATAAACTATAGAGATTTCGCCTAGTACTGAATATTGATACGAGTATCATACATAACTTTTTTTGGAAGTTTCTCGTAATATTTTACACTTCTTAATTTCTTACTTTTAAATTCTTAGAACATCTAAAGACATGTTTTTTTATAAAATGTTTTGACTAATGCTCTGTACAGCTAAAATTTATCATGCAATATCAATAAATTATCGGCGCGCCTAAATATGCACTAAGTTTTATTTCATCGTCATAAATATTAAATACAAATAAACTAGTATTTATAATATTTTTATTTTTTATATGATAATTCACCAAATGTTGGAAAATCTTTAACAATTCAACAACCGCAAGCATCATTGGTTTTGTGCTCGCTACTATTGACCTTCAACTCTAGGGACGACAGCGATTACCCTTCAACCATTATGAACCTATTATCGCAGCAATATAAATGACATTTCGTTTCGTCATAACCGTTATTTCTTTTCAATATTCGATACAAACATACAACACAATATTTAACCGTTACTGATAACGATACAACACATGACGGCGAATTAAACACTTCATTCATATAAAAGCCCTGCGGTGGCTAGCTAACAAATAAGTGCGCGTGTGTGTGTGTGTTGGAGTATTGAAATAAAATGAAATCGGAAAACGGAAATGGTTATAGGAATAGGAGAAAAAAATTGTATTGTAATTCATGGCCAATTTCCGGACATGGCGAGCGCAGTGCAGTTATGAATGTCGCACCAAAACAGCGGCATTGTTATGTGGAGCAAAACGGTGCTTACAGTGTGTGGGTTGGTGTAAGTGAGAGGTTATGGATGTGTAAGTTGTTGTGCGATTGAAAAACGTTGCGAGTGAAGTTGTAAAGGTGTGTGTGTGTGCGTTCGTGTGGGAAATCAATCGTCATGAATTCACATCACGTATTCATACACTCGGCTGCCTAAGTGGCCTATAGCACACATACACAGGGAAGCGCACAAGTTGCGGTATACTTGTATATATTTTTATACCATTTGTTAAAGTATTCGAAAAAAGTTGATTTGATGATGCTTTGCTATTTTTCTATGAATATATATAACTATCCTTCCCAGTATCAGCTTTTATGATTTGTCCCAGTTCATACCACTTAATCCATTTGGCGGTGTTTTTTAGCATTTAATGCTTGGAAATGATACTTATTTCTTCATACGTCATTAGCACGAAGAATATAGTATTTACTTATGTGCATATTTCGAAATAAAGATTTAAAAAATATTTACTTCATATTTGTTTTATAATTTAAGTTGTCTTAAAAACTGTATACTTCCAACAGATGGCGCTGCTGTTAAAATATTTTATGATGTTCCTGAGATGTTCCTTGTGATTATAAGTAAACTTCTTTCTGAATTCTCTTTTATGGAGTTCACGGTTCAGAAATACTTAATTGTCAATCCTGTTAATGTCAACGTTAACTTTATAATATTCTCTTAAGCTATCGGAATAATTTTTATAAAGCTACAACAACAGCAAGAAAAAGGAAAATGATCTTGCAAAAGCAGACTCTATAAAATTTACATCTCAATACTGTAACGATGTCACAGCCTCCATATTTTCCATATATAGCACCGTTTGACTTTTTCCTATTTCCAAAAACAAAAAAAAAATTGTCTAGGTTCATCGCATTACAAACTTATCAGAAATCGTTGAAGGAAGTAGTCTGCTTTAGAAGCCGAAAAAAAGCATTTTTTTAGCAGTTTTTTTTTTTGAAAGGGAAGGAAATGATTGCGGTGAACGGAATTTTAAGACGATAGTGTACAATATTTAAGGCTTTAAAAACAATATTTATTGTTAAAAAATATTGAAATTTTTTCAAAGTTGTAAGTATTTTTCTGGAGCGCCTGGAGTCTGCACTTGAAAATCGGTGCCGGTGATGGAGGTCGTGCGATGCATCTGAAACAGTCGAACCATTTTTTTTTTAATTTTTATAAGATTATTTTCTTTATGAACTAAAAAAATACCGAAGAAGTTATAAAATTTCAAATTTTTTCGAAGTTTGAAAAAAAAATTCACTTTTTAAGAAAAACATTGACTTTAAGTTGCAAAACAAGTAGTTTAAATAATACTTTTGTCCAACCTCAACTACTTTTGTCTAGTTCAAATAGAAGATTATTTAATACCGAAGCTAGATCACTTTGGTTTTCTTCGATCGGACATATATTCTTTTTGCTATCGCCGGCACCGTTTTCTAACACTTATGAAAGTGAAAACTCGAGAAAACGCGCTTTAAAGGTCTGCCTGAGCATTCGCACCTGCTCGACGCTCGGCCACTAAAACTGCTCTAGCTTCGAAAATATGTCGAATTGGCCTCTGGAATTTTAAAGGCATATTCTTGGATAGTTTTGGAAGAGATTTAAAACAAAACAAAAAAATCGATTTTTTGAAGCCTGTAAAGCAGACTACTGCCTGAAATAGTCTATCCCAAAAATTGAGTGAGAGAAGTGTTTCGACGATCGAAACAAGCCATTAACAAGTGCATAATATGAACTGAGGACTATTTAAAAGGCGACAACAATTATTGGCAAATGAAAAAATATTTTGTGCCAGCAAAGAAAATTCCCGTTATTTTTTGAACACACCTTGTATATGGATTTATATTTCTAATGCCTCCCAAAAATTGTGGCTTTTCACTCATATGGTGTAAATGCATTACTCACGACATCTCAAAAATATTTTTTTAAAGTGTGTAGGCATTGTTTTCTGTGAAGAACCCTTCTCTGGGCTCTTTACTCAAATGCCCAATGAATTATTGTAAAAATCTGAAGTATTATATAATGACAAACAAATGTCAACATTAAAAGTAGAAGATATACCTAAACAAGAGCGCATAAATACACATGTAAGGCATAGTAAATGCGAAACCAATGAAATCCATACTAAATATAAAAATCGATGACCCCACTTGACAATAAGTCCGGAGATGGGGCACTTTTTACTGCGGCAGCTTACAGCAAATGGCCGTTAAATAAACACTGCAACAATGTGAGTAGAGAGCACAAAGCAATAACAACAACAATAGCGATAAAATAATTTACAAATACGACTACACAAAAGAACAACAATAACAACAAATACAGGCGGCAAGCAAGAAGCTGATGATTGCAAACAGCCGACGCTGATCGCTGCGAAATCCATAAAAAAGCCAAAGAGAGCCGGCCTAGAGGACGCGATGGCTGAGAAGATGGCTGAAGTTTATGTGCAAATATTGCAGCAAATCCGCATTTATTGTGCACTTCAATCGCACAAATGCGGCAGCGCAAATAAAAAATGCACCGAAAAGAGAGGCAACCAAATAAACCAAATGAAAGCGGAAAGTCAGCAACAAAATGACAGTGGAATGCAAAAAAATAGAAAAAAAAGTAAACAAAAGCGCAAATAAAAATGTTACACAAATACTAACATCTAGTAGATAGTAGAAAAGCGACAACAAAAACAAAAAGCAAAGGCAAAATTTAAAAGTTATAGAAAAGCAATAAAAATGCACACACACACCTAATGCATGTTGCATGTGGCAACAACTGGGCCAACAACTGGAGTACACACACATACGATATGACATTTATATATACATATATAGATCTCAGTGTGTGTTTGTGCCTGTTTGGATAATCGCAACGAAAGCCACAGATGTTGCAACCGAATTTGTAGCAGCAATTGTAAAGCGCTGCTTGCAACATCGCCGATGTTGTCGCCAATGCAGTTGCTATTTATTGCCGTTACTCGTACTCGATGGCTGGCTGGCTGAATTGCTTGGCTTAGCAGCAGCCGCAGCCACAGCAGGGCAACCTTTCAATGCCCACTCGGCAGCGGCGACGACATATTTGAGGCCAATGAAATGTATCCGCAGATATATAAGAGTATACATATAGCATATATGCTCATGCCCTCATATCGTCATAAGTTCAACTGCCTGCTTCCTTTTTCTATAGACATATGTGCTCGCGCTTGTGCTGTCTGCCGCTCAAGTAAAAAAGAGCAACGCGCTCTCTAAATGCACGAATGAATATTGAATAGTGCCGTTCAATGCTGTCAGCTCAAAGGCGCAAAATTGTAGTTTCACTTCAAAAATCCACTTATCGAGCGGTTGTAAAGTTGCTGATGTGTCGAATTGCTGCTGCAACTCAGCTCAGTGATGCTATGCAGCGCGCACTAAGCGGAAAAAGTTCAACTGAAAACTTGCTAAAAGTACTTTATTTCTTCACTTCACTCTCACATATTATTGCAGTTCTTTTGAGTTCTCAGTTGGTTGCAATGAGTGTTAAAGAAATACAATGAAATTATAAAAAAAAAAATTGATATGTAATCTTAATATATATATATTAATATAAAATGTAGAAAATTAAAATGGAATTAATTTTTTAAACGGCCAAATGTCATATTCCACAGAACCCTTCTTCAAAGCTTATTAAGTATTGCCTAATAATAATATTTATCACTATTCTTATATAATCAAGTTAAAAACAGATAATTAGATAATCAAACGATTTTTAAGGCATAAAAACTTTAAATTATTTAGATTACAATGGGCACCTAGTAGATTCATATATAGGATTAACAAAGAACTTATCAATTGATTGTGTTAAGTACTTCTTCTACCGTAGAAGATAAATTAAGAATTTTCGTTGCCTACATTTCGGCGCGGAGTTCAAAAAGCAAAGGAAACCCAAAGCAAGCATTGATAATACCTTAATGGGAATACTTTGTTATGTCTTTCACATGTAAAATTCCATGGAGGAACAGAAGGTTGATTATATTGTATGGGGAGAAATATGATCGAAGTTTATATATCCAAATTCGGTAAAGAAATTACACAACAAGCAATGTTTTTTAAATGAGCAACAACAAAAACGTGTTTATGGAACTGAGAAATAAAATATATTTATTAGAAACTAGCAGACCGCTCCGGCTTTGCTCGGGTTTAAACAAACATTTCAAAAGTTATAAGTTTTTACACACTTATACACACTCTTCATGCCGCCGCACACGCTCCATACTCGACCCTCAAGCGCATACTTGGCAGGTTTTGAAATTTTGTTCAGAAAGCAGCTGCGAGCACTCGATACTTTAGCACTCTGGCTCGCGATTGCGATGCGAGGAGAATGACTTGCAGGACGATTTCCAATTTCAGATTAAAATTCTCCATCACGGAGTCTTTTTGATACCCTCACCTGGGAACTATTTCCAGAAAGTTGAGATTCTAGCAATTAATATAGCCTATGTTACTCGGGGTGAACGTAGCTTTCCTATGGTGAAAGAGTGTTTGAAATCGGCACAATAGTTTTCGAGTTTATTCAATACAAACATACATACACATATTTACTCTTTATAATAGTAGTATAGATATCGAGATTTGCACTAAATTCTAAAAAATATATACTTATTAGACAACTAGGAATATATTGATAATATATTCCCTTCATCTTGAGTACGATTATTTAAATAAAAATGTTATTATCACGCTTTGATATTCTTCTTGTCTGTAGGTCACATCTGCCTCAGATTAATGGGTGAGGGGTAATCAGAGACACGAAAAGAATTTTGGGTAATTTTCAGTTTCAAAAAAGGTCCTTGCGGTGATAAGCATAAATCCTTGGAGATTAATCTAAAATTAATCGGATAAAAAAATTAGTTTTATAAATAGATAATCCTGAGCTTGATAGAAGCCTTTTTTTATTTAACAAAATGGTGGCCTCAGGAAATATTTTTCTAGATTTTCGGGAATAACTCAACAGTTAATTAGTCTTAACAAATCTAAATTTTTGAAAAAAAAAATCCTTCGATCAGGCCTGAGTTTATTATGTATTCCAAAAGCTGTATGAATTTCATTAAAATCTACTAAGCGGTTATCGAGTTACAGTTGTCACCAGTTCAAAAAACATAGTTTTCAGATAAACGCATTTAAAGTTGCTCCCGAGCGATCTTAGTTATTTGTCGAATAACTCGAAAAGTTATTATCGGATCAACTTCAAATTTTCAGAGATTATTTTTAAGATATTACACTTAACGAATATGCAAAAACAAAAAAAATGATTTTTTGAAAATCCTGACTACCCCTAACCCCTTAAAGCAGATCACAAGAAACCAAAAGCTAATGATTCTACTGAATAAATTTTGATTTGGAAAACGATAGCTGTTATGGAATACACAATATGAAGTGCTCACGAAGGGAAACTAAACCAAGGATACTCAATGCAGTAGGTCAGTTTTACTAGTGAGGTTATGTTGAATTAATAAAACCAAACCATTAATAATGAATTATAATTTTGTGATATTTACCAGATTTATATTTTGGCAATCGAAGGTATCTCTTCCTGTAATTTCTCTTTCTGTATAAAAATAAGAAAGAGAAAGCTTTGATTGCAAATTTATTTCAAGACACTGTTTCTGAAGCTAGATTTCTAATTATATTTTAGCTATATATAAATAGATATTGAATTCCTCCAAACAAAAATGCGAATAATGAAATATATATTTGCCACAATCCTTACAGTATTCAGTAATTTAAGAAATGCCGCAATTTTATATAAAAATTGTATGCGAAATAGAAAATATATTTAGAAATGCGTATGTGAAGATAATTCACAACAAAAACAAACAACTCACACGCATATATGTATATATTCACCCTGCGGCAACAGCAGCAGAGTACTCGCCACTTCACGAACACTTCAACTGTGTGTTCACAGGTCGTTACTGACACAAGTGTTTGTTTGCTTTTTTCACTATATCTTTCCCATACCTCAAATTTCTTTCAACTGCTTATGAATTACATACTCGTATAAGTAGCTATTCGCCTGCTCCCTCGCTCCTCGAAGGAGACCAGCTTTAATGTTTTCATTTAGTTGTTTTGAAAAAATGCCCGGCAGCGCCTAAGGGGATCTCGGGCAGCAAAAAAGGTAGGCGAGCAATTTGTTGTTTTTATTAACATTTCCGCTATTGTTATGACAGTAACGAGCTGCCTATGCGCCACCTTACACACACCTTACTCTCTTTACCTTACACTAACTTCATGTCTTTCTCCATGTACTTATTAAGCTAGAAGAGGAAGGCAATGGGTTTGAGCGACGGCCGGCGCGTAAAGCCAGCAATTAATTTGGAAATTCCGCTCACGTTCACCGGCCATCACTAAACAATTTCATAGCCATTAGTACTGTCTCAGCACGCGGCACGCATCAACCCACGCACACACACACACTCACACTAACGCATATGTGCTCATGTGTGCGCTGTTGATGAGTAGTTTCGAGTGCGTCCAGCACGCACCTTCGGAGAATAGTGTGTGTGTGGCAAAGCATAAGGAAAAAGTCGAAATAATGAACAAATGTGAAAGCATATTGAAAGCCGGATAGTCACGCGTACAAGCATACAAACAACAAGAACAATACATACACACTCATCGTTTATGAAGAGCTCCACACACATCGCTGAAGATGAAAAGTGAGCTGCTGAAAAACTCAATTTGAGATCACACTTGACTGACCCAACGGTCATTTGGTTAGGCGCACAGTAGTAACCTGTTTGCCAATTCGCTACTCACCTTAGACCTTAACGTTGAACTCCCCTCGTGGTTATGTTGTTGAGTTGTGTGGTTGTTGGTGGTGTTTCTGGTGTTTGATGTGCAGACGTCTGCTGCCACATGCGTATCCTTTGGGAATTCACATTACATTTCGTTTGCATCATTAGTGTGTTTCGTTACATTTACACACATGTGTATATATGAATGTATATACACAAATATTACATAAGGTATATATAAATATATAGTTATTATAAAATAGGGTAAATAGAAATATATTTATATGATTAAATGTGCCTAAACACATACAAAGCTCACTATGTAGCCCGCAGGCATTTTAAGTAGTTTATGGTATGTAAAAGAGAATAAAATTTAATGGATAAAAGTTTCAAAAATATTTTTCAAAGAGTCTGCTAATTAAAATATACAAAATTCCGATATTTGTTATTAGCTGTAACTCTTAAATGATTAAGTTTTGTGCTATATTTGATATATGTATGAAAAAAAAGACTGACACTTTTCAAAAGTAGCATGAGATTTTGCAAATATATTATAAAATATAATAAAAATTGAAATTAGAAAAAATACTGATATTTTTTAAAAGTAGCATGACATTTTCAAAATATCGCATGCAAGATTTTTTTTTAAATCTGAATTACAAATTACGTTTACTGGTTTTAAATGACATATTTATAAATCAATGTATATTATACATTTTCATAATTTAGCTATACTATGAATAGAATATATCGCTCTTTCTAAATCAAAAGAAGCTATGGATTTTACTGTGAATTAACTCTCCAGATCTTAAAACTATTCATTGTTCGTTTAGAAACTGATGTTATGCCGTCACAAATATAACTGCATCAAAAAATTTAGGTATATGTATATTTAGACTTTGGAGAATGAACTATGGAGGAGCATACTGGTAGGAAGTAGTCTGTGAGAGAAATCGTTAGGTTGTAAAGGAAAATTATCGTCTTTGCTTAAACCAAAATAAATAGCAATTTAGCAGCATATATATACTCCGGCTATAACCGGCTAAACGGTTGCAACGCCAATCACATACATCACATATACTTCGCTTTTTTCTATTTGAATATCTAAACTACATATCTATTAATCGTAAAAGGAGTATGCTGAGAAACTTTGAGATAAAAAGAATCTACGTAAGTTTCACTATTAATTGAATAGTGATATCTCTCATGGGAGCGTCTATATAGGAACGAATTTTCAAACTAACCTCTAAATTATTACTAAATTCGAGAGAATATTTGGCTGCTCAAAATCTTATCAGTTAAGCATAAAAAGAATCGGATAAGTTAGGTTACGAGATTGATCTACGCGTCCAAGATAATTTAGTGATAGCAGATATGGATCAACAGAACCTAAGGTGTTACCGAGCTGTGGCAGTGTTTAAGCTGGAACTACTGACACTTGTTTGGTGCTTCATGAATAGGCTTATATCTGGAGCTCCATATTAATAATTGATCTACACAAGAGCTGGTAGAATTTCTGAAGTAGTTGGGAATTTATCTCGGAAGTTCTTAGTTTAATTGAGAATTGTAAAGTATAAATTGAATTTGTATAGTATGCATTTCATCCAGCATTTACCTCGTGGAAATCAAAGTAAAGCTGAAAGTGCCTTTTATGCACACTCATATATCACAGAGGAGAATGCGTCTCAGATGCAATCTATTACAACAACAAGTGCTAAGGTCATGACAATGATAACACTTGTTGGCATTTTTATAACAAAATCAGCTCTGCTGAGTGAATACTAAGACGAGTGACAAGCGTAGCATGATTGTGGCAGCAGTGAAATGGTAAAAGACTGGAGGTTATTTTTAAATTTCTGAAATGCAGACTGCATCTGTGTTGCATGTAAATTTATATCACACACAGATATTCACTAACGGTATATACATAAATGCTCTCGTACACTTGATAAATTTCATGCGATTGCACATGCATGCCACAAAAAGACTGGCTGGCTAACTGCCTGTCTGTATGCCAGTTGATCTGTGCGCCAAAAGGCTGACTTGTACTTTGAGCAGTCCGTGGCCCTCACATGCATATATCTTCACCGCTTTCTCTTTGCTTGTTCTACTTGATACATATGTACCGTTTCTGTTGCATGCGTTGCAACCACTGTCTGTCTGTCTGACCCTGCATTGCCTTTTCTTTTGTTTTTTCTCTATTTTTTTTGTAACAATTTTGCTGCCTGTCATGTTGACCAGCAACGCACAACGTGAGAAATGAAAACGAACTCAATTTGCTTACGAAGCGCTAGTGGCAGCATGCGCTTGTTAATGTGTGCTAGTGGAAGCCAGAAAAATGTGAGAAATTTATATTTTACATATCTGCTGCACTCGCAAGTCTAAAGATAATGTACGAAAGGAGGTTTTGTGGCAGTGTTTCATGATCAGATTTAAATGAAGTGCAATTGCGGCATTAAAGTGAATTTGTTGTAAGTTTTTTTTGAAGTGATTTTTAGTTGTTTTTTTATTTTTTTCCATGTTTTGGAGCATGGTAAGCTCAAATGTCTGGATAAATACATCGATCAAGGCATCAAGCACCTATTATATTCACAATTTTATTACTATAATGACTTTTTATGAATATAATACAAATAATCTAGGAGAAAGCATTAACACTTGAGTCAAAAATTCCTTAAAAATCAGAGAAATGCTTATAGATAGTGCTAATAGTATCCTTTTTAACAAACAATTTCTATGGAGACTATACATATATTGCAGAAAATATGATGAGGATTCTGA
Source organism: Zeugodacus tau (assembly GCA_031772095.1). Taxonomy (NCBI): domain Eukaryota; kingdom Metazoa; phylum Arthropoda; class Insecta; order Diptera; family Tephritidae; genus Zeugodacus; species Zeugodacus tau. The sequence continues at coordinate 66,884,002 of CM062650.1, read as the reverse complement.
ATGTAATGTTATATTCAATTGCGATTATGGTCTGAACTAATTGTTATAAGCTCTTAAAGTGGCCTGTCTTTAAGACCTTACTCAAATTTCGAGGTGGTATACTTTCAGTTTTCATTCAAATAATAAACATAGATCAATAGAGAAAAACCCAATCCTTTTAAGGCAGTAGTCTGCTTTAGAAGCCGAAAAAAGCGCTTTTTTAGCAATTTTTTTTGAAAGGGAAGGAAATAATTGCGGTAAGACGATAGGGTACTATATTTAAGGATTAAAAAACAATATTTATTATTGAAAAATATTGAAATTTTTTCAAAGTTGTAAGTATTTTTCTGGAGCGCCTGGAGTCTGCACTTGTAAATCGGTGTCGGTGATGGAGGTCGTGCGATGCATCTGGAACAGTCGCACCAAATTATTTTTTAATTTTTATAAGTTTCTTTTCTTTATGAACTAAAAAAATACCGAAGAAGTCATAAAATTCCAAATTTTTTCGAAGTTTGAAAAAAATTCACTTTTTTAAGAAAAAAAAAAATTGACTTTAAGTTGCAAAACAAGTAATTTAAATAATACTTTTGTCGAACTTCTTGTTTTGTCAAATAGAAGATAATTTAATACTGAAGCTAGATCACTTTGGTTTTTTTCGATCGGACATATATTCTTTTTGCTATCGCCGGCACCATTTTCTAACTCTTGTGAAAATGAAAACTTGAGAAAACGCGCTTGAAAGGTCTGCCTGAGCATTCACACCTGCTCGACGCTCGGCCACTAAAACTGCTCTAGCTTCGAAAATATGTCGAATGGGCCTCTGGAATTTTAAAGACATATTCTTGGATAGTTTTGGAAGAGATTTAAAACAAAACAAAAAAATCGATTTTTTTGAAGCCTGTGAAGCAGACTCCTGCCTTAACAGATTAAAAGAAAATTTTCGTTATTATTTGAACACACATTGTAAAGTGAATTTGACAGTTTTTCATTGTTTTGAAGAGATTGGAAAGTACCACTGATGGA